>JACSVZ010000016.1:12700167-15100167 GCA_014706295.1 Lycocorax pyrrhopterus obiensis | reverse complement strand
GTGGGGCAGGAGAAGAGGAAATCTCTGCAGTCGTGCAGGGGCTCAGGGATCCGGAGAATGGGCACGGAGGTGCTTCAGTAGCTGGGAAAAAAGCAAAGTCACAACTCTACAGCAGACAGGCGTGAAGGGCAAGCGTGGGAGCGAGAGGGGTGAGCCCAGGAGGAGCTGCCAAACCACTTGGAAACAAGAAAGGCACAGATGTAATTTTTGAAGGATGGCATCACAAACTCTTTCACCACAAACTCCAGATACAAGAAGTTGGGACAGAGGAATTTGGGTGGGTTTGGGTCCTCCCTGTGGAGACACTGTCCATGACCACCCAGAAAGCAGGTAATATGTCCTCTGGGAAGGGCTTAGCCTAGTAACGGGATTAGTTTTATTTTTCTCGGAGGGATGTTGTCTGGCCCAGCCTGCTGGCCGTACTCCAGGGCAGTTCTGGATGCTACACATAGTCATTATAGCCCAGTCCTCAAAATATGGGTGCTCCTGGGGGAATGTTGAGGGCGGCTGCCACAATGAACAGCACCCACCAAGATAATCTTTTGACAGACCCCAGGGTGCCCCAGGGTGTATCAGCCAGTTGAGCTGTCTACTGGGGTGGCTCAAGTTAGCCCAGTACAGTTTTGCCTGAGTGAGAAATGAAGGACACACACTGAAAAGGGCTGCCTGACCCCAGAGCCTGTGGGCTGCTGAGTGCTCTGGCACTGAGGAGAAAGTCCCACACACCTCCACTGTCAGCCTGGCCGAGCCCCAGCCAGGCACCTTTGGGATACATGGACACACAGGGGCAGCACCAAGGTATGGCTTGGAGAAAAGTGGATGTGGCTGCAACCCTCCAGTCCACGGTCTGGACGTGTCCCCAGGACGCCAGAGCTGGCCACCCCACTGTTCACCAGTAATACAGCTCCTGGTCACCTCCCAGCTCCCACTCAAGCTTGACTGCTTTTTACTAGGTTATGGATGGGCCACAGGAAGCCCACCAGGGCCAGCAGGACCTTGCAGCAGGGACAGGACTTACCACAAAAGGCATCTGAGCTGCTGAGGGCAAAGACAGCCACGGTGTGTCGGGGGAGGCAGCTCTGCCGCTTCAGCCAGCACTGCAGGCAGCAGCAGATCCCGCAGGACAGGAGCACGGCCAGGAAAAACAACATCAGGAACCTAAGGCAGAGGCAGCAGGGGAGGAACAGTACCGTCACCATCTGCGGGCAGCACCGGCAGATGGCTGCACGTCTTCAAATTAACATATTCATTAACATCTTTTGCAAATAGCCATTAAATGTTGTGGTTTCCCCACCAGCACACTGGACATGATCAAAGTCCCCAGAAACCAATGTCTCACTCCTGAGTGCTCAGCAGTGAGTGCTGGCTGGAAATTCAAACATTTCTCCCTGAAATCATCCATCGTTTTTCCCAGCTCAGTTGTCAGCGTACAGTGAGGAGGATATGGATAAATGATTTCCATTAGTTTGTAAAGACAGAACACAGGGACAGCCCAGAAGCAATGCTCTCTAGCTATCAGTCTCTCTTAATGCCTTTCTCTCCATATATCCATCAAAAAATATTATTTGCCGCTTTTTCCCTCTAAAGCAGATCTGAAACTTACCACACATACCAGCTGCTAAAATTTTCATCGCTCTGTCCAACGCACCTAAAAAGGGAAGAATAAAAAGGACTTCCAGTCCAGGGTGAGGGGGCTGCTGTACCCACCCCAGCACGTCTACCAACACAAAGAGAAGCACCACCACTAAGCAGAAGATTGAGAAGTTTTCTTCCATGAAGGGAGCCCTATTAAAAACTTCTCTATATGGATGGGAGCAATGAAGATGATGCAAGAAGCAGAGTGCCACTTGTCTGCCTTTCAACACTGGCACCCGCCACCAGCGTTTTTGCTGAAAACCCAAAGGGTTGCCAGCCTCCACTTCCTCTTTTGGAAAAAAAACCCCTAAACGGCCTTTTTCTGGAAGTCCTCATTCCTCTACTGTGCTGGTGTGCCAGGCAGGAGCACAGCACCCCTGAAAGAGCCTGAGGTGGGGGCAGCCGTGGGTGAGAGAATGAAGCCACACTCACCTCTCGCCAAGCTCACAGTCCGACCCAGAGTCTGCTAACTGAAAACACACACGTAAATCAGTGAGGGCAGGCATGTGGGGTTTTTTTACAATTTACCAGTGTGATTACTGTTCTTAGAGTGGGAAGTTGGAGAGGAAGAGCCAGGCAAGTGCTGGTCCTGCAGGGTTGAAACCAGACCTCTCCTTAGGTTTCCACCTCTGTGGGTCTCTGCTCTGAGCCAGCTCATATCAAAACCAGCAGAGAACCTCACCAAGAGCTCAATAAATTCAGTAGCTTGCAGATGAAAGCTAGGCCAAAGATAAAGCATTCCTTTTGATGTGAAAGAGCGAAAGGCAAGAGCCGGGAACCACCAACTGGAGTCTGAGACCTGCTTACTGCACTGGGCTTTGCTATTCAGAAATATCTGCTGAAAATGCCCCATAACCAAATTCTTGTTCTGTGGCTCATTTTTTTGGGAGCCAATTGTGAATGTAGCTGTAAATTGGAGCTGTTTTGACCAGAAGTGTGCTCTACCCAGCATTTTCTTGCTTTCAGATAGTAGCGGTGCATCATTCCCAGTGTCAGGTTTCAGGTATTGCAAATATGTGAACCTGAAACTTGCTTTTCAGGTATATTTTCTACTCTCAGCTCCTGCCAGTTTATTTTTGCAAGCCTTGTTGATCTTAGCCTCAGTTTCATATTATCTGTGCAAAAAGTAACCAGACCGGTTCATCAGTATAATTGAATCCAATTCAATAGATTTTTTTGGCTGTCTGGTGTTAGGTGTGTTATTACAGTTGCCCAATGTTGCTACAAAAAAATTCAGGTCAGGTGTAGAATTGTGATAACACTGGAAAACAGAATGAACAAGTAGAGGAATTCAGATGTATTTCTCAGAAAAAAAATGATTAGAATGTAATCTGTAAATAATTACTTTGTATTTCCCTCTGCATATATCCAAAACACTTAGAGATTTCTGACTCTGAGTCAAACTGGAAGGCTCTGTTCTGAATTAGAAATTTGTATCAAATATGCATAACTGAAAGATCTCATTTTAAATCTCTAATTAACAGGACTTCTTTTTGTTATGCAAACCTTGAGCCACTGTAAACAGCAAGAAATCCCCCCACAAATCTCTATGATGTGTCTGATCCTGTGCACACACTGCCTTTCAGTCCCTAGTTTCACTAGAGACCTTTGGATATAGTAAGTCTTTCATATAAAGCATTATCTGTGAAATTTCATGAGTGGCTGAAACTAAAATGAGGAAAAGAGAAAAAGACAGAAGCTTCAGCTCTTCCAGACGTGTCCTTTTAAAACTGAGCTAATTTTCCATGTCACATAGGCACCCTGGTGCAGAATATTTTAATTCTTTTGGGTTTTTTTGCACTTCAACTAATTATTAAAATAACAGGTCAAAAGCAGATAGCTGATTGCTGTGATTACATGTATCCTGAGTATTCTTCATGGCTGAATGTCAACCTCTGGACTCTCTTTTATCATCCTTCAAACCACCTCAGCAGAGCCACCTTAGCGTATTTAAACTGCAGCAAAGTGCATCTGCTCTGAGGCAGGAATCTGTCAGAGCAGCCAAACACCCACCCGCGCTGCTGAAGCCCCAAGCTCTTCCATTTCAATAGCCACAGACAGAATAAAGGACTTAGGCAGTCATGTTTTCTCTGCATTAATTGGAATTTTTGTGAGCATTAAATCTTCCCCAAATTCATTAGGTCCTCAAAAAAATCCTTCACAAACACACACACAAAAAAAACCCCAACAAAAACTGATGTCTAAATTCTATAAAAGTTGGAATCTTCCCCCCACAAAATCCCTAAAATCAGCCTGGTCCCAGTGAAGGGTTTGTTTACCTGGAAGAAGGTTAAACACAGAACTCCAGTTCCTGCTGTGATCCATGAAGTTAAACACAAAGCTCCAGGTCTCCGCATTATTAGTGTGAGAAACATTGGAAGAGCTTTGTTTGCAGCCGTGTTTTACCCTCTGTAATTTGGTGCTTTTAAAACTTCTCTGCACATTGTGCCTGCAGCCAGAGAACACGTTACCCAATGGCTTCCTGCGCCTCAGAAATTACCGCTAGCCAGGCAGTGAATTTGGGTTTGCAGGGACACAAACAGCTACCACAAGTTAAAGGAACACTGGTTTAAGGTCAGCACCTTGCAGTTGTTCCGGTATTTTCATAGCTGTTCACAAATTCCTGCTGCTGAATCTCAGTTCCATATTAACCCACGGCTGCATTTAACAGGACCTGCTACAAATAAAGAGTCACTGGAGTCTGTGCAGTGGGGCCACATGTTCACTGCATGCTGCCTTCAGATGGAATATTGGCATTACAGAAAAAGCATGTCCTGTGCACTGTGCCCACCACCCCAAACCTGCACCAAGGATGAAGGAAACCCTTCCCAGCCTCAGACAACCACCATCAGCACCATTACTGCTGTTATGCAGCTGCCAGGGTTTGGATTGACAGGAAAATGCAGTTGAAAATACCCCATACATCCCCAATGGTTCTTACAAGGGACAAAAAATTTCACCGCACATTGGTCCTTTCCTGAGGATTGATTCAATTGCTATAGATCCATCCAGGTGATGTGGTTAAACAGGGGCAGAAGACGGTTTGCACCGCAGCTCTGATCCCCTCAGAAGGGACAATCCCAGTTTGTTCAGCAGTCAGTAATAGGTTGTCACCAAAGTTTACAGCCCGTGGCTGAAATGCACCATTAACTGCGGTTCTTCCAGATTTAACACTAAGGGTGTTGCCATGAATATGTTTAGTTGTCACTCCAGAGTTAAGCATTATGTTGGGATGCCATTACTTCTGTAATGATTGACAAAGCTGAGCTGCTCTTGAGATGTACCTCTGTGGCTTTGCTTCAGCTGAAAGGTCAAGAAGTCTAACCAGCTGTGATACACATGCACAACACAGGTTTGTTATTTAATGTTCAAGTTTTGCATAAACCCAGGCCAAGCCCTGGTGTTCTCTAATGTTTACTTTCAGCTCAGCACTAATGAAAGGCGAGCACCTGAAATGATGCCCACTGAGAAAGCATCTCTCATGATGGTGCTAAGTACACGTGCTACATAATATAAATGGTCTGAACATGCTGTCCTGCTTCAGACCAATCCTTCTCAGTGTTGCTCAACAGTAATTGCCAAACCAATTTCTTAGCTGTTTTCTTAAAAGAAAAAGCTTCTGCAGTTTAAAAATGTGCACAGCCTTGCTGGGAACTGTGTGACTCCTACAGTTTCAGGCTTCAATGAGGTCATCCATCATTGAACTAATTTCAGTTTTCTTCCTCTCACAATTACTTCCCTCATGCCAGCACCCAGGGTACTTTCAATTTAGAGCCACCAAATGGATCAACCCCAGTATTTCAGGGGGCAGGTACCTCAGTGAGCTCCTGGTACTGAAAAATAACACATGGCAACTGTACTAGGTCTGTTTCCAGAAGAAAAGGTAAAGGATTGAATTCTGTCACTGCTTAGCTCCTGGCCTTGAGGCAAACTCTGGTGTTTTCTGCTGGTTGGCCCCATACAGGAGTTCCAAGGGATGATGGCAATTTGTGAAGCCTGTCCCGCATTCTCTGTAGTGGTGTCAAGAGCAGAGAGAGTTGGCTTAAAGGGGCTCCACAAATAGCCCTGTGTTTTGCTTCAGGAGTGATTCCAATACTGAAAAGAGCTGCTGCTTCAGCAGGAAAACTCTTCCTGTCCATGATCAGCTGAGCAGCTTGAATACATGAATGTTATAAATGGCCTCAGCACCTGCTCTAAGACAGTCAGGACTGGACACCAAAAACCCAGAGGAGTTTTGCACTGAAATTCATGGTGGGCTGGGACCCCTCCTGCTGCTCCTTGCCTGCTGTGGCGCCACTGCCTTCAGGTTTTGCAAAACTGAGAGACCCAACTTCTGGATAGCTCTGTGTCCGAGGCTGCAGTCTGAGGGAATTCTCCAGGCTTTTTGTCATCCCCCCAGGAGGAGATACATGCACACATACTTGCACACACACATCAAGATAACCCCTGCTCCCTCCTCCTCTGCTTACTGGATGAAAAGTTTGGGATCTCTTTCCTCCTCAATTACATCCACCTCATTGGGGGACTTGGGAGGCTGCTCCCTGATAGATGCTAACCCATGGCCATTAGATGAACGTGCTGTTATTTCCTCATCACCTTATGTCGTTGCTAGGTGACAAATGCATCTCCCAGGCAGCAAAGGGAACTACCGAAACATACAGCAATTTATGACTGTCCATTATTGCTCTCCTTAAAGTGCCTGGTCCTTTCAATGGGAACAAGACACGGAGTTCCAGGATCACCCAAAGGGTGACTTTCAGAGTTGCCACAGAAACCACCTCCGCTAGGGGCTGGGTCTTGCTTGGTCTTCATGAAACGCATGAAAGGGAATGCAAGATGGGGAGACAGGAGGAATTTGGGAGGACTTGTCAAGTCTGAGAAGATCAGGGTTGGGTTAGGGGTCTGAATTTCAGGAAATGGGCTCCAAATTGTATTTATGTGCACTAGAAGTGATGGCTTATGTTTGCCTGAGTGCCATACAATTAATTTCATACATGCTTTTATATAGAGCCAAAGTTTCAGGGAACACCCTGGGGACTTCTAGATTTTGGCAAGAGTGGGAGGCAATTTACTGGCAAACAGAAGCCCCCACAAATCCCCTGGCAGCCTGTTAGCACAGCTAGCAGCTTAAACTTGTTTAAAGCTCTTCCTAGCTGGCTTCAGAGCATTTGGTGGTTGCTGGGGGTGACTTTTGGGAAAGCAATCACCTTGCTAGGCTCTGACCAGCTTCCCAGAACAGTCCAGAATGAGACTGTCAAAGACCCAGGAAGAGAAGGAGAGTGGCAGCAGGAGAGGTGGGACACGGAGCAGAATGGAGAACACACAGAGACGTGGAAGGGAGACAAGGAACAGCAGGGCAGCCCCGCTCTCTACACTGAGGTCACCTGACAAGAGTTAAGCGTGTGCTCGCTTTTTTATGCTGCAATGTTTTCGCATCACCACCACAATCAATTCTTGCTCCAGCACAAGGTCCCTACTGGACTGCACCACCTCGACCATCTCAGTCTTTGCTTTTGCAGCTGCATCCTTGGCATCGAGGCTCAGGCAGGCTGCCACGATCCCTCCTGGCCTGGCCTGGGAAGACTCAGCAGGTAAATTCAGTTCAGCCCAAGAGAAGAGCAGAGTAATGAGGAGGATTGAGCATTTCCTCTTTTCAGCTGGAGAACTAAAGCAGCTTTGGTCTCATCCTCCGTAAATGGAAGCCACAAGGAGCTACTCGTTCCCTACGCACACACTGAGATGACTAAATCCAGCACTGAGGAGAGCTTTTTAAACTAATGGCCAGTGCTGGCATGGGAACAAATGGGAGCAAACCAACCATGAATAAATTGAGGCTGGAAATGCAAAGAAGGTTCACCCCATCCGGAGCAGCAAGGTTGAGCAGCAGCTTGTCCGTAGGAGGAGTGTGGGCACGAAACCAAACGGCTCCCGGGACACAAGTCAGCGAGCTCCCACACGAGATGTAACCACTTCAACGGGACTTGCTGACCCAGGGAGCCCTTTCCCACCCCATAGAACCACCCCCAGACCCTCAAACCCCTCCACGTGCACAGGAGTCAGCCAAGGTGGCCCCGGGCTTGAGTGAGCGAGGAAGGATGAACATTTTAAACCAAGCTCTGGCAGAGCTGGCACGGCCTGTTGTCTTTCAAAAGGATTATAACCAGTTGCTGCTCCCTGATGAATGCAGCCCTTTGTGAGCCTGTGCGGGGGACGTGCTGCACAGGGGGAAGGAGAGACTCCGGGCACAGATCTAAATGAATGCGAACAAGGATGGCATTGTTCTGCTGCATCCTCCCCAGGAGCGAGGCTTCGGAGGTCACCCCTCAGATCTGAGGCAACTGCAGCTACCTCGTCTCGTTGGATGGTCCAGAGAGCCCTTTTGTTTGCCCCGGTGTATCAGCAGGGAAAATCCAGCAGAGAATGGGGTCAGTGAAGGCTTCTGCCTGGCAGGAAGCTAAAGGAAAAGGAATCTCCTTTAGGTTATGCAAAAGAGATTTCTCCTATATGTGCGTGCATATCCCATACTGAGAACTACAGAAAACCAAACTCAACGCACAGGTGTCCATACATTCATGGAAGCCAAAACTTTAAAACTACCCAAAGTCCCAACACTGAAGTTCTGTGAGAAATTGCTGTGATTTGTCCAAATACTGCTGTTCCAACCCAATAAAGAACACCTGAAATAAATACTGTAACAACTGAAATATTAAGTTTGTCTGAAAGGACTTAGGCAGGAGCTTTCTTGCTCTGGAATTCTTGCGCTTTGGGAAGTGAACATTTCCAGCAAACATCTTGTGTGTGGTGATGACTTTGGTGCTGACTCTGCTCTCACCATCAAATACAGAAATCAGTGTGCAGTGATTCACTGAGAGCTGTGTCGTGGTGGGGCAGGGTGAAGCTGAAAGAGTTTAGAGAAGTGGCTATTTTTTTCCTCTTCCAAGTTTTGTCTTTAAAACTTAAGTTAGATACTAAAAAAAAAAAAGGTGCCAAAATAACAGGATTTAGGCTAAGCCTAGCAGTTGTTTTGTTGTATGGGAGAATTCAGAGCTCAGAATTACATTAATTACATTCTGAGATCTACTGCACCTGAGAAACAAACGATAGGTGGACTTCTCTTGTTTCTGGCTTGGTCATTAGGACATGAAATAATTCCCAGCTCTATCACTGACTTCCCAAATACCCATGAACTTCTGTGTGTTACAGCTCACCTGGAAAAAGAGTTCAAGAGATCTTTCATCTCAACCTCTCCAGATACCACTGTACCTCACACAGAGCACGTTAGAAATCAGTTCAAAGAGCTGGATAACCCTCAAGAGTTAAGAAACAGGACAGCAGATTTAAGATTAAAGCTGATAAAATTAAAAGCAGATTGAATAAAGAGAAAGATGAAGTATACCAGAATTACAAAGTTATTACCAGGAGAAATTTTTGTCTTTTCATTTTCTAATGTGAAATTGAAGCTGATTACAGCTACTTGAACCCTGAAGTCTGCTGCTGTTTCTTTGTACTCCAACAGGTCCTCTTTTAATCAGTTAAAATCGTATGTGGATTTAATCATTAAAAATTATAGTCAGGCTTTAGTACTTTCTCATAATACCTCTTTTTTTTTGTTGTTACCCCATTGCCAGGAGCTAAGAAATTACAGTGAAAAAATTAAAAGCCTTTAGTATTTTCATCCCTGTAATTTACTTAGCTGCTGGATGTAAAAAGACAAAAGGAGAATAAATTGCTTGAAAGCAAATAGAGGCTTCATTTTCCCCTGCCTTTGAGTTACTGATATCACACTGGACACCACATGGGAGGTTTTGGCTGAGAAACTAGCATGAGACTATCTGGCACATCCTGAAACACATTTTCGAGGCAATTTTCCAGGCAGAACCGTTTAGCAATGAATGCAGAAATACATCGTGATGCTGGTCATTATCAGCTGGCACATGTGCTTCTTCAGCAGGAAACCCTGTGGTCCAGGGGTTTCTAGCTCTGCAAGAGGGGCCACGTGGGCACAGGGACATGGGCACAGGGACATGGGCATATCTCTTGTGCCTCCTGCAACACCCAGACTCCAGCCACCACAGGCTCCATGTCCCCTGCCAAGCACCCCCAGCCCACCTGGGCTCCACGCAGGGACGGGCAGTGATTTCAGACCCTCATTCCTTGCAGGCAGAGTCAGTTCAGAACAGGCTACAGCCACGCTCCTGTGTGCCCAGAATTAGTGAGGGCTGACACCAGCATTTAAGGATTCAAGAAACATGGGATCAGCAGGCTGCTCTTCAGCCTTCCTCTTGTGACAGAAAATGCCAAATGCTCTGCCTGGAAACACAGTGAGCTGATGCTTGGGGTGTGATGTTGTGTACACACCCACCTTGTGCTCCCCAAGGGTGCTTCAGAGGTGAGAGTAGGATCAGGGTAAGGATGAGACAATGAGGCTCCTCTGGGTTTGCTTCCCCTCCAAAGCCCTGTACCATGAGCCAGGCTACCCTCTGGCCACCCAATTTCAGAGCTCACCTCCCCTCCAGGCTGGTGCCAGGATGAGAAACAACGTCTGGAAGACCAGATGGAGAGCTTGCATCTTCCTCCCCACTCTGCAGGAGTTTTCTGCATGTATAAACAGAGAGAGATATGGGGGATGCTTCCAGGGCAGACAGGGACTGCAAATAAGACCACGCAATAGGAAGGCTTAGCTTAGCCCTTTCTCCCCCTCAACAGCTTTACTGTTTTACTTAATCTCCCACTTTTACATCTACCCCAAGAATATATCTGAAAAACACACTCCTGTTTAGAATTTCAACACAAACAGCCAGGCTCTTCACACTCCTTTCTTTTAACTCACCCTTTGATTTCCCCACTGACTCCTGCTTCTGCTCTCTCGATTTCCCTCTGGCCAAGCAAAATTGTCCTAACAACAAGAATCTTCCCAGTCTCATTTTCCCTCCTTAGAGACCTGCTTAAATACACCAAAACCCCTTACCTTACTCCAAAGTAGATTTTTATAACCTCTCCATCTCCCACAGGTCTTTACAGCTCTGGGAGAAAAAGGTGCAAACACTCAGAGCTGCCCTTGGAAGAGGTGAGGGTAATTCTGTAGGACCTATTTAATAGGAAGGGAAAATGAATCCCCCCCCTCCTCATTTGCTCTAGTGATAATCTCCCCTTTCTAGAGCAAACAAACTCCAACTGGCCAACTCCTTCCTTGTATTGGGGGGGAATGCTTTTTGTGCTGCACCAGCACTCAGATGTGCAGGGCGCCATGGGCTGTATAAATGTAGGGCTCCTGATACACGTGAGAGTCCAGGTGTCAGAGAAGGAACACTTTCCAACTTCCACCTAGATGGCAATCAGCATTAGATGCAGATCTATTTTTTAAATCTCCCCATTCTTACAAGGTATTACTCCTGTACCACCTCTCCACTGTGCTACAGATATCGATGAGCTCTAATCCTATGAGAGAAGAAGAAAATACTTAGCTTCATTCCCAGCTGTGGTCCTTGGACACATGGTTTGTGTGACAGAACAGAGTCTTCCAGGATCTCAGTGGAGGAACTTCCAGGATCTCCAGCTGAGGCTGGAACCCAGCAGTGCTGAGGTTCAGCTGTGTTAAGCATTGCAGCTTCCACTCCTGGAAGGTTTCCTGAGGAAGGCTTTCCAGAGGAACATCCTAACAGCAACACCAGTGCAAACACTGAAAATCGCAGCTCAGACACTCACCTCATCTCCTGTGCACACACCTCTTCTTCCTTGATGTTCTCTTCCACACCCCCATGCTCTCCTTACTCTTGCAAGTCCTGGTGTCAGGGACAGACAGAATGGGCCTAATCCTATGGGATTCAGAATTCCCAGAGCCCGCAGGCAGGGCGGATGGTGCTGGGTCATCCTTGGGGTGAAACCTGGGCAGTCCGGTCCTGCCAGGCAGGATGTTGCACCAAGGGCCCAACACTGGTGCACGGTGGGCCCTGAGTGGAGCACAACTATCTGTGAATTTACTATTCCTTCTCAAATGCTAATTAGTTATTTACATAAAACTTTGGAACATTTTAATTAGTTGTGTTAATTTAGAATTCACAGAAGAGAGCTATAAAAGTCTATTATATGGGACGCTTATTCAAATGAAGCTTGAAATGGCACATGGTGATGTACTCACAAATCTCCTGCCAACACAGTGAGAAAAATGAGAGGGTGGCCAGGCTTTGAGTGAGACAGCAGGAGATTGGCATTTCTGATGCATTGGGTAAAGCTGAGAAGCTGGTCCTGGTTAGGAAGATGGTCCTTTCCCACTTGAGGTCTCAGTCTGACAGTTACAGATTCATATTGTCCCAATGTTGTTGCATTTGATGTGTCCTCCTCCTCCTCAGGGGAGGATTAACAGTTCTATCGTTTCTATCTTTTCTACTTGTCAACTATTTTTTTTTTAAACTTGTAGGAAGTCATCATTAGGTTTGAGTTGGTTTGAGATGATTCAAATCAGGCTGAAAATTGGCAGCAGTTTATGGAGCCAGAGGAAACAGATAGATGGACATCAGTCCATCAGTCATATGTTCACACCACCCTGTTCCTTTAAAAGATTAGGTGATGCAAACAAATACACTTCAAATACAGATTTACCAGCTCTAGGAGCTCCCCTTGCTCTGCTTCAGCTCAAACTCTGGGACAGGCACCACAGGGCAGCAAACCTCCCTCCTGCTCTGCACAGGCTGTGACAGCACCCCCAGACAGCACCGCTCTGCCGTCCCACCTCTGGGTACTGCACTGGCAATAAAGGCAGAGTGTGCTGGTCCTGCCTCAGCTGAGCCTTTATTCTCAAGGCAGGTGAAAAAGGCTTTCCTTCATCAAGTTCATCTTTTTCACAGCACTAAACTCAATTAAAGGAAAGATGCCTGTAAGTGGCTGGACTGATAACTCTGTAAATCCAGCTATCTCAGGTTGCTACAGAATCTAAATTACCCCATCACCATTAATCCCAAGATAGAGAAATGTCCAAGCAGCTATATAAAATGAGACACTCTGCCCTAAGATTTCATCTGGCAGGGAAAACCATTTTCTGTATAAAATACAGCCCACTTTACCTCTTGAGGTTTAAGACTTAATTCAATAAATCTAGAATTACACTATGGAAAATCATCTTCCTTGAAGGAAGGTAAGTTCCAGCATCACATCCAGCTGTGACAGAGCTGCTGTCTGCCTGAAGAGCTTGAGGACAGCATGGAGAGAGTGAAACACAGTGGTCTATCCAAAACATTATAAACAGAATTCATGGGTGGCGACATTACAAGTGAGAGGAAACAACAAACTCTTATGTGGTCCATGACAAAACACCTGTTTCCTTGGTGCTCGCAACATGTGTAGGAATATTTTTATGTCATTTTCTGAAAAACGACAGAACAGTGGGAGCAGTGCACTAAAACAGATCCTCTCCACTAAAATCAGTGGCTTAGCTGGGCTTCCTGTACTTCTCTGGTGGCCCATAGTCTGGTGTTTTGCAGACTGTCGGGCAAATAAAGCTAGAAAGGCCATGTTTTCAAACCAGAAAGAAGGTTTGGGCTGCATAGGTTCCATGGACATCTATTATTCTGCACAAACACTGGAAAATGTGATTGTACATAGCAGGGATAGATCACAGAGGACTGCCAGGAGAGGCAAGAGGAGACTGCCAGGAGCAAGTGACCTGTTCACTGGTCTGTGGGCTACGCTCGCAGAATAAGAAGCAGAGATAAGCCCTGCTATAAAATCTGTTAAGAAGGGGAGTGGAGAACATGTTGTAAAGTTCAGCTTTATGTTGTCTAGGAAAGCAGATGCACCAACCTAAGGATGGACTAGTTTTCCTGGAGATGAAATAACTAACCTGGAGGTGTCTGCTTCCATCTCCAATGGCTTCAGGGGAAAGGATTGGGACACACCTCAAGACTGTGCAATCCCATGGGAGTAATTTGTTGATTTGATGGAGGCCAGCCTGAGATTGTTTAGTCTTTATCAAAGAAGAGTCTGAAGATACTTTGAAAATCATTGCCATCATCAAGGCAAATCAGAACCATTCTCTGGGCAAGAATTTGCTTGATAACAACAACAGAAGGGAGTGAAGCTGGAAGGAACTGTCAGCCAGCTGGCAGGTAGTTCACGGGTGTCAAATCCTTTAATCCAACTTTTTAAAGCTCATCAAAAGATTTTACAGCAAGTGTATAAATGCCCTGTGAAATCCAAGGCTGCTGGAAATTATTTAGGACAAGAGCCAAACATAATTCAGAAAAAAAATTGGAGATCGCCATGGAAAATTTGCAGAACAATATTTTTTGGAAAGCTTTTCTGTTATGATGCATAAACTACATTCACACTAACAAAGGTGCAGAAGAAACATAACTCATAATTGCTCTCTTACTTTCCTCTGGCTGTAGTGGGAGCCAGGACACCAGAATTGTGCTCAGCAAAGCAATCCCCATTTCCAATTTTCAGCTCTTACTGTTTATTCAAAGCTCGCCCATTGAACCATCTTCCTGTCACAAACTGATTAAGTGCACATGTCAGAAGGATTGCCAGCAATCTACAGCAATCATTGGAAAAGAAAAGGGAGCTGGAGGGTATAAAACAAGGAGCTTTTCACTGGTGACTTCACTGTGAAGGAGCTGGAAGTCACTGCAGGCCAGTGGCACGTGTCAGGATAGTCCAGAGGAAAGATGGAAATGGTTGGGAAGCTCAGTCAAGAAAAAGTGCCCACAGCCTTGCCTTGACCTGAGCATTGATCCTTTTCTGCAGTTTCATAAAGGCAGGCTCCCAGGGTGCGCTTGGGATCGTAGGCACAGCGTCACCTCACTGTGCATGAGATCCTCCCCAAACCTCCCTCCTGCTGCCTCCACCCCTCAGAGGTGTCTCAGCATTGCCCAGCATGGAAGCCTACATGGAGGAGCAGCTCGCAGGAGGAAGGACATGCTGCCCGTCCCTCTGAGTGGACAGAGCAGGCTCTTTCTCATCACCAAGAAATTAATAGGCTTAGTCTCAAAGTATTCCATCTGCTGGATTAAAACAGTGGTTTTAATTAAACCAAGGAGGAAAAGACAGAGGAGGAATGGTAAAACAGAATTTGGGGTGTGGAGGTTGTGTTTTTCTTTTGTTTGTAAGTTCAGTACCTTGTGCATGAGAAGAAGTGGCCCAGCATGGTAGAAACAGGTGCTGGGGTGAGTTTGTCCATAGCATCCGGGCTGGGGCATCATCTCCTGATGTCCCAGCCCTGTTGCCTGGCCTGTGCCTTGAGTGACATCTCTTTCACATCTCCCAGGCTGGCCAGGACTTCTCAGGACTGCAGGCAGGGTGAAAAAAAAACCAAACTTCCACAAAGGGGTAGCTCTTTCCTCATCAGCTGGGAGGGGTGAGTAGATCTACTCTACACTTCATCAGAAATCAGTTTTGCAAAGCTTGTGTACCCAGTTGATGAAGAACTGCACTTGGCAGATAGAAAATGCATATCACATCCTGTAAACCTTTCCTAAAAGGGCATCACAAATTAATCACTCTGATGAAGTTCTTAATTTTTTTTTAGAGCACCATTTATCAGTTTAATTTAATGTTACTTCAGTTGCTAAGGAGCCATGATTGCAAACCTCCACCAAACAGGAGTTTTGAACACTAATGCCTGGTCATCTAATTGGAAAATATTACAAAACTCAAGCTGAGGTCTACCCTCTCCAGCCACACTGCACAGTGAGACATGGAAATGTTCTGTATTATATATAATAACACTGTTTATTAGTCAAGACTTGTAACTGTTGGAGAGAACAGCAAAATCACAAAAGGCTCAGTAGAAGAGACTTGCAAATTAGTCTCATTACTCTTGAAATTGAACTGCTTTCCATGCTCCTGGCAGAGATACCTCAAGGATACTGAGATTGCCTGTGTATTGCATTTCAGATCATGATCGTTCTGCTTTACACAGTAATGTACTAAGTCTCCATCAGGCCAGTGATGGGAAGGGGGCTGTTTACTTAGTGATGTGTGAAATGATGAATAAATCTTCAGGAATTATTCTGGGGGAGAGGGCAGTGAGGGGAGAGCTTTATTACATTCCTGGATCACCACCAACTGCAGAAATCCAGAAATTTTGCACATCTTTCAAATAATGAGCATCAAATGGGGAAAAAAAAAAAAGGAAGGTTCAACGCTGGTTCAAATTTCTGCACTACCAAAAATGTTCCTTCATTTCAATTAAATCTTGACCTATTTTTAATCAAAAGAGCCTGCTGTGTCTTTCTGCCTCAGAAGACTGACATTGCCAGCAGGATGCTGCAGTCTCAGGTCCCAGCTCCCTGGGGAGTGCTGGAGGCTTTCCTCGGGGCCACAGGGTGCAGGGAGGCTCTGCTCCACGGGGCCATGGACTGCATCCCACGTTGTCCAGAGCACCTCTCCCCACTGCCATCCCTGCAGGGGACTTACCCGGTGTCATACAGGAGGTCTCAGATGTACCAGCAACTGGAACCCTAAGAACGAATCAGGCCCTTCAGCTCCCAGCCCAGGCCTGCCACAGGCTGGGCCATTGCATTGGACCCACAGCGGGGTCACAAAAAGGGACCTGAGCTGGCACTGAGAGGGACAAGGCAGAGAGACAGGTCAGTAGTTTTTCTAGATGAGTATTTTCAAAGAAAAAAGATAGAGCGATGTTTTGAATAAGCTCCTGTGACATAAATAATAAATAAGCAATATAAACTCTATATACAGACATATACACATACATGCATGCATTATGGAGAGCTCTTCTTTGCTCATTAATTCCCTCGGGAGTTAGAAAATCACAGCTAAAAACAATCATTTGTATGCAGAGATAGACTGCACAGAGAGACAGAATTTTCTGTTCTTACCCAGACAATACTTTTTGGAAAAACCCCAACAAATTAATGTGAGCCATACTCAATAATTTTGTCTAAACAAACAGCAGAGGAGATATTTTCAAAAAGTAAGGAAATAAAGAAAATGAATTGACTTTTATACTTGCAATTTCATAAGCTTTTATTTTATAACACTGTTCTCAAGACCTGAGGAATTCAAGCCTTGTATGATACTTCTAAAAAACTGAGTGTTTATTGCGCTAGCATGAAACAGGGGTGAGGAGTACTCACCAGAAAAAAGGTAGAACTCCACAAATTTGATTTCAAGAGTGTTTAGAACCATCTTTCCATTTTTTTGATTCATCACCTAAGCCAAAAGGTTCCCAGTTCTCCCAGGGAAACTCATGTGTCTGACAACTGGGCAGGTGGGCCATGAGCCAGCAGCTCTGCTTGCCCCTGCCATTCCCTGCTCTCACCATGTGCCACGATGGACACAGGCAGTCCCACTTCTGACCCAGCACTTCCACTTCATGTTGCATCTTTAAACCACAAGGCACGAATCCTTGAGTGATAATATTTGATCTGATATTGCATAATCTTCTGAGCATATAAAAATTGGGAAGATTAGAATAATGTCTACCACTAGAATGAGTTTGGTGATACTGACCAATGTAGAAAAAAAGTTATTAAAAAATAAATGTTTTCCCTGGACATGGGGGGGGATGAGATGCTCCCTTAACATTTGAAGGGACTTTCAATCAGTATTTCCTGCTTTTTTCTGGCCTTTTGCAGCATCCCCCTGACTTTACTTCTGATCTTGAGCACTGAAGGTTTAATCAATCATTGCTCCTCCTGCTTCTGGAATCTAAGTGGTTCAAAGCACTTGTACGTACTGAATGTCATTAGGCCATGGTGATGAAGCAGCTCTGCTTGGATCTTTAATCCACTCTTTGTTACAAAAAACCATAAGATAGAGCTGTCTTTACCTGGTAGCATTTTATCAGGTAAAGCCCTGGACACTACCTGGAGGGGAAAAGGGCTGATCTTCCACGTTTCTCTAGGCTAATCTTAAGGTTAAAAGAAAGAGGACAACAGATGCCTTGTGAATTATTGCTTTGCAAATTACACCTTCTTCCTTTTGTTGAAGGCAAGGCTGGAATGTTCCTTATTTCGTTACAGAAACCAGCAGTAGTTGATTTGATCCATAGTACCACCAAATTTTGTCTACCACAGGCCTGGAGAGTTGTTTCAGGAGGAGATGACAGATGTTACCAGCAATAACAAAGGCACAAGCCCTTTGGATATGTAACTGAAATGCAAAAGACTTGCTTAGCTACTTCCAGAAGTACGAGCACACCTGGCTACAGCAAGAGAGGAAATTTGGAGAGCTGCTCCCTGGGGACTCGCAGCAGCTCCCTCTTCTGCAGGCAGGCACGCTGGAGGCCTGTGGGATTCACAAGCTCTGCTACACTGGGTGTCCATGCTCGGCTTTAGGCAAGTCTCCAGCAATCCTCTCAGCTTGGTTTTTCACTGTACAGAACAAACCCCAGAGAGGACTTGTGCCATGGTTTTTCAGAAACCCAGTTCCACGGAGCTACAAAACTTCACAGTGCCAAAGACTCCCATGTTAGGGCTCATCAGGAGTTAACTAATGATAATATCTGTCATAAATACTTTTGGGAATGGCAAAACATCACCCTGCATTGCAGTTGTGTCTCATTCTTTGTAAATGCCTGCTGAATATTTTGAACAAATAATTATTACACTTCAGACTCTCCCCTTTAAGATATTCCTGAGTGACAATTTTTGCTTCACATCGAAAGAAACCGGTTCTTCATTCAACAAATTAAATGTTTGCCAGAACGGCATACTAAGAATCATAGAATGGTTTGGATTGGAAGAGACCTTAAAGAACATCCAGTTCCAACACCCCTGCCACAGGCAGGGACACCCTTCTCTATCTCAGGTTGCTCAGAGCCCCATCCAACCTGGCCTTGAACACTTGCAGGGATGGAGCATCCAAAACCTCTTTGGGCAATCTGTGCCAGTTTCTCACCACCTTCACAGTGAGGAATTTCTTCCTAACATTCAGTATAACAAAAAACAAACTCTCTGCCCCTCTACTGCCAGGCAGGACGTGGCTTTACCAGCCGGCAGAAGGGGCCCAGCAGTGCATCAGGCAGGAACTGCCCTGAGCCTTCTTTGAATCCCCAACAAATAATCCCACAGCCAACACTTCTGAGGTAACCATGACCCTGGGGGGCTGGACCTGAGATACACAGAGCAGAGGTGTCAGCCCAGAGTCAGAGTCCAAAACACATGGATTCCTTCACAAGCAGATTCAACATCTGTGAGCTGTCTTGCCTCGAACATCTGGAACACTTATTTTGCTTGGGCAAGTCATCAGTAAGTGTTATCTTCCCTATGTGTAAAAGAGCACTTAAACTTTTCCTTAATTTGCAGATTCCTATTTAAGGTTAAACTCGTGTTTAAACAACAAGCAATTCTTCTTCTTTTAATTAAGATTTATACAGATTCCCATAGGTAGACAAAGCAATGAAGTCCTAATGAGCAGAGAGTCTAATTATGATCATTCTGTAATTGAAATAGTGGTGTGCCTCAGAATAAGACTGTTATGTTGTCAGATAATGGACTAATGAGCACCAAAGAAGTAGTAAAAGAGGTCTGTAAAAGTATCTTGCCGTTCTTATGAGGACATGCTTACGTGTGAACACCTCCATTTAGTATTCAAACACGTTTAATCGAATATATAGTGCAATACATCCAAAGATTTATATCAAGGTGTTGGAAATGGCTGAAGGTCAAGGGCATACCAAAAGCAATAGAATTAATTATTAATGCGAGACAGAAGAAAATAAGCCAGAGACAGCTGCATGAAATGATTTGAGAGACAGATTAAAAATATAAAAAGGGAAGTCAGTGGGAGGCAACACTGGGAAATGATCAACATCCACCACAATATTGGTCCCATCGGCTGAAACCAGCTCCCTCCACGTTCTGATTGATGAAATACACCAGAGTCCAATATTTTTTCTTGCCTAAATGACCAGCTCTAATCATGAGCTCTACACATTGCTGCTTTCTTCATCGTTCAGCTGGTCAGGAAAGAAAAGATAATTACAGAATGTTTGTTTAGTAATTGTCTGCTTCTATTTTGGAGTTTGCTTCTGGTGCTAACGAATGCGACTCCATTATGTCATTTATCATGTGAACAGTCAGGTTGAGGAACATTTTAAATCAGGAACTATTTTGGTTTGCATGAGAAATAACCCCACAGAACAACTGACAGCATGTGTGAGCAGAAAAATTCCATGCCTGAAAAGGATAGGTTAGGTGATTTCACCAGATAAAAAGCTTAAGGAAATATCTTTTCACCAGCAGAGCAGAATGTTCATGGAGAAGGGAAGAGTTGCAGCCCCATATTTTTCCTCACAAGGAAGTCCAGATTTGAATTTATTCACCTGGCTTGCTAGGTAATGTTTGTTTTCTATTACCTTTTCTCCTATCATGCCTTGCAAGGGAGGGCTTTCATTTCATTGGATATGTTAAAAATTGTACTTTAAACCTGACTTAAGTACAGGTAACACAGGGTTTAATTATATCTCAGGTGTGGCAAGAGCAGAAAAGTGGAGCTAAAGGGAAGAACCAAACAGACATTACCCACAGATATATCTGGAAAGTGATGGGGAGTCACAGCTTTTTTATAAACAGCTCCCTCCCCATTAACCTATGTTTATATATCCAAAACATTAAATTTCCTGTTATACTGTAACACCAGGTACCTGACTTGTTCCTGACTTAATGCAGCCCAATCCAATGCACTTGTCCATTAGGGTGGGATCCCACACATATCCCCCACCCTATGGACAGGTGTAATTCTTGGTGAACCTGAACATGGTGGCTTGGGCTCAGTCAAAAGGCTACTGAGAGCACACAACCGTGTGAGAACAAACTGGAAATTTCCTCCAAGCGTATTTTTCAACCTCAATTTGCTAGCTGATTTCACAACTGTGGGTTGAGAAACCTGTCTGAAGTGACTGGCCAAAGAAAAAAACATCCATTTAATAGGGTGTCCTCCCAGTAATAGTGGAACAGAAGTTGTTTGACAATACTTTGGGTAATGTCTTGAAGACTGTAGATGACTAATAATAGCAGCGCCTTTTTTTCCAGAAATATGAAAGTCACAAAAATGATGGTTTAGAGGGACCAAAACTATTTATAAACTGAAGAAGAATTCAGTGAAGAGTTTCGACTAAAAAGGAGTGGAGGGGAGAATTTTAATGTGCTTGAAATAGAAGTCAAATCTTAAGGAAAAAAATGCAAATCTGAAGTATTTTAAGTGGTTTTAAAAAAAGTTGAGTGGCTCAAACATGAAAGGACACCTTTTGTTTCAGATCAGAGGAAGATTTTATGTTTACCAGGATGAACAATCTTGATTTGAAACGTCCTCTAACTTCAGCCTTCTAAGGATGGGCAGAGGACTCCAGTTCACCCAGGATCTTTCATCCATGCTACACACAGACAACTAGTAATACAGAGAATGTTAACTGAAAAAAAATTAAAAGTTCTCAGGAGCATTGACTTACATCATGGGGTTTATTGTTCGTTTCCTTTTGGCCAATTACTCTCTTCAGAAATGTCTCCCGCATATTATGAAGACTAAGTGTTAAACCTGGGAGGTCGTTTCACTTGCAGCCTGTCGAGAACATCTTTACATTGCTGGTTAACGACTTGTGAACTTCATTGTCAGATGCTGCTCTGCGACTTTGCATCTCCCAGCTGATGGCTCTGTGCCATGAGCCGAGCAATTGCCGGGGTTCGAGGGCGCCTCTCGCCCTTGTGAAATTCGAGTTCATTCTTTTTCTGCTCCCCGCGCTTTCTTCCTGCAAATTTATGACTTGCTAACAAATGCGTTGCTCTTGATTCCCTCCTCTTCAGTGATCTTTAAGATCTCTCATTTCATAAGGAAGAGGCAGGTGGGTGATCTGCTTCCAGAAAAAAGAAGTTTCCATAAGCATGACTTGTGGAGTAAGGCTGCCTGTATATCCAATTTCCATTGACTTAATTCAGTCTTTTTTTGTCAAATTGCATAGCAGCAATTAACTGCCCAAACCAAAGTGTTTTCCTCAAGATGCCCACATTCCTGTGAGAGCTGGAGGTTTTACCCACACGTGCAAGCAGCAGCCTTTCATCATTCTTCATATAAATTGAATATTTCCTCTGTTTGCCTTTACAGCTGTTCTCCGAACACCATCCACAAAACTAATGAAATATTCCTGTGGCTCACCCATTCCTTCAAAAACCTTTGTCCAAGCTTGTTATATCCTGGGAGGTTAATATTTTTTGCACCTTTGCAGTGGCAGAGGGCTGCATTGCGCTGATCTGGCACCTCGGAATCAATAGGAGTCAGGGTGGGAGGAATTACAGCACATTCCTAGTAATTGTGCAAATGCAAATTTATTACTCCAAAATCCTCTCTAATGTAAATCCAGTGAGGTCAATAGAGGTAGAGCAAAACTGGCCATTCTGCTTCATCTGTTATCCTCATTTTTATAAGGATTGATAGCAGCTATTAAGAGAAAGGAACTTTCAAATGCCTGGAAATACACTAACCTGGGAAAAGAGCTGCAAGGATGCCAGGAATCACTCTTGGTGAAGATGGGTATTCTGCCTAACCAGAACAATCAGCATTGCCAAACACCTCCCCCAGTGTGAACTGCTACATCTCCATTAGCAGCGATGATTAACAGCAGCAGATTAACTGCCCTTTGGTTAAGAAGTGCCAGCCTGTTACGGAGGAATTCCTGATTTTGTCAAGTAACAGCATCTCCCTGCATCAAGGTCTTGCTAACCTGCAGCTGCCCTTTCCAGCGATTGTGTAAGGTTTTCTGCAATTTCTTGAGTTTCCTTCTAAAATCTTCTGTTGCTTGTGCAACATTTTTATGAGTTACACAAAAGAATTGTCTTCCTTAAGAAATCCTTAACATATGCACAGATAAACTCAGAGTCTAAAGGCTAATGTTGCTTCATCACCGCTGAAGTGAAATCAAAGATTTTAAAAGTCATTCTGCAGAATGATCTTGCATCTTTAGGGGAAAATAAACTGTTATTGACTATAATAATAATATTTTGGAATATGCTAATGGAATTTTTTTCATTTACCACACTTGATGCTCTCTTTTTTCCCATAACCATTGAAGTTCATCATCAGACAGTAATCCAGAGAAGTTGGGTTTTGTTCAGAAAAAAAGACTGTTGAAAAATTATTAAAGCATCAAAACATCGGTACAAACTTATGTCAAGACAGGAGGAGCTCTTACAAATAGGTAGGATAAAAATACACTGTATTAAGCCTTTCTTTGCTTTCTTAAGATCTTTTAATTGGCTCCATTTACCCAGGAAAGACAGTGTGTTAATTCAGTGCCTTTCCCCTTCTGCAATGGTGTCAGCAAACCATCAGCCAGAGAAGCCAGCAGTCTGAAATCATCTCCAGAGACCACTCCCTGTAGAAATACCCATCAGTAGGGAATTGCCTCGATGCCAAGGCTGTATTCAGCTTATCTAGCTTTATTAATCTGCTGACAGCCTGCCACTTCTCACTGGCATCACTGAGCAAGTGAGGTAAACTGCAGCCTAATTAATGGCCAGGCTAGAGGCTTTCTTCAAAGACTGTCTGAGACAGATGCTGGTCTTGCCCAACAGAAATGCCAACCCAGTTTAAGTGTTCCTGCAACCTCCACGGTCAGGCAATTTATACAAATTTGGTGTGTTTGAATGCATTGTGCATGAAAGGATGTTCAGGCATCCTAAACACAAACGGTGTCCAACGTGCATGTACTTGTGGGTCAGACACCTGCCAAAAGCCAAAGCCTTTAGCAGGATGAGAAGATATTCCTCTCCATCACTGATTTGAAATAGCTTTAGTTTTATGAAACACAGACTCATAGGACTGGAAATATCTCCGGCCTTAGGCTGTATCAAAACATGTGTGACAGAGATTTAAATGGACTTGGATGCAAGTCATGTAAGGTCAAGTTTCCATTTAAGAACCATTTGCATTAGCAGTCCTACCACCGTGGTAACACAGGGGAAGAGACAGTAATGATATTTAGCACATTAACATGGACAAAAGCTATTTGCTACATCCTCAGGAATAAACACAGACGAACTCATAACAAAGCTGTGCTTCCAATCCCTCCTCATTGTGCAGGGCTCTTACAGAGGTTCACACACAAGGCTTCACTGGGCAGTGAGATTTGAGATCTGGTTTGGACATGGTCAGTACAGCACAGAGTACACAATCTGTGTCAGTCAGGCTCACCTGACACATACAGTTGTGATTCCTCATGCATTTGGTGGAACAAGCAGTTCATACCTGTCTGAAAGCCATGCTTGCCTGCTCAGCCAGGCACAGGTTCCTCGGTGGAAAATGGTCTCAGCAGAAAATGTTCAGCCCCATGTGTGGGTAACATCAGCTCCCTTGACAGAAGCAGATGGAAGGTCCATGTGCTGCTATGTCAGAAATGTCTGTCATTCTCCCGTTTCCCCTGTGTCCTGTATCTTAGGTTATCAGGCGTGCTTCTCTCAATGCCAGTTAAAAGGCAGGTGTCAAACACAGAAGGCACGTTCATTTATAACTACACAGACTATAATTATATGTAGTCTAGGGCTTATTTCCTGAACTAGGAAGGAGGAAAAATGGGTTAGGTGGGTGTGAATAACAAGCAAGAACATGTCTTTTAGAGCTTATGAAACTACCTTGATCTCCCAGTATCAGAAATGCTGGCTAAGAACAAACAAATCAGAAAACTCTGTGCAGGGTGAGAGTTGGGACAAAAACAAGGGAATTGGGAACTGACAAGGGAATAGTAACAAGTTTCTGATCGAGGCTGGGAACTTAGTATTGCAAGCAAAAATGGAGGAGAAATATGAGGTCACCAGTACAGCTTATTTGCAGAAAGATAAGTGCAATCTTGGGATTACCAGGTGAGATATTTCCGTGAGAAATGGGGACTTTAATGTCATTGTATGAAGCATTAGTGAGATCTCCTCCCATTTAATACTCTAACTACTTTTGGTAATCCATATGAACTTTAGTTGAAACCACAGCAGATGGAGAGAAGAGGTCTGAGGTGAACTGAGAGTCATTTAGGAAAGAAGATTGAAAAGCCAGTCCTGTGTAGCTCAGCGAGAAAGGGAGACAAGAACCATCTCCATAAAAATACCTGAGTAAGGAGAAGTGAGCAAAACAGCTACTGAAATGAGAGCCAGTGCTGGTGCCAGAACATGTGGGAAAAGGTTCCTGACCAGCAGCGACATGGACAGCCTGGGAGAATCTCACAGAGGAGTAACAGGCAAAAACACAAAATTGTTTTAAGTCAGAGCATGATCCTTTCATGTAAAGGACCATAAACAACATTATTCCTGGCACAGCAGAGAGCTGGGCTCTGTGATCCAGGATCCTCCTGTGCTGGTAACTTTAAATTGCCTAACGGGACTAGAACAGCAGCAAAACAAAGCCTTTGGCCACTTGTTACTGGAGGTCTGTGGAATATTTTCACAGCACTTGCAGTGCCAGAAGCTCCAGTGTCCTGGCTCAACACCAACACATTCCTCTGCTACTTAAGTCCCCCCCGTGGTTTCACTTAGTAATGCTACTCTTTGCTCCCCGTCCAAAAATTGTAGAACAATGCTGCCTTTCTGAGCTTAAAAATGTTTTCTATTTACTGAATTGCTCTTCAAAACGTAGTATAATTCACTCTAGGGTGTAACTGTGTTGCATTTTAACCTGCACAGAAATAGCACGTGCAAGTGTGGAGAGAGGATGGGAGAAAAAATAGCAATACAAAAATATCCTTATGGCAGCACTGAGCTCAAGTGAGCAATATTACCCTTATTTTACAGTAGGAAATTGTTGATTCTTTTAATCCATAAACAGAAGGGTTTGAAACCTTTCCCATGGAAACACAATAAACAGGTGTAGTTTGGGGCTTTACTATCAGCTGTAGCTTTTAACCAGTCTCTGGAAACTTGGTCTTGAATCTTATTTTATGAGCCTTTCAATGAAGTCTAAAGTTGAATTCTGGCTTTTCATCAAAATCAGAGGAAATTAATGACCCTGGCCTAAAGACTCTAATTTGCACTGGCAGGCTTGGAGTTTGGAACAGTGTGAATTTCCCAGGGTGTGTGTGTCAGTGACTGTTAACCTGCATTACAGGTATTGCAACAGTGCGTGGATCCTCCCAAACAAGAATAATGACATGTCCTATCCCAGATCTGTATCTATGGATGGCAGACACTTCGCAGAACAAGGAATCATTATTATTATTATTTAATTCTTGTAACAATCACCAGAGCAGCTGAGCTACTCTCACAGCTGCATTAAGTATCATGACTAAAATATGCAACTCTTTTGCTATTTCATCTTCTATGAGAAAAGTGGACTGTCGCATTTCAACAGACGATTTTAAGCACATATTTCTCAGTAAGTATGTTGGAAAATACAGCTCATAAAATGTGCCTTGCTATTCCAGTTTTGTCTATATTCAGTAATGCAGCCAAGTTATACAGATACCTAAAGCAGCTCCACACAAGATTGGGTCCTGGAGTAGTGCAGGTAGCATGGAGCAAAATATGCACTAATCTGCCCTTAGAGTGGGGTAAATTAGTCTTCACAGAGCTCTGCCTTAACAAGTTACTTTAATATTTGGATGGAATTGGGTTAGAGATGGCTTGAGTAGAGCTGATTCTAAGCACAAGCCAAGTAGGCAGATTTTCAAGGGCATTCACCACCAGGACACAAAAGCTGCTGAGATAAGAAACTTTCTGCCTAATTTTGCTGTGCCAGAACCCTGGGAAGGGAAGGAGAGAGAGGTACAGGAGGAAGAGTTTTCCTGCTGGAGCTGCAGGAACAGCACTGGCTTCCCACCACAGCTCCTTCACCGCCAGTGGCGCAGCCAGGCTGCAGCTCCTCTTCCTCAGGGTGGGGGGGAGCTTTGGGTGTGCCCACCGTGGTGAGCTGGAGGGGCTGCTGAGGGCAGGGACCCCCTTTTGCAGCAGCCATGTGCGCAGCGGTGCCTCACGCGGCCTTGCAGAGAGGTGGGGAGATGGGTGCTAACAATGGCTGTGATGCCTTGGCCAGACCCTGCTCCCCAGGTCAGGTTTGTTGCAGAGGAGCTTCATGGGGTGGGGTGAAATTTGGTCTCCTAGATATCCTGGAATCACCTTCTGAGGATAACAACTGAGGTGTTGAACTCAGTCCAGGTGTTGTAGCCAATAGTGCTAAGAAGCGCTGCAGCACTTTCAGCAGACAGGAGTTTCCTTAGCACTACGGGCTTTGTGTCCAGCCACTTCACTCTGCTGTCAGCCTGCCAAGATGTGATAAAAGTACCAATAAGGGCAGGTTCCTCACTGCCAGGATGGAGGAGACTCCAGGCCAACCTGAGAGGACAATGAGCTTTCCTCACTGGGGGGACTGGGGCAAGGGCACTCTGTGCTAGCGGCTGCACTGATAATCGCTGGCCACATTCTCCAGGAGCAGGTGCTAGCCCAAACCTCGGCAGGTTTTTACTCCACTCCTCAGACTCCCTGACTCTGCCCTTGCAGTCTGTTTCAGGTGCCCACTCCTCATCCATCAACAATTTCAGTCTCATCCAGGCTGCATCTGTGCCAGCGATACAGTAAAAACGGTGCCACTTCTCTGGGACGAG
Source organism: Lycocorax pyrrhopterus obiensis (assembly GCA_014706295.1). NCBI lineage: Eukaryota > Metazoa > Chordata > Aves > Passeriformes > Paradisaeidae > Lycocorax > Lycocorax pyrrhopterus. The sequence continues at coordinate 15,073,001 of JACSVZ010000016.1, read as the reverse complement.
GTGGCATCAGAATGCCCAGGGAGCCCTGAGAGGAAATTACTAGGAAGGAATCCCAGCACACCAGAGGGGAGAATGGGAAACTTTATTTTCCCGGGGGGCAGGTGACCCGCAAAGCGCGCAGGGGCTGCGGCACCGGCACGGCTGGGTGCGCCAGCCCGCTCCACGCAGAAAGAGGCAGCGGGTCGGCTCCAAGGGCTCCGGGCCGGCTCCGACGGCTCCGGGCACCTCTCAGCCCCCGGCAGCTGCCGCCGGCAGGACGGCTCCGGCCAGGAGAGGGAGCCGTGGCCCCGCGCACCCCGCCTCGCACCCCGCCTCCCCCGGCCGGACTCGCCAGCTGCGGGAGGGACGGAGCTGTGCCTTGCCCGGCCCCGCGCCCGCCGGCCCCGACCCCGCTGCCCCGCAGTGACCGCCGCAGGCGGCGGGACCGCCCCGAGCGCGCACGGAGCGCGGCCGCGGGGAAAGGGGCGGGCGGGGCGGAGCGGAGCCCGGGGGCGCCGATCGGGGACGACGGCGAGGAGGCAGAAGAGGAGGAAGAAGAGGAGAGCGCGGCGCGCCGGGCACAGCTGTGCGCTCCCCTCGTCCTCAGGTGAGCCGCGCTGCGCCGGGGTGCGCGGGGGACGCCCGTGTTCCTGTAGGCGTGGGCGGGGGCAGGAACAAGGGACAAGGGAGCCTGTCCCGCCCAGCCCCGGCTGTGAACTTATCCGCACGCGAAGGGAAAGTTTGTGTCGGAGGAGGCGGATTCCAGCTCCGGCGCGGGGTGCGCGGGGGGAGGCGGGCGGAGGCAGCGCGCAGTCGGCAGCGGCCCCCGCTCCCCGGCTGGCACGGGGGGGAGATAGGAGAGAAGGAAGAGGAACCGCTCGGCAGAGCCCGAGGAGCAGCGCCCGGCGGCCACGGGCGAGGGAGGACCGGTGGGCACGGTGAGAGCGAGCGTGCGAGGCCGGGGATGGGGGAGCGGAGCGGGGGCGGCAGCGGACGCGATGGTGCCGGTGCCACCGCGGGGCCGGGGACCCCCGCGGACCTCGGGGGACCCTCGGCGATCCCTCGGTGTGCGGGGACCGAGCCGAGCTGCGGGACCGCGGGTTTGTCTCCGCTGCTCCTGCAGCCGCGCTGGCCGTGCCCCCGGTCCCCGACATGCGGAGGGGTTTGCTTTAATTCGCTCCCCTGGCCATGGAGATCTGTGTATTTCTGGCTGGAGCGCTACACGCACTGAGAAATGCAACTTTAATTTTCACCCGTATTGCGAATTCGTGAGCCTCTGATACCTGCTGTCTGCTGTCAAACGGGTCTCTGAAATGGAAGTGGGGAGAGGAAGGGGTCAGGCTTAAGCCGTAGCAGGGAAATAAAGTGGAAGAGACACGTCCAAGAAAATAGACTGGAAGCGATTAGATGCTGGCAGCAAGATGGCCTTTGCTGTGCTTGTTGGGGGTAGCTGCCCCCTTATGTGAAGCAGTTTGGGGGGGTATCTGGAGGGAAACTGGATGGTAGGAATTGTTTCCTGAAAAAGAAGGGGAAAAAGAAAACCACCAGGGCTTCACTGCTTCAGGTGTCCCTTTTCTGTGCCAATGTCGCTTTCCCCTGTTGTTACAGTGGCAGTGCTTGTTCCTCACTCTGGGCTGGTTTCTTGGAGTGTGCCTGTACAGTGCTTGGCACAACAGAACCCTGATCTTGGGGCCTTAGGATGTCACAGTAAACTGGATTATAAATGCCCTCTCACATGCACACTCTTTCTTTTCCTCCTGACCTCTGTTTTGTGAACAGCTGGTTATAATGCTTAGATAAAATTCTGGTTGGCTTTACAGATCTTTTTTTTCTTATAAAATGATGGATTTTGTTCCATGCATTCAGTTTTTTTGTCCTAGGAAAGGCTTTTCACTTCTGGATTTGGGAGATTGCAGCAAGCTCCTTATATTTTAAAAAAACCCATCTCCTTTGTAATTAAAAAGTATTATTTTCCTGACACTCCATTTTTAACCGTGCCCCTCTCGGGCATGCAGAACTGTCACCCAACATACACTTCCATACCTAGAAGGATTGGGAGGTGTTATTTATTAACTGTACTGTGGAGAGTCCATATCTCATAACTTAGAGGGTCATTTATAACAGGTTGTATTTGGCAGCTCTGGAAGATTTACTTGCTGTCTTGTATTCCTTGCAGGAAAGGCATCCCTTGTTTTCATGGAGAGCATCACTCCAGCCCCACAGGCTCTCGGGTAGGCAGGCTTGATGCTGGAAAGGGTCCTGCTTTCTGTCTCCATTACCTGCCTGGGGTGAGCAGGAGAGGGCAAGCAGAGAGGATTAAACTCAAATACTCAGATATTCTTCTTCCCTGGAAGTAGGCATGGTGGTGTTGCTGGGATCACCTTGTCTGGAGGAGCAGTTAAGGATGTAGGATAATGAGGGACATGGAGAGTAAGCCTGTGAGGACCTGGGGTGGTGGAAGGCTGCAGGGACTGCAGCGACAGGGAAACACTGAGCTGGGAAGGTGGGAGCTGCTGCATGGAGCTGAAGGAAGGCTGTGGGGTGAGAGGTTATGTTTCTAACTCGATGCCTCCGTGCAAGGCAGGGGGCAGGGCTGCATCCACACAGCCCTGGGATTGCTTTCCGTGTCTCTGCTTCTAACTTGAGTTCAAAGTGTCTGCATATGATATGATGCTTGCTGCTGTCTGTCCATGCCTCCCCAGAGTCCAGAAGGTCCTCTGATCCCTCCAGAGTGTGGAAGGAAAGCATGTGTCTGAACACTTCTGGGCTCTCCCCTTCCAGGCTCTGTTGGTCTGTGCAGGTATTCTGCATTTGAGCATGAATGCATGAGCACATGCAGTGGGGATGAGTACTGCCCTGTTCTGGGCTCCAGCAGCCTCATGCCCTGGGTCAGGTAGCACTACCTCAAAAACACCCCAAAGCACACATAGGTAAGAGAGACTTAAGAGGGTAGGGAGAGTGGTGTGGCAGCAGGTTGGATGGTGCCTGGATACTTGGAGGTGTGGGAAATGCCTCCTTGCTGGACTCGGAGCTGTAATTTTAAGCTCTGAAATAAGCATATAGGAAGAATGAAGCAGAGGGATTTTGTCCCAGGCTTATTCCTTTAAGACCTGCATGAACCAGATGCCAGCTCTAGGGAGGAAGCATTGTACTCCTTCAGAATAAGAGCCCAAAATTCGTGGTTTTATTCCTTGTTCTCACTTATGTTTGGATTTCTCTGTTGATTATTTTGGCAGGCACATGATTCATATTTCTTTCCCCATTTGTCCTGTCTCTTGTCAAGTGTCCTCCCATTTCAGCAAGACTCTGACTTGCAAAAACTTGCCACGAAGCCCTTGTGGCTGGCGGTATGGAAGAGGAGGTGCCCGAGCTTGGCTCTCAGGTCACATTAGCCAGGTGGACAGTCAGGAAGATTATATCAGCATGGGAATGCATTAATGTCTTTTTTTTATCATCCAGTAACGGGGAGTGCTTTGGGAATAAAAATAGAAATAGGGAAAAGCCTATATAAGCTGAAATCTGTGAACAGCGCCACGTTATCTGGGAACTGAAACACGTTCTACAGCAGAGCTCACAGTTCAGACATTGCCTGCTCTCCTCCTTCCTCCCCTCCTTTTCTCTTGACACAGCTCATGGATTTCACTGCCCCCATGAGCAGAGCCTGTCTGCTCTGTGCTGCCAGGCTGATGCAGCCCAGCCAGTGGCATCTCTGTACCCGGTGGGTGAGAGCTGGAGCTCCTCTGGCTGGGCAAAGTGGGACAGATGCAAAGGCAGAAGGAAGGCAGAGCTGCCCGTCAGGTGTGCCATGCTTGAGCTGACCCTTCTCCACACCCTGCGTGTGCTCGGGGGCCGTGTGCAGGTGGGGCTCTTCCATCCACGGTTCGTAGCTGCTTTGTTCTGCTCCACCATCAGGGTGGCTGAGATTCACTGCTCAACTGGAACAAAGCGGCTTCTTCTTTTGGGAGGTATTTTAGGATTTCTCCCCCCCCACACCAGTGCTTTTGCCAGGCAGAGGGCTAATCTGACGTTTCTCAGCCACAGCGCTGGTCCGTGTGGCGCTTTTGCACGCAGCTGAGCCAGGTGATCTCAGAGGGAGTGCAGGAAGGGAACTGATTTGGGGAAATTACTTCAAATGGTGCCTACGCTTTAGGGAATTTCGATCTTGGCCAGTGTTTACTGTGTTCAGCCTCAGAGGTCCCAATAAGACACATGCACAGAACATGGTATTCATAAATTCAGAGTCTTATTTTGCAGAAAATAAAATGCAAGAAAATGAGTGTACAAGTGTATGTATTTTGTTAGAGGGTTCTCTAAGATTAGTTGCTTGTTAAACAGTATTTTCACTACAAGTGAGGAATTGTGTCTTTAGTCAGTCCTTTGTTAATTTAACAGCTCTCAGTTTCATCAAATGGGAATATATCCCCAGGAATTCCTCTGACACAGGTTTCCCCTGAGTCTGGATGATTATCCAATTACAATTTAAAGAAAATTACAGCAAGGATAATTGGCTAAAGATAGAAGTATCTGAGAGCATTAGGGAAAGAGAAGGAGAGAGTGTGAGAGAGTGAGAGCTTCACTTTCTCATATGAATAAATGAGAATTATTTCAGTCCTTAACTTTAGCAGTGAGTGGATTCAAGGTCCCTGGTGTTTGGATCTCCCTCCTTCTTCTCTCCCTCCTCTTCTCTCCCTCCCTCTTCTCTGTCTTGTTATGTGTCGACTTGATATATATATGAAAAAGTTACATTGATTCTTATGGAGTCTTTTTACATTTACATGTGTTAACAGAAAGAGGCTGTTAACTTAAACGCTGTATTTGCGGCAGAGAATAAGAGATTTCCATGAATCCTGGGCTCAGTCAGGGAAGTGGTAGGTGGCTCCTTCTCCTGGGAACACTAGGAAGGTGCCAGAGAGCCATTAGCTTGGAAATCCCACACAGAGTAGGGCCATCAAGAGCTCCCAGCTCTTCCCAGCTCTCCCTAGTGCCCTCAGAAGGAGACCCATTACTGTGCCTGGCAGGAGCACTGGATGGTCCAGCACTCCCATCCCGTGTCCATCACGGGAGCTGAGATCCCTGAGCTGCCATGGCAGAGTTTCCAGTCGGCTCAGAAGCATTTGAGGCTGCCTTCAAGCCCACTCACTCTTTTTTTTCGTTGCTAACAGCTTGTTTAGGCAAGGCTGGGCAAGCTCTGCTGTTTAACCCTTGCAGCGTTGGCGGTGGCCGCGGGTCAGGGGCTGTCCGGGTGCAGGTGGGAGCTCCGTGGTGCAGCCTGGCAGTGCCACGGTCCGAGGCTGGGGTTGGACTCCCCGTGCAGCCGCCTGGACAGCTTTGCTGTGCTGCAGCCGAAACACGAAGGTATAGCGTGAATCATGCACTTACACAAACACTTGAGAAACCTCTTCAGCTTCAGTAAGCCGCGGTGTTACCAGAATTAGAAGAGGGCTTTAAAAAAAGAGTAAAGACAAAATAGTAAGTTTTAATACCTCTTTCTTTATCTGGGAAAGCTGCTAGGTTTGCTTTTGTTTGTTTGTTTGTTTTCCTCACAGCTTTGTTTAATCCCTTGCGTGACTGAAATATAAGTGTAGTGGAGTATCTTGCCTCTCTTAGGCCTGATGCTGCTCATTTAGAGGGATGTGAGATTTTTCCAGTGTTCCGAGGATGATTCTCAGGTATTTGATCAATTTGTGTGTAAAAGCTTGCAAAACTGTGACTTAAATGTTTATCCTTAGTGCTGACAGGATGCTGTGGAGTTGTTTAACTGTATATTTGTAACAATTATGCTGCTTGGCGAGAAAGACGTGTTTTCTTCTCAGAGGGAATTTTTGTTGGTTTTTGTTTTTGGCCTTTTTCTGCCTGTGAGTTGTGGTTATGCTTGCCTTTCTTTATCATTTTTCTTTTTGTCTTAGATGTAAATAAAGAGCTAATTACAGTTAATCTCAGTGCAAAGGAATGAAATTTTGAAGAGTGAAAATAACTCCCATCTGTTGGATTTGCAGTAACGTTTTGGGGTTTGCCTTCTACTTGGAAGGATGCCAAAACTTATCTTGCTCAATTTAAAGTTTTCTTTGCACTATTTAAACTGGATTTTTAATAATTTATAAAAACAAACAGAAATGGAAATAGCTTTTCAAATTATGTTTGGCCATGTTCTTTATGTGGTGGTTGCTAAAATGTGAACAGCTCTAACTGAAACGAGTTCAAATCCCACCGCCAAATTCTATAGGAACAGGTTGAAGACCTTCTGGAAAAGCATCTATTTTTCGTAGTAGTATATTGCATTTCACTCTGTTTCCTGCCTGCTGGGGCTCCATGTGCCCAACTAACCAGTCCCAAAACGACTTGTTCCAAGGGAACTGTTGCTTAAGTAGTTACTATATAAGACAGGCTCAGAACCCCAGTTTTTTTGTGGTGGATATGTGTTACTTTTAGCCCCATCAGCTCCACTGACTGTGAGCTCAGGGAGTTAATCCATACTTTGCACTCATATGTTATCTTTCATCTCAGCATCTCTAAGCACTTTGGAGACTTTAAGATGCACTGCTGTGGTGTGAGATGGGGGGAGGCTGTTCTAAATGTGGCTGGGGAAACAGAGGCACAGATTTCAGAAGCCTCTACTAATGCACTCAGTTCAGGGGACAGCCACTTACAAGTTCTCTAATGCCTGATTATCAGGGAGGTACTACAATTTTTCATGCACTGCACTTGATGATTAATGCCTGCATATGGGTTTCATGTGCATTAGCCAGAGACTCATATTTCTACCCTAAACTAGAGACTATTTTAAAATCTTCAACCTTAGAGACTTACAGGAGCCTAGTAAATGGCAGTGTAAGGAGTCCAGATTTCTAGTTATTTTTTCTCAGGTTAGTCCTGTTGCAAAAAGTAAAACCTCACCTCCCTCCCACCATAGTAACATCCAGGGCCCCACCTACATGAATTTATTAGCAGTCTGTTGAGTCAAAGCTCTGAGATGTGTAAAAAAAGTACTTGTTTTGACAGTAAGACCCATGCAAATTCACTCTAATACAAATAATGGGATTTGTTCTGTTGAGAAATAGCCCCTCTTCCTTCAAGCACGGATACCTCCCAGTCCTTGTTTTTAAGAAGGGATCTGGGTAGTGGGAGGAGGATGTTGCTGCCCAGCTGGCAGGCTGTGGGGGTCTTGAGGGCACCCAGCCTCTCTGAATGAACACAGATGTGCTGCTGGATCCCAAAATGTGTTGCTCTAGCAAATTGTGCTGGTTGCATTTGAGCTGATGTGTTGGCGTGATTGAAGGGCAGAACTCAGACTCCACTGGAATAACATCCCTGTGGACTGGGATGGTATTTCCTCCATATCCATTCTGCTGAAAAAATAGCCACAGTCTCAGTGCATTTACCTTTCTCCTCCTTCCTTGTCCTCTGTCATGTTGCTAGGTGGAATTTAGGGAGGCTATTTAACTCTGTCTCCTTGGGAGGCTTCACACATACAGACTCCCCGACCCCAGGCCACGGAGAGACAGAAACTTTTCTCCAGGCTTATTGTGTCATCCTTTTCTCCCATTGCACAGGGGAGCTGTACCTTGCATTTCAGCCCTGTTGAATAGTCAGGAGGGTAATGTTTCCCTCTTACAAACTTTTTTTCCCCCTTATCTGACAGGTGCAATGACTCTGTAGTTGCTGACATGAAGTGTCAAAGAGCAGGAGGGAAACTCAATACAACTGTGTTGGTTTTGCACGGCCTGGTTTTTGGTGGTGGGGGGGCCACAGAGGTGGCTTCTGTGGGAGGCTGCTAGAGGCTTCCACCATGTCCAGCAGAGCCAACCCCTGATGGCTCTGAAGATGGACACGCTGCTGGCCAAGGCTGGGCCAGTTAGAGAGGTTGGTGGTGCCTCTGTGATAACAGATTTGGGAGGAGGATCAGGACAAAGTGGGGCACGCACAGTTTTGATTCCAGCCAGAGGAGGAGGTGAGAACATGTGAGGCAAACAACATGGAGACACCAAGGTCAGTGAAGAAGGAGAGGGAGGAGGTGCTCCAGGCGCCGGAGCAGAGATTCCTCTGCAGGCCGTGGTGATGACCATGGTGAGGCAGCTGTGCCCCTGCAGCCCATGGGGATCCACGGGGGATGCAGAGATCCACCCACAGCCCGTGGGGATCCACGGGGCATGCAGAGATCCACCCACAGCCCATGGGGATCCACGGGGGATGCAGAGATCCACCCACAGCCCATGGGGATCCACGGGGCATGCAGAGATCCATCCACAGCCCATGGGGATCCACAGGGGATGCAGAGATCCACCTGCAGCCCGTGGGGGAGGTGCCCATGCTGGAGTGGGTGGATGCCTGGAGGAGGCTGTGATCCAGTGGAAGACACGGTGGAGAGAGAGGGCCCTGCTTCCAGGCTGGAGCAGCCTGTCCTTGGAGGACTGCACCCCGTGGAAAGAGAGAGCCACGGTGCAGCAGTTTTAGGGGTACTGATTGCCCGTGGGAGGGACTTGCGTTACAGCAGGTGTGGCAGGACTGCTGCTTGTGAGATTGGAACCACTCTGGAGAAGTTCGTGGAGAACTGTCTCCCGTGGGAGGGACCCCACGGTGCAGCAGGGGAAGGACTCCTCTCCTGGAGCAGCAGGAGAAAGTCTCAGGTGCCAAACTGACCAAACCCCCATGCCCTGTCCCCTGCGCTGTCAGTGGGAAGGAGGGAGAGGTTGGAGGAAGAAAGGTGTTTTTTAAAGGCTTGTTTTACTTCTCATTATCCTCCTCTGACTCTGTTACTCTGTTATCAATAAATTCACTTTGTACTTCTAAGCTGAGCCTGTTTTGCCCTTGGAGTGTTTTTTCCTGGTCCTTATCTCAACTCATGAACCCTTCGTTAATTTTTCTCTCCTCTGCCCAGCTGTAGCAGGGGAGGGTGAGCGAGCGGCTTTTGTGGGTGCCTGGTGTTGGGCCAGTGTCAAACCACGACACCAACTTTCCAAAGACACTCAGCGATTACTTCCTCTCAAAGCAAAGAGGTGAGCCAGCCCAGGGCTGGGATCCACACAGATTTGAGAATATGAAGGCATCTACTTCCTGGCATTGAAAGTGCTCAGAAGTGAAAATTTCAGAGGCTTCTCAGATTTTTGGCCCTTTGCAGCAGGGCTTTAGTGCATAGCAGTATTTCCTTGTGTCTCTGCTCCTTGTAGCCTTTGGAAATGTCAGCAGCGCATGTTTGCCTTTTGTTTGTCATTCAGCTGAAGAAATGAATTCATTGCCCTTGTGAGATCAATCATATTCTCCCCAAATAATTAATATTGATGACAATCACAGCATACTGCTGCCTTCAGCTCCATCTCAGCCTTCCCACTGTGTAGGTGCTGTGGGTCACAGAGCAGACTTTCTCAAAGGAGGCTCCTGGACTTCAAATTTCAGGGTGCTGTTCTTTGAAGGTTGGATTTCAAGCTGCACTGAAGGGGCCACTGCAGGCAGAGCCTGAGAAGTTCCTTGTGATGGTGCAACAGAATATTTGCAGAGGGAAATGTTAGAGACATGGAGAGCAAAAGCAATAGACGGGGGGAAGGATTATCCCACTCTTGTTTCTCTTTTCCTTTTTCCTGTGTGTACACAGCTTTTTCTAGTCCCCTTTGCAGAATGCAGCTATACCATGCTGACCAGAAAGGGACAGGTATGCAAAAGAAAGCTGCTCTGATAGTCACCAGGAGGACCAAGTGGGTGGGTTGGGAATGTGGAGGGCTGGAAGGACCTCGAGAGAACTGTTTTTAAGTGGGGTGCTGTCCTGGGGGAGGCTGGTAGCTCCTGGGCTTTCTATTTTTGTATTGCTTTAAATTGATTGATGTGTAAAGCACACTTGGAGCAGCCTGTCTAAGCTGCAGGACAGGGATTGAAGCATCTTGATGTCTTACTCTTGTTTGCTTTTACTTATAAGGTTAAATGGGATTAAATTAACATGATTAATATAAGTACCAGGTGTGGAAATGCTGTGTGGCCCAAACTTGAAAAACTCCTATGATTTGCTTTTACCCTTGAATGTGTTGCTCATCCCAGGATACCCAGAGTCACTTGAGGAAATAATTCCCTTATGCCTCAGGAAGAGCTGTGGCTTCCCCACTGGCAGCAGCATGGGTAAACCTGATAGTGGTGCTGGAGACACTGCAGCTGCCTGAGGAATTTGTGGCACCACAGGAAAGCAGATCCTTGGGAAGGGAAGTGAAAGACAGTGATGATGTGCTCTGGAACGTGGTGGTGCTTGGAGGATTTATGCCTGTTGTGTCCCTCTCTGGAGGAACAAGAAGGGAAAGATGTCTGAGTATAGAGCAGCCATCCTGGGAATCTGGTCCTCAAGCACCTAGTGCTGTAAGGGGAGGAGATGAAGTGAAGGAGCAGGTATGTAGCTGGCAGCAAGGGCTTGAACTTAAGGAAGAAAGCTCTTGGAGTGTTTTTTACACTGAGAGCCTGTTGCAGGGGGTGCTGAGCAGGGCTGGGTGCAGCCCCTGGTGTGACAGGGAGGATGCGGAGTGGGGCTGCAGAGCACTGGCTGGACCAAGCTGGGCTTGCAAAGAGACACCTCTCCTGGGAAGGCTGTTCTGGGGTTCAAGAGTCCTAGACCTGTCCTGAAAAAGGCATTAAGCCCATCTGAAAACCTGCTTGAAGCTGCATTGTATTCTCTGGATTTAGAGACTTGTGCTGAACTAGCTTGCGGCTGCTGCTGTGCAATCTGTTGCACAGTGTGGATGTGCTGCAATGTCCACTGGGGCAGTGGAACAACCTCCTAGGGAGGGTAGTGGAGCTGCTTACCTTGTAAAACCATTAAAAAGGTCAGTAGGCAGAATGTGTATTTAAATGCTCATTGTCAGATGTCTCCAAGTGTTCCATGACAGTTAATTGGAACTTTTCCAGTGAGGGAGGGATCTCACTTTGGATTCCTTAAGTCTTCTCAGGTCTTTGAGCCACGCTGATGGCAGATTTCTTTTTTTTCTGTGCAAAGATTAGTTTGTCAGTTTATTTTGTGGTAGCACAATATGTGCGTGTTTCTCAGAACTCTCCTTTCACTATAACAGAGCTGTCCAAAATAGAAGCATTGTGTCTGGCTTCATGGAAGATCTCAGCTCTCTTTGAAGCACTGTTGGAAACTTTTCATTCCCTGGCTATTCACACTTAAAAAATAGACATCTTAGCTGGATACCTTTTGCTTGAGCACAGAAGTGCTCTTGTAGCTTAGTGTTTGAACTGCTCGGTGGCCAGCATGGATCCATTTGTAATCCATGCTGTTTGATTTTATAGCTGTGGCTCTACCTGCCCCTCTCCATCCCGCTCCACAGATCTCTAGGCAATAGTCCCAGCTGCTTGTTTGACTTGCCCAGGTGTGCATATTTTTTAGAGGTGACAGGGAGCTCATTTATTTTCTGTGTATGAAATGCAGTGTGCTCTGCCTGTTAAATTGGTGGCAGAGTATAGTCAGCGGCACCCTGGACTCCAGCAGAGCAGTGTGCAAGATCTGTAGCATTTCTGCTTTTCCGAGTCCTGAGAGGACCCCAGGAGAACTGCAAAGGGAAGCAGGGGATGCCAAATCTCTTCAGGTACATTTTCAAGCCCCCCCTCCACTCCTCTCTGCATGCCTAGATTGCACTTTTTTCTTTTGAGAGGGAGAAAAAAGGCTTCTTCCTCTGAATTCTCATTGTTAGCATTAAATCTGTTGAGCCGAAAGGGTGCCAGGAAATGGTATCTAAATGCCAGTAGCAAATCACAAATTCCCTGCCTGGAAATCTCGCCTCCATGTCCCAAACATTGGCACCAGCAGAGGCAAATCTTGCACTACCAAGGAAGCTCCCAGGAATGACTCACTGTGAATGAAAGTCTCCACACTTCTCTCTGAGCCTCTGAGCTTGAGGGGGGGCTGCTGCCAGCTCTGCCCTCAGGAGCTCTTGGTGCTCTTGGAAGGGCAGCCTTGCTTCTGCAATTTGTGCTGCTCCGTTGAAGGAGAAATAGCTTGGGATCACCTCCCGTGGTGACTCTGGAGCATCACGCTGCTGAGCTGTTCGTCTCCATGTTGGGGATTTCATAAAAAGTAATTATTAAAAAGCCATCAGGCTGCAGCCCTTGGCCTGGATGTGCAGGCAGGAAGCCAGGGAGGGGCTGTGGTGGGTAACAAGCAAATGGAGCCACCTTGGATGCCTGGTGTCATGTCCTTGGCTGGCAGTGAGCTGGCTGAGCCACTGATTAAGAAGACTATTTCCAGATTTCCTTGTGTGTTTGGTTTTGGTTTGTTTTTTTCTCCCTTCAGGGTACTCAGTAGCCCTGGGTGTAAAGCTGTGTGTGAGCACTGTAACTGCCCAGTGCTGGGAGCCAGTGCTTCCAGGTTCTGTGTGCCAATGGCCAGGTCTGGCCAAGCAAGCCAGAAAATCCTTTGTGCTAGTGACAGGAGATGCCTCTCGCTAGGGCAACTTTCCATCTGATTTCTACTAGTTTACTTTTTTTTCCCCCTCTGCGAAAGCATGTGTGTAATATCTGCTGTGATTCTAGCTGGTGAAAAGCTTTCAGGCTGCTCAAATTTCAGCATTTCCTTTGGTTCTGATGACATAAATTACTTTTGTAATAGAAACATTTCAGAACAAATTCCTTTCAGCCTGCTCTGCTGTCAGGCATGCAATGGCCTGGTGACCTGGCAGCTACCCTGGCACAGGTGGGACTCCAGCATTGATTTTGCAGGTCCCTGCCTTGGACGTGTCACCAGCAGATGCAGTGACTGGGTCACACCTATGGCTCCTGTGATATCCCTGATTGCAGGGCAGGCTTCAGTCCTGCTTATTCCTGCTGAAATGTGCCTGGGAGCTGCTGCCAAGACGAATCAGGCTCCCTGCCCTCAGGAGAGATGCGGATGTTGTTTCCGAGGCCAGCATTGGGGGCCCTCTGGTCAGTGTGCCTGTTTGAAGTGATGAGTGTGGCGTAGCATGCACAAGACCAGGGACAGTGCTGCATGCTGCTTATGGTGCTCATCACCAAACTGCTGCTGGATTCCTCCCCGCTCCGTTCCTGGGAGCCATCTGCGGGTGAAAGTTGTAATGAATGTGGTTATTCCTCCTGGGGAGTAAAGTCTGGACTTCCAAAACCCATGGCCTGTCTTTCTGCCCAGGTCCCCAGAGATTTTAGTGTCACATTAAGTTCCTCTGGAGGGCTGTCCCTGTGACTGACCAGTTCTCTGCAGGAGAGGCTCCCCTTTGGGCAGGACAGAGTGGGACACCACAGCAAAGGGCAGTGCCAGGCAGTGCCCACGTGGCCTCTGGAGGAGAGGCAGGGTGAGAGAGACACTGCGCAAACCCTGGCTAAGTGGCACCAAGATGGTTTATGCTACAGTAATTCCTCCTTTTGTCTGACCTACACTTGCACATACTGAAAAGCAAAAGTGTTTCCTGGAGGGCTGAAGGGCCTTTTCCCATTTTCCATTAGTGTTTTTGCTGTTACTTTTCTGCAGCTGCTTTTTCAGGCTGCCCTTTGTCTGCCTTTTGGATTCATTGAATTTACTTGAACTGTACATCTATTTTTTCCCCATAAGAAAACCCAGCAAACTCATCGAGCAGCCTTCTCCAATGCTGCTGTGTGATGATGCAGGGACCCAGGGCTCATGAGCACACTGTGATTGGGAGCAGAGAGCTGTCCCCTTTCCTGAGCACCAGCTCTGCTCTGCAGCCCATCAGTCAATTTTCATCTCCGAGTCTATGTGGCATAGAACCAAAGCGTTTCCTAAGCTAGCCCGCTCTGGATTTTGCTAGCCTTCCTGTGTCTGCATCCCATTTTTTGGGGCTCTCAAATGTTTTTGAGTTGGGACAGAATTACAGAAAGAAAATAGTATGTAAAACCTGCTTTGACTGAAGTTATTTATTTCCTCCTTCAGAAGCTGCTTTATTTTAAATGCCCTTTCAGTCAGAGCACTTAGTGGCAAGGTTCTGAAGGGCGCTTTTGTTCTGCAGGCCATAGTGTGAGTTCTCAGTGAAAAGCAAAAAACCTATCAGCTCTCTCTAGAGGCCTGTGGTTTGGAGGGACAAAGGCATTTTTTTTGGAAAATGCAGCATTGTTCTGAAGAACTGGTACAGTGTCTTTGAGAATAGGTGTGCAGTAGTTACGTTGAGTGCAGTTCTCTTCATTAATTACTTGACGTCTGTCTTTTGTTTTATAATTGTTTGGAAAGTGCGTGGGCTTTGTGGGGTCCATGCTGCTAAAGGCAGGAGGAATGATGCCTTGCTGAGGTCTGTTTGGCAAGGGTGTTTTATTAAGGGGTGTTTTATATGAAAATATTCATGTTTTTTTCTGACATAAAAACCACTTGTGAGCAGTATCAAATGACAAAACCAAACCTTTCCACCCCCTTTGCTGTTAAGAGCAGGAGACGCTTCCATGACTGTGTTTTTCCCCTCCCCACTTGTTTTTGCTCCTCAGTAGACAGAAGGTGAAAGTTTGAAGAAAAAAGTGCTCAGGAAGGAAAAGAGAACAATTTCTGATTTGAAAGAAAGTGAACATTTCAAGTTCCTTAAAAAAAAATTCTAGCAAGGGCTGTGATGGATCATTTTCCCTAACCGCTCTATGAATTATTATTAAAATGTTAATTTATGGAGACATTAAGAACACCTCGGAGTATATTGGTCTCATGAGAAGTTCCTGGAGTGCTGAGGATGTATCAGAGCTCTCCAGCTGCCTTCTGGCTGCTCTGATTGCCTGCTTTCTAGCTGCAGTGTGATTTCTGAGCTGGTAAGCTCTCCTGCTCACTGATTTTATTCCTGGCTCCCTTTGGTGTTTCCTTTTATTTTTATTTGCACTGGGTGGATGCAGTTGGGTGCAGCCCTGTGCTGCAGCCTGGGTTTGCACTCCCTGACCTCTGGCTCATTTGGTTGCAGCCACAGATGCTGGCATTTCGGTGCAGTGCTACGGAATTGCGCAAGAAGTTCGTCAGATGCCACTGGAATTGCATCACAGGCAGGAAAAACGGCAACATGCTCTGTCCTGTCACGAAACACAGAAGCAGGTTGCTGGGAAAGGCTGAGAAAACTCTTCCAGTTCCTGGCAAGAACAGGGTGGGTTGTAGTCCTGTGGTGTCAGGTTCTTAAGAGCATTACAAAACCCACCCCTCTTTGCAACAGAATGCAATGCTCTTCTCCTGTGTCGCCACAGGACTGCTGTGGGAAGACCTTGTTATTTAGGGGGTATCATGGGTTTGGGGCTATTTGGTTTTTGGGGTTTTTTTGAGTAATCATGTGCCAGAGGAATGGAGCTGGACTGGCAAATGCTGGCATGGTCAGGGCATCCAGGAGGTTGTGATGCCTCCCCTTGACCAGCCCTTGGCTCTGTGCATGTCCCTTCCATGGCCCCTTGCATAAGCCCTTGACTCTGTGCACGTCCCTTCCATGGCCAGGGCTGTGGTCAAGGGCTGTGTCCCTTTTCTGTAATGGAGAAATTGCTGTAATCTGACAGGCTCGGTGTCCATCTGTCTCTGCTGATAAGATCTCTGGAACGCCTGGAATGAACCAGAAGTAAATCACTCTGCGTGTAAGGCTTCTGATTTTATAGCTGGGTAGAGCAAGAAAAAAGGGATTTTCCTACTAGCAGACAGAGCATGGAAATCTTGGATACCTTGCTCATGGGAACAGAGACCTGGTGGCTCTGGGAGACAGTTGAAAGGAGCATGTTCCTGTGAGCATAGCTAATGGATGTAAATATTAGCTCACTGCAGAGTTCATGTATCACTGAGTGAAATGTAGTAGTTTATTTTGGCCTCAGGCCACACAAATGGCCTTGCTCAATACAAGGGAAACTCATCCAAAGTCAGTAGTTGTTCCTGCTTGCTTCAGGGCTGAATTCGGTCTGATTTGTGCGAAATGCAGGAGAGACTCACTGGAAAATAAGGGTGAGTTAGGACACGCTGTGCATTTTAGCTAATGACAAATGGAGAGGGAACCATGAGGGATCTTTGTTATGGGAATGATTCCCTACCGCTGTTTACATGCCCTCTCTTCAAGCATCTCAATTATCAAAAGTTCCTAAATTCCTACCAGAAGTGCGGCATGTTGGATCTCTCTGTCCAATCTGATGGTGTAAAGATGTTTTATCTTTCTTCAGCATTTCCATGGGGTAGGAGTACTTAATGTTGTTTCTTCCCTATGGTGTCTTAAGTAACACTGGGAGCTGGTTGTGGGTGGCAATAGAGAGGGATTTGATAAGCAACTGGCATTTTAATTTGGAGGAAGGTGGTAGGGGATGATCAGCCCTCTCAGCTGGACCCCAGGGAAAAAAAATCTCACTTTCTTCCCTTCCCAAAAATGCTTCTTGACCATTTTTGAAAGCCTGATGGCTTCAGAGGCAGTGTGCAGCCCTTCCCATGGACTGTGCAGGGAAGAACAGGCATGCTTTAGATTTCCTTTGTCTCTTTGAGACGAGCCCAGCAGAGGGAAGGCATCGCACAAAGGCTTTTCAGATGTAAGCACTGAAAAGGAGGGATTCAATATCCGCTGCTGGGTTTTGAGTAGTGCAGTTCGCGTGTCGCATTCTTGTTAATCTCTGCAATCTGTACAATCTTAGGTGTTCTCTGCTTGTGCTCAAAGCCCATCTGTGTACTGCATGTATTCTGGACAGGTTTTTGAGGGACATGTTTAAGGGAGCTCTGTGGCTTCTCCCCCCTTTTAACACACCCTGATGGAGCAGGTTTCAGTCATCTCATGAGCACATTCCTGACAGTATCACCATGCTCATTTACTGCATCTGCCTGGCAGAGCTGAGATGCTTTGATGAAGTTCAGCCTTTTAACCATCTCTTCTCCCTTTGTGATCTGACAGCACCCAGGAATATCAAATGTGGCCTTAACCCCTTTAATGAGAGCATCCAGTAGATGTCAGTTTTCGTGACTACCAGCTTATAAATTGCATCCTGAAAAACCTAGAAACAGAGGGAAATGTAATTCCAGTGAGTGAGCAGCTCTGAGAGCCGAATACGAGATACTGGAGCGGGAAGCCAGTGAAACTCTGGCAGTGTACATTTATCTCAAATTACAGGAAATTGTGTTCTGTAGCGGGAATGGAAAAGTTTGGGATTGTTTTTTGCTATCTCTGCTGCTTAGAAAGTGTAAGCCTTTGTTTAGGTCATTTCTGAAAAGTGTACAAACCTGGCACTTGTTTACTCCTGCGATTTCCAAGGAGGGTTTGACTGGGAAGAGCTGGTGAGGCTTTGTCTTGCCTCCACTGCCTGCAGGAACAGGCTGAAGCAGTCTCTGGCAGCCGGCCCCTTTGCAGGTCACTGGCAGCAGACCTTGCCAATTCGGACTGCTCCGGTGTGGCTGTCCTGTCCAATTGTCGAACACGTGCTCAGTGTAGATGTGCCACAGCCATCGCTCGCCACCGCCAGTGCTTTCTGCACTTGTTCTTAGAGATGAGCACAAGGAGGTCTTGGCAAGGGACCTTCTTTTGGGAGTCAAAGCTTGGGATTTCTAGCCTGCAAGCATCCATTTGACTCCTTGTGCTCCCGGATGTAGACTGTTCAGGTGACTTAAGTCAATGGGCTGGGCTGTGCTCTTCAGAGCCATCACCTCCCCGGCTTGGCAAGCTGCCTGCAGGCGGAGCGACGCTGCCACGTGAATGCTGTTCTTAAGGAATCTTAATGAAATAAAACAGGGACATGCCAGAATTAAAGGATCACTGGGTGAATGGAGGGATAAACACATCTACTCAGAGTTAAAAAATGGCCTGCAGTGGTAAAACAGTGTCAAATAACCGGGTCTGTGTGCTTTGTCTCCCAGGATGAAGATGGTCAGTGTCCTGCTGGTTTCTCTCTGGCTGTCCATGGTCACCCTCAGCAGAGGTTCAGGTAAGGGCGTGGCATGTGATGGACCTGCCCACTTACTGTGCAGAGAAGAAAACTATCTGCAGCAAGTTTTAAACATTTGCAGTATTTCTGGATTAAATGGTTGTGTGTAAAATACTTTAGCAAAATGCAGGAACACAGTGTTAGTTCTGGTTGGGTGTTGTACAATGCTCTGTGTAGAGACAACCAGTGTGGTGTGAACGGGTGCATTAGCAAATAGCAACAGCACCTCGACCTAAAAGTCCTTTGCAAACTCATTCTTTGCCCTTGGTCAGTATTGTTATTGCCCTTCTGTGAGGGGTGAAACCAGTGCTCGGCCCGTGGAGCTGCCTTGTCACTGAGTTGCAGGAAGAACCCAGGCTTGAACCTGAACTCTGCTATTCCTGGTTGAATCCAGAGGGGACTGAGATTCAGCTCTCCAATTCTGACTCACGCCTCAGCAATGCAAGGGGAGAGGGGAACTTCTAGAGTAAGAGGAGCTCTGATACCCGTCTCACTGAGTCACTTTCCTGACAGGAAATATGTTGTCATGCTCGCAGCTCCTCTGGCACTCGTTCAGCCCAGCTCTTGTGAAGAGGCAGATTGTGCATGTCTCGTCTCCGGACTTCCTATTTGGGGGTGGAAGGAGACAGCATGATTTGCAGGAGGCGAGTGGAAAGGGGGAGGGAAGAAAGAACAGGAGCTGGTTTTATGGGGGGAAATGTTCAGAAATAGGGGCTGTGCAGGGGTTTGACAAGTCCCTCCATGAGCCCTTGTCCCTCTGCAATGCTGGCAAACAAGCAGTTACAATATACCCCGAGCAGATGAACAGCTCTTGTGTCATTCTCTCTTGGACCACACTGAATTATTGTGGCCAGATTCACAACGTGCATCTCAGCAAGGTTCATCTCAGTGCAGTGGCTGAAGCCTGGGAGGCTTTTCTCCTTGGGCTGTCCAAGGGCTGCAGGCACTCACAGTAGGCTGTGATCTTCAGTAGGGGATGTTCCATCCTGGCTAACAGGGGCTGGGTGGAAGTGGTGAGCAAAGGGGAAACAGCAAAGGAGAAAGAATACACGGCCTAGGTCTCCTCCAGCAAGCCCTAGGTAGTAGGAGTTCCTGGGGAAGGAGGGACCCAGCGACATGGATCTCTGCTGCTGGCTGGGAAAATCCCTGCTTTGCTTGTGCTTCTGGATGAGCTGTTCTGCTCTCCACCAACGCAACATCCTCCTCCTGCTGAGGCAGCATTACAACACCCCACGTGCAGTCATCTTGGGCTTTTGCAGAAATGGGAGGTAGGTGCAATTGAATCAGGATTGCCCAGGAAATGTTACAGCAGCTCTAAAAGCTGACGCAGTCGGCTGGGAAGAAGCTGATTTCACTCGGGTGAAATGAGCACCCTGGCATTTGGGTCACACGGGCTCGTGCAAATTGATCTGGCAGAACCAGAACCCTCCATGCATTTCTGCAGGGTATTTGGTACTTTTTAAATATTTCTCCTTTAGCAGAGATTTGCTGTACAGGATGGTCAGAACCCTTGCAGAGTGCTGCAAGAATGTAAGGGGGTGATACATGAGACACGTGATCAGTTAAAATACACTTCTGCAAATCCACTGCAGTGTACGCATTTAATTTCCTGCAGGTCTGTGGGTGTCAGACACTCTTCAGTTCAAAGCTTCCTTTTTGTGCCATGGACTTCATAAACCGGTTTTGGCTGTCAGAAGGTCCTTTGTTATTCATGATGGGCTTGGATGGCTGTACTTGGATGGAGGGGCAGCCGTCTGTGCAGCCCTCTGTTTCACTGTGGGGTTTCCTGGGACTGGCACCAAAAGGAGACTGGAGCTCGTTTCACCCTTGCAAAGTCATAAATACGGAGCAGTTTGGGAGACTGGCCTTGTTCTGGAAATGTTACAGCGTTTAGGCTTGCTTTTCCTTCTTGAAACAGGGAGTGTAAGTAGGGGGAGCAGAGCTGAGCTTATCTGGAGTGAATGCAGAAGGGCTGTGCGCAGTCTACAGCTGCCCTGGTGGTCACCTAACGCCAAGCAGGGCCATGGAGATGGGTAGCTCTCACTGGGGAACCTGGCTCCTGGGATATTTAACATGTGTAACATGGTAGGGATTTGTCATTTCAGCTGAGTCCTTTTCTGTGCTTTGACTATTAAGTCATGTAATGCTGTATTGTTGGGACCAGCTCTCTCTCCAGCCAAGTTCTGTTGTGGTTTGCTGCCACTTTTCCTGCTTCTGCCATCCTTCCCAGTGGAGCAGTCTGGTTGGCAGCACAGACCATGGACTGCCTAAGCCAAGAGTACCAGCTCTGCTGAGTCCCAAGCTTTGTGAGGAACCAAGCTCTGTGAGGAGTCCCAAAAGGAAGTGAGGAACCAACACTTGCTAAATTTCAACTCTAAAATGCCAGCACTGCTCTGGCTGCAAGTGGCCTTTCCACCCAGTTCAGCCACTATGGCTGTCAGTATCTCTGGCAATGTGTCAGAAAGTTTTAGCATTGTGCTTCACCCTGCTTCCTGCTGGAGAGACAAACTCATAAACTTTATTTCCCCTCCAGATTTTGCCTACAGCACTGTGGCTCTAAACATCTGTTCTCTGGACTCTGCTGTTTCTGCTGCGTATGGAGACTGGTGCTGAAACAAAATCAGTTGCTGAAAGGGAGGTGCAAGCTGTACGAGGAAAGAAATGTGATCTGAGTAGTGTAGAGTAAAAGATGTAGAGCCTGAGACTGAATTGGTGCCTGAGTCTTCTATTCGCTCATGCTGAACGCGTGGGCAAATCTTTCCTAGTCTTGAGAATATACATGATCTGCAGCGCATGGGTTTGAATTCCTTACTCGTGACCTTTGGCTCGGTGTTTGCAGTGGTATTCAAGGTCTTCTGCTTTCCTTGCCTAGCTAAGCCATCGTTAAGATGGAACTCCTCTCGTAGGATGCTTAATGAACCCAGATGTTCTGACAGACAGAGAAGGATAACAAAAACCGATGGACCTGGGTCTGGTCTTACAATGGTTTCTTTGGCACTACTGAAGTCATATAAATATACACTGGCTTAAAAGAGAAGAAAAACCAGTTGGACAAAGAACATAACAGCCAGTATGAATACAGAATAATGTTATCTTCTTCTTTCTGATCAAAGCCGGCCAATGTTAGATACGGACTTATAAATAAGATGTAGCTGTAATTGTGCTTCTTGTTCCATTTTTTTTCTCTCTGCTAACCAGGCTGCTCTCTCACCCTCCAAGAGTTCTCATCTTTTCTAGGGTGAGGGCTGGGGAGATGGCCGTGGTTGGGGAGTATTATCTTAGGGAATTGCAAAAGCAGAAGAATATTGGTGCCAGGAGAGGAGGAGCAGCCTCATGCTGATTATCCAACGGACCCACGTAGTGTGAGCAGGTATTTATGCACCTACTGTGCATAAATAGCCCTTTGGTGGGGGGAATCATCATGTTTGCATAGGAAATGCCTCTGTAGCTCCCTTGGGGACTATCAGACAGGCTGTGTGGTAGGATGAGCCCAGGACTGGACCAGAATGATACTCCAGCATGGCAGATAGTGGCTGGAAGGCAGCCAGGAGCTTCTCTCCTGGGAGCTTTATTTCAGGTTTTGCTGTTACTTGCTGGATTGTGAACATGTCTATTTACACTCCCCCATATCAGAGGCTTTCAGCTACTTTGGTTTTGTCTGCTCTGAAGTTGGCTCCAAAGTGCCAGATGTCACCAATGCTTCTGGATTCAGATGGTGGCTGGAGCAGTGGAGTTCTGACTGCAGTGAGAAAGAGACAGAGGTCTGGCTCCAGAGGTCAGAGCCACTGCCTGCACTGTCTCTCTCAAGTGCTGATCTGCACTGTGTGTGTCTCTCTCGTGCTTAGCAGAGAGGCAGAACAGTTACTTTTGGCCAGGGGAAATTTGCAGATTAATAAATTACTGTCTGTAAAACACTTCGAAGATGGAGAGCCCTGTGCAGCTCCTCAGGATTATTACTATATGGCTCTTATTCTACTGATGGGGTTCCAGTGGCTTTATTTTCTTTATGATTTGTGACAGCCCCAGAAGCTGAGAAGCTTATTTTAGTGTGTAAAGTCAAAAGAAAAATATATTAAACTGCATTATTGTTTTCTAAAGAGACTAAATCCCTCCCCCACCATCATCTCCTGGGATTTCCTGACTTCCTCCTACTCTTCCAATCTCAGCTTCTTGCTGTCCTAATTTAGGATGTGATTTTATAACCATCCATACCCATCTGTGAGTTACTGTGGCTGTAGAAGTTTATGGCGCTTGGGGGCACGAAGTCATTTGACACTGAGGGTGTTGAAAGGTGCACAGCCCCGGAGTGGATGGAGATAAAACCCATGGCGCAGAGCTGACCTGGGTGCAGACGTGTCCCTGCAGCCGCCAGCCTCCCTCCACACCAGCCAGAGCTGTGCCTGCTGAGGAGATAAAACCTCTTGTCTGCTTCTTGTCGGCTGAGGAAATGGGTTGTGAGGGGTGAGCTCTGTGCCGGCGTCATCGTGGTGTGACCTGTCTGCATTGAAGTGTGTGGAGGAAAGCAGCCCTTTTTGGGTGTGCTGCTGATATGGTATTGAACAGTCACTTTTACTCCTCTGTGTGTATCAAATGGGGCATCAGGGAGCTGTCGTGTCCCCCTTCCAGAGCCACGGAGTCGTGCTCTCACTGTCAGATGTTTTGTGGCACCCAGGTGACTCTGCTGGACTCTTGGACCCTTACAGTGCATTTTACTGCCTGTGGCATTTTTTCAGTTCCCGTCCTCGTCCGAGGACAACCACTGCAGCATCTTTGTAATGCAGACATTCCTGTGGGATGGACAGGGAAGAATTGCTGACTGTATTTTAAAGCAGGCAACAGAGCACTTGGTTAAGTGCAGTAGCTGGGCTGCAGGGTTTAGCTAAGCAAGCCTGTTGGCAGAGCCAGGAGTTCAGCCTGGACCTTGTCAAGTCCCAGCGTGGTGTCCCAGGCACACAGAAAAGCCCCTGCCAGCTTGAGCACAGCTCAGCAGTGATGCTAATCAGGTAAACCCCCTTTTCATGCTGCCTCTCCTGCAGATGACTTTTGCAACGGGGTTTTCGATTTCCTGTATCTCTCCTCTTCCTATGCTGCTCTGCTTTGCTTCACACAACAATTTTCTCAATGAAGCAGGATGGAAAGTAGCTGTTTGCTCTTCTTATCCTTCAGGGAAGCAGTTCATGCCCCTACCTTTATCGTTTTGATCTCAAATTTAAAGAAAGCCTCCAGGAAAATATGTCAAGCTTGCTAGAGAAATCTGAATATAAATTTTCCTCTTTTTTTTTCTTGGCCCAGTTGCTGGAGGTGACCAAAATACTCTATGCCACATGCAGTAAACAGCTTTATGCACAGATAGAGAGTGAAGTCACAAAGCTCACTGTGGAGGAGTTCTGAGAGACACAAATAACAACTACCCCATGTTACAGGCTGTGCTTGATGAGATAAGGCGATTCAGAGTCAGAAGCTCTGGTCTCCATTACAAAATCGTCATTTTTTGGATGTCTTGCTTTGGCTGCTTCCCCCAAAGTCAACAGGAGTTTATGCAGTCAGCTTGTTTTTCATGACTTTGGCAGAGACAGGTTGTCACACCTGTTTAAATTAGACATTCGGGGTCTAAAGTTAATCAACCACAATGCACAAGTGCTTTTCGAAACTGAGCCATTCTACAACAGGAAGTCATTTCCCTTTTCCCTTTCTCAGCTGTCCTACCTATTTAAATGATCAAAGCACTTGGGAAGAGAGAGAGACTCCATCCTATGTGCAGCATCCAGATGAGCTGCTTCTGGGGGGGCATCACAGCTCGGTGGCAACACAGGATGAATATGATGAGACTTGGGAGAAGTGTAAAACCATGTCACTGGTGCCATCACAGCAGAACTACGTGGATGAGGCTGGGCCATGTAGGAGGTTTGTGCCAGGACCACTTCCACCTCCTTGCTCTGCTGGAGAGGCTGTGGGAGGAAGGCAGTGAGGTTATGAGAGGCCTCTTTGGATGCGTTTCCACTGGAAGTCAGATTATAAATTTCTGCGGAGTTGGCACAGCTTCTAGGCTGAACCTCCAAGGCAGCATTGAGCTACAACCAGTTTTGAGGTGTTCCGTGACCACCGTCGCTGCTGCAGAAGTAGTGAGAGCAAACGGTGAGAGCCACCTGATCTTGGCTGGGTCTAACCCAACTCCTGCGTCATTCCCACCCATCTCAGTGTGTTTGGGTCTGTGCCTCTTCTCCCAGTTAAGGGCAGAGCTCCTCATTTGTTTTGTTCCATGCTTCTCTCCCTCTGCCCTGTTGTGTGGTCAGATGGGATACTACTGAGCAGAGAACACAGCCAGGGAGCAGGGGGTGGTCTCCTGCAGGGTGGAAAAGGAAGGATGCAGACACAGTGGAGAGAGTGGGTGTTCCTGGCACCGGCGTAAATGGGAGACGCACCCACGCGTGGTGCTGGCCACGGCTGGTGCCTCCTGTGCTCACAGCATGGCTCTTGCATTCAGCCTGGCTTCCTCTGCTTCCCTCTAACTGACTGAGCTTGAAAGATGGTGGTGAGGAAAATTTTTTTTAAGGTAGTAATGATTAATTCTTGCTTAATTGCTTTGCGTGATCAGCTTTTTCTGCCTTATTGATGCTGATTCGTGCATCACGATAACAGGCTGGCTTTGCTGTGCCCCCCGGGTAGAGGCTGACTCATACCAGCTTTGCTTTAAGGTAATGCAGCAGGGGCAGATGAAGAAATTAGGAAGCTGTTGAGATATGGCTTGGCAGCCCCAAAAAGCCAACTGTGTCCTGGATCACAGCAAAAGACATGTGGCCGGGAGGTCAAGGGAGGTGATTCTGCCCTTCTACTCTGGTGAGACCCCAGCTGCAGTAGTGTGTTGAACTCTGGGGTCCTCAACATACAAAGGACATGAATCAGTAGGAGTCCAGAAGAGGGCATGGAGTTGATCAGAGAGAGCTGGAGCACCTCTCCTATGAAGACAGGCTGAGAGAGTTGGGGCTGCTCAGCCTGGAAAAGGAAAGGCTCTGAGGAGACCTTAGAGTCCTTCCAGTACAGAAAGAGGCTACAAGAAAGCTGGAGAAGGACTTCTCACAAGGGTGTGTTGTGATGGGACAAGGAAGAATGACCTTAAGCTTAGGGAGTGTAGGTTTAGATTTGATATTAGGAAGAAATTCTTTGCTATAAGGGTGGTGAGGCACTGGAACAGGATACCCAGAAAAGCTGTGGATGCCCTATCCCTGGAAGTGTTCAAGGCCAGGTAAGATGGATCTTTAAGCAATGTGATTTAGAGGGAGATATTGCTGCACCCACACCAGGGGTGTTGGAACTGGGTGATTTTTAAGGTTCCTTCCAACCCCAATCATCCTGTGATGGTACAGCCCCATCTGATGCCTCAGCTGAAGTGGTGTGAGGAACAGGGATCATTCAGCTCGCAGCAGTGATGGCTTCGTGTCCTGCTGCCACTGCACGGTCCCAGTCTGCATGCAGGGCAGGCCCCCTGAAGGCACATGAAATCAAGGTGGGCATCCTTATCCTCACCCTTCTGCCCTGCCTGCACTTTGTCTTCCAATTCTGAGTGTTTCCTTCTACCATGCGGCCTCCCTCCAGCCTCTATGATCCTCACTCCTTTTCCTAAGCAGGGCTGTGCAAACAGGACCATTTCTTGCCTTTTTCCTGCATTGTCTGTCCTGGATAGGTATTATGGGTCATAGACTGCCTCGCTGTGTAGTTGCAGAGCATTCAGCAGTAAGAGGGGTCAAGGCATCTGCAGTGCTCCTGATTCTCCTGGCTTCTTTCAAAGTCGTTTTGCAGAGGCATTTCTAGGAAGGTGCATTTGTGGGATGGTGTATTTTTAGAGAATTTTACTGTGTCCCTCAGGTGTGTGTGTAGTGCTCCGTTAGCTGCAGCACTGAAGAGACGTGGAGTTGGATATAGCTCCATCTCCTCACTAGTTTCCATTTGTTAGCAAACCTCTGGAGTCACAGCATGAATGCTGATCCCACTTGATTTAATCAGGACCTGCTCTTAGCTCCAGCAGCTGTTTTGTGCAGGAGACGTTTCAAGGGAGAAGAAACTCACTTCTGAGGCTTAGCCAGTGAAAACAAGTGTCAGTTGCTGCAAGTGGGCACAGCACCGTAGAAGTTAGTGCTGTTTCTCACAATTAGAACTGGATCCTTGCATCTTCTTTCTGCAGTGCTCCCTCAAATATTGTTACTGGAATCAGGATATATCAATGTGTGTGTATATATATATTTTTTTCACAGTGGGACTGCTTTATGCCAGTGAAGGGTCAGTCATGCCATTTTTTTTCAGGCTATCTCCAGTTTAGACTGACATACAAGTAAGTGGCATGCTGATGTTAGCAGTAAGGGTCTGAATATCCAACAGAGCTTAAAATAGTGGAAGGAGCACAAAACGTTGTGGGGAACTGTTGGATGCAAATAAAATTATAATGTGAGTATCCCCTCTACTTCATGCATGTGTGTGGACATGTTGCCCCATCTGCTGGGGTCAGCTGCAGAAGTGCCACCACAGCAGAGGTTGCTGTTGTCACAGGGTGAAGAGCACTGTCACAGCTGAGGAGGAAGAGGCTCACAAAGGTGTGTGTGAGGGGTGCCCTGCAGTTCTCACACATTGTATCAGGCAGAGCCCGGCTATCTCGGGCATAAAACACCCCAAAATGTAGAAATAGCAGTATAACTGTCAGCATGGCACAGGGAGGAGGGAAGCTGTGCGAAGCACCACAACTTCTGTCCTCGGTGTTCTGTGTGTTAAGGACATCTTGCTGCAGCCTGTGGTGTTCCTGCCATCTCTGCTCTGAGTGATGGGTCGTGGCATTGCCCCCTGATCCCTCGGAGTCGTGCTGGGTGGCTTTGCCCTGGCAGCCAGGAGGAGTCCTTGCCTTGGGAGGGAGGCACAGCCTGGGATCTCTCACTGCACGGCTGCTCCTGTGCTCTGGGTGCAGCTGCTCATGACCAGCAGTTATGTGCTGTGTCTGGGGCTCAGCTCTGAGCTTGCAGCACCCCAGGGCAGGGCACATGTGGGGAGCCTTAGCACCACCTGTTTGCTGTGACAGTGTCCCTGAAGCCAGGCCAACTCTGAGACAAAATCTCCAGGTACAGCACTTACAGTAAAACAATTACAGTCCCCTCTTCCCAAGCCAAGAAGGCAAGGCCTGGGCATTGTTTTAGAGAAATGTAGGAAGAAAAAAAATGAAATAGTTGTATTTATTTTCAATAACTCATTCAGGTTGAACGGGTAAGTAGTTTTACAGTGCTGATTTATGGGCTGTTGCAAAATGCAAGAGCTGCTCATGATTGCAAATTTCATTGATCTTGACTCCAAGAATTTCAGTACAGTAATGTTTTATATAGTTTTCTCTCTCCCCAGTCCTGCCATTTGAAGTAATAAGGATGATTTGCCTTTATGCAGCCCAAGAGCAGACACAAGTCAGGTGGTGGGAAGAGAACCTGGGCATCCTGATTTACAGACCCAGGTCTGCTCCTTTCAGAGGAGAAGCCTTTCTTTACAGAAAAAATGCCCTCTCTCCATGAATAACAACCCATGCTTTATCATGCAGTTAGCAGGCAGTCTCTGCAGGCTCATTTGTCTTATTACCTCTCTAAGGACACTTGACCATGCCTAATCCATGGCCCCACCAGCATAAAGCAGTGTGCTGGTTCCAGTTGGCCCTGATCGTGGTGCTGACGGGTTGTTATGCCCTTTCCCATGGTGTAAGGCTTCCAACAGTGGTTTGGTCTTTCAAAATGAGCCTTGGCTCTGGCTGTGGTAGCAGCCATGGTGTATGATGCTGTGCAGTTTTGAGAGATCTGTATGTTTTCAGATGAGGAGCACTCTCCAGCCATTTGGGTTTGGGGTTCCTATGAACAAATGCTTGTGTTCTGGGTAGCTTCACTGCCTCTTCCTAGCCCAATTTGTTCTCTTCCTCCAGAAGTAGCACTCTGTCATATGGGTGTTTGGCATACTGCAGGAGGAGCAGTGCAGCTTGCATTTACATTTATGTGTAAACCCGCCAGAAAACATTTCTATTCTTACTGGCCCAGATTCCTCCTGCCCATGACTAACCATTGCTGAGCCACAGGAGTTAGCATCCCTGCCTTTAAGTGCTGCAGGCCTGTCTTCTCAAAGGTTTATCTCTGCTTTTTTTTTAATTAAGTATGAATTTGGGGGCAAGTTACATCCCACTGTCTATTTAGGGAAGAATAAATGCCAGAAATCCTGCTTTGGGCCTGTGAAGTCAGTTCAGAAAAATTCAGAAGAATTGGTCTCAAAGAGCATATTGTATTGTACTTCTCCTCTCAGTCTGAGTTCTTCTAGTATCTGCAAATGTGAGAGGCTTTGCAGTGTTGTCTCTGGTGAGCCTGTGTGTGATGTGCTGAGACACTGCTCCCAAGGACTGCTCCAGGCAGCGCACCCCTCTCCTGTTTGACTCATTTCGGGTTCTCAGACGTCAGGCTGCCCTAGCAAATGCCTCCCAGCAGCTACAAGAGAGGAACTGGGAAGTGTGCCATGCTGTGCTCTGCCTCATCAGCGTGGGGAGACAGGAGGTGCAGTGACAGCAGCTCCTCCGTGTGTCTCAGTTGGCTCCGACAGTGCAGGTTGCTCTCAGGTTTGCTGACACCCTGCTACTGTGCTTTGCTTGCACTGAGTCCTTGCCTGCCCGGACATCCTGATGGGGAGGAGGAATGGAGTGGAGAGGAGTCCTCAGAAGAAAAATGGCTTTGGACTGTGCTTTTTGTCATGAAACTGTTTGCTAATGACAACAATAATTTTTTTAAACAGTAATTAGGAAAAAAAAGGCTCTGTACAGCTTTTTCTCATGCTGGCCAGTTTCTATGTCAGTCCAAGTCTGCTGTGAGCCACACTGAGCCACTGCCTGTTGTTGAACTGTGCTTGGGGTGTGCACCTGGGCACTGCCTGGGAACACAAGAGAACTTGCTGCTACCTCCTCCATGCTGTCCCTTCTGCCCCTCAGCCTCCGTTCCTAAACTTCACTATCAACAGTCTCTGTGTGTCACTTATTAGTGCTTGTACTCATTGTGTTATCCTGGTGTGCACAGGTGTCACATGAATCCATCACAGGAAAGACAGTCCTCACTTCTGGAACCCACAGTGTAGCTGCTTCTGTCAGGGAAAGTGACGCACAGCTCTAAGGGAAGGTTGCTGTTTGAGTTTGGGGGTTTTTTTTCCTCCTATTTCAGCACATCTATTTCCATCTTCCCTATCATTGTGTATGGATGCACACACACCTCTGGCATTGTTGTCATCCAAATTTTATCTTCCCACATAAGACTTTTTTTGTGGTAAATTTTCTTGGAGCTCTCTAGGAAGCCTAGTTTTATGCAGGAATATCCTATTCTATTGTCCCGATGAGAGATAAATAGCTTGGCAGAAACGTAGGAGGTGTACAAATGAAAACAGACGTTTCCAGGTTCTCTAGAAATGAACACAGTGTTCTTGCTCTGTTTTATAAAAGCCCAGTTTGCTTTCATTGAAAACACTATGGTTTTGCCTCTGATTTTAATGGGGGCAGGACCAAGGGCTGTGGGGAGCATGGACAGAACTGTTTTCCTCCTGCAGACTTGCAAGCTAAGGCACCTTGTTCTTCCTGGCTGCAGAGCGCTGCGATGACTGGGGTGTGGACACCATGAAGCAGATCCAGATTTATGATGGGGAACCTGCCAAGATCAAATGCCCACTTTTTGAGACCTTCTTGAAGTACAACTATAGCACAGCCCACTCTGCTGGCTTAACCCTGATCTGGTACAGGATCGCGCAGGACCGGGATCTGGAGGAGCCCATTAATTATCGTCTCCCGGACAATCACATCAGTAAGGATAAAGACACCCTTTGGTTCTGGCCTGCTCTTCTCAATGACACTGGGAATTACACCTGCATGCTCAGGTAGGTTGTGGGTGCAGCTTCTATACGTCTTCAGTGCAATCAAAGGACTTTTGTGGAGGTGGGGAAACGATGCTGTTAGCACCAGATCTTTCTGTAGGGAGACAACCATTTACATAAGCATTAATAGGAAAAGAATGTTACAATTATAAGACCGCTCAGTGCTGAACCAATTTACATGGCAATAATGCTTGGAGCCTTGCAGACGTTAATGAGCGTGCCTCTCCTTGCTGCAAGTGTCCGTGAAAATATTATTGCTGAGCCCATGGCAAAATCCACAGGCACTCACCATTAAGAAGTGATCTGCATGTCTAGAGTAAAAATAGCTTCAGATGCAGGGGTAATGTTTTGACTGCACACTAATTTGGCAAAGATTCATGAGATTCAGACTTCTAGGAAATTAAAAGTGTCTCTAACTGTGGTGCAAAATGAACACAGCATCTGCTATGCACAAGAGCTCTTTTTGATCTTCCTCACGTTGTCTTTTGTCTGTGTCTTTGACCTTATGATCTGCTTTAGCAGCAGGGGAGTGGATGTTGCTTGTTAGTCATCTTTATAGGCTTTTCTGAGCTTGTGTGGCCACCTCTGGTGGGGTTTTCTTTCCCATTTATAAATGAGTTAACTAAGGCTGTACATACCTCATCAGCACTATGATGCTCATTATTGCAGATGTAATTTTTATTTCATTCCACTGCTGTAGGAGTAAACAAGTTTCAACTAATCAGCCCTGTTCTCATCCACCCATTAGGAACACAACCTACTGCAGCAAAGTTGCATTTCCCTTGGAGGTTGTTCCAAAAGATCAGCACTCTTGTGTGAGCCATTCCATAAAACCCGCTGAGGAGATGTTCTACTTGGAGCACGCCAATCAGAAGATCACATGTCCAGATATTGATGGGTTTTACCCTGCCAATGTGACACCCACTGTCAAGTGGTACCTGGTAAGAAGGACTTACTCGGGTGGCGGGGGGTTGCAGTGGTGTGTGTGAAAAAGCAGTGGTTGGCATGACAGTCATGGAGCTGCATTTCAGAGTCTCCCCAGTGACGATGCTGTTAATGAAGCTTTACTAATTTCAAGAGCTTTGCTTCCATTGAGTTCAAGGGTAAAACTGCTCTTGGAAAGGAATTGAGAGCTAACACTGAAGCTTTTTTGACCACCGCGCACAAGCGAAAAATACTCCTAGGAGGGATTTAGGTGGCTCAGTTCAGTTGTGGGCAGTGTGCCTGACCTGCTGTGTGAGCCTCTCACTTCCCTGTAAAGGAAACTGTCATTCATATTCCCTCTTCTTTAAAAAAACCCACCTGTTAATGAAAATTGCATCCTTTCCAAAATCCTCTGAGGTCAGGAAGTGAAGTGTACATCAGGCTCTGCTAGGACAATGGGTGTCCTGTTTGACACAGTTCACCAAACCTCTTTTCTAAAGACCGAGACATCTCTACCCCACCCTCCATACTTTTCTGATGATTAGACTGTCTCCAGCCATCCTCAGGCTCTTGCCTACAGAATTACTGCTCAATTTTATTAAATTTGATCTCAATCTTTCTCTCTACATGGATGCCTTTAGTCAGTAGAGAATAAGAAGTCTCAGGGGATGTAAAGTCAGAGAGTTATGGGAATAAATTCTTTAATAACATCCTATAAAGTGCTTTTGTATTTCTAGGTAGAACATTTTGTATAAGTGAATTTAATAATAAAGGAAGTTGTCAACAAATGTATCTGCTGATTTAAAAAAAAAATTAAAAGATCCAAAAGAAAAGCCCCACCTCTAAAACCCAGCAGGAAAAACTTCCTTTTGTATCAAGAGGAGCTGTTTCACTCCAGTAGTTTAAATGCTTTACTTGTATCGTTCATTGAAATTCACATCTCGGCAATCAATTAGCAGAATGAAACAGAAAGCCCCTTGGAAGTAATTTTTCAGGCAGCAAGTCATCCCATGCCTAATAAAAATCATTAAAAATGGTATATGACCCCTGTCTTAAACTACCCCATTAGGATGTATCTGATTTGGAAATGTACCATTCAAAAATAATCTCTTAGAAAATGTGCACATCTTTGGGCTTTATGACAATCAAGATGTTATCTGCATAACCTCTTTCTGAAAAGGGATCTCCAGCTTGGTATTTTGGCACAGTTTTCCTGCCTCGCCTGACAGAAAGAGAGGAGTTACTAAGGTTTATGTACTACTGATTCTCGTTTGCTATTTGCAAACTCTGGGGCCTCATCCTCAGCTGAATTCAGCCAGGAGAGCTTGATTAGTCCCGAAAGATGGACATCAATGGGGTACATGTCCTTTAGTCTTAGTATCCATTTGTGAATATGTCATCATTTTCTTCTTATCACTTTTAACTTTCATTCTTCACTCTGCTGAGGTGCTCACTTTGGTTGCCACTTCTGGATCAGAGATCTCTTTTTTATAAAACTGTCTGTGTTCAAAGTGGGATAAAGCTGTTAGGGTGATTTGCTTCATCACTTCATTTTCAGGGTGAACATAGCAGTCTATATTCCAGCATGCTCAAAGTTCATGGTATTTAGGTCTGACCTACATCATGATCCCAAGTGTCATATTAATAGTTTAAAATCAGATCTTTGTAGTAGCATTTAAACCGATATCTGTACTTTTGAATCCCAAATTCAAGTATTTTTCTGCCTGACTCTAGAACTGCAACTCGGTGGATGACTTCTATGAGAGATATCCCCAAGGGCCCAAGCTTGTCATTGGCATTGTCCGCAGTGCATATAAAGGGAATTACACTTGTATTGTGACATTCAAGGACCACGGAAGAACCTATAATCTCACCAGAACCATAAAGATGAAGGTAGTGGGTAAGAATGACTTTAAAATTAGTAAAATGCATGTGGATAACTGCAGAAGTGGTATAAACAGCTGGAAGAGTTTGTTGCAGGATCCATTTGTGGTTGTATTCAATCTGCATTACCCACCTGACCTGGCGTATTTTTTGTTGCTGGGGTCAGACTTGTGTGACTGCCCAGAACATACTGCAGTAGAGGTCTCTCCTGCCACCATGTCAAGTGCCCCAAACACAGAGAGTGGCCGGGCTCAGGCTATTGAGGTTCAGCCCATGAGATGGCCAGGGGTACCCTCTGCTGGCATGTGAATGCATAACCCTGGCACTCCTGCTCATGGTCTGCCGTGCCCTTTGCTTGTCATTATTTGTGGGATTGTCACTTTATAGCCAACTTGTCTCGATCGTCTTGGAATCTCAAAGCCATTTTTGCTGGGGTTGAGACTGTTAATCAGCCAGGCAGAGCTCCAGGTACCCACTGCTTGAATGCATCTGTCCCACATCTGCCAGGGAATTGTAGAGTTGAAAAACCTAGTCAGCTGTAGGACGCATCCTGAGTTCCATGGGAACATCTGATTTAAGAGATGAAATGAATATTTGTGACAGGAAATGATGTTTGTATTTCGTTTTTTAGAAGCAACAGTAAAAAGAAACTGGTGCAGGTTATGCCTTGTGGGAGATGAGAGGGGTATGGAGCTCTTCTGATGTGAGAGGCCCAAACTAGCTTACCTAAACTTTGGAGGATCCTCAGAATCTGGATCTGGCTCTCAGTTTGGGGACTAGGAATTGGATTTGTGTGTGCATGGAACTCTGCAGCAGGAATACATCGCGAGTTAGATTGGGGAATGTGCGGTGTGGTGCGAGGGCATTGGGAGTGAGGCTGCAAGGATTCCAGGTTTTCATGAAGTGTGGGTCCCCACTCTCTGTTGTCTCCTGCAGGATCTCCAAACAAGGCCTTGCCACCACAGTTCACCTCTCCAAATGAGAAAGTTTTGTACGAACTGGAAGCAGGTAAAGTCCAACACTTGCAGCCTGCCAGTGGGACAGGGAGACCCAACCAGGCACAAAGCTCTCCCCTGCCACTGCATCCCCGCTGCTTTCCCTCGCAGAGCACACAAGCTGCCACGAGTTGCCTGGTAGACAGTGTGGGATGCCAGTTCTTGATGCCAGAATAAGAGAGCACAGCTTTAAAAGTTGATTTTTTGCGAGCACAAATTAAGACAGATATTCAGGCACGGAGATACAGAACTGCAGCTGCAGAAGCAGATGAAATGGGGACACCCAGCTGTTTAGGAGAATTCCTGTAGGACCTTGTCTCAGCCCTGGCCCTGGCTGTGGTTTGCTCCCATCCTCCCTCATTCACCCCTAGAGTGGCTTCAGCCTCCCAGCCAATTCTTGCTCATCTCTCCCTTTTTTTGGCTGATGACTTCCTAATTAATGACAGCTCTCCTTCTGCTGACCTCGCAGTACTGAGTAATGGGGTACCACACCCTTTCCCTCACCCCTTCCCCCACACCATCAGTTTTGCCTAATAGCTTTTTGGAGCAATTCCCTATGTCAAATGGATTGTGTCCCATTACATTGCTGTAATAAACGTGGTGCCAATGATGACGATGAGCACCAGAGTCTTTACTTTAAAGAACAGCTCTTTTGGCTCAGAAGGTCAAATTTCATCCATAGTCCTCTGTAAAGTAAAATCACTTACAGGCTGATGACAAAGATATTCACACTCCCAAGTCTGATCTTAAGCAGAAGTCAAATTCCAGAAGTATTTCCAAACCAAAATGCTTTTTTGGAGCTTGATCCTTCACTTTATGGCATCTGTCCCCTGTGCAGTGGGTTTGATTAACACTGCCCAGCTTTCCAAGGACGTGGTTGGCATGGAGCATGTCCCTTTGGGTGGGTCACTTGGTGCAGTCAAGGAATTTGTAACACATTTGAGAAGGCAGGATATTTTTTTCTATTTATCTATCTGTCACAAATCATCATGTCCAGGGATGTTAAGCTGTTTTTACAGTTTATGTCAGAAAGTGGATGTTGGCCTCATTCCTTCCTGCAGGGAGGCAGAGCTCAGGCTGGTTAGGTTTTGGACAGCACAAAAGTAAGCCTAGTGCTGTTCCTGCTCTGCAATACCTTTTTTCCTAGGAGATGATGGTCCTTCCTTTGCAGGTGATGACCTTATCCTGCCCTGTGAGGTTTTCTTCACGTTCCTGAAGGACTCCCGGACTGAGGTGTGGTGGACCATAGATGGGAAAAACACAGATGACATCACGGACCCCAGGATAAAAGTCACACAAAGGTAACACGTAACGTGAACCTTCATTTGTATCTCTGGGTCCTGTGTGGGTACAGGCATGTGACAATCCTAATGGAGTGTGGAGTCTCCCGGTTAATCAGAAGCCCCTGTGTTTGCACCATGCTGTGGTGAGCACCAGGAGCTCCAAGGAGGAGGCCTCCAGACCTGGACAGTGTCGTATCTTACGGATGAATGTGAGGGAGCTTTGTTAACCAGTTTGCATCATCATTTGTTCAGGTCCTGGTAGTGATGCCAATAGCTGGTGCTGTTGTGGGACTCATAAAACGGGGGCAGACAACTCTATTTAGAGGAGCGTTCCCAAATAGCGTAAGGGATAAAAGTGTTTCTGAAAAACAGAGACTGAAAACAAAAATGTAGTATTAAACATAGTATTGATTAGGAAGAATAGAGATTCAATCACATAAAGAAGTCAAATGAGGATCAAAGTCCCATTTGCTGGATGGTGAATTACAAGTGGAAGGCAGTCACTGCCCCAATTGATTTGCAAATCAATGTAGAAAAAGGAAAGGCAAAAGGAAATACTGTATCCCCATTTTGCAGATGGTCAATTCAGGCAGAGAGAGACAAAGTGACTCATCCAGGACTGCATAGGGAATGTGACGTGAGCTCTGAATCTTGAGTTCATGAGATCTTCTTGTTTATAGGCAAGAACTTCCATTTCCTCTAAAAGGCAATGTGGCACAGCTGCAATGAGAAAATTATGAGTGGTAAAATAAATATTAAGGAAAATCAGATAAAGGAATAGCTGCGGCTGTATTAAAGTCTGAAGTGTATATTGATTTATAAATATCAGTTTATGTGTTTTGGTCTTTTTAAAGAAAGAGGTTATATCAGGAAAGGAGTATCTGTCACTAAAAATTTGCTGCACTTTCACATGTGTAATGCTCTAGTTTTTCTCTTGCAGTGAAATTACTAGAGAATTCGAAGACAAAACTCTGATAAGGACTCTAACTGTTGCAAAAGCCACAGCAGAGGACCTGAAGCGGAATTACACTTGCTATGCCAGGAACGCCAAAGGCGAGGAGCACAGCCAGGCCATAGTGCGCATGAAAGGTACGGCACCTGCAGAGCAGGGGTGTGCAGGGAGGGGTGCTCAGGGGGGCTCTTGCTCCTGCCTTGAGCCTTGCCCTGCAAAACAGTAAGGGAGCAAAGAATTCCATCAGGCCTTTTTGTCTAACACAGTCTGTTCTGTGGGCACTGCTGCATTATTGCTGTCATACTGCACCTCTTCTCGGAGGCAGGGGAACAAAGGGCCTTTCCATGGGCAAGTGCCTGGGGAGAGAGAGGGGTGGACAGATCTGTTGTCCTCTCCGCATCCATGTACTGCAGCTGAAGCAGAGCTGAGGGGACAGGCTGCTTGAAATTATTTCAGGTTACTTGATTGCGTGACACAGTAGCTACCAGTTGGCATCCTGCAGAAGACAGACTGCACTCGCTGGCATTGCTCAGGGAGTGAGACAGTCACACCATGACGCTCTGTGGTTTTACTCCTTGCTGTCATGATGTTGCAATCTAGATACAGCCACCTCAGCATGGATGGTACAGACTGATTCAGCTCTCTTCTGTGTGGGTTTTTCCTACGTCTTTTTTTCATCACGGATTTTGTTCTTGTTTCCCAGACCCACCTCCCAGTAATAAAAGCTATGTGAGGCTTTCTCATTAAGGTGGATTTTTCTGCCTCCTTGTCAACCTCATCTAGAGCTTCAACACCTGCTTTTACTCTGTCAGACTTCCCCTCTCCCACAAGAAATGCTGCCATGCCTTGTGTAGCTCACGCCAGACACCTTCTTGCCTCTACTCTGCATTACAAGCATGGGAAGGCTCATGGGGATCTTTACTGGGAGATCTTTTTCTTCTTGGTACTTGTCCTCCTCCTTTTTTAGTCTCATTCCTTTGAGACAAACCTTTTTTGGATTGTTAGGAAGGAACAATAGACCAAACATATAACTGAGAAAGGCTGAAACCATCTGCCAGTGTGTTCATACTCTGTATATAATTCTTCTGGGGTGATAATATTTGTACATGTAGCAGAAGTGAATCTGAAATACTCACATTCTTTATATAACAGTGCCTAAATACTGTTTTCTAGTGAACTGATTCTCTCTCTTCCTCCCCACGTCTGTTCTTGGTTAGTTGACTGGGTTTGCTCTGAGCAGACATGGTTACTTACCACTCCTTCTTCCTGCTCTGTTCCACAGCAAAATCCAAGAACCATCCCTAGCTGCTGCTGGCAGAGAACCTTAGGCTAAGCTCTCTGCAGCCCATCCCACTGTACATCCCATAGGAGCATCAGGCATGCCAGAATCTAGCCCCTCAGCACCTGGCTTCCAGTTTTTAGCAAGTGGCTCTATGTGTTGGCTCTAACTCTTTCATTACATTAGGTCATGTACCTTTCTTGCTTTTTCCTGGATGATTTCCCTCTCCTTCTCATGTACGTCTGTTGCTCATCACCTAATGAACATTGATAAATTCCTTCCATTTTTGATTTTGTAATTCAGTTTTATTAGAAACGTATTAAATATTGGAATGTGGTGGTGTTTCCACTCCCTTTTGTTCTTTTATTGTGCAATTTGCCAGTGTGCACATCAACTGCCACCAACAGAGTTGCCCAGGGATACAGTTAGAAATTTTCTGTCCTTAGTACAAAGAAACAGCAGTGGTGTGACAGACTGTGTATGAGTTGGAGGGGGCCTGTGCTGTTCTGGCTTGGTGCCCACAGATTGTCCTGTTTGTTTGCAAGCATTTCAGCTTTTCTGTAAGGAACTCTGATTCTTCTTTCATGGTAGAAAACAGTCAGGCCATGGCTAGTTATATCCTGGGTGTCAGTCTGGGACAAGCCACAAGACCTGTGTCTGTTTGACAGGGAGGGAGCATGGTAACCATTGCCTTTATTTTGATGCAGATGCTTTATCTGGAGCTCTTAGAAGTCAGAGCAGTTGTGTGTGAGAAAGAAACAAGCCTGACACTGCATAAAATTCCTGGGAAGCACGGAAGAAAGTAGATTACACACTATTTGAGAACAGGAAAGGCATCCCATTTTCTTCGAAGCCTGCAAACCTTGAGGGAACGAACAAGCGGCCAGGCCGACGGATTTGTTACAGGCCTGCAGCCGGGTTGCGCGCGAAGGGCTGAGCAGAGATTCTCACACCAAGTGTATAAGTACTGTCTTAACTCTGCAATAAACAGATTCATTTTGCTCTCAGCTTGTGAGTCTCACATTCATATGCTGACAGTTGTGTTGCTCCAAGAGTTTGCTGATACTGCTGAGAAGGTCATGTTCGTGTTCTGGCTTTGGACTGTGCAGGTTTCTTCCACCAACAGGTCGTTCTACCACCTGGCTGCTCCTAGGGCCTCATTCAGAGACAGAAGTCCAGCCTGTGCTATGGATTTGCTCTGCCAGCATAACCAGACCTAATAACCCAGAATGGGGCTCCAGGGTGGCCAGCCATCACGTGTCCTGCCAGAAAAGCCTTAGCTTGGCCACCTTACTCTGAAGGATCAGCTTCGCTCCTGGCTGTTCCTCTGTGGTGTTTGGCTGGGTGTGACACAAGCTTGTTCCTGCCTAGCTGAAGGCCCAACCTGTTCCTTAAACCTGACCCCCTGTTTATTTTTGTCCTCAGTTGTAGCACCCAAGTACACCGTGGAGCTGGCCTGTGGCCTGGGGGCCACCATCCTGCTCGTTGTGGTACTCATAGTCATCTATCACGTGTATTGGCTTGAAATGGTCCTGTTCTATCGGGCTCATTTTGGGACAGATGAAACCATTTTAGGTAAGGAGTTAAAGAGCTTTCATTTATTTATCCTGCTGCAGGCCAGGCCCTTTGTTTTCATATAGGATTTTTCCTGTAAGCTATTTTTAACCCTCTTTACAGCATAATGACGTTTTGACCTTCCATTTCTCTACCTACATGCAGTTGTATGGGTCCTTTTAGAGCAAGAGGAGTCAGGCTTTTGGCTCAGGGGAAAGGAGGAAGAAGTTCTCTCTGTTCTCTGCAGAGGTGGAGCATGGACATGCCAGGCTCCCAGAGCACTGCCCTGCTGATTTAGCTGTGTCACCCAATCTAGATTGTCAAGATAAGTCATCAGGTTTCAGTAAGTCCTTGGTTTCCCTGGTGACTGTATGTAAGGATTCATGATCTGATCCAGAGTGATCTGCTTTAAAATGTGGGAAGGCATCCAAAAGGATGGATGTGGAAATCACCGTTCTGTCCTCAGTTCTTCCACAGCTTCCCTGTGTTACTGAGAGTTCATTGCTAGGGACTCTGAGGTGAGATTTCCTCCTCTGGAGGAGGAGGAGGGTGTTTGAGCCCTTGCAGCTTGTGGTGTGAACCTGCCACGGGGGTGCGGCAGCTCTCAGAGGGTGTAGGCAGGGTGCAAGTCTCTGTCTGGTGGGACTGCTCGTGTGGATAGACAGCAACGAGAGGGAGCAAAGTCAAAGATGTCAAAAGACGAAAGACGCCTGGACAGAACGAGTTGGTCTGTGGAAATCTGCGTGCCTTAACTTGGGCTCCAAGTGAGCCTTCCCAGCTGCTTCTCTTGCAAGTCCAAGGCCCAGCATGGGCAGTATCACAGGTGTCCCTTCTGCCGTTTGTGTCTCCCTGTGCTCCCGCTGCCCAGATGGGAAGGAGTACGATGTGTACGTGTCCTACGCGCGCAACGCGGAGGAGGAGGAATTTGTGCTGCTGACACTGCGGGGAGTCCTGGAGAACGAGTTTGGGTACAAGCTGTGTATCTTCGACAGGGACAGCCTCCCTGGGGGAAGTGAGTATCTCACAGGGGCTGTGCTCCATGTACTTCCTCTCTTTATTGTTCTTTGAGGTATTGATCATTGATTGCAACAAGCCTATCCAGATTATTTCTTGGATTTTTTTCCCCATCACTGTTAATGTACTCTTTTTGGTGTCTTCTAATGTTTTGGCTTCACATGACAGTGTTGCAGATGCTCCAGGCCATGAAAAAGGCTGCTGTGGGCAAGTGATGGTGGTTGGTTGTTTTGGTTGCTCTCTCCAGGAGTGATGTGCAGGAATGTCAGCATGGGGAACCGGACAACTGACCTTCATGCAAGCCCTCTGAGCTGCCTTAAAAAAATGGGATAAAGTCAAGGCTAGAAGAAAAGAGGCAGGAGAAGTGTTACACTGGATCAGACTGGTAGTTCACAGAGGGTAATGGTGAATGCTTGTAAAAACCAGGAGTGTCTGCTTCAGGAAGGAGTGGAAGGTGCCAAAATCAGTGAGATGATGTGCATCCCATTCATCCTTGTTAATTAGGGAGTTTGTGTCTAATATGGCATACAATTAAGCTACTATTATTAAAAGTACTTTGTTGCAGATAGTGAAACGCATCTCTTCAGTAAGATCAAGTCTTTTTTCAGTGTTTTGAGATAAATCATACAAGGTTCTGGATGTAGTGTCTGCTGCAGGGAGGTAGGGAATCACCAAGAATGGAAGTTTGTGAAACTCTCCAGATACACATACCTTCACACAAGTTCCCCAGCAAGGGCACAAATCTAGGCAACACTCTTGATTTTCAGTGTTTTGGAGGCTGAATTGGCTGTATGATCCTGATGCCTATTAAAAGTTCAAAGTCTGAATTTCTGCCAGTGCAGACCGCCCCACTTTGAATTCATGGGCTTTGGCTCAGGACCCCACTGGTGACAAAACCTGTGCTGAGAAAGTCCATTGGGGTCCCTTTTGAGTAGGGACAGGAGGGACAGCTGGATTCTCAGCCCAGCTGCCTGACAAAGGGAGCAGAGTCAGTCTGGGTTCCGTTATCTTTCTCTCCCAGATTGTTGCTGGGATCTAGGAGCACCTTGAAGTTTGAGGGTAAATAAATATATATGTCTCAGTGAGACAGCT
The DNA here is from genome assembly GCA_014706295.1 of Lycocorax pyrrhopterus obiensis. Taxonomy (NCBI): domain Eukaryota; kingdom Metazoa; phylum Chordata; class Aves; order Passeriformes; family Paradisaeidae; genus Lycocorax; species Lycocorax pyrrhopterus. Next base: position 15,032,318 of record JACSVZ010000016.1, on the reverse strand, counting down.
GCAATCCTGCTGCTGTTCCTTCTAGAAGAGAGCCTGAATGACGTGGCAGGGCACCCTCCAGGCTCAATTTGCTTCATGCCAGTGTCAGGCTCAGAGCAGGTTTGCTCTGAGCCGTTTTCACCAGATGTCCATCTCCCTCCTGTTCCCTCTGCTGTGTCATGCCCTGGTCATTCTGGAGGGTGTCATTTTCCTCCCAGAACAGCTCTCCTGGACTCTCTGTCCTTCACCCTTATCCCCAAACGTTCCCATCTGTGCCCCCCTCAGTCCCTGCCAGCCTCAAGCCAGCGCCAGCCCTGCGGAGCGCTGCCGGAGTGGTTTGTCACTGCGCTGCCGTCTGCAATGCTGCTGGGGCTTCCCCGGCGCTTCTCAGCCAGGATTTGACTAATCTCCTTCTCAGGAAAACACGGCAGGCCAGGAAATAGCTTTTGGCAGCTAGTGTCATGCCTCCAGAGTGTGCATCTGAGTCATGGGTAGAGAGTTATGTTGTCCTTGATGAAGAAACAGTGGGAGATGGATTATCCCGTAAGTTAGCTGACAGGAACTAATCAAATGTGCTTGACAGCTAAATGAAGTTGTCTGTTAGCATTATTTTACTCTCCATTGTAATTTCTGACCAGTCAAGAGTGTTCCCTTATCAAGGAAGTGTGGGAGATCCTGCAGCAGAGAGTACAAGTGCCGGGATTCGCACTTACAAGGGATTTTCACATTAATTACAGGAAGGTGGCCAAGGACAGTCTACCTGCAGATGTTAGAAAATTAAAGAGGAGCCACAGTTACTGTGACATGTCTCCAGCTCAAAGGGTGTCATTTTTGGGACACTTCACTAAAAGTCCTCAGAGTCAGTTCTAAAAATGCTCTGATCTGCTTTCGTAGATGATGGCAGCAGGAACAGACTGATGAGTAACAGGAGTTAGGATGGTAGCATTACCAAAGCAAATTATCCCATGAGGACACTTGGGGACGGTGTAGGTACTTATTTTGTGTGGGGAAACTGAGGCAAGAGGCGTGAAGAGAGTATCCAGAGTCATTTTGGACATCTGCCAGAGGAAGATGTAAGCATAGATATTCAGGCTGCCTGAAGCCTCTTCAGGGTGAGTCTTTCCCTTGAGTTCATATGTTGTCCAGCTGGCAATTCCCCTGCTTTGCTCCAGAGAGCCTCTTTTTCCCCTCTCACTAGAAGGAAGCTAAACCTGAGCCTGAGATTAGCAGCCCTCTTGGCCACAAGGCCTCCTTATTGTACTGGGTGGTGTCACTGGTGTGTAGTACAGTGACATTTAATGTAGCTCTCTTGGTTTTCTCTGTGTAGCATGGGAAGGAGGAAATGCATCGACAGGTAGTCTGGAGCTGATGGAGAAGATGTCACTGTGTGGGGTGGTGGGAACCAGCCCTGGTCTAGGAGGTCCCACCTGGAGTCACTTGCAGGGTTGGGAAGCACCAGTGTAGTCTAGAGACGGCCTCCAAGGGGTTTTATTGTCCCCTTCAAGAGGCACCTGGTGTCACAGCAGCAGCTCAGCAGCATGTTCTTGGGCATCACTAACCACCTCAATGTTTCTTTCTCCCAGTTGTCACAGACGAAACCCTGAGCTTCATCCAGAAAAGCCGACGTCTGCTTGTTGTCCTGAGCCCCAACTACGTCTTGCAGGGGACACAGGCCCTGCTGGAGCTCAAGGCTGGCCTAGAGAATATGGCCTCCAAGGGCAACATCAAAGTCATTCTAGTGCAGTACAAAGCCATCAAGAAGAGCAAAGTGAAGGAGCTGAAGCAGGCCAAGGCGGCCTTGAATGTCATTAAATGGAAAGGCGAGAAATCCAAATTCCCAAAGGGCAGGTTCTGGAAGCAGCTGCAGGTGGAAATGCCAGTGAAAAAAATTAGCAGGAGTTTAAGCCTTGATGGGTTGATGCATATCCCTGAAAAATGTTTGACACAAGCAGAAAACAAACCAAAACACACCCCAAAATTCCACAAGTTAGGCCAGGGGGTGGGGAGGAACTCAGGGTTTTTTCCATGAAGGACCATGTCCTGAGCATTTCAGAGGATAGTCATGTTTTCCCTGCAGCTTTGATATTGCTCTGTCGGTAGAGAGACCGAAGATGCAAACACTCCTCTCTGCAAATGTCTGTCCTTGTTATCAACCACACAAGCCCTGGGCTTAAGGTCTAAGTTTGCTATCCAGGTGGGATGCATCCAGCACCTTGTGATAGCATGGCCAGTACTGCTAGATCCAGTTCCTATGAGACCGTCATTAGCATCCAGGACAGAACTTCTTTCCTCTCCTGAGTGACTTCACTCCTTTCTGGTCCTCAGTCCCTGTTGCAGAGGCTGAGGAACAGTTTGCAAGGTGGCTCCAGTGTAGAGCCTTTCCTGTATGTTCTGGGTCTGTAGTCCCAATCACTTGTGGGATCACAGACGACTTCTGCACTGCAGGGAGCGTAGACTCTTGAGGCTCCTCATCTTTGCTTCCCACATTTCCTTTGAAGCAGATGCATCCAGGTAGTTTGGCAATGGGAAATGGCTGTTACAGAAGCGTTAAAAAAACCCTTACAACTCTACTGGGTGCTATTTTTGTACTGTAGCACACCTAGTAACAAGTGTTCAGCCTCTGGGACTCTGCGGTCTCACAAGTACTCCAGATCCTTCAGAGCTGCATGTAATCCAGGGAAATCTCTCATGAGTACAGGCCATGGAGCATGTCTGAGAGATGTTTCTTTGTAGAGTAAACTCAGGGACTTCACAAGCACTACAAGGAACCCCAATGTACTGCTGAACCTGCCACTGGCTGGGGGAAAGCGTCATGCAAGGTGCTTCCAAGGTCTTTGGGATGACACTGGGTATATGTCCAACTCACCAGGACACCCTACAAACTCATTTGAACTTACTAAAAACTACTAGTTCTGTCCATATAGGTAAGACTATGAGGACAGGCTGAGAAAACTGGAGATGTTCTCCCTGGAGAAGGCTCCTGGGAGACCTTATTGTGACCTTTCAATACTTAAAAGAAGCTTATAAGGAAAGTGGGGACCGACTTTTTAGTAGGGCCTTTTGCAATGGGACAAGGAGTAATGGTTTTAAACTAAAAGAGGGTAGATTCAGACTATGTCTTCCTTTACAATGAGGGTGGTAGAAGACTGGCACAAGTTGCTGAGAGAGGTGGTGGATGCTCCATCCCTGGAAACAGTCAAGCCAGATTGGACAAAGCTGTGAGCAACCTGATCCAGTTGAATATGTCTCTGCTTATTGCAGGGACGTTGGCCTTTAAAGGTTCTTCCCAACCCAAATTATTCTATGATTTTATGAAGACTCTGCCTTCTCTGCCTGGTTGTGAACAACGTCACCATTTCTAATTCAGGGCTTAGGTTTAAACTAGCTTTGGCTTTACAAAGCAAGTCTCCTCCCCGCCCCCCATCTTGTTTCCAGCCCAGAGCTTCAGAACAGAGGGTGTATCTCACCTTCTGCAACCTTTGCACAAAATGGAAACACAAAAACCCGCTGTGTAGCTGTCCTTGCTTCAGCAGGAGAGGGCGTGGTGAGTTAACCCTCATCACACAGTTCATGCTGATAAGGGGGGTTTCCTTTCCCTTGTAGGACAAACCAGAGCACAGTAAGTGCTTTTGACTGGCATTGACAGGTGCTATGGTTCACAATGTTTTCAAATAAAATTACAAGCTCTGGGGGTGTCTCCATACTCCTGTAGTTCCCAGTGCAAGGACCTGCCCACTTCATTGTGGAGTTCAGTATTACACACACCAAGTGCATGCTTATTTTTATTGATGGTGGTTGCTCCTGGGTCACCTTTGACTCATGCATTCACTCCGTTGGTGTCCAGTGGGTGAAGTATAAGCATTCATAATGGCACTATAAAAGCACTACAATTTGGAGTCTGTGCACTATTCACCCAGCTGAGCTGGGAGCTTTGCGGGCATCCCAGTAAAAAGCCCAGCCTTAAAGGTATGGGACTGAATCCTGGTGTCAGGGAAACCTTTTGCCCTTAGCATTTTATGATTCATAATGTTATTCCACGGCTGCAGGGAGCTACAGCCCCCCATGCCCTTGGTCACGTACTGTATGTCGTGTTTAGGAATGGTACCCCATAATTCAATGCTCCCCCTGAAACCATGTGCCCCTCATTTTCCCCATCTCCCTCCCCCTGCAGAGGGCAGGAGAGGAGAATTGGAGGCACAAAAGGTAAAGATCCCGCTGTGAGAAAAGAAAAATTTACTGGAAACAGCAATGAGATAAGAAAATGAACAGTAACAGCAACAATACTGATGACAGAGGGTACAAGAAGTGAATGATTCACATGGAAAAAACCTCAACAATAGACAATACCTGGCTGCTCCCTCTGCCATGCTGTACTGGCCCAGAAGGGACCCTTTTTCCCCAAAAGAGACCCCCTTCACACCCCCCCCCCCCCCCCCCCCAGCAAATGTGAGGTGGTGTAGAATAACTTCGGTGTCCTGGACACTGCAAAAACTAACCCTGTCCTGGCTGGAACCAGGACACTGTACAAATGTGGAACAAATAGGGCTTTTCTTACTGTCTTCTTCATTCTCCCCACCCCATGTAAGCTTTGATTTAAGCAGGTAAAATTGCAGTCAGCTTCACTGGAGGCAGTGGAGCTCCTCATCTGCTCAGAGGTGCTTAGAAGTTTTATGAGCTTTTCTACTGTGATTGTCTGTGGAGGGACAGAGCTGCTTCCCACACTCCAGAAAACTTCATTTATAAGAGATAGCACCCAAACCCATGCTCAGCTTTGTGAACCCATTGCAACCGTGTCATTTTGCCCAGCTTCACCTTTTTGTTTGTGTTTTAAGCATCTCTGTAATCAGCTGCCAGATCTGCAGGCAGAGGGAAGGCCCTGAGGCCAAAGCAGAGCTGTGTTAGATTCCCACATGATTTTTAAAAAATTGACTCCAAAATACTCATAAACTGAATTGACATTCGCAGGCCTCACTACATCGCATCTCACTTTTGGCTGAGTTACCAAGAGAACTTCTGCTGATGTTTTAGTAAGTCTGATTATTTTGGGAAGGTAAATCCACCTCATGTATTTTGCCGAGTTTATTGGAAGAGTTTTCCAAACAATTAATCGACTTGGACTTTCTCAGGCATACACTGCAGTAGCCTTTGGTGTCATTGCAGCCCCAGAACAGGATTACCGAGAGACATCAGCAGAGCACCCACAAGGAGGAAGGTGCGATGGTTTGGAAGGGGCCTGAGAGGTCAGAGGGAGCAGTGTGGAAGGAATAGTCCTGGAGCAGGTTCCACTCACCCGGGAGCTTTACCACTGGCTTTGCTGGGATCTGTCAGGCCAGGGGTAAAGCCCAGTCCCAACTGTAAAGCAGATCTGCAAGCACCTCAGATACGCCTGTCATTTCATTCTATGCCACAAGCGGTTTCCATTGTGGGATTCTGTCACAGCATCTGTCTGAATCAGTTGATTCATTTGAGTTTCTGTGCTCTAACCTAACATTTATCAATATGCAGCTCATGAAAAGTTCCTCATTATTATTTCATGGGGAAACAGTGTGGCACAAATTGGAAAAAATATCTTCCTTCCCCGTGCTGTTTGATGTTGTACAGCTGTTCCAGAGTTTTGCCTTTTCTGTATGTTTTTGCCTTTGTGTGATTTAGTCTGTGAAGTGTCAGTATTATTTTATTTTGCTTTTCAATAAAACATTTTCATTTTTGCATTTCAGTCCTTGTGCATTTCTCATAAGTACCATCTTCCCATTACATCTGCGAAATGCTGTTAAAGAAAGATGATTGTGTGTAGTCCAAGCGTCGAGACCATTTGGGGCTCCTCCTTGGAATGGGACATTCTCCTGGCTGCTTCATGCTGTGCCTGCAGAGGCACCTGATCTCCCAGGGCCATCCAAGCAGAAACACAGTGACACACAGCATTCAGATGTCTCACAGCAGTGGACACACACACAGAAAGTCTCTGATCTGAAGAGTGCTCACTTGGCAATCACAAGACAGAAAGATGGGAAGGAAACATAATCTCTTTGCTTTAAAGATCAAATCAGAATCTTAGAAATCTGCCCAAACCACAGTAATTAAACTCACTCAGGCTTCTTTGCCCATCACCTTCTAGGTTCAGTCGGCTTCATATTTTCTTATCCAAGTCACTTTCTTGCCCGTTTCCCATGTTTGCCTGCCAGCAGGTAAGTTGAGAGAGAGCCCAGCACTTCCAGACCTCTAGCAAAATGAGTACCTCTGACAATCTATGGATTTGAGGTCTGTGGGTATGGGATCTGTGACCATAATCCTTATAATCTCTGTTACATCTTTGTGGTGCATTGGGGAGACACAAGTAAAGCCATAAAAACACGCAGTGTCTTTTGCAAGCATTTAGTAAAGATGGAAGGTTTTTTAGTATAAAGCAGATAACCAAGAGTATTGAATCCCCAGGCCCCTGCAGTGTTAGTGCTGCCTGTCCCATCCAGTGCTGTTTCACTGGGAGGGAAGATCCTACCTGCACACTGTGAAGTGTCTGCTCGGGATTTTTCATGAGCTGGGTAAACATTGCAAGCTGAACATCCCTAGGTATCCTGTTCAGCCAAGTCTAAATGCATCCCATTCTCAGAAATCAAATATATCTTTGGAAATTGTAGCATTTTCCCCGCCAAGAAAAAAAGTCTCAAAAAAAAAAAGAGTCTCAAAAAGTGTTTTAAATTCAAAATTGATAAAAGAAAACCAGCACTGTCACCTCAGTCAAAACATTTCATTTCAGCAGCATCAGAGTAATTCATGTTAATTGAACCTGGGCTTTTTGAGCAGGCAGGTAGAATAGGTGACCTGCCAGGGACAGCTCCTGCTTACATTGTGCTGTGGTTCTGTGATTACAGTTTCAAAAAGAAAGACCTTTCAAACCAGCAAAAGAGCTTTTTTTTTCACAAACTCTTGAAGCCTGCCTGTTTTCAAAATAGATTTCAATCAGTTGTAGAAAAGTTTGAATGAAGTCTGGACTTAGTAAATTGGAGATTACTGCCAGTTCTTTGTGCCTTTGAAATAGGGTGGTAAAAACGTGTCATGGCGGTAAGTGACAATTCTGACAGAACTATCATCTACTTTTGGTTTCAGTGGACCAGTGTTTTCCTGTGTGTGTTGGGAGTAAAAATCCCCCCAACCTTTGTATACAAGAAAAAAAACCCTCAAAATAATTTGATTTTAATTCCAGTATTTTGTTAACTAAACAGTGCCCTACTTTCTCCATTAGGATATTACTGTATGATCATTTTTCCTATCTTGGTCTCCAAATAATCTAGTGACAATGAATTTTACAGTTAGTCATACTTCTTTGAAAAGTATTGCTCTGTACAATATTAAAATAAGGTGCATCCAGTGCACCTTCTGCTGTGAGATAAGAGACAGCCAAGTGCTGGCAGAATGAGAGGCGTTGCCATTGCAGGGAAGGAGCAGTATTTTTATCCATATAAAAGACCAGTGTTCCACTGTCAGAGAGAGAGGAGAGTCTCCAGCCTGAGGAATGAAGGCTTTAGCAGTGTGAAATGGAAGGGAAGCAGAAGAGCTCTTTGAAAGACATTCCTAGAGGTAGATTTTTCACTCTGAATGTGCAAGAGCTCTTACTCTAATGATCCTTGTCCTGCTTGAACACCAACTTGTCCTTGGGTCCCCTCTCATCTCAGGCACCAGCACTTAGCAAGTGTATGGGTTTTTTAAAGTTTTTACGGTTTTATTACTCAGCTTTAGTTAATTTGCTGAGTGCCACAGCCCTGTAATTCCCATCCTTTCCACTGCTCACCCTTTAGCCACAACACCTTCAATATGCTTTCTGCATCCCAAACCACAGGGAGAACCACTCCAAGGACATCCTTCAGGTTTGCTACTTTTCAAAATTCGTAATAAAAGAGATGCTACTCTTGCCTGGCGCCGTTCCATCTAAGCTTGCTGAGCTTTACAACTTGAAATTAATCCCAAGAAATGCTTTGAAGGACAGTATTTCCACCCCCCATGATGCCTAGGGGAACTGGTGGAGGGGTTTAAGGCTGACATTTTTGCTTTCTAATTTGGAGGTTTCTACTTAAAGATGAGAGAGCATGACAAGGGTGAGGTGGGTCAGCCCCTGCAGTTCGAGCTGTGGCAGGATGACATGTTTGCTTTGATCCCCTGATGCAAAGGGCTGCTCAAGCTATGGGCAGGTGGTTCCCAAACAAGACCCACCCTTTATCAAATGCCTGCACTTCCCTGGGCAGGACTGATGCTGTGCAGGGCAGAAGTCAGAGAACAGTCATGGCATATCCTGGCTCCTCATTTACTGCCTCAGCCTTCTCAAAAACCCCTGCACAGTAAAAATGCTGCCAGCAGGAGTGTGGGCAAGTCGAAAGCTGCAGGGCTTGTGCTGGGTTTCCCTCTGTGGGAAGAGGGATCTAGGTATGCCACCAGCAGCTTCCTTAGCTTTTCTCTCCCCATTCCCTTCTCCTTGTGCACCCCAATTCCTCTGCCCTTGTCCTCTTAGATACCACTGAAGCCGTGTTTGACTTCATCCAGAGGAGCCGCAGGATGATTGTGGTCCTGAGTCCTGATTACTTGACGGAGAAGAGCATCAGCCTCCTAGAGTTCAAGCTGGGCATCATGTGCCAGAACGCCATAGCCACCAAGCTCATCGTGGTGGAGTACAGGCCGCTGCAGTGCACCCACCCCAGCATCCTCCAGCTGAAGGAATCTGTCTCCTTCGTCACCTGGAAGGGGGAGAAGTCCAAGCGCTCCGGCTCCCAGTTCTGGAAGGCGTTGCGGCTCGCGCTGCCCCTGCGCAGCCTGAGCGCCAGCACTGGCTGGAATGAGAGCTGCTCCTCCCAGTCGGACATCAGCCTGGACCCCGTCCAGAGGAGAAGGAGCCGGTTGAAAGGGCAGCCCGACCCACGGGGTGCCACACCTGTGACTCTCACTCATGGAGGGACGGCCTCGGCCTCCCAGTCCAAGGCCAAACACCGAGCCAAGCACTTCCTGACGTGCCGGTGTTGTGGGACCTACTGCAATGGCAGCAGCAGACTCAAGCACACGCAGAAGGCCGTGGCTGAGCCCAGGTGGGACAGTCATCTCTGCAACCCGGGCTCGGGCAGGCCCCCGGCACAGGGGCTTCAGGGCAGGGGTCGAGCCCAGCCCCCACCAGCACAGGCCCCCGCTCTCGCCCTCTGCCATTACAGTGACCTGTCAAACAACAATGACTTCTACGTGCTCTAACCCATAGGCTGAAGCACTGCTGGTGCTGGGCCAGTGAAAGAAACTCGCTGCAGCCTCAGACAGGATGTTTTTACCATGCCACAGGCTGGCACAGTGCCATTAAGTGTCAGTCCCACGCCTGCATGGAGGACTGCAGCAGTATCACTGCTGGTGACCGGAGCCAGGGACCTGCAGCCGTGCACAGAGCAGCAGCTGGGGGCTTCCTGCCCGGCTGCTTCTCCTGAATTTAAATTGCGAAGTGGAGCTGAAAACGTGTTTCTCTGGCGTTGCTTTTCCCACACCGTGGCTGCGTTTGCGGCAGGGCTGCTGCTGGGGCCGGGTGTGGGAGGGCAGGTCCCCAGCTGGGGCCCGGGAGGGAGGGAGCGGGGAGAAGCCATCCTGCTGGCAGTAACCTCTGGAGAAAGGGGAGCAAGCCTGCATTTTGCAAAGGCTAAAACTTCGCTAATGAGGGTAACGGGAGCCCCTGCCACTGCAGTTATCCACTGTGGTCTAAAAGAACTTGCTCAACAGTTTTAAGACAAGCCCTTTCTCTCTAAATAAAATTGATTTCTTTAACCTGCTGTTGTAAAAAGTTCCATTGGAACTGGTAAATGCTGGAGCATTGTTCACCAGGCGGTGCCGGGGGATATGGTTTGCCCAAGCTGGCTGAGGTCCCCTGCTGTTCCCAGAGCTTGCAGTGCACTCCTAGGCTTGGTCCCTATCCTGGCTTCACCATATGATGAATTTGTTCTGTCAGTTGAGTGGCCTTCCACGCAGCAGGAAAGAAAACCATTACGAATCTAGGGAAATACGATTAAAAAAATTCTCTGAGTAGTCAATGAGCTCAGGGATAGGAGCGAGACCTCAAATGCTCACAGAAAACCTCCGGTGCTGAAGCTGGGGGGTCAAAACTCAACCACACTTCATTAAATAACCAAAAGAGCTTTTGAACAGTCTCCCTGGGGCTGCTGTTTCATCAGTCCGTCGAGCTGGCTGTCAGCAGTGTTTCCCACTCTTCTCCTGCAATGAAAACTTCATTTGTCTCATTCCACATTGTGTAAGGATTTCTCTCCCCACTGAGGAAGGGTGCTAATCCCGGGAGTCAGCTGCTCACCTTCAGCTGATGCTCTGGCATGACAGACCTGGTAATACACTGCATTTGTTTTCTTTCCCTGAGACCAAAAAAGGTCTCCTTCACCACTCTGGTCAGTCTAGTAATTGCCTATTAGGTTGACAGGTAATTATTTTTCTTCTGCCTTGAAAATATGATCTGAGCCCTTGGGGCACAGGGTCTGGTAGCCCCCAGGACCCTTATCTGATGGCCTCAGATGAACTTGCTAGAGCTTTGAGGAAGGAGGGGGCTATGTCTCACCCATTTTAATAGTGCTGAAGTCCTGTTATAATTCGCATATCACTTTCCTTCCCTCAGCAGACCCTCTTCCTCAGTATTGCCCTGACTTTTTTGATCCTTTCCTTCTGAGATCAAGCACAGCTGACAGTTCTCCTGTTACAAGTCTCTGTGAGCTGAATCCTAACAGCCTGCTGCAACAGACCGAGAAATAGAAATCAAAAAACCTGGTGCTGAGTCAATCTAAATAAAACAAGGGCAATAAACCCCTACCATCTCATAGGAGTTAAAAATTCAGCATTTCCAGAAGTTTCCAGGTGTGAATTTCTCTCTAATTTCCATCAGACGCATTGTAACTTGCTCAGAAAAGCTTTGTCCATACGTGGCTATTCCCAGTGATCAGAGGAGAAGCAGGAATGAAATATTTGGAAAGCAAGCTGATACTTTGCAGGATGCTTTGTGAGACACAATCAAAATACCATTAAATGGTTAAATTATTCTAGTTGCTTACAATTAGATGTGGGATGGTACTGTCAGTGAGTCTGGTAGTGCTGAAAAGTGCAGCTACAAAATATAAATAATTTGTAATCAATCAGCCTCCAGAGTCAACATGTTTGTTATTTGTTGGCATTTAAACAGCTTTTATCTAGAGACTTTGCCCTTATTTGAGCATGGTATTGTCTCGGTCGACTACAACAATGCAAAGATAGAGGAAACAACAGCTGGAGCTCCTCACAGATGCACAGAATGGCCAAATGCAGCCTTTTGGGGCAAACTGTCATCTCTTCATGAAAGAACAAATGCAAACTAGCAATGACCATTGCTTTTCCTTATGCTTCAACAGAGCCAGTGCAATTTTACCACTCCTTTTCTGACCCATCAAATGGACCCAGGGTCTTGTTTGCTTTCATAACAAATACTGAGACATGGTGGGTTCCAGTGTGTGCAGAGACTCTGCCCCCCAAGGCCAAGGTCCCAGAGGCCGAAGGCACATCTCATTGGAGGGGTGTCTGAGCAAGGACATGGGGAACAAACCCCAGAACCAATTTCCACTGTGTTTGTCTCTCATGCTAAGGAAGTTGTTAGAAAACCCTAAGTCCCAGCTTGATGTCCTACTTTAGGACCAGAACAAACTCTTTGCAGGGTTGAATTCTGCTCTCTGAAAATCTGTTAAAATCTGTTCCTGTCCCGTCTGACACTGACTGGCGCAGATGGACTGTAGTCCTTCACCCCACATAGTTCTTTCAAAAGAACAGTTCAGCAGGAGCAGAGTTAGTATATCTGTAGAATTTCTGCTATATCCTAATGTAAAAACATTTGTACAATGTTGAATATCCTACCTATGGCATGCAATGGAAGAAGGCTATCAGGTCACAATGTGCAGAGCCATTTGTACAATATTTCCCCTGCTACCTAGAGGTTTTTAAACTGTGGAAGGCTGGTGCTGTCAGGAAGACACTGAACACGGGTAACTAAACAGTTAGGGGACACAGACAAGTCACTCAGTCCATCTCAGCATCAACCTGTCTTCACTTTAGTGACTGCAAAGGTCTGGTACCTAGGAGGTCTCTCCCTAGCACGTGCCACTGGACATGCCAATAATGGGCTGCTCCTCACATCTGAAACACTGGATGAATCACTAACCTGCAAGAACTAAAAGAAACTCTCTAACATCAAACAGATTTTTATTCTCATGTCTTACACTAGATGCTGATCTCAGAGCATCTGATCTAAGTGTATTTATAGCAGACATTTTCCCAAACAATGACAAGATTGTGAAGGAACCAACAGATGCCAGAAATAGGGGGGAAAAATGCTTCAAACCTTTAATCCTTGCTCCACATTTGTATTTTTTCTTCCATGGCTGATTCACCACCAATATCTGTGAAGGGCAGCACCACCTCTATGATGGTGTTTGCTGTGTGTGACACACCCAGCCTAGGAGTATAACCCAGAGCCATGTCAAGCAGGGGAGGGCATGCCATATGAGGGTGCATAGGTGCTCCCTGCTCACCACCCAGGCATTTGGCCTCACCTGGCATCCGGAAAGATGTGGTGCTGTTCTGGAAATGCACAAGTTAAAACGTTATGGACTGAGCAGGGAGAAACACAAATGACCCTGCAGCTGCCTGTCCAAATCCATGTGAAAGAAGTGCTGGGGTTTGACTGTTGTTCACATGGGTGTTCACACTGGATACCATCACTGGTCATGCTGGGGAAAAGCTGTGGCTCTAAAATGGCATCATAAATGCACCATGCAGGCTCCTTTTGCAAAGTTGTTAATGACACATAGAGATGCTGCAGAATGGTTTACAGAAGAGTGTGACTTGAATTCTTCATAGCACCAGACACAGTAATGGCCAGACATCAGGGGACACAACATTTACACTGGTATGCCTGTAATCAGGCTAATGATTTGTACTTCACTAAAATGTATCTGCCACAAAGTCATTTGCCTTGAAAACATCAAAGAGTTTTCCAACTCATCAGTATTTGTTCAAGTGAATAATCAGCCTCAGCCTTAATATTGTGCCTGATTGTTGTGTAACCTGGGTTTTGCTTCCAGATGGTTCTACTCCTCTGGTGCAACAAAGAGACTTTTCAGGTATTTTTCTGTCTGTGAGAGTATTTGCACGCTATTGCCAAATCATCTGAAAATCCATTGTCCATGAAAGGATTGTTTTCCAGAAGGTTTTCTTCCTTTTCTTTGGTATTAATAATTTTCAGACCATAGAAGGCAGAGCGTCTCTCCTGTCTGTTGCCCTGGCTGCAAAAGGAAGTGAAGTCCCTGACCTGCAGTTACTCACTGCTTCCCACTGACCCTCTTCTTCCTCCCACTGCATCTCAGTGGGAAACTGGACTGGATTGCTTGTTGCCTCCAACACCTTTCCCAAGGAGGTGCTAGGGCTGAGGTGTGTCCTGGCATTCCACTGGCATGATCTTAGATGAATTTTTTTTGTTACAGTGCACTGTGCCTGCTTGGGGCCAGTTCATCAGGCAAGGCAGATCACGTTGCATGCTTGGTGAAGCGGGAAATAGCGATGACAGGCAATCCTTGTTCCATCTGCCGCAGTTATTAGCAAATGATGTTTTATTTATCTCCAGATCAGCCATGAAGACACCGAGACACTGACTCCCATCAGAAACTTGTTCAATAACGAGTCCTTACCTTCTGAGATCTATAGGTTAATGGATGGAGAACCAAGACCCTGCTATTAATGTGTGCAGGGTGATGCTTACAAAACATTACCACATCTATGTGCCCACAGTTGCCTGCCAAGCTGGAAGTACTGTTCATGGGAAAAGATTATTTGGGAATATCTGCTCCCATTGAGCCATTTTCACTGGCTACTATTGATTACAGTGACACCTTGAAATTCCACATGTGGGCAGTTCCATACTGGCCACTCTGGGAATGAGTCTGCAGTGATCTATACAGATTCACAAAGGACTTGAGTTTTCCATTCACAGCAAATCCAATTTATTTGATTTTTTTTTTCTCCTCTCCTGTCCTCAAGCAGAACAAAATCACCACAAGACGACATCAAAATTTTCCAAGAAAATGGAAAATGTGTGATTCCCATTTAAAATTAAATTTTATTTAACATAAACATGTTTTGATAAGTTTTTAAACAAAGCTCAAAACGTGCTATACCGAGAGTGTCAAAATCAGTCTGGTGTTTGACTTCTGTTTTGCTTACAGCATGCTTTGTTAAGACTAGTGCCTTTTAAAACATTTCAACTTAAATGAAAACAGCATTTTCCTTTGGAAAGCAGCTTTCATTATAAACACATCAGATCTGTATTGGTTATCAAAATTGCCCTTTTCTGCATCTTGGCCCAGCACTGTCAGTTTTCAGTATTTGCAGTTTCTCAATCTGCTAAGATTTATTAAAGATTTAGGTCAGTGATGCCATGAGCTCCCTAACCAGCCCTCTAGCAATTGAAAAACCTCGAACTGTATTCTTACAGCTTGCTGGAAAAAAATCAACATGTTTGCATATCAGATTGTATCAGCTCCTCAGGTCGCACTCCTGTTTGTGAATCAGGTCCAAGAACTTGGCTGTGGGTAATACCTTACTAGCTCTCTGCTCTGTACACTGCCAACACAAATGGGGATGTCTCTGCAGACAGCAATCCATGCCTTCTGCTTTGCTCTCACTCTTTCCGTGCGCACTGTTGCCAGTGAAAGAAAATTCTGCTTCATTCATGCTTACATTTTAATTGCATGCTCCTTTCTGGAGGCAAACAAGAGTAACATCTATCATTTTGTTTCACATCTCTGCCTCGAAAGCATCTGCTCCATTTGGGGATGCAGGAGAGAGCAGCTTCTGGCTCCCATTCAGTATCAGCCTCCCTGGCACATGTTCATTTACCTGCACTCAACATCAGACAGCGTTTCAAACGCACTCACTATCCCTTTCAGATCTCCATACATGAAAAAAACCCACCCCAAACCAGCTAACAAATATCTGGCATTTCCCCCTAATATCCACATCTGTTTGGGCTGGTTTCATCCGCTCCAGCAGCACAATACTGTCAGAGTCCTATCTGACCCAAACAACAGTTTTGGCCCATTTGGCACCAAGCTGGACCTGAATGAAGAAAAGTGAGGCTATCTGGGCTATGTCAACCCACAGCTACTACCCAGCCCCTCAAATAACCACCAGACCCCTTACTGGGCTGCTCTGTTAATGCTGAGTCCTAGTTTTCTGCCAGCTTGGCTTCGTGCTCCTTTTTCCCTTGATGACTGCAAGGCTACAGTTTAATAAATGCCCACAGTGTCAGCAGGATCCATTCATATCACTAATTTTAAGTATTTATTAGTGCTATTTTGGGGGTTAGATAAGAAGACCGAAGTAACTGGGCTAAGTTACCCTTTTCCCTGGGGACACCTTGCACTTCTGTTTCTTTTTGTTGTTATCAGTGAGCCAGAGCTCTCCCACACGCCGCCTCTCACTCCTGCCAAGCTCCTACGCGCAGACATGATTGGGAAGATGCCCAGAGCTCGCTCCAAACTTAATGCTTTGCTCAGTCCAGCTCAACTGCTTGCAATTTCTCTTACATGAATTTTATGCCAAGGGGGGACCCAAGGTCACCACTTTGTAAACTAGATCAAGATGATTTAGCTTCCCATCTTCTTTTCTAATTTAGCTACCCCTCTGTCTTGCCTGTCTTAATCTGAAGCTTCCTGATAACCATTGCCATGCACACAAGCAGCATCCAAGTATTTCCAGCTGCTCTGCACACCAGCCTGACTATTAGACAGAGACAGACTTAGCAGGTGGTTGGGACTCACCATCTGGCTGTACTCCATCCCAACCTGCTTGCTTGCTTTCTCTCACTTATTCCTCTCTGAAGTACAGCAGCTTATCTCCTGCCCTTACACCCCTCTGCTCCATCAGTATCCAGATAATTCAGTCTCCAGCATATTCTTCCTCTCCATCCTCCACGGGTAAGGAAGTGTGTTCCAGGTGCGGCACAGACGTCAGGGGACCCCTTCTCTAAAGGGGCTCTGCTCTTATTTTGTGCAATCCCAGCTGTCTGACAGCAAACTTCCTCAAGGTACAGTAAATTTGTTCAGTTTGGCCCTGCTTCCAGTGCAGAGGTCAACACAACAGATGCTCTGGAGTGCTGGCTTCATCAGCAAGCCTTGTCCAAGCCTGTGTGCAGCCGTCTGTCTGCCCGTTACCAGCAAAACGCTGGAGCAGCCAGATCGGAGCAGCCTGCAGGGTGTCACCTCCTATCACCGGCTGCTTCAGCTGGGTGACTGGCTTATATTTAGTCTCTAGTAGGTGATCTTATGAAAGGATATGGAACAAGGAAAAATGTGGCAGAGAAAGTAGATCACATCATTCCAACTCAAAAAATGTATTCATCCTGGCATTTTCAGTTGTACTTTCATGTTTTTATTTATGATAGGGTTATTTTCTTCTTTCTTTCTTTTTGTTTTTTGGAAGTACTTGGCAGGCAAATAGCAGCTCTCCATTATACTACTACAAAGTGAAACTGTCACCACTCATTTCACTGACTAAAGGCAACCCTTATTATTCTCTGTTTAGCCAATGCTTTTACAGAAACACTGGAATAAGGAGAGAATTTCCCGAAAGCAAGCTCTAGGGCTATTATTGAGAATTCCTGGCTGCCTGGCTGACACCTTAGCAGCATTGTCAACTTTATCACTGAATTGGACTTACTACTTCATTATTTGATTTTTGTTGCTTTCCTCTCAGGTTGGCATTTGGCCTTTCTTTCAAAATACCATGTGCTGCAACCTCCCTCCTGTTATAACTAGGGAAAGTTTGAAGCTCTTGCTGCCTCTCATTCCTGTCTGCAAAAGCAGAGCAGACTGGATTAATATTAGATTAGTTACATTAATATTTTCCTTCATTTTTGAAAGACAGAAAGCACCAAATAATTAAGTAACATTGCTAGCAGGTGGCAGGGAAAATTTTTGTAACAAGTCCCACCTGCAACAACTCCTTCACAGCCTCAAGCAACTCCCTTCTGGTCACTCCATTACATAATCAGTCAACATTTATTAATCACATCAGCTGTGTCTGATGAATACAGCTAGGCAAGCAAACCCTCACAGAAATGTCCAAGAAGTGGGGCTGGGCTGAGTTATATTACCAGGAGGTCACCAGAGATCACTTCCCCTATGGATCACTGTGGTAAAGTATGACTTATTATCTCCCTTGAGAAAATGTTCTGAGAGGTGGATATCTGAGTGCTTCCAGATACCTTAGCCTAGGTAATTGCCCCTGGTTGCATGCAGAGAGAGAAATTTTTGCATCCATTAAGCTCAGTTTGTTCAGTTGAAATGTGACTTCTCTGTTGTCTCTGTGGAAAAACTGAAGGAAAATGTGCTGGTGCTTCCCTGCCAATTTCAGAACGAGCTCCTTTGAGCTTTGGGGATCCAGATTCCCAGGAGCTGCAGAGCAGAGTAGACAAGATTGCTCACTCACGTATCCTCGTGTCCTATTGCATGCCAAGTGTATATTTTAACTAGTGAGCTTAACAGCCTTCAGTGTTCTTGCTCCCTTTTCACGTTTTTGTGAAGTTAACCCTGTTTATGAAGCTCCCCATCACTAGCAGTTGCAATGCACAGGCTATGCTGGACAATCCCAGTCTGGATCAACCCAGACCTTTTTTTTTTCCTTTCTTGATCCCCTCCTCCCAGCTTTTTACTACTCCTTCTCTCCTGACCTGTTTGGTTTTGAAGAGACATACACAGAATCTTGCCTGGCACTGTGTTCCTGACTTGCTCTGCACAGAAGTAGTCAGCAAATCAGTAATTCTAAATACATGGAATCCATACCAGTGTGCACCTTCCCCACTGTGCCATCAGCCAGTAGGGGCTGTTTGACACACTGCCAGTGTATCCCACTTTCCTGAAGTGCCTCTGGGGTGGGGGGAAAATGTGAGTAGGTTACTTTGTCCTGTTCTGCTTTTTCAGGGATGTTTGGGCTCCAAATGTATGGACTCATGTATGAGAGTGAAGGGTTCATTGTTTTTTTTTCCCTTGTAGTTGGAGTCTTCCAGCAGCTGTGCTTCCCTGTTAACCCTTGCTATGTTTGCACTCATCTATAGAGATTAGTGGTGTTTTCTACAGATGGAGTCAGACAGGGCCCTTCAGGTGCGAGGCCCCTCAGATAGGCTGGCAGCTCAGGGCATGCCTGGGGATCGTCCTGCTCGGAGCACTTGTGCTGGCATCCACCTCTCGTGGGCACTGGGCTCATTGATATTTCTGCCACAGCACAGCACGCCTTGCCAGTCTGATAAGGCAGCTCCCTGGAGACATCTTGCTTGCTCTGGACACTCCTGGGTGGAGGCGTCAGCTCCAGCCGCGTTATCGTGCGCATCAGGAGCGCTGTGATATTTGCTCTGTGCTCCTGATGGGAGCTCTGCTAGCTCCCCCCACCTCCTTCACACACAGATACACACACTTCAAGCTGTCCAGTGTATTTCAAGAGAGCAGAAAGTATTTGCTAAAAATATTTATGCAGAAGTTATTTATGGCCTGGCCCACATCAACCCCGTGGCAGCCGTTACACAACGCGGCACAAAGGAGCCCTTATCTGGAGGAGCACACAGCCCACAAGTCACCAAGAAGCAATTCCAGTGGCTTTTCAATCAAATCAGGAACCTGAGGCCTGGATGTTCAATTTAGATGTCAAGTCTTGTCAAGCAGGCTCTGCCAAGCTGCTTTCTCATGCCTCTCAATTTGAAGGGGACTCTGGTGGAGGGGATCAGAAAATGCTGCACCATTCCAAGGAATGGCAGCTTTTCCTCAAAAAGCTGGAGGTAGGCAAAGCAGATCTCTTTAGCTGGAATTTGGTTCAAGATTGGAATTATTTTCTCTCTCTGCTTGCTGAAAAAAACATCTCAATAGCCTATAGAAGGAGAAGGAGACTTACCCCTTGGCTGACACTGGGCACGCACCCACAAGGCTGGGCACAGAAACTGGATCTAGTTCACAAATGCACTCTACGGCTACAGCAAGTATTTAGCTGAGGTACCTTTTGTTTAAAACTGTAATAAAGGTACGGTGAGCTTATAAACCCCTTAATTTTTAAAAAAATTACTCAAAATTCAGTGCAAGGGAGATCCAGCCTTTCATCCTGGATGATCTCCACCTTCACATAGGTTTTTTTGGACTACATTTATGATCTGCAATGGCCTCATGGGTGCTGATCTTTAAAGGTCTGTACTAAAACTCCCAGCCTCATCTGTTATGGTGGGGACGTGAGACATGAGCTTGTGCAGGTAAGAAAGCAGAAGATGCTCTTGATATAATGAAACTGGTGGGATGCAAATGTACCAGAGGAATGACAGGAATATCAGCGCTTCCCTGCCCAGCTGCTCAGTGCCATTGCCATGAGGTAGAAGTGATTACAGCCCAATTCCTCAGTTAACTTATAAGGAGAAAAATAATTGAAAGACAGCACCTCAAATTAGGACCACAAGCATTGGTTCTCTGTCCTCCATCAGGTCACTAACCCTCTCAAGGAATTCAGGTTGATTTGACATGCTTGTTTCCATCAAACCCCTGCTGCCAGGTCCTTATGGTTTCATTATCCATTCAGTACTATTGATGGGATGCTCTGTAACCACTCGCATGTCCTGGATCTTGGAAAGGCTAATCCCCAGAGCCTCTCTTTGCCCTCTTTTTAAGATAAGTATTTTGCTTGCCCTTTTCCATTCCTTTGAGACCTCTGCTGCTGTCTTTTCCTCCTCAAATGCAATCACTAATGGTTCAGAGGTTTAATTAAGCTAATTCTTTCTATAAGCACTCCAGGGGGAATTACCAAGCAGCCCTTGCCAGCTTGAATACATGGAGTTTTTTAAAGTCTGGCTATTTCTTGAAATCATACTTTCACTATGCTCCTTCAGAGTGACCTATTCCATTATACAATTTGCCCTGCTGGAATTTACTTGTTTGCAAAAAATAGGACAGGATTAATTTCGAGTCCTTCAGTTTTAACAAGCTTTTTTCATGTTTGCTCCTTTCTCCCATAAAGCAGTAAGTCAGCATCTTTTGTCACAGCCAATTCCTCTTTCCCTTGCACCTCCAGCTCCCTCTTTTTGGATGACCAGGTCAAAGTGTTTCCTCAGGACTCTCATAAAAAAAAAAAAAGGAACACAAAGAAACCTTCAGAGTCAGAGAATGAGGTGGGATGTACATGCTGATAACACCTGTCTAGACTTGGGAAAACCTTCATGGGACTGCAAGACTTTATCTGCTCTGAAAAGAACTACATATTCTTTTTCCTTACACTTTTTCTACCTCTTAGAATTGTCAAGAAGAGGGAAGAACTATGATCCATGAAAATCGAGGGATTCCATTGTAGTTTTCCAGGTCTAAATCAGTTATGAGCCACTAAGACCAGTAGCAAACTAACATGCAATAACAAACTCTGTGCCAGAGTCTATCAAACGTGCTGCTGTGGTTTTCCTTCCTCTGAAGCACTCGGTTATTATCACAAGCAAGATCTTGAACACTTAGTTATGGAGTAGCCACACCTATGTCTCTAAAGGGTCAAAACCCAGGAAGTAGTTTTTAAAAGCCTCAAAATCATCGTTTTAACCTATCGGCGTTTTCCAGCTGATCTGACTTTGGAAGGACTGTCTGCGTTAGTGTTTAGTCCTCTGGGATGGTGAAGCCAAGCATGGATGGACATCTGCATGTGCTGTATGACCGTGAATGCAGGTAAACAGTTTGCCCACACGAGAGCAGCCCACGTCTTACAGATGCCTTTCGGGTGTACTGGTTTTAAACCTGGTTTCAAACTAACCTGAAAGAGCAGGACGCTCGCTTCTCTGCAGGCCATCTGGTGGCTGCTGGGGGAAGGAGCTCTCAGACAGGAGCACAGAATTCATACAACAGCCATTTTTTGGGATGCAAGCATTGCAAATAATGGTTATTCTTGGGGTAATAAAGTTAAAAATCAGGTAAGGTTACTGTTAATCATCTACTGGCATGAATCAAGCCACCGAATCCATGGCAGAGCCCAGCATAGACGTGTGTCAGCAGAGTCTGGGCAGCTGTAGCCTAGAAAAGCCCAACAGAAAACCATTTGTGAAAGTGATTTTGGCATAGAAAAACACAGAAAAGGAGCATCCTTAAAAAACTACAGATGCTAATGTGAAACTCTGGGTACCCAGTATGGGTGTGGAGCTGACAGACAGACAGTGGTTTCGAACATTATTACAGACTTTGTGTGAGTCTTTCCCAGTTTCTTCCAAATCCTGTGATATGTCCAAGTGATTTAACAAACCAAGCCTAACATTTTCCCTCCACCAACAGTATCCCAGCTGATGACACAGCTTTGCAAATAATCCTATTTGGGATTGAGTTCTTAGGCACAACTGTAGGTATTGTAACAGTCTAATGAAATATGTCTAGAAATCAGTGACCGAGCAAATCATCTAATGCAGCCTCTCCTCTTTCATTCACAAATTACTTGGGTTGGACTTTGTCCTTTTTTTTAATTCTCATTTTGTGTGTTGGGTTTTCTCCTCACTCTAGTCAGTAGTGTGAGAGAATGGCTTCCAGCCTGCCTGAAATATTCCTGTTAATCAACCTCTGCATAAAAGCTCAAGGCTATTTCTGGGCTTAAGTTTTCTGTTAAAATTCATTTATAGTCCCCAAGCTTTTTTTGTTGAGTGAGCATTAGAACACAAAATGTCTCTCATCTGAGTGTTTGAGAAAACTCTAATATCAAAGCATCTAGACTGAATTTGAATTTCTATAAAATAGTTAATATATAAACACACAGGAAAAGCATTTTTCAATCACATGATAATAATCCTATTTGTGGTCACAAAAACTGGCTGAATGAGAATTTCCAAATGGAAGTTTGATTTCTTTTAATTTCTGTCATACAAAGGAATTTAACTCCATTTGCATGCTTAGATTATCTTGGGTTGTAGCAAAAGTCTCTCTATTTTAGCAAAGATAGACTAGCATCTTCAAAATTGAAAATATAGGAATTTATTCTTAAGTTTAAATGAAAAGTTTTCTCTATAGTGTTTTCCAAGAGTTTGCTTTCCATGGAGCACATCAATTGCAAAAATCTAGATATCTATTCTAATCCCCCTCTTCCCTTGCTACTCTTCAAACAAAGATCAGTGTTGTTATTTTTCCAAAAAAGAGCTCTGTTAATAGTCACACAGACCATATCTCACAAAGTCTATGGCCCCATAGATCACAAAATATGAGCTCATGTTCTGATGAATTGTCAATTGTTTGCAAAGAGTTTGTAGGCAACATGGCTTTGGAAAGGAATTTGGAGCAACTATTTTTGCTTCCATTATTCATCCATTCCTTTTCCCCCCAAATAGTCTCTTTTCAGTTCCAAGGCATGTGCAGACTAGAAATAGCATCAGCCCTGAGGGATTTTCCTTTACCAATCCCTTGGACATTCATTTCCCAATTTAGGGTGTCTGTTCTCAACTTTTCAGAATAGCATCTCCTTGCCTTGCTCCATCCTGCATGGACAGCAGGGACAGGCTGCCTCGGGAGAGAGATATTCTCAGCTGGGCCACACAAAGTCAGAACAACCCCACTGCTTGTCTCCCAGACAGCAGATGTAGCCGGACACGAATTTTATTGATGGGAATAAATGGTACAAAATTTCCTGGTTTATCCTTAATAGTCACTAGAGGGCAAAGCAGGTCTCCATAAAGCAAACCTGCAGCCCACAGGGGAGGCTCCCTGGCTCTTGCCTTTGTCTCACGAGGCTCTGGTGTGGTTCTGTCTGCAGGGACAGAGCTGGACAGTCCCAGCCTGACTGCTGACTTATGTGGTTTGGGACATACTCAAGTCTGCCCAGAGAATGCAATTCCCAAGTGTTTCTGGTTTTGGACATAGTATTGGCATCTATGATAATGTTTTGCTTATATAAAAGCATCTTTCAAGGTCAAGGTCCTTGTGGTGCAGCATCTGTCCAGTCAGGCATCTTGCTACTAAGAGATGCCAAGGGTAAAATACACCGAGCTCTTTTCCCTAGAATGTCCTCCAAGCCAACTGTGCCTTAGATAATTCAAGATGCCGAGCTCAGACCTTTGTAGATAATATATAGTTCTCTCCTTTAATTTCTGATTACTTTTTGCATCTCAGTAGCCCTCAGGTATTTACAGAGCTCTTGCACTGAAGCCCTGAAGTTTACTTGGCATTGGTCTCTCTTTTGGTCTCTCTTGAACATGCTGCCTGACTGCTTCACACCGTGTCCCCCCATTCTGATACCAGAAGCAGAAAGCTGCAGCCACCTTTTCATCCTCAGCAAGCCCATTGTGAGTTAAAGTAGCTGTGCCATGTTCTCACCTATTTTTTTCTCTTCTGGGATGAAAATTCCTAATGCACGCACTGGTTTGGACATTGATTAAGTCATTCATCTTGCATGGCAGATCAGGAGCCACCCCTGGAAGTCAGTGTGAAGCTAACCAGGGAAAAACTGACTGAGAGAGCATAGGAAGACCCTAGGAGAGCAAAACAAGATGACAACTCCAGGGCAACAGAACTGTTATCTTGGCATGGCTGCAGCCTCAACATGTGAAAACCCACCTAAGCCAGGATAACAAGAGATGCCAATGAAGCCTTAAGTACCTCAGGTGTAGGAGTAAAATCTGTTGACATTTTTCCAAAAGTAAACTGTTTTCATGTTGGTGTGCACTAATAGGCCTTTGGAAAGTGTTTATGCAGCAAGAAGCCCCAACCCTTTAAACATGAGACTTGTGCTGCTGGACTTCATGATTCTCAGCATCTTGGTGAATATTAAGGCTTCTGAATTAAAAGCAGATATGTTTTGGCGTTTCAAAAAAAATGTTGGGCTTCAAGATCTGCTGCCTGGAATATACTTCAATCCAAAGTGTTCCAAATTTGGGTGAAGCACTTAAAAACACCTTCCACTGTTCCCACAGACCTGAATCCCCATTTTGCAACCATTTTAGCTGGAAGTTTTTGAGTACCAAAATTGAAATCCATGTCTGCAGTCAGTCTCCTTCACACTACGCTCTGCCAATTACTAAGTCCTACTCATGTGGAGAGTGGAGGTTGCTGTGGGCCAGCCTACACAGCAGGGACAGTCGGGCTGATGGCACCTGGTGCCACAGAGATGGATTGAGCCCCATGTGGAAAAAGCCAGCCCTGAGCTGACAAGGGATTCCATATGAGCAGCAGGGTTTCCCTTTCCAGAGCACCAGCCTGTTTTTTGCTGTGCAGGAAAGGCTTTTCAGTCCATAGATGCGATGGCAAGCTCATGAACAGCACCTCATGCGAGTCAATATTCCCAATCTTGAGCCAAAATCAACAAAGCCTGTGCTCAAGCCTGGCTGTTGGGAAATGATAATTGCTTTTTGAGTTGTGGACATGTCCTACACTGAGCCATTTAGCTGAGATCTTCTATTACCCTGAAATGAACAGAGAGGATGTAATGGTCAGGGAGGTCTATGACAATCCAAAGGAGGGTGGAAAAGCCAGGGCCTTCCAGTCAACAGGATCCCAGATTTGCAGCAGTGGGCACCCAGCTCCAAGTGGTGCTCTCAGCAGAGACTGGTGAACCAGCTGTGAGCAGCACATGTGATGCAGAGTGGGGCTGGAATATGCAGAAGCTGCTGAGCCACTGGCTGGAGCTACTGTGCTTTTGGAAAGACCAATTCTCCCAGCTCATGCTGAGAGTCCCATGAAGGTCAGTGGGAGGATGTCTTTTATTTTGATGTATTGATGTTTGACGTTACTGCAGGAAGGACAAGGATCTAAGACTCGAGGTTTTTTTCACTTTTACCCATTTAAAGTGAGGCAGCTGAATGCCTAGTCTGGACTTTTTGTTTGCAAAGCAGCCACAGCTCACACTGAGCACAGGGATAATTGTAAGTTCTCATCACTTCTGGAAAATGGGCCATTAAATAGGCCATTAAGTATAGCATTAGCTGCCTCATTTCAGCCACCCATGCTGAAGAAATTTGGCTGTTGCAAGGCAAACAGAGGCTCAGATTAGCACTGGGTGCAGGCTGGCTGACCATGCTGTTGTCTCCTGCTGCACCACAACAGCACAGGCAACGTGGGAGCTTCAAACATGTGCCATGAAGTCCACACTTATAATAGCATTTACTAGCCCCCTTTCTCAGGAGAAACTAAACTTTTCCTGAAAGTGTGTTTCCAGAGCACAGAGGAGATCCACAGCCCCACAGGACCTCTGAAAGTGGCAATCAGTTTTACACTTTTAGATCATTGATTCATGACTAGTTCAGGTGGGAAGGTCATTCAAACAGTGGCTCTTGGTATCCTGCTGTGGAATGAGCTGACTTTTGTCCCTTTAGGAACCTGTTTGTCCACAGGAGAAGGCCCCTGTGAGGTACCCCATGTCAGTGGTCTCTTGTGGGTACAGGGGTGGCCATACAACCTCAGTCCAAACAGCCAGTTATTCCAAGGTGCTGTATCTACCAGTGACCAAAGCAATCCATGGAAAAACATGTAAGAGTTTGGCAAGGACATATGAATCTCCCAAATGCAACTGTTTGCTGTTTAGGAAGGGTCAGAGCCAGAAGGAGTTTCTCTGTCTTTAGCAACTCTATACATTTCTATTTCAGGAAGTTTCTCTGTCCTCCTCATCCTCACATAGACCTGTTGCATCTACAGCATCCTTAGACAGGAACAAATCAATCTGAGAATTGAATTGCAGAGAATAGACATGAAGAACAGTTGGAAGCAGCGGGAGAAAGCAAGCCAGCTTTTCCCTGGCTCAATTCCTCCTTGATGCAGCTGTAAGGAGGCCTTTTCCCAACATGCTGAGTCTTTGCCACAGCTTTGGATTTGCTGAACCAAATTTGTGAAGAATCAGGAACATACAGAAAAAGATATTAGTGTGGTATTTAGCATGAATGTGAGCAAAATAAGCCAACAGTGGGCCTATGGGATGGCCCCACCCAAACCCGCACGTGTTCTGTAGGTCCCGGAAACAAACGTGAAGGCTCAAATAGCATCATTGTGCTACAGTGAGCTCTCTTTTTTGAAACATTTAATGATAAATGTTTAAACAGCTGCCCTTGTAGAATTCAGGGAAGGAGAGCAGTAAGGCATTGTCTTGTATTAAAGCCACAACTGGACTTTGGCCAGAGCTGAGGAATTTGTAGGTGACATGAGTACATTTTTCATGCATTTTGCTGAATCCCCTGCATGGCGTAACTTTCTCCGTGGGAGATTTAGCCAAACAGTCTGAAGAAAAGAAAGAAATGTGGACAAACCAGCTTCTGTGATTTATTGCCTCAAAGCCATTCAGTAGAGATTGTCCCAGCTGGTCATAAGCTACTTATTTCCTACTTCAGTGCAGGGGAAGAAGGGTACTGGATGCACATTTTGCCCAGATAGAGATCTCTATTCTTTCATTTATCTCACACACTTAGGACAAATGAATACTAGTGTCGATCTTATCTCATGCTTAAGTTCTTGTTTATTTACTTATTTATTTTCTCAGTCCTCTTGCCGCCCCCCCCCCCCCCCCCCCCGTTTTCTTCCCCACTCCCTTCAAGATGGGAAGTTTTTAACATTAGCTTTATTTGTCACTGGAGAGTTGATAAAACACATAAATTAATGACTCTAGTAACCACAATGCTTCATCTGGTGTGATCCCAGAGAACATAAATACTTGAGGACTACTAACTGTCTTTTCCTTCCCAAATATCAATTGAGACTACAGCTCCTTTGATTAAGACTGCTGTGAAGCCCTGAGTTTGTGTCTGCATTAGTGTTTCAGTTCAGTTCAGGAGCTCCCTGTAAAAGGAGTTTGGTTTGCATTGTGGTGCCATCTTAAGGATGCTTGAATTACTGTCTCTTTGAAAGAAACTTGTCTGGAATATGTGGTCCCCTAGTCCATCCCAGGCACTACTGGGAACCAGGCTGTGGATGGCAGGAATTAAAAAAGAGGGAAAAAAAAAAAATGACAGCAAAGCCCCAGACAATAAAACCATGAAATGCATTCACTGTGGATGTTAAGTCCTCAGTAAAAATCTTCCTGGTCCTTGGCTCTGCTCCTCTTAGTTCATCCTGTTTGCTAATGCAAATGTAGTCTTAGAAAATCCACAGGTGCTCCTCAGTGAATTTGAAGGCTTCATGGCTAAGCTCTTCCAGTATAACCATTAAGTAAGTGTACAAAATTAAGTAAGTCCAGCTGTGTTGTGTGTTACCTGTCTACCTGCAAGCACTGTGAAATGCAACTTTTTCTGTTGTCACAGATGGGAATTGTTCAAAATATCAGCGTTCCTTTTTTATTTCCATGTAGATAAAATTCTTATTTCTACAATATAGTAAATTGTTGGGGCTGGGAAACCCTCATTGGAAAAGGAGCAAATCTGTGATTCTTCTGATGGACCTGTATGTGCTATGGGACTTCAAGAGCAGCCCTGAATTGTACAAAATTCCATGCCAGGACATTTTCCACATGTCTAGAAACTCATTTATCATCAAGGTATCCATCCTGCCCACCTGCAGCACCAGCATCCCAGCACTGATGATGGTTTGTTCTTCAGCCTTGGGGGCAAAGACCCACATCCCATCACCTCCCACAACCTTTGTCTCTGCTGCCCCTTCAGATGACTCTAAATAAATCCCTCATTCATCAGAACTTCTTAAGGTGCAGTAACTGCAGTGTGACAGGGGCAGAGGGTGCAGCATGGGGGAAGCTGCACTGGTGGGAGTGGGATTAAGTTCCTCACCGTTGCACTTGGATGTCTGTGCACTCCACTCTCTCACCTGAGTGCACACTTTGGTTTTTTTCTGGGGACAAGGAAATGAAATCAAATGGACTGAGACTGATTCTTCTGGGAGGGAGAGAACGGAAAGCAAATGAGATAGTCTGACACACACCTGATCCTCACAGAGCTGCTGTGCAGGCGGGTGGATGGGCAGTGACTGTCGAGCGAGGTGCCCTGCTCCAAGCTGAGTCAGAGGATGTGGAGGTGGCTACCTCTGCCACCTCGCTATTTCCAAGGATTAGCACCCCCCGGAAGTGAGCTGCTGGATAATTTTGTTCAAGTATTGACAGGATCTCTGAGCTTGCAGTGGCAGATTGTGAAAGGTTTATTTGTTCCATGGGGCTTTCCATAAAACTACTGAAAGCAAGTTTCTTTATCTTTCTCACAGACACTGGTGCTAACACCCCTACCTGCTGCTACCCATGCTCAAGTAATGAGAGAATCACTTCACCTGAAATATTCTTACCCATAAGCAATGCAGTTACCATGAATATTTAGGAGGAGGTTCATGGTGGTGCTGTAAATCAGGACCAGATTTGATGTCTAGACCTGCAATACATTTTTTATTATAAATATTTTGTAATTGGAAAAAAAAAAGGGGTTCTGTAAAACAGCAACAGTCCTGATCTTTTGCCAAACACCCTTTTGGCTAAAAGTTTGCTTTCTATTAAGACATGTTACTTCTTCAATAACCCAAGAGTTTAAACATTCTTTTTGCAGGACTTTTAAGGAAATTGCGAACAATTAGAATGTAAAGGATTAACAACTCTGACAAAATTATAACCTATTGAATTTACTTTGTTCCATTTAATTTTTACCTCTGTGAGACCTCATACACTGAAATGTGTCATCAATACCCAAGACACTCATTTATGGGGTTTTTTTTTATGTGTTACACCCTCTCTGGTGTAATCTGCAGAGGCCAATGCATGTAACTGCAATTGCCCTTTAGTAGATGTCTGAATTTGGGGATCTATCCTTTTCCAGACCACCTCGGTAGAAGTCTTGCCCTCTTCTTGGCCACTGTTTTACCAGGCCTTTGTGGACACAGATTTCATGGAAGGAAAACTGATACAGAGAGAATTAATCAGCCAACTGTCCTTACAGACATGAGATCTGCATGTGGAAAATTCTTACAAACACAGACTTTGAAACCCAATGTAGGGCTTTGGGATTTAAGGGCATATTTGAACTTAGCAAAAATAAGCGACTCAGTGGATATGAATAGTCACAGCCCCCGTGTTTGCAGCTTATGTATCACTTCTGCAAACACAGTGGTTTATAATTGACTGAAAGGAGAAATACATCTTGCAACACCCACCAGCTTCTGCAGCCTGGGTGATTTCTCACCTGAGCACCTCGCTGGTCTATTTTTATCCTGTGGAGAGGTTACAGCACTGTGCTGGCCATGACTTCCTTTACCTAACAGGTGCTGATCATACTTTATTTTGCAAATGAGGCATTTTGTGAACTATCATAAGAGTAAAGAATTACTAGAGCTGAGGGGGCGGGGGTGAAATGGAAAGAAAGGGAAGGAGGGCAAAGAATGACTTTGCAGACAAATCCTCCACGCTATTGAATCTTTGCTGGCACAGAAAAAAACCCCAAACATCAGAAAAGTCACGCTTCAGTTCTCCGCTGTTGCATTATCTTTTTTCTTTTCTTTTGCTACTTCAAAATACCTACAAGTATGCTGCCCTCCTTGAAGCCAGCTCCTTGAAAATGAAGTGTACATTTCAAAGACTGTGTACAGTATAACTCTTTGTATTTGGCCTGGAGAAATATTTGTTGGGTGGAAAGGAAAAAATGAATTTAAGTAGTTGGTAGTAAGCAAATGTTCCTTCAATACCTGCTCAAAACACATTGAAACTAAGGACATGTCTTGGCCACGCTGGACAGAAGTTGCATCTTGTGGTGTTAGAAGAGAGTTGGAGCTCTTGACAGGGAGTTTCAAAATTAAACACCCCTAAAACCTGTGAGGCACACATCCAGAGGTGGGTAGGTTCACACTTGTTAGGGTGGCAATGCCAGTGTGGAGATGACAGTGAGGACTGGTTGCCTCAGCATCTGCCCCCAGTCCGGGGCAGGGTCCCGAGCTCCTGTGGCACATCTGTGCTGCTGGCAGGGCTGTCACGAGCTGCTTTGAAGAGTGCTGCATCCGCAGTGGAGCAGCAGTGACAATATCTCATCCGGTCTGGCATAAAGCCGCTAGAGCAGCAATAATGGGGAAGTCTGGGACACCGTTAACTTCCCAATTGTTTTGCTCCCAGATAAAAGCAAAACATTCTCGGTCATTTTCCTGAAGTGGGGCCATAAAGAACACATCTTTAACATCAATGATGGCTAAAATTGGATGAGGTTGTTCCTGTGTTATGGCAATCAATTCAGCCACGTTAGGCACTGCTGCTGTCAAAGGCGCTGTGTTGGCATTTAATTTCCTGTAATCCACAATTAGCTGCTATTTCCCATTCGACTTCTTACTGGTCATACAGGAGAGTTATAAGGGCAATGAGTGGGAACAAATAGTCCATCTTCCCTTAAATCCAATATCACAGGGGAAATCCCTTCTCTGGCCCCCAATGGGGGTTTTTACATTAGTCACCTTTGAAGGAGGCAGAGTTCGGAGGGGAGCAGCTTGCAGCAGGTGAAGTGATGAAAAATCCCAACCAAAAGTCCAGTGCCTGCCCTTATCATCAGTCCAAGACTTGCCCTTTAAGATGTGCAAGCTTAGCTTATTTATTGTCTCAAAACTTCTTCGAGCCAGAAAAATGCTGGTATCCCATGTGTACAGATGGGGACCCAGGGCCCAGAGATAAAATAGAAGACTTTTGCTGCCAGCTTTTGTTACAAGTTGCTCCACAACATCCACTGAAGTTACCACTGGTGAAAGAATGAGAGGGGTTTTTAATTCCAAACTTGACAATTTGATAATAAATCTCACTTTTTTTTTTTCTTGGTTCCACACATGAGCCCAAAGCTTCTAAAACAGGACTTCAGGTGAGCTGGCAGCAGAAAGAATTATGAACTCACCCCCCAGGTGATATGATCTACCTGCTCTATGTTCCCCAGGCAAATCAGGGAGGACAACTGATTTGGATCACCTTTTGTTTGCTGAGCATGTACAGAGGAGACGATTAGCTCAAAAAAGTGGGTAGGACTGAACTTTCTTAGCATATATTTGTTCTGTCCTCATTTCTTTTCATTTGGGCTCAGGTGCCAAAGCACGTTGCCATGATGAATATACGAAGGCCTTGGAAAATTAGAATTAAATATGTGTATTTTTTGTAAGTTGAGACATCACAGAAAAGGGAACTCTAAATCTAGTGTAAATAGCTACCAACATACTTCTGTTTGTTTTTCAGTCCAATTGTCTAAATGTGTTATACCTCATGTTTTAAAATAACACTTGAGCTGAGCTGATGCCAGGCTGCATCTCTTTTCTCTCAGCATTCCTGAGCAGCACGTACTCAGCCAAGGAGAACAGGATGGGCACTTGGGTCTGCCGTCCAAAGCTTCCATGCACCCCCCACCCAGCACTTCATGGCTGGGCTGGGGGTGAAATGCATCTGGATTTAGCATCTTCCTTGGGCACTAAACAGAGCAACAGAAAAGCTTTGGCATGCTTTTGTGTTTTGTTTTGTTTTGTTTTTTGTTGTTTTTTAATTTCCAAACTGTCATAATTCTCTGTCAGTTAGCAATTCCCTGGGCATATTTTGAAGGTAGCTTAATAAACTTTGATGAGGGGTTGCTTGAGCCAGTACTTGAATTCTTTCATGTATATTCAGAGAAGCTGGAAGACTTGCCCTAAGTTTGTTTGAAGCCTCAGGTTCATGCAACCACCTAAGAGAAGCTCAATTTTATGCATGCAGAAGGGGTACCTCAATGCTTGAAATAATTTCCAGGGAATGATAATTTCTCACAGTTTGTTTGACTTTCATCATCAAACAGTCAAAAAGTTACTCAGTTTTTGACTGATTTTGGCCTGAAGCTGTCCCACAGCAGAACTGAACATTCCAGGAGAAGTTGTGATTTCAGCATATTTTTAGTTCCAGACTAAAAACAAATGTGGCTTCCCTTGAAAGAAGTAAAAAACCAATTATTATTTAATTTTGAAAGACAATTTGGAAATAAAAAATTAAAATGTTGAATGTAAAAGTTCTTCAATAGATTAGAAAAATATAATCCTATTTTTCGCTTTGCTACACTGCTTTTCCATTTAGATAAAAATGATACTTTGGTTGACAAGTAGCTCAGTTAAAACCTCCCCTCTGGCTGTCTGGCTGCCTTCACGCTCTTCTCCTGTACAAAACATGCTCAGCAGAAGGCACAGGAACAAGATCAAAAGCATCATCTTGATCTGTCCAGGCAGAGCCTGTATCCTGGGTCCATGCTCTGAAAGGGGTGCAGCTCCTGGAATCAAAGTGCTCCTTTCTCTGACACCTGTTACGAAGGATTTCTAGTTAACACAAAAACAGCAGCTTTCCTGCCCAGGGACCTCTGAAGTGAGGTATTCCTTGCTTGCTCCCATGGGAAACAGAGGAAGATATGGCCAAGGAAATAAAAAAAACCAAAGTCAAATCTAATTAAAACTACATTTTCCATTGCAGGAGGTATCAGGCTGGGAAATCACTGTTATTGGACACCATTGTGGTCAAGAATACCACAAGACACAAGAAAAGTCTTGGACTTGAGATGAATGTGCATCTATCTCTGCATGGACACACACACACACACATCTCCAAAGGTATCCTAAGCCATTCCAAGATATTTGCATGTAAAATTAAACCCTCTGCCACTCTGTTTGTGCCACAAAGATATTTAACCCTAATCTGTACTAAAGATCTAAGTTCCTGTTGAAGTCTAGGAGCCCTGATAGGCTGAAGGATCCTCCTGTAGTCCTGCTATGGAGTGTGCATTATTCCAGCTCAGTTACTATGGCTGGAGTGCTGCAGCTCTGAGCAGAGATCTGCTGAGCCAGCCTCGATGCTCTCGGAGATGAAAATGTGCAAGCAAAAACCTGGCCCACCCAGTGGCTCATTTTTGGGTGGAGGAGGGCCAGACTGCGTACACTGGCACCACGTCCATGGGGCAGCAGGTTCCAGTGGAGTTAGGATACCTGGGACCTTCCATGGAGTGTAGGAAAATATCCAATTTGCAAGTTTCAAAGCCATTGGGAAGCAGTGAGTCAGTGGAGGGATCTGATAAATTCTTTGTTAGAGGCTTGTTCCAGTTCTAATTAATCACATTCAATAACAATTCAATTAGTGCCATGAGTTAAAAATTACCAAGTTAACTGCACATACTGAGATGGACACAGTCAGAGCCAAGACAAAAATAATCTGGCAGAAATGAGAGGCATTGAATAAGGCAATGATCTCCTGGGACATTTCTGGAAATTGTTCATGGCTATTTTCCATGTCCTCATTCTCCAAATGCTTCTGGTGTTGCTTTCCTTCTCTGACCTGGGCCCTCCATGACAGATCTCACACACATTTTCTCTTTCTATGGGCAAGAGTGGAGGCTACTGGTGTGAGTGGGTGCTGTGGTTAGAGAGCAGACTGGAACCTCTCTTAGAAACTCAGGCCTACTCTGCTAAGAGCTCTCTGTACACACAACGAAAAGAAGAACCCCTGGGAAGATTAATACAGACAAAACAACAAGCAAAAGGAATATAATTGAATAGGATCTGTCTCCCTGAGAGCCAATGATCCCAGCAGTTCAGCTGCCAGCCCTCAGGCTGCTGGACACCACACTCACGTCTACCAATAGAAATACACTGAACATCACCACCTCTTTGACTTCTATTAGCCATTTATTCATGTATTTAATCTCTTTTAGTTTTTACAGCTTTTGGATTGTGTTCACTGCTTATATTGCATCAAATACAACAGGGTTCTGACTTGGACTTTTTGGCTGGTAAAAAAAGAGGTCAAGTGAAAGTCATCATCCCACACTACAGCATTAAAAACTTAGTGATGTAAATATGCTGAAAGAGCAGAGAAACTTCTATCAAGACAGAACAAGAAAGAATAAAAATACTCAGTGATTCTTTTAATAAAATAAAAACTGAACAATGGAAATCATCGTCTGCAAGCGCTAGGTCCGTAATTTACCCTGCATCTTTGAGGTGAAATGCCTTTTGCTTGCTTGGTTAGTGCATCTCCATTTGGCACTTCCTCAGCAAGTCAGAATATTTACCTCTAATCTCATTTTACATAGAACAGTACAAACAAATTCCAGTGTCAGTCAATCAGAACAATATATGCCATTTTGGGTAAATTATTTGGAAAAAAAATTACTGAGAGCTGTTTTCCCATATGTCATTAACTGAGACACAGCTGGGGCAGTGCTGGTGATGGAGCTAATGTACAGCATGGGTGTAACTAATGAAATGGGAACTCTGAAGAGGAAGCAGTGGCAAAAATAAACCTCTAATTCAGCAGCCAGATGAGTAGTGGGAATGATTTTCTTCAGCACACAGTGTCTCTGTGGCTCCCAGAACAATAGGTGCTGATGCGTAGTTGCAGGATGATTTAAAGTCCACTCCAATAACAGGAAAAGAGCTTTCCACTTGTCTTAGAGAGGCAACTGTTTATGGTTCAAGCCACAGCTGCAGAAGCCTCTCTCTAGGATGGATTAAAATGGATGGGCACCAAGCAAGCAGGAGGCTGCAGAAACCCCCCAGGATCCCAGGGTAATTCCATCGCTGTCTGCTAGTGGCCAGTGGCACTGCTGATGAAAGTGCCATCACAGTCCATAAGCTGCTGCTTCCACACATGTGTTGGGGCCCTGATTGCACCAACGGCTCTTCATTGTCCTGATCAGCCTCACCTCCACCCACAGCCCGTGCTCATCAACCCAGGGATCCTATTTAGGCTCTGACTGGGCTACTGAGCTCTGGTTTGAGTTACGCTGCAGGACTGGGGTGGTTTGCAGGTTGGCCATGCACTTTCCTGGCAATGAATCCCACTGATCCAGACTCCAGTGCACAGACTGACTTCTGCCCTGGCTCTGGATGTGCCTTGCTGCTGTGGATCTGCCTGAATATGACCTGTGGTTTGACTTCAAACCTCCCTCATCACTACGGATTCTCCAGTGATGTGAGTTTTCAGCTGAGCCTGGCTGCTTTCTGTGGCCTGCCTTGCCTGTGTGTTGTGGATGGGCTCCTGGCTGGTGAGGCCCCAGTGCTGCCAGTCAGACCTTGCAAAAGTGCTGGGCACCTTGGATACAGAAGATCTCAATGCAGTAGCTGAATTTCCTAAATCAATTGTTTCAGCCGTGGAATTGTCCAGGCAGTTTTCAATGTGGGTAAGTGCATTAGAAATATTCCTTTACTTTGAGGGTTTCCTCTCTATTCTGACAAAAGGAGATTAAGGAGTATGTTACTCCTGCACCCCATGCAGACCTTGCTTTGGAGAAGGGGGAGTTGCAGCAGCCTGTTTTCAGCCACTGCCTCCTCCACACACTCCTTAGCTGGGTGCAGTGCAGGAATTTGGACCCTGCACTCCCTGAAGCCAGCCTTGGCACAGGGAGTAGCAGGTCTGTGACCCTTGCAGATGTCAGTAGTAGATGAATAGGCATGACCAAGACCCCAAAGTGTGCCAAGTTTGTAAACTCTTTTTGTCAAGGACCATCTTTTCAGTGCATGTGGAGCACTTACCTTTGTGTGGTTTTGGTTATGATTCCAGGTGCTGCTGTAATGTAAATACTAGAGTAATATCCAAGCTCCGGCTGCTTTTGTTTTGCTTTCCATAAGCTCACATACCAGAGAGGGCTGGAATTCAGGATTTACCAATAATAGACCCTGCTCTAAAGGGGATGCTGTTGTCACTGGCAATAGGTAAAGGTGGGTGAGGTATGTTAGCAGATACACATGGTTACTCTTGGGAATAAATAACTAGAATTGCTTCTGTGAATGCCTTGGGAAATGTTTAACTGTCCTGCTTGTTGAAAATATTTGAATTTACATAATCAATTAGGTTGAAATGATCTCTGAGATCATCGAGTCCAACCTTTGATCAAACACCATTATGTCAACTGGACCATGGCACTGAGTGCCACACCAGTCTTTTCTTAAACACCTCCAGGGATGGTGACTCCACCAGCTCGCTGGGCAGCCCATCCCAATGTTTAATCCCTATTTTTGTGAAGAAATTCCTCCTAATGTCCAACCCGAACTTCCCCTGGTGCAGCCTGAGACTGTCCTCTTGTCCTGTTGTTGGTTGCCTGTTAGGAGAGCCTGACCCTCACCTGGCTACACCCTCCTGTCAGGCAGTTGTGTAGTGTGATAAGGTCTCCCCTGAGCCTCCTTTTCTCCAGGCTAAACACCCCACAGCTCCCTTAGCCACTCCTTATGGGATTTGTGCTCCAGACCCTTCACCAGCTCCAATTGCCCTTCTCTGGCCTCGCTCCAGCACCTCAACATCCTTCCTGAATTGAGGGGCCCAGAACTGGAAGAAGGCCTCAAGGTGTGGCCTCACGAGTGCTGAGTACTGGGGACATGTTGTCCAAGTTCCTAGTTCTTGAAAGAGCTGTGGGGTTTGAAAAACTAGTTTTTGTTTCAAAATCTATTTTGTCATGTGATTTAAATGAGTTATTTCAAGGGGGAAAATTCCTTCAAATCCACCTATTGTGTTTTGAAACAAAACCAGAGCCCTTGCTGTGCAAACAATAGGGGCTGCATTGCCAGCATCTCCCTTGCCTCAGCTGCAACAGACCATGCACTTTATGTTGCTCAACTGGAATCCAAACTGTCGTGTCTGAGTGTTCAGGACAAGCTGGTTAAAGTGGTGTGAGATCAGAGACAAGGCTGAGGGCTGCAGTCCTCCAGGGAAGAGGGATGAATCCTGGGTTTCAGGGTGTCCTGCTGGCTTTGGTAACTGGTAACGTGTGGGGTCATAGCACTCTTCAGTGTGCTCCTTCAGGCAGTGCTTGCACGGCCATCCCAGGAGATGCCAGTCTTTAATTCAGCATCAAACAGACTAATGTCTAAATCTGTCATATGTGACTGAGTTGCTTTGTGAGCGAGCCCATTTTTCGTGAGCTTCTGCTTTATCTCTCTCTTTCCTGATGTTCTTCTGTTTCATCTTCCTCTGACTTCTGGTTTATTTTTCCCTCTGGCCAGCCTGCCTAATCCTTATTTTTTGCTTGAAAGTCTTTTACTGTCTGAAAGATGAAACTGTGGAGCATATGGGTACTTAATGCAGGCCACCTGCATGCATCCAGGGACTCTACACAGTGCATGAATTGTGTGCTTGACAACCTCAGTGTAAAATGTTCTGCAACCACAAACTGCAGATACGAGTCAGGCAGCTGCCGAGACATGGTGGGAATCCTAAATTGTTACGTGATTCCTTTCTGTCCTGTAAATGTTGTTTATTTGCATAAATTCAGAGAAGCCTCCTGGATTGCCTCAAAGCTGCAGCTGTTTCAGTGAATTAATCTCAACCACCTCAACTGTTTTGTGCTGCCATTTTGCCAGCACCCACTACAGGCACAGCTGCAGGGCACAGCTGCAGGGCACAGCAATTTGTTTCCATGTTCTTCACACAGCACATGTAGTAGCACTCAATGGTGCAAAATCTTACTAGTGGGACAGATCCAAAAATTTTAGACCTATTTATTAAGTGCTTGGATTTTGGTCTTACAGTAATTTTGTACACAATTTATGCAGTGGAGCTTAAACCTGCAAATACAATGCAAGCAGCAGATAGTCATAATTATAGTGTTAATAAGTGGTGTTTTATAAGCGGTGTTTTGTAAGTGGTCTCCTGGAAAGATGCCCTGTGTAGGCTGTTATGCAAGCCATTTCTCCTTTATTAATTGTTGCTAATTACATTTTCACTGTGAATGATCCATTAACTAGCTTAGATTGGCAGAGTTGAACAAGAAAAATGTATTA
The DNA here is from genome assembly GCA_014706295.1 of Lycocorax pyrrhopterus obiensis. NCBI lineage: Eukaryota > Metazoa > Chordata > Aves > Passeriformes > Paradisaeidae > Lycocorax > Lycocorax pyrrhopterus. The sequence goes on along the minus strand of JACSVZ010000016.1, from coordinate 14,994,633 downwards.
CATTTGCTCAGAGAGTAAGTATAAAATAACATAATTCTTGGTTGGGTCTCTCACTGCTGCATGCTCTCCGCAGATGTGTTCCTTATCACTGTTTATTGGCTTTCAGGCCCTGTGGGCTGTACAGCTGTGAAAGGAGCAGGCAGGTGATATCATCTGTTCCCTTTCTCTAGTGCAAGTGATTCAAGGTCTGAATTTTTTATTCAAAGTAAAAAGCAATCTGGCTTTTGCTATGTATAAAAGCATATTATATGGCCAAGGTGTGATTTGAATGCTTTAACCAGTAACAATGGCATTAACCATCCCCTTGGAAGGTGGAGTTGTTTTCAAACAAATCTGGATACAACCTTTCCTCGAGATACTTGTGAAGGAACGGCTGCAGGTTTCTCTTATAACAATCAATTATTTTATGGAGCTTGGATACAATTACTTATCCAGAAAAGCAGTGGCACTAGTGGGTAAAAACTTTAATTGAAGACTGATGTCTGTCTAAACATGTACAAGAGACAGGCATAATCTGACTGGGTTTCAACATCCTAATAGTATTCTGAAATAGTTACTGAGTAAGACAGACTCTATAAACAAATATGACCATATAGTTAGATAATCCCTATCTTTGTCTACTGAACAGTTTACACAATTAAGAGGGAACCCAAAGGCAGTAAGGATTTATGAAGGTGCTTGTTTGCAGAGCAAGAATGTACAACATATTGTCCTCAAATCCAAGGCTCAGAGAACAAATGGATCTTTGAAAATATGTCATGGTAAAAGACGATGAGTAAAAGATCAGGGTTTTAACCAAGCCATTACAAACAAGAGGTGAAAAGAAACAGTCTGCAGTTTAGTTGAGCAACAGAGCTGGGGAAAGAGCAGCCAGGCTGAGACTATTGAAGGCTGTCAGCACTGTCACAGTAGCACACGATGAACAACCCAGGGATTGGAAAACACCTGCATGAGCAGCCCCCTCACTGCCAGCGTGTGCTGATGCTCCACAGGAAGGACTCTCTTGAAACATCTGCAGAGAGCACAGGGAAAATGGGCAGTGTGAAGAATGTCTGGGAGAGCATGAGCAGAATTCCAGTGTTGTGCTGCTCTGGGGAGGAATTACAGACCCTCCCAGTGCACCTGGAGCAGCTCTGGCTCTGTACCACTCCTTGACTCAGATTTATTTCTGCAAGAGGAGTAGGGAACTCGGTTATTGCAAATACCTGCTGCTATGATGTCTGTGGCTTTCTTCCTTTATCCTGCTATATTTTATTCCCTTTCATTAAACTTATCGATGTAGTTTGCTCTTTTCTTGTTATTCTGTTTCAAATTCCCAGTTAAACCCTCTAACTTGTTTAACTAAAGGCTAAAGAGAGCAGAGCTTAGGGATTGGTCAAAAATTGTCCAAATTCTTATAGATTCAAGAGGTGTGTCATGTGTAAACATACAACTGCTTCTCCATTGTGGTGTGACTCATGGCCACAGGGCAGGTGCTCCCCGACAAGGGTGTAAGCAAGCAGAGGGCATCCAGGCTGCTCCTTTGTCCTCCAGTCTGCAGGGAGAGCTGGACAGAAGCTCTGTGGGCTGACTCTTTATCTGGAAACCCGGAGGAATCGTTGTGTGTATTTTAAATGGCCTTTAGGTGAAGCTGCTTGGGATGATGCATTCAAGATGGGAAAATACTGGGAAAGCTGATTTTGAGCAGTGCTCTTCCGCACAGAGACAGCTGTTCTCAGCTAAGACAAAGAATCTTTCATTTGTGCAGGTGATTCCAAAAGGAGGAAGAACTAAGGACATGGAGAGTCATGTTCCATCCAGTAGTCAGGATCAGATTGATGGTGATCAGTCTCCTCCACACCATCTCCTATCTGTGTCTGTTTGGTGTATGAACATAAACTTCCAGGCTGACTCCAGGGACTGTAACTCTGAATAGTGGGGCAATAGGTGCACAATCAGACCACTGCAAGATGTGTGGTGCATATGTGCCAAGCCTGTTTTGGCCTCTGGATCAGAAATACATGGTCTGTTATTGCAAGTATTGTTCATTGAAAGAAATGTACTAACCTAGCCCCAAAGATTACAGTTTGCTGGAGGATACTGGTTTGGAAGAGATTAGATTAACTTCAGAATGATTTTTAAAGGGTATTTTTCCTCTAAGCATGATGAGGGTGTCAAAATGATTGACAACCATTTTAATATAACTAGAAATATAACTGAGAAAGAACTTGGTGGATAAATGCCATTTAAGATAAAGGTTTCAGTGAGATTTGCTTTCAAATACCTTCAAATGTATAATTTTTCACAGAATCACTTTTTGAGCAGCTGTTCCAGCTGGATGGTGAGCTCCAGACAGGTGCTTTCATACCCTTCCTGCACAGCAGCACATACTGCAGCCAAACCAGGGTTGCACTTGTGCAGCTTGTGCATTGCATCTTGCATCTGTGCCCTACACTGCAGCTTGTTTTAGCAAGAGAATACACTACACTGCTCTGGCCAGAAGATGGCAATGAGAAATGAGGTTTTACACTTTATTTTTTTTATCAAGTATTGTACTGTGGTGCTTCAAGCTGATCATGGTTTAGATGTCAAAACCTTCCAGGCAGATTTTTTTTTTTTTTGAGTAACTGAAAAAACCCAGCTTCACCTCTACACAGATGAGCCACCAGTGGGCTGTGTCTGAGGACATCCAGAAGGATGGAATGTAGGTGGCAGTTTTAAATTAATTTTCCCTGAATTGCTCTTTTTGTATCTGGTCTCCATGGACTGCACAGTGGTTGTAAAGCCCCAAAACGTTTGGCAGCTGTGTTTTAGGGACTTTGGGAAGACCAGATGGCCAAAGATGCACTTGAGCACTGGGGTTCCAGGGTAGCTACTCCCCTGGGGCTTCAGCTGACAGGTTTTTAACAGTGTAGGGGAGATTTGTTAGAATGTGTTGATTTCTAAAGTAGGAATGTAGTTTTAAAACAAGGTTCATTGCCAGAGACTCCTCAGCACCAGTGAAAATGAAGCTGCGTAGTTGCCCTTCAGGAGCTGGAGGCACAGGAGAATTATTACTCACCTGTTCCAGGGACATGAGGGTGTTGTTCCTGGTGTGGCACTGAACTGGGTGTGGCAGCTCTGGCTCCATCACAAGATGTATCCCACAGAGCACTTTTTGCTGCATTTCTTTTTGTTTCACTCTCACCTCTAGAAAGACGTTGGTTCTTCATACAAGATAAGAACTTTGTGGGAATCTTCAAAAGATGATGTTTCCCATTAAACTCTTGCTATTGTTTTTATCATGCTGACTCCTAATACCCATCAGAAATAGCAGAGTGGAGTTGGCAGAGGCAAACTCACAGTGGTAGAAGAGGAAATTTCTCTCCTCCTTTAGTATTTCCACGACTGACTGCAAAGCTGTGTACCCAAAAGTAGATGGGTTTTACTACTGGGGAGTAACTTAGAACTGAGCAGTTCTTCTGACCTGAGTGAACAATCAGTTCTTTCAAACTTCCCCTTCAAACAGAAACAAAGAAAAAGAAGTGTTTGTAATCTTTGCACAGTCTCCTTTGTCGATCCCCAGAAAGTGAGATGTGTTTCCAGGAGGAAAATGGACAGCAGGAGAATACTGAAGAGATCAGACTAGAAGAGAAGTAAAACCATCAAGGGGACAAGGTCAGAAGTTAGTGTAAGAGCCAGGCTGAGAGCTTGCCTTATTGCCTAACCCATGTTGCTTCCCTCAGGAGCTCACACCCCACCATTTCACAGTCCTGCTGAGGCTGTTTTACCTACACAAACTGACTGTAGCTCCTGCACCTGCTCTTCTGCATCTCCTTTTTGGGGTAGGGCAGCACTTGAGGCCCTCCCTGTAGGGTAAGGGAGCAGGTTTGTGGTGTGTTGTGCACCATGATGGCAATTTATGTGCCAGTGATTAATTTTAGCTTCCTCGTTTGCTCTCAGTTCAACAGTTATAATGAAGACTCTCCAGTGTCCTCTGCTGTTCTTTAACAACTCAGCCAGTCCCAGTGCCAACAAGGAAGCAGCTAATCAAAGGCTGCTGGTGTAAATGATCAGACCCAGGATACACAATTAATGCACACGTCTCCACAGGTGCCCCATGCCCACTCTGTTTGCCTTTCCTTGGTTTTGCATTAACCTGGCACTGCCATCCTCCTCCCGTGTGGGCTGATGATCACAACTCTCTCATTTTATGGGACTGGAAGTACCTGAGTGCACCATTTTCTCTGCTTGCTCTTGTTTGCCAGGGCTGAGAATCACTTTTTTTTAGGGACAGTTTGCAGAGGCTATGTCCCCAGTGGGAAAACTTTGGTTAAATAGTCCAAATTGGTTGGTTTTTTCCATGGGACACATTCTGACACCCTAATTCATGCTTGGGGAGGGTTGACTGCAGTGGTACATGGCAGGATGGAACATGAATAAGTTCATTCTCCTGTGTCACTCCAGGCTGAATTCCGATTTTTTGGAATTACTGTGTGTCTCAGTGATTGCTCAGTGCTGTGGATTTAGAATCATTGTGGAGCCAAGGCAATCATTGTTTGTGGTGAAGGCTCAGCCAGCAGGATGATGGATGCAAGGCAGAGGCTGAATATTTGCTGTGATACCTGGGCCCTCTGTCAGAGGCATCCTCTCCTGCCTGGTTCCCAGGCACCACAGACTCGGTGGTGGGAGTGGGGATAACAGCTGGATGTGAAGGTACAGTCAGGAGCTGGGTGTTTTAGGGTGTGCATTCAGGACTGCCCTTCTGCGCAGACCAGGGCTGACCCTGATCTCTGACCTCGGCAGGTTTTAGCTGCAGGCTGTGTGGTGCTGCGCTCTTACTTTCCTACCTTATGTAAGACTACAGTGAAGGGGCAAATCTGACCAGGGAACTTCTCTGCTAAGAAGTGCAAAATGCTGCGAACATAGGATCACTGATAGAAAAATACCACAGAAAGGTAAAATAGTGTAATTTCTGTCTTCTCATTTTCCCATTTTTTCCACTGTTTTTATCTGTTGTTCTCTAGTTTCTGCTTCTTTACTGTTTACGTGCCTCCAGCCTTTCACATGCAAGTGTATTTTGGTAGGAGGTGTGGAGACTCCACTGGACTGACACAAGTCCCAGTCCATTGGGGTACTTGCTGAGAAGTCCGCTTAAAGTTGAGTCTGCAAAAGTGAGTCTTAGCTAGACAGAACATGCACAGAAAACCACCATGGGTGGACGCTTTCTTCAATTTTTTTTTTGACAGAAGAGAGGTGCCAAGCAATCAAAACCTGTTTATACCGTGGCAAGTAATAAATCAAGGCTCTGATATTTTAAGCAGTGGGTTGTGTAACATTCATAAAGGAAGAATAGGAGTTCTGCTAGCCTTGCTGCTTATTCATCATCTTCTCCATCAGTTTAGCCAGTCTCAGGTATTCATTCCCTCTTTTTATTTCTTAATAAGCATTACTTTATTTTCTAGGGAGCACAGAAATAAGAATAGAGAATGAACATAATGATGACAAATGGTTGCTTTGGCCTTCTCTGGGAAGACTGTGATAACCTTGGTCTGGTCTTTGTGTGCTCCTTCTGCCTTGCTATATGAGTTCACTGAGGTGGCCCTAGACTGGCAGACCTCCAAACTGGCGTGTGTCTGACATTGTTCAGTGGGAACACTCTGTGCAGACCCAGGCACGCTCCTCTCCTTGGCATCAGAGGAAAGAAAACAAAAGGCCTTGGTTCCAAGTTTGTTGGCTTTATCAGCACACATGGTTGCCTCCTCTGTCTTCCAAAAGCTGTTTCAACCCCAAGATCAGACCATTGGTACTGTCTGGCAAATCCTTCTTCACTTGCCAGCCATAGACAATTGGCTTCCTTGGAGCTGATGAGTAATGCTTCCCTGCTGCATGAGCCTGGAGAAACAGCTGAACATCCGTAAATCACAAATTATTGTCTTTGTCCACCTCCTTGCTCAGCTTAACCCGAGTTTTTGTGCAAAACTGGTTCTTCTGGGGCCTTTGTCTGTGGGCAGCTTGATCTTCCAGATGAGAGAAGATGTAATGGATACTACTGATTTTGAGCAGTAAAATCAGGCAAAAAATGTATCCCAAATATGTTCTACTTCAAAGCCATTGACACAAAAATTCTTAATTTTCCTTGCCCAGTGTTTTTTTTTTTTTCCAAAAGAAAACAAAAGTTATAATGTCAGTGCTCAACATGACAGAATCACCTGTTTTCAGCTTAGCTCTAGGGAGAATCAGTCAATCTGTAACAGTAAAAATTGTTGTTATCAGATTTCTCAGGTTGCTACGAGGGATGAATGATGGTGGAATTGCAGAATAATGCAGTCTGAGGAGGGGCTTGCATCCATGCTTAGCTAGTGCCTGTTAGAGACAGTGTGAGAGGAGAGGCTTCCAGCTGTACAGGCTTTTTCCAGCTTTGAACCTACTGGTTGGGTGACCAGCTGGGAAGTATTAAGTTGGCTGTAAGGATCTGGTGCCTCTGATCTGTGTTAATGGGGGATAGCAAGAGACAAACTATTATTCCACTCACATTAAACATTAAACATGAAAGAGTTGCATTAAAATGCCCTAGGAGAAAAGAATTACCTGTATCTTTTTGATCAGTGGGTGGTTCTTCTAGATTTGACACTGGCATGTGTCTGACTTGGTGCACTCAGCTATATTTCTGAACAGCAGTAGGAGTTAAGTTATCCTTTCAAAAGGGAATGAACACACAGCTGGGGTTAATGCAAAAACATCAACAAATGGCTGTGCTCTGAGATGCCTGGGGAATAGCTGCAATTTCTGTATTCTGCTCCCAAATGCATTTGGACAAAGGTAGAAAGTGTGAGGATAAAAGCAAAAATCCATAGTCCTATTTTATAGGGGAAAAAGGAAAGAGGTGGATCCTACTCCAGCTAATGTTGGCTAGTCTAAGGCTGATGAGTGCTGATGGATCTTTTCCTGCAGGTAGATAGTACCTGAAGAGATGGTTGATCAGATGTGGATTTAGAATCACTGAAATATTGAAAATCTGAAGGTAGAAAGAGACATAAAGAGGTTTTCTGGTCCAGCTTTCAGCTCAAAGAGGTAACTTCAAAGTTGAATTGGTTTGCTCAGGGCCTTGTCCAGCCACCTGCTGACTATGTCCAAGGATGCACATCAACTACCTAAATCCTTGCTTTTATTGTGAGGAATTTTATCTAGAAGTGTATGTATCCTTAGTTGTCTCTGCTTAGCATAAAGAGAATGGAAAGACAAAGGCCAACATAAATATCTCTGAGGGTTTCTGAAAAGGGACTTGAAACCTCTCAGGACAGAAAAGATCAATAAGCAAATGCTGACGCTTAGGAGATGGGCTTCAGCTTCAGGGCAAATAAGAATCAAAGGGAAAGATGTCCCTCTCTTGTAGCTATATTAAAAAAGCTTAAGAAACCAAAAAAACTAGAGTAAAATAATCAAATGCCTCTCACCATTCAGTGCTGTTTTTCCTCCGTGAGCATTACTTAGCTCCTTGCTTCCCTGTCTCTTGGTTTCCTGTTGCCTTAGAGTCAGAGAAGAGAGGTCTTAGGGAAGCACTTGAATTCCATTCTCCACTTCAGGCCTGCCAGGGAAGGCAATGGGCTTCCAGCTGCCCTGGACAAGCCTGGTTTGCCGACCTCATGGGCTAGTGGCCAGTACATTTTCTTTGTTTGTTGTAGCCTCCGTTGGGATGCAAAGAGAGTGCCAGCCATGGATTTCATTAATTCCACCATCAGTAGGTCTGAATTCATTGCCACTAATACAATGCCTTTTTTCTATGTGCTGTGCCAGGGGTATTTTTTTTGACACCATGTGTGACCTCCTGTTATTTCTCAACAAATGTTGGCAGGCAAAGCACAGCTGGCAGAGCAAAGCAGCACAGTGTGTCACAAACTGCTGAGTGCATCCATGCTGAAATGAACAGCCAATTCCAGAGTGCACTGAAAATTAAATCAATAAGAAAGAAAAACACGCCACTATTGCTCCCCTTTACTCCAGCTGTGACTACTGCTTCCCATTGCACGTTACTCTTCTGACTTGGACTCAAGCAATAGCCAGAAGAAGGTTATCACAGAGTTTCAAAGTCATATTTTTATATCTGTTCTATCCTTCTAAAATTTCCCCAGATTTCTGTAAAACAGGTGTTTCTAAACTATTCACAAGCAACTTAGCAGTGAATTCCTTTCTCTGAGCTGATGCTCAGACTCTGCTTTTTGATTTTACAGGAGGCCTTGACCTGTTCAAATAATATATTGCAAATAATAATTATAGTAAATGTTAATTGTTTCCAACAGTGGATAAGCCACTTTTCCCATCTTCCTTTCTTCTTTGGGGTTCTGTGCCTCTCCTCTGTTGCTGTGTGCGCATTGGAAGAGGAGAGCAGGGCGAAGTGCTGCAGTCGGTCGTAGGCAGTCTGAGCTTTGCTGGTGACAGAAGTAGCTGCAATGGCTTAAACTGCTCAGGTGCAGGACAGAGGACTGGGTGGTGTTGCAGAACAGGACTGTTGGTGATACTGGGTTTGCTTTGCTATTAATAAATCACTTTCATGTGCTAAGGAGCAGCTGTGCCATCCTAGGAAGTTGTCCTGCCCCAGCCATCCTGCAGCCAGCCCCAGGTGCTCTGTTTGCCTCTCTGCTCATCTCCCCCCTCTGCTCAAGCCACAAAACAGGGCTCAGACCCTGCTGTCAGCCCAGGGCTCAGGCTGCTGGGACTCACCCAACCCTAGAGCCCTTCAGCTCAGGGTGGTTCATGGATTCAGCCCTGTCCCTCGGGGTGGGTAACACACAAACACATTTGGGCTCCTGTCTTATGACAGGATTTTATTAAGCAGCTGTCATGGTCCATTTAATTTGGCCTGTCTTAGGATGACCATGGTAGGAGGCAAGTGTTCATGGAGCAGGTTTCTGCTGGGACACCCTCTGCACTCTGTCAGAGCCATGTGTATAATTTTGTGTGCTCAGTATGGCACACTGGCCTGGAGAGCAGGGGGGTATGTTCCCTGCCAACAGGCCTCTCAAGATGGCAAGGCAGAAAGAAACAGATTCAATACAACTATCCTGCAAGCCTGGTTCTTCAGTGGATTGTCATTTTTTTGGCACCAAGGAGAGCATTTTAAGCTGATGAGAAAATGCAATAGACTGATTTACTTGGATGCTTTCAATGTTTCTTTGACTTTAGCCAGGGGAGCCCATAAGGGGGTAGAGAAAACCAAAATATAATGCTGCACAAGGCTCGTTTGTATGCACTGGGGCTTGCAGACACTCACTGAACTTGTACCTGCCTGTGGGCCAAGAGGAAAAGGAGGGCAGGCAGAGGGAATTTTTGCTCTTGCTCAGATTAACAGATGAACAACCACTGTCATCAGCCCCAGGTGAGGCCATGCAGCTTGGAAAAGTTGAGAAAAGTGTGTGTAGCTTATACCTGCTATCTCTCTGCAGTCACAATGTCTTGCAGAATTTCCAATTGTTGTTGGTCCTCTGGCTCACCCTCCTCTGTGGAGCTGGGCCCCTCAAGTGGCACTGGTGACATGAAGTGTCCTGAGAGCAGGAGGATAAACCTTAAGTCTAAAAGGACAGAAATAAACCCATTTCTTACCTTTTCGTGAGCAAATCTTGTTCTTGTCTCTGGTAAAGAGCCCATTCCAGAGCAAAGCAAAAGCTAAGCAGAGAGCCTAAGTTAGGTGCCCCAGGGCAGTGATATGTTGTGAACAGGAGCATCCCATGCTTTTTCAGTAGAAGCATCTCATTCCTACTCTATTTTCTCAAATTGGCTGGTCCCTTGTCTCCTTGATGTCCCTTTAAAGACTGCAGAAGGGGTCCATAAGCCACTTGGGTGACACTAATTGCTCCTCTGGCTGAAGTGTTTTGATGGCGGAGGATGGGACAGGCAGAAATGAGAACGTGAGGATAAACAAGTCCTGACAAACAAGCAGTGGTATTGGTGGCTCTCAGAAATGAGGAAGTGTGACCCATCCTTGTGGCCCCAGGGCTGGCACCAAACCTTGTACAACAGAAAGCCAAAGAGAGGGAATCACAGTGGGAGTGCACAGGAGAATGGTGACAGTGACTCAGTCCCTGTGGCTGCTGCTAAAGCTGAGCATGAGCCCCTGTGTTTGCAGTTGTTCTCATAGAAAAAGCCAGGTCCTGGAAGACTTTCAATTTGCAGTGCATTGGGGGAACTCATGTCCCTGTTGTGATGGGGAGCCCAGTGCTGCCTCTCTGGAGCAGTGATACACAGCATGGCTGTTTCTGGGGCAGATCCTGGACTTTGGTTATAGCACAGAAACATGGATCAGCCCTAGGATAAGGGCTGACTGGTCTTGTGTTCCATCATGCTGCTGCCTCTAATTATACTCAATCCTATCTGATTAAATAAGACTGGAATATACTGGCTACTCCTTTTCTCTGCTGCCTCTGTCATTAATATCCAGAGGCTCAAACTCAGGAGCACCTGCTTTTGCAGCCCTTTTTATGTTTCTGGTCACATCCTCTGGAAAACTAGTCCAAAGGTTGGGTGTTGGCAACTTCTCCCTTCTTGGATGATACAGTAAAAATGTCTGGAAGTGATTCAGGTTTCTGGAGTTGTGGTACTGCTAGTCTTCCCTCTATGAATTCTGGATTAAATTAGGACTTGCGTTACAGAAAATTTTAGGTAATGTCTGCCTGTATTCACAGCTCAGTCATTTATTTGGGTGTAGCCCAGTAGTCTGAATAGCCTGTGATTTACTGACTCCAGTGAAATGAAACAGAATCACTTGCTCTGATTTATATCCTCTATTGTAGTTAAATATTTACACAGTATCAAGATCTTAGTAATTGAATGGCTTACAGATAGGCAGCAAATGTTTATATACCTCTGAAATGGCCACAGGGCCATTGAGGTAATGATATTTTGTTCTGATAAAAGGTCTTTTACTAAGAAGAAACTTCAAGCTCTCTCGGGTCCATTTTGTTCTCAGGGGTTGGAATAAGTCATGCTGATTTCAGTGGGTTACTGCAATTCTTACAGACTGTAAAAATGACACAGTTCAGAAAAACCTTTTTGTTGAAATGAAGCAGTTGTAGTGGAGGAACACGGTATCTTTCACCCAGCAATGTTGTTGATTTCTTCAGGTAAGAAGGCAAGAAAAATTACCAGGCTAATATCACTCTCTGAAGGAAACTGAAGCTGGCAGGTTTGAACAATACCTACCAGTATTAAATCAGTGTTTCTCCATTCACTCGCAGAAAAGTTTCACTAAATATTTCACGACCCATAGGTAAACAAAATTAGCCCTGTTTCTTGAAGCAAGAAGGGATCTTGTCATTCCTAATTGTTCTCTTTGATTGTATCTCCAAGTGAGGGAACTGGAATTTAAAGCAGGTGCAACAGTTACAACTGAGTGTGAATATTGCTGATCTTTGCTTTATAGTAATATTCAGAGTTTGGGAATGAACCGACCTGCATTATGCTGTTGGTGAAGATTTTTATCTAGACCGGGCCAAGAATGTGTATTTCTTAGAAAGAGGAGTTGCTTGTGTCTTGGAACTGTGTGGTTTTATAACCAAAATAGATGTCAATTTTTCATAAAACGAGAGTCTGCATAGAGGCTTTCCATCAGCATAGATTTTCCTTTTTTTTCATCATTGTTTGACATTGTCAGATAATTTTGAGCTCCTGGATTTCAAATTGGACTAGATGAGCAAAACGTAGGAGAGTAGCAGAAAGGTAGTTCTTACTATATTCTGTCTCTTGATTTCTGAAAATCGTTTTAGCATCTGTCTTTCACGTAATTCCAGAGTGGATGCTGGAGAAAAACCAGAAACAATATATGTATATTTAAGGTCCTACTTATAAATGTAACTTGGAAAAAACCTTTTAGAATGAAGGAGGCTGTTGGGGATCCTAGTCTGGGGGAAGGAGAACAGAATTTACTACAGAGTGATTAACATTTTTGATATGAATTCTCAAAGAATTGGAGACCATATTCCTACCTGCATAGTCTAAATAATCCTATAACACAGAGTGGTGATTGTTTTAATTGTGTAGTAACAAATATTTCTGTAGAATCAAGTTTTATACCTGGGACTTGATACTCAATCAAACATGCAATGCTTTGGAGGTTACAAAGGATGCTCTACTCAAAGGTCACAGAGATTTCTTGGTTTCTCTGTCCCAGCTGGGAAACAGTTGATAATCTCTTCATTCTGTATCCGGGATAAAGTGCAGTTCATAACACTGCTAAGGGGAGCTTTCCAGTTGACACTTTCTCTACATGCAGTGATATGGAGTAGGATACTCTGAAATGGCCCCTGCCTGTTACCCAGCTGCCCCACAGTCTGGCAGAGGAGCCCAGCACTGTTTGTACCTGTGAAGTGTCACTTCTGTTTACCATGAACACGGTATTTCTCCCTGGTTCCTTGCCCCCAGTCATGTTGTCAGGTAAAGATTACCTCGAGATCCAGGCAAGCTCATTTTTCTAAACAATGCCACCACGTGTGACAGTGTCCTTCGAGCTGCTGGTAATGGGACAGGGCTGTCCCAGCGTGGCACCATGTTTGGGTGGGGTATCGCAGGTGTCTCTGGTGGAGACCTTGGCTCGCCCTGATGCTCTCGCACCCCGTGCCCGCAGCGCGCTGCGGGGCCGAGCGGCGCGGCCGTTTCAGCACCTTGGCCAGGGCCGGCGGCCGCGGCTGCGGGCGGGTCGTGCCGGGAGCCGGCTGGGGCTCGGTGGGCACTGAGACCCCCCAGATGTGACAGCCTGGGGCCACAGCCCCACAGCGGGAATCAGCATCGCTCCCCACCTCTGGGTGTAGCTGCGCTGCTGCGGCCTCGGTTGTGCGGCTGCTGCTTTCTACACAGCTGGGCTCGCGTGGCACATCTGGGACACTGACAGCACATCTGGGACACTGACAGCACGTGTGCGCTCTCTGATGGGCTGTTAGGCCCCCAGCCTGCACCGCTGGAAGCTGGCATGCCTGGCCCGCATTCTAGCTCATTAATGACATTGTTTGTGCCCCTGAAAGCATCACACAGCTCCCAGTTCCTGACCCTGTGTTCTGTGATCACCAACAGGGAATAATGTCCTGGTGGAAGACGTTATATATGCAAACACTGTTTAGTAAATGAATATTTAGAGTGATCTTTGACTAGTAGCAGCTTTGGAGGCAGCAGTTGTTGGGAGTTTCAGCTAACCATACCAGTACTACAGTCACACTTCGAGTGGGATTTTTCAAAATACATTAGGGAAAATGGGGACCTCAGACCTCCCAGCTCTTCATGCTGATACTGATTTTTATAATCTGTTCCTTGTGAACTATTATTATACCGATTTCCTTGGGCTGCACTGCGTTTAAGAATTCAGCCTTGAAATAACTCAGTGATGCACAACTAATGAAGCAGAGGAATGACTGAAGAGATGGCATTTTAGGTGAATCACAGCTCATTCCACAAATTATTTATAGACTGCTCTCTCTTTATGACAGGATGTCAGCTACCCGGCAACAGGCCAGAGTGTTTATGAATCATCTCATAGACTTAGTATGGCTTCTGGATGAGGGCAAAAGAGATTAAGGAAGGCTCACTTTGTATCTTTTCATAAGCAATAAGCCATCTCCATTCCAATGAAAAATCTCTCTGGTCCCAGCTGGTGCATGGTTACAAATAAACCTCCCCACGATCAGAAGGGAAAGTTAATAACTAACACAGCTTTTCTTTGTTGTCAAGTAGAGCTGAGTAGAGGTTTGAATTCTTTAATCAGGCTTTTCTCTCTCATCTCCAGTCTCTTTATGTGACACCTCAGTGCCATTTCGCAATTCATCATTTCAGAGTCCAAATTAGGAGTACTCAGAGTACTATAATGAATCTGGTTGTCCGGGATCAGGATGTTCAGCTGCCTAGGAAGGTATAAGTCCATTAAGTGAGAGTGCCAGATGCTGCAAAAACAATGGACAAAAAGCACAATATTTCCCTCTGTCCTTGCTGTTTGGTAGCATGGCATCCTTTTCTGAGTCAAAGCAATAATGGATCACTGCAGTACGCTGTGCAAGCCCAGGCTGAAATGAGCACACCTGTGGCTGTCAATGTATTTAGGTCTGGTATCATAAAAACATGGCATGGCAGTGTGTGGACACTTCTGATTGCAGGAAATAGAGGTCCCTTTCAGTCCTCTGGGGAGATGTGTAGGTGCCAGGTGGATGCTGTGCCATGTGAGCAACAGCTGCATGGTTTAATGGGTGCTAAAGTGAGCAGAAAGAATTGCATGAGTTGGATGTTAAGTTTTATTACACATAACTTAGTGACACTGGTAAAATTGACATTTACATATAATCATGGCCTTTTTAAATCACAAAAATCATTAACATCAACATATTAAGTGTTAAATTAACTTCCATTTCTGTCAGTGTATCTTTCTAGAAACACAAATTATTTTAAACTATGCAGCTGCATGTTACATTCACATAATAAAGCAAACAAACTTCAAATAAAAAAATAAAACAAATTATGTTAATACAAGATGAATATTTACAGACAACGAAGTTCACTGCTGCTCAAAGAAACACCCAGGGCCCCATGGCCATTCAAGTCATAGTTCCGCATCCTGGAGTTTTATGGGCCTGGTGCTGATCCTGGGCAAGAGAGAACTTCTCAGAGTTTGCAGTAGCAAGAGTTGTGTTTTCTTGTTAAATAGCTATGAACTGATCCAGTGGCAGACTCCATAGAATCCAAAGCACAGAAATTAAGTGTAATAACAGAGGCAGTATCAGAACCCAGAACTTTTGCCCCCTGGCCCTCTTTTCCAGCTGCCTGTTTTTTGAAATTAGAAATGCAGTACCAAGCTGAAACTTGTCTCTGCTATCTCCTGGCTACCTAGTTGTGATGGCTGTGTGAAGAACTGGATTTTGTTTCCACTTTTTGCTTTCATTGCCATTGATCTCTAGCTATCTCTGGAGCATAGGAATGTGTCACAGACTTCCCTGGGCTTTACCTTGCACATTCCATGAGCAGCAGAGGGGCTTTGACTCTGTTTCACCCACAGGGAATGGATACAAAAGAACAAACAGGGAGGATCAGGCACAAAACAAGACCGAACACCCATTTCAAAGCTCCATCTATGCTTTGTACAGCCAAGACCTTCTCCCCCACATCTTTGCAGGCCAAAGAACTGCACCACATTAATGCAGCTTCACCGCTTCCAGGCCCAAGGAAATCATGGGGACACAGCAGGTTAAATCAACATATCCACGCAGCACCAGCCCCGTCAGTAACTGTCCTCACATCCCACCCCATGACAGTAATCTGCTGTGAGATGCCTTCAGCCTCTTACTCATTTTCCACACCTATTATACCTGTAGGAAGGCAGGATTTTCAGAGGAACCAGGCAGTTTACAGTGAGGTATGCTGAGCAGTGTATTTCTTTTGGCAGTAGAAGCAATATTTACCTAAAGGAATGGTTTGGTCACTGGGCTGACCTGCTTTCTGTGAGATGGTGTTAGATACAGCTTGTTTCTATTTTTCTTCATGTAACTCAGGAAATACTGCTTCAGATGGTGCTGCCAGGGTAAAACAAATCGCTCTTATTTATTTGTTAAAATGCTTTGGGGATTTTCCTGTTTCCTTTCCAGCGTGCTCCCTCTGCTCCAGTGCCCAGCAGCATTATTACCACAGAAACCTTTGCTCAAGCAGTTGCCTACACCAAAATTTTAAGTTCCCATGTGCAAGTCAGGAGCACCCATCAGCTGACAGGAGCGGCACCATGGGATCCTCTACCCAAATGAACTCCAGCAAAGTCACACTCAGAAAAAGTCCCTCCAACAGGACTCAGCTCCTTCATACAGAGTAAAATTCAGGAACCCACAGGAAAAGAAGAGGATTCATTCAGGTAAATTATTCTCTCACATTCATAATTTATTTTCTATGAGACAAGGGGATAGTCACTCCTGTTCAAAAGGCTGGCAAAGGCTCAAGCATCAGTTTGTTCCTACTGAAACCCTACTTCAGGATTGTACCAAAGATCTGAAAATTTTGTTCTGGCTCTCTGCAGAAGTTCTCACACTCAGTGATATAAAAATGCGGAAAGAAAATTTCAGGCAAATGGAAAGCTTTTCTCTCTTCAGAGAAAAAAATTGTGATTTAAGATTTGTTGGTAGGACAAAAGTACTTATTAGTGCTGCTGACTCCACAGCATTGAAATTCATACATAATAGCATTCTATAGTATTAGAAAACAGATGTTTCTCTACTTCTGTTTTACAGCTGCTTTGAGAGATGTGGCATCTACAGCTGTGCTGGGTGTCATCCTCTGACCACACTGTCTGTTCCCAGCTTGCTGTTCATCCCCCACATTACCCATAACAGGGTTTCCCATCACACACTCAGGTTAAGTTCAGGCATTTTCTACAGTACCACACACCCCAATAAAAACTCCAGTGGCAGGAGTATTTTCTTCGATGCTCTCTTATATAGTGGGGCAAGGGGAGAATAACAGAAAAAGAAATGCATTGAGAAAAAAATGTGAGTTGTTTGTAGGACAGGATTTTTCTTCTGCTTTCACTGAAAAGCAGAAAAGTGCTTCAGAAACAGTGCTCGTCTGACCAGTCTTCATCAATTGGCCTCAATTTTACGGACTACAACAAGGCCCCCAAACAAATACTTGTATTTATTCCATGAGCATTGTTTGGTTTGGGTTTGTTGGGTTTTATTGAGGTTTTTTTGTGGTTTTCTTTTGCAGTGGTTGTTGTGTGGGTTTGTGGTTGGTGTTTTTTTAGTTTGGTAGGCTTTTTAGTCCAGTGAAATAATGCCTACAACCAGTGCTTTCAAATTGCCTATTCTGGAAGTCTGCCACAGTTAGTCTAAAGTAACTACCCAGACATACACTTTGTTTAGTTAGAAGTCCTTTGGGAAATCATTACTGCTCCTGATGGAGTTTCTCAAATATTGCAATTCTAAGGCACAACGGGCTATTAGGAGATATTTTTATCCTCTAAAAAAAATAGAGGAATATCCAGTTTTCTATAGGAAAATAAGCCCCTGAAAGAAAATCCTTGATTTTGGTTATTTTTACTTAAGTCGTTCCTCAATGTCACTGGCACCATTCTGAAAGCAAGAATAACCAAGGCAATCTATTTTGAATACTTAGGCATCAAACTACTGTAGAACAGAAGACAAAGGTAACAGAAAACAGTACTGGTGAGCTTCCTTCATGTCCATTGACTTCATTTCATGATATCATTCGTATCATTAGTAGCTTCACTAAAAGTCAAGTCCTGTGCAGTGCTAGAGCACCTTCTCTCAGAGAGTTTTAAAGCATTCTCAAAGTAGTCCTGGTCTTACCCTCAGCCCATCACAGTCCAGCAGAAACACAGAGAGGCAGGAGCTGGCATTGAAGGTTGTGGTTCCCAAAGACCCACTCCACCCACTAAGTGATACTGCCTCCCTAAATGTAAACTCCCTTTACTGACAGACAAAACACCTTTAAAACATATCAGTAAACACATCAGTCTCTTAATCACACCTTAGGATGTGATTGTAACTAGGATGTGATTGTAACTTGTAACTAAGTAGCCTCCAGGCATTAGAAGCAAATCCTGTTTTTATTTTGAGGCGTCATCAAAGAACGTGACAGCACCATGGAACTGCAGGTAGGTCAGCCTTGTGCAGCACATAAGGCAACCATGGGTACTTGTTAAATCCAAAGCAATCTATGTAGTCAAGAGAGACATAAATCACTTAGAAGCTGCTGATCCTCAGCCTCCAACCTAGGCCTCCTTTGTTATCTGTGGATCTGTGAGAGAGGTGTATTCTCCAGTTTGGTGCATGTAAAAGTGATCATCAAAGCTGAAAGCCCTCCAGCCTGGAAACTACCAGTAACAAGGAAGAGCTGATGAGAAAAACCCAGGAAACTAGTAAAAACAGGTATCTCAACACAGGCACAAGAGAAAGGAATCTAGTTTGTACATCTGAGGCAGATAATTGTCCAAGGGCAATCTGGAGTCACATCTGTGAAAATCTGTGAGGGAATGAGGAGTAGGTTAGTGACAGAGTAGCATTTAAAGAGGCCCAAAAGTGCCTATTTTTTCTGCCTGAACCTGCCTCATGCACAAGGTGAAGTGTGACTCCTACATCCCGTATGGCTGACCCTTGATCCAGGCGCATCATTCAGCCTGCTTGGGCACCCAGGTGAATCTCCATCCCCCGTCGTCGTCCCTGCGCACAAAGGCCTGTCCTTGGTGGAAGCTGTGTGTTCTTACATTGCGGTGGGGACTCAGGGACGTTGTGAAGGCCACTTCTGTTTTGTTGGGTGACAAATCACCAGTCAAATAAGGCAGCCCGTAGGTTGGGAGGGAGGAAACACTTGGCACTGGTGAGGAGAGGCATGGTGCTGAAGAAAATTGAGGAGGGAAGGGAGAGTCCTCACTGCATGGGTGGGTGCTGCTGCTGGCTGGAGGCACATGGCTGCAGCTAAACACTGCTGCTGCTCCTTCCCTGTGCTCATAGCCTATTGCTCCCCCAGGGCTCAGGCAGTACGTGTCTTTTCCAAGGTCTGGGGACAGGGCACTGTAGTTAGCTGAAGCTTCATCAATGGTGTTCACATCTTTTAATCCTAAGGTCTGCAAGACCCAGTTGTCCACAGCAGGGCTGGCTTGCTCTTCACAGGCAGTGAATTCATTGAAGAGGTTCCTTCTAGCTTTGGAAGCATGAGGAGTTTCTTGAGGGACAAAGCAGTGGTCCTCTTTTAATCTCCTCTTGGTACTTTTGAGGATAGCACAGGTTTTTTGTCCATGGCCAGACAGTAGTTTCTATTAAAAAAACCCAAAACAACAAGGTGGAGACAGAAGATTAAAATTTGAATTTCTAGGTACCTGAAAGTAACACGTTTCTGACCTCAGATGCACAAGATGGTTACTACTGTCCTTATACTTTTTTTCCACTCTCTGCTTAAACACATGGGTATGACCAACTATTTTGTATCTTTACAATGTCTGCAACAACCCTGTCCCTGAAAGAGAAAAATGTGACTGTGTCGATAAGGCCTGAGCTTTGATGGCGTTCCTAGCCCCACACTCTCACCTGGATCTGTGCCAGCAGCACTTGGCAGGTGAGCAGGGCATGGGGGGCAAAGTGGCAGCCTGACAAAGAGGGAGGATGCAAAGGTAACTCATTCTGGGACACGGGTGATCCTGACCAGGCAGTGCTCAGAGCAGCAGCCTGAGTGGCACTGCACCCATCAGTTCACCTCATTTGTCATCATCACAGGACAAGGGCCCTTCAGGCATCCAGAGATGGTCGAAGGAAGGCAAGAATAGACAAAGAAGCTCCCCACCACGTCATGAATTTGCTGCTCAGACATGTCCCATGACAGCTCCACACCAGACTCTTCTCCACATGACACAGGGGGTGGCCGTGTCTCCCTGCTGTGTCCAGTGGAGGAGACCTTTTCTACTGCCAGGAGCCAGGTCTGGCCACGGGAGGGAGGACATGTCACACTATCAACTCATCAACAGGACGGAAAAGGAAAGTCTCCTATGTTCTACAGTCTTTTCTACCTCATGCCCAATCTACAGAGTTGAGCAAATAATCAATAGTTCAGTTTCATGGGCAAGGCTGGAATAGCAAAAAATGTCTTTAAGCTGACAAGAAACAATTTTTTTCTTTATTTTCTTTAAGATGAGAGACAAAGAATTCAAACTAAAAAAAAATCACCCTTCACACTTAGTTTAACAGAATGTTTCATCCAACCTTAAATGTTTAATTTTGTATTTCACCAATTAAAAAAACCACACATCTTTTTAATTAATAAACTGGAAAAAAAATCCTTATCAAAGGGATAATTGACAAAATACAGACATTAAAAAATACATATTCAAGTTTGAACTTTCTACTGAAAAAAAAGGCGCATTAGAGGGAATAATTTTACCTTGACTATATAATCTTAACTTACTTATAGCTAACTAATAAATTAAACTTAATTTATTAATTAGCTATAAGTGTTACACTGTCTCCAAAGTCAGAACCTGATACGATATCATTCCTGGGGGAAAGTGTCCCCTTTGTGAATTTAAATGTGAGTGTGAATTCCACTGCAGGTTGTCTACACTCTTAGATTTTCCATGTATTTTACTGGCCTATACCTAATCAACCTGTTCCTTCTGCACACGTCTGTATGACAGGTTTGAACACAATACCTTGGCTTTTTCTTCTAAACATTTAATCAGGGCAGAATTCAGGTATTGTCGGAGGTTATTATTTTCTTCATGCAACCTAGCAAGTTCCTCTTCCTTCTGAAGCAAAGTATCTTGAAGCTGTGGAATAGAGATATTGATGAATAGATGTTGACTCTGTAACTTAATAGCAATTGCCCTATGGTACAAGCTGCTTGGATTTGATGATCTGGGTGTTTGCTTTGTGAGCTCAACCCACCCCCTCCAGCCTCTTGTCTCTATAAATCTAAGTGGCATGACTGTTCAGTTTTCCCTTTTGACTTCCTTTAATCTTTAGTGAGTGTTTGATAAGATTACTCTGAGAAAACCTGCAACTGCAGCGTAATAATAGAAAAGAATTACAGGTAGCCCTGTGAACAGCCAGAAATGGTCATGGGCATGACAGCAGCTTCAAGATCTCCTCCTGAGCTGTAGTCAACATCCCTTTGCACTCCTCCTTCCCATTTATAGTTGGCTGGTGCAAAAAAGGAGGAGGAGTTGCAAACTAACAATTTATGGGTGTAGAGTGCAGAAGGCAGATGCAGTTGCCATTCCTCGTGATACAGCAGTACTCAGTGATCTCTTCAATTCCGGACCCTACTGTGCCAGTCCTGGTACATATACAGAGTTGAGATAATCCCTGGTCTCAAAAGCTGAACAGGAATGGCAGACACCTAACACATTTCCATGGGAAATCTGAATGTTTACAGATTGATTTTTGCTTCCTGATCATAGCGCTGGAGACTTCTTTAGGAGGACAAAGAATCTTCTGCCAAGGACCATAGGCATCTGCTGAGCACAGGCTCAGTCAAGAACAGACCTAAATGATTGAGGCAGAGCCAAAGAAACAAGTACACTGACATCTGGAACTACGGTTTGATTCCAGGCACCTTTAAGTTAATATCTGAATTTTCATTAACTCCACTGTGATAAAACCTCATTCCAAGTACTTGATTAGAGTCATCAATCTGGAGGTCCTTCATCTAAGACAGTTCAGAGTTTCTCCTGTCTCTTGGTGGGATTTACAAAAAAAAAGAAAGATAAGAGAAAATAAAGTAACAAGGAAATGCTGCTGGTCAAAATGGTTGATCCTCCATGTAATTAGGCAATGCTGGTGGAATCATTTCCCATGAACATAAACCTGGTGGAATCAGGACATACAACTACGTATTTTTAGCCAACAGCATCAACAGAGCCGGAGGGCCCCCCTGTTCGTGCCCCTGGTTTTCTGTAGTGCCAAGGCTGCTGGTGCAATATGATGTAATAGGGGAGGAATGGAAGGAACCCCATCACAGTTGTTCCAACTTCACAGGACAACATGGGGGACACAAATACTTCAAGCAAGGAACAACAGTTTTCTGTCACTTCCGACATCTGTGCCAGCGAGAAGGAGACATGCCATAAGCCAACCCAGAAGGTGCCATACGTGATACAAAGGCCGGGAGCCTCGTGGGGTGAACCCGGGGTTGCCGGGGGGCGCGGAGCCTTTACCTGCTTGTTTCTGTAGAGCTGGGAGGACAGCTGGTCTCCCTGCCACGCCGCGTCCTGGGCCCCGAGCTGCGGGCTGCAGAACTGCCCTGGGGACCAGAGCGAGGGTTAGCGCGGTCCCGTACGGCTCCCAGCCCGGCTGCGGGGCCGCGGCCGGTCTCCCCGCCCCGGCGGCAGCCGAGCGCACTCACCCGGCGGCCGAGCCTCCCGCCGGCCCTGGCTGTGCGGCGGCTCCGCGGCGCAGACGGCGGCCCAGGTCTCCTTGGAAACACCGGCGGGGGCGGACCAGGGGCAGGTGCAGCCCGAGCCCCCGGCGAAGTCCGGCTCCGGGCACGGCCGGCCGGCGTTCTACGGAGGGAAGGGGCCGAGGCGATGGGGCGCTCGGCGGGGCCGGCGGCGCCCCGTCCCCAGCCGCCGGCGGGCCCCGAGGGGAGGCGGTGCCAGCCCGGCCCCGCCGCGCCCCGGCAGAAGCGCCCCGGCGGGGCAGCGCTCTCCCCGCGGCTGTCCCGGCCGGGCTGTGCTCAGGTGCCGTCGCGGGGCAGCCTCGCCGCCCTGCCAGGCGCCGCCGGCCCCCGAAGCAGCGCCCAGCCCTGACCCGGTGCCCGCTCCCCGCTTTCCCGGTGGCACCGCTCCGTGCGCCGAGCGCGGGCAGTGCCGCCCCGCCAGCGCCCCGCAGCACTGGGGCTCCGAGCACAGCTGTGCCAAGGAGGTGGCTCAGTTTCCTGCAAACGCTTGGGAAATGCTACGGTCCTGAGTGGGTTTAGGGTGAAAGGAGGTCCCAGGCTGTCCTTGGCCAGACCGTTCCTGCCGCCTTGGGTGTTTGATTCAGCTCTGAAGCAGCAGCACAGAGCCAGCAGAGTCACCTCCTAGCTGCTCGCACACTCTTCTGCCCCTGCAGTTCTGCAGGAGTCCCAGACCGCAAAGCCTGGGGTTGTCTTTGGATTCACCCTTTCTCCCTCCTCCAAATAAGCCTCATCTGCAGCAGCTCTAAATCTCTGCAAGGAAAGCAACGGCAGAGCTTGGAGCCTCAGTCAGGGAGTCTGCCCACCCATGGGAAGGCACAGCAGCAGAGACTGCTCTTGCAGGTAGAGGAGAGCTTTCTTTCTTTCTTTCCCATCTTAAGAGGGCACAAAATCTATTGCATCCCCCAAAGAAGAGACCAGCTTCTCCTCCTCTGCCTCGAGGTCGAGAGAAATGCAAAGAGCACTTACCATATTAGTGGCAGAATGAAATGCAGGTCTTGGGAGCACGTTTCTGTTAAAGCCCCAGAGAGGTTTAAATGGCTCTGAAGGAGGGGGAGAGGGGGGAGACCGGGGAGGCGAGTTTAATCTAAAGGAGCTCCCAGTGACGCCTCAGAGCTCTCCTGAAACCCAGCAATCTGATTTGGTGTAAAGCTGTCAAACTTGTGACGTGAATAAACAGCAAACTTGCTGAAATCAAAGTCATTCTGGTCCCACAAATCAACACAAGGAAGGAGGGAAAAGAAAAGGAGGGAGAAGGAAAAAAAAAGCATCCACACAGTTCAGGGCAGCAGTGAACTGGTGTGTCTGAGTTTCACTCCAGGAAATGAACAGGCATCCAGGGAAACATCCCACATGTTCAGAACAAGGCTGCTGGTGTTGCTGGTGAGTTTTGTTTTTTGTTTTGTTTTGTTTTGTTTTGTTTTGTTTTCAAGCCTTGTCTGCGGTTGTAAAATCCAGCAGGAAGAAACAAGTTTGTCCAACCTGCCTGGCTGACAGAGTGGCTTTTGCCTGGCTTCTCAGAGGTGTGTAGAAGCAAATGCAATTCAGAGCATTTCTGTGGACAGTTCTGAGGAAGAAAGTGCAGGTTTCAGGACAACACAGCCTGCAATGACAAGCTCCTGCAAATGTCTCAATATATTGGGAATGTTTTCTGTCAAGCCCCAGGCTTCCAGAAGATCTCAGCATATAAATGTGGCAGTGGTAAAAGATTATGTATCATAAAGGATTTATTATCATAATGTTGCAAAAGCTACACACAGGTGTGTGAAAGGCAGAGATTGTCTCTATATAGTCACTTCTGATTCATATCAGTTGTACATAGCAATCAAAATCCATGGATAAGCTTCAGTTTCTCCCAGGGGACAAAAAAGTCAAACCAAAAATCTTCACGGAGGGTCTGTCTTTGACTAGCATAGGAGAGGGTGAGAATAAAGCCAGTAGCAGAGCAGTTGTTCCGTCAGGATCCTGCTCCCTGCCATGGCAAAGGCTATTCCAGGTGGTATCCCGACCTGTCTGCAGCCAGCGAGGATGAGGCTGGGCCGAGGGCAGGCCATGCTGGCATATGGGATAGTCTTTCATTTCTCCCCTGGAGGATGCTCAGTGCTATCCCCCCATAAGCAAGGCTCAGGGACAATACAAACCAAGAGGGCAATTTCCCTTCCATTCTTTTATTACTGACTATTTTCCTAGGTTGCTGCCCAGGTAGACTGGCAGCTATACCAAATTAACCCACTGCCATCTCCTGCCTTTATGGTTTTTTTTCCAACAGAAGCGTTTTAAAAAGGCCCCGCACTCTGAGCCTACAGTGCCTGGGATCACCCTTTAGCCTTCTTAACCCGCAGCATCGCACATTTACAGCTGATAACTGCTGTGATAACCCACCCCCTTCAGATGCCAACCCCTCCTGCACGGCCGTGTCATCTGTTGGCTACCAAGGAACAGAAGCTGTGTGGCACACGCCCAACACGCGCCACGGCCCAGCGCAGCTCCTCGGCCGGGTCTGGTCCCTCTGCCCGCTGCTGAGCTGCCGCAGGGCGCTGTGGCACCGGCGGCTCCCTCACTCCGGGGACATCCCAGCGAAGCACCGCTGCTCTGGGGCCCCGCGGGCGGCAGCGCGCTAGGGAAGGGCCCGGGGGAGGCGGGTAAAGCCGGGAGAAGAGAGGCGCTGGGGCAGGCAGGCTGGAGGAGCCCTCAGCGCCCGCAGCAGCCCCGTGCGAGGCGCCAACGCCCCGCGGGTCCTGCCCGGCCCCGGCAGCGCCTCCGGGTCCCGCACCCCCGGCCCGGGGCCGCCCGGGCCGCGGCCATGTTGGGGCTGCCCAAGATGGCGTCATCAGCCCGCGCCGCCCCCCCAGCGCGGGGATGGTGGCGGGGGAGCCGCGGTCCCTCCTGAGGGGCCGGCACTTCCCCACTCCCGGTCCCCGCGCTCCTGGCAGCTCGGGAGGTGTCCGCCTGGCCCTGGAGGGGGTGAGGCAGGTGCAGAGGAGCCTTCAGTGGGTGAAGAGCAGGGATTCCCTGCGCAGGGGGTGCCCCCCATGTTGCCCCGAGGCACCTCACGGTTCCTCTGTCGGGGCATCAGCAGAGAGAGGAGAGTTGGGTGTGTGGACAGCACATCCAGGGGATAATTAGGGGTTGGAGCATCTGTTATGAGGAGAGGCTGAGGGAACGGAGCCTCCTCTGAGGGGATCTCATTAATGCATATAAATATCTCAAAGGCAGGGGTCAAGAGGAAGATGCCAGACTCTTTTCAGTGGTGCCCAGTGACAGGACGAGGAACAATGGCCACAAACTGGAATACAAGAAGCTTCACCTCAACATTTGGAAGAACTTCTTTCTATTGAGGGTGTCAGGCACCGGAACAGCTGCCCAGGGAGGGTGTGGAGTCTCCCTCTCTGGAGACATCTCAAACCCACCTGGAAGCCCGTGGTCCCTCCATTGTTGGGTCTGCATAGCTGGTGTGGTGTTGGCTGACGGGGCTCGGCTTTCTGAGCTCAAGGAATTCAGGTCAACTCACCAAGGTTGATATGGTGGAGAGTAAAAGGCGATGCGTGGATAAATGACCACCAAATCAGAGGCCTGGTTTGGGGAGATACCCTTTGGGTGGCTGTCAAAGAAAGAAAAATGCTGTTGTTGTAGGAGAGAAATGCCTAATTTTGCAAACTGGTGCATGGATGGTCACACAATGATGGAAGAGGTTCAAGTCACAGTAGCAATCACACATTGATGTGTGCGTGAAACAAAACTAGGTAACAATCATCTGCTAATTTTCCTGTTCATCTGGAGCTCTTAGTGCTTATTGCAGCTAATGATGGACGTCTTTAATTGGAAATAAAGTTCTGGGGCAAAATGTTTATCAAGATTACAATATTGCATCAGTGGAGATTTTACTTTCAATGTCATAGCAGCTCTTCTGAAGTTCTAGGAACACACCTAAGTGTATTGCAGTGTTAATTCTTATATGTTCTTTGTACCTGTATTTTCTTTTGTAATTTCTATGATGTTTCTTTTTAAATGACAGTGATGAAGCTAATCCTTCAGATTAAAATTAAAAAAACCCACAAATGTTTTTTCTGGTTTATCCCAGTTTTGTGTAGAAATGGCCTTAAAATTGCATTTGCATCATAGTGAACTGGCTCTCAGAAGGGATGGTACACAGAAGAAAAATTGTATTTACAAATAGTTTAATTCAAGTTTTATATCAGATTTACTACAATTATATGTTGCTTTGCATGTTGACACCTGCACAGGTGTCCAAACCCACCCCAAATCCTCTTCACTTATCCTGCCATATTACTGCTACAGTGCTTCTTGTCCCTAGTAAGAGCAGTTAAGTGAATCAGTGGCCAAACAGAGGCTCACTTATAACTCAGGATATTAACCTATAGACAGGTATACACAGGTATCTGGCACTTGCACGAACCTCTGGTCATGTTTGTGAACCAAAGGTGTGAGAAATTAAACCTGATGAGTCTGATTTGCAAAAATGCTTTTGAAAGGGAATTTATGCACATACAGGTTCTGGCTGTTTCTCTGATCAGTCTTCCTCCTTGAACGCAGGACTAAAAGGCACTTCCCAAATCCAGTCCCCTGCTGTTGAAACATTCTTAAACTTTTCAATCTCCCTCTTAAAACTAATTAGGTTATTTTCCTTATGTTATTCCCACTGTGAGGCTACACCGTACTCTGAGCTCTGATGGCTGGACACTTTCTAGTTTCCAGGCTGAATGTATTCATAGCAGGTATAATCCCTTTTGTCCTTGTGCCAAACTCTTGCTCTAGTTTAGACACTTCATCTCCCTCTCTAGTGTTTAGCCTTGATGTCTTTGCAAAGCGCTGTCACACATTGTCTTTTCCTTTGCTTTTTAGGTCAAAGAAGGCAGGTTCTTTTACAATCTTTCCTAACCTTAGGAACCCATCTCAGAAAATATTCCAGCTGATATTAACCTGTTTTTCAGATGGATGACCAAACTTACTCAGGTTGCTGTGTAACACACCATTGTTTTAGAGAAAAGCACGGGGAAATCTTTCTCTTTTATATCTTTCTGGTTTATTTTAGGGCAGTCTTTACCTTTTTCATCACTCTGTCACACCAGTTACTAGTCTTGAAATCACTGTCAGCTGGCAGTGAATACACCTGTGGGCTTTAGTTCCTGTAAAATGCAGTTGAGTGAAACTGAGTTTTCAGTGCTGTTGGGCTCCAGCTCTCCCGAGTTGATACTTTTTGGTATTGTGGAGTTTCACAAGTGTTTAGAGTAAAGAAAAATGATGACTACAAGATGGAAAAACTGCAAAGCACCTTTCTGGGTTTACCTGCAGTTTCTCACAGCGAGAGTGGTGAGTTAGTAAATAGAGGATATCCTACCTGTGTGCAGTTCTTGTGGTGGCTTCAATGCTTTCTTTTGGTTTGAAATGAAGGCACGCGGTGTATGTAAGGTGTATATGATTTTCTTCTTGTATATTCTGATATACACTGGATGAGATTTATCCTCGATAGAGCCTTAGAAGGAAATTTAGTGTTACTAGTGTTTAATTGTCTGTGTTTAGTAAAGGGTCTTTTTTGTCAAGAAAATAAGTTTTATTTTAGCTGCTGTATGTGAAAGAGTTATTCTTTTAGTGATCTAGAAGCTTAATTTGAGTAATGGATATAATCTGATAGAATTTATCTGAACAAGTTGAAGGTTTTCTACATAGATAATGGCACTTTTATATGTAGGAAATCCTTACAGGTGAAGTGTGTAAGGACCATGTTTGGATAACATCTGTGCCATGTGTTGTGTCCACAAGTGCTCACCCATCTGTTATCACCCCTGCTAACAGCAAGTCTTGGGTCTGTCCTGTGGATGTAGCTGTTATTTCACAAGGGACAGCAGATCCCTGCTTTGAAGAGAGATGTGTTAGGTAAAGCACAGATAACTGCCTGTGAAGATCTAGGAATAGAAGAGACTTGCTCTTGTGATCCTGGTACTGCCTTTTACTCTTCAAAATTTCACTCTAATTTCCAATCTGAATTTGTTCATGAACGTTTGTGACTTATGCTTTTTCTGTTTCACCCTGTGTGCCATTTGGTGTGTTATTAACAACAATCTATGCTGTGTTTGTCTGGCTTTATGTAATTGTTGTTCTATTTTGCCTGCCATCTGAGAAGCGGTCCTTTAGATTGCACTTGATTACACCCCCAGGTACAGGAATGAGGTTTCCCTGAAATGGAAAGGCAAATGGAAAAAGTGCAAGTTTTCTGAGCACAGAGTATGTTTATAGAATGTTATTGAGAGTGAGAGCATTGTGATAAGTATAATTGTGGGGGTTTCTTTTGAATGTTTTCATTAATTCTACTGACTATATTGACCTTTTGTCAGAGGGAGGACATGAATTGCACTGGTTTAGCATCCTATGGACATGTTCTCTCAGAACTCATCCCAGGCTCTATTTATTGCCTGTTTCTTGCCCTTTCCTTTGACTGGAATTGTATAATAAAAAACCTCAGAGGTCCTGATCTCAGGGCTGGCTTTTGATGAGCTGATGGGTTCTCCTGGAAACTGCAGGTGAGAATTTGTTACCATTGCCAATCTGATTGGTGTGTGGAAGAGAAATATGTTCTACTCCTGGGTCTGATGTTGTACAGTTTTATAGCAGCACTTAAATGCCTGAAACTTCAGAACATCACCTATTTACGGTATAGACCCAAGTCAGTCTCTGCATCTGTTTCAGTTCCTCATCTATCAATTGGGACGGGTGTGTCTGCTTGGATTTCATATTTTTGTAATAAAAAAATGTCCTCATGTAGCCCCTGGCCAAATGAGTCCCTTTGTTCTTGGCTGAGACCAATTGGCTCTAGAAGAGGAAAATTAATTGTGAACTGATAATTTTTCGTGACTTTGGGGGTTAATTGGATGGGGGTTTTATTATAAACCATGATATAGTTTTGGAACCGACGCCTGCTCTCAGTTTGGCATCAGCAGCACACTGCTGCTGTCTGTCCCCCTCATTCCAGAGGTTCCCACTGCACTGAGCTGCCATGCTGCAGCTAAGTAACCTTTACATCACAGAAAGTGATTCAGCAGTGCAAACAAATGCACTGAGGTAGCCCCGGGGTTAAATAACAGATGGCAGAAACAGTTTTTCGTGAGAGTGCTCTGAGTGTTGACCATCATGCTTTGGGGGAAATTGTTGCGCCTACAAGAGAAAGCCCCGTGTGCTGAAAAGCCATGTTTTTCTCCATGGTGTTTTCTATTGAAGTCAAACTATTTTGCAGGGAGACCTGCCAGAAAAGCTTAGCTCGCAGGTTTAGTCCAAATTAGCATGAATTTTCATGGGGCCAGATGCAGAGCTGATTGGGGCCTCGTGTAATCATCCACTGATGTGTCCATCTGCCTGCTTCTAACCTGGCCTGTGAGCTCCTCCTGTGTGAACCGTGCTGCCAGTACCAATGTACTGGGCTTCACCTATTTAACAGTGCTTTTCCTCTTGGCTGTGGCTCAGGAGTTGGCAGTCTGGCTCCTCTCCATCTTGCTTTGGGTGTAGAGCTGGGCACTTTCCATTCTTGGCTGGCGGTTGGGATGTTTGGCAGAGATCTCTGATCTGAGTAAGTATGTGTGAGGGTGTCTCTTCATTGCAGAGCTGTATGGCATTGCCTTCCCTAATCAATAATGAAAGAAAGATTCTAGGACGTGTGTAAATGTGTTGGGGGTCAGAAGGTGAAGGATGTTGTTGTCATGAGCTGAGAAAGATGTCAGGGTTTTTGTGCATAGTTTTCAAAGGCTAAGTTAAAGCAGTAAGTCACTGGGGAGATATCCTAGTAAAACAGCTCTGTCTGGATACACAAAATTTCCAGCTCCTAGTCCATGCAGGTAGTGTTCGATGAACTGGTGATGAAAAGGAATTAGTTGGCTGGTAATTCATCTAAAAGATTGGCAGAGGATTTTACAGGCTTACACCAGAGCTGGCTGGAGACAATAATCTCTTTTCTTGAAGAATGCTGAGGTCCTGACGCCCAGCTCGTTGGAATGAAACCTGAATGCTTTTTAATTCTCTGTGAGAGATTTTTTTCTTTCCCCTCTTTGGTTTTTGTTTTTAGGAAGGAACAAAATGTTTCATTGTGATTTTGTCAATTATTTTGATATAATGGATTAAAAGAGTAAATGTCTTCCAAATCCCAAAGCCTTTTAAAAGAATTCCATTCAAAACACATCAGAGCTGTTTTCTTCCCTGAATTTTTGCTGAAATTTAATTTTAACCAAAAGTTTACACACTTCAATGGCAGCATGACTTCCCTTGTAGCAGTGATGTGCAGTGGATAATAACTGCAGACAGGATTTTTTTTTTTTTTTTGGCCTGGTTATATTTTATGCTATCCTGGAGGAAAAAGGGGTGGGGGGAGGTTTGTATCCATTTGGCAGCCTCATACTGTGCCAAAGCAATGTAAAAAGGCCTGAGAATGAATAAGAAACAAGAGAAGTATTTGGTTTTTAACTGCTCCTGGATGAGAGAGCAGGATTCATCCATGCCTTACTGTAATTTTACAATTCCATTGCAAACTGTAATAGTACTGCAGGGAAAGAAAGAAGAGGTTAGTACGGTGCAACAGAGCAGGCTTCGGAGAGGAGACTTTCTCTTGGCTCAAGGTTTTTGTGTCCGAGTCTCCTGAAGTGAGTGGAAGGAACAGAGACTTAAATGGCAGCTATGGAGCTGCCCAGAAGCTCATGTGGATTCTGTATCATCTTTCCTTTCTCTCTTTCTAGTCAGACAGAAATGAGACCTCTTGCCACCCAGAGAAGCTGCAATGACTGGTCTGTCATCCATGGCCAGCACTGAAGCTCAGCAGCCTTGTGACATGCACATTGGGACCTCGTTGGCTCTGGTCAATGTTTGCTGACCTCCCCCTTGGAGCTAGAAAGGTGTACTGTTGTTTCAGAAATTGCAGCTTCAATTTAAACTGAACTAATTTAATCTGGGATGTTGCTATTAGCTTTTGGATGTTGTTTTGAAATACCACAAATTTTTAAGAGAGGTTTGTGTTCAGGGACAGGGCTTAGACCCCTCTGTAACCTCCAGCACCCAGGAGATACAAATCTACAAGGAAGAGTCTGGGCAAGCACCCCTGGTGCCTTGGGCACAAAGGAATGTGGGCCCCCTGGAACAAAATACTTCACTGGGAAAGTGAAAGACCCTATAGTGCTCCATTCTGGGTTGGCTGCTGGCCTGCAAAGTGCCCTTCAATAACTTGTTTTTATCGCTTTGTTTACCCTAAATGTGTGATGAGGAAGATACTATGTTAGATGTTCTTACTGAGGAATAGCCCTCTGTAATTGCTGGTAGTTTTATTTTCAAGAGTAAAACTAATTATAGACTTTATTCTTTTAAAGATGTGGTTTGGTACCATGAATTTGGAGGGTCAGCTTATTGCTGAAAATGTTTTGGTTTTCATGCATTCCTGGACCCTGGGATGTTTTATAGAAGGATGTCATAGGTGGACACTAGAGGGCTTGCTGGCATCCCTCCCTCTGCTCCCACCCGAGTGCAGCAAGAAGGTTCAGGCTGAGTAAATCAAGAAAGCTTCACTCAGGGTCTTAAAGCTGGATTTAAGTTTTACGGATGGGGGAAACTGAGCAACACGGGAGAAAGGAATTCTTTTGTGCTGCATCTTCAAAGCTCCATCAGCTCCAGGAGGACAATAGCACTTACTCTGCCTTATGGCAATGACCTTTTCAGGTGCATTTTCAACCAGATAAAAGGAGCACTGCAAGCACAGGCTGTGATTCAGTTAAACCTCCAGGCAGGCAGAAAGATCGCAGGAGCAGCTAATTACAAGCATTTCAGCATTTAGTTGTGGGTGATGTTCAGGTTGTCGGTGTAACTTTGCAGTACACGGAGGTGTGAGGACCATAGGAGAGGCAGGCTCTGGGTTTGGGTGTTGTGAATTGCTGTCTAGAAGCCTCCAGCACTCTCCACTGCTCATAGGGAATCTGGCTTAACACCAGGCAGTGTGACAGTTGCCATATGCTTTCCCAAATCCAGAAATATCTGACCTCTCACAGCACTTCGCTCAAGTTGAACGGTGTGAGCAAGCTCACCTCGAGAGCTCACAGTGTGTCCGGCCAGACTCATCCTGGCACCACTGTTGCCTCTTGCTCTGCTTTACCTACTATTTAGGCTGCAACTTAACAGTGTTTGACTGGTTAAAAAACAGTTCTATCACTGGGTTCCCCCTTCAGCATGTGCTAAGAAGCCTTCAACCGCAGCACTGGGCAATAAGAGGCAGAATGGCTCTTATTAATTAATGTGCTGCCAGCAACCAGCCTTGCAGCAATGGGTTAAGCAGCACCATCCCTATAGACGGTCATTCTGCAAACTTCTTTTTGAGTTGACCTGCTAGGATTTTTCCCTCTCCTCCCTCCCCTTCCTCTTCTCTCTCTCTCTCTTTTTTTCTCTTTATTCTTTTTCTCAGGTCTCTTGATTTCATGCTGGCTTTCTAAATTGAGGATAAAGTTAATTCAGTGCACAATGCCACAGCTGGAATGAAATATGGCCAGTCGCCCGTGTGGAAGGGAGGGCTCCGTGCTGGCTGGGGGTGGCTTGTTGCATCTCCTAAGGCCTCCACGGGCTGTCACTGATTTATTGATAGTGCTTCTAGCAATAAAGCAAGAAGTTAACTAATTATGAACATATGGTTCAGCTCACACTTGACTCAGCAGCCGCCTTGTTAGCCTGGAGCTGCCTAGGTGTTCAGAAGCAGGAGAAGAGGGAAGTTTTGGGTGGAAGGTGTGGTCCAAAGTCCCACTGACAAGCCAGAGGGAGACTTGATTGATCTTAATCTATTCTTTTTGTTAGGAGGCAGCATGCTGCTGTCAGGAACAGCTTGGTAATAACAGATTTGTGGCCTCTAAGTCCTTGTGGTTATAGCCAGCATGCGACACTCGGTCAGCTCCTTGCGTGCTCTGTACTTAATTGGTCTCAATGGTGGGGTCTGAAATGAGACGGTAGTTCAAGGTGCAACACATGCTGTACCTGAAAGTGCAGCCTGCGAGCTGCTGCACAGATGTCAGCTTTTTACCAGTGGGCTTAGCACTGAGGACCCGGAGGGTCCGCACAGAAAGGGACAAGGGGCGTCTGAGAGGACCCTGCCGATTTTCAGTGCTTAATATGGAATTAATTAGAGGAAAACTTTAGAGAGAAAGAGTGTGACTCGTAGAGGAACAAGAAGGGAGGCGCAAAGAACTTGTTAGGAAGTTAATCAAGGTGGATTGCAATTTTGCCTGCACTGAGTGGTCAGCATGCATAGTCTGGACACAGGAGAGTCTTTAATGGGAATTGATACCAGCTAGAGGGGGGAGGAGGGTGTCTCTTTCTGTCCATCTGTTGGTCTTTCACAAGTGAATTGGTCTATGCCACAGGATTCAAAACAGTGTAGTTAGACACTGGGTGTACATGGTCTGCAGGAAGAGTGAGCTTATTTCTGTCCAAACGTTTAAAACAATTTTAGGGTTCTTAGACTTCACTTAACTGGAAATTAGGCTGAAGACAAATTAGACTTTGAAGACAAAGAAGATGGTTTTAATAATAGGCATCAAAAAGAGCTCCAGGGATTAGTGATTTGACACAGCCAACAAATGGATTATTTTATGACTACCTAGACAAAGCAAAAGTGGGCAGAGAGGGCTATCTGTATGCTGGGGTGCATTAGCAAGACCGCAATCAGCAGGCTGAGGGAGGTGGTTGGTGACCTCTACTAGGCACTGGTGAAGCTGCGTCTGAAACTCTGCATCTGGTTTTGGTTTTCACAGTGCGAGAAAGTTGTTGTAAACTGGAGAATCAAACTGAAGGGCCACTAAACTGGTCAGGAGGCTGGAGCACGTGAGGGTGAGGGAGCTGGGCTTGCTTAGCTTGGAGAAGAGGGCTAAAGGAATCTGATGAGAGTCTTCTGCTGCTGTGGGGATACATAGAGAAGACAGAGGCCAACTCAGACATGCACAGTGAAAGGACTCAAAGTATTCAAAAGCTGGGAGAAGTTCTATTTCAATATGATAGGAGAGAGGAAAAAAAAAAAGAACACCTAGATGTGATAAACTAGAGATGTCATGAAATCACCATTTCTGGGGTTTTTCATAACTTGCCTGGGCCGAGTCCTGAGCAGCGTAATCTAAATTTGGAAAGGACTCCTAATTTTCCTATGACCAGGCTGCAGCTGGAGCACAGCCCAGGGCCTGGGACAGAGGTACGTGGCTCACATTCTGTCATGTGCTGCTGTGCTGGCTGGTTCGTGGCTCTGGTGTCACGCCATGATGTGCATGGCAATTATCATTGTTGTTTTTATAATGTAATGAATTGGGGCAGTTAATTAATGGGTAAAGTTGATCTGTACACAACAATTTGGAATATAATTCACCTGGATGCAGCAATAGCTTTTCTTAGCAGAGGCTGTGCTTTGAGCTGTGATTAGCTGGTTAGAGCTGAAATTATTTTTGAGGCTAAATAGGTGCCTGTCCCTCATCTATTTCTTATCTCCTGTGAGAGGATGCTGCAGGTGAGTTGAGGACCAGAATGTGAGAGCTCCCTGTGGGATCTCATATTGCTGCTGAAGATGGTTTGAGTTCACCTGGTCGAACTGCACTGCTGCAGGTTGGAAGCACTGATGTTACTTGTACTACAGGTTCTGGCTGTTGACATGTTCATCTCTTGTCAACAGTCATCCAAAGGAGATGGAGGGATAAATTCTAAGGCTATTAAAGCTGCTGTTACAGTGTATTTCTGGCCAAAGCTTTACTTTGTGTTTGCCTGTGAGGACCTTCTCTGGCTGAAATCTTTGCCTGCTGTGTAACCAAATAGGAATAGCTCCTACTTATTGAGATCCCAATGTCAGAATCTCTGTTGTAATATATGCATTAAAAAAAAAGCACAGAGACTAAATGTTCAGCCTTAAATTCTCAATAAATTCTTATTTGTATCACTCTAATAGTGTGAGAGGGAGAAATCTGAAGGAATGGGCACTTAATCCCAGCATAACACATTGTAAGTGTGTTTGCATGGTGCAAAGCAGCTTTGGAGGGAAGAAGAACTAGGATTTGGTGCTTCCCTGTCTCTTTTGGGATCATCTCTGCTGTATTTCTTACTCAGAGGAGCAGTGTGCTACAGTGGAGACTTTCTTGAGGTGCTGTTGTCATTCCTCGTCGCAAAAAAAAGCCACTGCTTTGGTTTGTAGCAAGTGCAGGTTATTTTAAAAAATGAGACTGTGGTTATGAAAAATTCAGATTAATTTGGCTCAGATTTGAAAGTGACTGGATCAGTTTGTGGTTTTGTACCTAACTCAAAAAGGGAGCTGGGGGTAAAGATTAGTATTTAGATCATAATCCCAAAAATACAGTAAATACTCAGAAACATGTGAATTTGAAGTCCGATTTCAGACTTGCTGCAAGGGCAATCTCCTAGCTGCCAGGTTAGGAGGAACTTTTCTGACTTAAGTTTGAAGTTGTTGCACCAAGGCAGACCTGTAACTGAGTAGGAGCATGCACTTGGTTTATCTGGTGCCAAATGGAAACTGGGTAGCAATGATCATAGTTTTCTGGGCACCTTTTTTCTCTGGAGTTGGCCAAAGGGGGGGAAAAAAATCTAAGCAGAACTCCCAGTGCCAATGAATGAGACCAACACATACAGATCAAAGGCAGAGGCACTTTGCAGTGAGTCCCTGCAAATTGAAAACCTCTGTTCTCTGCAAGGAACATCATGTTCCTGCTCGAGTGTGTGGGGGACTTGGAGCTTCTTTGCTATGTGTTGGTAAAATGACTTGTTCCCTGGTGCAGGAGTTGCAACACCCGTGGTTTTATACCCAAAAGCCTATTTCTTTGTCAGAGAGAGCTTTACATCACTCTGGACGAACTCTTTAGGTGCTTTCCCATATAGAACTCAGTGATATTTCCCCATCTGCTAGTTTCCTTTGGCTTCCCAGCTGAAACTGGGATCTGAGTCACGATGCTCCTGTTTCAGTACCAGTTGCTGCTCCCTTTCCCGCCAAATGCAGCTGAAGCCATTAGGATGACTTGCATCCTGCTGCATGCAATATGCCCGATCTTTACCCTACAAAGGTATTGTTTAAAGGGCTCTGAACATTTTGAACAAACTGGCCTGGCAGGGGGACTTTCAACTTCCCCTCCTTTATGGGCACAACAGCCTGTGTTTGTAAACAGAGCCTTAGAGGAGTAGTGGGAGCCACTGGAGGACTGTCAGCTGGTTAATTGGATGTCAGCTCCCTGCCGGGGACGGGGCTAATGAGTCATCCTGCAGAAAGAGAATGGCCTTGAGAAGAAAGGCAAGGAATTGGACAGCAATAATCACATCGACAGAGGAGCCCAGAGCCGCCTGTTGGGATAAAGGCAGAGCAGCATTTGGGGACCAGGGCTTCCCAGTTTGGATTTCGTTAAACAGAGATTAAGCAGGTTCTGAATTTGTAAAGTCGAGATATTATTGCTGGTGCATGTGTTTAAACAAGTGCTCCTGTGTGTGGGCAGTGGTCTAATATAGCATATAAACACTTTCAGTTTATAGGTTTTGGTGGCCTTTGTTTTTTGAAAAATACCTAAGGAAAGAAATAAAAATGATATGTTAATGGGGAGTTTAATGCAGGAAATGTTGAGAGAATCATCCAAGGAACAATGCAATCACTTCTTCAAATTAGGAAGTTTATTTTTTCTTTTGAAAACATAAGTCAAAGATTACATTCTTTTTGCTGAAAACTGTCTTCTAAAACAATGAATTTTTTTTTCTATGATAGCCTATTGTTAAAGTGAAGTTTTTTTGGAGTTAGCATTGTGTACATAAGTTCACTTTATCCCAAAACACATTTTGATTTGAAAATATTTATCAGTGTAGTTACATGAATAAATAGAGGGATTTTATTTATCTCTCTTTCAATAGAGGAAACACAAATATGAAAGATTGGATATTGGTATTAAGTTCTAAAATAAGGGCATATGTTCCCATTTAAGACTATTTTTGCCAAAGAAAATGATAATAAATGAGAAATAGTTAGACACACAAAGAAAGGTAATATAAATGTTTAAAGAATTTTTAAAAAGATGGCTGTAAGAAATCCTGGTAAGTCATTAGGTCTCTCTGTATGCTCTAGAATGAGCTGCCTTTTAGCTAAACTGTGCCTGACGGGTGTTTACCTAGCCAGATCTTAAAAACAGAAAACAATGGAAGATCCCTTGCCAACCAGTTCCAGCATGCCACTGTTCTAACTGCAGAGATTTTCCTTGATATTGAATTTGTGGTAACTTAATTTCATTGCTTCAGATCCTGCACTCCTTGAGCACAAAATTAATTCACTTGCCTCTTTTAGCAGCATTTTCTGTATTTGATACCTTTCTTAAATCATCTTCAGAGGAAACACCACATTTTCTTACTCTTTCATGGTATCCAAATCACTGATTGTTCTAGTGTCTATTTGCTGTTTATTATTGACTGAACAACCAAGAGAAGATGGGGGAGGAGGAAAGGTAAAACTGGACCCTGCTGTAAATAGAGTTTGTTACCCAGGAGAACTTTTGTAGGTAGGAGTTACCTGCTAATTGGAGTGTCAGGGGAATGGAGTCAATGCTGGATATGGCCGAGCCACAATGGTCATCCTGAAGTCTGAACACATCTCGGTTGTGAGTGGCCCACCCCCATCCTGTCCTCTGGAGCACATAAGCAGTGAGCTCCCTGATCCTAGAGCAGCTCATGGCAGCAGCACCAGGAAGATCTCTATGCCTCAGTGCCCCTAAGTCATTCAAAAATGGACGTTCATGTGGCTGACAGCCAGCAGAATAAAGGAGGTATTGGCTTCTCTCCCAATTTATGCAACATTCTGGTTTTTATCAGGGCTTCTCTGAGGTTTCCTTTATAGGCAAAAAAGCAAATGGACAAAATGGTGTTTCCCTTGATCTGTATTCACCTGTAGATTCCAGACCTGGTCTGAAACAGCTGAGGAAATACTTCATTTAGTTTCTAAAACTGCTTAAATATTGCATACTGGCCTGGAACTATGGGACTTCATGGATAGGGAAACTCTTCTTTTGAAGGTTGTGGATCCCTCAGTAGCAGGTGACATTCACAGGAACTCTTGTTTGCCCTGGACTCCCACTTGTGCCTTCTAAAAGGGTGGCTGTTTTGGAGAAAAAGTTTTCTAATGAACCAGGATGTGCAAGAAAAAAAAACTTGCAGAGAGCTGTAGGGACAGTGTGGTTCCAGTTACCCAAGGGAGGATGGAGCGCTGTGTCACCTCCTTCCACATGGATAGCATGGCATATTTACCTGGCTGCTGCTTATGCTAGATCTGATCTGTGGAGCAAATTCAAAAGGCTGTCAATCCTGGACCAAATTAAAACAGAATCATGAGAATTAACATGCTTTATAAATGCAGGTTAAGCACACTGTAAGCACACTGTAATTATAGTCAGCTGCCTGGCTCCTGCAATCCAGTAGCACTGGGCTTAGGAATTGACTATACAATTAATAGGAGCTTATATTAAAGGCATTAGTAGAGTTACAAAAGCTTTGTAACAAGAGTGTGACCCAGCCTTGGACAGAGACAATGAGGGTTTGTGTGCTATAATTAGCACACACAAAACCTCCCCATTAACTTGACAGTTTTCCATTTGCCTTTTAAAGAAATGAGCAGTGCAAAGTACCCTCAGCCCGTCAGAGATGGGAGCTGTGCAGTCAGTAT
Organism: Lycocorax pyrrhopterus obiensis; assembly: GCA_014706295.1. NCBI lineage: Eukaryota > Metazoa > Chordata > Aves > Passeriformes > Paradisaeidae > Lycocorax > Lycocorax pyrrhopterus. Next base: position 14,956,067 of record JACSVZ010000016.1, on the reverse strand, counting down.
GGAAGTATTTGGGATCTCAGTGTTGTCTTTCTTTGGTCAGTACCAGCTGGTCAGCAGAGATACCTGATGAAACAACTTTTATATAAAAGGTTAGGCTCTGTCCCCACACTGCCTGAGTTCCAGGACCAGCTGCTACTAGCCCTCTGAAGAGATGAATCTCCTTTTCTCTTCCTTGCTCACCTGAAACAAGTGGTTCTTAGAGCAGAGAAATATTTTGACCTGTTGCAGGGCCTGATGGTTATGGGACAGAAGCAAATGCAGGAGGGAATGAATTTTTTCATATATGAACTAAAGTATTAGAAGAAATCTCACTTTGAATTCAAGACCAGTGTTGGTATTTGTGATCTGTAGCAGCTGGAATCTTTGAGGCCACTCTGCAGGTCTAGGATAGAACTGGAGAAGGATTGTGGGAATTAAAGGTAACAAGCTAGAGAGGTGTCTGTAGGAACAGATTTATGTAGGATATCTGAGCCTGAAGAAAGGCAGAAAAACAGAACTTGAGGACTGATGGAAAATCCTTTTGAGGCAAAGAATATTCAGCAGCAGTTTATTTGCTTTGCGTCCCATATGCATCTTAAAATTCAAATGACGATTAACACAGAGTCTTTTTGGGCAATTGTCTGTGTGACCAAGGTGGAGTCTGGTGGTTAAGGATGAGGAAAAGGGTTAGTGTTCACCTTCAGCTCGTGTGTAGATGTGCTGATGAGCTCCAGAGGTACTCTGCTTATAAGACTTGCATCACTAGTGCTGCTGGTCTATGGGACAGGGCTAACAGTGTGTGCAGACCTGTGGCAGTGAAGGACATGGGGATGCCCTGCGGTTGCTAACGTTCACGGAGTACTCAGATCTACTCCATTCATCCACTAAAGATTGATTTCTTTTCTTACATTTCTCTATGTTACTGTGATAAGATTCTTTCACACTAAGCAGGACTTCCCTTCTTAAGAGAAGAGAGGTGGCTGAGATCGAGTTAAATGCACAACGGGGTCTTTCTGTGCTGAGACAAGCACCTCTGAAACTTGGTAGACAGATACAGAGATGAGCCAGAGAGTAGCATGCAGTGCTCCTGCCCAACCATTGACTATCTATTACTCCTATTTCTGGATGTAAAATACAGGCAATTTCTGACTAAAGGTCTCTCATGGGAGAACCTCTTTTAAGATTTTTTCACACTTAAGTTGACCTTTCTTCCCTTTAAGGTTTGGTTTATGTCTAATGTCCCTCCAAAGCCCATCTGTATTCCCAAGAGAAGCTCTTCTCTGTCATTTTTGCTGTCATCCTACAGTTTTGGGAATGGGCAATAATCTAGAGGAATGTTATTTCTGTCAAAACTTTTCCCTCTGCCTGACTTTGTATGTGGACCTGAACAGCATCTAGTGCTCGCCTGAGGCAAGGTGCAGCATTTCCTATTTAAAAAAGCAATCTTCTTTTTCACTCACTTTTCAACATTTTGCCACTTTCAGAAAAATTTTGTGTTTCCAAGTGGCCTCAAAGAATATCAGAGTCATTGCGTAAAAATAATTCCATATTGCTTGCTTTCTCTTCTTCTAACTATGCAGTCTGTGCTGGGGCTTCTTATAAAGCACACATTGCTGGTGGGCTCTGGCTTTCCTGTAGTGCACTAATATGTAATACAAATGACATCTGTCATGTTTGATTTGTTCTGGTGCTTAAGTTGGGGGAAGAATAGCTCTCACTTGTGACGGGAAGTTTTGAGTCTGAGTTGAATTGCCTTGCAATTTGCTATGGTCAGTAAAGAGGGCTGCTCTTTGCTGCGGCTACAATAAAGTCCTACTAGTGCACTGATCATAGCAGTAAATGCAAAGAGAATGCTTCTAGAAGTTCCTGAGCTTGAAATCTCTCACAGCTAGAAAAGTATATGGCTGAAGCAGTGCCCTGCTCTAGCATTCTTTCCTGGACAACCTCTGCTAGCCACAGCAGAAGACAGGTTGTAGAGCTAAATGGTCCATTGGTACTGTTGAATCTTCGTTTTTACAAAGATTATTTGATTATCTTTCACCCCTTCTTCTCAAAATGAGGGCAGATTACCCAGCTGTGTGGTATCATGTTGCTTAAATTGTCCAATATGTACCACTTCTTATCCTAAAGTTGGCAGTAGCTGGAGGGTTAATGTTATTTGGGGTTCTGCCAGTGATGAGTTAAAAAAGATGGTTGAAAATAAAGTGTTCCAGCCTAGACAATTGTTTGCTGTCTTACTGTTTTCTTGAGTGTTGGAAAAGCTTAAAACATGAAAATTCTTATTGAGTGACATTTTTATAATTAAATAAAAAATTAATTAGATTTTCTGCTTCTTTTGGTCTACCCCGCAGACCTCTTCCACATTGCCTTAGGCTGTGTCCCTCTGTGCCACCTGGTTCTTGGTTTTCTGTCATGTTGCTCCCTGCCCAGTGTCACAGTCTGTACTGGGGGTGCAAAGGCTTTGTCCTCTGCTGTTCTTATGACCTGAGGCTTGCCTCCTGATTTTTCCCTTTAAGAAAAATCTTCCATTGCCTGAACCGTTCAGTTTCTGCTAATTCTGTCTTTCGTTCTTTGGTGTTGACGTAATTAATAATTTTATAAAGCTGTGTGGCAGATGGTTTGCATGAAGCATAAGCAAATAACTTATTCTCGTTTGCTTAGAATGTTAGGGAAGCAGTGTTTGTCTAGATATACTCTGATGTGCCTGCACTTTTTCTTTGAGCAGAGTTTAGGTTTTTAACATGCGTGTACGGAGACTGGAGCATACACCCAATCTGCTTCATCACACACTTGTGTGCACTCCTGTTGTGTGCCCTGAGTCTGGATAGATTTCATACACATGGCCTGACAGTCTGATGGTTGCTATTATGCTTCAGAGTATGTTTTCAAAAATAATTTCCTGCCACATTCCTGACTGTATTTGTAGGCTGAGTTTATCCTCTTCCCTGCTGCTCCATGATCTGCCCCTAGGTTACTAACAACCCCAACAGACAGCCTGGCTCATGCGACCTGCTGCTTAGACACAGATTAACTCCCCACCAGCCATATGGGCTACCAACTCCACAAATTCCTCTCCTTTTGCTTTCTGCTCTCAGTAAAGTTAATGGACAGTTTGCTGGTAAAGAAAACGTAAAACAAAACCCCAAACCTGTGACATAATCACCTGGGTTTAACACAACTGGCCCCTCCATCTGCCTTTACACTGGTATTTGTGCATATAAAGCAGAATATGGTGCTGTGCACAGTGCAGGTTCATCCTGGTGACTTTCCCTTATGGCACAGGTACTTGCTTACAATACAATGGAATTAGACGTAGGCATTATGCATATATTGCACACATATAACCATCTATAATTGTATGTTCTTAAAAAGATTGCCATTGTTGTGGTGGGCTTTAGTTAGCAGTGACTCTTGTGGTCATTTCTTAAATGTTATTAGACTGGCAGGCCACATTTCAAGGTGATTTCAACACTGACTTTACAAGATACATATTTGGGGAGGAGTGCATGAAAGGCCAGAAACCCAGAGATTTTATCAGAAAACTGAACCCTTCAATGTCAAGTGCTGACTTGAGGATGCTCTTCCTAAATACTATTTCCTGCCTGTGTCTTAGATGTTGGGTGCCAGGATGCTTAGGAATTACTGGGCTGAGTCTTGGAAGTGCTCAAGGCCAGCTTTAGCAATTGTCAGTGGTGTGCTCTGCCCCAGCCCTGTGCCTGGACCTGTTGTGTCTGTGGCTCCTGTCCAGGCTGAGGCCTGACTGGCTCTGCTTGGGCTTCTTGCCACCTGGGACAGACAAGGACATCCAAAAGACATGGTGGCATTAGTCTGCACTCTGGAAAACATGCTGCCTGTCTGAGATGCAAGTGGAACTGCCTTGAACCACCTCAGGCTTTAGTCATGAAATACCCTTCTGTCACTGAGGCACTCTTAAATATAAGACTTGGGTTACAGGCACACTGCCTCCAGTCACTTGTGAATTACTTTGTACATCAGTAGTTTGTACCATACCTTTATCTGCAGTGTGTGTGTTCATATACAGGTAACCTGATCCCTACAAATATGACAGATTATCATCTTTATTCCTGTTGCTTGGATATTTGATTTTTGCTAAAAGTTGGATCCTTAATTTAACCCTGGAGTTAGGACTTTGCATCTTAGATTGCAAGCATTAGCTTACACAGTTTTTATATTTCTTTGCTAAAGGACTGAATGGTTATGGAAAGAGGAGGACTTCAGGTAGCCCAATGAACAATATAATTGGTGAAACTGCTGTCACAGTTCCAGCAGTGCTGGGTTTACAAATGTGTAGCTCCCTACATGCTTCTGGAGGGGCTCGTTCTTTGAATGTTTTGGCAAATAAGGAATTTAAAGCTTTAAGAAGAATCAAATGAAAAATACGATATAATATAAACTTTTAAAAGCAAATAGATTTCCTTCAATCATCTGTGACTTTTAAAGAGGAAATATGAATATTTTTAGTCTCTTTGACTTTTCCATGTGTATTGCACCATAGAAATTCAAATATATCTTATTGGACCTCATCCAACACTTTACAGGCGGCCACTTTTCCTCATCCTTCCTCAAAATTAAAAGGTTTGCTAATGATTTTTGGATTCTCCAAATTTTCAGTCTTTGGAAAGAGGGAAAAAACCAGCCTCCTGAAATTAAAAAGTAATGAAGTATGGCCTCTCCAGTGACAGAATGCAAACTAGGATAGAATGAAAGAAAAGAAAGACACTCGAGTATAGGTAGTTCCTATTTTCCAAATGACCAAGGGGGTTTCATAAAAAAACTTCTAGTATTTATTTTTCAGAAAAAATGTAATCTTTCGAAATATCCCAACTTACGATCACCTTTTTGCTTTCATACTGAACATCTGTAGAGGCAGGTATCATGTGTGAGAATATTGAAAAAAATTTGGGAGCTCCACATTAGGTGGTATATTCGACCTGTCTGATGCTTTGGTCCCTGCCTTGAGCTGTAGTTGCTACTACAGAAACGAGTAACATGAAATTGAAGAATCCATGCTTTCAAACAAATGGGATTTATAAGTGATTTTTGACAAGTGCTGATTATTCTGAAGGAGTATATGCAGTTTTATATGATGTGTTTCGTAAATGGAATTGCCTTTAATTTATCTGTAATAAATAAAATAAATTAAAAATAAATAAATCTGTAAATAAATTAATCTGAGGCAAGTCTTTCTCCTGCTTTTGTTCAAGTTGGTAACAGAGAAATGAGATGAAAGGGATGAGCTGGTTTCCATGTAGATTCGTTGATTGATTCTGCTGGAAGTATTACCTGAATAGAGACAGGTAGAGCTATCCCTCGTTACTGGGATGCTGGGGAGCTAAATATCTGCGAAAATCCATCCTCACTTGCAGGTTCTGTGACCACAATATGTCATTCTTTGCAGCTGGATGGATATAACTGTGAGACTGACCAGAAGGACCCTGGCTTTTCTCCCTCTGAGCTTAATGGTGAAAATCCCTCACTTTCATCTCAAAACCAGATTAAAGATTTGTGGTATTATTTGACATGTCTGGGACTGTCCTTTGACTTGCCTGTTTTGGGCCAAATGGATCTCACCCCCTTGGATCTGCATGGCTGTTCTGGCTGTCTGAGGACACAGGGCAGAGGCAGGCCTGAGGGCAAGGCAGGTTGGGAAAGAGAGGTTACAAGGGCCCGTCTTTAGTCTTTGGGATGTCAGGATTACTATTGAATTCTAAGATTTGCAACGCCCCTCATTTATTTACAATCAGCAATGAGGGAACTCCAAGGTGCCAGCCCATGGTGTGTCTCTGCAGTCAGTGCAGAGCACCCGGAGCTGGCCAAGAGCCGTAACTCCTTTGGTTATTCCCCATCGCGAGCAGTGCACGGGGAGAAGGGGGTTGTTGCTGTTTGCTGTGCTCTGCAGGGTTTATGTGCACCCTTAGCTGGCTGGTGGCAGGGTCAGGGGAGTAGACACCATGTACAGTTGTAAGGTCTTTGCCTCTCTGATAATACACATTCAGCTTGAGTCCTCTGTCCCATCCTTGAATAATGAAAATTTCTCAGCAGGATGGTGATTTGTGCTGTGGCCCCAGGTTCTAGGGAGGAGGGGAAAAGTGGGGAGGAAGAGATTTCTATATCAGCAAATACCTTGGAGGTGGATGCAGGATATTTAGGGAGCACGTGCAAGCCGCCATGTGAGCAACAGGGAACCAAAGTCTTAATGAAAGCCTTTGACAGGAGGGTAGGGCTGGCTGCCGTGGTCGCTGGCGCTTAGCTCTGGTGCAGACGCCAGCCAGGCCCTGCTGACATAATCCTCTTAGGGAAAGAAAGAGTGGAAACCGTTTCCATTTGCTCCATGTTCTGTTGGGACACCGTGTTTGCTGTGTCCAAGTCTTCTACATTTCTTCCTGTCTTCTGTCTCTGAGGCACGGCAGGACATCTTAGGAAGGGAGAAGCACTACAAGTTTTACCCTTCCTCAAATGGACCTGGATGGATTTGGGATGGAGAGCAGTAGGAATAGGTCTGCCTCCCATGAATCACTTTGGGCATGGGCTGTTACTCCTTACAGCCTGCCTTGCTGCCTCTGTACATCTGTGCTTTATTCCTGCTGTCTTTCTTCTCCAATGCTGGACCACACTGCTTTTCTCTTGATACGGTTGCCTCCTTAAAGGTCTCATGTAGAGTTACTCTGCTTTGCACAAGCTGCCTTCTAAAATTTTGGTGATGGTTTTGTATCTATTGAGACTAAACAGATGCTGAGATCAATATTCCAGGCGACTTCATTTCTGGTACCAAAATTCCAAATCCAACCACCTGGTTTTTAATGTAGGGAAGAAAGCCCTCATCTAGGTCTGAATTTTGCTAATCACAATCTGAAACATGTCTTCTTCACTTTTTTTGAGAAGGAATTACAAAACCAGATTTCCCACCAGATCTGGAGAGCCTGAGCAGAGCTTCTCTCTGACCACTATCAAACAGGCCTGGAGCGATATTTGGTGCCTCAAAACTCTCTCAAAGGGATGTGTAATACCCCAAACCCATGGGTAAGGGTTTCCCATCTTCAGTCTAAAAGGACAGGTCTCTGCATGTTCAGAGGAAGAATCAAACCTTTACACCCTGTTTTTGCTTCCATTCATGATATTTGTTTTGATTTTTTTTAAATGTTTTTCCCAGTCTTTGACACCTCATAGCATTAAATTAAATGGTTTTTACATACCTAACATCTGTGGTGCACTGTCCTCTTGCCATTCTGGGAGAAGCTGGTCTTAGTCATGTGGGTTTGGTCTTTGTACTGGCCAGGTCAGGTAGAGGAGCAGCATGTTTATTTCAATATTAAGCTGTCAGCAGTTTATACCAATATATTGTAAGGAAAAAGAGGTTCCTGAACATTATTAAGTCTTTAGTTTGGGATTAGGAGGTTTTAAGACAGATTTAATTAAACAGAGCAGGGACACCTTTATGAACCTGAAGTTGGGGTTAATTCGCTCCCCTAATGTGCTCCATTTCTTGATTACACAAAGATGAAACAAATTCCATGTCCTACTTGGGGAGCCCTGGATGGGAATATGAAGTTTCATCTCCAGACAGTTCAGTGCCCTGCCAGTGAGGCTATGATTAATAACCATGTCAGGGGACTCTTAGTGCTGGAAAGAAATGAACTGGAGCCACGTCTGACAGTGAGCCAGTGCCACACAGGGAGCTTTCGTAGAGATTGTGGTCCTGGCTGCATGGACCTGAGAGAAGAGGCCCTTCAGGGTTGCAGCAAGATGGGGGAAGAGGAGAGGAGGGATACAAAAGTTGTCAGGAGGTCATGAATAATGGAACCAGAGATAGGCAAATTTAAATAAGCACCTTTGTGCTTGGCATCTCTTGGACTGTGATGAGCTCCTTCTCAGTGAAGTGGTGCAATGGGCCAGATGTAATTGGAGCTTACCCCAACTGCCACCACCACGGTAACCAAGCACAAACAAATCCATTTCAGAGCTGTCTTGAGTTTCTGATGGTTTTTCATTAGATGCTTCCCACTTCTGCTTATTTCTGGCCCCCGTGTCTCAGCGTTCAAGTGGCACAAGATTTGCAGAGGAGAACACTGTGACAGTCTGTGTTACACCTGCACAGCTTTTAGTCTTTAAACCTGTATTCATAGAGACATGGACCTTACGTTGGTGAGTTTCATGCTAGATGCATAATAAAAAAATTAGGCATGAACGTATTTTGGTAGGAGAAATGAATGAATATTTGAGGATATTGCAATGAGTTTTGTTTTGTAGAATCGTGTTTACAGAGCTTTAAACCCAAAAGGGACCACCTTGCCTCTGACACCAGACAGCTCTGTCAGTTCTCTCTACACTGAGGTTCTGTATGTGATTAAAACATCCTCTCCCAAAAGGCACCTGCCCTGATTTTGAATTACTAGAGGACAGTGTCACTGTGTAAGGGACAGTGCCACTGTGTGGGAAACAGTTCCAGTGTTTACCTGCTTATGTTATTTGAAGTCTTTCCCTTCTTTCCATTGTGAGTAGTAGCTTCCAACTACTGAATGAAAGATCCTGTATGTACCTGGAAGTGGAAACATGCTCACATGTGGCTGTTGGTCTCATGCTACTCTTCTCTTTTGCTGGAATGAACAGACAAAAAAGATGGTTCTCAATCCAAATACACCACAAGTGTTGGACAAGACCGGGGAAAAGCTGGTTCCCTGTTTTGTAGTTCATTTCTCTATCTGAAATGTACAGCTGTCAGCTCTCTTTAATAAAAAAATAGCTTCGCATCCTACAATTTTTGGTGTGAACTGAACACAGATGAACGTGCAAACCAAGTTCCTGTATCCTTTGCAGTTGCTTTCTCATTTCTTATTCCAAGCATCTGTATGAATTTGATGGGAGCTCCTGCTGTGGACAATCACAGCTGAACAGTGAGTCAAGGATACAAATTAAGTCCAGATTTTTAAAATGTTATTTCGGAAGTCCTGTACAGTTAGTGCACTAAAAGCCTAACTGATTTTTTTCCAGTCAGGCCGCTTTATACACACAGTATTTGGGAAAAATTTTAGGTCAGGGAGCAGTCAGCTTTTGGCTGTATGTATTATTCTGGATGCATCTTGGTGCAGACTTGATTTTCTCATTGGGCCTATTTTTATTGTTTTGTAGTGTTTCTGGAATACCAAACAACGAGGTTGTAGCACTGTTGACATGCAGATCTGGACGCTGGCCCTGCAGACAGTTAAGGAAGGGCAATAATGCCACCTTATGTCCTGATTTGTCACTGCCGAGCCAAGTACTTGGTTCAAGTCAAACGCGTTCTGAGCAAGGAGTGCTGTGGGCTGAGTCCCCCCTGCTTTCTGGAGTTATTTCCACTTGGCCAGAAAGAAGCCAAGATGAATGTGAAATGTTTGGTGTTTCGGCAGAGAATTGACTCCTACTTCACATCAGTTTGGGAGCATGAAAGTGTAAAAAAACAAAAGACAGTTTAGCCCCAAAGTGCTGACGTCAAAACCTGTGAACATAATGCAAGCTTTCAAACCTATAAATATTTGCATGAAATGCTTCCTGAGTTATTAATTTGCACTACTAATTTAAAAGATTTTTAAAATAAATGACACTAAAAGTGGAACTCTGTTGGAAATAGACATTTACAGGCAGTAGGCTTCCATTCGCTTTTGACTGTTGCATTGTTTTCTACAAAAAGTTGAATTTCTTAGAAAATGTAATTATCGGAAATTTAGTAGGAATGTATTTTATAAAAAATAGTTCAGATAGTAGGAGCTAATTGAGCATCAATATGGCCAGGTTCAAAATTAACATTTAATAATGTTCTCTGATTATTGGTTTGTAGTCCCAGTCATTTGGAGGGGGGAAAGTGTGATTTAAGAATTAAGGAATACAATGTTTTCACTGAGTTTCTAGTTGACAATGATGTGGAGGGAAATCTGCTGGAGGACCATTACTATTTTTTGCACATAAAGGGGACATAGTCCTGCCAAGTGGGTGTTGCTGAAGTCATTGGAACCTACTGAAATGAGCAGTGAGTCAAGGATACAAATGAAGTCCAGATTTTTAAAATGTTATTTCAGAAGTCCTGTACAGTTAATGCACTAAAAGCCTAACTGATTTTTTTTCAGTCAGGCTTTATACACACAGTATGTGAATATGGTGAATATGATGCTCTCAGAAAATAGGTGGTAGAACTCCTTCAGGTATAAAGCCAGACTATTCTTCCCAATAAAGACTTCCTGCCCTTTGGTACAAATGTGTTTTCTATGTTACGAATTTTCTGTTGGGAAGTTGTTATGCTGCTCTGAACACAGGCACACTCAGGGAATAAACAGGTTTAGAACATAATGCAGTAAGACAGTAGGAGTACAAAGAGCCTAATACTTAAGGGTGCCAGAAGGCCATAGCTACAATTTTGCATGTGTGGAGCTTGCAGAAAATATAAATTTGATAAAATTCTGTAAAACTTTGGAGAGCAGGCATGTGATCTCACTGGATCATAGCAGAGGAACTTCTGAAAGGGTTGGTGATCTTCAGAAAGGAAAGATGTTTCCTGTAAGGCAACAAGTTCAGTCTCACAAGGGGACAGGTGTGTGCTTGGCTACCTGCTGTATGTGTTGACACAAGGAAAATGCACCATATTGATGTCTGTCAACGTCTTAACATTGCCACAGCAGAACTTACTAAAAATAAATGTGCAAGTTCACAGCTTTAGTGGTCAAGTGAATGTTCTTGCGTGGGTCAGCTGAATGCCTCGAATGATTTTCTAGAATTGAGAATTTATACAGGACTCTTAATTCAGCAGAACTTCAGAGCAGACAAATCTGTACTTCCAGTTACAGGTGCCTGCTCTTCTATATCTTTCTCTATTTTCTGGGGGCTGCATGCCTGATATCCCACAGTCCATGGGGGAAATGTGGTCCTTTTCTGCAGAAACGGGCATGCAAGGAGTATTTAATTTCTCTCAGCTGAAGGAAAAAAACCCAAACAAAACAACCACAACCCAGGTTTTGATCTTCCTATTACTACAGCATGGATTTGTTTTTCTTCATACACAGATTGCATGGTAGGGGGTTGCCGTTGTCTAAGCAACTTCTTTGGGATGGAATCCTTTAGAAAGAAAGGAAAAAATAATCCACTCACTCTCCTGCTTTTGTAATCTCATTCCAGGGTTTTGGCATCATCTCCCTGTGAATCTGTTGTGCAGTTTAGAGAACATTTTACTCTGCCTTTGCTATCTTTATGCCCTTATGGGTTCCTTTGTAGGTAACGCCTCCTCCTTGGATCAAGTTCATTTCATTTGCTTTCCTCCTGAACCCTTATCTTCTTGGTTAAATAGAGTGCTGAAATAGTTGGCAAACTTTGAGCATCTTTAATTATCATTAGCAAATTGTTGAGAACACAGCAGACAATTGACAGTCTGGTCTTCAGAGTGCCATTAAAAGAGATTAGAAAAGACTGTTTGTATGCGTTGTACAAATTTGTTTGTTTTCTAGCACTGGGAGTATAATGAAAATGTCCCGGCCAGACTTAGCTGTTGCCGTAGTACCAGTCAAAGCCTGGGACATACGAGCAAGGCATCGTTGTTCTGGGTTACCCAGGACCTCTGGGTTACTGAACCTGGCCCTTCTGAGCAGAAGGCTTGCAGGGCAAAATGAAATCCCAGTGCAGACTGACTGCCCTGCCCCTCCTCAGCTTGCCGAGGAATGTCTGCCTGCATGGCACTTGCAAGTGGATTATGAAGCCACTTGTATATAATGACATCACTTAATTATATAAATCAGTAATGTACAGGGTGAATATCTCAGGTAGATAAATGTATTATGTCCAGCAAAAATCAATTTAAAAATGCTTTAGTTAAGAAAAAACAAAAAAAAATAGTCTCAAACATTTTCAAGGCAAGTTTGAGTTGGAGGTAATGAGTGCTCAGCCTGTTCTCTGATGTGTAGGAGGTTAGTCTAAGTGTTTATTTTGTCTAATATAAAAATGCATTCTCATTTTACATGTGCAAGAACTCCTCTAAACATTTGGTGTCAGTAATGCCTTATGCCTGAGTAGTTTCCCAGTTCACTCCCCAGCACCAGAGTATGTAGAGAGAATGTGGTGAAACAAGGGTCAGAGGGATGAGGCCCTGCTGCTGGCCATGTGTCTCCTGGCTCAGTTTAAATTACTATAGAAAGCTTTCTTGGTTATGTGTGTCCAACAGGAGAGATGCTGGAAACAGTCTTCACACTTTGTAGAAATTCATCTGGCTTTCCCCTTTGCGTTACCAATGTGTTTCTCACAATGAATTTGTCACTTCATTTTTGCAGTCACACATGAGTTTGAAATATTGAAGTGGAGCTTAACAAAATGTCTTAGATTTCTCACTTGGATCAAAATTCTGAGTGGTTATATTTCAAATCAGTGATGCTTTCTCTCAGATTTCCTTGGAAACATGCAGGCCTCTAGGAAACACCTACAAATGTGCCAACTTCAAGCTTCTTGAGAAATCTGGTGGGTTTGATATTTCTCACACTGTTTTGCTGACAGATTCACAGTTGTCATGGTTGTGTGGATATCACTGTCCAAGCTCTGCATAGGTGCTTATTGTAGTGTAAGGTGGAATTAGGGAGTGTCTGGAGAGGGTTTCCAGCTGCTTTGGCAGAATATTCTCTCAGATCTCTGATGCTGAGTTTTGCTCAGCTGAGCTGCCCAATACGTGTTACCACGGCTCATCCTATGAGACAGCTTGGATCTGCAGGAGAGATGGTTCTGATTTCCCCACCTGTGAAGTGTTAAAGACTGTTTTTAACAGAGAAGAGCTGAGAATTTTGCAGGCCCTGCAAACCACCAAGTGATCATGTACATCACTGCCTGTTTTTTCAGATAGCTCCTGGAAGACCTTCCATGTTAGAGACTGGCGCCTCCTTGCCAAAAAATGTTATAGGGGCTAAAGTTTGACTTGTGTTCAAGGGAAGACTGGAAAAGTTCAGAAAGGAGAAATCCAGGCAGAGTTACCAACCACTGAAAATGCCCCTCTAACTCTGGAAGCTCCTGGGCTGAAAACAGTTGGAGACTGGAGGAATTTAAGGGAGAAGAAACACGCATCTGTGTGCTCTGTCTAGCTACTGAGACCATTGTTGAGGCTGGGCTGCTTACTTAGGGAGGTGTTCACTCTGATCCAATGCAGCAAACATTGTTTTCGTATAAAACTTCTTTCTATTAACATAATTTTCTCATAACCTTATATTCCAGTCTTGATGAGTACTGAATTCTCAGGTAATTTGGGTATTAATTGAGGTATTTCCATCCAGAGCTGAATGAACCCTTTGAAGCTGCAGACCACTGGGCATACAAGAGAATCCAGATTTGTTGCAAAGATTTTGCTTCCTTAAAAAGTACTGTACTACTGCAGAAAATAAACTTTATACTTAGTGTCCCATGAATTGTGCCCCCTTTCCTGTGTGGCCCCTATGCTTTGGGCTCCAAGGGATGTCCCTGTGTGAATCCTACAGAAAAAGTTGACAAAGCTGCTGTCTGCAGCTCTGGGCGCTAGAAGGGCAGCAGGTAACAAATGTTGAGCATCCCTTTTATCCACTTTGCCAGCCTAATATTAGTTAATCCACTGATGAAGCCAGATTTGAGTAGGATGTGGGAGTAGCTGTAGCAGTGACAGAGATGAGGGCGCATTTCAGCACTTTGCTGACCTGCTGTGCAGGCAGGGACTCCAGCTGAAGCTCTGAGCAGCTGCTGGCCAGTGTGTGCTAGCTGTCCCCTGGGAAACCACGGTGAGGGAGATGGTAGAGTGGTTTGATGAGACAATAACAACGCATGTGAAAATATTCTAAGTTTTCAGTCATGGCATGGTTGACTTAGGCAGAGAAACTGTAACTGTCAGGGTAAGCTTCAGAGGTGGGAAGAAGGCTCAACCCAAACTGGTTGAGAAGTGAGTTTTTGTCCATTCCTGCAGGTCTTTAGCCCCATTGCTGCAGCATGTTTTTGCCCACACCCTGGTGGAGCAGAGTGGCTGTTTTCACGTGGCACTGCACGTGATGCAGTTCTTTGGTTCTTCCTCCTTTTGACCCCCTAATCAATTTTTTCCACTTTCATTTGGGAAGAAACAAAAGGTTTGGTGGGGAGAGAGAAGCAATTTCCTTTTAATTGCTTGTTTGTCCTTGTCTGTTCTCCCATCTTTTCACATTTCTCGGAGCAGGGTTGGGAGTGTTTTGTCTCTCTTTTTTCCTCTGGTACCGATGGAGAAGAATGACATTTTCTGCTTGGATAGAAACCAATCACTTCCCCAGACCCCCTTGAAAAAGCTTAATTTGCTCAACTAGTCAGTATTCCATCTTCGTTAAAAAGTCCCAGACTGGAATTTGGATTTAATCCTTTGACTCACGTTTTTCCTTCTCTCCTTTGCCTTCCACATTCCCACTTACACTTTCCAAAGTACTTTCCTCACCACCTTTTTTGATTGCTGTGCACTCAAGTTACCCTTAGCTCAGAAGGGAAAAGGACAGAAAAATACCCCCAAAACAAAAGCAAATAAAAAAGCCCCTCACCAAAGTAAATAAATAAGTAGACAGAGAAAACAGGCTGCTAGTTCATTTTCTTCTGCCTTTCCCTTAAGGCATGAGGTAATGCCAAACTATTCAGTGTGTGATGCAACTGCCTGATGGACATTCAGAGAATCCCAGCAGTGGCAAAAACAGTTTACCCAAGCGTGAGCTGGCAGTGAGACCAATTTCTCCAACAAGAGACTATTTAAAGCCACAATGTGATGCATTTTTAACATTTTTATTCAGCACAGGATTTAATTGCTCACTGACAAACCACCAAGACATTTGTGCCTGGGTGTTTGTGACTGGAATTGTGTGCTATCTGTGGATTGTTTCAGAGCTGTTCAGTCATCAGCTGCGAGACTGATGCAGGAATGAGAATTTGTTCCCTTAGCACTTGCTGCCTGAGATGGATCAGGAAGGGTCCCTGAAGGGTCCTCTGGTCACGTCTTGCCTCTTCAATTTTTCTCCACTTATTTCTTCCCAGCAACCTTTACCCTTCTGCCAGCTTGCTCACAAAGGGTGAGGCAAACTGTGATCCTCAATCATCTGTGCTTTTTTGTCTTTAATGCTCACCTGGCTCTTGAGATTGACTTAACCTTACCAGTTAAAACCCATTAGCTCTTAAAAAATGTGCTGCATCAAAGTCAACTCATTGTCACATGGGACTCACAGGATTCCCAAACTCTGCTGAGTTGTGGCCTTGTCTGCCAAATGTTTTGACATCCTTGGGCAGAAGCAGCTTTGTGTAAGTCAGTGAAGGATGATGGAGTTGCACACATAGCCCAGCAGCTTTATTTTGTTAGAGCTATCCAGGCAGTTGAACCCTAGCAGTATCTTTTCAGAGATGTCAGCAGTGAGCTGGTATTTTCTGAGACTAAAGCTCCAGAGTAACCCATTTGTTTACCCGTGGGGGTTGTGGGAATCACTGTGTTTTCTGGAGTCTCAGTTTCCCCACCTGCTGAGAAGCAGCAGCGATGGTTGTCCTCCTTTGTGAAACACTCAAAGGCTGCTGATCCTGGGCTCCCTGCAGGCAGGTGCTGCCAGCTCCCAGGAGGTTGCTGCAGGTACTGATCATCTGGATATATGAGAGACAGGAGGAGTCTCCAAGTAATTCCAGGAAGTCCCACTCCCAGTAGCCTCCCTCCCATCTCAGCACAGCTTTCAGTACTCTTTGCTTAAGTATTAATTAACATATGAGCCAAAGCAGAAGCACTTAAATTATTGGTTTGGGTGGATTATCCATTCCCTTGAACCTCCTAGACTTTTTTCTTCTTCTTTTTTTTTCTTTTTCCTTTTTTTCTTTTTAAATCAAGGCAATGTGTTAAATGTGATGACTGTGTTGACATTGCACAATATAGAACCACCAGCTCCTGAGCTGGGTCCTTCTGTTGCCTTTGCATAGGAAGTCACTGCAGAAACACATTGCTGGGACATTGCACTTGATGCCATCTCGTTGCATGGCAAGAGTCCAGGCCAGCACCCAGGAGCGAGTCAATGTATGAGATTAGTTTAATCCTCTCTCATAATCCTGTGATGGGGAGGGGAAGGACAATGACCCAGTGCCAGCATTTATTTTGTCCACAAGTTCAGCTTGAATAGGGAGGAGTAGGTGGTGGTGGTGAGGAAAGGAGAGAAAAAAAACCTTCCTGGAGTTCATTGGGTCTGGAGCGGTGCCAGGCCTGGGGGGGTGACTCGCGAATGGGGAGGGAAGAAAAGGAGGGAAAGAGTGGAATGATGATTAGAAATCACAAATGAAAGAATCCTGAAGGGGGGGAGTGAAGAAAAAAACAACAAAAAAACTTCTCTCCTTCTCTGAATATGTGTAGGGAGGAAAAAATTCCTTGCCTTTTCTAAGGGTCCTATTCATTAGTAAATGTACTTGCCCTGCTGCCAAGGGAAAAGGAGCACCCTGAACAACCTCCTTGGGAGGCACCTACTGGCTCAGCCTTGGTGCAAGAAAAATACTGTGTCTGCTGAAGTTTCTCCTGTGTTCCTGTTTCTTACAGGGCTCTTTGGTCTCTGTCTCCTACTCCAACCTCACATCACCATGTACACATCTCTAGGCACCCCAGAGATCACTAAGGACAGCCCCTGCAGTCTGCTTTGCAGTGTGGAATCACAGGGGGATGCTTTCTACTGCCTCACCTCTGTGTAGTACTGTCAGTGTGGAGCTATTCCACGCAGACCAGACCCCTTATGTGAAATCACCAAAATGCAGCATCCAAATGTAGGTGGGACTTCACGTTCTGTGAGCAGTCCTGGATGTCTGGGTGGTTTGAATAACCCACAAGCTGCAGTGTGTACCTGGACACACTCAGCTGACTTGATCCAGTGGGACCAGGGACAGGCTGGGCCGAGTGCCCCACGGCTCCGTCTGATAGCAGATCATCTGAGCCCAGCTCTTCCTTCTTCTGCAGACACACTGAATGTGAGCAAACAGCAAGGAAAGAGGCAGAGGTGCCCCTGGGAGGAAGCAGTAGGGTGTGGGTTGTATCCACAGCAGATTTTGGAGGGACTTGAAGTGGCTGCTTTACAAGGGGGCTGCTTGTGGCTCTGCCCCTGCCACAGGAGCCTGTTTAAGGGCCAGGAGGCATCTGCTCCAGTCTTGCCTGTCTTAGGGAGTTATTTGATGTGCATTTTACTCATATTTCTCTTTTGCAGGACAACGAAGGAGTGTTCTGTACACCAGCCCCCATGTACACCATGTGTAGCCTTCCAGGCTTCACAGCAGTTTAATTTTCCTCTTTTATGTATCCTTCCAGCAATTACTAGTCCTTTTAAAATAAAAGAGCATGACGTATATCCTGCTCTCTCCTTTATGCAAAAAGCAGCTTTTAGATGGAACTGCTTTCCCTGGCAGGCCTCGGTGCAGAACCCCAGTTGGGCAAGGCTTGCAGTTCCCCTTTGCTGAGCAGGTCTTGAGTCCCATCTGTCCCCGCAGTGGCTGGGGTTCTGTCTCCAGTGTTCACTAATGGTGAACCTGCTCTCCTGTTTCTAAAGTGAGATGCTGTCTTTTGTTTCAAAACACTCCCAGGCAAGGTCCATCCACTTCATGCTGTATCTCACACACCCCTCGGGCACCTCTGCCTGCCCTCTCCTCCCAGGGACTCAGCAGCAAGGTCTCAGCATCAGTAGCCAGCCCCCATCTGCCTCTCCCCCTAGCTGAACCTTGCCTTCCGGGTTAGAATTTCAGCAGGAAAACTGGCACTTGCCAGTCTCCAGCGGCAGCTCTGACCCTGGGCTCTTATTTCTCGCACAGCGAAAGCCCACAGCCGTCATGCAAACACAGCGGCTGCCCTTTGCTTCCTCAGGCAGTCTGAAAGGGTCTCCGGCCTGCCTGTCTGTGCAGGTGGAATCTGAGCCTCAGTGCTGCTACGTGCTGTCGCTGGTGCCGAGCGTCCCCCGGCAGTGCTCGGGCAGTGCCCGTGCCCGGGCCCGTGCCCGTCCCGTCCGTGCGCACAGAGCCCCATCTCGCGGCGCGGCGTGCGCTGGACACGCGCAGCTCGGCCGCCGCCCCCGCAGGGGATGCCCGCGAGCCAGGGGCTTTCAGGGCAACAACCTTTGGTCTTACGTGGCCTTAGAAGGGAATGATCCAGCCTGGCAGTCCTGGGGCAAGAACTCACTCCTCCAGGGAGCAGCTCGGGGAGGAGGGAGTCTTTTTCATAGTGCATGAACTCTCTCCTGGCTTTATCCCGTTTCCCCCAGTAACACACATGCCACTTTCTTTGAAAACATTGGGCATAAAGATAGAAATTAATAGAAAAAATATTATCTAGGAAGACTACTGGATAAAGGTAAAATACATTCTAGCCCCTGGAGTGGAACCCCAGGGGAATGCAGATCTCTGTATGTGTAATGTGTCTGTGACTATTTTATTTTCTTTAAACCAGATGTCATGTTTGGACTTGAATTCAAATCCGGCTCTGAATTTCCTCAGAGATCAGGTTTCTTTTGTTCTGGGACCCCATTTTAATTTGTGGACAGCTAGAGAGGCAAAACCACATGTTTCCTGTAAGCAGCCTGTGTGATGCTGGATCATTAGGTATCAACAGAAGAGACTGAAATGCCACATGTGAGTGCTGAGTGGATACAGTAACAGTTGTGGAAAACCTATACTTTATTATGAGTGCTACAAAGAGTAATTGTTTAATCCAGTAGGGCAGAATAAGTGTGTTTGAAAACTGGAAGTGTAATTGATGTAGTCCCTGTTTCCTGCTGTTCTCACCTCAGTGTGCCATCAGTCATGCAGGCTGAAAGCATTAATTTTGGCCTGTTCTTTTAAATTACTTTTGACTACTTTTTTACTCATCACCTGGGCTCTCTGAGGGTGTTGGAGCTGTGGGATAAGGTACCTGTTTAGTGGGAGAGCCATCTGATGGAAGGGAGAAGGTTCCCCTGTTCTTCCCAGCCCCTGCCGATCACCTTTGCTGTGTTCCTTCTGATGCCTCCTTGTCACTGGCAGCAGAGGACTCTGTATTTCCAGCTAATGGGAATCAGGACTGCAGGAGCCATGTAATCCCAAAGAGCTTGTGGAGACTTTGCTGCCAGCAAACAAGTTCAGGTGCACTTGCCTGTCAGAAGTCAAACAGAGAGCCCCTGGGTCACCATCCCCCAGCTGATGGGCCCATGTGCAGTAACATTTAACTGCAGCACCTCTGAGTGTGACAGCACGGCACTTAGTTATCCTGGGTTTTCAATTACTTCACAGGAAGCTATCAGGAAAGAAATATTCTTGGAGCAGCCCATCAAGTCTAGAGTTTAATTCCTCTGTATATTTTTCTAAAGTGAACTCAGATTATAACTCTTAAAAGTGGAAATCCACTTTTAAGGGGGGGTGAAATTTGCTGTGCAGTGTAGAGTATGTGAAAGGGGTGAAGAGAGAATTCCATTTGCCTTACACTGCTCTGCTGAGAGCTGCCTGGGGTAAACATAGGTTTGAATTGTGCAAGATGTTATTGGTACTCAAACCTGAATCACTGTTCTTGTAACTTTATTTTGTAGGAAAACGTACTTCAGGGATCCTTTTGCTTTACATTTACTTAACTGCAAGGCTGACTAATGTTAAAATACAGATCAGATTTTATCAGAGTTTTACAACCCTTCCCAAACTATGTGCCTGGCTTGTCCTCATTTAGCATCCATACAATTGCTAAAGCAAAATTCCAGTCAGTGAGGAATTGCAGGAAGTGTAAACATGCAGGTTGGTTTTAGGGACCGTTTTCAGAAGCAGCTTTTATAGTCAGTGTTAAATTCTGCACAAAAACCAGACCATAATTGAGTTCAAACACTGTTATTTTATCTATAAGAAGATATGCAATCAATTATGATTAGCCAGCTCAGCTGACGGGAAACTGAGGCAGGAGTATACATCCACTGTGTGTTAAGGCAGAGCGACAGACCTGTGGGAAGGACACTGTGGCTTTAATACTGCAAGCAACATTTTGCGTTATTTAACTTATAAATAAATCTAATTGGGGACTGGCTAAATATCCAGCCCTGTTTTCCTGCTGCCTTGTTAGACAGTCTGCTCCAGAGTGGGACAGTAGTTACAGCTGTGAGTTGGCCTTTTCTCTGCATGGCAATAGTCTATATTAATGTGTGTCACCTCTCTCAGATTCAGTGACACAAAACATAATGCTTTCTTGGCGTGTTAGGCACCTGCAGACCTTCTAATCTATCACAGTGATAAAGACTTTGCCTCCATCCAGCTCCAGTGAACGATGGGGTTTGAGTGCTGGGACTGGCTTCATGTGCTTTATTGCATGTTTAGTGACGAATGTGTAACACAATAGTGTTGCGATCAGTGTCTTCTATCGCTGTAATTATTGTCAGGTTGTTACAGTGACTTGCTCTAAACCTAGTCAAGTATTGTAAATGAATGTGCAGCTCATTTATTGAGGAAGCTCTTTGACTGGAAGTTCTTTGGAGTGCATAAAACACAGAATTCTGGTTTTAGGGTTTTGATATTATTTTGGTTGTTGTTGTTTGTTGGTTGTTTTTTGTTCAGTTTGGTTTTTTGAAACAGAATCTTTCCTGTGTGGTTAGCAAAATTCTGATGCTCATTCAATGTTTATTTATCAAGCTGCTTTTGGTGTGATTTCTCTTACAGCTGGCACTGGACTTTGTTCAGGTTTCTGCCCTAACCAGCTCTAGAGAATGCTGTCTCTGCAGCAGCAGCAGTGCATTTGTGTGTGTGTGTTTGTGTGTGTGTGCTTTACCAGGTTCTGCCCCCTCTGATGCAGCATCGTGTAGTTCAGCCTCTCACACATTCAGCAAAAGGTTGTGTCACACTGGTAGGACAGTGAACTGTGTGTTGCAGATCACAGGGGAGACCCACCTGTGTGGTTATGCAGATTTTCTCATGTCTCAGAAACTCCTGCGGGTGAATCCTGGCCCAGGCGAACAATAGCGGGAGTTTTGCCATTGACGTCAGTGAAGCAGTGATTCCACCCAAGGCCCCTAATGAGATGCGATGGACACAAACCAGGGCTCTCAAATGAGCTGTTCTCTGTCCCATTGCTCGCCTCCCATGCCAGCCCTTCTCCGTGCACAGCCCATGGCACAGCCTCGGGATATTCTGCAGCCCGTACGTACACAGAACATCCTCGCTGGAAACTGGAGATAATGGCAGCACCGTGGCTCAGTGACTTCCCTTCATGTGCTTCTGTGCTGCCTCTGTCCTTTTTCAGGCTTCTGTATCCTACAGAACCACAGAAACCTGCTCTGTGGTTTTCCTGGTGCTCATTTTGGGAAACCCAGCTGCCAGCACAGGTTGGGACACTCTTTAAATTCCTTCCTCTCTCACTGCAACAACTGCTTAGATAACCAGCACAGCTCTGCATCTTCCTAGCCGAAAACCACAAGCCTTTATTTGAAAAGCAGGTCACTGAGGAGTGTTTATAAGGGCTCAGATTGATTCTGAGAGGTTATAAAGCCCTTCCTAAAGCTCATTAAAAGCCTGCTGCAGAAAGGGAGTTGCAGCTCTTTGAGGAATCATCTCAGAAGTGTCACAGAAAGGCAGCTTAATGTGAACTGTCATGTATTATTTAGGCTCATGAGTGATGGAGGAAGAGAAGATCTGGCAATGGGAAAGGGTGTTCAGCTGAGGGAAACCATGTCCTGGGCTTTTGGCTGTTAAGGGTGTTAAGTATATGTCATCTGAATTGCAGGCCGTTAGCCTGGGGTGAACTTAGAGGCTACTGAATAGCAGCATCTTGGTAATTTAAGAGAGTTTCAGTATCAATACATGGGAAGTGATCAGAAATAGGCTGATGTATTTCCAGGAGCCTTCCACTGGGTGGCTGGGCTGGCTGCAGGAGAGCAGCATTCTTAAAAACTGGAAAACTAGAATTAATTAATTGTAGGAAGACTTCCAGCCTGTGTTGAATCTGCACACATAAGCACACACATGTATTTTAGTGAATTTATTTTTCTGTTCTACTTTCAGGTTTATGTGATTGATTTCAAATTTATTAGGGTTTGAAAAGCTGTCACTGGACCAAAAAAGGAAAGATTTCTTTGGTGCAGACAAATGACTGTCAGTTTGACTTAAAATCTGTTGCTGTGAGGGAGTGTTTGCTCCCTACAGCTCCTATACAGGCAGGCAAACACAGAATTATGTGGTAGATATGCTAAATGTTTATTAGTTTTTCAAGGCTAACCACAAAGTGGAAATTAAAACCAGAAGTGGAATAAGCTCTCATTCTTTAGGCTTTCCCCTGACTAATGGAAGGAAATATCTCTGAGCTGGTTGGTGATTCACTGTCCACAGCAGAGGCCCCTGTCCCAGCCTGAGAGTCGTGGTTGGAATTATCTGTTGGACTGATCAGATCTGGCACTTCCTGCTTTCCTTACCGCAGGGTGCCAACACAAAGACATTATTTGCCCTTATGCTCTGAGCTCTGGTTGCAACTCCTTCCCCACCACATTGAGACAGCAGGAATGCGCTTCAGAGCCCGCAGATCATGATCCTGTCCCACCCTGCAGAGAGCTGGGACAGTCCTTCCTGAGCTTCCTCCCCACGCTGCCACTCAGGCTGCGGAAGGTGCCTTTGCCTCTGCACAGCTGCGCATGCAGCTGCAACACCTGAACCTTCAAAGGGATAGTGAGAGTCAAATGCAGCTTCTTCAGCTGCAGAAAGTGTCTGGATGGCTTGGATGTTTCTCTTCGCTGCTTTGGGATCGCTGATGTGCAGCTTCTTGCTGGGTGCTCCTGCTGCCCTCTGGCAGAGGGACGTGGTGCATGTGCAGACAGGTACACACAGGTACAGACACTGCCGCTTTGCAACTGCAGTGCTTCGTGCTGCACGCAAAAGCCTTTTCTTCCTCAAGAGGAAGAAGTTTCAGGTTTCATTTCATGAAGTCAGAACAATGCATGCCAAAGGGATCAAGAACCTAATGGAAAAATCATCTTGGAGAACTGTTTATGTGGAAAGGGTTACTATCACTCCAGAGGGTTGGGGGTTGGCATGGCTTTGCTTAGATCTGGTAGTGCTTGAGAGTGATGGAGCACTTCACCAGAGCAGCAGGATTAAGGCACTGAAAGGTTTAGGTATGTCCCTTTCTCACAGGTGAAAGGCAGAGGAAAGAAACTCTTTCAAGGGAGAGCAGCAAGCTGAGAATTTGTTGCTTGCCAGCATGAGCTCTGAGAGGGATTTGACCAAAGTGAAGGAAGACTGGCACTGGCAGATGTCAGCTATGCGCTGGAGAGAGCAGAGTTAACCACAGAGACAGAGCCAGCTTTGCAAAAATCACATCTGTGCTTCCACGTACACCAAATAACCCAAAAGAGTGGGGTTTGTCTCCATAATAGTGACTTACAGGGCCAAATAACACTTCTCCAAACCTTTGGCTAGCAGCCATGGAGTCATCTTTAAACTGATGCTGTCAACATGAAAAATGATTATATATATATTAGTCTGGAGAGATATATCTATATTAATGTTCCTAATCTGTATTACTAAAATAAACTCCTCTTCCTCTTCTCTCTTCTCTTCTCTTCTCTTCTCTTCTCTTCTCTTCTCTTCTCTTCTCTTCTCTTCTCTTCTCTTCTCTTCTCTTCTCTTCTCTTCTCTTCTCTTCTCTTCTCTTCTCTTCTCTTCTCTTCTCTTCTCTCTCTCTCTCTCTCTCTTTTTTTTTTTTTTTATGTAAGTCTCACTGGGTCTTTGCCATCTCTGTGGCCTATTTGCCTCGACCCAATTTCATTCCCAAATTTGACTGGTCAGGTTCCCTTCAGTCCATGAGGCTTTTAATGACAGCAGCACTGAAAGGAAAAATTACAATTCTGTTGCCATTTAAATTAATGTTAGACCAGAAGTATGTCTGGGGACATTTTCTCCCAACTTGCACATTTTCAGCTTTCCACATCGTAAGAGATCTTTTCATCTGAACCACTAGAGCACTCTTTCTTTTGTATTAGCACCTGATAAGGTGACCATTACCATGCCTCTCTGATGTGTTTCATTCTAAATTACAGGGTAGTCATTGCTGAGTTTGTAGCATCATTTTGTCTGGAATATAAATGAGCTGTTGTGTGGGACTGTCTTACTCATTGGGGTTTTTTCTTCTTGGTAAATTGAATTACTCAATTGGACTTAATTTGGTTCTTGCCTCACAAGTTTACATTTTAAAAGAAGACACACCAGAAAGGAATTGAAAATAAATGGAAACAGGAACTCTGTTAACTGTTCCTGAAATGTTTGAAAGAAGTTCTCAGGCTTTTTCCTCTCCATAAATAGGGATGTTTTTTGCTGTTAACTACACCTGCACAGTGGTTGCTGCAGGTTGCATCTACCAGCTCTTTGGATTTGCTTGTCTGAAGGCAGCTGAGGCATTGGAACCCTTTTCTGCTTGTTTTCCAAGTGAAAGTGAGCTGTGTTCTACCTTGTGATACTGTGATGGAAGGTAAAATATGTGTCCATGTGTCTGGTCAGCACAGAATTACTGCTCTGTCTCCTGGGCTCTGCCAGTGACTTGCTCTGCACCACCTGCAGCAGGGTCCTTACCCCTGGATTTCACAGGGAATGAGTACTTGGAAGAGAACAGCCCAGGAGCATGGAGCGAGTCTTGCTGGAAGGGCAGAATGAAGGTCTGTCCTGGCTTTCTTCCCATGAATGCAGTGAAAGGACATTGTGTACCAGGCACTCCCCATTCCCAGCACAGGCATTTCTGCAGAAAACAGGACCTGCCTCAGAGTTGCTCCCCTGATGTGTGACTGTCACCACGGTTTTCATCTATCAAAAAAAAAAAGATTTTTTTCTCAGCTATTTTGCTTAAAGAATCACTAAATTTAAATTAAAAATGACTTTCATTTCACATCTTAGAAGAATTGCTTTAGTCTATTTTCTTACTGAACTGCGATGTCTAAGGCAAAAACTATCAGGTAAAGGATATTTTTGAAAGAACAAACAAACCAAAAAGCAAGGCAGAGCTTTGATGTATTTGAAGCAATCACGAGCAACAGTTTCTTTGGCATCAATTCAGGAAGTTGTTGTGACATGTTAGTGACTTACAGTGAAAAACTCCAGGTCTGAGAGCAAGGGTGATGAGATAAATGTATGCTTATGATGGGAACAGACCTTGTTAACAGTGTGTGGCATTTATGTTCCCCTTGGATCTCTGGTTTAGGATCAGAAGCTCTCCAGTGGGAAACACAACTGCAGTTTTTCAATGAACACCTGACAACACTTGGTTCCATGACTCTCTTTCTGGCTCTGCTGCAGGCTGTGTGTTTTGTTTTGGGCATCTCGCTTGGTCTCTCAGCTGTCCTTTCCCAGAAAGCAGGGATCTCTGTCCTCTTTTATGAGCCTCTGAGAGGATCTGGTGAGGTTGGAGTGGATTCACCAGTGTGAAACAGCAACATGTATGTGCAAATTGCTGCCTTGCGTCTAACTGCAATTCCCAGCAAAGGTTTCTTATGGAAAGGCAACAAAGCTCAAGTATGAGCTGGCCAAGAGAGGTCTGGGATCTGCAGTACTGGAAGTATTTGTCTGGATGAGGTTGACCTCCTAGGATTCCTCCTGGCCCTTGTTTAATCTTGGATTCTGTGAAACTGAGACAGACAGTGATAAGCACAATGATGCCATGCCCTCGGGTTTTCCTACCATTACCATGGAACAGTTCATAAATTGGATTGTCTTGAAATACTGGGCTTTCTTCATGTAAACTGAATCCATCACAGGTTAATTATCATTATTAGGTTTTTATGTGTATTTGAGACTTCTTACAGTCTCTGGGTAAACCCACAGATTAAAGAACTCTGTGCTGCAACAAACTTCTTCATTGCCTGATACTATTCATATCTTTGAGGTAATGCCTACCTTTAATAACAGTAATACCTGAAATCAATGAAATGCAAACAGAAAATTTAGCCATTAAGGGAGAAAATATTAATGAAAAGTTCGTTAATCCCAAGGCTTTCATTTAAGTTTTGGATAAAGATTCATCTGCATCCTCTTTTTGATTGAATGTGCCCCCACCCTGACTGTGACAAGAAAATCAGACAGACTCAGTGGAGAATTTGAGGTATACTAAATTAAGTATTGCTGTAGTACCTGATTGATCCAGAAAATAATTCATTTTGGCCTCATATCCAGATGGGTACAATATCAGAAAGTTGTAACTCAGCAAGACCCCAGAGGGTCTTCCACCTAACCATTGTCACTTTGGTTCTGACCATGGACACTCTTGTTCTTACTGTATTTTTTTATGATGATCACATTTTTTATCTCCAAGAATTAGATTATAGTTTCTGCTCTGCAGCTGTTGTGAGGAACTTGATAGAGTGTGTAATAATTCCATATTTTCTGCATCAGAGCCCCCATCTCAAGACATTCAATTACCCTTCTGACTTGGCATTACATTATAAAGCCATGCCTATCTTGATGCAAACTCTGGTAATGTGGATGAGGTCTCTTTACCACACAATCCATGGAAGTAAATAAATATGCCTATTAACAAAAAGCATTAAAGTTTGATTAAGAACAAGTTCTGAAATACTATCAGTATTGCCCCGTGTTTAGTTGTGTGTCAGGGCTGTTCTTGTTCCTTTCAGCTTTGGTACAATCAGTTCCTGTATGTTATCCAACACATTTTAGGGGATTATAGGAAGTTTCAGTATCAATAGACAACATCTGGCTTTCTGACATTCACGACTGCGTGAAGTAGGATTTATTCTGCTATTCAGGAGCATCATTATAATATTTATTTTGCTGTTGCACAAATGTATGTCTGTTCATCCTCAGCAATTCTGCAGGGATAGGCACTGTTTTCATTGTGTTATTCAAGTTGCTGTGGTTACAAGGAGATACTCCACTTATTATTTTCCGTGTGCCAGATCTGTGCCCTGGCTATTGGCCCACTTCTATGAGGTATTTAATACCTCCTGAAAGTGTCAGAGTGCTGTCAACTCATACATAAACCAAAAGTTACTGAGGGCATTTAGTCAGCCTCACTGTTTGTGTGTCTGCTGCCAGACATGGCAGATTACCAGTCTGATGCTCCTCTTCGGCTGCAAGTGATGCAAGTGTCAGCCTGAGCAGGAACAACATGTGGGAGAAATCAGGTGGATTGACCTCTCTAGCAAGAGAAACAGAGGAAAATCAACTTCCACCTTCAATATCTAGAGGTCCTTTACTTCTCCATGGGCTTTGTCCCATAATCTGTACCTGCATTTCTTTGCAGAATACCTGGAAAGGTAAATTGTGTAGAAACTCTGCAGTTAGAGCACTCCTGAAACCCAGAGGTAGGTTTCTCTGAGTGTTGTCTTTTTTCCTTTGGTCCTAGTATCACCTGCAGTAACTGCCCTGGGCACTCAGTGTAAAGTGGGAGAGGTGCTTGGCCAAGTCACCCCTTTTCCTTTTGCTGCAGTTGAACTGAAGTTGCTCGTCCCCTTTCTGCAAAACTGCTGTTCATGTGCTTCCTCTGTCATGGGTCCTTTGTCAGCAATGTAAGGTTTACTGACAGAAACGGTGGCAGAGCTTCTTGAGCTTGGATTCTGCCCGACCCAGGCGCACAGAAAACTGTATCAACAGAGACATTTTCCGTAGAAACTCACACCAGCTCCACTCCATCCTGCCAGCCACTCACTGCCCACTGCTCAGGGTAACAGTTGGCTGCAGGACCCTCCAGCTTTGCCTGTGGTCAAAGTAAGATCAAGTCTTTAACCAAAGCAAGTTGTGCTGCTGCCTGCAGGACGTTGTTCTGTCAGCATTGCTGCTCCTTTCTAGCAAAGGCTGAGACTCAAACCATTATGCACCATACATGCATGTGCTGGGCTAGAGTAGAACTGGTGGATGCTGGAACCGGCAACTGCTGGGCATCCTACTCCCACTCCTTTTACTTTCTGCAAGATCTGTGGAAACTTTTAGGTTCAGATTTCTGGGAAATTCAATAGTGATGCCTATTCTTTTCTTCTGTGCAGTGGGGCTGGATTTCACTGGGACCTCTTAAACACAAAGCTCTTGCAACCCCTAAGGAATATGCATGAATAATGATGTGTAGCATACCATTTAGAGTGGCACCAGACAGTTAATGGCCTCACATAGCTTTGGGGTGTGATGAAAGCATCCGACTTCTGACTAACATAATTCACAGTTCTCTTAGTGCCTAACACAGAGCTCGAACTCAGGGTCTCACACTTAGATGTGTGTATATGAAATGAGCACTGTAAACCCAAATGTCACCAGAAATGTCAGAATTGCTTTCTTCCCATTGATCTCTTACCTGTGCAGAACAGCTTTGTGCTGCAAGGTGGAATAATGACTCTCATCTGTGTAAAACTCTGCTATATCTCCCTTTCAAGAGATCACGTAAATGCTTTGATAACATGGCAAATCCTATAACAGGGAAGTCTTGGCTCGCACAGAAATTGCCAGACTGAGGTCCCATTTAGTCCTATACACCCCAGCCTGCAATACATTTAATTCTGAAGTCCAAGAAACCCTGCAGTGGACAACCTGAAACTGTATTTTTGGTGAGAGGTTAATTTCTTAAAGTACCTTTTCCAAGCTTTGTTATTGCAAATCTGCTATTAATCTTCATTAGTACAGATTCAGTGCTTTCAGGAGCTGTTTAAATGAATGATGCTTTTAAAACTCTGGTGGTGGAGCAATTAGAGAAGTACTGGTATTCTGATAAAAGGATACACCTGAATGTTATTTTTCATTATTAAATGAGGGAGGGGAACCTGGGCTTGGTATTTGAGATTCTGGGAAACTGCTAAGTTTTTCATTCTGTTGTGCTTTGGGCTTCTTTTGTAACTATTGGGAAATCTCTTGGATTTGGATAAATGCTCACATTGCTGTGACTTGGGAAATTTTTTATTACATGTCACTGAGTCATGATCACTGTCTTAATGCAGGTGCTCAGCTCTCCCCTCATGTAGGGTCTTGTTGCCTTAGTGAAGGTTCCTTTATTGCATGCTAAGCTGTGTCTGACTGCTTTGCACTTGCAGAGAGGTGAGAGCCTCCACGGAGGCAGCTCCTCCAGGTTGGGTGGTGCATGGTGGCTTACTGGTGCCACTGGTCACCCTGTGTAAAAAGTGATGTAAATTCATATTTGCCTCACCCTGGGCTGGAGCCAGATGTAGGAGGGGCCAGCCTGAACGTAAGCCAAGGGTCTGCCCTGCATGGCTGGTGTTTCCCTGTGTGAATCAGCTGAACTTTGCATCCAGAGTGTGAGCTGTAGCTGAGTGGGTGATCACAGAGCTTGGCCTCGAGTGCAAATCCACCTCTGAACTGGGAAAGGTCACGTGTCCCCAGCAAAGAGGTTAATTATGAGGATGAGTGCAGAAAATATCGAGCTCAGAAAACTGCTAATTGTACTCTAATATTGCCATGAAAAATTCATCCCGTACCTGTTTCTGGCTCACAGGCTAAAAATCAGGCCAGAATCATTTCTGGAGGAATTTGAATCAAAAGTAAAGAGTTCTGGTTTGGTTAATTGGTTGTTTTGGACTTTTTTCCCCCCTCAGAATTTACAAAACTAAAACTCTGCTTTTCCACAGGCAGTAGCCAACCCCAAGGACTGGCAAAAAGTGATCGTTTTATTCAGAAATGAAGGTGAATGCTTTAAAAAGAAAGTGCCAGGGAAGGGTAGAGCAAAGCCTGGATTTGAGACAGAATTGGCTGTATTTTTTTCTAGTCCAGTGTGTTTTATGTCACGGTCACTTGGAGGAAGCATTGGGTAGGGACACAGAAGTCCTGAACTGTAACCATGGTGGCTGTTCCAGACTAGGTAGATGATCTCAGAGGAGTCACATCCCATCCCTTTGTCTCCATTTCTGGTAGGTAATTACATCCCACTGCTGTAAAGCGCAGTGAGACCTTCCAGCAAGAGGTGTTATTACTAAATTTATAACAAACATACCATGTACTCTGCTTAGCATCACAGGTGCTGCAGCTCCAAGGGCCTGGAGCTCTTCGTGGACTGGACATAGAATTATCCAGTCACAGCTATCATCGCTTACCTTCCAGTTCAACCTGATTTCCTGGGCATTTGGATGGGAAAGAATGGGCTGGGCTTAAGTGATACACAATTTAGCTGAGATCATGTCTGGGGAAGGCACATGTTGAATAAAGATCACCAGTGTCACATTTGGTTTCCTTAGTGATACTACAAATAGCAAAAGCAAGCCAAAGAAGATTGCACGAGAGCATTAAAACTGCTTCTCCCCTGTCTTGAGGATGTGAATTTGTCCAGTTTGGCATGCAGGTGTAGCTTGAGGAAAGCATTAAACGTGGCCATGGGAGCAGAGCAGCACAGATGGTCCAGCTGCCGCTGAGTCCCCTGAGCCTGGGGCCTCTCGCTCTGGGCGTACTCCCGTCTCCTCGAGATTCTGAGATGAACAGAGGAGTTTGCTGTGATCCGTGTTCTCTACAATCCCATCCTGTAGGAGAAATGGAAAGATAACACTCTTGAAAGTCCGCAGTCTGGTAGGATGTAGATAAAGTAGAGTGAAGTTAGAAATATGCAGGAATGAAAGCATGGTTAGATGGGGTTGGTCTAGGTCTTCAAGAGGTTACAATACCGTGGTATCAGCAATTGTTATTACAGTACAATTTTTATCGATTTTTAAATTCTTGTTGTTGTAAACTATATTCAAAGTTGCCGCTCTTTACTTGAGAAAGTAAGACATAATTTCTATCAACATGTGCTTTCATTGGTTTGCATTCTAAGCAAACCAATCAGGAGACTTTATCAAGAGACATTTTTTCTAGTATAGCCACTAATGGATGGGGGGAATGATGTGGCATTGACAAAAATGAGAAAATAGTGATTTCAGGGAATGCTAAGGCTGGTAAGTTTTCAGTTGCTGTCCATTTCAAGGTGATTACCCAGAAATAGAAAGAAAAAGAGAGAGAGAGACCTCAGCCACATAGGAAATTTGGGACAAAAGAGATCAGCTGAGCTTGTTTGGGTGAAAGTCAACAGCACGTAGTGAGCTGAACTGTGTGGAGCTAAGTGGTAAAACTGTGAGGTCTTCAAGAATAAACTCTGTGCACAGAGCCCAGAGCTGGGCAGGGTCCATGATCAGACTGGGGAATGGTCAGTTAGGTCAGATGGGTGTGAGCCTGATTGCACCCAAATTTCTAACAGCACAGAGAGGAGAACAACACTGGGTAGCACCACCTGTGACCCAAGCTGATCTATCATTCGCATCACACCATCTTCATGTTCTCATGATCTTTGTAGCTCCTCCTGCTCCCTTCTTGGTGGATATATTAATCATCTCTTTGTTGTGAGACTAATGAACCTATTACCAGAAATTCTGACAATGATTTGGGAAAATCAATAAAATAAAGAAAGGCTGTTAGCACACTACCTTGGCAGGTCACTGCTAACAGAAGGAATTATTTTCCTCTTGTCAATGCTATGGCTGGAAGCTGTAAATGCCATGCAGCACTGTGCTGTGTGAAATGAGTGATGTGGAACCTGCCAAGTTTTATTCAAAGGACTGGTATCCATATCAGAAACCTTGCCATTGCAGTCAACTTGTGGGAAGGAGTGGAAAAGGACGGGAAAGGAATTTTTATACCATATTTATGTGTGGTTGGGATTTTAGAAAATTCTCTCTTTTTTTAAATGAAGTGAAACAGCAGCAATGCAGCCTTGGGTGTTCAAACATTGGTGGCTGCTCTCTGCCAATGTAAGTACAATCCAGGTATATTAGGCAGGTGGCCTGTGGAGATAAGGATGTTTTCATGGTGCTGTACAAGGAACTGGTGAAATATCTGGAAATGGAACTGCAGTGCACAGTAGTAAGGCTCTGGAAATTATTTGAGTGCAAGCTGGTGGTGTTTGGGCAGTTCTGTAGGTCTGACCAGGCAACTTGGACTGCAAGAGCAAACAGCCTCCCATGTTCTTTGTCACAAAGTGCCTGGGAAACTCTTACCAGAACACTCTCTGCCGTGTCAGTGAGTGCTGCCCTGCATCCCCTCTTCCCTCGCGGTGCCTTTGAAGGTGCCACAGACCATTTGGCAGGAGAACCAGGAGATACTGCAGGAATGCCCCAGGGGCTGTCCTGCCAGCCTAGGGAAATAAGGGACAACAGAGCCACTGAGATCAGAGCTGCTGAGTTCTCTAAGGCTACAGTTACAGGACAATTTCCCTGGAACCTGGCAACTCGGCATCATATTTGGATATTCTGCTGGGCTTCCTGTACACCTGTGTATTCTCACAGAGCATCATGAAAGCATTTTGGCAAGCACTGCAGGTAAAAGTTCCCTTCTGTTACTAATATTCCTTTTCCTGCATTTTAATTTAATTTCCCCTATCATTCCTTCTTTTTCCACTGCACATTTCCCCTTGAAAGCTAAGATTGCACGAACGGATGGATTTTCTTTCTCCCCAAGTGCGTGTAGCCTTTTTGCTGTTTGAAGAAATGAACATTTGGGCTGAAGTGCACCTGCAATTCCCATTAATGTAGCAGAGCGAAACCAATGCACTGGTGAAGGGAAAGAAGCTCTCAACTCCCTTTCTCTGACAACAGATCTCGTGAGGAAAAGAAAAAGCCCGAGAAGATGGCAAGGAAATCTGCTTTCTATGACTGGGCAGTACTTGGGGTACATGGCTGCTGACAGAGCCTGCGTGTCCAAATCCTCCTCAGATGGTTGAGCCTAGGCTTGCCATCAGGAGCTTTGCTCTGGAGACGAATGCAGTGCAAACCCCCACAATTCTTTCTGGGATATTTAACTTGTACTGGTATCACCCATAGATACGTGACCCAGATGGATGAGCTAAAAACTTCTGCAAATAAAATTGTGTACATTGAAGCTGTATAGGTTGGAGGAAAAGGAAAAATGAGGGGATGGGGTGGGAGGAAGGAAGTGCCTTCTTGAAGTAATTCTGGTGCTGAGTGATAGGGGGTTAGCAAGCAACTTGTGCTGTGGTTGTTTTTGTCCTGATCAGCCATGTAGGGCATTTTATATCTTACCCTACAGTTGCATTTTAGGATTTCTGTATGGATAGAAATATGTCATGTACCAGTGAAGAAGTCTAAAACAGAGAGGAGGCACACAGAGAGGAACAATGGTAATTTTGCTGTGCAATGCTGGGGTGTAATTCCAGTCCCCCAATCCAGTAAAACAAGTTAGATTGTCACAGAATCTGTGCATGAAGAGCAAGTGGAAAATAAAAGTTTTAAACAGTTTAAGTCCAATGTTCCAGTCAAATTATTCTTAGCAAAGTGAGTCAAGTTATTTATTAAGAATACGTTTGTGAGGAAATAACTCCTCTGTTTTGTCCTCATCTATCTGTTCTTTCCCAGTGTACTTGTTATTTGCCAAATCATTCAGACAAGCACAGATGTAGCATGCTTCTGCTTTTGTTCGTGTAAGCTGATCCTCGTTTGATGTTTGTGGCATATCCAGATGATGGAGTATTTCCCTCCTTTCTGAAAGGAGTGACTGAAGTGCTGTGAAACTGGGGCACTGCTGGTAAGGCTCACAGAAGAACAATTTAACTTGGGCAAAGAGTAAGACAAAGTCTCCAAATAAGATCATGAGTTCCAAGTGTTTTGCATACTGTGTCCTGTTACAGGATCGAGTCCTGACAAGTTACTGGGGACAGCAGGGGGTGGAGGGAGGATGTCCATACTGTGCCATGTAAAGCATATCCAGGCTTTGCCTTCCAGTAAGGCTTTCCCTTCCTGCTCTCTTAGCAAGATTGTGAAAACCAACCTGGTTTTTAGGTATCTTGCTGGCTCAAGTTACTAAAGATAAACCAGTGTAGAGGACGAGTTTTCTCTTATCTGAAAGGTGGATCTATCTTGCTTCGGGTACTGCAGGAGCTGACTCATGAGGAAAAGATGAAAGAGTTCAGAAAGGAGATGGCACAGAACTGATTACAAGGTAGCCAAAGAGAGTCTTTTGCAAGAGTTGCAGGAAATGGGAATTTTCGGACTCTCCAGCTATGCTATCTGATGTCTTGTTCTGAGAGCATGAAGGCTGCATGTGTCCCTTCAGTCTCTGGCAAGGCAGCTCATGTTAATGAGATTCTATGGAGGAGCTCATCTTCAGCCACAGTTTGTCCCAAACAATTGTGTGATTTCTATTTATTAGGATCTGTAATGTCCTCCTCCTGCTTTAGCCACTCCCCTCAGACCTCTGCTGCTGATAATGCCTCAAGATTATTACATAAAAGGGCTTTGTTCTCAACCCTTCTCCATGGTGGGGGCCTGTGGGATCCAAAATACTCTTCCAGCTCCCCTTTCTGTGTGCAGCTGGTAGAGAGTGCTGCCTCTTTGCCAGCTGGAGCAGATCAACATCTTTCACATCACACCCTGTATCTTTTCCAAAGGATGAGTCTTGGTGCTTTGTGCTGGCACATCAGCTGGGGATTGAGTTCAAGATATCATTGCACATCTCCATGGTGGGCAGCAGCCTTGAGAACCGGCTGCTGCAGCACTTACCCTCCTCTGTGCAGAATTCCTGTCATACTTGCAAGATAGTCTTCACTGTGTCAGGCAACCAGAGGATTTTACTTTGATGTAGGAAGGGTGGGTAGGAAGATATTGCACCAACACAGTCCTTGTGAGTGATAGATATGATGCACATTCGTGTAGTTTGAATTTCAGCATCTCAGCAGTTCATCTGAAAATAGGCAGAAGGAGCAGAGGAGGCTGCAGCACGGGAAGGAAAAAATGCAGAACAGAATTTCAGCCTGCAAGATGGTTGGTTCCAAACTGTGTTTGTTCTTTTCTTTTTCTTGCTTTAGAATACGAAATGAATCCCAGATTCCAAACTGTATTCCTCATATAAATCAGGAGTAGCTTTTAAAGCTGAAAGGGTGGAAACAGGAGCAAACCTGGGCCTTCAAAGTTCAATGGGAATTGTGGCTAGGGAGTGTAGTCTGTTAAAGGCAGGATTCCTGGTATCTCAAATTGCTGCTCTCTGTTGCATTGGCTCTCAGTTGCAGGAACTGATGCAGCAGTGCAGTCTGGGTTTGCAGTTTCTAGATCTGGGCATTTGCAGACCTCAGCAAGCCAGAAAACAGGATCTGAAAGGAAAACGGGGGGGAAAAAATTGAGAACAAAACCTGAATCATTTAGTCCAGCTGGCAAATATTCCCAGGCCACAATTGCCTTTGGCACCCCTCCACCCCCCAAGGTCTCCAATGGTTCTCAGGCCTCCACCACAAGAAAATCAAGGGTTTAAAAATACAATAATTAAAGAAAATCTTGATGTCATTTGGGTTTGGGAGTATTTGGACATGAGTGTTGCGTGAGCATGTTTGCACATGTGCACCCTGCTTTGTTGAAGCCTGAGCTGTTCAGTGACTGAAAATCTCCTGAGGATGTTTCCATCTGTTCTCACTCTGAGAATCCGGAAATGGAGGGGATGTAAGGCACTTTTTGTGGAAGAACTTTTATGGTGACGATTCCCTCCCCTTGCTTTTTGCCAGCCCCACCCTTCTGACCCACAGGGCCTTGATTCCTTTGCAGAGGTGAATAAAACATGTTTTATACTCATGGCATGGTGACACAGTCGGTTGGATCCAGGTGAAGTTGCTTGTGGTTCTCTCAAATGTACACAGGGGCAGAAAGGTAATGGGCGGAGTTCTGTTTGAACATAACTTGTGGAGCAGACTCAGGCAATGTGCTGACTGGAGCCTCACCTGTGAAAGCAGGAGACAGCATGTTCACCAGGATGGTTCATGTGGTCTAGCCAAGACAGTCTCGGCTGCAGCAGGGATCCATTCCCCTTTCTGTCCTGCTGCCATCCCTTACAGGAGAAGCAGCTTTGCCCCTGCCTTCTTTTTTTATTCCGGAATGGCCGGGGCAAGCAGTGACGCTGGATTTGCCCTCATTTTGGGGTTCCATGGCCAAAGTGGTGGTGGTGTTCACCAGTGTATATGATGGAATGAAATAGCTGAGTTTTCAATGGGAAGGTGTAGAGCCTTTTGCAGCAAATCCCTGACTCACCCATCAGTGTTTCTGCACTGACGGAGTGAGGGCCCTGGGGAAGAGGTGAGTTGTACGAAATACGGGGTCCCTCTTTCTTTCCTCCATTGCAGGTGATGTGTAGATGGGACCAGATCTCCACTTCTTTCATCCTGTGCTTGTAAGAGCTTTAAGACTTTCTTGCTGCTTTTCCTTTTTCCCCTGAGGATATCAGCAAGAGTAGTCACCTGCTGATAGTTTAAAACAGTCTTAAAGCCTGTAATTGCTGTCAAAAGCCAAAGTAAAGCCAGAAGATGAGAGAGAGGATAACTGGGTGCAGCACTGTCTCTCCCATGGTACAGATGGGCATGAGCCACTGCCTCCTGTGGCTGTGGGGAGCTGCCAGGCTGCTGGAACAGACCTCTGGAAGAACCAGATCAGCCTCTGCTGCTGCTGCTAAGGGTTACAAGCAACTGTTCTCTCTGTGGAAGTGCCATAAATGTGGAAGAGTAATTTTACCATTGAAAATACTAAAATCTTCCATATGGAAGAAAGGATTGACATTTTTTTGTTTTTTAATTGCTATTTATTTTTCTCATTGTGCCCTAAATATACATAGCATCATCCAGCTGGCTGAACCACAGAGCAGAATGAAATATCTGCCCCATCTATAAAGGCACAAACCTATAAAGCACAGATGACAGACTGAAATTTCAAATCTTTGCTCTGCTCACATATATGGAAGTTTTACCATTGGCTTCAATGAGATCAGAACCAGGAATTGGCTTGCGTGAAAGTAGAGTTAGCCAAATGAGCACAAGCACATGAGTCAGAAGTTTGGGGTTGATTCTTGATGTTCCCACTGTTTGGCTGATTTCTTCACTGCTTTCAGCCTCAGTTTCCCCTATTTATCAGAGCATAATAGGCTGTCTCACCTAATTACTAATTTAATTAGAATAACAAAACTCACTTTGCATCTACTACTGATTTGTAAAAAGCTTTTGAAACTCCACAGGAGGTGCAATTTGGTTGGCATAAAACCTGTTTGCATCATAAGGATTATCATCTCTGTCATGAATCTGGCTCTCTCTGCTTATTTCCTACAGTTGTGTCTACAAAAAGAGCATGGCATCATTTATACTGCAGATGTTCAGGTACAAAGAAGCCGCAGTCACTACTTGTGATGCCTTGATAAGAATAAGAGAATAAAAGTAGGTATTCATTTGAAGGGCCTTCAAAGGTACACCTTGGGAGTGTAAACCCTACAAGGGGCTCCACCCAAGATGGACCCTGGGTCACAGGTTCTTCACATTTTTCTAAGTTTGGTCCATTTGCATATCAAGGTTAATTCTCCAATTAAAACTTCAGTTAATGATGTAATTACCCCAGGTTTGCCTCTTCTCTTCAAAGGCTTTTAGTTTACACATTTTGGGGCCTGGGACAATCACGGTGTCCTTGAAGAGCAAACCTAGAGAGGCTTGTTATGCCTAACCAGTGTGAGAGAACAGCAGTTAACAGGCCACACGAAACTTCAGAGTTACATGCTAGGCAGTACAGGATTTGAAAAATGTAAAAGTTAAAACCTAAGGCATCACTTGGAGTAAGTGCCTGATTTTCTAGAAAACGGATGAGAGCAAGGAGCTTTCCATTTCCCTCACAGATTGTAGGTTGGTTTTGAGAGGTGTCCAGCTACAGAGGCTCTGCAGCCGCAGCTCCAAGTGAGACAAGGTCACCTCTGCAGGGCTGTTGCTGTGGTTAGCTCAGGCACCACTGTGACCATCTGAGGACTGAAATCCATATGCATGGCTTCCTAGAGAAAGCAAAGTGGGAGAAGCCACTCGGTGGATATAACTTGGTGTTATTGTTGGCTGATTTCAGCTTCTCTCTCAGATGCCATCTTTGTGCTTAGCGGATGGTTTATCTGAGTGTATTGCTGTGGTTCGAGTGCAACGCACAGGACAGCAGAGTTCGTGTTAATAGGGCAGTACCTTAGTAATTGTTGTCCCTTGATTCAAGCACAGCATCTCTGCTACTGAGGAACATTTTTTCTGGACCCCAGAGGCTTTGTGTCACACTTCAAAAGCTTTGTTTTCCTACTTTTTTTAGCTTTATTATTCAAGATCCTCAGATCTCCTGCCAGGCTTAGATTAGCTTTTTTTTTATATTTATTTGGCTTCCCATTTAAACCATCCATTCATCCAGTTTCCATAAAACCCCTAATAACTGTTTTAAAGTTTCTGTTCTTGGCTCTTTCCAAAGCTATAAATGCTGGTTTGAAAACCCAGGCTGAGTTCTGTGCAAATAATCCTCTCTACCATCTCTTTTCCTCTGGTTACAAGAGGGTCCTTCAGTGTTTGGCTTCCCAGCACTTGTTAGTTCTCAGTGATCCTCATGCCTCTTGTTTGGGGGGGAAAAATGTAAATGTGGGAGACAATCAACCTGACAGAGGAAATAGGATGGTTGCGATAGAAAATAGCAGCAGTTGAAGTAGTTAAAACACAGTTGCACTCCAAAGGTGCCTTTTCTTTCTGCCTCAGTGCAATCCCACATTCATCATGTGCAAGCCCCCGAGAGAGGAGACAATTCTGGTTTCCAAAGGCTCTCAGCTTTTGTGTGGCAAACATGAACCAAGCCCACCCCTGTGCAGTGAGTGCTGCTCGTGCATGGGGAAAGCCCTGAGAGACTCCTGACCTGCCCCCAGAGATCTGTCTTCAGTCTTGTGATGTGTTGGGTGGATGTGGTGAGAGGAGAAAGCACTGTCATGTCCAGGGGCTGACCTGTGCTGCTGAGCAGCTTGAGACACTGCGTGGAGGGAGAAGCAGTGGAGAAGTTGCAGCAGCATATCAGTGCCTCGGGGAGACATGGGAGGTTTTTTTCGATGAGAAGTCAGACCTGTTTTCTTTTTCCTCAGATTAAGACTTGGCATTGACAGCTAAGATGATGTCTGCTTATTATGGGAATGTTTTGTTCTTGTCAAAGAGCAGAGCCTTTCCTGCAAAGCTCATCCCTTGGAGATTTTTTGCTACACTTGTGCTAGTGATTGTTTGAGCTGAATCAGGGTGCAGAGAACTGGCATGGATTTCACAACAAGTCTGTCAGAAGATTAGAATCAGGCTCTTCCCTTTTCTTTGTGTTGTGTTGGCTCTTTGCACTGTGAAGGTGCTGGGATGCTGGCTCCTGATGGCAGTGGAATTGCCTTTACAGAGTCATTTAGGCTGGAAAACGAGATCTGAGATCACGGAGTCCAACCTTTGATCAAACACCACCTTGTCAACTAAACCACAGCACTAAGTGCCATGTCCAGTCATTTCTTGAACACTTCCTGGAATGGTGACTCCACCGCCTCCCTGGGCAGTCCATTCCAATGTTTAACAGCCCTGTCCATGAAGAAATTCCACCTGCTTGTGCAGCCTTGGACACTAGATTTATTGCAGCTGAGCAGAGGCAGCTCTTCACTTACCAAGTGCCTGAAGTGTGGCGGATCCTCACATCCATTTCAGGCCCTTCACAGATGCTCAGACTAACTGGTGTCACAAGCAGGAGGCCAAACCTGGAGATATGGAGCTCAATGGAAAGAAATCCATATGTCTTCAGAAGCTTTGGATCTGCACCAG
Organism: Lycocorax pyrrhopterus obiensis; assembly: GCA_014706295.1. NCBI lineage: Eukaryota > Metazoa > Chordata > Aves > Passeriformes > Paradisaeidae > Lycocorax > Lycocorax pyrrhopterus. The sequence goes on along the minus strand of JACSVZ010000016.1, from coordinate 14,916,562 downwards.
ACATAAAAGAAAATCTTCCAATATAGTTTTTCTGTGTAGAGACCAAGTGGGGCCTCTGGCCAATGTCTGAAAAACCAGGGCCTAAAATTAGACCCCTGAAATACCAAGAGCAGTGAGTGGTTCCAACTGATACCAAGTTAGGAAAAAGGGCCTGAAATAAACAGATTCCTCAGTAACCAAGATCCTGTTTTTGAGACAAGTGTTCATTCTCACAAGTCAAAACAATGAGAAACCAAAAAGAAAAAAATGATGAAAACATCAAATCAAATCCCAGCAAACCAATGATATTCTCAGCCAAAGCATGTCTTACTAGAATGTTTTCCAAAATTCCTCAGGGAGTACCAGTGAGCCATGAAGAGGATACTGCTATTTTCTAAAGTATTAAATTGGGGGTCTTTTGGAACACACTGCATTTATGTGACAAATCTGTTCTTCTGTTAGGTCCTGTATCTGCTCTATGATTCTTTTGTCCCTTGTGAAATTTCTTCCTTTTCCAGGCCTATGCTATTATATATATTTTAACCCTTTTTCTTGTTGCCTTCATGACTTTGTGATGGTCGGTGTGATAATTTGTCTCTTTTGGCAGGTGAAGTGAGGAAGCACTCAGCTTCTCTTTGTCAAGGCAATAAGGTTCATGTCCAGGGACTATCTTTCTTTGAGAGGTGTGTGTAGACATTGTTCAGTGCAACCCTGTTCCGTGGCTAAAACTGCTGGGAGTATGGAAATATGAACATCAGAAAACACTAATAGGAATGACAACAATCCTGAAAATATCTCTGATTTCTTCAGAAATAGCACTTGAATCCGCTTTTCAGCCCTCTTCTACATTTGTGGTTTTGTTCCTTTCTGCATATGATGAAAGTGGCCATGGTACTGCATTTAATATTATCTTTATGTCTCGATTAGAAATATCTATTTTATCACTTCAGGATGAATGACTAAGCAATAAAGTATAGGAAGCCTTACAAGATGATTAGCTTTCTCTCTCTTTTTTTTTTTTAATTAATTTTATACATAATTGTTACTGTGGCTAGAGCATCTAGCATATATTTATTGTTGTACTTCAATTGTTGTATTGTCCCAGAACCCTGCTCGTCAGACAGGATCTCATGGTACAGTTGCATAAGCAGAAGACAGCTTCTGATCTAGGAAATGAGGCTTGACTCTACACAAAGGAAGGGAGAACTCACACCAGTCTGATTCATGCAGTTCCCTAGAGTGAGTGTATGGAAAAGTGCAGGTTGCTTTGTGCATCAGCCTATTTTTTGGTGTGCATCTGGGGAGAAATTAGGACAGTGAGTGTGGTTCCTGACTTAGTCCTCAGATTTTAAAAGATATACAGATTTATAAATAAGTGACATCTAAGAATGTGCCCCATGAAATCCACATGTGAGGAAGTATGTTAAGGGCACCCTGAAAAAAGCAGGAAAGAAAAAAAGATGTCTCTGTGGGTGTTCAGTACTAGAAATACAAAGTCTCCTCAGCTCTGCACAATCTTTTCCTGTTGTTTCTTTCAATGCTGACCATGTGAGTTCCCATTGGGTACCAGACCACTGCAGCTGCTGATGGGGCAGATGAGACAGAGCAAAGAAAACAGGATTGAAGTACTCCCAGGGCAGCAGAACTGCTGAACAAAGCCAAGAGAGAGTCTGATCATCCTCATGAAATGCAGCAGGAGCTTTCTTTTTTGACAAGGCATCTGAACAAGGGCTGGGTTTCTCCTGACACTGCAGTCCCTGGTGTTGAGTATCCTCTCTCTGTAACCGGGGAATTCTCTGGTTCCTGTAACTGGGGAAAGGAAAGAGGCTGAAGCTTCCAGAAGCCCTACTGGCAACTTGCTTTGTAGTCTAATGAAGAGGGAGGTGGTCAGAAACTAGAGAGTCTGGCACTGCTGCAAAACCGTAGCTAGACCCTGACATAGTAAAGGGGCCTTTTGCGAGGCTCCACATTGTAGAGCCTTTTCCATTTGAAGTTCAAATGCAGTCACAGTGGCAATAGTGACTTATTCTGTCCAGTGTCAGTTTATGATGGAACATAAATGTAGTATTAAAAGTATATATTAGGTTTAAGTGCAGCTCAAAATGTCAGTGTATTACTCTGTGGTCTTTCAACAGCAGGGTTCTAATAAAATCACAGCCCTTCAGCTTCTGGAGTACAACACAGAGAATGCTGATATTTCTCTGGTTACTGTAAGTTATATTTTTGCTGTACAGCTCTGGCAGGGTTCTTGAAAACTTCAGTGATATCCAGACAAAAAACCTCAATCTTAAGCAAATCTGAACTCTGCCTAGAAAGGAATCCTGATATTACCTGTGTTTGGAGCTTTCTACCTCTAATTCTAACAGAATGTTTCAATGATTGAAAATATGTGTTTGTGTGTGTGTGTGAATGATAGGTGTTACATTCCTCTGTTCCATTCCATTCAAGAAGCACACTGTGGCTGTTTGACTAAGGAGATATTCCTGCTTCAAAGATCTGTATTAACCAGTACCTCTGCCCAGCCTTGAGGCTCAAAAGTCCCTTCTTTCTCTGCTTCCTAATATCTCTGCAATTTCTACCATCTATATCTTCTCTCTCAGCTGGCAGCAGCTCTCTTTCTCCAAAAATGCAATAGCCCTCAGATGTTGCTGGTCAAGTCTAGAGCAGTTTACAATCCCTTCTGATTATATTAACTCTTCTGTAAGTGTTATGTACTGTCTGCTGCACTTTTTTCTTCCATCTGCTTCCAAAAAGGGTAAGAATTTTTCACAGTGTGGATTTGCTACCTGCCTCTCTCCCATTCCCCATCTATTCCCCCATCCCTGAAGGTTTTTCCTTCCATCCATGGGCCATCTGAAGTCAAAGATTCCATGATTCCATGACAAACCTTCTCCTGGGTCAGACTCTTCATGGAGAAGGAAGGAACACTGAAAACTAGAAACTAAAACTTTGTTGTTCTGTTGCAGGTGGCTGGAAAATGAGCTCTTTCTTGCCATCTGATCCTAAAAAGGCAAATGTGCAAGCAGTGTAAGTCACCCACTTATTGGCTCTGATGTGAGATTGGTATTGCAGCTGCACAAAATAAATTTCTTACAGTTTCCTTGGATTTCCTATCAAGAAAAGTGCTGGATTATCTGTATTATGTTTACACATTTGAAGTGGATGCCTCTGCTTTAGCCTAACGCAAGTTAACTGATGATGGCTTAGCAAAATGTGAACATCTGTGGAGATCAGCTGGGGATCTGATGGTCTGATGCTCTAGGAGTCCATGAAGTCTTCAGAAGTTTCTTTCCACCTTCTGTGATGTACAAGCAATTTCTTATTGACTTCCAAGCAGATGCTATGGCAAGGTTTCCATAGGCACAACTTGTTGAGTTTAGTTTGGTTCTTTCTTTTCATGGCATATAAATATTAAATACAGTAAGAGCTGGGTTAAATTTTTCAAATCTTAAAGCTGGTAAGTGTGAAAATAAGTTTGTTTTCACTGAGGAAGGGGAGGAATCTTTTAAATTATTGCAGAATACTTTTGAGAAAGTTATCAAAGTTATTATGCTACAAAAAATCCTGTTGGGCTTTATAATGATAGGGATATTTGCCTGCCACAGCAGATTGCAACTTTAAGCTCCAATTAGTGTTTTCTCTTGAATTGCTTTAAGCATTCCTTCATTCTTGAACTCATTCTCTCAGGCTTTACTTTTATGCCAATCCCCTTTGTATACCAAAATTGCAGCATTTCTTTCTTTAACGTCAGTTAAACACCTTGTAGTGCATCACTGGGGGAGTGCCAGTGACTTGAAGGATTTGTGCCAGCTAAGACATATAAAAAGGAGTGCACAACAGGAAATACCACAGTCAGCTTAATGTACGGTTAAGTTAACTTGACTGTGCCCAAGTCCTTTGACTGCAATGCTGTGGGACAGGGCAGGGTCTTTCTGTTCTGTTTATGCAGTTTCTTGACATGGTGAGGCTGTGACCTGTTTTGGGACCACGGTGGGTGTCTTAGCTTCTCATTGGCATCCTGCTCTTCTGCATCTCTCATGCAAGCAAAATTGGCTTGTCATCTTCAGCTTTCTGCACAAGAAATAAAATTTATGCTGTCCATTCAAGTCCTTGTCCTTTAGTAGAGGCACAGGGACCTGTTCTGCCCTGCGAGGAATATTCCTGTGAAGTACAGAAGCATGGGTGTGAAATATTAGGGCACAAACAAGCTCAGAACTGGATGACCCCACACTGGTGCCGTAGTTTAAGGTCTGCCAGCTGAATACAATGCAAAGAGGGAACAGAGAGCAATTAATTTCTCACCTAAGGGTGGGATAGCAAACTTCCCCCACTTGCACATCTGCTGAGCCAGCCCCTTTTCCAAAAGCCAGTGTGCTCACGTTACACAGTGTTCAAAAGTCCTCACTGTTCCCAGAATATTTCCTTCGCTCGTTTGTCCAGCGAGGGGCACAAGGGAAAGCAATTACTGCTGCAAAGGTGGAAAACGGAGGTAACGGCTCAGTCTGATCACCACCCCACCGTGGAGAAAGCTGCATCTCTCCTAACCACAGAGGAGGTGTTTAGTGCTCAGGCTCAAGGCAAATATTTCCTCTTCACTCAGCAGCAGTTAGACAGGATGTGCCAAAGGCAGCCAGGTCATGTGGCGTGAGGAAAATGAGCTGCATGGAACTGTCATCAGCAGCAAGAGTCCCAGAGCTTAAACTTAGCTCTTCTTGTGGTGCTAAAACACAACAGCCACATTACACAGAGGCAGAGATTAAAGTTAAACAGAGCTGAGTGCAGAGCTAGTGGCTGGTCTTACATTTAACTCTTTGAAGATGACAAATGACATTGCACCCTTCTAACTAAAGTCTAGAAGACACCAACCAGGAATCCCTTCCAGGGACAGGTGGGCTGGTGCAGAGGATCCCTTTGCAGCCCTGATGGATGAGGTTCCTCTGCAGCTGCACTGAGCCACCAAGTCAGTGCAAAGAGGGGCAGCCTTCCAATACCCACTTTCTCTTGGGATGAGTCCTTGCTCCTGTGGAATCAGGGACCAGGCTGGGTTTTATGCCTACCAAAGTCTTTGCCTCCAGCTGATAGAAGGGAGATAAACCAGGCCAGCCTGATCTCCTTCAGATCAGATTTGCCTCAGTCAAAGTTGCTGTATTGATTCCCACGGCATTGTTCCCTCTTTGCACTGGGGTCAGGATACTGAATGCTTGATTTATGTCATGAACAGACACAACAACTGTTTTCCTCCAAATGCTTGCCTTTGTAAAGCATTACCTGGTTTGAGGAGGAGCAAGAGGAGTTTCTTAGAAGATGTGCTGTAGCCTGAAAGTGTTCTAACAAGATGGATGAACGTGTGGATGGCTCCAACATGCTACAGTTGAACAGTGATCCAACTCTTACTCAGATCTAATGGTGGGGATCTTATGTATCACTGGAATTACATTGCTTCAACCCACGTAATTGAGCTGGTTTTGGCTAAGGTATTGTTAATTTTCTTCACAGTAGCTGGTGCGGGGCTGTGCTTTGGATCTGTGCTGGAAAGTGTTGAGAATTCCAGGGATATTTTAGTTGTTGCTGAGCAGCACTTACACAGAGCCAAGGCCTTTTCTTCATCTCACCTCACCCCAGCAGTGAGGGGACTAGGGGTGCACAGAAAGCTGGGAGGGGACACAGCTGGGACAGGTGACCCCAAGTGACCCAAGAGATATTCCAGACCATCTGACATCATGCTCAGCAAGAAACTAGAGAGAAGGTCGGGGTCAGGGGAGGCTGCTCAGGGACTGGCTGGGCATCAGTCTGCTGATGGTAAGCAATTGTTTTCATTTGTATCACTTGTTTTCCTGGATGTTATTTCTCTCATTTTGTTAATTTCCTTTTCATTAAAATTTATTGTTATTATTCAATTGTTAAATTGATATTAGCTCACATTTTTTTTACTTTTATCCTTTCAGTTCTCTTTTCTCCCCAGTGAGATCAGGGAGCAAGACAGTGACTGTGTGGTGCTTTGTTCCTGGCTGGTTGAAACCTTGACAGTAATGAGTGAAGCAAACACACAGTAACAGCCTGGATTCAGACTTCAGCCTAAATATACAGACCTGCATGTGCTTTAAACATAGTATAGATTTTTGCCTTCAGAAATGTGGGTCTAAAGGTTATGAAATCCTGCTTGCACTGTTTTACACTCTTGCATCATTTCACACTGGTGTCCTGCATGTTGAACTCTTTCTGCTGGCCAGCAGTGATCTGGGTTAGATTCTTTACTTTCTCTCTTAAGTCCCAGAGGTGGTATTTTATTCATGAGTAAATTGCAACTCAAGTCCAATTTATGACAGAATACTTGATGTAGAGGGTGCTGAAAGAAAACCATCCAAGTGAGCTTTCAAGAAACTTCAGTATAAGATATTGCTTCCCTGCAGATTGGTCTACAGATTTATGTACAGTGATGCCAGACTGCTCTCACATACACTGACTTTTCATCAGGGAGGGATGCTGTATACCAGCTGTTGGTACCCCACGTGCAATTTTTTACATTTTGAAGTCCCTAACAAGTTACTAAAAAGATCTCACTAATTACAAAGGAATTGTATGAAGAGCAATTAAAAAGGTCAGTTAGATATTTGCTACACCAAATGCCAGCCACTAGTTTTGTTTGATGAAATCAGTTTCCAGTAGAGTTCATAACATCATCAATGACCTAAGCAGTGCACATGACAGCTCGCCTGCCATCTCGAGCTGTAAATCCGGGTAACTAATGGTATAGCGAAGAAGAAAAGGTCAATAAATGCAGAAATGTGTGGAGAATCTAATCTTTCCCTGGCACTTGTTATTCCTCCCCTCTCACTGTCCTTTCATTCTGTAATCTGTCACATTAAACTAGTCACGCTTGGCCAGAGCCTGATCAGGACCTGTTCCTGATACAGCTGCATCTGTTCTTGCCACACAGCTTCAGATGGACAAAGGCACTACATGACTGCAGCCCTGGAAATCTCTCTTCTGGAAATGCAGTTTAAGAAAGAGCCATCAATGCATGTAAATAAATTAAATTTGAGAAAGAGAAGGGAGAGACTACAGAAGTCACTCATCTCTTCATGCACAATTAAAGAAGTTTTTAGGAGCTTGGTTTTGTTCTGAATAAAACTGCTACTCTTGAGAACAGAAATGTCTTGGGCTTCTGAGCAGTAGAGCTGGTAGTCTTTCTGTCTGCCAGGATGTTTTTTCCCTGTAGTCTGCTTAATGCTTTGCCCAGTCCAGAAAGAAATGACTCAGTCAAAAGGACTTCCTTCCTCTCCCTTGGGTGATTATTCCACAGCCTGTTAGGTCTCCCCATTAGGAAATATTTCCAGCATAATTTTCCCTGCAGTTAATTTTAAAGCGTCTTTCTATGACTAGAAATTATCCTAAGCAGTGCCCTTCCATCATTAGTGTTTCCATTTCTCCTGTGCTTGTCTGTGGTTATCATATGTCCTGTAGCATTTCACTGGTGTTTAGTTGGCTGCAGATGTTTAATGTATTTAACCTTTCCCTGTATGCCAAGCACAGGACTGGCACCAAGACATTTATACACCATTAAACAAGGGAGGAGACTGCTAAATGTAATGACTTTCTTCTGACGCTTTCATGGTATAGGCTGTGCTAGAGAGCAAGGGCAGCTTCTATTCTAAACTATGTGGAAAAGGTGCCACTGCTGAAGAAGAATGACTTATAAACAGTCTATATATAGATATATATTAACTTAGCATCCAGCCTTGATTTAAGTCCACAGGGGAAGCTGTTAAATTTAATTGATGTTGGCCTCTCAAAGAAAGACATTGCATGTATATGTGCACACAAGGAATTCCAACCAAACTGAAGAACATTAGTACGTTTCCTGTGGTTCTGTATTTTAACTGCAAAGGATATCTCTAAAACCACTAGAGCATTTTAGGCTGTGGGAAGCATTGCAAATGTCACCACACTATGTATGGATGCATAATATGTATGTATTTTCATGTTTCAGTATATTTGAGTTTCTTTAGATTTTAAGATTAGCTTTGAATTTCTTCAGCTCATTTCATGAGCAGTTATATAATTGCTGCATTGTGTATTACCCTAAATTGTTGGTATGTGCTGTCCACTTGAACTCCAAATAATTTTTTATTTAACTTGTAAACATTTAGCATTTCCCTTTCTTTGGTTGCTTACGAATTTACCAAACTTCAAGTCTTTGTGTTCAATTTTTCCATGCCCACTCTGTCTATTGAACAAAATATGGGGTGTGTGTGAATGTAAATGATCGTTTCAGTGATTTATTTCTTAGGTTTTTCTGAGAAGAAGGCAACAGGAAAATGTGATATAGAAGTGCAGGAACAGTCATACCAGGTCAGACCAGGCGCCTGTCTCGGTCAGGATACTCGCTCTGACAGTGGCCAATCCTGCAAGCATATTTGACACTTCCTTCAAATATTCTCCCAGCCTCCAACAATTTGTGGCTGAGGGATTTTAGAACCAGACACAATATTTTGCGCTTAATAGCCCTTGAGGGATTTTCCTTTGGTGACTTTGTTTTTGAATCTGTGTAAGCTTTTGGCGTCTAGAATGTAATTTGGTGAGGAGTTCCACTGTTAAAATACACTCTGGTTGAAAAGAGGTCCTTTCTGAGTTTTAAGCATATTTCCTGTCATTTTCAATTCAAGATCCCAAGATGTTATATTGGAACCAATCATTTTGAGGGCCAGCCTCTGCCAAACCCCCTCTTGGTCCTCATTTTGGATCAGGAACAGTCAGCTCAAAGCCCTTTGCTATGCAGACAAAGTAGAAGTATTTAAGATTGTTTCTTCCTGTGTGCATCACTTCACCTCTATTGACGCTCAGTGTCACCTTGCCAGACCTGCCATCTTGTCACCTTCATCTGAAATTTTCCATAATCATTCCTTAATACCTTGGAATACCTAATTATCAGTAGCAAAGTATCTTCTAACTGTTGTCTGTCTTTTCTAGATCATTGTACAAAGCTTTTTTTTCTGAAGTTAAAAATGCCAAAAGTTTTCTTTGAGCAGCTTTAGCCGTTTGATATGATAAAAAAGAGGAAGGAGATGTCAGGAACATGCATATTGCCATGCCCATGAGCATCCCAAAATTTCATGAGTTGTGTAAAAGGGAATGCTGCAGATTCTTGACAGCAATGATTTAGGAAAACTCCAGATGTTCTGTTTCAGTGAAAGATAAGTACCTTTTATTTATGTAACTTTAAAGGGCTGCCTTGAGATACCACAGGCCAACAGATTTTGGTTAAAGAATTAAATAGCAGACCCAGAGCTGACTGAAATTGAGAGTGAAACTTGCTTAGAAATCAGTAGGGTGTTGTATCAAATGTAAAAATAATGTTCCTGGGTTAAGAATGAATAGGAACTAGTCCAGGAAAATAATTAAATGAATCTTCGACTGTACATGCTTGAGTAAATATTTTCAGTGGGGACACATATTCTGAAATTGAAAACCATATCTAAATCCTTTGCTGGACTCTTTGAGGAGTTGTATAGCTGTCTGCAAATATTGAATTTATGTGAATTGTTTGAAATGTATAAGCAGTTTGAAAATAAGTCCTTTATCAGGGGGTGTCTGACTGATCATTAGTTGTTTGCTTGTTTTTCATGCATCTCTCCCAGATTCTCTCTGAGCTGCAGACTTTGAGAGTCTTCTCTGGGGTCTGGTTTTGTCTCCCGGGAAGTTAAAAAGTGGCAAAGTTCACTGAAACAGTATCAACAGGATTTTATTTTTTTCCCTTCAAAATAACATTTCTTAATCTTCTCCATTCCTTCCCCCTCTTCCTCTCCAGGAGATCCATTCCACACAGACCGTGGAATTTTGGCCTCTTGTTTGCATGTGGAAGAAAAGCAAATTTCAGAATGTTGGAACTTCCCACAGATCACAAGTTCCCTTTTCCAGATAGTTCTTCATGAAAGTGTCCTAGTGGCTTCTGTGGCACTCAGCTTCCTTATGTGGGATTGTCAGGCAGATGTGGGAATCCCTGAATGGAGGAGAAGGGACTGTAAGGTAACAAACCCACCACCTTGCACGAGGTGAAGCACCCTCTCCCCTGCAATGAAACTGGGGACTCCCAAGCCTCCTGCTCTCCAACCCTTTGTGAAATCTGTTCCAGAATAAGGGCTCCTTTGCTGAGGCAGTTTAACCTCTCCAGCTCTAAAGGAAGTGAATATCATCATTAGAGATGGGATGCTCACAAGTTCTGAGCAGGACTGGTGTAAGCTCTTAGCAGCTTTCACAGGGACTTTTCAATCCTCACTTGCCAGTAAGAGGGAATTTTGAAATGCACCAGGAGGCATTGCTCCTTCTTCACATGTTAGTTTTTCTCCAGCATAAAAGAAAAGAAATAACAACAGAAGCAGGAGATTTCAGTTAGTAGGAAAGGAATTAAAATAGTTCTAGTGTCTCCTTTTACAGGGTCCCTGCTGCTTTTATTTTGCCTTCCAGTGTGTTATTTTTGCTGTCCATTCTCCTGACTCCTTTGTTAAATTTCTTGTGCAAATATGACAAAGTAAAATTTCACTGAAATGCAGTAGACACAGAGATAAGGGGAGACAGGAAGCTCATTTTTTGTGAGATAAAAAAGGTAGAATTTAAATCATCCAAGAAGAAATGTGTCTGGTGGCAAGGCAAGGGCAGGGAGTGTGAGGGAGATCTGAAGGAGTTCTGCTTCTCTGCTGCCTCATCCTTTCCCCACCAATTGTGACTCTGCACTTTCAGTATTTGAGTGGAGGTGGGACACTGCTCCTCATTCTCCAAAGCCCATCTCCTGTAGTCATTTCCGTGAGTAGGAGAATACGTAACAAGTTGCGATTTCACTGTTTCTGATTTGTTTGTCTGTTTGTTTTCCATAGTAGAGGGCAGTTAAAATTCACACTTATACAGATGACAAAAGCACCAGAGCAAATTTTAAAGCACTTTCCTTCACAGGCCATTTTCTAAAGGTGGCCGAGCTGGTCTGATTTGTTTGCAGCACCCTTAGTCTATGACAAAGTCCATCACGAAAAGTTCTTACAGAAGTTGAGCAGTGAGGAAGGAATGTTGAAATACTGAGTAATGGAGAAAAAAAGAAATAAAATTATTTCCAATGTATTTTAAGGAACAACAGCAGATACCTCAAGGTTCCCTGGATTTTCTACGTTGTACTTAGGAAACATAAATGTTTTGACCTTCATGAGCATCTCTGTCAAAGACTTACCAACAGTGGGTGAAGGATCTTGCACAGTTCTAGTTGGGAAAAGGAAATCAATCCCCCACAGCAGCAACTTCATGAACATTTAGTCTAACCTAAAAAATGTTCAAGGGAGAGAGATAAAGACAAAACCCAAGGAAGTGAGTCAGATTCCCAGAGAGAGGATGTGAGGGATGGTGGGATCAAGGTATGTGCCTTTCAGAGCCTTGAGCTAAGGATCAGAGGAGATACTTTGGACATGCCTTTCAGATCACTGCCTGGCACTATAAACACTGATCATGATACCTCACAACCTGGATGGCAGCACTTTTAATGGAACTGCCTCAAAGCTGTCCCCGAGGATGTGATGTTGGAAAGGGAGATAGAAAATGGTTGTTTCCATCTATTCTAGTGCAGATTATCTGTGGAAAATGCCACTGCTGTAAGGCAGAAGCTGCTTTATATGGCTCAGTTCAGGCTTCAGTCTGCTTTTTTCCAGGACTAACTCCTTGAATTTCAGAAATTTTTGTTTTTCTAATTGACACCAGTACAAAGAGATGAAAATCAAGTGATAAAAATCTCTTCCAGTAAGTGATCCTGGAGCTGTCTTTGCCATTAAAGTCTCTCTTCACAGCAGGGTCTTAAGAAAGTTCAAGGCATGCATGTGTGTCAATTCAGGAACAGGCACAAGAAGTGCCTTCCTGAACCACTGCCTTAAAATAACCCCACCAATGGCCACTTGTGCAGTGACATTTTGGAAATGTGCACCACCTTATTAGAAAATTCGACTGTGAATACCAGGCAATCTACTGCAGCTCCTGGGATGTCAGCCCAGGATCTCAGCAGCCTTCCCATCTCAGCATAGCTCAGAGAGGCAGTTTTTAAACTAAAATCTTTCTGTAAAATAATAGACACTCTGAGATGGGAAGCCTCATAAATTGAAAAATCTCAGTTGGTTTTGCAGAGGTTGCTTACTAATTTTCACCTCATAAAGATTTCAGAAGGGATTCTAGCACTTTGTTAAACTGCTGCAGTGAAGTCTTCCATGTTTATTTATACACACCTAGTAAACTCCCTGAAGTAGCCAAAGGGCCTGGTTTCATCAGCACACAGCTGGTGACTTTTCTTTTTTTCGTTGTGCTGGATTAATGTTCTCAAATGTGAGCAAAGTGTGTACATTAAATGCAGATGTTTGTTCCCAGAGGAGATGTGAGAGCCCAGCTCATCTCTCTAGTCCAGGTGCTCTTGTCCAGAGAGGGCTGATGGTTAAAAGCCCTACTTCGTGTGTCCTTTCTTTTGCAGCTGCAGCCAAATCTGTTTTCTGTTTGGAACTATTGGCTTGATTTCAGCCTCTGTCCCCTCAGCATCTTCCCTGTCACACTCAGCACAGGTGGGTCTAGAACTCTTTCAGGAATTTACAGGGCAGGATCCCAGCCTAACTTAGGTTGGCTCAGCTCCAGACAGGTTTATTGCCCAAAATCTCAGCTGTTGGAAATTTAGTTGATTTAAAGTCATTGTGAAAATCTCTGCAGCTCTGTACAGTGGTTTGTTCCCACTTTCAGGATATGTGCTCCATGGAAAGCTGCTTAAGCTGGTGGAGTAAAGTAGTGTTTTCTGTCTTTTCAGCTGGTCTCAGAGTCCCCCATCTTCCTGAGCCACATTTTCATTTCAGTTACACTGAAGTAAATGCTACTGAGGACAGAGAAGCGGTAACACAAAAATAATACTCTGAGATACAAGAAACCTTTTACTTATTTTGCTAGTTTATTCTTCACCCTGTGCTTACATGTCCTCGAGTGTCCCTCCCTGTCCAGCAGGACCACCTCAGTGTTCCTGCCCCAAGCCTGCCCTGGCAGTGATCCCTGTGAGCCAGACAGGGGCTTGCCCTAGAGTCACTCGCAGGGGCACTCAGGGTATCCCTCCTGGACATCCCCCAAATGCATTTGTTAGGTAATTTCAGGGGTTAAGCTTTCCCCCAGAGCAAGTCAGCAGGAGCCAACAAAGTGAGTGGTTTGGGGCCAGTGACAGGGAGAGGAGTGTCATGGCTAAAGCTGCAGTGCAGAAGGTTTTACATGGGTGTTAAGGGCTGTGCTCCTGGCAGGCTAAGCCAGGGTAGCTTAACTGTCTGGACAACTTCTGCATCTGTGGGTGTTTTCTGCTTCGTTATTTTTGTTGAGCCATATACCTCCCTCATCTGGAATATCTCCACTGATTTTCGTGAATTTCTCAGGATTTTCATCCCCTCTAAAGAACATTTAGTTCACTGCTCATAGTACTGACACTACCTCAACCCTGCAACAACTGTGGCAGGTGGGCCAAATGCAAAGTTGGGGTAGGCAAGAACATCCTCCATTGGAAATTCCGGGGGCAGATTTTGCAATCCTCTTTGTGCAGATCAGACCCAATCAATATGTAAGCTGGCCAGAAAAAGTACCTAAACAAAGCTGGTATGAAGTGGGTGTGCAAAATGAGTGGGACTTGCATTTCACTGGGGCCAAGGAGAGGTATTGAGCAGCATGAAAGGAGAAGTATAATGCAGAGATGTGTGTGGGCACTTGGCTGCATGAAGAACAAGGGAAAATAAGCCCTGTACAGAATTATGCTATTGGTGGATCTAACTGCTGGTATTTTGGTGAATTATTGTTGCTATTACAGCCATCTGGAGCATGTAAAAGGGATGAAACTCATTATTTTTTTAAAAGAGCATTTAGGACAATTTCCTTAGTTCCCAGCTCTTTGGAGGGCAGCACCCAAAGCAGTTCTCCTCATTCACTGTGGGAGGGGAAGGAGCAAGTGACCTGCACCGTGTCTGCTGGGGACTCCTGGAGGTGTAGTGCTGGTTCCACTCCCATGCTCTCCAGAAAGCTGCAGTGCCTGCCTGGGTGCCAATGCTCAGTGTGCTACAGGGGCTTTTTGAGAAATGCACATGGATCCTGCCAACCCTGAAATCCATCTCTGCCACTCAAATGTGATGCTCATCCTTCTGCTGTGCTGAGGACTGACTGTGTGTGGCAGGTAAGGAGCGTTCCCTCTCTCCCCTCCCTCCGCAGGTGTGACCTCTGCTGCCCCGGTGGAAGAGGAAGGGAATGTGTTAATGGCTCTGTAAGGAGAAGGATGATTTTTCCTGGCAGCACTTTCAGGTTTGCTTCCAGAATATGTACAGTTATCATTTATGGTCCTTTAAATTCTTTCCTTTACTCAGAAGAGGTCAGTGTATAGAAAGAGAATCTGGATTATTAGGCTGCTGGCACTGACCTGCATTTTCCACTGTGTGTGCTTGGAATACAGTTTGGTGCCTCTTCTCATTTGTTTACTTTTTCTCTTCCCCTCTTTCTGCTCCCCCCTCAATAAGATGTTGGATTTCTCTTTTAATGATAAATATTTTAAAATTTTAAGTGATCCATTAGACCACTTCTTTAATTTCTCTGGAAATCTTAGGATTGCACATTTGATCTCCTGAAATGTGAAGAGCCCAGTGAAATGATTGAGGCATATTAGTGCTTGGGTCCTCAGTACACTCAGAAGACACCAAATTTGTGTCTTTGCTACTGGAACAAGAGCTTTGAAAGTGTGGGATCTAATTCTTTATCCAGAGGTGTCATAGCTGTCACTCTGAGCTGGTCAGTTTGCAGATGGGAAAGTTGCTGACAGGTCTCTGGGAAAGGAGGACTCCTTGTAGTTTTGAACATTTATAATGTCATGATAAAGGCCCCCTTGGTCTATGTGATATTTCTACTACTTGGAATCAATGCTTTTCAAAAAGTAATTTTGTTTTAGGTAGGAAAATTATTTTTTATTATGAAGATAATTGTAACTATGGAGTCTCTGTAGTGCAATCCATCAGCATGTTCAGCTCATAACTGAAAAGCTGAGATTCAAGCCCATGTGTAGATGGGTTTCCCCTTTCCTCTGCCCATGTCAGGGAGGTTGGAATTAGATCACCTTTGAGGTCCAGTTCAACCCAAACCATTCGATGACATCGGGCTGCAGGGTTTTGCCCATGCAAGGCTGTCTGTTGTAAAGTGGGCTCTGTGTTTCTGATGGCAGTTCCCAGTACAGAGGAGAAAAGGACTTTCTCCTGCACCCCCACAGTGATCTCAGGGCTTGGGACTGGGGAGAGAGTGGATGTACTTCCTCATGAAATGACCAGGGATGCCTATGATGGGAGGGTAATAAGTTGTGGTTCCTAGGAACCTGTCCTATTTCAGAGCACACAACTGAAATAATACTGCTTCTGCTGCTGTTTTGCTCTAAAAGAGATATTAATGTAAAAATAGAGTAATTTAGAAATAACTGTCTTCCTCCAGCTGGATGTCATGGCGGCAAAAGCCCCATAACAGAGCCATTCCCTGAGCCAAGGTTATTTCTAAATCACTTCTAGTTTGTGGAAAACAATTTGCAAAATTTTGAGTGGTTTGGGAATAAGAAAAGTCATTTCACAAATCATTGTCTGCTGCAGGAAAAGCAATTGTCATGGACCCAGAACGTAAAAGCACAATATGGGTATTTTTAGTGTATCAAGTCACGTGACAAGTCAGAGGGCTATGAAAGAACATAATTTCAACACTGTCAAACAGCTTCTTCTCTGCCTGCACGGTGATTATCCTCTCAGTTTACACAGATCTTTGCACTCCTGTGGTGCTTTAATAACATCACTGTAACCCCCTGACATTTGGGTAACGGGAGGAGCAGAGAGTTCTCTCAGCACCTACAGTCATCTGCCACTGTCAGCCCTGGGCTGAGGTTTCTCCTCTCTAAGCGTGGGGCTGCACGGCTCAGACAGCTCTTCCTGACACTGTGCTTCCCATGGCCCCCAGAAAGCAACCTGGAGTGTCTCTGGATAGTGTGCCCGGCTGCCCAGAGGCTTCAGAGCCTGGGCAGGCAGCAGGAGCAGGGACAGGCTTCAGTTCATTAACCCCGGCTGCTCCTCAGAGTGGCGCTGGTTATAGTGAGTTATTCGTGTGGCAGGAGAGTGGGAGACCTGCTTGAGATGGAGGGGAGGGGGGGAAATCTGCTTTGATCCAAGGAACTTACAGGACCAGGTAGAAAAAAGGGATGGAAGAAGGGCAGGATTGAGGTGTTTCAGTTGTGTGATAAGTGCCTTGAAGAAAAGGGGTCTGACTTTTTCTCCATCGAGTCTCTGCAGCCAGGCTTTGGTCTTGTTTGTACCGATGTCACTCACAGGTGCCTCTGCTGACCTCAGTGCAATGACAGCACTCTCTGCTATCAAGGTACTGACTTGATAGAGAGAGCAGTTATTCCACTTATAACTTGCCTGAATAGAAGCCAGTCCCTCGTCTGGGATGGGAGGAACCAGGGACAGCTGGCTGTTTCTTCTTGCTGTTGGTTGTTTATTTGGCCCACTGAGAACTAAATTAATCTCTCCATGAAACAGGGACTCCCTGCTCCTGAGAGCATTGGAGCTGTCCGAGTATTTTGTAGGAGCAGGACTCACACCAGTGGCATTGCTGTGTGCCCAGGAATGTCTGTGTGCAGCCAGACATGGCACTGCCCAGGGCAGGGCTTCTGCCCCACAGGGTTAGCAGAGATGAGTTATCTGTGGCAGTGTGCTGGGTCTGTTACTCTTTCAGCAGCAGCCTTAATAGCCCGCCTCACTTTTTTCGTGTTTAAAATGCTCCTTGTGTTATTTATCTTGTGCTTTTATTAGTGTGATTTTATTGCCGTATTTGCAAAAAAGTTCCGCCACTTCTGTGTTTACCTTAAGCGCATCTGATGTGCAAACCTTCCATACTCTCCCAATGCCATTTTTTTCTCAAAGACAACCAGGTTTTGCTGTGGCAAGGCTGGGCTGTGGGGAGTGTGGATGCTTCAGATCCCAGAAGGATCCTCTTATGATGCAACACCCCAGCTTGTGTTGCATGATTTAGCTCAGTAGCCCAGCTCCAGATGCTCTCTGACTGGTCAGCGCAGTTGTGTGCTTCGTGGCAATGTGCTTGATTTGGGGCTGTGAGACAGGGCTTGGGGTGCTTAGTCAGTATTATCTGCTCTGTCTCACTCCTCTGGCTGGTTAGTTCCAAATATATTTTGGATGCCTAATAATTCCAACAAGAAATTTATAGAAGAACATCAGAAATGCCGTCCCCAGTATATAAATTACTGTGTTAGTACGACTGAGCTCCTGCGGCTGAGATTGCAAATCATTTTCAGATGCTGTCAGCATCTTTTTTTTTGTGCTTTGTCTCTGTCCTCCTGTGACCATTGCTTGGAGAGCCATATACACACTCGAAGGATTTGCTTTGAGGGGAGGGCTCAAATATCAAAGTGGAAAAAAAGCATTCAAGCCTAAAAGCTGACCATAAAGCCCAGCACATCATTTTCAGGAGCAGAACATTATTGTTACTCTGCTGACAAACTTCTTTTGAGGGCAGCAGCACAGTCCAGCACCATTTTAGATTTGTCTTGAAGCCGCACGTAACCAAAATAAATATATGGTTACATAAGAAACTATATTATATTCTTGTTCTGTGGTTCCAAGTGTAATTGTAAAGTAAGCACAAATGCAGTGTGTCTGCCCTTATGGAGGTGGAGGGCCAACCTCCTTCCACGCACAATTCCTTGGATTCACACCTGGGAATAATGAGCCAAGCAAGCACAAGGAAGGTGGGTTTGTCTCCTCTTGTAATGTCCTTGTATAAGATGTGGAGGCCCCCTGTGGAGGTGAAGACACAGGGACAGGTCGGGAGAAGCACTAAACAGGCTCTGGGGAGCAGTCACATTTCAGGGAGGGCAGTGCGTGGCTTTTGGACATCATCCAGCTTGGTGTGAGTAACCGAAGCCCAGAGGATTACATGGCTCACATGGATCTCTGGTGATTTATGCAGCTGGTTAGCATGCCAGCAGCATTGCCTGTAGTCACAGGGACTCACTGCTGCACAGCACGAGCCTGCTTCCCACTGCGTGTGACCAGGGGAAGAGCTATGCTGAGGAGCTGTGGCAAACCTGCTCTTCTAGAGCTGGGCTTTGAAATTTGGTAGGGGGTCATTGTGCTTCTTTGCCCCTAAAGGTGTTGTGAAAATATATGAATCATTGTTTATTTCCAAAGGGCTTGGACACTCTAACTTTGAACGGGATAGAAAAACCCACGAAGGAACCCAGAGATCCTTGTGAAAGACAAACCTTGGCCTGCAGAGAGGAAAGGTCTGACTGTGTGGCTGGCACAGTGCAGAGGTGGACAAGGAAACACACAGCAAGAATAAGCAGGCAGTGTTAGGACCTGGAGTTTTCTGAAGTTGTCAGTCTCAGTTTTAATCAAGCACAAATTGTTCAGTTCCATGCAGAAGGAACTGGATAATGTTCACTGCCCTGTACTCTATATGGGATTAAAACTGGGGCTTCTCCCTCACTTTTTGTCTAGAATACAGCAGCCACAGAGGGGAAAAAAGCTGGTAAGATGAAAGGACATTTTTCATGTCATAATGTTCTGAACAGGACTTACAGCCCTTGGCCGTAGGATATCATACAGTGCTCAGTTTTCTGTCTCAGTTTCTGGACTTGTAGTGCAGTATAATAATGTGTGCATAAGCTCCTAAAGGAAACGTAAATTAAATACAGTCTGAGGCACCTGAGCAGCAGGACAGTGACTGCTGTAAAAGCCCACATGGAAGTGAATGTTATCAATATGAGGAGCCACACATTAACAGAGAATAAGATATTTGCCTATGAAGAACAAATGAAACGACACCTAGATCAGATAACCAAAGTTGAAATTGCTTTACAAAAGAGATCAGTGGCATCAACACCGTGGACAGCAAGGTCCAGAGAGCTGAATCCAAGCCAGCTAGTCAAGGCAGAAGTGAAGCTGAGACTAACCCCATGCACCTACACAAGGTGAGGGCTGAATGTCTGGAAAACAGCTTTTAGAAAAGACCTGAGGGTCCTGGTGGGTGCATTGACCATGAACCAGTAGTGACCTTGCAGCAAAGAAGGCCAACAGCACCCTGGGCTGAGTGAGTGTGTGCACACATGCGGTGCTGGGCTTCCCATACAAGAGAGGTGTGGGCATACTGGGAGGGCCACATCTTGGAGTGTCTGTCACAGGTGAGCAGAGGGTGAGAGAGCTGGGGTTATACAGCAGAGTTGATCTTATCAACGCATATAAACACCTGATGGGGGAGTAAAAGACTGACTCAGGGTCTTCTCAGTGGTGTGCAGTAGAAGATGCAAAGCGCACAAACTGAATACGAGAAATTGCATTTAAATATCAGATTTTTCATGGGGTTTTTCACTGTGGCAGTGACTGAAGAACAAACAGACTGCCTAGAGAGGTTGTGGAGAGCACTGGCAAAAAGTTGCTTTTGTTGACCCTGCTTTGAGGAGGGTGTTGGACTAATCAATCTCCAGAGGTCCCTTCCAAGCTCCACCATGCTGTGATTCTGTAACAGAACACAGCTCTCCTGAATCCTAGGGTAATATTTGAAGTGAAATGGGTGCTGGGATCCTGGGCATCTGCTCTATTTTGATTAAATGCTGCCAACAGAAGTAGATGTTCAGGTATGGGGCTGCACATGCACATGTGGTGTGTGCATATGCGTGGTTACCTGCAGAATCCCTCCACATGCAGGCAAACCAGCACACCCAGCCAGTCTGCCAGAAGAAAATGTAAAAGATTGCTAAATTCCACCTAGACAGAATTTCCAGCTGGAAAAAAAAAAGAGGAAGGATGTGTCTGGGGAAACCTGGCCATGTGCTGCTCCTGCTTCTGGGATCTTGCGCTGCCTCTGTACAGAGCAGTTTTCTCCTTAAATACTCACCTATTCAGACGGGTTCTTTGCACACCGGGAACAGTACATTCATCATTTGATTATGTGGGGGGTTACTTACTATTCCTCACTCTTTGTATTCGTCTCTTTAAACCTTCCTAGCTATTTCAGACAAAGGAAAGTAATGTGAGAACGTAGTTGTACAGAAGGGCTTGCTGCTTTTCTCATACCAGCACATCCAGCTCATGCGGGCACAATCAATTCCTGCAGCTGTGCCACTGGTTTGGTTTATGCACATTGCTTGAGGAAAAAAATAAGCTGTAACAAGAGTTTAGTCTGGCAGTTACTTTTACTGCTTTTTATTGTAGTTATGTCATACGGTTCTCTGTCATTCTGCATGTTTCCCTCCTCTCTGCAGTAGCACGACTGCAAAATGCACGAAGGCAAAACGCTGCCAGTTGGGTGACCTCGCAGGTGGAGAGGGGAGGAATAACGGAGGAGCTGGGAATCAGCGCTCAGTCCTTTGTACCCATAAGCGTACCTGGATCTTTTCAAACCAGCCAACACCTTCCTCCCGCTTCTTGCACGAATGGGGGATGTGGGATGGCTCATTTGCAGCAAACCCAGCTCAGCCCCACGCACAGTGTGGCCACCTCTAGAGGGCGGTGATTGACTGATGAACGCAATGGGAGGATTCCTGAAATATCCCGGACTAATCCAGTTGCGATACTGCAGTTGTTTAGGGAATTGCAGCTTCGCTGCAGAAAGGTGCAGAGTCTAGCAGAGACAGGTCTCTCTCCAGCTGAAGTGATAGAGGAGTTGAAGTGGGCAAGTAATGTACCAGAATTTGGCTCAAGGATTAGGATGAATTTACAAACTGAGATCGATAATCCTTAGAAATAGCAGAAAGCTTAATTTCTGTAACAGCATTGGTTTGTGCTGTCCCTTTAGGGAACCAATCCATAAGCACATTTGAACCAGGGCAAAACAGGGAAAAAATCAAATCAGCCAGCACAAATTGCTCTGAACTCCTGGGTTTGTGCTACCAGCGTGCTCTGTTTGGCTTCCAGCACAGCACAGTCCTGCTGCGCAAGCCACCATCCCAGGGATGGCCTTGCCAGGAATGAGGGGACAGAACCTTCCTTATTAACATCATTCAGTGCAGGAATTGTCTCCATGGAGAAACAGCTTCCCAGCCCCACCTTTCACATGACTTCATCTTCCTTTACCTGCGTGTCAGGTAAGAAACTGGCGGTGAGGTTTCCTGCACCATCCTGTGATGCTGTGAGTGGTCCACATATGGCCCTGCCCAGCTTCCACCCCTCTGCATCTGACTGAAGAATATCACTATCCTTCCTCTTTTTCCTCCAGACTGTTGTCATCATTTTGCTGATTAGTTGCTTTCTTTACTTCTTCCATATCTCTTCTCCTGACGCCAGTAAATGGAACTCCACCATACTTCTCAGTTCTGCAAGAAAATGATGAAAAGTCATTTGAAATAAAGTGTGAGGTGAGGACAGAGTTTCAGGGCAGGCACATTTTTTCTTCTTTGAGCGTACCTGAATTTGAGCTGCTGCTGCACATTCAGTGCTGTGCTGCCTGGCCACGTTTGTAGCTGGCTCTGGAGCTGCAGTGTGTGCTCTGCAGCCAAGGTGCACGCTTTGCTGTTCTGTGCTTTGTGTACTGTGGCACCAGGGTTCGTGGGTCACAAAGACTTTGTTTCAGTGACAACAGGGGACGTCAGCACACACGTCTTTGACAAGGCAGGCAGTGTGAAAATATCAACACTCTTCCCTCCTAGCACAGAAAGATGGGGCTGGTTCCCAGTTTGTTATCTTTATATTTAGCATTGACTGCAAGGAGCGTAGTTAGAGGGGATGGAAACACAATCTACTTGTTTTCATTTCTGTGGTGCCGGTTGATTCAGGACCAGGCTGACACTGGCCCAGAGCTGTTACCATTTGCTTGGTACGTTGAGACATCTGTGTGTTTTTGTTGCCTCTTGTCCATTAGCTCATGGACCATTGTGTCCATAGCTGGGACAAAAGGTCCTGTTGCTTTTCTTGGCCATCTTCAGTCCTCACGTCCATCTTGGGCTGGGAGCCAGTGGCATGGGCACCAGAGATAAAACATCTTTTGTTTCCAACCTTCCGCATCAGAGCCTGCCTGCTAAGGAAAATCTTGCCTTTCAAGAAGCTGTCCTTTTTGGGACTTCTGCTTTGTTTTGTGAGAGCTTTTTATGGATTCATACGTGTCACGACCCAGCACCCATTGCAAGCACGTAGTTCCAACAAAAGGACTTGTTAAAAGTACATATATAGAAACTACTAGTAGGAAGACCAACATTCCTGAAGAATGTTACTGTCTTCAGTGCTATTTTCTACCTTCACTTTGTGGGCTTTTTCTCCAACTCTATCTAGCTGCAAGGATTCATCTAAAATGGAAGTGACACAACAAAACCTACTATGATAGCTTGCAGATTTAAAAATAGATGCTTTAACATAGTTTTTCCTTCCAAGGTAGAATGTACCTTCTATTGGAAAACATTCATGCATGTTGTTAACATAGGGTCTCTTTTCCATAGTCTGTCTTAGAGTGAGTCATCTGCTCTCTGGCTCTGTATATCTACATGCAAATTGGTAGGAATTAGCTTGGTTTCTGAAATTCTCTCTTTTGTATTGACTGAAAATCTGGGGTGGTTGTTTTAAAATGTTTCCCATTCTCCAGACAAGATATGAATGTAAATGCAACAAAAGTAATGTTGGATGTTCTCCCTGTACCAATAATGTAGCTGTAAACTGCTGTGTTTTGATTAATCTGGTGGAATGCTATTCCTCTTTCAGAGTGGTGTCAGAATTGGGCCAGTTTTATCTGAAGAGTTTATTGTCTCAAGAAGTAAAAATAAATTGAAATCACTGTAATTTGGAATATCTCAGTTTTTTATTTCAGAGACACATGAATCAGTATCAGCTGAGCACCTGGCTTGTGGAAAGCAGCTCATTATTTTAAAAAGTACAGTTTTCAGATTGAAAAGAAAAAAAACCACTTGGATTATTTCTTAGAATTTTGGGGCAAACCTTGCAAACTTGGAAAAATGTCCACTTTTGCTAACTTCAATGTTATGTTTATTTCCCATGCTAAACCCAGAACGGGACTGTTTCTGATGGCACACTCAGTGTTCAGTGAAAATATGAATAATCCCAGAAATCAGAATGCCTCAAGTCACGAGCCTTTCCTCCATGCCAGATCAATCAAAAATTCCTGAGCACGGGTGTGCTGCTTTGGCCATAACACCTGCTGGACCCTGCACTGCTCACGGTGGTTTGTGAGTGACAGATGTGTGATGTCATGTGAGGAATCGGTGGTTGCTGGAAAGGGCTGCACATTTGAGGGGGCTGGAAGGTGAAGTTCCCATGGGACAACTTAGTGACAGAAGGAGGAGGTTCCTGTGGCTTAGACCACAGGGATGTAACAGCACTGCTGCATGGCTTAGTGGGAGAAGGGAAGGGTTGAAAGTGCACAACTGTCAAGCACGGTGTGTCATTCGTGTGCCATTACTAAGACTTTAAAGACAAGGTCTGACAACCCCCAATATAGTTTCCACAGGCAAGGGTGCTGAAGAGCAAGATTGCTCAACACTTACACAAGGGAACCCCTGCTAACTCCTGCTCTCTGAATCAGAACTTTTCTTCTTAAGGAAAACACTCAGCCAGCTCAACTGATTTGCAAACCAGTTTTGAAAGATTTACAGAAATTCTTGTGGGACCATGAGGGCAGTAGGGAGGCAAGTTTGTCTTTCTCTTGGATGGTAACAAAAGGAGCTTCATGTCTTGTGTCCTTACCTCCTCCAATTTTATTTTTCTTGTCTTCATAGTTGAGAAAAATCACATTATATTTGTTTATTCATTCATGGTTAAGACAAAAAAGACTCCTTCCAAACTCTTGGTTGCCCTAACTTAATTATATTGTAAGTATAATTAAACCACAGTGTTGTTGAGGATATCTGTTCCTTAGATGCTCTGCCAGCAGAGTAACCACCATACACCTTTTTCATTGTCTGGCAAGCTTTCTTGGCAGTCTTTACGGGAAGGTGTCAAAAAGGTTTTACTAAATTGAAGTCAGTTTAGAGCAGGAAATTAAATGTTAATACTCTAACACAATACTCATTTTTATTAGTAGTATTTCTTATTTTGTTTTGTTTGTTTGCTTATTTGCTTGCTTTGTTTGTTGGTTGGGGCTTTTTCCCCCAGAGAGAAAACCCATGTGTGCTGGTCAGAAGAAGCCCATGAAGGTGACAAATTACCCAGACCTGAGCCTGCACACCTCCCAGTTAGAGGTGATGATAATTGTGTGTATCAGCAACCATTTCTGAAATCTTTTAGATTTCGTAGGAAGGATACAGTGATAAATTTTGAAATAGAAAATAACTTTTCTTAAAGGAAGAGCCTCAAGCTCTCAGTAGGTCCAAATGCTGGAACAGAAGTGGCTGGAGCTTTGCTATAGCACCACTGATCAGTGGAGGCACAAAAGAAAATTTTGATGCCAGGTCTTAGACATCCTCTTGGAGCCAAAGAAGGTGACAATAGGGCTGCACTTATCTTTTTCTGCAGTCCTCCCCCCTCTTCCTCACTCTTGTGAGGTGCTGAGTTCTAGGTGGCTGAGTCTCAGCTGTTCCCCAGGCTTTCCCCTGTGTTGTGAAACACTGAAACACCTTTGCTGCCAGCACTCAGTTCTCTGTCATCAGCTTACTCACACTGTCACAGCCCAGGTCTCCTACCAGCCACGTCAGCACCAAGCGTGGTGGCAGAATGGAGTCCTGCAGAGATTCTGCTTGAAGAGCTTAAGATAGGATCTGTAAAAATTCCCAAGAGGAGTTAATGCCTGTGAGTGCCACCTTGTGTCTTTCAAACAGAAGAAAGAAGAAGAAACTGAGTGCCTGGAACTGCAGTAGCTGGTCAGCAGCACCTCGTGGTCTTTTATAACCAAGGTACCCCATAAACCAACAATACCTTGTTGTTAGATTGTGGATCTCTTTTTTCTTCCCTAAGATCCTGCTTGCTTGTTTTAGACACGTCGGTCAAGTCAAGTACTGCTGTGTCCTTGGACTTCCAGCAGCAAACCCCCACTTAAATGCAGTAAAATGGACCACAGTCCAATTCTCTTCCTGCAGCAGCATTTTCAGCTGTGTTTCAGCAGTCTGGTGTTGTTTGGCTCTGCTCTTCTGTTTCTGTTGCTGCTCTAGTACCCACAGAGCCCATTTGCACTTCCACAGCTCTGTTGCACCCTGCAGTGGAGAAGAGTCTCAACCTGCCTGACACTGGTGTGGCTGCTCATGTGGCCAACACATTTGTGTATTTCTGCAGTATTTCTGCAGCTCTGCTCTAGGCCACATTCCCATATCTGCCTGTACTGAGAGATGCTGCAGAAACACAGAATGCCTTGGGTTAGATGAGACCTAAAATATCACCTAGTGCCAACCCCCCTGCCATGGGCAGGGACACCTTCCCCTAGACCAGGTTGCTCAGAGCCCTATCCAGCCTGGCCTGGAACATCTCCAGGGATGGGGCAGAAGTCCTTGCTTTGCCTCAGTATGAATAAACTCTTATTTTTCTCCAATCACTCTGATCAAGACAAATGATGAAATCAAAGCGTTTGCTCCCTGGTTGGCAATTTTTTTCTCACATACTGCAAATTTCTTTTTACTGTCCGTGGCTTATAGGAAAAGCTTTTGGCAAGTCAAACTACTTTGAAAGTACTGTGCATATCTATTTGGGGAATAAAATTACTGTGAATTAACTCTTAAGGACTCTGCACCCATCAGGATTTTAAACCCCAAAACAGGTCTACAAATGCTCTGCAAATCGATAAAAACCTGAGATCTTTAAAAAGGGGCAAAAAAGAAGTTAGACTTATTCTAGGGAGGCAAACAGGGAAAGAAATAAGTCCTCTGGTACTGCCTAGGAAAGATAAGCATCTCCACAGCTTATGCCTTACAATTCAATAACTTAACATTTCAGTAACAGAAAAAAAGCATGTGAAAGACTTAAGTTCTTGTCACTTGCTTTACAAAGCACACTAATGCTTATCTTACAGTGGTGCTGGTCTACTAAAAACACATTAATTTCTTTCTGAAGCTAATGCACTTCTTCCGATATCCTCAAGAAATACAGTTTTTAAAAAAACCCCAGTAATAACTCAGGACAACACATTTCTGTACTGCAGTTTACAAAAGTGAGAGTTTAGAGGAATGGTGATGCTGCTGAAAACCCTTCTACTCCCATGACTGTCTGAATCTTGAAATGAAAAGAAAAAAAGGAAAAAGAAAAACAGAACAAACCCCTAGACCTTTAATTATAACCTAATCATTTTGATCACAGCAATAAATATAACAAATGTGAGGCAAGTATGTGCGTGAGAGTGCAGGACAGAGAAAGGTTTAGGGCAAGGATCAGTGGAAAATCTTTAGAAATGATGTAAGAGAAAGCAAAGGCAGGGATTGGAGTTTGTAGTCTACACCAGAGACTATAAAAACTCTGAAAGAAAGCTGAACATTAAGGGTAAGTTAGGAAGAAGAACATAGCAGGACCATTAAGGTTGGAATTGCTTGCATCCAATGCAAGGTAAGAGGAGTGAGCACAGAATGTGTTGAGGATGTTTTGTGTCTTCTGATCTCTTTACAGACGCTTTCTTCCCTTCTGTGTTTTCCTCTTTTTAATGTTTTCTTCAATTATTTTTGTTTTAACAGACATGTACAAGGTATAAAGGTGCCCAGATCTGATGGGAAAAGCACAACTACTTTTTCCAGTTTGGGATTAAGATAATAAGGTGCCTATCACTTAGGATTTTTGGTAGTAAAACTGAACTACAAATATTCAGTGGAAACTTATTTCCTTCAGTTAATCAGCCAATATTTAAACAGAATGTGTCAGTGCATTTTACAACAGTGACAAATTATTTTTATGCTCTTGCAGTGCTTTGCAGTAAACTGCTGTCTGGTTATATTGTTATGGATTTTCCTTTTGTGTGAGTTATTGTCAAATGCATATTACTTCTTAAAATAAGCTGAAGAGCTATGACAGAATAATTCTTTTGCATTACTAAATATCATATGTCATGGACAAGTTTGCTGCATCTAAGATATTGAAAAACAGGAGATAAATGATTTAGGAAAAGTCTTTAATTTATGGATCTGCAAAAGGGTTTTATTTTATCCTTTGTTAGACAAATGTTGATCCAGATTCTGCTGCATTCCTGCAATAATATAATAACTGGAAAAACATTCCTACACTGAGTAATTATCATTATCCAGTGATCTGACTACTTGAGCTTTGCACTGCTGTAAGTGAAGGCAGACTCTGATTCTGTGATAGTCATTGTAATTTCTCCATTCTGAGTTCAAAACTATTTCACTGGGGTTTTTTTCCCTCCCACACTGAAGTTGTACGAGTAAATACATGCAAATAACATTCGGTTTAGATGTCCAGAGGCTACAGTAAAGTTCAGAATCCACTAATTTTTGAAGCACTAGCATGCAGTACCCTTAGCTGTCCTTACTTGGTTTTTAAATTTGAAATGATTGTTCTCTCATGAAGAGTGCAGAGCTGAAAGCTGAGGAGCTGAGAGGACATTTTGTGCCTCTGCCCACTGCTTAACTTAAGAAAATTATTATTGCATTTATCTGTCTCTGCTCACCTGTATTCAAAATATAGCTCAACCTACTTTTCCTGTAAAATACTTTGAACATTATGAGGAATAGCAGGCAAAACCCCCCAGCTCAAACCAAGCAAATCTACGGTGTAAATGATGGGAAAACTGCAAAATACATCTGACTGGACCAGGCATTCTTCATTTTTTTATAAATACCTGCCAATCTGGTTTCAGCAGATTAGGACTTTGTTTTCACTCTGTGAATGAATGACGAGTGCCTTTCTGGGCTTCTTAAATAGCAAATTAAAACATACAACAGTTTTAAGAGCTCCCTTGTTAGACCCTGACCAAGACTGCAAGTGCTTGCAGCTTTCCTTTTCTTCTTACTTAACTCAGAGAGACAGGTTACTCTCTAATTTACATTTGCAATGCATCTTCCCCAAGACTTTTCTTCTTCAAATAATATCCTTGGTCAGAATGTTTAAGTGTTCATCCAGTAAATCAGTATCAGTGTTTGAATCTTGTTAAGAAATTCCAATGCCATTCTTGTCTCTTAAAAGCTTATCTTAAGGGATATTTTTATTATACTTTAAATAGTCTGTTTTTATATTGATAACCTATTTTGCTAATATACTCTTTATACCTGGTGTGAAGATCTTCTACTTATCACGCCAATGGAAAGAAAATGATTTTTCCAATATAGAAAACTACAATTTATTTCTTGATTTTTCTTGATGGAAAGGTTTCTTATTTTTGCTTCAAATGCTGAAGATGGCACTCTAACAATGAAAAGTTTTTGGCTCTTGTGCTAAAGATGAAGGAAGGCTGAATATCAAGTTGTTAGAAATGTTAAGAAGAGTCGGCATGTTTAGTCAGCACATATATAAATAGTGTAGAATTGAGAGTTTGTTGACAAGGAAGAATAGTCTAATAATGTTTTGTTTTCCATTGCACATACCAGAAGTACTGCAGCTCACTCAATTATCTTTTGAGGAAAGGTGCAAATAGGTTTTTCCCACTAAGAGATATTTTCTTACACTTCATAGCATCCTTCTTTTTAATATCCCCTCAGCTTCTAGATGGGCTTCATCACTTCTGTTTGTCTCCTGCTTCATGGTTTCCTACTATTATGGTACATATGTGAGTTTGGGGTTCTTAATTTCTGAAATCTGTTGCTAAAGATGGATTTATTACACAGTGTAATAGTGTAAAATTGTAGCCAGCTTTGCAAGATGTCCAACCTGTGTCCTTCCTGCTCATTCTAAAGAAAAGTGTCCTCATTTGTCCTGTATGGCCATTTGGTTTCATGCCCTGTTTTCAAAGGAATAGGTAAGAACCATGACTGACTGGTTTGTCACAAGTGCTTGCCCACCTTTGTCAGTTGATTTGTTGCTGAATCACGCGTGTGTCTGTTCAGCAAAGGTGCCCTGGCAGGGCTATGTTCATTTATGCACTTCTTGAACTCCTCATGGGACCCAGAGGGTCACCTTTCCACCCTTTCTTCACGTGGTGCCAGTGCTGCTCCCACAGACGTTGTGTCCTGTGTGGGCTGGGTCCAGCCAAGCCCTGCAGCCACCAAACCGTGACTGAATCTCTTTTATCTGAGTACAAGTGGTAGGAACTGCTGTGTGCTCCAGCATCTTCTGAGCCAAAGCACAGCTGTCAAACAGGCAAAGGTGACTGATGTGGTGATATGAGAACATGTCAGGACTAAACACTGGAAATCACGTTACAGTGAATGCAATTATTGAAATGAAGACTTTGGAAATCAATGACGAATCTTGACTGCCTTGAGAAACCTTGAAGGAACTTAATTTTCAGGAAGTGGAACATGCTTGGCCTTGAAATACTGTCTGACAAAAGGTTTTGTTTGGAACACAAAAATACTTAGTTATCTCAAAATAACTAATCATACACCTCTTGCATAAGTTTATGAATTTTAAGTTCTCTCTGGTTCCACCAGATGAAACCTACCTGCCTCTATCTACATAGGAAACTGAAAATAGAGGGAAATTTATATTGTAGAAGTTGTCAGTGTCTGTTTCACATATAACAAAATATATGGCATTGTTTAAAAATCTACACCTACTCCAGAAAACACATTATTAATAACATAAAGGGCCTGACACTGGCAGCTTACATTTCATTTTGTCAAAAAAGTCCCATGCTTCAATGTCTGGCTTCAGTATCTTTTGGAAAGCAATATGTGAGAAATGTTCCATCTCTCATCTGAGGGATGAGAACAAAACCACCACTCTAACCTATTTTTGAGCTCTGCTTTTTTTTTCTGAGAGTGGGATTTTTTTTGATTTTCCTCCCTTTTCCTCAACATTTACATAACTACAGAATAGCACCTGAGATACACAGGGTCCTTCAGCAGTTCTGAAATCTCTAGAACTGGTGATAGGGGCAGTATTTTTGGCTTTGTGGTGATACATATGATCAGAGGATACCCTTTACAACTTTCGAAAGTAAGGCAAATCTGTTTCAACAGGAGTAGACTTTTTCTTAGAACTGCACACGAGCCATTTATGAGTTGGGGTTTTTTTGGTAAGATTATCATCCATCATCATTTTTTTGGCCAAGGTATATTCCCATCGGGTGTGCAGTGCAAGCATAGCGAGGCCAATTCAAGTGCTCAATTCGATTAATCAATTTGATTAAGATAGGTAGCAGCAGTTAGTATTTTATTTTGTGGTGTTGGAACAGCAACAAAACAGCTCAGTAAGCAGCTTGCAGACACAGCCCTGATTTCCCCCATCTGGCTGGAATCTGCACAGTCCCAGAGACCTTCCTGGCTAACAGGTGATGAAGGCTTCCCAGTGCTATCCCAGTGTTAAAAGAGGAGCACTGGAGGCCAAACAGGCACTGCCAGGAGCTTCCCAGTGCCTATGGGAAAACCAAGCCTTGGCTCTGCATCAGGTCATTTTGGGAGCATCCAGGACAAAGTCTCAGGGGCTTCTGGGCTCAGCCACGAGGTGCTCACTGCAAGAGCAAGGTCCTCGTTTGCAGGTGACTTGGGCGCGTCCTGTGCTGGTGTCGCAGCAACAAGCAGAGCACAGGCATCAATACAGACTGGCAGCTGGGGTGAAGGATTGCAGTGCAAGGCGTGATGTCTTGCCTCGGTTCTCTGGCTAACAGGCCAGCAAGAAAAATAAGGCCCTTGTGATTTATGCTCGCACAGTAATCTCCACAGTAATGTGAAATATCGTAGTTCAAATGGGTAAGAACAATGATGGCTGTTACCATTTCTGACAGGCAATGGGTTTGGAGCTGGGTGATGAATTGCATTCTGTCTGGTGTTTGTTCAGCCCACTTATCTTCAGGATGTCATTTTGGGTTTTGTTTTTTTCTTTAAAAGAAAAACATCTTTTAAGTCCTTCGGTTTGATGTTGGAGACTTAACAGTTTCTGTTTGGTAAAGCGTTTTGCCTTCTTGTGATCTTTTCTTGGAAAATGGCTCTGCACAGATTCCTAAGTAAAAGTTTTGTATGTTTATCCTGCTTTGATAAGGTAGAATACTGTTCTTTCTTTTATCTTTAATTTTATTTTAATTGGACCTGCAACAAAGATACCTAATTATATGAGGAATTTTAATTTTGACACATTTCAAGCTGAAGTATCACTAAGACACATAACTATGTCTGAATTTCAGATTGCAATTAAATTTAGAGAAGGATAAACCATATTTTATGTCAGATAACACCAGACCCTGAGATACTAAAGACATGGAATTATACACCAATCCCTTGACCTAGCTCTGTGAAGTTGGTGGTGAAGAATTTTCTGGAAGGATGGAATTTCAGTACATACAGTAAAGGTGCATTTTGAAAAGCTTGTCAGAGCTTTGCTTATTCTCCTTCAGTAACAAATATTGTCCAGCCTCTCTTAAAGTCTCTCTTGGAATGTGTCAAGGTAAGATATGGATGGGGTGAAGCAATAGCCAGTGCATGGCTGGGGAAGCCCCTTTTTGGCCAGAGGGCTCTGCTTGGCCAATTGCAACAAACGAGCTCAAGGAGAAATACCAATAACTGCTTTTAACAACTAAGGTCCTATGACATGGCTAAAGGTGGTAAAACTAAGCCCCAGACAACCAGAAGAAAGTGTGATTTTAATAGTATTTACATAGTGCTCACTGCTTCATTAATTTTGCAAATGCTTTTCTAAAGCTGAAGTGTTCCTCTGCAATAACCATGCCTATTTCTCCTGCCTTGGTCCCACTGCTGCATGAAAATCAGTACAAGAGGGTCTTGCTGAACTTAAGTTTTGCTCCCTTTTCAGTCAGTAACACCACCTCTAGCTGTTTATTTCTTTGGGAAGTAGAGCCAAGCTTTAAGTCCTTACAATTTCCTCCGCTTCTAATTTCACTGGCGTTGAGTTCTGACCAGTTAATCAAATGTCTTTAGTGTTGCAGGTGCCTCAGTGTTTATTTTCATTAGTGTACCAGTTGCTATTTTTAGCTCTTTAGTCTTTGGGTTGAATGAATACCAGCACAGATCTTTAATCATGATAAACATATGTTTTTAACCTTGCCATTTATTTTTACATCTCTGTATCCAAATAATCAGGATGTGGTTATCTGTGAAGGTAGTAGACTGCTACTTCAAATTTCCATGCACACCCACATACAAAAATATACATTGTAGAGGGTTACAGCTTTGAAAACACACAGACAGACCCCTGTGTTTATGTCAAGCAGTGGCTGTTGCTGTCAGACCGAGAGACAGTGGTACCACCTGGCTTAGTGCACTGACTTTTTCCTTTGATTCCAGTGAACTAAGTCTGCCTCACCCCTACAGAGTAACCAGCAACCTTCTTCCTAACTGCCCATCCCTTACAGACAATAGTAATAATAATAGTAATGTGTATATATATATATATTCATACACTCTTTGTGTTTCTGCTTTTGCCAAGTGGAGAGTCAGCAAAGAATGGCAGAATCAGACTTGAATTATACTGTGGGGCAGGACCTGGAGACAGAGAAATCAGCAAATTAGCAGATGCCTTTGGCAGAAGGCCCCAGCCTAGCTCCTATTAACATCATCTGAAACATTCCCACCTGGGGGTATGGAGGCACATCAGGTTTTAAGATCTAGATTCAAACAAGGGCTTAAACAATGCAGGCCAAATCCATGGTCAGAGAGAACCCCTGCAGCAAGCCCCTTCCTCATCCCCAGCCTCCCAAAACTCCCTGCATTATTTAAAGGCTTGGTAGGCTTCTGCAGTTCTGCAGCTGTGACGCATGGTCAGACCACCACCAGTCTGAGCAACACATCCCCATGCAAGCTTTTCCCACGTGTGTGAATAATTTCATTGCAGGATCCCATTGGAAGTTGTGGCTCCCACTAGATCATGTTGAGAACTAGCAAAATGCAGCCTTGCCTTCAAAATGCTACTGGAGGGGCATATTGCTTCTGTCACAGCTTTAAGCACCTCTCCAGCATGTGAGGAGGTCAGGATCAGCCTTTGGCTACAAGCCAAAGTCTCCCTGCTTACAAGTGAGCATTCAGTTCATCTGGTTTTAAGGCAAGTTTGCATTCCTCACTGCTGCTGCTGCAAGGATTGCACCACGGTGCAGAAAGGAATCAAAAGATTGGCAGGGCTGTATAGGAGCAGATGGGGGAGCTGATTCTGCCTGTGAAGGTGAAAAGCATTCAGCTGGTATTATTCGGTTGCTGGGCTTTAAGTAGTGACTGTGAGATAAAACTTATTAACACTCATGGGGAGACTCTCCCTTTGTTTTTACTTATTCAATACCGTGGAGCAAGATTCCTCAGAGATGCAGCTGTGGAGCCATTAATAGATTGTTCTCCTTTGCAGATGCTGCAGTTCCAGCTCGTGGTGGTGCATTTGGCCCTTGTGATTGCCCTGCTGTGGTGGAGCTCCAGCTCTGTGCTCATTGCAGAGGCAGCTCCGGAGGTAGGTGAAGGTTTCTGGTGGTTGTCACATAACTGCTCTTCCTTGGGTGTTTTTAGCCACAGAGTGAGGAAGACACTGGAGTATCCAAGCGCTGTTGGAAGGTGAAGGATCAGTATTGACTCTGTAAAGGCCGAAGAGGAGCCTCAGTAAGAGAGAGATGCAAATTGCATGGCTCTGGGGGGACAGACTGAATGAGGTCTCACCCAAATTCTCACAGCCTCTCCTGAAACACCAGGGGATTTTCTGTGTGTTAAAACACTGTCCAGTGCATAGCGAACTTCCTGAAGAAGGGAAGGAGTTGATGGCAGGGGGGAAAGCAAACTCCTCTAACACTGAAGGGAAAGTTTAATTCTTCTTAAAGACAAATAATAGCAGGAGAAAGCTGCAGCTTTCAGAAGCCGTAAGGAGATCCCTGAGAGAAGATCACCTGCATGGAAGTCACAAATTAAAGGAGACTGACTAGACCAGGAGGGGAAAGGAGCAAAGTCACTTGCCTAAGCTTGCAAAGGAAAGCAGCAGATGAAATGGGAGAGTTGTCTCATGTTTCACCCAGAATGATATGTAGGGGTTGCACCTGAAAATACTTCTACTGCATTCCCTATTTTTATGTCATCTTGACATAAGGCAGATTTGGCAGGAAAGGTATTTATGTAATGGTTTCATGCCATAAAAAAAAAAAAAAAAAATCAGGTATCTAAAAGTTTACTCAAAGTATCACTGTTTGGCCCTAGGGTTTTTACATAGGTTTCAAGATCAACTTAAACATTAGATGGCTACGGAAGAGTACTGATGGATCCTTCTACCTTGCTCTCTGTCTTCACATAAGCATGACCTGATTATACAAAAGTGCTGCAGCAGCTGCTGTTCTCGTGCCACAGAGACCTGGTATCCTGCCTCTATCAGGGACAGATTTTTGTGAAAAGAATGTAAGAACAGAACATCTTTGCAGACTTCTAGATCTAGAGACTTGCACTGGACCAGGGCGTGTTTTAGCTGCTGATGGGCCATAATTTTTCTTTGAACCAGTTTAAAAACTCAGTATCCATGACGTCTTTGGCAATGCATTCCCCTTCATCTGTGTGCTGTATTTAAAAAGTAACTCCCTATATTTATTTTAAATCCACCATCTGGTGACTTCACTGGGTGGACTGGGAAGCTTGTTCTCTTGAGGAAAAAATTTCTAGTTTTTATTCATTTCATTGCTGTTCCTAAGTTTGCAAACCCTCCACTATACCACCTACACCCACTCTCATCTCTGAGTATCTGTGAAGTTGTACTTTGTTCAGTGGTTCACCAGAGGAAAACTGTTTTCTACTTCTGATTATCATTTTAGCTGTCACTTCTTATAATTCCATTATATCTTTTGAAGACAATGTGAGTGGGATTGCAAGGTGTTCAAAAGCAGAGGCTATTTTTGCCCTTCTAGTTTCAAGTGTTCCTGTAGGTATTTATCCCCACTAACCAGAAGGAAGAGTTCAGTCTTCTTTAAAGGCATCACTTGGTTGCAAACCTCTATGAAAGTTTTATAACCCTGAAGGAGAACAGAAAGGACTGTTCTGTGTACTTGAGGCTCACAAAAAACAGAGTCAGAGGACGACGTGAGATCCTTTACAAAAGTATCAACAGTGCTACACCATTGGTGTGGTCATTGTGGTCCTGTGCTTCTCCTCATATAAAGGTCACAGTTTTATACACTCCATCACTGTTTATCCCACCCATCAGTAGTGGGAAACATCCCCACCACAACTGGAGTAGACAAGGATATTGCATCGTCCTTGTGATGCCTTCCTTCACACGTGTACTAAACCCACCATGTATGAATAACAAAGATAGCTGTGTGCTTCTAAATGTGGAATAAAACCTGTTTGATGGTGAAAGCTGTCATGTTTCTATCTAATTCTGTGAAAATCAAGTGGAGCAAGAAGGCACTTTTCATTCAAAGAGACAATGATTTGGGCTTGCTTTTGTAGACTAGCTGCCCTCTATTTTTCTGTTGTATGCAAAACAACTATTTCACTTTGATTTGTTTCATTTCTTTCTCAATAGACCCCAATATTCTCAGCTATTTTTACAGCAAAGTTTGGTTTTGAAATGGTGTTAAGCCTAGTGTTGTAATTAAGGTTCAAACTGCTGTGTCAATTCAACAGTGTTCTTTCCTCCTCCCCATGTAGTGTTACTGCATAATTCCTTTGAATGTCAGTACCAAGCAAGTTTATTTTGGAACATGTTTTACTTAACAATTAATTAATTTGTCAGATATGGATGGAAACTTCTGTAGAGGTTTTCACTATTTATCAGCATTCATTTAAAAAACAAAAATCAGTTTCCTGAAAACTATCAGGATGGATACTGGAGTTGGGCATTGGTGATTGCATTTTTCAGAAGGATTAAATTACTCAGCTCATGATGTAAGTGATACTAATCACAGTGCTGAGATAGAGATAGTGGGATGGCCTGCAGAAATAGGCTTTGTGAAGTAACAAATTTTAGTATTTCTTGCAATAATAATGAAAGCAAGTTTGGTTCTATAAAAAAAAAATTTCCAGACTTTGACAGCAAAATCCTGTGGGTGTAAAAAGGCCACATTTCAGAGAAGCAACTTTGTTTTAAAACATTGTCCCAATTTCAGTGTCCTGGTAGTTCTCTGTTTACAGGACTGCTGCTATGACACTGGTTGAAATGTTTTTTTTCTGGGACTTCAGCAGCCAGCAAACTGAAATTTTACTGCTTTCTTTTGCAGCCTCTGGAGCCTTCTGCTGCTCTGGGCGTGGGAGCACATCCCATTGCCAGTGAGGAGAAGTCAGCCACCAACCTGGCAGCCAGACTGTACCTTCTAGATGACTTGGTGTCTCTGGAGAACGAGGTGACCGAGACCAAGAAGAAAAGAAGCTTCCCGGGATTTGGCTCCCCAATTGACAGAATTTCTTCAAGCTCTGTGGATGCTAAAGGCAAACAGAGGTAAACTCTTAAACGCTCCTGCCAGTGAGAAAGTTGGAGGAAGGCTGTTGGTAGGTGTTCTGAACACTGGTGGGTTAGCTTCAGCCCCCAGCAGGTTTGATGGTCAGGTGTGAGGTGCCTCTGATCAGAAACCATTCAAAGAGTGTGTCACCCTTCAGCTGTGAGGTATAATACATGCACTAGTTCATGTATCCCTGCAGTGCTTCACAGCTACCAGACAACATTCAAATCTATGTGATTTTCCAGGACACTTCTTTCCACTGGTGTGAACTAACATTCAGTTTAAAACTACATTTCTGATTGTGAGCTTATTTAAGGCAAAAAAGGTGCCTGGGGTTCAAAGCAAAGGGGCAGGGCTGGGTGCTCCTGAGACTGGGATGGGAAGAAGATGTGGTGGAGTGCACGTTTTGAACAGAAAGATGAAGGACACGTCATGAAAATGGGCAGGCAGACAGCAGAATGAGCTTCAAGACCTCCATCAGCTTTGGATAAGTCAGGGTTTAATCAATACAGCAATACCTTCACAGCACGTGTTTGAAGATAAAATTGTTTGCAAGAGGGCTAAGCAGTGAATGATGCTCCATGTGGCTGGGGAGAGACAGTGAGTTTGGGCCAAAGCTGTCGGGGCTGTTCCCTGTATCTGAGAGCGCTTCCCTGTCTTGTTCTGCTCTTCTGGTAACTGTCTTCTCTTGGATGGAATTCCTAATGCCACAAAGTATTTAATAACATGCTTAAAGCTTAATCTGGAAATGGAAAGTATTCACAAGAGACAGTCAATAATACAAGTACTTTTTTCAAACAAAGTTTTGCAATATTTTCTTGTTGTTTTTCCATTTATCCACCCAGTCTGCCCCTAGGACTGTTTTGATGCAGCCAAAAGTGATAAAATACAAAATTCTTAAAACCTTAAGTAGAATTATTCTGCTCTGTCTGCCTCTTCAAGTTATCAAAATCAGCTCACTCTTCATTTGCTTTTTAGCATGCTTTCCCTTTCCAGGCAAAAAATGAGAGGTCATTTTTGAAGCTATGCTTTTTTGCAAAGGTACATGGTATTCCCAATTTTTCTCATGTTCTTTGGATGGAAATCTTTCATTCTATGTGCAGTACAAGGGAAAAATTAAACAAAGAAACAAACAAAATCCCCAAAACAACAAAAAGCAAATTAACAAAAAAAGGGAAATTGTGGTGAAAAACAGCTTGTCTCTGAATAATGAGCTAGCAAAAATGAGTGACACTCTGCATAAAATTCCCCCTTTCCCAGCAGCATCAGCACAGTTTGCAGTTTTGCATTGGGATTATCACTTTGGGGGAGCTGTTTAGCTTTTAAGTTTGGGGTTGAGCCATTTCTTAGAACCACCTGAGCTGCCTTGATTACTGTGGTGATAGTCTGATACCACCAGCAGCATGGAGTGCAGATCAGACGGATGCTGTGAAAGAGTAATAAGGCTTTTGATAGGAAAGTACCTTTAGATAGAAACAGCCAGAGGCTGCTGCACTTAGACGAGTAAAACAGAGGACTGAGCACCCTGCCACAGTCGTTCAGCCAGTAGATAACAGCTCATTCCTGTACGAGCTGAGCCAGTTACCTTCAGAGACCAGGAAATCGATTTGTGAAAGCTGATACCTAGATTGAGCCCCCCGAATCAATGCAGGGAGTGCAGTGCCTGGCACAAAGCAGAAGCTTTTGGAAAAGAGCAGATCAAAGGTGAGCCCACTTAACAGCTTGTTCTGACACCCACCGATTACAGGGGAACCCCGATCCTGGTCTGGCATCAACATCGGTTTGTAACACTTTGAAAAGCACGGGAAAAGCGTGCAGGAAGGCAGGAGAGGTAGAAAGATCCACGAGCAGACAGAAAGAAGGAAACTCCGGGAATCTTAGACAAGGCTGTTTTAAGCAGAAAAAGCCGCTTCATCCCTCGTACACGACGGCCCGGGGACGCTGCGGTGCGGAGGGCGGCGGCGCGGCTGCCGTGGCGCGGGGCGGCCGCGAGAGGGGACGCTGGGCTGGGCTGCGCTGCGCCCTCCCGGCACCGCTCCACCATCCCCTCCGCCGGGCGCAGAGCGTGACCGCCTCACAGCTCACGGGGCACAAACACCGCCCCCGCCCCACCCCCGCCATCCAACTCCAGTTCGGGCAGTTAATTCCCCTTTTCTCCAGGATGGCTCTGACAGCCCAAGTGTCCCGCCTGCCCCCCTTTGTGCCTCCACCTGGGGAGAAAGCAGTGCTGCTCCTGAGGCAGCAGGCTGGGCACCCCGGCTTTCTTCCCCTTTGCCTCCCCTAGGGCTTGGTGCAGCAGTGCTGGCTGAGTTGGTGCCTGGGGAAGGGACAGACCAAACAAATGGCTCCCCTTCCTTTGTGATGTTCTGTAACCGCTCCAGAGTGACTGATGTGGTGCTCCCCTCACACGGGACACACCACCAATTCCCGTTCCCTGACCTCATCTGAAAGGCAGCTAGAAAAGAGTCACTGGGGCTGTGGATGCTGGATTGATGCATCTGGACTGCAGCCCATGCCCGCGAGGTGTGAGGGAAGGAGATGCTCAGATGAGACCAGGGGCTGCACAGTTCTGGGTGGGGCGTGCACAGCCCCAGGGCCCCGGGGTGAGGGAGCTTAACAGTGCTGGCACAAAGTTAGACTTGAGTGCACCACAGCATTCTCTCCTGCTGGTTACTTCGCAGTTGACAACTCGCAGAACAAAAAAAATTTTTTTTTTTATGTTACTCGACAAGGACCGATAAAGAATTAATCTTCCAGGGCTTCTCTTGGACTTGCATTTCACTGGCAAGTATTTCTGAGGGCTAAAGTTGAGGTTATTCTCAGCTGCAGGAAATCTTGCCATTTCCACAATTAATTAAAAAAAAAACTTCTGCTGGTGGAAAAAATGCTTAAAAAATGCTTAGTTAAGATGGGAAAGCTTATTATTTTATATAAAAAGAACTGCAAAAAACACTTCTGCATAGAAATTCTTTCACACATTCCTCATGCCCTTATTCATCAAATTGTCAGGAAATTTACCATACAGAGGAAGAAAAAAACCCAACCCCAAAACCTTCCCCTTTTCAATCTCATCAAAGGACTGCTACTATACAATTTTGATGAACAGTACATTACCAGAGAACCTATAGGAAAATCCAGCTAAGGTTTCTCTGACTTGTCCCCTCTATTACTGTGCAGTACTTTCTATTTCCTTGCTTATCTTAGCCCCATCTGGCCCTGGAGCTTTCAAAGACCCAAGCAATGGGTCACCTGCAGTATGTGATACTGTGCAGGAAACAATTCCCCTTTATAAATGCAGCGTACCACCTTTCTTTTATGAATAGCGGTTAACCTGTGAAGTTAATTTGCTGCCAAATAAAAGCAGAGACAGTGGATCAAGCTCAGCCAGCCTGTAAAACAGCTGCAACTGCAGCCTTTTGTAACACAAGTGCAGCATCTTATTTTTAAACACTCACATCTTTGGCTGTTCCTGCACCACCGTTCTCTCTGAACAATAAGGTGTTAGTGGGATGAATGGAGGAATCAAACATGTAGTAACGTTTTCATTATTCATCGATGTCTTTTTCCAATTTTTTCCCTCCCTCTCTGCTCTTTTTCCTTGTGCAGGAAAGTGCTTGAGCTGCCTAAGAGAAGGTTTGGGGTTCCTCTGGACCGGATCGGAGTGAGCCACCTCGGCAACACCAGGGGTTAGCAGCTCCTGCAGGTAAGCCAGAGTATTCCAGGTGTGGACAGGCTCGGAGAACCCACCTGTTCTCTGTTGCTGGAGGTACTCAGCCATGCCAGCAGGCTCGGGAAGAGTGGCTAGGGAATGATGGCTCCTTATAACATAGACTGCCCTAATTTACCACTGAGTACCTCTCTACAAGCAAACAAGTATTCCTAACATTTTAATCTCCTCTAGTCAACCTTACAGTGTGTTTGTCCAAGCCTTGCATTTCTGACATTGGAAAATGCAATATTTACTGCTTTTTTTTTGCCTACAGGTGCTTCTATTCTGAATGAGTGATGCTGTATTGGAAACATGACAGAGATATGGAAGATGCCTCACAGCATGTCTTGTCTTTGCCTAATGATACAGCACTCAAGGAATTGACCTTCTCCAAACTCTGTTTCAAGTTGCATTTTACAAACGTTGCATTTACAAATAATAGCATATTCAGTTCATCAGGTCAGAATGCTCTCATAGCTGTGCACAGTATCCCTAATAGGAGGGAACAGAGAATATGTATATATTTTTATTGCATGGCATTTATCTGTTAAACTTGCAGAAGTTTATTACCCTAGCCAGGACTGAGATTTTTCGGATAGACAATAAAACTTCCAGGGATGCCAACAGCAGTCCATGAAAAGCAGACTGTTTGCTTTGCACGCTTCTTTCTGGAGGGGAGCTTTTTGGTAGATCAAGGGAGGATATAACAGTTATGGGACAAAGCTAGAATGCATTTGATCTGTTTGGAAAGAGATGTTTTCTGCCTTCACTGGGAGTTAGTCTCAATAAGAACAGTGATAAGACCTTAGTATTTGTCCTGATGTTTTGAGTAGTCTCTCTCTTATCTCTGCACCATATTTAGACATGTTTTCATCATATGGCAGATCCTGAAATGTGGTGAGACTTTTACTTGATGAATACATTTCACTCCTCCCTATGCATAGCATAGGATAGCGTCCAAATATGAAGTCATCTGCTTCCAAGGCCATCTGCATCATTTGCCTTATTTTAGCCTCTTGATGTGTGCACAGGGCATGGTCAGAATCCAACTCTAAAAGTTCAAGTATTTCTCACTCTGGCAAAATGTAAACATGTCCTCTCCACTTCATTTCAGAGTAAAACAGGTTATCTTTAATCCTCTTTCATCCTTTTCTCTTCTTTCCAGATTATAAAATATAGCTGAGAAGAGCTGTCTGCTGACATCTCAATGCTCGGATTCCTAGCTGATGTTTTCTAAACCTCACATACTCTCTCCTTCTTGGACTTTGGTCCATGTCAGCTAAATTCCTTGGATTGTTATTCTTGGGTATAAATCATCCTTAGCATTGCAAAAGAAGATCCATTGAAAAAGGGATTATGCAGGATTAAGGAAAAAAAACCCAATTTATTCTTGCCAAACACCCTGTGTTAGGCAGGAAGTAATGCTGGAGATGGGAATTAAGTGTTAATTTCCTGATCTTGTATGAGGCACAAAACACCTGGCCATCAGCTAGCAAAATGGGAGGAAATAGAGCCAGCTCCAAAACAAAACAAAACAAAAGTAGTTGGGAGATCAATGAGACTTAAGAGCTATTGTGAGTGTTGGGGCTTTGGGACGATTGCCCTGGTTCAGCCATGGTGGGAGGTGAGGCTCCTGCTCAGAAGACATGTAATTCATGTGCTCAGACAGAATAGGGGCCTTTCCCATTTTCCTCCTTGCCTACAGCCCTGCCCAGAGACCAAGACTGGCCCAGGCACAGAAAATTTGCAAGAAACTTCACTTTTCTGGACATCTCTAATATAGGCTGATGCTGCTGAGAGCAGCTGCACAAACCAGTGACTCACATCAAGAGGTGTCCCTATCTTTGCCATCTGCCAGAGCACTCCAGCTGAGTTAGGAGATCATTCCCCCTTTGGTGGGTGAGCTGTCAGTGCTTGCGCGTGAGGTGAAGCACTGCAGATGCTTTCCAGACCAAGCTCTTGAAAGTCAGAGAAAAAAGAAGGCCTGTAAGTCCATAAGTGATGATCTTGTGTTTTTGCTTCCTGCTTTTCTCCTGGTCCCACTGCTAATTTTCTGCCTTTAAGCCTCCAGGTGAAGGGTCTGAGAACTGGATTGAGTGGGTGCATGTAGACTGACTGACTCAAGACAAGATTTTCAGTCCGTGCTAGAAGCAAGCCTGCAAACAGAGTCCCAGGCAGTCCTCTGCAGTGCACTGCCACCATCCATCCTGAGCCTGCCCTGTGGTTCAGGGAACATTTGTCTTCTTGCACTGAGCTCATCCAGACAGGCTGCAGATAATCTGCTTGCAGGGCAGCCATATGTACGGGGCATGGGCAGATTATGGAAGGACCTGACCACTCAAACAGCTGCCAGGCAAAAGAACCATGGACAGAGTCAGTGCGTGACATATTTTGGGAGACTGAGACCAGAGGAATCTGGTGCTACCACAGCAGCTTTGCAAAGGCGCAGCTGGATCATAGAAATAGTTAACGTTTGGCAGGTATTAGCCTGGGCTTCCAAAAAAGGAGGGGTTTTAAAGGCTGTGTGCAGAAATGCCCTTCATCTGAAGGGAAATGTGAAATCAGAGCAGGACAGAGGGGTCTGTGGTGGTGTTGGTAGAACTGGGAGCTGGAAGCTTCAGTCCTGCTCCAACCTTACTGTGTGGATTACCTGGGAGAAAGCAACAGTCTTTCCATTCCTCTGCCTCATCCATCACTGAGATTTCCTGTGGCTCAAGAAGCACTCTTTAAAATCTATAAATTGGCAAGTGCTGTTTCAAATATGATGATGTCTGAAAGGCTGAACACCACAATTTGTTTTTGTAGACAATATTGGATGGCTCCAGCCATTGTGCACAGCATGGAGATCAGCAAATGTGAAATGAGGATGTACTGCAGCATCCGTTGCACACTAGATTTGCCCCGTGCTGCCTGGGTTTGCAAATCCATTCAGATGCCTGTGAGGATTTTCTTCTAATAAATCCACATGGTCTACTAGAATGTCTCAGGGAAATCCCTTTAATTATTGCCTGTGGGTCGTTAACTTTAGCAAGAGTGACTGCCCAAGCATGGGTAAGTTGTGAGCAGCCGCTCTGTGGAGAAGGGTTTCTGTTCTGTGTGTTTGGGAGAAAGGACAGGATCCCCACAGTGACACGCAGAGGGCAAGCCTGCGGGGAACAACACCACCTCTGCTTCTGATTAGTTAATAAATTGCATTCAATACATGCTGATCTCTGCAGCAGAAGCAGCTAATACAGCAGCACAGAGTGCCTGTCAGAGAACAGGGGCTTGTTTGGGTACCACAGGCACTTAAATTACAGCGCTGATAGGATGTAGCACAAAATCACTGCTAAGCAGCATGATGCATGGCACTCCAGGGAATTCCTGTCTAGGGTCAGAGCAAGCTGTTAAATATCCGCAGATGCTGTATTCCTTTTCCTGACTTGCTGGTGAGTTGTCACACCGGGTCAGGAAGGCATGGCTACAGCAAGCAGGTGACAGATGGAGCCTGCTGCTCTGGCCTTTCCTCGCACTGGGATTCCCTGCAAGCTGAAATCATCTGAGCTCAACACCAGCGTGAGGCACTCAGTGCAACTCTTGGAACACACCTCCCTTTCAGCTGGAGCACCAAACTCTTAAAGAAAGAGAGAGACTATTCT
The DNA here is from genome assembly GCA_014706295.1 of Lycocorax pyrrhopterus obiensis. Classification (NCBI taxonomy): domain Eukaryota; kingdom Metazoa; phylum Chordata; class Aves; order Passeriformes; family Paradisaeidae; genus Lycocorax; species Lycocorax pyrrhopterus. Next base: position 14,872,804 of record JACSVZ010000016.1, on the reverse strand, counting down.
TGTCCATAGGGTATAATTTTTTCCTGGATTTGGTGCCAATGTGAGGCTATGTGAAAGCATGCTTCCGTGTACCTTTTCACTCACACAAAAGCAACAGAAAATGGGAAATGTGTTCTGAATCACCACCAAGGAAATAACAAACCACTAATGGTAACAGGAAACTGTATTTTGCATGTCATTAGACTTCACTGATACAATCAAGCAAGCTGGCTTTATTCCCTAGATGCTGGCTTTGGCCTGCAACAGGATGAATAGGTCTCCTGTTAATGAAGTACATGCAAGGTACTGCTGTGGTAAGCGTGTGCTTCTTGCCAGAGCCCAAGGCAATGAGTGTAGGATGGCAATTACAGCTTTGGGAGAGGTAACGTTTGGAAGAATATGTAATATGCAAGCTACAGTTAAATCACATGGCTCAACAGAGCCGGAGAGAAAGTTCAATGCTAGTCAAAATCATTCCACACATTCACAGTGGCTACCAGATCCTGCTCTCATTTATGCTGTTGGAAACCTTAAAGTTAACATCAGGGTTTATTTTGAATTTACATTTTCGGGAATGAGATCCTTTGTTTTTGCAAATAAATGTGGGTAATGTGACTTGAGATGAATATATGTAGGAATCACTGATGGATTGTGACCTTTTCCTTTTGGACAGGGCCAGATATAATTCTGCAGTAGAAAAGGCCAGCTAGCACCTGCATTGACCAGCCAGATGAACCAAAAATCTCTGCCCAAAACATCTTTTTGGGGTGAGTAGGCAGAAACCAGTGGGTCTGGTCCAGTCCAATAAGGACAGTATCCCATACGTATCTATGAAAAAGACCCAGCTCTCATTCCTGACCCTGGCCAAAAGGAAGGGTCTGTTTCTCAGGCACATTAAAACCCTAGGTGTTTAATTGGGAGCCTTTTTTCCATTGTGAACTCCACATGAACCATTAAGGTAACAAGAGCCGACATCAAGGGAAATGTGCTGCACTTCAGGCCCCTGCAGGGGCTGAGAAAGCAAACAACGCATGCTTCTGTGCAACAGAAAATCTTTATTGGAATGGTATCCAGAGGATCCAGAGCTCTCTGCCTGCCCTCCCCTGTGCACACTCTGGGACACAGAGAGGAGCAGCTCTGGCTCAGCAAGCCGAGGCAGGCAGCCCTGAGCCCTTCACATCACACCCAGCCTGCCTTCCTGTCCCAACAGCGGCCACCAGGGCAGCACAGACCTGCTCAGGAGGCGACAGGAGACCCAGACACCACTGAGAGCAACGTCTGCAGGTGTGAGCAGAGCCCCAAGCCCAAGGAAGCTGAGTTAGTGTTTGGTGCCTCAGGGGACCTGGTGAGAAGGGGGAGAGTGTACAGTGGCAGCAGCCTGAATGGCACACACAGGACAGCACAGAAAGTTGGGAAGCATCTTCTGAGTAGAAGACTATGGTAGGTTAAACCTGGAAGGAAGGAGCAGCAGAGAGTGGCAGTGGGCTGCCAGCTCCTGTCACGGTCCCTGTTAGACTTGGCTGTGGTGCAGTCATGGAGGATGGCATCCAAATTAGCAGCACAATGAGAGAACAGAACAAACTTTTAACACGTTAATACCCAGCAAGGCAGTTTGGGGAAGGGCTCATCTTCATTCTCCAGTCCTGACAAGCCTTCAGATGCAGTATTTCCAAAAGCAGGCTGTGAAGGGATATGAAAGAAACATGTCAGCACACAACAGACTTTTTCCAGCTTCCCACTCTAGCCCTGGAGAAGGCTTCAAAAGACGCGTGTCTGAGAGAGCTGGGGCATGGAGCCAGCTTTCAGGACACATCTCAATAACCAGCTTTGAGTTCATATAACACTTTTAGAAGGTGTTTCTTTTAGCTGCTCATAGTGTAAACACGGGATCTAAAAGTTGTCTTCACGTTGCTTGGTTTAAAAGGGTTCCTTTTGTGCTACTTCAGCAATATCAGGAACCAGCTTTTTCTTTCCTGTCTACTAGTCAGCAGTTTTGCTGCTTCAGAGGTGTGTGCAGGGGTTTTCACCTGTGACTGACTGGAAGAGCAGGATACTGACTTGGAGACACTGGATCTTGTTCTTACTTGTTTTTAAACCCAGTCACTACCACTCTGCTACCAACCATCCTCGAAACAACACTGATCTCTGTAGAATCTTCTAAGAAGACTAAATTAGGGAAGGATGTATATTTTGGTGTTGGAAAAAGTAGCTGTATCACAACCAGCATGAATCCCATGTGAGTTTCCTGTTATCAAGTATGAGAAGAGATTTCTACCTGGTTTTTGAAAGCAGTACCTTGGAAGAAAACTCCTACTGAATCAGCAGTACTCATGCTGAGACATGAGCTCCTCCCAGACTGGAAGGACTTTAGATGAAGACAAAGATTCCCCGCTTCATTTCTGATTCAGTCAGAATCTGATTTAAACCTGGCAAAGGGAAGTAGTTTTATCTACATTAAACCTTCCAGGCTGGTGGGGGCATGAATTACATTAGCCAAATTAATGACAGCCTCCAGGGGTGCTTATAAATTGCATATTGCCTAAGGATCACCTAAGCACTTAAGCAAGCCTTGCACAAAGGGATTTTCTCTTGGCTGTCTGGCAGTTGTCAGCTTCCACGTGCACAGAGCATGTGGGCTAAGGGCAGAACCAGCTCTTTTGTTTTTAGGCCAGATCTGTCATCAGTGACTTCTGGTTCACAGCTGCTACTGCTTTGTGGAGGAATCCATTGAAAGCCAGTGTGAGCAGCACTGTCCATGTGCTTGTCAGGGGCAACTTCACAGGAGCACTGGTGCGATGTGCTCCTGAGCCACTGGATACAGACTGGACAAAGCTTGGAGACCAACTGGGGGACATACCAGATCTGAGTTCCCTGCATTCTTGGTTGATTTCCACATCCTTTTTAGCCATTTTTCAGCAGCAGACAAGTGCTCCTTTTTTCTCTGTGGGGAGGCACTGACCTTGGCAGAGGGGAATGCCTGCAGTCCACATGCCTCATTATGCCTCCAGCAGTCGCTTTGAGGCCAGAGCAGAGTGAGGGGTGCACTGCGGGGACACGTTCATACAGAACTCCCCCCCTCCAGGGCAGGCACTCATGGCTCACATAACCCCACGTTCCTCTGTGAAAAGCAGGATGTGACACTGCCTGCCTCCATGAGCTCCTGGGCGTGCAGACCAGGTCCTGGTGTATCTGCCTCGACAGCAGACAGGGTTGGGGACACAACCCTTCTCACCAGCTGCTAAACTAGCCAGCCATAAGAGAGGGCCAGGACTGCTCGAAAAGCTGCCAACCAGCTGTTTTTCAGCATATTTGGGGCATGTTTACTGTGACTGTCTTTGTTGCACAAAGGAAGCCCTGGAAATGAGAGTGGACAGGATGGCTGCAAGGCTCAAACTCAAAACCTACCGCGTTTTTTGGGCTGGGATGCTGAGAGACTTTCCAAGGCATAGGCCACCTCTGGCCCGTCCTCAGTTGAGAGCTGATCCTTCAACTTCTCCAGCTGTTTAAACAGAAAGACAGCAGTAAACAAAGGCCCCATCATGAGGAGCTCCACAGAGTGCTGGCAAGTGCAGAGCAAAGGAGCTACATAGGCTGGCTGACAGCATCACTGGGAAGGATAGGGTCTTCCCTGGAGCAGGACCATTCCTGGAGGATCTGCCTTTGGAGCACTGGTAGCTTCTCATGCCCTCCTTCATTAAGCTGCTGGTTTGGTGGCAGTGGTGTGGGCACTCCCTGCTCTTTCCCTCCACCCCAGGTGTAAGTCCCTGTGGAGAGGAGGCTGTTGAGAAGGATATTGCAGCACTAAGAGTCAAGTGCTGGGGTAGGAGGTCTCCAGGCATCCAGACACAGCAGCAGAGAGCATCGCTTCTCCTTTGCCCTGGGTTGTCCCTCCTCTCTCTCCCTCACAGTTCTTACTGCCTTCCCTTGGTGATAATGTGGACAGTCCACTGCATTTCTTCATCTGTAGCTACTCTTTTCTTGTGCACTGGGAACATCTACAGCCATCATCCTGACTTCTGCTCTGGCAGAGCTGCTCCCAGAAAGTCAGAGCTTAATGTCCCTCAGCAGTGGAGCGAGGTGCTAGCGTAGGACCTGGCAGCCTGTCTGGCATGATGCACTGGGATTTTTCAGTCTGAAGTGAAAAGTGCCATGTGGAACCCAGCAGGACCTCCAGCATTCATGCAAACAGCTGGAACAGCTGGATCTGGCCTGAGAAGGGGAAAAAAGCACTGCCACTGCTCGCCGGGTTTGGGGCACAGTGGGAGCCATGCCAAGGTTGCTGCAGACCTTCCCCTGTTCCTGGGCAGCAGGTGTAGGATGGGGACACTATCTGTATGTGTGTGCTCTGATCAGCCCAGCAGGGCTCTGACCTAGGGTAGGGCCACTCTTACTAGCAAAGAGTCCAGAAAAAATTCTGGTTTAGGTAGGCAGTGGCTTTCCCTCCAACTTTAACCCTTTACCTAATGCAGCCAGCTCATACAGTGCTGAGGAAGGCAGCATGACCTCCTCTTCCCACTCCCTTTTCTCCTATGGAGATTTCCTTTGGTATTTAATTCTTTCCTGGCTTGGCCTTCACTGGCCTTTCACTGGTGACAGAGGCAGGAGCTGCTTAGTTTTTATTGTACCAGTCTATAGCCCTCTTCTCTTTATACCTTTTCCAGCTTGGTCAGCTGTGCAGCCCAGGTTCTGCTTTGCTCTTTTCTTGATTCATGCTTACATTATAGCAGCAGGGGGAGGGGTAGCAGGATGCAAAGATGGAAGGATGGGGCATAAAGACAGCTTACACAATTGTTTAGCTACTCATGCAACAGTATGCAGTCTGTGTGTCTATGCATTTGCTTTTCTCACCTCTTCAAGCTCTTCAAATTTCTTTGCCAGCTCCCAGTCTGCAAGAGGGGAGAGAGTAACATCAGCATCTGCATTGCTTCCTGAAGCTCAAATTAAAAACCCTTTCTTCATTTGCCCTCTCCAGGGGTCGACAAGCAAAGACCTAGCTATCATTTAACTCCTGCTAGTGATCTTCAAACGAATGACAGCAGAAATGGACAGAAAAGCAGGTTCTTTTTGCTGAATCCTATGGGACTTTATCCTAATTCTCCATTATGAGGGAGGCTTCTTTACTGCTCACCAGGCCATAGGGGAATTGGCCCAATGAGGTCACATCGTGTGATACCAATTCAGGTGAAACTCTTTGCTGATTTTTAATTTTTATCCTGCTAACTGCAAGTCTCTAATGCTGGCTTTTCTGTCACTGGCTTTTATATGAAATCCCATTGCTTCCTTTAACACTCGTTTATCCTCACATCACCCATGCAGGCAGAAGTCAGAAGATACGAATTTAGCCTAGCATAACTTAGTGATTTATAAGTCAGCAAAGATCCAGGCTGGCAGAGTGGAGCAACAGGAAAAGTCACATAGCAGTAAGTGCACGGATTCCACACTTCTAAATGTTAGGGGAGCACGAGGACCTGTTGTGAGCATGGGGCCCAGCCTCATAGATCAGACTTAGAGATCTCAAGGCTAATCAGTTCTGTATTACTGTCAAAAAAACTATGCAGGTGGATGAATGAACTGGCCTGAGATATCCCATGCAGAAGGGGGGGGAGAGTTACGTGCCTAGGAACAGGATCTAAAACATCCAGCTGAACTGAAAAGAGCCTGGAATAGCAATAGGGAAAGCTGCAGGGGTGGGGAATTTCAGTCTCACTGCTCTTGAGGACTGAGGTACCTTATTCCAGACTCAAACTGATGTCAAAACCAGTTAATTTTTTAATAAGACAGATGAGCTCAGTCAAAGCTGAGTGACTGGCTACATTACTTCTCCTGGGAGGGGAGTGCAGAGTGATCAGCTGGTTTTAAGTGCTAGTTTGGGAAAAAATGCACTAAAATAAGCAGAAGAGCCAGGAAAGAGCTAAAGAATGTTTTTGCTGGGCGCCACAAGCAAGCCAAAAAACAGCCCTGGAGCTGCTTCTTTTCTCTCTTCCTAGCGTGGCAGCAGGCATTGGTCTGGATCATCAGGGGGATTTAAGACATAATTCCCCTTGATTTCAGATTTCAGATAAGACTTCAGCACACAGACACATTGCCAGACTTGGGCTTTTTTTTTTTTTTTGAACATTTGAAACTGAGCAGGAGGGTGCCAAGAAAAAGCAGACTGCCCTCTTGGTTTCTCCTTCAAGAAAGAGACAGTTCTGTTGAAAAATCCTGAGTATTTTCTGACATTCATCCAACAGTAAAAGCAGCAATTCCTAATCAAATCCATTACATCAGGATTCAAGCTGAGAGATGAGATGAGGATGGGGGTGGGGATGGAGTCAGGAGGTGTGGGCTCTGCTCCTGGCACTATCAGCAATGACCTCAGGTAGATTCCTCATAAGTATGTCTTTACATACGCATAAGGTAGAGACAGACAGACCCTGGCATATCTATAAGTCAAAAGTGTCACTTAAGAATTATCATCATTATTATTATTATTATTATTATCATTATTATTATTATTAACATTTTTAGCTCTTTCAGAGTTTCAAGTACCTGTTTTGGCTTGATTTTTTGCAAACTGTAAGTTTGGCCAATGACTGCTATGAATAGAAAATGAACAGCGGTTGAAATTTGGAACGGATTAGCTCAGACAGGGAGAAGGAAGGTAATTTATGGGTGAAGCCGTGAGAAACTGCCTGCTGTAAATCCTCTGTCTGTGCTCTGCTCAGAGATTCATTATATTCAATTGTCTGGCATAAAATGCAGCCTTTCCTCTAGGAGTAATAAGTGCAATAATCCATAAACTTATCATAAAAATGTTATTTCTTGAATGCATCCCCTTTGCAAGAAGAATGCCTTTGTTAGTATAAGGGCTTGATTTATTTATGTTTATTTATTTGTCCCAGGCTCGTTTAACCACTGCCTTGCTGCATTAACAAGGGTCTGGGGAAGAGCACTGAGTGAGTTTGATAAATGGATTTTCATAACAACCTTTTCTCTGGGCCCCCCTCTCAGCTGTTTTCACAGGGAAGGGCATCTTCCTGCTCTGAGACCACCGCATCCAGCCCAAACCCTCCCCTGGCTGCAGTGGCCGTGGGAATAGCTGACCCCTGTAATCCATTTGGTGCTTGTGATCGCTGTGCCTCGTGTCAGAGAAAGTCCAAGTTTCTCTTCAGAGGGTCTGAGTTTAGCCACAGGCGGGTAGCTTTTAAATTTGGTGTCGGTTCACAGAGCACAGACAGGAAGAGCCTCCTCCTGGCCCATCTTTGGTGGTTGTGTGGGAAAAGCCAGTTGTCTCAACCTCTTCCAGCTGGGCTTAGGCCCAGGCAGGAGCTCCCCCTGCCCGTGTCCCAAACTACACCTGACCCCAAGGGATCTCACCCACACTCTCTCTGGAAAATCTTGGTGAAATCCCCTGCCCAAATGCTCACAAGGTGCTGCTGGCTTCAGCACATCTCAACGACACTGAGCTGTCTCTCTAAAGCACACGGGGCTGTGTGGGGTGTGGGCAGAGAGGTGACTCCCAAAGCTGGTTCATGCCCTGGACAATGCACACAACATCTTAGGGGCAGCAGGGGCACAGGGACTCAGCAGAAATGTTTCTTGTTTTTACTCACGTACACACTCATGTTCCCAGCAAAATGTTGACTGTCTGAGGATCTTGGGTAAGTGGTTTTTGGCAGCTTTACTTTGCATTGCAAAAGCAGGTCCAGAAGCCCCACGATGCATCTGACACAGAGCATCTGACATCAATCACATGTAGGCACCATACCGGGTGCTGCTTCCACTTTCTGAGCAGTTGGTATTTCTGAAGAACCTGAGCAGCAGGCTCTTTGCATTCATGCAAACACAGATTCAAGAAGTGGACATCTCCCTTCCCCTTCACTTACCAATATTTTCTGGCCTCCGCCATGCGAATTTCTTATTGAGAAGCAGAGTCAGCAATGTGTCCTCGTGATTTGTGTCTTCTCTCTCTGGAAGCACTCGGTTCTCTGCAGCACATAAAACACATCTTTCTCAATCTCATCAAATTAAGAATCAATTAATCAATTGATGCAATTAATCTCTTAATCAAATTAATGAGGCTAAGAAGTGGAAGGAAAATGTCTCCTGTCAGCACTCATCAGGGTGGAAGGAGATCGGTGGAAAAGGAAGGTGTGTGAGCACAGAATAAAATGTCCAAGCAGTGATGGCTGCGCAGTGGAAGGGTGTGGGATGGGGAGCCCTCCCTGCCAGCCCTGGGCTGCCGGCCAGTTCCACTGCAGCCTCATCAGCACGGCTGCCTGCAGAGAGCTGGACACATCACCTTGATTTACACAGTCCTGAGCTCTTCTGCAAGGCGGGTGGAGTAGGTGCCTCTGCAAAGCCAGACAGGAGCTCACGACATCCTCTCTTCTCAAACCTGCAGGTGTTCCCCTGCTCACTCCATGCACCTTCCCAGGGCTGACAGAGGTGGGAAGTCCCTCCTCACGAGGCCTGAGGTGTGGGTACCACAGCTGAGAAGCCCTGCAGCCCCACAGCCCTTTCCTGTCCTCACTCAGCCTTGGGGCTGCTCTGTCTGATTGCCAGCAATACTGAAGGGTTCTTCCTGAGCAGAGTTCAAGTGTGGAGGAACTTAAAGCAAGACCATGCAGAATTTTCCAGGAAAAACCTCCCCAAGCTGCTGTCCTAAAGCAATTTGGACCTCTCTAAGAGGCGCCTTTAGGGCACTTTCTCAGTGGTTTTACTTCAGTGGTTGTGGCTATGCCCTCAAATGAATGGTTGTGAAGGTCAAGGGTTCAGCAGAAACCGACAGACGCAGGGGATGGGACTAATCAGTGCTCTGAAGGCTCTGAGACGCTCCCAGCTCTGCTCAACAGATTTCCAGAGTAATCTGAGACTAGAATGTTGCACTAATATTTGAGAACGACAGAACAGGAGCCAGACTTTGTAGGGAGAGTGGCCATTCAAAAAAGTCTTCGGTCTGAACAGCCCTGCCCCACAGCCAGACCCTACAAATCCCTAGAAGATGCCTACAGAATTCCAGGGAAAATACTAAAAAATTTTACAGACAGGCTCTCTTCTTCCAGGATCTTTAGGACTTCTGCTCAATGCAGTCTCATATGGCCATCAGCCCCTCTGAGGGGATGAATGCAATTATTCTTGATACACATGAAACAAAACATTGTACCAGACGAGCCTGAAGGATGCTCGAGAGTATGTGGGAATCAGCTCCATTAGCTAACGTCACATAAATCTGCAGAAGCTGAGGGACGCTGGCCAAAGGGATGCTCCAAGTATTTGGCCAGACTCAACCCTGCCTCACACTGCGGCTGAAGCCGCTGGTCCCGATTGTAATCTCTGGAAATAAACCTGGGGGAGCGAGCAGAGCGACCTGCAGTTAGCATGGAGTGCCATAAACCTCATTCCTAAGTATGAAGGACAGTTATAATTTTAAAATAGCTACTTTTAGTTTTTTCGGGGGATTTGCTACGGAGAAAAAAAACCCCAACACTATAAACACTCGAGTAAAAGCTAAACAGAAGCAGGATTTACATAGAGTGGCCTGGGGAATGTTTTGGTTGTAATTACAAAAATAAATAGGTGATATAAGAGGAAAAAATAATTTGAAAAGCAATGTTATTTTCAAGCCTATATTTAGCCGCTCTGGTTTTTTTTCTACTGCCAAGTCTCTTTAAGAAAGAGCACTGATGATTGACATTTCCCTGCAGTATAAATTCAAGTTAAGATTAATTTAAATTATGGGTTAAGTACACATCAAAAGAAGTTCTGTGAAGAAAAAAATGTTCAGCATCACTGTACTACTGACATTTATGAGCTGTCAAATCTCATATGTTACATACTGGAATTGCTACTCTCTGATATTTTAGTGGGTTTTTTTTTAAATTTTCTTAAGGGAGAGAACAAGCTACCTTTACCAGATTTCACCAGATCTGATATTTTCACTGATTAGCAGAACGTGTCATACAGACAGCTGCAGAGCAGAAGGACAGCTTTAGCTCATGATAATATGAACGAGGCTCTCGCTAGCACCCATGTTAACAGACTGTTCAGTATAGCTCAAGGTTCTTTTTGTTTCCTTTCCCAGAGAAGTGAGCGTTGCACTGGCCATGGCAAGCAGCAAAGCAGAAAGATAACCACCTACCTGTGTCATGCAGCCTGTGCTCCAGCTTACCTTGGAGTAAAAAAGGGTCTCCATGCGTAGATGGGATACACAGAGCCATGGTCAGGATGGTTAGCACTCCCAGACACAGCTGGGCAGACCACATCTTCTCCACGTTCCCAGCGCCCAAAAGCATCCTTCCTTCAGGCACGGTGGAGGACTTCAATGCAACCAGTACCAGATGAGCTCACTTTTAAGAGGCAGTGGATGTGCCGAGATTGCAAATGGCCTTTGGAGGAGGGGAGAAAAATATCTCTTGAGATATAATTCAACCTGTCAATATGATTCACTCCGTTGGGAGTGGACAGAACAACCCAGTAACATATGTCAGATGGAACCTGTTCAATATATCTCATATCAGACTGATATAATGAATTCTGATGTTGCCACAGGCGTGCACTGTTCACGCACGTTGCTTTACATTCCGTACATACATACATTAAAAATACTTTTTCAGGGCTGCTGCTTTAACAGAGTTCAGGCATGAGGACTCCCACATTAGCAAGGAAGATTTGTCTAATGTACAAGCTGCCATATTTTACCAGTTTGGACAGAATCAGGTTAATGGGGTTTTGTAATTTATCATCTCACTTCCTAGTGCCTATATTAATTAATGTGAGATATAATGAGTGCTGAAGTGGTGGGAAACAGAGGGGGAGAGCTCTTTTCATTTAACTGATTGGAGAATGTTGAGTGTGTCTTGCTCACCATGACTTACGGCTTTGTCAACGGGAAAGGCATCACACCCTATTTTGGGATTATGTCTGAGTGGGGGAGTGCAGATTTGGCAGTAGATATGGAATATGTCAAGGATGGGCAAGAGTCTTCAGTTTTTTCTTGGGGAAAAAAAAAGTGGAAGGTCAGATGCTGGTTCTGGCTACACAGCCTTGTTTTATAATTTTAGAGCAAAGTAGTGAGACACATTGCATATATTCCATGTCTTCTCAGGCCATGACTACATTTCAGTTTGACATCCATTTGTTGCCTATTCCATCGCTATTGATCCGGGACCTGCTACTACTTTTTCACAACAACCTTACCAAGGAAAATATTGTAATAGTAGCAGTGCTAGGCTTTGTTCTTCACTTCTCCTCTTCCTGCAGAACTGAATCATCTGTACTTGTCGTGGTTTAAGCCCAGCCTGGAACGAAGAACCACAGAGCTGCCAGCTCACTCCCCCCGTGATGGGATGGGGGAGAGGATCAGGGCAAGCTCTGATTTGTACGTACACTCCTGGTGACTCACTGTGTGTGCTTTTTTGACATCACATCATGCCAGATTACCCAAGATAGCTTCATCTGATGGTACCTGCACTTCATCTCAACTGAAAGACAGTATCATTTCCATGTTTGGGCTTTTGGCTTCTCATCCCCAGCTCTGCCTACTGCTTGTTCTGTGCCTCGGATAGTTATTGAATGACTAGCCTTTTAATAACCCTTGTAATATTTCATTATTTGATTAATTATTAACAAAAATGGAGGGGGAGAGGCTCAGATCTTTTGCGGGATATGCCTATAAAAATGATTGTGATGCTTCCATTAACGAAGAGTTCTCTACTGAGAAAATATTCCAAAATTTTCCCTGGAGATATAATATGTACAAAGTAACCAAACCTGTCGTTTCCCTCAGGCTTGTGAACGAGCGAACGGCTGTCTGAAGTGCTCACCTTCTTCACAAAGTTCTCTTTGGACTGAAGGACACCTATGTCCTACTGGAGCACTTTTCCAGCCACCTCTGTCTCCCTAAGGTGCCAGTTTCACACTGTTCAGAGGTGAGTAGCCCCCATGAAGCAGAGTCCATAACTTGATGGGCACCACTTTGCACAGGAGTCCAGTGTGGACAATAGCAGCTCTGACTTAAAACTACATCCTTAAGGGAAGGTCAAGTCCGTTTTAATTTAATGCTGAATGGCTGAATCTCAGTCTTTCTTGAGATCTGCTGTGAAATCAAATTTGCCTGGGTACAGAAGGTGGGTTTCTCCATCTCATCTAAGCTTATGCAAAATCCACAGATCTCTGACCGTTTTCCCCTACCTTTGGCTACAAGATCTCATGGGCTATTGGCAGGCTCTTTCAGGAAGTTGAGCTATTCCTGGGATTTCCTCTTTCACTGCGGAGAAACTTCAGCTCTGGATCATTGCAACTGTTCAGCCCCCAAAGCAACTCATGTACAGAGTGTGCCAGACCTTTCAAGTGACTGCTCTGGTGAAGGTGGGGAACTGCCATGCTGCATTTACATATGAGAAGGAAGATGACTGGGTGCTGTGAGGAGTGGATGCTTTCAGGGAATGGGCTGGTGGACAGATGCTTGGCAGTTGCTGCCAGGCACTGGTGGAATTTTTTTATTTTTTGAAGTTAGGAGATAATTGGTTTGCAGTGTTGGGCTTCTCTAAGGCTCCCACCTGGAAAATTCCTTTGCTTTTACCCCATTAGTCCAGGTGCTGGAAATAGTATTACATTTTATTGTTCTTATGCATTTTATTCTTCATAGGAATACAACAAAGTCTCCATATTCTGCCTATTACTTCACTCATTGATAATGTCTGATAACTGATAATGTCATTGATAATCATCCACTGACCACTTGTGTCTGGACTTCAAGGATAACAAGAACATGAAGACGTGAGAGCCATCTCTACCTGCCATGGCCCCAGTCTGTCTCTTCATGTAGAAGTTTCTCTTTTCACAAAGCTATGCAGACTTCAGGTAACCCAACACAACCAAACTGGAAAATTGGCAAGGGTCAACAAACCCAACCAACCCAGAGGACAGGAATAGAGAAGACTTGGTCAAAGCAGGTGCCACCAAATCCAGCTGCACCAGCTCTGAGTGTGACAGAGGTGAATAAGAGTGTCAGTGCCTGGAGGGCATTAATGGTCCCGAGCACCCACAGGTAGGGCCTCACCACTCTCTCTGCCCATCAGCACAGGAGACTCATTTAATCTCAGCCTGGTCTCCTGTTTTTTCTAGAGCTATGCTGGGGGAATGCTGGTCTGGAGCTCAGCTGTGTCTTTGCCTGCCCATGGTCCCTACTGATCTGGACCCAGACCTGCAAGTGGACTTCCCTGCTTGACCGCGGATATGTCCCATCTCTGTGGACCTCTCTGGTGCTCACTGAGCTGTGTTTGTCCCTGACTGCTGTCATCAGGCCTGATTCTGACCAGTGTATTGATTTCCATCTTGACCCAGGGTCTGCCTCATCGTCATGGGCTTCCCTGAACACCGGGTCTCTTGACTGAACCTGGCTGCAGTCTCTGGTCCTACCCTGCTTGCCTCTCTCAGGATGGGTCCCTGCTGTCAGCATCACTGCACTTGGCTCCCTGTTCCTTAGGGAACAGCTGGCCCTTGCTGCTCTCTGACATCATCTTCCTCAAAACGTTCAGCTTCTCTCTGTGCACAGACTCCTCTTCCCTGCCAGGTGGATTGGTAGATCTTGCAGCGAATAAGATTTTCAGGTGTGTTATATAAAATCCCCATTTCTCTGAAGTTACTTTGGGCTTTGCCATTAGCTCTAATGAAGGTGGGACTGCAGTCTCCAAATACCTTAACCCGAGTTTAATCCCAAAGCAGTAATCCCTGCTGTTTCACAACAAGCCTCAGACAGGTGCAATTCAGTGGAGGGTTTGAGTGACTTGATGCAGGAGGCAGTGTTGAGCTGCTGAAAATAGGAGAACATAACAGGGCTACTTTCCAGAGCCATCTTGGAGTGGCAGGTTTCCAGACCACTTTGTATGCCGTACATTTGGAGTTTGGAGAAAGAAAAAAAGAATATTCTCTCTTTTTCAGAGCTTCCTGAGAACATGCATCACATGCATCATATATTTCAGCTGAACATCATCAGACTGTCATGGTCTTATGGTCTCCACTTAACCATAGCTTATTTCATCCCAAAGCAAACAACCTGCTGAGGGAGGACCTGTCAGGGAAGTGCCCTTACTTAAGGTACTTAAGAAAGCACATATGAACTGCCCCACAACCTCTGCACCTAGTGTGGGACTTGGATGCAAGTAGGTAGTCTCAGCTGGTAGAGACAGGACTTCACACTGCGTGGTACATACAGAGAGATTAATGTATCACTGTTTTCTTGCCTAGAATTATCTTAAGGATAAGATGAGGGTGAGGAAAAACAAAGAAATTTGGAAATGGGGAGTGGACATGCCTTGTAGAGGGAAAGACAGAATGGGGGCTTGACAGTGCCAACAAATCAGGGAGACATTGGTGAGCATTTAGCAGGCAAGAAAAGAGAGCTGCCCTCATGGCAGGGATGAAGTGAGCATTGTACACAATGTCAGAAAGACAGGAGTCATCCTGCTCCTCATCCTGGGCAGTGGCTTAGTGTTCCCCCCTGTCCCACTGCATCTCTATCCCCTCTGTCTATTCACTTGCACAACAAACTCTTTTCATCTTCTGTAGCCAAGTCCTTTCTTTCTCTCATGGTGTCTGCCTTTATTGCCTGTATCACCACTGTAGACTTATTGCCATCAGTTTCTTCTGTCTACGTTCCTATTGCATCTGTCTGCTCCTCCGGGTCTCCAGCTGTCCTTATCTGATAGGAATCAGAGGAGAAGGTACTGAAATGCATCCTGTGCTCTTCAGCCTTCATCCCTTACACATTTAATGTCTGATTTCTCCTCTAACCAAGTCACTTCTTTGCTGGGGCCAACTTGAGAGAACAAAGCCCACTCCAGAATGTTATTTAAAGCACCACTGGAAGGTCCTCAGATATTCTACTGACGTGTGGTGCAAAGTCCCAGCCAGAGCCACTTGACTGCAGAGAAGAATTAAAGTATTGTGCTCATAAACCAGGAGACTAACTCCTCTTGCAGCTTCCTGAGAGGAGGGAGTGCATAATGGGGAGGGAGATGTAGTTATAAAATGAGATTCTCTGTTCCTCAGGGGACTGTTAAATCCAGTCAATATTTATGAAGCTTTCAGTCTGACTCACGCAATTTGTTCCCCCTTCTATATGTTTGTCTTTGGGGCTCAGCTGTTGCTTGGCCTGTTACTGATATAAAATTAGATGCTGCGGTTCAACTGTATCCTTGCTTAGAGAAAGAAAATGGAAAGGTCCAAGGCAGTGTGTAGAGCAGCTCAGCTGCTGCCTCACTGCAAGCAAACAAGGATCGCATAGAGGGAAGCATCACCAGCTCACATTCTATGGGCATCGTACTAAAGAGAACCAGTTCCTTGAGGTTAAGGCTGTGGAGGGTAAGAAGTGAAGCTGTGCTGCCTGCCTGGCTGTCACTTCCACACCAGGGTTTGCCAGGAAACCATCCAATTTCTCAGAGAGCAAGCCAGCTCCAAAGGGTTGCCCTGGAGTGAGTGGCTGAAAGAGTAGATCAGGAATCTAAAGGTGTTGGATGTGGGAGAAGGCAGCCTACGGAGAAAACAGGGAGCAGAGGCAGTCATGCCACAATTCTCACTTCTGCCTCTTAATCCTGAGCTGAATCACCTCCTCCAGACGCAGCCTCCCTACTGACTGGGGTGGCTTGGCTGAGGCTTCTGGTGAGGAGAGGAAAGCAATATGGAAACCTCTCCTGCTTTGAAATGTGCCACGACCTGCTAGTCTTAAAGACACTTCCAGTGATGCTCCTGAACAGTAAATATTGGTGTGCTTGTGTAGGACTAATCTGACCTCCACTCCAGGGCAGTGTCCTGAAGAGGCATGATCTGGAATGACCTGGTTATGCCACCCGATTTACCCTGAGCTTCAACCCTCTCTGTTCTGACTTGCCTTCTGCAAGCCCCGAGTTCATCCTGGATGATGAACGTATCTTGTGCATGCATTACTTTGAGTAAAGACAAGGCTGGGTGATTTCCTGCTAAAAATACCTGTAAGAGCATTTTTAAGGTTGTGGAGGTCAACTCTATCAGCTAACAGTGCCAACTTTCACTGTCATTCCCCTTTCCCTGTCTTCCTGCTCTCAGTTACCGTCTGGTGTTCTGGTTTGTTGAGAAACGTTGCTCCTTTTTTTGGAAAATTGTCACTACAAGTCACCCAAGGGAGGGCTTGGAGCATACACAGATCTGTAGTGTTTTGGTGAAACTTGTGCAGATAACCATAAACTTTGCCTTTTGGAGCGCCTGTCTTCTTACTTAGCTTTTCATTTGCATACTTATCTGCTGAGACTCTGTGAGAGTTCTGCACATGCAAAAGGGTGTCTTGTTGAATGAACACCAATGTTTTATGGCTGTAGACTTGCACATACAAAGTGACTTGACATGAGGGCTCCAGCTGAGGCTGTAGGACATATTCATGCGTTTCCACCCTACAGCTTATGAAACAAAGCTGGCACAAGTGATAATACAGGAAATTTTTATTTTTATTTTTTATATTTTTTAATCCAGAAAAGGAGGGGCAGGTGTAATCACATTAGGTAATTTTTTTAGGTAGACCTGGAAATTTTTCTGAGTGGAATATAGCAAAGTCTGCTAGGCAAGAACTGCACTGACTTCAGCCCCCACCAAATTTTCTCTTACAACATCAGTGTGTTGAGGTTTCATCCAGGTGGCAGTGGCCATGAATATCTGAGAATGACTGAGGTGCTTCATCATCAGATGCCACATTCATTATGCTTCTTATGCCTCGATTGTGCGGGCTGGCAGGCAGCTCCCTGCAGTGCCCTAAGTGAGTAACTTGTTATTCTGGGGGGTTTTGTTCTTCTGACTTAAGAGCAAGGAAAGATACATTTAGCTACTTTCTTCTTTCCTCATCTACTATGTAACACTTTAAATAATGCTTTCCTCGAAGCGAGATTTTTAGAAGGCATACCTCACTTCAGATTGCACGTTTACTCTCCAACTTGACAGTCAACAAAACCCCTTGTTCTGTTGTGGCATGGCTCGTGATTTTCCTAGGGCTCCTCGCTATGTTACGTGTTAGCGCAAGTTAAGTTTCCTCTTTGCTGGTTCTTGGCAATCACCCCATTCATGACCCCTGGTGAGCTTTATAATACCTTAATCCTTTCAGGCTTATGCTCTCCTTGTTCTTCAGGGAGCCTGAATTCCCACAGGCACCATTCAGCTACCTACGGAAATTACACACCTGCTTCTTGGTGCTCTTTGCCAATGCTGTAATGTTTGCTTCCTCTCATCCACCCCTTCTGGCACAGGACTTCAAACCTCTCTTGAAGTGTCTTAGCTTAGAAATGCAGGGACGTTGGTGTCTGAAGTGTTATTTTTTTCCCCTGTCTGTTTTTTTCCCCTACATCACTACATCACCTGCTTCCCTCCCTGGGAGGCCCTGCAGCATCCTTGCCCTGGGCTGGGAGGAGGTCCTATTTGAGCCCCATGATTCCACAGGGGGAAAACAATGCGCTCACATCCTTCAGGCTTCCTGCAGATTGAATGGAGTCCTGCACTGGGTTTTATAGTTTTATACAATTTGACTATAGTTTTATAGAATTTGACTTTGGAGAGAAAAACAAGAGCTCATGTCCCCAGAAAGGTCAGTTCCCTGGCATCAGTCACCACTGACAGACCGGTTTTGGACAAGGGCTTGTGCAGCACCTGATTGCATGAGAGACCTAGAACCATTTTTCCCCATCCCTTTGCATTAACCATTAACGGATGCACAAGTTCCTGGCTGCAGAATCATTATCCTCTGTGTCTATTCGGACAGCAGCCTCATCAATTGGAAGTGAGCTTTGCCGTCATTAAGGAAACTTTAAAAAGACTGTTCTGTCAGAAGTGAACATCTTGATGAGACTTAATTTATTTCACAGTTGTTGTTATCCTGTTGACCTAAAATGACAGCAGGAGACTTGGAGAGGTGCCCAGTTTACTTAAGAAGCAAGCACAAAACTGTCTCTCCCTGCCTGGAGAAAGATCTTAGCAGCATAAAGCAATCCTAGCTGCTAGTCCCAATGCTCTGCCTGGCAGCTCCTGCCCATCAAAGCTCACTGTGGATTTTTTCTGAGGGCCAGTCCAGATTGTGTTGTTTTCTTCCTGTTTTTAAGTGTTCCAGCCTCTCCTTTGTGCATCCTCTCAGGAGTGTTTCCAGTGCTGTGAAAGCTGGGAAAGCGTTGTGTGGTGTACCAGCGTAACAATCCGGGTTTACTCCAGTGTTTACGGGCAGATCAGATGCCTGGATGCAGGTAGGCAAAGTGCCCAGTCCTGGAGCTCCCTGGTGTTTAATACTCATGTGGTGGCACAGCTCAGCTGCAGTGCCATGTCTGAGCCCCTGGCCCAACTGTCTGGTGGAGCACACTCCTCACAGATGTGCCTGGTACATGTGGTCTGCCATGGAGAGGGGCAGCTGGAAAGCAGAGAGCCAAACTGGGCGCACAGTGCAAGGACAAGCGTTCAGGGTTGCAGGCTGCAGCCAGAAGAAGCCCACCAAGACACAAGGAGAAAAATCACAATGGGAGGTGGTGTGATCTTTAGCCTTGGAGATTTTCAAAACGCACCTGGGGAAGGCACTGAACAGCCTCATCAGATTTTGAAGCCAGTCCTGCTTTGAGCAGGGGGTTGGACTAGTGCCCTGCAAAATCTCTTCTGAATGAAATTACTCCATGAGAGAAGAGTTAAAGTCAGATCGAATTCTGTTTTTGTCATGGGAAACTATATGGACTTTTCTTCCAACAGAAGGTTCTATGAAAATAAGTACCTGCTTTTATGAAAGATTGAAGTGTCATTGTCTTGTTATCTTCAGTAAAAGGAAGTGGTTAGCCTTCCCAGCTTTATTGGGATTCACCTACCCACTGCAACATGTACTACTTTACAAGCTAGGTGCTGTACAGGAAAAGCTGATGACAGTATCTCAGAACAAACACATTTCATGCTTTTTTCCTAGAAGCTGCAGCTTGTAGACACAAGTGAGAGTTGAGAGGGTGATTTGAGATCAACCACACTGGGGAGCCCTTTGGGGGAGCCTAAGATGTGATGCTGCTGCAGTGCTAGAATTACATCAGTAATTCATTCCCTGGTTCCTGTTTAGTTCCTTCTCATCCTCAGTCCTGCTATGGTCATTTTTGGATCTTCTATAATCAAGTGATTCATGCCATCTTCCAATTTCAGAGACTTCATCTGAGTGTATCTCTCAAAAATCAAGCCAAGAGAGAAATCTGATGTCAGGAAGGCAAAGAAAATACTTTGGTGTGTAATACACTGCCTTAGGGAACAGGTTGACAGTGTTGACAAAGTTCTGCCTGTGTTACCTTCCCCAGGAGCCTGCTCCAGCCCGACAACTGGAGATGTTCCCCTCATTTCTAGCACCAAGAACAAAGTGTCACGTCATGTTTCTGTAGTTCCCTTTGGTCCTAGAAGAGCTCACCATCCACTGGCTATCATTGAGCTCCAGCAGATCTTGCAAGACAAACAAATATAGCTACAGGAAGGCATGAAGAGCCCATAATTTGTGTATTAGAAACCTGAAATCAGGTTTCTAATCCAAAATCAGGAACTGCTCTGCTGTGGCTTTGGGCATTGGGCACCAGATCTCACTTAAGTGAAATTTAAACGCATCCAGGAAGACAGTGCGCTCATAACAGCAGCCGAAGTCACATCAGTCCAACGTGGAATCTCTTGAATGCAGTGCAGATTTATGACTAATTTATGTTGCTGGTTTTGGCCCTAGACAGACAACTTAATATGATACAAATTCATTACTGAGGACTAGAGCAAAGAGCTGTGTGTGTGGAGTAAGGTGCACAACCATTGGGGTGGACAGCTTTAAAGCTTTGTTCATAAATGTAGGGTCATAAAGCGGCTCCGTTGCATTAAAGCTGCTGTGTAAAAGTGAATGCTTCAGGATTTCATCTTCTGCTGCTCTGACTTGAATACTTAATAATGAGAGAAGGACAGGAGAAAACCATACTCTGGGCTTGGAAAGCTGTGACCTGTGTCAGATCAGAACATTCAGTGCCACTTCTCCTGTATAGTCCTGGTTGCTTGGCCTCTTCTTTTGTCCTCACTTTTGTCCAATAAAAAAGTCTTATTAAGTGATCAAAAAGCTTGATTACTAAAAGGTGAAGGATGTCCACAGGAATACACTGAGTTCAGAAAAACCTTAATTTAGGAGAAACTAGAAATGAATGTTAGACCCCTCATCAGCTGGGAGCTGGCTGAAACCACGGGGATTATTTGCAAGGAGTCCAGTTGTACTGCTTGTGTGGATGGCAGAGGGATTAGAGGGAAGAGCTGAGCAGAGCTGGGACTGTGACAGGAGATAATCTGTGTGAGCTGCCCCTTGGAGGGGCAAGACCCTGTGACTAATCCCCATCTGTATGATCATATGGAGAACCTGTGGAGTGGGGCTCAGCTGTGTGCTGCTCACCTCTCTGTAAGTGGGTACTACAGCCACCTAGGCAGGAGGCCCATCAGCTCTCAGCATGTGCCAGCACACAGGAGAGGTGTACTAGGTGTGTGTATGTGAGAAGGGATCACAAATACACACAATTCCGTGGCTTTTTCTGTGTAGAAGGCTGAGAAGTTGAAGGGAAGGTGAAGGCAGTCAGACTGAAGACAGTCTATGCATAGCTACTTTGGGGTTGGTGAAGTATCATTCGAAAGGGGCAGAATTAAGGACAGACACTTCCTGAGTTTCAGAAAACAGGACTAGAAAATTCTGGAGTAGCACAAGGCTAACTCTCTGGAAATCTATTTTCTTTTGGTCATTTTCTTCAATGTTTTTGCTTTTTAATAAAATTGAAATATTATTCCCTTTGATGTTTTTTCTGACATCCTACTCTGTCTCCCTCTCAGCTCCCATCCCAGTCACCCATGGTGCAGAGCTTCCCAGAGCCTGTTGGAGAGGGGGAGCAGGAAATGGGCTCAGCCTCTCTATTCCCCTAGTCACCAGTGGCACAGGAGCCATGGGCCATTGGAATAGACGCTGGAGGCAATTCATTTTCAATGTGGCAATATTAACTTCATCTTCTGCTTGTATAGTCCTCAGCAACACGCATTTATGATCAAATGTAACAGTTGACATGAGTGACTGGTTGTGCTGAGCACAGCCCAGAGAAGTTCAGACATCCCTAAATCCCAAATCCTCTTCCTCTTATCTTCTCCCGTTTGTCCACGGGACATCATCTCGCGCTGTTTCTTTGCTGCCGGCAAACCAAGGTGGGCAGCAGCTTGTGAGTACTCCCGTCTCCGTTGAGGGCTGGCACCTACCCGTGTGTGACAGAGCACTGCTGGGGTTCAAAGGCCTCTCACAGTGCTCCGTGACCAGGAATCTCTCGCCTGCACTGCCCTCCTCGAGCGGTGCCCGTCCCAACACAGTCACCGCCCCCGCCCTGAGGGACAAGGTGCAGGGGCCGTGACACCGCTCGGCAGTGGCTCTGAGGCTCCACCGGGACGCATCTGCTTTTCCCAGGCCGGCGGAACAGTGCGAGCACGGAGATGGGATGGTTTGGGGATGAAGGGGCAGAGGCAGCCGGACCCGGCACGGGAGAGCGCCGGGGGACCGGAGCTGTCCGAGCGGTCTGACAGTAGCCCCGGCGGTGGGAGAGGATCTCCGGCCATCGCCTCAAAGCAGCCAAACCGCCCCCCCCCCAAACAATAAAACAGTAGAAAAAAACTCAAAAACCAAAACCCTAAACGTATAAATAACTGCCCTCGGAGGCTGCCCGTCCCGCTGAGCTGCTGCCCGAGCCCCGCCGGGGAAGGGGAGGGGGAAGCAGCCCGGGACGCCCCCGTCCGCCTCCCCGGAAGGGGGGCGAGGGGCGGCGAGGCGGCCCCGCTCCGCCCCGCCCGGCGCTTTCTGTCCGCTCTCCCGCGCCGTACGGCCCGGCCGCGCCGGCTCCATCCGCTCCCAACTTTGTGGTGCGGGGCGCGGGCGGCACCGCCGCGCTGCCCTCAGCGGGGCCGCCCTCAGCGGGGCGCGGGCCCGGCCATGGCCGGCATCGGCATCGACCACTCCAAGCTGCCCGGAGTCAAGGAAGGTGCGGCTCACCCCGGCGCGGGGCGGAGGGGGCGCTGGACGGGACGGGGCGGTTTGGGGGAAAGGGGAGCGAGGCAGGGGAGAAACTGTTGGTTTGGGGGGCGGTTTTAAAAACATTATTATTTTAGAATTTCCAGGCGCCGCGGCGGTTCGCGGCGCTGGCGTGGAGCCGGGTCAGCGGGAGGGGACGGAGCTCTCCGTGCTCCCGCCGCGGCACCGGGGCTCCCGGGGCTGGCGGTGTCCCGGTGCGGGGTGTCCGGCGGCCGTGCGGGTGGCGGCAGGAGACGAGAGGTGGAGGCCGGCGGCGAAGCAGCAGCGGTCGCTGGACAGAGAGCCGCGGCCGCCGGACAGAGCCGTGGCCGCCGTGCTGGCCCCGCTCCCGGCTCCCCTCCCCGAGCGAGCGGCGGGGGGCGGGCTGGCAGCGCCGCTTCTCCCCGGGAGAAGGCGAGGAGCGGCGCTGAGGGAGGGCGCAGCCCTTTGTCTGCGCCGGGGCCGAGGCCGCCGCTGGCGCCTCTGCCGCGCTCCCCCCGCCGCGCCCGGGCAGCCGGGCTGGGGGCGCCGGCCGGGGCTGCGCTCCCGCGGGGGGTGAGGCATCCTCCTGCGGGGGATGGACGAACAGGGATGTCTGTCTGTCTGTCCCTCGCAGTTACGGCTCGGCCGGGTTCGGAGGCTCTGCTCGGGGCATTAGAAAAATGGGAGCAGAACTGTGAATAGCTACAGATGTGGCGATTCGAGGGGGACTGGTGATGTTGAGGCCCCGGTTATAAACACTTAAGTCTACCGGTTTTTGTGAAGACTGGCCTGCACTGAGCTTGGGAGCGCCAAGCAGCCGCTCCCGCCCCGCAGACCCCCCGTGCCCCCCTCGCTTTCGGGGGTCCCGCTGACTTGGCCTGTGCTCAGAGCACGGATTCGCCTTCTGTTGGGCCGGGCTGGCCTCGGCTTCTCTGTTAGCACAGTGTCTGCCTCACACGTGTGCCTTTGAGCTCAATTAAATGTGCCCTGGAGCTGCTTTGGGTTTAGAAAGCTTTGTAGGAGATAGTTTGTTGTTTCTGACAGTGATTTGTGATGCAAACCAGTAGAAGCTCTGTCATAATCAAGTTAGTTTAGATTTACTCTCTAGTAATAGAGAGCACTGTTTTCCTGCCTAAAAGAAACCAAACTTCCTTAAACTTGTTTCCCTTGCCACTGGTAATTTTTTTTTCCAAATTTCAATTCTTACAAAATAGCTGTTGTGAATTTGATGATTTAGCCGGCCAAGAGTAGAAAACATATGTCTGTACAGGCAGCTGGGGGTTCCTTTTGACCTCCTGTCATCCTTTAATGCTTCACTTAGTGTCACTGGAACAAAAGCTGAAGCTGACGTTTTAGGGGTTAATGTTCGTCCTATTAAGTCATTAGCAAAACTGTTACTGGCCGTTTTAGTGTGGTCAAGATCTCATCCTTAGAGTCTGTCTTCACATGGTTACTCAAGAAAATTAATCCAATTAACCTTTCCAGTGGGTTGATTAAAGTGATTTAAATCCCTGTGTAGATGCTCATATTCGGAATTTAAGTAGCCTGGATTTGATTTGCCTTTATTAATTTTTGAATTGAACTAACTGGACTGAGCTGAGGTAGTTTACATGCTGAATGAAAGCACATTTACAGCGTAGACGTGTAACTCAACCAGTCCATGGGAAATTTGCACCTATGGTATAGTGTGGATTAAGCTGCAAGTGTCCTGTTACTACGATCTGTTGTTACTTGATAGCAATGGGATTAAAGTAGTGTCCCCGAGCAACGTGCAAAGTAGATGAGGTTTGAGCCATGTTCTGCAAAGCCTCAGGCATGTGTCACGCGTTTACTTTAATGGCATCACTTGTTTTTGTTTTAGGAAGTGTTGAGACTGAGCTATGCTTTGGATTAGGTCTTTTCGTGCTCTGTGTCAATGCCAGCCAAGGAAAGAAATGCATTGCCTGCCATACCGAGGGAAATATTTATTGTTCCTGATAGAGAAATCACTGTTGATCCCTTCTGGAAAAAGCATTCCCTTTCTTTGTCTGGGGTAAAGGTCATCTTAGTCATTCATTAACAGTGAAGAACATCGTTTTAGTTTGAGTACTTTGTTCTTCACCAGCTTGGCTTCGGGAGAGGAGGTGTTGTGTGCAGGTTTTCCCTGTCTGCAGGTAGCCAGGACTGCTGAGAGACAGCGTCATCCTCCTCTTCTGGAGTGATCTCAGAAGCTCTTCTAAAAGTGGGATCAATTCAATCCAATGATGGCAGTGAAAATCTAATAACTGTAGCTAGGTGCTGCAGGAAGTCTTGCTTCTTGTGTTTACTTTTCTTTTTTATCTCTAAAACATTTATATCAACTGACGGCCTGATATGGATGGCATTTTGCTGGTGAAAACCACTTCAGCTAGTCCAGTTTATTTTGTGGACAGGGGTTTACTGGTGTAAAATACACCCTCAAAACACTCTTTTCCTAGTATACACTAGATCTTGCTGCTGCAGCCTGGTGTTACAGACCCATTTTTCCATGAGTAGTAGAGTGGCTCTGACCTCTGTGGTCAGTAAAACTCTTGTAAGTTATTTGTTGAAGGTTTTGGTGTTAGTTGCAATCTGTGGCCTGTGCTTCTCTGCCTGCATTTCTGTTCATCTCCCAAGTGTCTATGACATATCTGTTTTTCACAAAGCAGCCTTTGCTGTTTGCTCTTTTGACCTGCCTCAGGAGATTGCTCAGCTTTGTGTGTGTAGATCTTTTTTTTACTAGAAGTCTCATTTGTGAGCCTTTTGGTGATAAAAACATCCTAGAAACATTATTTTAATGAGCTACTTATAAAGCAAATAAAACTGTCATGGGCTCTGCTTGATCTCAGACTGCCTCTCACGTCTTGTGACCTGATGCGTTACTAGGAGCTATGTTTGGGAAGGGCTCCACCCTCCTTGGCTGCCTGCTGTAAGTGAGCCCTTGGACTTCAGAGGCATTCCTGGCCGCATGCAGGCAGGCAGAGCTGCACGGGAGGTGTTTCTGGGGAGGTGTTTTGGAGCTGTGCAAACCTTACCCCTCTCTGGAGGGTGTACCTGTGGTCCTGTCTGCTGTTGCCTTTCCAAAGGTCTGAGGCAATGTCTTTGTGAAGGGAATACCTGTCTACTCAGGCTGAGGCTCAGTCCCTCATCCATTGCAGTCTCCAAGAGCCATCATTTGTTGGCAGCAGCAGAAAAAACCCAGGTTTGGGCATTCTCCCAGGGGCTCTTATTCGTGCCAGTTTGAATCCTCTGTGAAGAGAGAAAAGGGAGAGGTGGGGCAGGGCGGGACCCTAAACTCTGCTCCAGAAGTGTGCAGCTCTGGAGAACTGTGGAAATTTGCAGTGGGTAAAGTGTTTTTATTGAATTTTATTTTTAGTAGTACTGTAAAGAAACACAAGGGTGGTATGTCTGGGCTGATGATTAGAACTGACCCTGCCACGCTGCTGTCTGGAGCTCCAGCCTTGACAAAGGCTGATTGTGGCACCTGTGCTTGGAGAGACACAACAATGTTCACACTGTGGTTTCTACTCTTTGTTAAGCACCTGATTTGACGTTTGGGAGTTCCTGAGCTGTACATTCAAATGCTGCTGGTGGTAGTCTGCTGCCAGAGAGGCCAGTATCGCAAACCTGGTAGTAAAAGATACAGCTCTGACTGTGACCTTGGGGAAACAGGAAGAGCTTGAATATTTTCTGTCTTGGCAAGGCGTTCTCTAGGGCAGGCAGTCTGGCTGGCTCTCTTTTGCCTTAGCATAAACTGAATAAAAGTTTGCTGTTAGCATCAGTCTTCCTCTTCCTCCCAGCTACAGACCTTTCTGCTGACCTCTGCAGCTTGACATGACCTGTGCTGAGACTCCTGCAATAAAAACCTCCTGGCTACTGACCCTCCAAGTGACTGGGGAGGGGGATCAGCTCTGAGGTGCAATGTGTCAGGCTCCCATGGAATAGACTGAGGTTATTGGCTTCCATTGAGGCCTTTGGTGCCTGTCTGTGCTCAGGAACATGACAGTGGACAAGAGAAATCTGATGTCTGTCAAAGGTGGAAGAGGATCGAGGAAGTGTGAGTAGCTGACACAGTGTCTGATGAGGAAAGATTCTGCTTAGGGGTTTTTCAGGGGAATGGTTTTGAGGGATGAGCTGTCAGCTGCATTCATCTGAAGGAAGCATTGGCCTTTAACTGGATTAGTATAATCAGGGCAACAATTCTGAGAGCAGCTGAGGGTCAACCGGGTCATTGTGAAGCCGCCTGCCCCATGCCCTTTGGCTCCAGCTGGGATTTTTCCTTGCAGTGTCATGATTTTCTGCTTTGTGACTTCCTTTTTTAAGGGCTCTAAAAAATTCAGGCAAGATGGATGGCTTGAGGGCAGCGGGGAGGTGGAGAGTGATGGGACATAGACACAGGTCAGTGGTTCACATCCACCTCTTCTGGGTAATAGGAGATCTGTTTTCCCAGCGTGCATGAATTCAGTAGCTGAGGCTGTGGTACTCATTTCACTTCTGGTTAAAGCTGGGTGAAAGTTTTATTATGCATTCAGTGGTTCCGGGTCTGCAGTGCTTGGCAGAGATGGGCAGGATTAGCATATTTCATGCTCTTGGCTCTGAAAGTCAACTGAGCAAGCAGGTCTGCCTCTTCCCATCCCTAAATCCTTACCACTTGTCCTCTGCGAGCTGCTGTGGAGGTTGTACTGAGGCAAAAAGATTGCTCCAAAAGCAGTCTTTGGCAGAGAGAAGCTCCAAGACTCTTGTTGATGCTTTTTGCAGAGATGTTTCCTTAGCTCCTGACAGATTTTTGGATGGGGATAAGAGGGGACACAGCCTATTTTTGCACGATTCCTGGGGGTACAGGGATGCAGTGGGAGGTTATCTCTCTTTTATGATACAGCTAGGACATTGTAACATCGTCTGTCGCCCATTGCTGGTCTCTGAGGAATGATCCCAGCTGAGCGGTGTGTTTATGGTCACCATGGGCCTCTGTTTAATCTTTCATTTCCTGTGGCTATGGAAAACGTCAGAGGGTGCCAGGCAGGAGTTGGAGATGGCTGCTGCAAGGAGCAGGAAAGGCCAGTTCTGCTCTCTCTGGCACAAGGAAAACCCCGCTTGGAAAAATGATGGAGTATACCTTGGAGCTATGTGAAACTTCTGTTTTGCTGGAATAAGCTTTCTTTTTCTTGCTCAGAGTCACCCAGTTCTCATGAATGTGCTGATTTATAGGACAAAGCGACAAGTTCCCTGCCTGCTTCCTTCTCCCCTTTCCAGAGTGTCCCCAGCTGGCTGGCTTCCTGCTCCTTCACTGCTGCTCCTATGTAGTGCTGGTTTGAAGGCTGAAGGACTGAGGGAAGGACGTTGGTCTGTTGGTGAAACTGCCTTAAAACTTGAGAAGCTGTAGGTCCATTTTCTGGCGTGGCAGTCGCTGCTGGCTTGACCTTCAGCTGTTCTCCCAGAAGATGATAACGACAGCTGCTGTTCTGCTGCTGGTTGGTTGCATTGCAGGGAGCAAAGGGCATGTTTGCTGGACATTCCCACCAGGAAAGCTGCTGTGTCCCTGGAGGCTGACGTGTGTCAGCGATGCTCTCTGTTCACCTGACAGCGCTGGCTTTTCCACAGAACATGTATAGGACTTTGGGGAGGTCCCTTGACACTTCATTTATACTTCCTTTTTAAGAAGCAGAAATTGGAGCCTTCCTGCTGTTTTCTTTCTCAGTACTTGAAAAGATACCACACAGCTCGCTCTGTGAGTGTTGTGTGGCCTTGACACTGTACAGCTGCTGGGAGAGACTTTTAGCAGGGCTGGAAAGAGAACAGGAGAGTGCAGCATCAGGTTGTCTGTGTAAGGGGTGCAAGGCAGTGCTGTTGTGAACCTTGCATTGAGCAAAGGGGATCAGTTAGGTCTGGGCCCTCATAAAATTTACCCTGTAACCCCAGGCAACCTGTGAGTTAAGCTTGCTACAAGTATTACTCTCCTTGGAGAGAAAGGTGTAGATGAAAGTCTGCTCAGAGCCTAGCACAGCCCATCTGCACCTGCCCAATTATTTTGTGTCAGGCTTCAGAAGCTCAACTGATGATTATTTTAATTGCATGCCAACCCATGGTGCCACTGCCACAATGCTCTGTCAGCCAAACTAAAATAGCGAGATCTTTTTGTCTTCACCCTGGGTTGGTAGAGGTTTGGTCTGTGTGCTCTTGGTAGCTCTGCCCTGCAGTAGGTGCTCTTCAGGACCGAAAGTCAAAGTGGGTTTGTAAGTGAGTCACTTTTCTTCACTTCCCTTTTCAAAGGAGATGTAACAAGCCGTGTGTAGTAAAACTGTGTTCCTGTGTGCATTTTCGTTCATCCTTTCCTGAGCCCTTTTGCTGAACCAGAACTTGGTAGCTAGAGGAGTCATCTCCAAGAGGAAATGTTATGTGGGCTCAGTATGTGGTGTTCAGTAAGTGATGACAAGGGGGAAAAGGAATAAGTGAGGAAATATTTGGAAACACTGAGACACAGACATACCATAAGAATCCTGACAGGAGTGACATGAGAAATAATGGGGCAAAAGGGAGGAAGGAAGTTTATGCAAACAGGAATATTTCCTGGCAGTGAGAAGGCAGGGGTTTTAATTCCTTTCTGCATTATATGTGCAGCATTGGCTCTTTACATCCAGACAGGAGAAGAGGCTGGAGTGTGCTCTGGCTGGAAATGCTCCTCGCAGAGGGACTGTTGCCACTGATTTGACACATGGGTTAGGGTGATGCTGGTCTGGCTCAGGGCATCCTGCCCTGATGTGGATGGAAAGCTTCTCCACCTCTGCACAGCACAATGACTTTGCACTGCAAAAGCAGCTTATCATATCTGTCTGTTCTGGATATGGCAAGCATTACTTGTAGCATCCTGGTGCAAAGAAATGGTCTTTCCCTCTGTTCTGGTGTTAGTTTTATTATTGGGGTGCTGGCTGGTGGGATGGGAAGGATTTACGTCCGAAATTCACCAGCACCTCCTGGAGCCTTTGGCAGTGCTGCTCGGGGCTGGGGTGAGGTGGTAGAGCACAGCATGGAGAAGGCCTGGGAATTTTCCAAGCCACCAGGGTGTTGGCTGTTTTCATGGCAGGCAGAGAGCTCTGCCGTTCGCAGGGCTGTGCTCTCCTGCAGGCCATCTGGTTGGCGCCAGGTTTCCGAAGGAAGTTGCTGTTGGGAAGAGGCTGGGCTCTCCTGACCTTAGTTGCAGTACTGGAAAGACTGGGTCCTTGGCTCGGGCTGCACATCCCTGATAAAAGGTGGAAAAAGCAGGTTTGTCTCCAGCTCAGTGCTCAGTTACCTGGTATTCCAGGCAGTTGGCATTGCCCACAGCATCAGCTCTGGCTGTGGATCGGGTGAACTTACTTGATCCTGTTTTAAGTGTTCTTTTTTTACTTTTTCTCTTTTTAAGAAGCTGTGAGTATGCAATATCACCTGAAGGTGATACAGTTTCCAAAACAAAAAATTTTACTTTTACTGACCTGGTGCTCATTTTACACTCTTGGAGAGGAGAAAAGGCTGCCAGCCTGCTTCTTCCTCATGCTTTGCAATGCCTGTGAACTGTGGGCTCAGATGCCCCAAAGCACTTTGCTTCAGGATGATGCAGGGAGCTCTGCCTCCCTGTCCCTCTGGCCTCCGAAGCCAGGGACTTATTCTTGCCCTTGTATGCCAGTGTTTTAAATCTGCACTTACGGCAGCGTGCCAACACAAGGCTGTGACAGGAAAGGGAACATGTATTGTTAGTGCTGCAACTTTACTGATTTGTGACTTGTAGATGGATGTGGAGTTTTGACTGATCTTGGGCCAGCTTTGGTACTTTGTGTTCCCCAGAGCTGACTAATAAACCTGGAGAACTTAAACACAGGAAGAAAGGGGGGAGAGGAGAGACTACCAGTGAGGAGCTGGTGGAGCAATGAAAAAGGGTTTTGAAACAAACCAACAACCTCAGTTGGTTAGGTGGAGGAAGGTTGTCCTTGCAGAGCAGCTTTGCGGTGCTGGCAGCAGCTGAAAGGGTGGCAGACAGGAGTCTTTCCTTGCATCCTAGCAGCCACCTTTCTAGGGAAGAGGAAGCTGATGGGAATCTGTGCAAGATTTGGAGCTGATTGCAGGATTAGTTCGGATACCTTCACCTTCGAATGCAGCAGCTGGCAGGGTTTCCATCAAGGCTGAGAGGCTGCCCGGAGGCCCATCCTGCTGGAGCTTTGCTTTTCTTGGTATCTGATCTGGAGGAATAAAACGTGGCTGGTTCGAATGTGCACTGATACTGTGGTGTGTCCTTTCAGCTGCAGCTCTGGTTTAGCTACAAGCCATGGAGCAGTCTCAGGGTTGGCTCTAGTCACCCAAAGGCTGAAGAGAAAGTGGCATCTCTGGGGAGAATCTTTATTCTGCTTGTTTTCTCCAGAGGTTCTTGTTTCTCTGTATGACTGCAGGTCACTGTCGTGTAAAAAGTGCACTGTGGGGTTTAGACAGGAACTTGAACCTTTTTTTGGCACTCGGCACCTTCTGTGTGGGTGTGAGGTTTCCAGCAGTCAGCCTTTTGTAAGCAGTCACCAAACTGAGTCAGGGCATGAAGTTGTACCAGAGGGGCATTGGAACCTCCCTTTTTGCATCCTGTCTCCCTTGTGTTTTGCTACATTATCTCTCAGGGTTAAGCTGGAGGAGAAGCCTGGGAGAGCTGACACTTTGCGTTATCGCTGCTCCCGGCTTCCTGCCTGCCTCCTTGGAGCTGCCATGTGAGGTTATTCACCACAGCCTGAGGGCTGAGAAATGCTGGTGAAATATCTGCAATCCAAGGTGCCATGGCTCCCGAAAGCCACCCTGAACCACAAAGTGGGCCTGCCAGCTCTCTGCAGAGAAACTGCTGAACTGAACAAGGGGTTTAGCTGTGCATTCATCAGAGAACAGAAGTTTTGCATATCTGGGAAACCTAACATGTGTATTTAACAGAGAACAGAAATTTTGCCTGTCTGGGAAACTCAATGAGTCCTTCTGAAAGTTTTGTGTAGTGTAAAATTGGCTAAAATGCTGAAATAAAAGCTGAATTAAACAGATAAAACAACAGAATACAGTGATCACCATTGGAGATTGGTGTGGGGTAAGGGAGTGTACATACAGTGCAAATCTCTTGAGATGCATGCTCCATGCCCCAGCAGTTTTCTGAGTGGGTGGCTGTTTCGAGTTGCACTTGAAAAAAGACTGTTTTTCTTTTCCCCCTCCCTTACACCAATTTAAATGAGTGGTGTTGGGCTTAAAGCTAGAGCTGCCATGACATTCTGTCTGCAAAAGAAACCAAAAAACCTTCCAGAAAAGGAATATCTTAGGATCCATGGGACACAGCTGAAGGTGTGTCTTACAGCTACAGTGGTGCTCATGGGGCCTGTATGAGCCCGGGATTTTGACCTCTCCTGGTGAAGGCAAATCCTGCCCTGTGATGTGTGTGGTAGTTTGCCTTTGGGCAAAGTGAGGGTAAAGCACAGCTGTTGGAGTCAAGTGTTATTTGTTTTGCTGTGGTCCATGGCTGGGAGGTAGTGGTTAAAACTGACTTCTAGGAAAACTTTTCCCTGCCTTTATTGTTGGTTACTCCTTTTGCACATGTGATATTAGCTGAGTCAACTGAAGCTGTGTCAAATGCTGGAGAGGATGAACTACACAAGCAGCTTTTGTTCTCACTGATGGTTGCGATTATCTTCTTCCATACACACACCCAGTTACATCTCAGATGTTGTGAGTGAAGTGCTTGGCTGCCTGAGCTCTACTATTTGACTGTGGTGTCAAACCAGCCAAGCCATCCCTGACAAGTATATCTACCTTGAAGTTTTTGTAGTTGTCCTGGTTAACCTGGGTGTTAACTGGTGGATTCACAGTGCAATGGCTGAGCTCACTGGTGATCTTTTGGGTGTAGGCAGTCCTGGACAGGTAGATGGACATTGGGGCAATCAAGAAATTTCTACAGAGGTGAGTGTTCTGAGCCTGGCAGGTAATGCCTTGCAGACATTAACACTTATCATCTAATCTATCTGCTCTCTGCTTTGAAGTGTTAATATATTGTGTGTGTTGAGCCCTTGCAATAGAAAGCAGCAGCTGTAACAGCAATGTTGGCTGTAGGACCTGGGGGTATTGGACAGTTCTTGTGACTCAGGGTACTCTCTGTGGGGGCCCAACTGGACACGGCTGAAAAGAGTGACTTTTCCAAGTGTGGGTGTCGTTACTTCTTAAGGCTCAATGCCATTTTTAGGTACATCTGAAAGTCTTGGCTGGTAGATCTGAAAGAGTGGCTGGAAAGCTGCCCAGTGGAAAAGGACCTGGGGGTGCTGGTTGGCAGCTGGCTAAGTATGAGCCAGTGTGTGCCCAGGTGGCCAAGAAAGCCAGTGCCATCCTGGCCTGGATCAGCAATAGTGTGACCAGTGACCGTCACCCTGTACTGGGCACTGGTGTGGCCACATCTCGAATCCTATGCTCAGTTCAGGGCCCCTCACTACTAGACAGACACTGAGGTGCTGGAGTGAGTCCAGAGAAGGGCACTGGAGCTGGGGAAGGGTCTGGAGCACAAGTCCTATGAGGAGCTGGAGGTGTTCAGCCTGGAGAAGAGGAGGCTCAAGGGAGACCTTATTGCTCTCTACAAGTCCCTGACAGGAGGTTGCAGCCAGGTGGCCATTGGCCTCTTCTTCCAAGTTCCAAGTGACGGGACAAGAGGAATTGGCCTAAGTTGTGTCAGGGGAGGTTTATATTGGATGTTACAAAAACCATCTTCAGCATGAGGATGACCAGTGGTTGGAACAAGAAAGTATTTGGGTCACCATTCTAGGAGGTATTAGAAAGATGTGTACATGGGATATGCTTTAGTGGTAGGCTTGGCAGTGCCAGGTCAGTGGTTGTACTTGATGACTTAATGTTTTTCTCCACCTAAGTTATTCTATGATTCCGTGATTGAAACGCTCCAACTCAGCATTTTCTTCTGGAAGTCAAAGAGATGGTCTTTAACATTCTCGACCTACGGGTTGTATTTTAAGCTTTGGGAATAAGGAGAGTTGCTCTTATTTAAAAATGTTGCAGGTGAAACTAGGAAGGTTGGAATTATCCAGAGATGAAAAACATGGCAGCCTTCTGTGTAAAAGCAGAAGGATAAATCTTATCAGATTTTGTGGCTGGGGCTTGCTCAAAGGATAACCTTTTGAGGTGTCTTGTGCTATTTTTTCACTATCTTGAGTATCTCCAGCTTCCTGTTTACACTGCAAGCACATCACCTTCTGCTTTGAGGTGTTCAGCAGATGCTCTCTGAGCTTTAGGACTGGTCTGTGGTACAGTGTGCAGGCTTCTTTACAGAAGTGAGATTGCCAAAGTAGTAGCCTCTGGAGAAGGCACTTTGTGAGCATTGATGATTTCTGTTCCAAGGCAGGTTAAAAAAATATAATCAAATTCTGAGGATTTGATTCCAAAATTCATACAGTCTTCCTTTTTAAAGCATTGTTAGGCAGGCGAGAGCTTAATGTTGGAGAATGGTGCAGACAACACAAAAATCTCATGGCCTTGACCTCAAGGCATTTAGCTTAGAGCAGAGAGGATAACCTCCTTCCCAAATCCCAAGATGTTCTTAGCTTCCAGGCCAAGACTGCTAGTAAAAAAATCATGGTGGTTTGGTGATTTATTTATTTACTTATTTGTAATTATTATTATTATTTTGCATGTTTGCCCTTTGAGAATTAGGCCAAGACCCCTCAGTTTGGTTCCCCATGGAGTCACCCAGTCTCCTTGTGCTGCCTCATAGCTCCCAGCTATGTGTGATGCTCTGGTGCTGTGGCTGAGAAGCAGAAATTGTTCCCTTTCTCAGGCTGCCCAGACCTGCCCTCTGTCTGGGATCCACCTTCTCCTTGCATGATTTTCTGATGTCCTTGGTGTGATGGGGCCTGGTGAGCAAGGTCCTAGGAATGTCATCTGTATAACTGCAGCAACCAGACATGTTCTAGCCAGCCTCTGTCAGCACCCACGTGTGGTAGCAGGAGCTCGGGTATCTCCTGGTGCGATGGGAGAGGCAGGGCAGAAATGGGAATTGCTGAGGCTGGACTGTGTATCTCACAGAGCAGCTTTGCTGGGGCTGGGAAGGAAACATCCCAGTTTCGTGTTTTATCTGGAAGCTGCCCTCAGGGTATCCCCTCACCTTCAGCTGGGTGGCTGCTTGGTCAGGTTGGCTTTGTTTCAAGGAAATAATTTGCAGATTTTGGAGATCTACCTGGCTTGGAGTGCCCTGACCAGTCCCTGCTAGTAAGAGTCTCTAAGAGATCCCAACTTGCTTTCTAATCTGCAGGAATTTTCATAACTCAGCATCCTCCTGACACTGCTGGCTTGTAAAAGGCTGCATTTGCTGCTTGCCACTTAATTTATCAGCTCCGTAGGCCCTAAAAAATGATTTTTAGCTGATGATACTGCTTTTTCATGTTACTTTTGTCTTTCCTCTCCCTCCTGTCCTTCAGATTAGAATTCAAGAACTGCGGATGCTCTAAACTAAGCATGACTCACACCTAGTTTATTTTGTGAATTACCCAGCACACAATGCTGATGGGAAAATGCTGGGAGTGGAGGGGGTGGGGAGCAAGAGACGGTTTTTAAGACCCAAAAGGAAATGCTTGGAACACGCCTCTGTGGTCCCTGGGTCATTGAACTGGCCCATGTCCTGGACATGTTATATGGGCCACGTGAACCAAGGGGGCCCTTGGGACCTGCAGTGGATGTCAAAACATGATCTAAGACCTCAGACGGAAGTGAGGGGGATGTTTTGCTGTGAACCTTGCTTGAAAAGCCGGTGGGGGCTGACCTCTTGTGAGACAGTGCGTATTCCACACCACGAATTCCTGGGTGTTACCTACCTCTGTCACACATCTGAATATCACTAACAACATCTAAGGCTGCCTTTGCTCTTCTGTTGTGGTTACCTCGATCTGTTTGAAGCAGTTTGGGGTGTTAGAAATGCTGACCTGTGGAGCTGAGGTAATGCTGGAGAAAGTTAGTGAGGTGGGTGGCAGAATATAAAATGGAAGAGATTATTTAATGAAATTTTGCTGAGCTGTTGTACCTAGGGACTTTCTTATCTCAGTCATAAACGTGGTGTTGCAGCTATGCTTCCAAGAGCCTCAGATGCACCAATGCACAGAAAGGCATATTTCCAGTGAGAACTACCAGAGGAGAAGACCTGTGCTTGGAGATTGCAGAGAGGCTCTTGAGGATTCCTCAAAACAAATGAGCTCCCTCTTCCATGCATGAGTTTTGGATCCCACCACTGTTAAGGGTGATGCTTCTGCCCTCATCCTACCCAGCTGGCACCTCTGCTGGCTATAGGAGCCACTGGGATTCCTGGGCAGGCACTTCTTTTATTGACATCTGTGCCAGAGTGTATTCCAGGTCTGCTCCCTGCTGTGCCAAGGCAGATTGGTGTAATCAGACTGTGGTAAACCTGTTGTGAATGTTTCATGATTCGCTGGACTTGCCAATTGTAGCTGCTCTGATTGCACCCCTGCTGCTTGTTTGACTGCCTGGCGGCTCCCAGCCAGGACCCGGGGAAGGGAAGTCAAGTTAATTTGCAACAGTGAAGGTAATGTTAATCTTACCTTTCATTTTTTAGGCATACAGTTAGGGAGCAAGGAAATGGATTTCTTTCCCCTTAAATGCGAAGCCTCTCAGAGAGGAGAAATTGAGTCTGTTGTCATTGAGGCCATCCTATTTCTCAGCACAAACCCAGAGTACATAATACCTAGTAATGATTGTGCTGTACCCTGCTGAGACTGGGCAGGGAATGAAAAGTAGTGCTGATGAAACTTCATTTCAGACCATGGCTGGCTGGTCCACATCTCCAATTATTTCATAGTTGCCTCATTGTTGGATGTGAGTCTTCAAGGATTGGTTTCCTTGGCCTCACTTGCAGCTGCTGTCATGCTTGGCTCGGTGCCATGGGTACTGGGTCTAGTTGTGAGGGAATGCTCTGCACTGCCGTCAGCCCCAAATCTGCTAGGGCGGTGCAGGTGTCCCCATCCTTTGCCACCTGGCTGTCTGACAGTGCTTCACTGTGTTCATAATGGGATGTTCTCATCTTCCTTAGCACGTTGTTCTCAGGCTGATGGGACTTGAGTATAATGTGCTCAGATGAGTTGGAGGCAGCCAGCCTAGCCAAGTTTCTGACAGTGACGAAAGGTCTTCTTGTGCTGCCTGCCCTGCCAGCAGCCACAGCAGCACAAAGAGAGGGCTGTGTGCTTGAGCTGTCTGTTTGGGTTTGTAACAGGAGTGTGTGTGCAGCCAAATGGTTTCTTCAGCAATGCTCAAATAATTCCAAATGTGTGAACAAACCCAAGGCTTGCTGCTGCCCTACCAGTCTGCTCCAGTCATGCTGTATTCTCTGTGAGATGGGAGCACCAGGGAACCCAGACACAGAGGAGCTTCCAGTGTGTGTATCACTGGTAGCTGTCCAGCTTGCCTCTCTCTGTACCTGAATCTTGGTGGGTTAATATCTAAGACCCAGCCCCTTTATTCATGTCTAAGCCCTGCAGCCTGGTGGCTCATCCCAGGGCAGTGTCCCCACTTGCTTTGTCACTGTTGTGTGGAGGTGGGACAGGCAGTGGCAGGGCACAGCCTCAGGTCTGGGTGCTGTGTGGCCATGTTAGGGGTAGCACTGGACCTAGGTGGCTTTGGGTCAGGAGCTGGGAATTGCACCGAGGAGGGTGGTACCCTGGCCTATGTGTGCTTCATGGACCAGGCACTGAGCTTCAAAACAACCTAAACAGGAGCCTTTGTCCCTGCTTTATGTCTCTGATATCCAGCAGCTTTCAGCTGTAGCTTGTAAGAACTGAGAATTTGAGGAGTTTGGTTTGCTTGTTTGTTTGGAGACCCATGGACTACTTCAGCACTTCTCTAGAGGAGCAGCTAGAAGAAGCAGGCCTGTCTATGCAACACAAGTGTATATGGACTTTGCCTTTTTATTTTGAGTCCATGCTTTCTTTGGGAAGTCTTCAGTGGCTCTTCAATCCAAAAGGATTAAACAATCATTGCTTCATTGTAGGAATAAAGCTCAGTGATAGAGATGAAACTTTTCGGAAGTTGGTGCAAGCCTGTCAAAAGACAAGGAGCAGTGTCCTACCATGGCCCTCCCACTTTCTTGCCTATGTGCCGAGTGTGTTTCTGTAACGTGTATTTTTCCAAACAGAGAAGTGTGTCTGGGTGTGGGTAGAATGGAGTAAAAAAAACCAAAAACAAAGCTAAAGCCCCCCTATGCATGTGTGCCTCTCTGGGGAGGATGGAGCAAAGGTCTGCCAGCACCATCAGCACCATGACTGACTGACAAGACAGTGCTCTTGAATACCACGGGGATCAGAGCAGTGTATGAGCCTGTGCAGAATCAGTTTGGGAAGGGCTTGGATTTACTTGTATAAACATTTCTTGTAGCAGTGATCTTTATGCAGAAAAACTGTGTAGCTCTGAAATGTTCATCCTTGCTCCTGTGCCGCCTGCCTTGTCTTGCTAGTACAGCTGTTCAGGCAGCTGTGCTGCGGACTTGCTCAGAGACCTATTGCAGTTAAAAATACCACTTTCCTCCCATTCTCTTTTTTTTTTTTTCCAAACAGTCAAGAGCAAGTGCTGCTTCCTGAATACATGGCAGTAATAACTGCCCTAGATTTGGGCAGACTGGCTCTGTGCTGATGTGTCTTTGATTAGCTCTGAACTCATGGTAGGGTTCAAACCTCTAGGTTGGATGTGCCCTTCCAGCAGGCCAGCTAATACTTCTTGTGAGCAGAAGGTGGTTGTTCTACAATCGTTCTAGGAAACTGAAGCAGTATTAAGGATCACAGAATTAGTCTCTGTGGGCAAGATTCCCTTGCCCTATCCTGTAAAAAGCATGTGTTGGTGACCACCAAGCACCCTGGGTTTGTCACCTGTGAATAGCACTGCTGCCTGTGACTCAGCTGTGGCTTTTCCAGATCTGTGGCTCAAGGCAACGTTTCTTTCTTTGTACAGAAATGGCCACTGGAAGCATTTCAATGCTATTTAGTTTCATATCATCTTTCCTTTTTTAAAAGAAGTTGCAATGAAAAAAAGCAACAACAAAACCCTAATTACACCATCCAGATCTGTACATGCTTAAAGTGAGCCACTATGGGATCATATAACTGTAACCTTTGTCCTCATCTCCACCCTGCTGCGTGTCACTGTCCTTCCCTGAAGTGTTGCTCTGGCTGTTAGGAGCTTTTGTCATCTTAATACACCCTTCAATGCAGAAAGACTCAACCAAAAATTCCACTGAATATGGTAAAGCATTATCTAATCTCTTAGTACAGGCAACTAGAAACTCTTCCAGATATTTTGTGATGATACCTGGGTGTGGAGTAATGTCTTGATGCTTCTCTAGTGGAGCATGTACATCCGTGAGAAAAGGGAGGGCTTGTGGGATCGTGGCTCGGGAAAATGCAGCTCCTTTCTCATTTCCTTTGTGGTGATGGAAATATTTTGTCTTTTCTGACTCTGAACCCTTTCACAAACAGAATCCTCATAAATTCCCCTTGTACTTTTGATGCATTCTGGGGGTTTTAGAGTTATTTTCAGTTTATCTTTTAGGCTGCCTGTGCATTGCTAAAGAGAAACCTTGGTCTTCCCCGGAGATTTTGCCAGTGGAGCACAGCAGGAGGGATTTGTACTTCCCTCTGTGGCTTCAGGAGCACCTTGTAGTTCTCTGCTTTGTGATGTATGTTTCAAGTAGGAGATATTCCCCTCTGTGGGTCCCCTTAGATTGTCACATAGAGGGAAAAATAAGTGACAGACCTCTCTAGTGTAAATTTTTTGTTGCCACTGCCTTAAACTCCCCTTGAAGCAGGCAGAACCCCAGGTCTGGCAGATGTGTGAAAAGGGGCTCCATCTGCAGTCTGGGGGCACAGATTACTGTCTTTGGTTCACAGAGAAGCTGATGTCACCCTGCAACCAAAAGGCTGAGCCTGATGCTCTGTGTCTGTCCCTGTCCCAGTATGTATGTGGCTTGTGTTTTGTTGCCCTACTGCCTATCATAGCAAATTAAAAATACACACTGGTGTTTTTCTACAGTGCAGGTAGAGATTCCTTTGAAAGTTCAAGTGGGAAAGTGATAGGCATTGGCAAAAATCTGCTGCTTGCAAACTGATGCCAAAGGGAGTTCGTCGGTTTCCCCTTTCACTCTTCTCAAGGTCATTTTCAGCATCTTTTAAGAAGCTGTACTTATCCCTCCCTGTAACGCTATGGTTGATCCCATATCTGGGTTGTAGGTGCAAATCCAGCATCTGCACTTCAAACAGTTAGTGAAGCTTACAAGAAACAACTGAAAATGATGCCTGAGCTGGTAGAAATGCCTTGCAGTGAGGGCCATGGAGCTCAATCTGCTCAGCTCTGGAGAGGTGCCAGTGTGCACGTACCCTTTCTGCTGTGAAAATACTATTCTCAGACTCTTTAACCTGGCACAGAAAGTCACAGTAAACAAAAATGCTTGCCCTTGGTTTTAGCTGAGTGCAGTCAGTGTGGGCATTGGTATGAATATATAATATATATTCTATTTGAATGGAACGCAGAGGTTTGTACAAAGGTCTGATCCAGTGGTAGCGTGTGCAGTTCTGTTCTTGAAGCAGAGGTCGAGGGGAGAGTGGAGAAAGCATTTTATGCCAACAAGGACAAAGAAATAAACACACACAAAAATACACATGATGGCAGGAGCGGGGCAAAACACAAGTCCAGACCTTGGCTGGTAGATGGTGTGTCAGGAGTCCATATAGCTGTATGCTCCCCTGACTCCCATAGCTCTTGTGATGCTTTTTTATTTGATTTTGGTTTTTTCTGATGCTAATTCTCTTTACTTTGTTTCTCTGTTCAGTATGTCGAGACTTCGCTATTCTGGAAGATCATACCTTGGCCCATAATTTACAGGAACAAGAGAGTAAGTAGCAATGATCTTTAGAACAACATGAAGCAAGATTGTCCCAACAGATATCTGGCTTTATTTGATTTTCCTAAGAAAAATGCTTCCTGCTTTTATTTAATTTTTTTGTTTTAATGGAATACAGTTTATTATTGCTGTCTTCACTATCCTGTAACACTACACTTTGTTCTGCTCCAGCTCACATTGTACCCCAGAGATACTTGCATTTCATATTTCAATTTTGTGCTCTCCTTTGGAGTTGAGTTTGTTTATGCCATTTATGATAAAATTGCATGTAGGAGTGCACTTGGGGTTTTGTTGCTGTGCAAGGTTTTTAGAAATGACTAGCAATTTTGGAAGCTTCAAGTTTTATAGTCTGACCTGAAGTACAACCAGAAGAGGTCTTTTTGTTTACTTATTTCAGAATTGCCAGTGTCTGCCTTTTGAAAGGAGCCTTCTTTTTCAGACATTTTGAGGTAGGGCAGCTGTGCACTAGAAGGGTTTATAAAGGGGAAAAAAAAGTACAGCCAGGATCTTCAAAGTGACTGGTGCTTTTTTTTAATTTTTTTTTTTTTTTAACTATGCTTATATGTTACTTTGGGTGTATTTACATTGCAGTTTCAGGTGTGGTGGCCTCTCTAATCAGCTTCTCACCGATTTGGTGTCAGCCAGTACCAGGTGCTAATGCCATGCAGCTACTCCACCAAGGGTGCAGCTGCTTGTGCCCTTGGTGCTGGAACCTGAGACCACTGAGTTAAAGATGGCTCTGGGCTGCAGCTCACGTAGCCATTTTTTCTGGCAGGCAATATCCATGTATGGTAAAGGACTCACTGGAGCACTAAGTTGCTCTGTTGCTAAATATAAAGGTAGTGAGATTTTTGGAACTGATTCTGCTGAGAGTGAGAGGAGTTTTCTTCTGTAGAGGTTCTTGAGAACAAATAAGGGAAGTATCCATAAGGAGTGGTTTAGGTTTAGCTCATCCTCACTGGCCTCTGGTAGTCCCTCTCAGACCCACTTTATTCATCTAGGGTGATTTTCCATGGTCAGAAAATGAAATTCAAAACCTAAAAACCATTCTCTATAAGCCTGGATGTGTTAAGATATGCAGAACTTGTTTTGGTAACAGACACGTATACAG
Source organism: Lycocorax pyrrhopterus obiensis (assembly GCA_014706295.1). Classification (NCBI taxonomy): domain Eukaryota; kingdom Metazoa; phylum Chordata; class Aves; order Passeriformes; family Paradisaeidae; genus Lycocorax; species Lycocorax pyrrhopterus. The sequence goes on along the minus strand of JACSVZ010000016.1, from coordinate 14,831,752 downwards.
CCCCCTCAGTGCTGAAAAGAGGCAATCTCAAGCTGCTAGCGTAATTTTGGTTCAGGACTTTCCCACCTTTAGAGAGATTGCTTGGTGTTTCCCTGCCAAGATCTGTCTTCCTTTCTGGGCTGGAATCTCCCTCCCACTTGGTTTGTCTTTTTCACACAGTGAAGTTCTGCAGCCTGATTTGAGGATTCTTGTCTGTGTTTATTTCCAGTTGAGCATCACTTGGCCACAAATGTTCAGCGTAATCGTCTGGTGCAACATGACTTGCAGATGGCCAAGCAACTGCAGGAAGAGGAGGATAAGAAAGCCCGTGCTCAAATCCAGAAACACCAAAAAGACTTGTGAGTTTGTGCTGGAGCTCTTGGAATGGGAGTGCTAGTCCCATTAGGTCAGAGCACTAATGCTAGTCCCATTTGGTCAAAGCTGCTTTAAGGTGACAGTGTGTGGGGTTCATCAGCCTTTTGCTTTTATTTCTTTTTTATTTTGGCTGTCCATTGCTGTTAAAGTATTGACACCAGGCTCTGGCACAGAGGAATGAGAACAGGGTGGGAGCAGCTGACCCTGGAGCCCATCTTGCTTTTAGATACTGTTGCCTGTCCGTGAGAAGGAGCCTTCCCATTGTACTGCTTGTTGTCAAAATGGAGTGACTTGGCCACTTGTGTTGACCTTGTCTCTGGCTGAAGTTTGAGAGTGAAGGAACTGTGCCACAGAAATACCCAGTGCTACAGGGGATTCTCTCTCATGTGGAAATTGCAGATAGTGGTGTGTTTGCCCTTTGCCTGATGAATGCTTTTGAGGAGCTGGGTGTGATGCTTTTTGGTGTCCTGCTGCGCTGACTGCTGAAAGCTTCTGCTTGTGCTTGCAGCTATTCAGTGTGAAATGACCTGGGAAGGGGAATCGCTGCCCCAGGGTGGCTCGATGGGGATGGGTGCTGGGGGACAGGCCTTCTCTTGCAGTCACTGACTTCTGCAGCAACTGTGGGAGGGTTTTTAATGAGCGATCCAGTTTGCTCTGCAAGTTTGCTCAGTCCCCAAACACCACCTCTTAACCCTGTGGTCTGTGGTTTGGCTCTCTGTGTGCCATGGCTCTCAGCTGCGGAGCTGGTGTAGAAGTGAAACATGGCAGCACAGGGCAAAACAAACTGTGCTTTCCAATCCAGAGTGGACTTGCTGAGCATGAGATGTAACAGGTGGTTTGTATGACAGACTCAGCCAGCTCCCACTCGTGAGAGGTGGCTGGATGGGGGGTCTCTGCAAATACAGGGTCCGCAAGGCAGGATGCATCTCCCAGCAGCTGTGCTACCTCCTGGCTTTTGTTGGGCTCTGGGATGCCACCCACCAGGTGCAGTTGTGGTGGATCACAGAGGCTGGGTGGCTCATCTGACAGCGATGGAGCAGAAGAGCTCTGTGTTGCAGATGTGGGAGATACAAGACTGGCTTCAAAGCAGCGGCTTATGAAAGCTTTGAAGCTGGGGTGTGACAGATCAGGCACTGTTTTCAGTGTTCCCAGCACACTGGGACAGACCTTATGTACATATGTATCTCTCAAGTCTCTGCTTTTTTTCAATAGTATTGTCTTATTACCAATTAGAGATGTGAGTGAGTAAATGACAACATAAAAATTGATTTTGTATGGCAGGCATGATTCCTCTTTGTTACTTGCTGGGAGCTGCAAACAATTTTCTTGTTGTAGGACTCTGTAAAATGGGATTTACAAACTTTGTGAGCCAAAGCACAGGCAGAACTGCTGATGTAAAAGGTTGTGTCAGCAGCAGTTCTGCTTCTGAGAGCAGGAGCTCTTCTGCAAGAATAGTAAAAAGAAGTTGGAGGCATCCTTTTGTAATTGGATCTTTTTTCTTCCTTAATTCTTTGTATATTCCCATTGTCTCTTCCTTGTCCAAGAGTAGCATGTTCTGGCAACAAAATAATCTCTGCTGTTGTTGCTTTCTGTGTCATCTAGGGCAGTTGGATGCTGCAAGGTGATGGGAAGAGTAAGAGGGCAGAACTAAGGGGTCTTGAGAAACAGGAAACATAAAAAAGCTCTTCAAATTTATTGGCTATCTTCTCTCTTTCAAATCCTAAATTCTCTCAGAAAGACTTTGTAAAGATAAATGAGAGAATAGAAACATTTCTTTTTAAGAATTCAGGGAAGCATCAAACCTTATTTTCATGCTTCTTTAAAAGCATCTCTTGCATCTAGCTGAGAAGCCTGCACACTGCTAAGCATAGTAGCAAGATTACTAAAATAAAATAGTGTGAAAATATGTTCTTTCCCTGTTTTGCTCCCAGTGCTGTGATGGTTCTATTGCACCGATGTGAACAGTTCCTTTGAATAGTTCCTTTAAACATTCCCTTTTTTCCTCCTCATCTGGCAACAACTAGTAGCTGCAGTCACTGTGAATGGGAGGGAGCTTTCTGATCACACAGACTTTCTTTTTTTTCTCTTTTTTTATAAAGTGGTGTAGAGTTTTCCCAACATTCTTAACACTCCTGGCTGCCCAGGAGTGAAGGACATGAGTGGGATGTTCAGGAATGTTGATGTTTATGTTGCTCTGACTAATTTCTGGGGTCTGATGGGCACTTGAACTCACACTAAAGAAATTGAAGGACAAGGATGATCTGTCAAAGCTCTTGAATCTATTTTCTTATGCTCACATAAGTTAATACATTAGTTTGTGTTGACTAACTAATCAAGTCTCAATATTTAATTACTGCTGGGCAATAAACCCCCAAATCTAATCCTCTGTGGCTGTTCAGTTCTTAGGAATTGATGTGGTGTATTCCAAGATGTGTCATGAGAAAGAAGAAAATGCTTCTGCGTTTGCATTACTTCTGGTGTTCCTTGCTGCTAACGGAGAGGCAATGACCTTGTTGCCTTGGCTGTGAAAGATGATTAGTTGTTTTTCTGCCCTGTTTGTCTGCAATAGGATGTATTTTAAGCATTTAGCAAGTCAGTTTGTGCTGATGAACTTGGCGCCTTAGCTCTGCTCACAGGTGCCAGGGGAACTGGAGACGTGCAATGCCTTCATGTGTCTGACCTTTCTGACTTATTTTCTACCTGGTTTCATGTTCTCAGAGCCTGGGGTTGTGAAGGATCCACTACCACGCTCACTGACAGCCTGCTCCCTAGGATTGGCTTATTCAGCTATTGTTTTGCTGAGAGCTGTGGTTCTGTGCTGGTGCCAGGTTTGCCAAGGTCCCTTTCTAAAAAGCAGGTTCAGGAACTAGATGTGCTGCTGTGTGAACTCCTGTGGCTTTGAACAGATTTGTCCCCACAGTCAAATGAAGCACACACAGGCACACACAAAATTTGCCAGGTTTTATTACCTGGATGAAAGAAACTGATGTCATAAGATGTTTGACCTATTGATAACTCCAGCCGGATTGCAGGTCTACTTCCAAGGAGCTGTTGACAGAAATAATCTTCTTTTCCTTCCTGCTGTGTGTGCCTTTTTGTCACCTGTGACAAACGAGTTGTTTCTTGGTGACATTTGTCCTCTAAACCCTCTTGTTGCAATGTCCTTCCCCTCCACTCTTCCCACATATCCACCCTTTCTGCTTCTCTCACTCTTCTTCACTTTCTGTAAAAGAAGGCTCTGTTGTGCCACTGGCTGCTCCGGCCATGCCTCATTTCTTGGTTTTGCAACAAAAAGTGCCTGTCTGCATTTAAAAGTGTTTTAACTTCCTCTTCTAATGTGCTAGACTCTCTCCCAGTCCTTTGCCTCCAGATTCACTAGGTCATTTATGCCCAGATTCTTGCTCAAGCCTAGAACTACTTGCTCCAGCCCACACAGCACAGCTTTGACATAACTCAGCCTGCTTCAGTTATTTGCTTTTCTTCTATAACATGCTCTTGGTAGTCTTCTCATCATCTATCTGATCATTGTCAGTGTATTCTTCAGAAGATTGTATTCTAATAAAGCAGGCTCTGCTTGTTGCTGCTCCCAGCTGTTCTCCTCCTATGCCTTGCCTTTCAGTAGTTGCAATTGCAGGGATTGACTTTTCTGACCTGTTCAGAGTTGCTCTTTAGCTCGATCTCAACAGTGCCAAAAGAGAGAGCTTTTAGTCTTTCTTTTCAAATCCCCCAACCTTTTTCTGAATTGCCCTGAGTAGTCCTTGGCCATTGTTCCAGCCTGTGTGCTGGACATCGGAGCATGCTACTGAGTGTGGCACTATTCTTGCAGATGCTTTCCAGCCTTTTTGGTCTGTCTGCACAGCCAAACCTCTCATATCTCAATTGCTCTGATCTCTCCCTGTCCCCAGTTAATGCAATCTTGTGGCACTGTGGCAGTGGCTCCTTCCCCCTTGCTTTGACACATGTTGCTCCCTTGCCTCTTGGTCCTGCTTTTGTGTCTTGTTCCAGCTCAGTGTCATTTCTCATTCATTACTGAACTGCTACCTCCAGCCTCCACTTGGCCTATGTACCATATTCCTGCACTTTCTTCTCCTTGGCTTACACGTGAAAACCACTTCTCAGAAATGCCTGCATTAACCATACCCCCCCTGAACCCCTCCTTTGATATCACATGTACAAAAACTCAGCAGAATTAGGTTGTTTGCAGACTCCTGAGCACTACCTTGGCCTGCCCTATTTTGTGGTACCTATCTCCTTTCTTAGCAGTCTTCCCATGAATCTCTTTTACTTTGTACTCTGTGGATGTTTTGGGAAGTATTTTCTAAATTTGGCCACCAGTAAGTACAGGGAGTCCTGGTCCCTGGTGAGGATTCATAGTTCTGCACTAACACTGTGCAATAATTCTTTTGTGTAAATCGGGTGGGGTTTTTTTTAGCTCTTTTGTCCCTTTCTCCAGGCTGGCTGATGCCTGTGACTTCAGCTGTCTATAATCCCTGTCTCCTTGCCTTCTAGGGAACGACAAGACTGTGAGATTGCTCAGGAAATCCAAGTGAAGCTCGCGTTTGAAGCGGAGGAGCGCCGCAGGCAAGAGGAAAAAGACGAGGTAACCTTTAAAGCTGCAGAGATGGCAGGGCTATTTGTAGCAGCCCTTTCAGGGCAGACATTTCTTGGCCAGTAGCCACAGGAATTGGCTTACATGGTGGCAATCCTTGTCCTGACAGATCTCTGTATGCACAGAGATTTTGGGGAGTCCTGTTACAGTCATAGTCCTCACACTCAAGGGTCATAAGAGTTGTTGATGCCAGTGGCCTTCCTAATGAAGAGGGCAAGTAATAGGTAAGTCTTGCTGAGGTGTTGCCCTGGTGTAGGAACTTGTGATTGTTTATAGACTCAGACCTGCTTGCTTTCTCAAATGCAAGAAGATAGGTTCTGCTCTTGGGAGAATCCTGGGCTGTCATTTCTTTGCCTTTGATGCAAAGGTTTCAGCAGGACTCTCAGCCCAGCCATCTGTTTATGGTTTCTCCATTTTTCAATTTAGTCTTTCACAGCCTGAACACTCTGTTACAGTTTCTTGCTAGCAGATTCCTTTTGTGACTTCAGAATGTTGTTCTGCTGCTGTTGCTTGAGAGTGGGCGGTGTGGTTTGTTCATAGTGTACAAAGGATTTGGCTTGTTGGTCACCTTAGTGGGTCAGCCTGTCAGATTGAGTTTTCAAGAAACCCACAGAGGAGAGGAACACCTGTGTGAGCCTGGAGTGTGTCCCCATTTCAGATGGTATCCTGAGAAGCCTGAGTTGCCTCAAGATTTTCGAGAGGCACCTGGTGGCATTTTCTGTATAGGAAGAGCTTGAACACGAGGCTGTATTTCCTGGAAGAGCCTGAAATAAGAATCTGTCCTTACCTGACAGATGCATCAGGTTTTTTTGCAAGACTTCATTTTCTTCTTCTACCATTAATTCCAAGCAAGTACTGAAAGGCTGCCCAGACAGATGGGAAGGGCTTGTCTTCCAAGAGGAGCTTGTGGTAACAGGGTGGGAGGAACACTTTGGCTACAGGATTTGTGCTAAAGAGGTAGCAATCTGTCTTATTTTTATCAGGAAGGTGAAGGAGATGCAGAACTAATGCTGACTTGGGGAAATTGCACCTTTCCTTCCTGCTTTACATAGAGAACTGCAGGGATGTCCTCGGTTTGACAACAGGTCCTTGCAGCTTGTCAAACCAGCCTGCTGACCATCCTGTGCAGTTGGGAGCAGGCTTCAGCTGACTGTGGCTTAAAGCAAGGAGAAGTCATAAATATTCTTTTTCTTCCTGCTGGTACGTGGGAAGTTCCCAAGTGTGGCTGAAATGTAGCTGAGGACTGAGGCATATCCTTTCTGGAGTGCAGGGTTTTTAAATGAAGCACTAAGCCTGTCTGCCCTGCCTGCTTATGAATCCTGTTTGTAAGAAGTGGTTTGTGTGGATTTGCAAGTCCTGAGCTGTCTCAGTCCTGGAGATAATGTGCTTAACTCATATATTTATAGACTTTATGTACTTGCTAGAAAGGTTAACCTTGTCAGGGGAGGGAGTTTGTGGAGGGTTTTTTGGCTTTGTTTTGTTGTTTTGATTTGGGACGCTTTTTTTTTTTTTTTTTGGAAAGAGGCTATGGCATCCCCAGATTTTCCACAAAACTGGTTTCAGAGCAGATCTTACCTGAATCCTGAAATAATAGTTTGTACTTGAGTAGCCATCCAATGTCCTCCAGTGCTGGCTTGGCTCTGAGTGGTGTTGACTCTTAGTTTGCATTTCAGCCATGCCTTTCCTGCCTGCAATGTCCGCTTTACATACATGGCTCTGTAAAGGTCCTGAGGATTAGGAAGGCTTAAATGAATAGCATCCAAAGGGGCAGCATGCCCTGCTGGTATCTTCCAGCTTTGCTCCCTAGCTCCAAACTGGCTCCACTGACGCACAAGCTGCTGGGCCTCAGAGGAGCAAACCCCAGGGAGCTGTTTGCGGTTCCTCGGCCTTGTTGATCCATTAGTCATCTCGAAGGAAAACCAATTAGGAAAATGGAGTGCTCTTCTCTTTGGCATATCTACCAAAACTGTGACAGAAGACAAACGGCTGCAGTCCCCACTGTGCTCCTGCCTTGTGCCTAGTTTGCTCTTCGTAATGTCCTTTCGATTTTCTTTTCCTTCAAGTCTCTGTCTGTCAAACTGATGCATTTCCCTGCCTGGCGTCCTGTAGTCCCTGCAAATTACAGCCAGTGTGGAGTTCATGATTTGCTCTGGGAACTCCTTCCAGTCAGAAGCGCCTTTAGCTGGGCAGTCTTTGCCCCTGTGTTTTTCTTTCCCTGGCAGAGTGCAGGGGGGAGATCCAGCCCACTCCTGTGAGTGGGTGTGCACTTCTGTGACTTCCAAATCCTTGTTGAAAGCCTGAGGTTGCACATGCAGTCCCTTCTGCCCTGCTTTGGCCAGCAGGGCTTAGCAGGCTTGTGTGCAGGAGGAGCAGGAACCTGTGAGTTTGCCATGGGGTTAGAATCTCAGCACTGGGCCTGGGTGAAGTTGAATGCTGGTTGCTGACATGGTCCCTTGTGTCATCCGTTAATTTGAAAGCCTCATCTGGCCCAGGGGCTGAATTTGAGTAACTGTTGTTTCCGTGTCTGAAAAATTAAACCTTTTTTTTGATAAGGATTTTAATAATTGAATAAAGAATTTGAATAAAAGAATCTGGAGATACTTTTTAGCGGTGATGTAATGTCTGTTTTCTTCCATCTCTGCAGGATATTGCCCGTCTCCTACAACAGAAAGAACTGCAGGAAGAAAAAAAGCGCAAGAAGCACTACCCAGAGTCCCAGGGACACACAGGCTATGAAGAGAGCTATTATGCAGAAAATGGAGGTATGTTTCTGCAAGATAAAAGGTCAAGATCATGGCAGTATAGGTGAGCCTGTTGGTCTGATAACTGTTTAGGAAACTCCCTTTATCCTATAGTTCTGCGTTTAACACTGTAGAGTTACATCAGTTTCCAGAGTCAGAATCAGATTATTTAATAATCAAGAAATATTTAGTTAAAAAAAAAAAGGCAGAAAAGACAATTTAGTAATTTTTATTGTCCTTGAACATGGCCTAAAGGACAGGGATAGGGAATGTGGTGTGTGTATGTGCAAGTACAGCCACACATGCATGTTTTAAAAGTGCTTGTGGAAAAAGACAGTGGCTGATAAGGCAGTTACTGCTGTGTGACACCAAGGGTGTGTGGGAGAAATGCCCGTGCAATTCCATGCTTGCATTTGAAGAGAAACGGTTCCATGTGCTCATTTGTGATGCTGGCACGGCTACGTGAAGGAATAAATGCTGGTTCATGGAGCTGTGTTTCAAAAATAGCTCCTTCCAGGTATGTACCCGAGCTGTAAAATTAGCACAACTGCCTTGAGTGACTTACTGAAGAACAAGGCCATCTCCACAGAGTGTCTCTGCTGTGATTATCATCTGGGACTATACACTGTGGAAATGATTTGATCCACAGCGCTCTTTTGCTTCCTTTTGGTCAGCTTTTGTGATTGAATACAGACCTGAATATTTAAACTGGGAGGAGAGAATCAGGGTGTGTTTAATTATGGAGCAATCTGGGGATGGCTTTGCTGTGCACTGGTGGTGGTTCCTGTGTTCTTTCTTCAAAAATGTGGTGGGGAAGATGGGTTGCTTTCGATTAACGGATTGTGAAGATGAAGATCAAACCTCATTTTTCATTTTAACATCAATGCCATTGGCAGTTTTAAAGTCTTTCATTTGAACTTACACAAAGCATTTTAATTTCAGTTGGGAAGAAGTTCAGAGATAGCCAAGAAAGTACAAAGCACAAAGTTCAAAAGTGCAAAACAGTAACCAAGTGGAAACTTCATGACCACAAGTCCTGCTACATGTACAAAGCTGGGAAAAATTGCTCTTGGAGTGTTACAGCCAACCCAGACTTCAGGTTTTCAGAATTAAATGGGAGAAGTCTCTGAAAAAATACAACATAGGTAACAGTGTGCATGTAGAGATGGTAGGACAGGATGGATTTTTGTAACAAATCAGCTGACAAAGCCTGTGACTTCCTGAAGTAAGACTGTGGTGTGGATTTGGAGAGCAGAGTATCTTGTGGGTCTAAGTTTTCTTCCTGCAATAATCCATGATTTTGAAGGTGAGATAGGAGGTGTTTGCCTGACCACTCATAGTAGTGCTGCTCTTGATTTGCACTCCTTAAAAGCTATAAAGGACTGGAGTGAATTTTGATGCCAGGATCATCTAGCTTGTTGGTCTGGAGCCTCTTAATTACTTGGGCACCATTCGATTAGGCTTCAGCAGCCTTGGTTTTTATTGTCTTTATTAGTTGTGAAACAAATAAAAACCCCTTGCTTTGTTTAGGTTTCTTTTGTTTTCATAGGGAGTGGGGTGTGGTTTTTTGGGGGTTTTTTTGTATGTGTATGGTTTTTGTTTGTTTTTTTAATTTTGTTGTTTGAGACTGAAGTAAAATTTATCCACATCCAGGAGGAATGTGAATTAGGCCTATTGCTCCAAAGCAATCTGAGCTCTTTGAAAGTGGAAAAATAAACACGAAAAAAAGAGAGTTCCTCCCAGAAGTGTCTGTGCCATGAAAAACATTTTCATATTTGCTCAGTCACTTGCTGCTTCAGAGAGTAACACCAGGGTCTAAAGAGTGTTTACATGGCCCCTGTGGAAGGTGCCACAGGAACCGGCACCTGCGGATGAATTAATCACCCTGAGGTACCCCAAAAGCAAATCTTCTTGGGTTGTCTGGCATGGTTGTGTTACCTGCAGCAATCCTTTCCCAGCACAGCCATGCTTTGCTCTTTTATGTTCTCCTGCTCTCTGCTGTTGTATTTATTGAGCTTTCCTTAATGACAAAATTGAATAAATTTTTAGACCCTTGTGAGTGTTGTTCAAAAACTGACTCTTGCTTTCAGGCTCTGGTCTCTGTTATTCAGTAAGTCACGTAGATTGTTTGACTGGGTATTTGTTTTCTGTAAATCATATGAATGCTCTAAAACTGAACAGAAAAAACCCAACCAGTTAAAGAGTAACCACAGCAGTTCCTGTTACAGTTCTTGGACTTTTAAAAATACACCTATTCTGGATAAAAGTCACACAGACTTGTTTTCAAGGTGAATTTTCTGTAAGCTCTATTTTTGCTGGCTCTGAAAAACTTTTTTCTGAATAGAATGGCTCGAAGGGAACATTCAGTTTTGGTGTGAGGTTTGTTTTTCTCCCTCTGAAATCTAGATGGATTGTAAGTGAGACAGAGCTATTTATTAAAACAGAATGTAGCTCATGTGCAGTGAAATCTATTTAAAATATTTTGAGATACTATAAAACAAACTCTGGACAGCTAAGGAGAGGAAAGTCTGCTGCTGCTGGGTTTTTTGGCAGGGGGTTGTGTGTGTAGTTCTGTTTCAAATCAGTCTCTGCTTTGAGGCATTTTGTTTCATTTTGAAAAGCTGCTGTAGAGAGATAATAGTTCACTCAGTGCAATGATTTTTCCTAGCAAATAGGTTAGTTGAAAAAATAAATCAATTAGTAGATTGTATGCAGGCAGAGTGCTGCATCCTCCTAGCTGTTTCAGGTTTATTACTGAAACTAAAAGCAGAGAAAATTTCTACCTGCTTTCTGGAAAGTGTGGAGGAAACAACCCTGCCAAAATGCCAAGTAAGCAGCTTCTTTATCTAGAATGCTAAGGTCAGGAGCCTGGGTTTTATGAAGTCCTATTCTGCCCTAAAATTTCCATCCATAACCATCTTTGCATTCAGAGCTCAAACTTCTCTTTAGACAATGAATAAGTGCAGGCCCTGAAACTTATGGGTCTGCAAAAGATATGTGACGGTCTGTGGTGGAAGTTGTTTGGATGCTGCAGCTATCCTGTTCTTGCTTTTACAGAAAAAAAAAAATCCTATCCTACCTGCTTATGTCTTTTCTGCTTTATGTGGGTCTTTCCCCCAGTTAGGTGAGACTGTTTTTTCTGATGAAAAACCTTGTGCCTGAAGCCAGGGTCCAACTTGAGCTCTTTTCTTGGCCCCTCCTGTTCTTATGCCCCCCATTGTCTCCCAACCTTTCCTGCATCTTGTGCCCTTTTTTGCAAACCTTTCCCAGGTGGTTTCAGGATCCTGCAGCAGTGATGTGTCATCAGGAGATGAGCTGCTCTCTTGGCTGTTTTTCAGCCCCAGTGGCATTATGAAAAGTCATTTGTCTCCATATTGACTTGTCCTTGTCTAGGAAGTGCTCAGACGCTTTTGGGTTGGAGCTATGCTTTCTGCTCCAACCTTGTTGCCTCCTGTGCTGCACTGCTAGCCAGGCTGCCATTTCACTGTGTCCCCTCTTGTATCCTGAAAGCCTTATCTGTCCATGTTATTATTCTTTCTTTCATCATGCTTTGCCTGCATTTTCAGCACCTTGTATCAAGCTCCCTCATCTGCCTGCTCTGAGTCTGGCCTCGAACCCCCATTAACCCTTGCACCACTAACCCCCTCCTTGTTTGTCCCCCCATTGCTCAGAGCACTCCTGGGGTGACCCCAGAGAGCAGATTTCTGAACCTCCCAGAGCACACAGTCATGGCAGGTGCGGGCACCGGCAGAGAGAGCACCGAGGACCCCCCTCGCCTTTGCCCAGCGGTGCCCCCAAACACGGGCACTCCACCTCAGAGGGCCGTCGGAGGTCTCCTCAACTGAGAGAAGCCAGCAATGGCCATCAGCAGGAGCGGAAGACAGCCAGCCACGGAAGCTCCAGGAGACATCCCAGCCTTGACCTGGAAAGAGAGATTGAGCACCATGCCTATGATCACAGCAATAGCTGGGAGCTGCAGGAGAGGAGGACAGCTGGCAGGGAGAAGGAGAGGAGACCTCTCAGTCTTGACCTGGAGTCAGAGCATGGACTTGCAGAGGAAGCACGGCACAGCAGAAAGCCACCAAGGCAAGACAGAGAAAAGCACCTTCCCCTTCTCGAGATGGAACTGGAGGCGGAGCAGGAGAGCTGGCATCGGGGTGGCAGGCAGCACCCTGAGAAACACAAATCTCGCCATCAGGGCCACTCGTCACACAGGATGGCACGTGACGAGAAGCTCTATGATGCTGATTCTAGAGATGACCATAGGAGGGGTGAGGCAAGAGCCTATAAAAGGGCAGGACACAGGAGACACTCTCCCTCCCCTCATGCTGTGAGCCAGGGGAAGGTTGGAGACTGCCAGCAGGACTCAGGTAACCAAGTGATGGGGAAGGTGTGCGTACGTGTGGGGATGGACCTTTGCGTGCCCCATGCTGGTGTCTGAGATATGTTTGGCCTCCTTTGGAAGAAGCTTCTCTCCAGTATCTACCTGCAATGTGTACACAGGGAATCTTGCCCACATTTCTCCCTGATTTAGCAGGATTCTTCTTATTCATTAATGTTCTTGCTGTTTATGTCCTGACGTTCCAAGGCATTGGAAAGGATGATTAAGAAGGTATTGTTGGAAATGGTGCCTTTGGTATCCTGTGTTTTAAAAAAACAAATTCCTCCCCACCAAAAAAAAAACACACCACCCCCAAAGAAAGACCCCCAAAAAAGCCCAACCAACAACCAACACCCAGCTTTTGTTTTCATGATACATTTTATGCGGTGGTCTCCTTGCACAGGAGGAAAAAAAAGTAACAAACCCCTGAATGTTAGGATTATGGTTGTATTTTGTGGAGTTGAGATGCAGGACTGTAAGTGTGAGGACACTTTGCTTAAGCACTAAAAAACCCAGCAATTTTCATCCACTTCTTATTGAAAAGCCTGCTGGCAACTTAATTAATTCACTTTGGGCAAAGTTCACTAGTGGCACTGGGCATCCAGCTGAGTTCTCTTTGTAAAATGAGGTTCTTAACCAAATTCTGTACAAGTAGAATTTTCTGGGAAATGTGTACCTGTGTAGTTCTTGCTCAACAGCACTTGGGGGTTGGGGCCTTTAAAGATCCAGATCCATCTTTCTACTTTTAAAGCCACAGTGGACCTAGGGGTGACCTAGTGAAAGTAGAGACTTGGATCTATGCCTGTCAAAGCATGGGGCAGCTTATGGTTTAAGCCATCTAACTGATCTTCACATGGATAAGGTGAGGATGATAATGTCTGTCTGTCTCTGGAGATACTGGGACAATTATCCTTCTTCCTTATGGTAAGAACTCTTTCCTTAGGGAAATAGAAGGTGTTAATCAGGTTTAGCTTTAAAATAACAAAACTCTGTACTCAAAGCAAGAACTGAACATCATATGAATTTCAAAAATGCTTTGTTGTCTTCTCATTGAATCGTAAGATTCATGGGTCATCCCAAGGAAGAAATTGTCTGAAAACTCACATCAACCTGTCACAGGTAACCCTTGCAGCCCATGCTGCTCCAGCAGTGTGTTCAGACTCTGCTGTGCTCCTGTCAAATGTTGGGCTGCTCTCTGCTGCCCAGTTTTGCCAGTGTATGTGTATGAATTGCGGAGAGTGACAAATTACAATTCCTTTACTAGCATTGCTGTCACCAAAGACTGCTTTAAGGGACATGGCCTGTTCTGCCGTGGAGTTGCATTTGTTATCTAAGACATGGTGTGTCAGATATTGCTGTGTATGCTGCACCTCAGCTAAAGGTGCTCTCAAACCGGCAGTGTGGCAGCTACACTGTGGTGAGCTCTGGTTCTCTTCGGTGGGGAGGTTGCAGGTGGCTGAGGAGATGGTGGGGATCTCCTTACCAAAGCATTTGGAGAATGGTTGAGTTGATTGTTTTCTCTCAATTCCATAGGCACTAATTTGAGGGGGATGAAACAAGCCATGTATGATGGACCCCGGATGGAACAGGAGTTGTCCGATGCAGAGATTGCTCGGAAGCTGCAGGAGGAAGAGCTCCTGGTAAGTAGGGAGGATGCATTGGTCAACTTGAAGGAACTAAGGCAGCCAGCAATGACAACTTTAATTTGTAAATCTTTGGTATATGAGTGGCTGTAAGACCTAAGGTCTTGCTCCTGTGCATTCTGCTAATTACCTTTGTCTTCCATACACATGAATATGGAGTGACAGCTGCCTTCCAGCTAGTAAAGACCCATTTTTTGAAATAAACACCCCAAAATTAAAGTATTGAAGCAGAGTGATACTAAATGAATGTTTCCAGGCAGGTAAAGATGGCCTGTAGTCAGTGTGATCAGCTCACAAGTGAGACAGGCCAGTGCCCATCTTTGAGAGAGAGGGCAGCAGAGTGAGAAGTGCATTGTGGTGTGGCCTGGCAGATACATGAGGGCAAAATTCAGATGAAAAGCTGAAATGGCAGTTTGGTGTTGGATTGTAAGGTAAGTACTGAGGTAGCTAAAAATATTTGGATAGGGTGGTAGTGTGTTTGTATGGGCACTTACTTGCCCTGCCCAGTAGGTTAATAATTATGAATAATTCAGAGATACTACTCTTTTATCTCTTTTTTTTTTCTTCTCCCACCTTTTTTCCCCACCACAGGCTAATGAGGCAGATCAGAAGGCAGCTCAAGTAGCACAGGATGAGGTGAGCAACAAGTCAAATACTTGTGGAATTCCTTTACTTGAAAAAGCTGCTAAAGACTCATTGTCCTCTCTGACCCTCTAGTTGTCAATTGCTCTCCTTGTAGGGGAAGCTTGGGGCTCAGTAGGATTTTCTCCCAGATAGGTTTCATGTATATGCTCAGGCTGGCCAAGCAGGGAGCACTGCCTGTTGCAACCATGACAAAGAAAGGAAGTTCATGGCTCTGTAAGAGTATTTCTTGTAACTGAGCCTCATGGGAGACTATCCAAGATGCTGTGAGGTGAACCACCAACCCCTTTAAGGAAAAGGGACAGAGGGCAGAAAGGCTCTGCAAATGCAGTCCTGGCAAATCAGGGAGCTACTGGGCATGCTGCATGTCACCAGTCTTAATTTTGCCATGATTTTTTGTGACTTCTGATCACAGATGGATGAAATCCTGGATTTGCACCATTTCCATTCAGCAGCTGTCCATGGGAAAGGGTTTGAGTAACTCAAATCCACAAGAGCAGTAAGATTGTCTGACAGAGTCTGTTTCCCTTCTAGGAAATTGCTCGGCTCTTGATGGCTGAGGAGAAAAAGGCTTTAAGAAAAGGGAAGGAAAGAGAAAAGTCTTCCTTTGAAAAGAGGAGGCATGATCAAGATTGGAAGGTATGCCAAGCTTCAGGAGGCACCACAGATAAGGTGCTATAACGTTATTCCCATTTGCAGAGGGAGGTGAGTGTGTGTGGTGAGAGCAAAAGGTGGTGATGCTTCTAAAAGGCCTTGCTGTCTGTTATTCAGCTGCTTCCCAAGCCTTTTGGAGCCACCTCCTTGGTTAGATGCTTTTGGCTTCAGCCTCAAACAAGGTAATCCTTGGGCTCTGGCGTTGGAGGATGGCACTGGCTGTCACAGCACCTTGTGGCCTCCCTGAAGCACTGTCAGTCCTTGGTGCAGGACCTTCCCTCTGCTGAAATCCTGACTGCAGCAATAAAAGCAGTGGTTGGTTCTGTTTGTGTAAGGGCAATGCAGCCACTTCAGTTGTCACTCTGCCTCATAACTGGCTGTGTAATGAAAGTTCAGAGTCTATTGTGCCTGGGTTTTTGTAGGAGTAATACCAGAGAGGCTTGGCTGGCCAGCATGGAAGCGGATAGCAAACAGATTTTATGGTCAGCACTGCTAAGGTGCTAAAGGGAATGTGGCGTTAATCTTGGAGGTGGCTCTGGTGTTTTCAGCCTCCTTGCTGAGTTTCAGTGGTTGCAGGAGCACAGCTGCCTGCAGCTGGTCCTTCCTGCTGAGCCTAGCCGTGTGCACAGTCATTACACACAGACTGTGTTCAACCCCAGCTTCGGAACAGTCCCTTAGTGCTGTCACGTATTTAGCGCAAAAATTGAGTGTGGCTCAGCAAGGCTGGGTTTTGTTTACTGGAAACGAGTCCTGATGCTGCCATTTGCATGTCTGGCTGTAGTTAATTGTGTGTGTAAACCGAGCACGAAAGGACTGCGCGGAGTTGTGGCCGTCCTGGTGTTCTGGCTGGTGTCTTGCAAGGCACACAGACAAGCTGATTTCCTTTCTTCCCATCAGCCTGATGCAGGCGAGTCCACGCGCTCAAGGTCAAGAGAAGGGCCCGAAACTCAGCGACACAGAAGTGACAGGTCTTCAAGGTGAGCTTGAACTGGCTGGCAAGAATGGGGAATGCAGTTGGGAAGCTGCTGAGAAGCTGGGTCTTAGGGAGGCGTTGTGGGATGACCAGCCTGACCCACGCACAAGGGACTCGGTGCAGAGCAGAGCGACGGAGGGCACGGAGCTCATGTGGTGCTTGGTGACATGCGTCACTCACTGTGCTCGTGGCACTTGTCCATATTGGTCTCCATGCCCGGTGCTGACAGAGATTGATGAGCTTGTCCAGTGACATTTGTTAAATGGCAGAGAAACATTGAGACGGTTAAACAGCTTTTGGGGATGTGAAACAAAATGTCATCTCTGGGCAGGAAGGAGTAATCACCATGCATTTGCACAGCTGCTCCCTTGGGCCTTGCTCCCAGTTAAGCCCTGTACACAGCTCCCACTGCTGCATGTGAACACCCCCGTGCAAGCAAGAGCATTGTGCTTTGGGGTGCCTCATCCCAAACTGGGAACATGCTGTAGCCCACTGCTGCTTCTGAATCACTTGGTACTCTGGCTCAATGCCCTTCATGAGGGACTAAACCCTGGAAGTGACCCCAGTGGCTTTGATATCCATTCCAGAAAGGAACCTAGAAATTCATGTTGAATTTACAAAAGAAACAACAAATGGGGTGTGCAGGTGGAGACAGAGATCGTATTAAAATACTCTGGGGGTAAAACTGTGCAAGCACTAACCACTTTAAAATGCTGCCCTTCTGAGTGAGGTTTGCAGCAAACTTCATAATGGAAATTCTTTATTTCCTGACAAACCATTATTAAATGAAAGAAATCCACGAGAAGCAGTAAATACTCTGCTTTTCTCACTGCAGAAACAGTAATGGGCTGTGCTCAGAGGAGCTGTTCTGCAGGCAGAAGGTCTGGGCCAAGCAAGGTTTGCATCAAACTGACAGTAACAGACCAGACAGCTGAGATGTTGCTCTTGCTACACTGTTGTGCCTTTGAGTTATTTCCCAACACTCCTTTTACACTGTGCTTGGCAGGTCACAGCCTCTCCTCGATGACTTTGAACACTCTCGATATTACACGAGCCAGCCCAGCCCCTTGCGCCAGATCCCCAAACCTGAGCACTCTCCTAAAGGTAGGATCAACCCCAGGGCTGCCCAGCACTTGGGTTATTGTCATCTGTTTTCCTCACACAAGCAGCCTGCAGGAGACAGAGTGTTTGAAAGGGATGCAGATAGAGGAGGGGAAGGGGAGTTAATGCCCCAGCAGGCAGGTGATGCTGGGCAGCGTTTGGGTTGCACTTGCTGAGCACGTTGCAGGCTGAGAGACTAAAAAACTGAATTGGTTTGCCTGAATTTGTCAAGGTGCTGTCTGCATGTCCTCCATGATCTCTTAATGATGAATGACTGTAAATCCAGGTAGCAAATGATGGAGAAATGACACGAAGACAACGTTATGATGGATTTTAGGTGACTCACTAGTATCAAACAATCCAATACAAGACAGAAGCTCGCAGTATCACCTGTCTGGTGAGCAGATGGGATGATCAGACAGAAACTTGTCCTGAGAGCAGGCTAGTTTTGTTCCTGTAGCATCTCAGCACTGTGTTGTTGATTTGTTTCCCGAAATCACTTGGCACAGAGCTATGTGGGTAGTCACCCCTGCAGTTGTTTTAAATCTGAATGCCCATTGTCCGAGTTAACCTACAGAGCCTCTGGGGAAGGAAAGGGGCGGTCTGAGTTTAACTCAATCTCAGATTTCTTCCAGCTCCACTATTGAGACTTAAATGTGGATGCTTTCCTTTCCAAAATTTAAAGTTTGGTAAACTGATGTTCTGTCTTCATCAAGCAAGCTGGAAACCTGATGGCACTTTATAGGGTCTGTTTGCTATAGTGAGACTGTGAAATGGGGCTGCAGCACCGTTCATACCCTAGAAGAAATGCACGTCTGCCTGTCTTGTGGATCTGTCCTTCCTTTTGCTTGAGTCATGTAACGTATAGTTCCCATTTTGGCCTTTGACTTTACCAGTACCCTAGAAGTCAGACAGACAGACAAGAGGGCAGGACAGGTAAAACATGACTGCAGGTAGTAATTTTTTCACCAGGATCTAGCCTCACAGATTGTTTCCTTTCTGTTCTGTTTTCCAGGTTCCCGTAGGAAGCAGTAAACTGTGCTAGCCTTTGCTTTGGTACTGACTCTTCTGTAGCAAACATTACTGGAATTGCCAGGCAACTTTCTCAATACCTGACCTGATGGGAGGCCCACCCTCCACTCCCAGGATCATCTCTATAACAGTCATCATATTAAGGAAAATTGTTTGTTTCAATTTCTTACTCATCTGTGATGACTTGAGCAGTGCAGTATAATCTAGCTGCCACTGAGCTGTGCAAATCAACCAGCTGGCTCAACAGCTCTCTCATACATTCTTTTGAAGCTTTCTTTTTATTTTTAAGCTTTGGCTGGACCTTTGACAAATAGGATAAATTAAGATGCATGTACAATGGAGGAAGATTGAAGAAATGAGTTGGATTATGGCAATGCAGCAGAACATCAGAAATACAAGTCCTTTCTGCATAAGGATAACTTAGCAAAGAGAGTTATAAGAGGAAATTTGTTGGATAGAACAGCTGAGCCAACCTGACAGTCGTATGAACTTGCAGGAAGGAGAGAGCATTGTCAGACATATACCAGCAAAAGCCAAACCCTGAGACTGGTGAGGAAGAAATTGCCTATGAAACAGAATTTTTAAACTGCTGTATTTCTTTCTAAGGTTTCCAACAACCTGAATAGAGTATGTATAGGCATTTAGACCCAGAATATAGGATAGAACAGTTAAAAGGAAAGACAATTTCAACTGAAATTAGACCTTGTGTGCACGACTTTTAAGATTTGCCAGGGAGTTGTGGTTTGGGAAGACTCCTAGAAACAGATCTATGTGTCTGAAGGGACCTCTGTGGTCACCTGCTTTGAGCCTCAGTGTGATAGAAGCCAAGGATTTTCACTGAAGCCAAGTAGGATCTCCTGTAATTCCTAGCTCTGTTGTTGATGCACTTGTGTAGAGTAACTTGTTTCTGAACTTGGATATGTCTTGTAAACATGGGGCTGAAGGAGGGAGGGCCATGTGGGCACTGAGCATCGAATTCAAAATCTACAGTTACAGGCAACCTGAGCCAGACATGGAGTGCTGAACAGTCCACACGATGTGTGTGCTGACTGCTTTCCCTCTCCACTGCTCCATCCAGCACCCCAGGCAAGCTCCAGTCAGGAATAAAAAAATCATTTCTCTCTAGGGCACAGCAGGGTCTGCAGGTTTCTTGTGTGTATATATTTTCCCATGCAGTGATTTCCTCCTGGCTTGTTTTCCCTCCACTCTTTGAAAATAATTTTTCTCTTGCACAAAAAAGTAGCCTTTTCCCTTGGCCTCCTCTCATTTCAATTCTTTTGTCTTTTTAATTTTTTTTTTTTGTCATTATGTTCAGG
Organism: Lycocorax pyrrhopterus obiensis; assembly: GCA_014706295.1. Lineage (NCBI taxonomy): Eukaryota > Metazoa > Chordata > Aves > Passeriformes > Paradisaeidae > Lycocorax > Lycocorax pyrrhopterus. The sequence continues at coordinate 14,812,306 of JACSVZ010000016.1, read as the reverse complement.
TATATTTTTAAACTGTAATGCTGAACATCTGGACACTGGCTTTGAGTCTATTCAGCCAGGGCAGGCTGGTTATTCATGGGCCAGCCCTGTTCATGGCAGTGAGCTTGGCTGCCTTGCTCCTGCAGCCCAGCTTCTTAGTGCCAGCCCTGAGTCTGTCTCACCACGCTCTCTGTTGTCTCTGGCAGCTGCGGTTCTGCCTCTGGCTCTGCAGAGGAGGGGAGACAGCTGTGCCTGGGCATGGAAACATGGACTTGCCCTCACCACTGATCTGCCTGGGAAAGGGGCCTTGGCAGCTCTCTGGAGCTTTGTGGGGAGGGAGCACTTCTAGGAAATAGGAAGAGAGCATGTCTGTCTGCTGTTCCTCTAGTGCACAATTCAACCCCAAGGCAGCTGTAAGGCTTTAACCTTGGCTGTTGTCCTTGGTTAGGATAATTACTGGGCCAAATCACTGGGAAGACGGGGCAACTCCTTTTTCACATAAGTTGCAGGGGCAAGTTGAATACCACATCACAAGCCCATGTCTTGCCTTGACCAACAACTCAAGAAACTTCCATCTCCTACCCCCAGTGGCCTGGTGGCAGCGGTTCAGTACCTGTGAAGAACCACATAACCCCTGGTGGATCTCTGCTCCAGGGATACACTAACCAAAAACCTTGCCATGTAGGACTTTGTGTATGGGCAGAATCCTGCTACCTGCATACCCTTGCTTCCAGACTGTCAGCTTACCTGCCCGCATGGGCCCCTAAGTGACTTGCAAGGTCTTGCTTGCTGCTGGTTCTCAGGAAATATCCCAGTCAGCAGCTAGATTTTACTGTTCTTGCCTTGTTCGCTCTTCTCATTCTGTCTCTGTCCATTCAGAAGTGCTCATGTTGTTTAAAATGATCCAGAAAAATAACAACATAGATGCTATTTTTTTCTTTTTCTTTCTTATTTGATAACTTGGCCCAGTGTGGCAACCTCGTCTACCAAGGTTTTATTTTGTAAGAATTTGTTTTTGTATTTCATGTAACAGTCAAAATTTCTACTGCTGAAAATGCCTTTTTTTTTTCTGTGGGCTTTTTCCCTCCATTGCCATCAGAGTAATTATTGTTGTGAAATGGATGCCTGGTGGGGTTTTAAGAATTAACACTTCCTACAAACACCCTAGTCCAGGCATTGCTGCTTGTACCACCTGGTGCACTTGTGAAAACTGGATGGAGAAAAGTCCTGCCAAATCAGAGAGGTTGAGCTTTGTAGTGGCTGTGCTTGTGGAAACCCGGTGACTCTGTAAAAGGCAAGGAGAAATCACCAACTCAGAATTGAGCCCTCCATGGGCCTCTGTATCTGGCTGTGATGGACTGTCTTGCATTGCAGTTGGCTGGTGTAACTTTTGTCTTAACCTAATCAGAGAAGTTATGAAAACCCTAAGCCCTCTGACATTTGAAGAACCTATTAAATCAGGAGGGACGCTTGGGAGTATCCAAGTTGTTGGTGTCAATGAGTAGAAATGTAAGAGAAAACTCTGTTTGATTTAGTCTGGAAGCAGGGTAGAGTCTGAAGAACACCTCAGTGCCTCCTCTGTGGAGCTGTAGGATCTCCTTAGTGGTCTCCTCCGGCCAGTCAAGCTCTCCAGCCATGGCACCCAGAGACAAGAGCCCAAAAGAAGGATCCCAGGAGCAGTTGCTGCTTCCTTGGAAGCCTTTGGGGGGTGCTGAATGCTTTATGGACCGTTTTGCTCTGTATGCTCCCTTAGTCCTTACCTTTTTATTCTTTCTCCTGACCTTTATTCATTTGCTGTCTCTTTTAAGTGTTTCTCCTGTTTTATTACTCCATGTGAAAAGGGGGTTCCTAAGGTTTTGCTAGAAGGAGGAGAGAAATGCTAGGAATGGCAGCTGAGGAAAGCAGGTAGTAAATGAGATAGGAACAGAGCAGTTGTTCATCTGATACAGATTGGAGTCCTCATGCAGCCATACAGGTTAGAGACCTCCTGAGGCAAAGGTTTCAACTGGACTTGCATATTTAGTGACCACTTTTGGAAAGGCATTCCATGGTCCCACTGAAGTCAACAAGAGTTAAGATCACGGATGAAAAAGGATCCACTTCCCTTGGGGCTCAGCACTCACAGTTCTGCTGAGAGTTAAGAAGATGCAGCTTGTGTAGGCGAGATGCAAAATCAGCACCTTGTATGTGTGTCCCTGGAAAGGGGCACAATGAAGCTGATCTTTTAAAAAGAAACACTCAGAGCAATATTTCTTTCCTATGACAGAAAATGTTTAAGTATCTTGATTTTTTTACTTGTTTACTCTTGCCAAGTTTCAGTAGCTTTGCCTTTGGGTTTGCTCTGGATTTAGTAGCAGGTTGGAGCCCTTGCTAGGACCCCTGCCCAGGGTGTTTGGGTCCTGCATCCCTTTCTGACTCTGTGCATTAACAAGGCATCTGGCGCCACGTGGAAAACACACCTCCTTGAAATCTTGGCACTTCCTAACCTTCCTAGTAGGCACATCTCAGCAGCAAGAGCTCTCACCACCTCCTCACCTCCGTCCGAAGCACAATGGTCTGCAGAAGAGAGGTCGGGTGACATGGAGGGATCGTGCCTTACATGCAGGGATACTCGATGTCTTCAGCAGGCTGACCTGAGTCACCTTGCTATGAAACACTGTCTTAATGTGGACTGTACAGCTTCCTGCAGCAAGAAGTTGTCATCACAGGGATAGATCCAACTGGTTGATTTCATCTTTTTTTAAAGAACTTCATGGGTTTGAACTTGGTGGGGTGAGGAAATATCAGCTGTTAAGGGATAGATGAATTCTCATCATTGAATTTCTCCTCTTGGGGAAGAAGGATACAAGTTACAGATGCTGCAGTCTGCTTCTCTCTATAAAAGGGATCTTGTATGTACAGTATTTTTATATCTCTGCATTCCCACCTATCAGGATTTGAATCAGGATTGATAACATTCTCTACTTACGGAAAAAAATGGATTGTTATTTTTACAGTGCTAGACCTCTGTGTGTTCATTTTGTGCCAAATTACAGCCACTGTTACATTCTAGTGTTTTCATTCAGTTTATTGCTGTTCATCAATGTGTATATTATATATTTTTATTATCAAGGTTTTTATTTTAATTCATATTATCCTGTATGCAAACTAACTGTAGATTGCTAATTTATATATATATAAAGGGGAGCACTTGGAGACAGTGTGAGGATTCCCCTACTTAGTTTACACTCTTGTAATTGAGCACAGCCAGTCCATGAAACTCGTTGCTTCCTTCACAGAGCAATCTCCTGTGTGTCTGTCCCCCTGCGCAGGTGGCTCCTGCTGTCCCTCCTGGCAGCAGTGACACTGCAAGACTGGGTGAGATGCAGTAGGAACTGGAGCACAGCTCCCAGCATGGACTGACAGGTGACTGAGCTCGGTGCTGTCCTGTGCCTAGCAGTGGTACCAGGGCAGGTGCTGCAGCAGGAATGCCCAGCAGGGTGGTGGTGTCTTTGAGGTTTGCTCTTTATCTGTCCCCAGTCCATGGACAATTGGTTTTGCCCCACTCTCCCAAGGTGTTCAGGGCTTAGTTTTGCAGTTGCTTTGGGAGGTGGGTGTGGGACATTGTCCCTTACATGGAGCACACCATGGGCAGCTTGTCTTCTTTTTATTGCAGAGGACAGGCATAAACCTGCAGAGATCCCAGTTTGCTGCGCTCCAGCACATTTGTGGCTGTGCAGCACTGCTGGGGAGGTACTGGCTGTGCTGCACACAGGTACCACTTGCACTGCCCTGCCCAGGACAGGCTGTGGGACATGGGTTTCATGTCCAGGAGCTGCCCACACCTCAGCTTCTGGGCTGGAGATAATATCAGCCACCTCCTCCCCATCAGTAGCACAGGACAAGGCTTAGCTGTGCAGTTAGGGCCGTGGCACACACAACTGAGTATTTTCTACTTCATGGTAAACAAGTTCCACTGTATCAGTGTTCACTCTAAGTAGACTCCATGGTCTGTCTCCAGCTGTATCTGTGCACTGCAATATAGTTCATTGCCTCAGATAAATAACTGCAGTTGTCTCATTTAGCTCTTCAGGGTAAACTTTCAGCCTGTTGAATCTGAATATTAGCCATGCGATGAGGTGGATTAGTCAGAAGGCTTAAATTCCTCAGAGCTGCAAGTGTATCCTGCATTGTAACAGCTAATCCTTAAATATGAATTGCACACTGACAATAATCTGTCTATGCAAGCCTATTCTTGGTTTTATTTCGACTGTTCACTCTATAATTTTACCAGGTTTGGCATAGAACTTCTGAATGACATTTAACCAAAGTATCATGTCTCTGTGTGTGTGTGTGTGTGTAGCATGTTTTGCTTCGTACTCCTGAATTGTCATCGAATGTAAAGGGAACATTGCCTTGCCCCGTATTGTTCAATAAACCGCTGTATTTTGTTATCCACCACGTCCTTCTGTCCCTCCGTGTGCTTTTCTGGAAACCTAAGTGGGTTACACAAAAGCAGGGGAAAATAAGACTTTGTTCCACCCTTTGTTCCTGAAGCTTAGCTGCTTCTACCAACAATTATGTTCTTCCACTGTAATAGATGTAGCAAACAAAAAAATTTGTATTTAATTTGATTATTTTGTGGACAGACAGATGGAAAAAAAGGCTATGTAATATCTTGGAAAAGATCTGGACTGTTTCATTTCCTGAGACTGTGATACTGAAAAATAAAGCAGTATAATTATTTGCAAGGATAGGATGCTCTTTCTTATTTCATTAACGTAGCTTTTAAGTTTGCAAAAAGCCTGCTTGAAGATTCCCTCGAACAGCACATACCTACACTGGTGTGGGACAGAATGCAAGAAGGAAAAAGGGCAAATGCCCTTGGACTGACTGCCATCTTCAAAGGCATCAGCTGAGGATGCAGCCACATGCAGCTCAAACATGAGCAGACCTGATGCCATTGTCATGTCACAAATTGAATTTGTGACTGAGCATGCTAAAAGAAAGAGAAGGTTACAAAATATAAATTCTGGATGGTGCATCCAGACTGTAAACCTTTCTTAAATGCTTGTTTACTCATTTCTCTCTGCTTGCCAAGTCTAAGCATTGCACAGGGGAGCAGAGGGCCCTTTAGCACCCCAGCACAGGGTGCACCAGGCTTTCTCTCCATGGGCCAGGGGCCTGGGCTGCACAAGCGAGTGCTCTGACTCCAACAGAGTTCAGATTTGGGCTGGATTAGGGTTTATGTCACACTACTACCCCAGTGCTTCCAAGTGCCTTGATGTCAACTCCCACCAGCTGCATCTCAAAGTCCCTTGGGTATTAGCAGTGAGTGGAAGTAGGAGTCAGCAAAACAGACATGACTGGCAGGGGAAGAGTCTGGTTGTATAAACAGGGCTCTTGGGAGTGCCAAGAGCTCTGCCAACTTCCTATTGCAGCCTCTTGTCTGGAGTGACTGGGTTGGTCTGTTTCCTCTGAAAGGCTCCTTTCATGCAAGCCCTGGCACTTGTTGAAGCATTAGGCTGTGGTGGGAGCGGGGCCAGCTGGAGCCCTGAGAAACATCTTCCACCTGATGCAGTGATGTGCACACGAAACTGGATGTGGGGACCACAAAAAGAACACTGAAGAGCCCATGGGGACTTTTTTCTGTACCAGAAGACTTTGGTCTCTGAGTTTCCAAGTTGCATGCAGCTCTCAGACTGTGGGTTTGCCATTGTGGGTGGATCTGTTGTGCCACTGGTGATGGATCGAGGTTTCCCATGTATCCTCCATCTGTGAAAAAAGTTAAGCCAGTGGAGATTGCTAAAAGTCACCGTTGCTGGGTACCCAGCAGCCTGCCTGCCCCTTTGGCTGCTCCATCCTGCCCTGCAAGGGGGGAGTTGCAGGTGGCAGCTGCACTCTCCTGCTTGTGGGCATGTCCAGATCCTCATTTCCCACCCGGGTCCATGCTGGTAGAGGTTCCCTACCTGGAACTGATGCTCCTTTAGTTCAGAAGGCAAATCATGTCTGCAGAGACCCAGAACCTAAACCAGGTGAGGTATGGGAGGTACAAATGACTTCCTGTTGTACACATGGTAGGTACGTACCATTCCCAATTAATTTTCCAGGGATCTGGTGGGTTACAACATGGCTGGAGGTGTAGAACATCCCCTCTGCCATGTGAAACCCTGGTTTATTCCTGAAACTATTCCTTCTCAATTTCGATATTGAGCAAAGCTAGCCCTTGTATCCTAATTCTTTGCACCATCCTGCTAGCAAACAAGTGACAGCTCCTGGCACCAGATATCTCAGCTCTGAGGTACACATGTCCATCACCCTGATTTCTTCTTTCAGAGACAGTGATCCTTGAACAGTGCCCTGAGTCGATCCTGAATCACTCTGTCCAGAATTCCTGACACAGTTAATGGCAAAAATTAGATTTAGTAAATGAGACCTGGGATCAGGCTGCAAACCAAGTTTAAAACAAGCACAGAACTTGAGTCTGGCAGCTGGATATTTGTTGAATGTCTGTGCTTCCCTGACCCCAGAGAGCCCCAGACAAGCACCCAAGCAGCTCTGCCAAAACCTGCTCCAGTTTCATGTTGTTGCTGGTGAGCAGCAGCTCTGAGTACTGACACCAGTTTTCAGTCTCCTTTCCCCTGGCACTGCTTTTGCTTAGTAACAGTTCCCATCCTGCTCTTTTCCCCCCAAGCAGACATCCCAACTCGGCCTCGCTGACTCACCTCATGGTCTTTCGAGGCCAGGCTTCAAACACAGGCACAGCGAGCCCCTGGCTGCTGCTGAGGGCTCGAAGTCATGCTGCACATGATATCTATTTATGTGTGAACTGCGTAATGCCACGTCACAGGACAAGTTTTTCCTGGCTAGTTTAGATTTGGATGGTTTCTCTTTTCACTGAAAACATGGTTGACATGTGCAGGGTTTAATCGTGAGGCAGAGGAACCCATGTGTGTCTCACTAGTGGGGTTTATACCCACGTGAGCAGAAGTGCACCAGCATCCCCTTCCCTGGGCTGAGCTTGGAGCTGGGGCAGGTTCTGACCCAAGAGTGCTCTGCACTGCTGCCTTCCTCCCCTCTTCACCCTCCCCAGGTGCAGGCAGTGTCCAGAGAGCAATGACACAGCCATGCATGTGCATGGCACCAGAGGGTGCTTGGGGAATGTGAGCTTTGTCCCAGCAAAACTGAAAAAGAGCTGTAACAGGTGCTGCTGTGGCAGGAGGAGGTTTACCAAGGGGAGGTAGAGTTTGGGGAGAGGATGAGATGCCCACATACTCAAGGTTTATTCCCACCACTGGCACTGGCCACCAGCTGCCACACAGCACATTATCCCAAAAAGTTCTGCTCAGCCTGCCAAGGGACACATAAACCCCACTCAAGCACCTCACTTGCATATTTTTATTTACTTGTTAATTGCTCACAACTGATGAAACACCGAAGGCCAGCTTGAAGGTGCCTGTTAACGTTCAGGAATATCCCTCCCATCAAGGGTGCAAACAGGTCTGGAGGGAGGGATTGCTTGCAGTTCTCTCTCCAAAGGCAAAGGCACCAAGAACAAGGGGTTCTCAATGAATTTTCTAGGCTGCTAGCAAACCTAGACACACTGTCTTACTGGAAAAGTCCTCAGCTTCAGGCAATGAGTCCTGTGCACAGACAGGACTGTCAGTGTTGCCACAGGGAACCTGGGAGGGTCCGTGTAGAGCATCCCACAGGAGGAGAGGGATGCATTGCTGCCACACCTGAGGCAGAGAGGACCCACAGCTGCTCCAGTGTGGCCATGGCCACAGATCTGACAGCAGCTGTGTCCCGTTAACATCCCCAGGGGATAACAGAGACCAGGAGCAGTAGTACAGGCCTCTGGGGGGGCAGATCTCTGCTAACAGCAACAGAAAACTAGGTTCTCCTGGTACTCGCTCCACCAGGAAGCTAAGCCAGCTCTCCTGATGTTAGGAGTTAAACCAGCTGTGCAAAGGTGCACATTAGTGCCAGCTTGTCTCATCTGTAGGAATGCTGAAACAGCCAGCCGAAGCTGACCGCTCCTGGCCCTGCTGTTCTCTGTTTTCTGCTTTTAGCTGTGAAAAGACCAGAGCTCTTGTGGGCCCAGGCTGACAGCGGAGGCTCCTGTTGGTAGAAGGTAAGCCAAGAAGGGGTGGTTTTCTGTGGGACACACTGGTAGCTGGTCTTGGGAAGGTGTCTGCTTGAAGTCAGGATGTGCTGCTTGACAGGACCCCAGCACCAGCTGTAATTTAGAAGTCACTTTCTGCTCAGCTGGAAACTTTCTTTTCTCTAAATAGCTCCTAATTTCATGAACTTCAGCTGTGCAAATAGAGCACATGTTCCCTGGGAGAGAACAAGTCCCCAGGACCAAGGGAAAATGTCACCATATGGGCAGCCAAGCCTTGTGACCCAGTCCAGCCCACCTGAATTTTGAGCAGAAAACACTCAAAATGAGCTACTAAACCTCAAAATCAGAGCATTGGCAGTTCTTGCAGACAACAGAAGAATTAAGTACATATGGCCACCATTTTTGTGGGTTACTGGAATATTTATGAAAGCAGTACAAACCCAGGCAAGAAGCTGGAGGCCTCATTCCTTAAATTGTGTTCCTTGGTACCACACAGCCCAGGCTGAAGTTAGTGCTGATCACCTGTGACCTCGAGGTGTGCAGAGCATCTCCCTGTGCAGGTTTTGAGTCAGTCCCAAAGTGGGAGCTGTGTGAGCAGAGCTCAGGGCTGGAGCATTCCAACCCAGCCTGGCAGCAAGGCAAACATCAAAATATTGTGTGGCACTGAAGCGCTTTTGCCCTCAGATAAAATTCCACCAGAGCTCACACTGAAACCTCTGCACTCCCAACTCCCATGGAAATGTTTTGATACCTCTACCCCACACTTACTGGGTGTATTAACCTTCTTTGTGTTTCTCACATGAGTGAACTTTACTCAGCTGTAGTGCCAGCCATGGTGTGCAATCCAGTCCTTCCTGGGGAGAATTTTTTTTTCTCCCAAATGTCCTTACCAAGGGACGGGAGAAAACCGTGGCAGTTTACTTACCACTCCAGCTGTCCCTTGAGAAATGAAGAGCAAATTAAAAACAACAAAAAAATTTGACCATTAACTTGGATTAATAAAGATAAATTATAAAAATTTTTTTGCAGAAAAGAGAAAAAAGGGTCAGGAAGGCGGAAAAACGCTTTATTTTTCTTTTAAGTGATTATTTTTGTCCGCGTGCCCGGCCGGGTGCTGTGCCCGGGCCCGGGATGCTCCAGCAGCACGTTCTATCCCAGGGCTCTCTCTAGTGGCCAGAAAGGAAAGGCTGAGCAGCGCTCAGCAGCGGCACCCAGGGACACGCACCGGCACCCGGGGGCTGCGGGTCAGGGTGCTGACACCCCCCATCACACAGCAGAGGAGCTGCAGGCTCCCCTCTCACGGACGTGCCTCCTGATCAGGCCACAGCAGCGCAGGGAAATGCAGCCCTTCCTTTGGGGCGTGCACAGAGAGGAGTACACCCGGGACAGGTGGAGCGATGGCGCTTTCGTCCTGCAAAGTCCTCGGGGTAAAAAGCGTGCAACGGGGCTGTGTTGGATGAGGGCATTGGAAACCCTGCAGAAGTCGAACAGCGCTGGGCTGAGCGTCCCTTTACACAGCTGGGTGGGGGCAATTATTCCCTGCAGAGCTGTGTCGGGTGGGTCACAGACAGAGCTCAGTTTGAGAGCTCTCACTGTGCCTTGCTCCTTTCAGCACACTGCAGCTGGGAACTGACAGCAGAGAGGATTCCTCCTCTAGGCTGACCAGCAGTCTTTGGAGTCCTACATACCTTAAATATTTTTATATATACCATTTGGCAGCATAGGTGGTAGTAGCCATTGGCACCTAAACTATTGAGAGCTTGAAGGGTAGTATTTGGGCAATTTTCTTATTTACAGTATTGCACATTTTCTTTTTATTTCATTATAGAAATTGTGCAGCAAAAATGTGGATTTTAATAATGTTGAATATGCGGCAAAGCCAAACACCCAAAATCTTGAAAAAATTAGCAGAACTGAAATAATAGAAGCCCCTTTGCCAGTACACAGTGTAATCCAGGGAAGCTCAGGAGCAGTACTTTTCCCTGGGCTCTTGCCTCGGGCCCAGGGCAAGCTCGCTGTGTGATGAGCTGTGAATAGAGATGCTGTGACCTCAGACTGGGGGTGGTAGCCACAGGAATGCTGTTCACTACCAATACAACACATCAGCTACTAGGACATTGGAGGGGGAAAAAAAAAAAAAAGGAAAATTTGACAAGTTTTAAAGCATTACATAAAGTCAAAACTCCCCAAAGAACAGGGAGTTCTGCTTGACAAATAACACAACCACTCACACCCAGCTCCAGCCAGGAGCCAGAGTCTCCATCACCTTCTCCTATAAGCTCTTAATGCCCTGCAGCAAGTGACCCCTCCCTTTTATCACCAGCCTTTCCCAGCTTACTCTCCTGGGAATAGGCCTTTTCACACTTGGCAAGGCTCTTTTCCCCATCCTTTTGATGGATTTAAACTTTTCTCTCCTTTTGTTGTGAAGTGTTTTGGTTTACTCTTTGGAGGATTAAAAACTGACTCTTACATGCTAAAATTAATTCCTAGCTTACCTCCCCCATGTTTGTTGTAACTTTTGGTGTGAAATACTTCAGTCTGTGGTTCAAAGGCAGTAAATGGTTTTCTTGGGCTTGCAGTGCTTTCTGTTTTGAAGAATCTTGTCATGCTGTGGTGTGAATCCCAGAGAAACCTGTGGCTGCTGCTTTGAAGCTTGCAGTGACTTCTGGATGTGTGGCACCTCTGTAAGGCTGTATTGGATGCTCATGTGTCAAGCAACCTGTCTGGAAACTTGGCCTGGCAGCCTCCCCTCCAAAGGGGACAGGAGTGGGTGGCTTCTGCAGTGCAGGAGGGTCTGGATGGGGTATGGGCTGGTACAGAGCTGCTGTAGTAACCTCGTAGTAAGTATTTTAAATGCCTTACTGAACTACCATAACCTGTGGAAGAGAGATTTTCTGTATCAAAACTACCACTTAGTTCTGTGAACAACAGGAAAAAGCCCTGAAGGAAACCTTTTTCCTGCTAACCCATTCCCTTTTTGCTGATCATGAAGGCAGGAAAAGCATCTGCTGTGCAGAGCGCTGGGAAATTCCCTTCAGGAGTTACTCCCTGTATCCCACTGTATTGATGCTGTACAAACCTGAAACAGAAAAGCAATCCTTACCCCAAACTGCTTGAGGTGCACATGTAAGGGAGAGGCAATCTAGCTATAGAATAGCATCCTAATAACCTCAGATTTTTCTTCTGTTCTGGTCTTGTTTGTTGTCTTTAATGGCTCTTCAGGAGCACAGCTGTATCTATTTGCCAGAATACCGTGGACTTAGGCACATCACTGTTCCTGCATCTAGACCTTCTTTCGGGTTTTTCGTGTGTCAGTCTTTATCCTTTACAGTTTAATTAGGTTCTGTGTTACTGAAAGCTGCTTACTACTTAAAGAGCATTGGAGAGTTGCACTGAAATATTTATGTCCAGTGCATTACTTCATTAAGGAAATGATCTAAAATGAATGGAGATTGAATTATGCCCAAAATGCCTATAAAACTGGATGCTGACTGATTACTTAATGGTTCTCCTGATACGTGATGCATTAGAGGTCTCTGTTGCCTTTAATTTTTCATGGGCTGAGCTCAGTCTTGCAGCAACGCAGGACTGCTGGTTAATGGCATTTCCTTGTAACTAAGCATATTGCTGCTTTTTTTTTTCCTTGACATACATGGTGTTTTCATGATATATGAATTGAAGTGCCAAAGTATGTTTTGTGCTTGAGAATGTATTTGGGGTCACTAAAGGGATTACTCCCATTGCAGTGCTCGGAAGCCGACCTGTGCTGAAAATGCTGCAGCAGCTCAGGAGAGTCCTTGTGATGTGTTTTGCCTTTAGCCACGTAGAGGTAACTGTCTCAAAAGTACTCTGGCTGTGGTAAGAAAATGGTTCTGTGGTTAAAAGTGAAAGAGCTTAATCTGCTGCTAATCATTCAAAAGCATATTTGAACAGCAGAGAGCTTTTACCAAACTTTTGTTTTCAGGGCTTTTAGAAAGCTCAGTTTGGTCTTCAGTAACAGAATGAGTTCTTCCAGCTGTGATCAGCTAATGCAAACAGCAATACAAACGTTCCAGGATGCAAAGGAACACTGTGATAGGTCTTTCAGGCACTGGTCTCACTTCCAAGCATGTGGTGCATATTCCTTTCTCCTCCTGAGCCTTCCTTCTATTCGTTTCATTCCTCAGGATAATCACTGTGTGCTTCCATGGTGGACATGCTCCAGCCTGTGTGGACAGGACAGGGCTCAGAGTGAATCTGGGGACAGCAGAGTCTGCAATAGTGAGCTGGGACCTGGCTGCCGTGCTTGTAACACTCCTGTAGCACCATTCCTGCTTCTCAGGGCCTGCAGGACCAGCCTGGACAAGCCTGGCTTTTCAGGACCTGTGCAGTGCCTGTTTCAATACTTGGGAGGGATTTAATCACCCACAGACAGCGTTGTCGTGGCCTTCTGTGGGATAGGAGTCCTCTGAACCTTCACTTGCACAAAGGAAAATGTCCAGGATTTAACAGAAATGCTTTTTTATAACAGAAATTTCAGCTCTGTTTCCTTTTTGGCCTGTCCCTTAATCTGCCTTGTGCACTAGGGAAATCCAATCCTTGCAAAGTTAATTTTATTAATTGATGCTTATTGGATTATCTTTCAAATCAAATGAGCTTTACCTGGGTGAGCTGGAAATAAGGAACATGCAGAGACTTAAAGGCAATTCAATTCATTAGTATCCCTCTGCTAGTAAAAAGTAGCTCCTAAAGAGCCCAGTTTCCTGGAACAATGGGAATTCCTCTACAGGGAGGACAGCTGTAGCAGAAAATCAGAGTGCTGGGGCCATCTTCCAGTGCAGTGGAAGTGCAGTGCTGGCAGGGTTGAGGGTACCAGTGAGAGGTGCCTGGTGCCAAGCAAGGCATATGAAACACATTGCCAGCACGAGGCCTCTCCTGGGGAAAATCTGGGATTTCAGAAGCATGGCTTGGACGATCAGTACATTGACACACTTTGGGCTATCCACCAGGAAATGTGTGTGGGATATGCCTGGCTCGGGCTGACATCAGCTCCCATGGCTTGAGGAGATCTAGATACCCTCCAGGCAGCACCCTCTGCATGAGCACAGCAGTGTTCTGCATCCAAGAAGTAGGTGGTTGGCAAGCTGAAAGGCTGGGGTTTATTCTGGCTGCTCACTGAGATGCAAAGCCATGTCTCCACCGAGCCAGGAGGGTGTGCTGGCTACACAGGTTTGCTCCAGTAACACTCTGCTCTCCAGGCCCTGCTGCTCAAGCTGAGCTGCTCTTCGATGAACTGAGCTCCCAGACCAAGGGAAGTGGAAAGAGGGGAGCCCTGGATCAGTCCTGCTTCTGCAGCGATTCAGGCATTTGACAGTGTCACTGGATTAAATCCTGAAACATCCGTGCTGTGGGGAGCCAGCACGGCTCTTACAGGATGCAGAGTCCTGGGGCAGCCTCACCTTCAGCACACGGATGGAGGTGATGTTTGTGTGGATTCCAAGGATCTTCTGGGAGCTGTGTCCCTCTGGATTGTGGCAAGCGAGCCTGAGGGCCAAATGCAGCAGCCAGACAGCAAACAACTGTGTGGATAAATAACCGGGGGGAGGTGTAGGGAAATCAGGATTACTGTGGAGTGGGGCATGAGGGAAAAGGCCACAACTGCAAGGAAGGAAAAATAGCATTTTTATTGTGTTTCTTCTAGAAGAAACTGGGGGTTTGCTTTGCCTTCCTGGGGAAAAGGGAATATCTTACTTAAAATACTCCCTGTCTCACAATGCAATGAAAACGCAAAGCAAATCTTCTGACTCCTGACAGCTTGAGGTTTTTAACACAGTAAATAAAACAACATGTTTTCTCAAAGTCAAAAAAAGGACCTGTGGTTTGTGACAAAAGTTATTAATTAGAAGTGTTCTCTTGGGCAGTGAATTCGGAGGCTGCCTCATCAGACAGTTATTACCAGCCCAGCACCACCATTCCTGAGACAATTGAAATTTAGCCTCCTGACAAAAAATTGATTTTGAAGATTAATTGTCCCCTGTAGCACAGTTTTAGACCGATCTGAAATACAGGGAGGACAATTGTCCTTTGGGTTTAATAGAGCTGTCTGTTTGGTATCCACAGAGCTGGAGCAGCTCTATGCATTTCTGTCCTGACTTACAGACAATAGGGGGCAGTTTCAGACAGGTGCCACTGCCAGAAGAGGGAACACCCATGGGTGATGTCTATCCCAGCTGCACTCCTGGAACCTGTGCCCGACTGAGGGTAATGGCAAACAAACTTTGTATTTTAAAAGTGGAATTTCCTCGTGCAGCTCTGACTGCAGCAATGCCAGTTCTTACAGACTACGCAGCTTTTAAACCTGGTTTGGAAAGACAAATCCAGCTGGAAAGAGTTTATCTGGATATTATTTTCAAACGTGTATGAAAGGGCACTGCTGGGAGCCCTGGGGAGCTCTGGTCTCCCCAGAGAGGACATTTGAAGTGCAGTAAAACAAGCTTTGCTCTGTCAAACACAGTTATTGTACAGCTACTGTGGAGGTGCTGGTTTGAGCTGGAGAAACTGTCCTGTGTGGAAATTCTTTTGGGATATACCTTTTTCCTTGCCTGGCTTCCTGTGGTTTGAGCTGAAACTCTGTCAGTGCTCCTCTACCTTTTGAACCTACAATGGGTGAGCTTTAGTGAAACTGGGCAGAGGTAACTTAGGTATTGCTGTGGGTGTTCAGCGAGAGAATTCACACTGGTGCTTCTGAAGGAAAACAGCTTTGGCATGTTCTGCTGCTCAGGAAGCAATGCATATTTGATTCTCCCCAGAGCCAGGCAGCTGAGCTGGAGTTGGGCATTAAACCTCCACAGGCAACAGTGGGAGAAGGAAAGGTGAAGGTGTGTCTTAGGGGGACATTTGTCATGATTTAATGTTTCAGGACTGCAAGGGCTGCTGGTTCAAATGAGTGGCTGAACCTCAGTGTGAAACACTGGTCTCTTGGCAGGTTTGATCCAGGTTTTCTGTAACAATCCCATCACACATGCTTTCCTTTTACACTGGCAAGCTTACAGCAGCAGGGAGACTGAGAGCTGACCCAGCCATGTCCTTGGTGGGTCCTGGTGCGTGGTTTCTTCTCTGCTCTGTGGCTGGGGAAAGATTTCCTCACGCCTTCAGCCTGGCCTCTCTATTCAAGTGTCCATGGTCTCTGTCCCAGGACTCTTCCTTCTTGTTCCTTCTAAGAAATTCAAAACTTGCAGAGTTACTTGTTCCAAGCAGGAGGGACTGATTGTGCATCTAATTAAGACGATTCCTGGGGAAGCTGAAGACCTGGAGGCATGAGTATACTCTCAGCTCTTGTGCAGACCGTGATGGGAATTGCTTGGGAGTGGGAAAGCAAAAGTCTCTTCTGAAATAGCACTGCAGGGAGCGGAGACGTTCGGGACTTCCCACTGCATCAGTGTTTAAGAGTTGAAGCACAGGAAACCTGTAAGGCTGGCTTGCAAAAGCTATGACTGTTCTTCACCTCTTACACCTGCACAGAACACTTGTCCCATAATTCCTCACCCTCTTAGCTTCTGGTGTGAGAGAAACCCCCTCTGAATCAACTGATTTAATGCAAGATTTAGCAATTATCATCTGGGGATGGTATCTACCAGCACCTCTGAGGTTCCTGGAGTTGCTGCCCAGGTCCCCAGGCACAGTCGGTCATTATCAGAGGGGAAGGTGTAGAAAGGAGCAAGTAATCTGAGTTTTGGTCAAGGATTAGCTTTGAAATGTTTTTTTTTTTCCAGCTCTCTGAGAGAAAGACATCTCCCCTCTATTCTGTTCTGCTTTGTGTTGCTGATCACATCAGGGATTCAGGGGAAAAAACCAACCAAAATCAAACTAATAATAATAACAATAAAAGCTAGTTTACTTTATACTGGGAGAAGGAGAGAGAGGGCAGACTCCAGGAAATAAACTTGCACAACCTGTTTCCTGTGATGTCTCTCTTGCCTGAGCACAGGCCCCAGTGCCAAGGTCTCCTTTAGCAGATTGTTGTGTTGAAAGGCTTTGTCACACACCCTGCAGGGGCAGCGTCTGTGTGGACTGCTGGGTGTCTATGTTCAGTCTTCAGGGATCATCTAGTTTCTTTTCTGTTTCTATTTCTTTTTTGGCTTGTTTTTACTAGGCTTATAATCAAAAGAAGAAAGGAAGAGTAAAATTAAATAACATTGAGTAAAAGCATGGAGAAAATAATCCTTGCTAGGTTGTGAATTACCCAGCTTTGCTTGAGCTCAGATGCTCCACTCTCCTCCCAAACCTTCCTCAGCAAGTCTGCAGCCTGCTCTGTACGTGCAACTGGATTCTTTGGCCACTTGATGTCTCTGTGGGCTGTGGAGATGGTGGGTAAATAGATGGAGGTCACACTGGAGCTGGGTGGAAGCAGCAGCGGTGATGGGGTTGGTCCTCAGAGATGAACCTTTGATAGAGCTCTGTGCCGTTCCTCTTCCCTGCTTGTTCCTGCTAATGAGCTTCAGATGTTCAAGCCAATTGGAAGAACAGGAAGATTTGGTTAGCCAGTTTCTGCAGAGAGCTGATGAGGCTCTGCACCCATCAGTGCTGTAGGTCTGGAACCTGCCACAGAAATTTGGGACAGGGGGTCTTGGCCAGCCCCATCCCTGTCTGCTTAACCCTGAGAAACGCAGTGGCAGAAGGGGGCCAAGATGCCAGACTGTGGCAGTGTCTCCCTACAGGAGAACATGAGGCTTAGCAAACATGAGGCCAAAATCCTCACCACTGCCTGCTGAGGTCTTGCATGGGGGATATTTTGCATGCTGTGTGCTGCCGTAAACATGAAACCCAGCTCTGTGTGGAGGTGGGTCGTAAGGAGACCTGGGGTGTTCCTGTGCCTTTGCAGGTGTGCCAGTGTGCCCTCTGGGACTGATCACCCTGTAACACCGGCACAGACTGAGAATTCAGGTGGGGCAGAAATGCTCCTCCCAGTCTGACACCATCACGGTCCTAAAAATAACATTTGCCACGAGTCTTTTGTTTATGCATTGTTAAAATCTAGATTAGCCTTTGCTGAAGCCAGACCGTGGTATCTCCGTGCCTTTGGCTGTGGAGACATGGTTGGGCCTGAGATTGCTCTGGGCACTGCACAGATAAACTGAATGTGATTACAGCCATGGTTTCATGTAGAAATGCCTCAGGAAAAGAAGTTTCCCATATTCACTTCTGCCCATGGTGATAAACTTAACTGTGATAGTAGCTGGAGGATCCAGGTCTCCTGTGTTAAATGCTGTTAAATGTGTGCACAGCTGGCTCTCTTTTCAAATCCTTCTAGTCCTAATCCTTCAAATCCTAAGGAATTTGAAGCTTCTTGTCTGCAAAGCCAGATCTGCCTAGATACAGGCTTTTCCTCATGGTGATTCAGCAGGACTGTTGCTGTTCCCTAGGAATGTACAGAACCTTTTAGGCACAATTAAAAGAAGTCCAATGACCTTTTTTCCAACACAATAAAAAGTTCTGCAGTGGTTTTCCTCAAACAAGCAGTTTTAGCTCACTGTATGGGTTTTCAGTTTGGGCCATTTATAAAGCTTCTGCCTGCAGTGTATCCATCACTTTTCCCAGAGCCACTTCAGAGAGAGGAGAGCTTTGTGTTGGAAAGATGGTGACTGGGAAAGTGCTCATCTCCAGCGAAACAGCTTCCCCAAGCCACTTCCCAGCCTCAGGGCATTCGAGCAAAATTGCACACAGGGCTCACGCTACAATTTGCTGTTACTTGTGTGGGAAGATAAACTTGAAACATCTCAATCTGTCTGCTAAACTGCAATTTATGAGCTACAAATGGCTGAGTCTTAGAGGGGAATAACAGATTTGAACCAAAACTCTGCTATTCTGTCCCCGGAGGCAGAGAGAGACCAGTTAAAAAAACTGCCTTGAGTGGAGTATATGGATTTATAGAGGTGACAAACCCTCTCAGGAGGTGTCAGCAGTGCCATGGGCTCTGCGCTGCAGATCAAAGCAGTTGGGGCTTAGAAGTGATGGGCTTAAAGTGAGCGGCAAAGGCTTGATGAGGAAACGGTCTGGGAAATACACAGAAATAGCAAAGGCTTCTCTGTTCACACACTCTGTTCCTGTACTGTTCACATGAGAAAAAGGGGGAATTTGTTTATTAAACAGCTTTCTGTGACTTACTAATTCCATTCATCTGAGGATAGAGCAGCTCCCTCCAGAGTGCTTGTTATTGCTTGCCTGGAAATCAGTCAGGGTCTGTCCATGAAATGATGTTCTGGTTGAAAGTCCTTGTTCAGTCCGTGATTTATGCAATTGCTAGGAGACTGCTCAGATGGCTAAATGACTCCTATTAACATAACTTTAATTCTGTACTTTTAACAGAAATAATTTATGCTTCCTGTTTCTTCAGGACCCATTATTAGACTTCAAGTCCAACTTCTGGGGAGAGATCAAGTCTTTGTCTTTTCACCAGTGATTGCCTCAAGTTTTCTTTGAGGCTTGAAGCTGCTTAAATTTTCTCAGTAGCCAGACTGGGAATATGGAACAGGTCTTGGCAGGTATCAGTTCCTAAAGCCTCTTATCTTTTCCCAGGGAAGTGTTTGTTGTGACTTAGTTACACAGATAATTATGGTCAGGTTGGCTTCCCCAAGTGGGCGCTGGTGCTTGCAAACTTAATCAATGCCTCTAGGAAATGTTAGAGGTTTTGACTGCACTTATCTACTGAAGAATAAAGAAATTCTATTGATGTTTGGTGCAACAGCTTCTCTGATAGTTGCTGTGGTCTCTCTCATTAAGTCTGGTAGCTGTGATTTCCTGCAATAGCTGCACCAGCTGGTGCCCTGCCATGTCTCCATTTTTTCCCTATTAGAAGCTGAGCCAGTTCCCCATGGTAGATTATGGCCTGCCAGTGGGATCTAGATAGGAAGAGAGAGTGCTTTGAGAATTTAGGACAGAAAGTACCATAGAGGAGAAACAGCAAGAGGTGCCTATTAATTATAAAAGGTGGTACAAACTCCTAATCTACAAACTGTTTTATTTATGGCGACCATCATTAATACAAAACACTCAGCTAAATGTTGCATGAGCCGTGGAGCAACAGATGGGGGATCCAGTTCTTGCTTTGTGCTGAACAAAACCACACGAGCACACAACTGACAGTATGGGGAAATTCCTGAAAAAGTGCTTCTTCCATAGTCTCAGAGGAGATAGTTTTATTTGAAAATAGGCACCATATGTGGAAGAATCTAGTTGGAGTCCTTCAGCTGGATTACTTTGCAATGGAAAGGGGGGAAAAGTCTATCTCCAATTATGACAATATATTTTGCCAGCCTGCACTGATGGAGTGTTGCCAGGGAAACTCTCTAATCATCAAAGAACATGTTAGTGTTAATGTGATCTTTGTAGGTCTCCTAAGAGAACAGCTTATGTCCTTCCAGGAGAAAGGCACTGCTGAATAAATCATCCAGCATTCCTTACCAATGAGACCCTCCTAAGTCTACTGAACAAATGAGGATTATTCTCCTGAAAGAAGACATGCTTCTCCTCTGAGCAGCACACCAGGCATGCTGGCAGCAGCTGCTTGGAGCATGTGCTTACATGGAATATTTTTTTGGGAGATGCTGCCCAGAAAGCTCTTCAGGTCAGCAGGGTGGCTGGTGGGACAGCAGAAACATCACACAGGCAGGTCATTAGCCCTTTTGGGGGGATAATGAAGCCCAGTGGCACACAATTCTGGAAATGAAGCTGTTCTGTTCTGCTCTGCTCTCCAGGCATCCTTGCATCTGGCTATTGAGCTTTCTGCTTTCTCTGCCCCTGCCACCCAAGGGCTTTCTTCTTTCTTGGTACTGCTGCAGAACAGTATCCAGACAAGCTGCAGAAGCTTCTCCTAACCTCTGGGGAGCTGTGCCTGGGCAGCAGCCACAATCTCTCCCTGAGACTGCAGTGAGCTGCCTTTCTCTGCAGCAGGCAGGAGGCACCTATGGAAGTGAGGCTGCCATTTCTTGGAGTGTATAACTAACCAAATCTTTCCAGGGATATGTTGCTTTGGATCTGGGCTTTCAAGGTAGATCTGGGGTAGCAGCCCAGAAACTGTTTAAATAGACTGTTCTACCCTGTGGGAGTTAGAGCTGGGAGGTTTCCCCTGACTTCAGGGGTTAATAGGTACATGATTGGTTCAGGATTTTGGGTGCTGGTTATGGAGCTCACTTGCATGGGTGTGGGACACAGAGTGCCACCTAAGCCCCAGCAGCACCCACCATGGCAGGACCCCTCACAGATACTGTGCTGGTCTTCCCTCTTATTCAGTGCCTCAGGTGAAGGTGGGGAGAAATTCGGGCTCCTGCACATTCAGTCCTTGGGGCTGCTGAGGACACAGCACAGCCCAGGTGCTGAGCAGCCTGTCACAGGTAGGCTCACTTGCTTCATCATATTTTATTAAGTTTTCAGAAGGTAAAGGGGGAAGCAACATTCCTTGCCCTGTTTTGGTTGAAAGGCTCACCTTGAGGTCAGGCAGACTGTTTTATTCTATGTTTGCAGACAGCCAAATTAATTTCTAGGGCTGTTTAGCAGGAGCATAAGGTTTACCAGTGTGTTGTCCTGGAAAGCTCTTCTAATACACAACCTGCATCAATTATACCGCCCTACATCAATTACTCTGTCTAAAGAAGACTTCTCTGGGTGACTTATTTTGTTCTGCCCCTTCTCTCCAGCTTTGTATAAAATGAACTACCTTGGCAAAAGTCAAAGAAACACACTAAAATCTTGCTGGCTGTCTGCCCACAAATACTCCCTGCTTATCCCTTGAGTGTTGGGGAGGGCTGTGAAAGCACGTGAGGCAGCTTTGGCTGTGTCTGGCTCGAGGGTCCATCATTTCCCTGAGATGGTGCCTGCAGAGCAGACTCTCAGCCCTGGGGCTATGTGGATTTGGATGGGTTTGGGGCTGTGGGGGCTGAGCTGTCACAGCACAGCCCAGGGAGCAGTGGAGGTAACTCTGACCAAGCTGCCATCTCCCTGACAGTGGCAGACTGCTAGAAAGCTCAAAGTGCTCTTTTCCTTCATTCATGCTGCCAGGCAGGTCTCCAAGTATACAGACAGTGCCCAGGAGTCAAAATCATTGAGAGAAGGAAGGAGGAGAGGGAAGATGTGTATAGGGGCTGCAGCCGGAAGGTTTGAGCATTGGTGATTTCTGCCCTGAGCCCAGAGAGGAGCTGGCAGCCCCAGTTGAGCTCAGGGATTTCCTGGGTGCCATGGAAATGGGTGACAGCATTAGAAAAATTTGGCTTCTACATTTAGCTGGAGACCACTGGGACTCAGCAAGCCAGCACTGGGGACTCTTCAAACACTGCTCCTGCCCTTGGGCCATGCTGTCCCCTCTTGGTGCTTATGCAGTAACCCTGGATAACTTTGGCTAGTCATGGTACGTGACACTGTCCCAGTGGAGACAGAACTAGAGAATTTGGCCCATTTTACTTTTAAGAGAAAAGTAACAGCTGATTAACCAGATTTTAACTAATATGTGGCTAGTTTCTCATTTCAGATAACACTGATGACAAACCATGCAGGATTTTAAGAGGTGTTCATTAAGGGTTAGATATAATGTTCTGTATCTCTTCATCTACTCACTATCCTTTCTTCCAAAGCACAGTTCATGTTTAGGTTGTTTTTTACATTTTTTAGAGCTCTCTGCAAATATTAACTAATTAATCCTCTCAGCCCACTCTACGTATGCTTTAATTAATGAGCACTCATTTACTTAACTCACACTGTCTCATTAAATATAAATTGAATATATGTTTGGGAACTTTAACTGGAAACATTAGTGGAGATTTATTCAAAGGATGAATGCAAAATATGTTAATAGTAGCTGGAGGCAGCATAATTCAAATACTAAGGTATTTAGTGAAAAATATGTTGTGGTGTCAGTGAGTGTCAGTGAGCAGTCAGACAATTAGCTGTTCCTACAAGATGCATATGTTGTCGTGACCTTGAAGTCATCATTCACTCCGTGTTGTTACCATAGTAATCCTGATAATTTGCTCCCCATAATGTCTGTCTATACACTTTGTTCTGTCGGTCGAATTTTTCAGGCTTGCAGGAGCTGGGCTGGCAGCTTGCTGTACGTTACTCAGAGCTGGGGTGTGCTGACACAGACACGTAAATGCTAATGCTTAGACTTGCTGTGGACACTGGGGTGGCCTTCTGCATTGCCATCCATCCTAGCAGCCTCGAAACTGGTAACCATCGTGGTTGTCTCAACAGCTCTGTCTGGAGGCTGCTATTGGCAGGAGGAGTAAAACAGAATGTGTCTCAGCTTCCCACTACCTAACATCACTCCTGGAGAGGACAGGGCATTTACTGCTGCACGCTGACCAAACTCTGTCTGGAGAAACTGCATTGTCACAGCTCCCTGCAGTTATTTAGGGCCACGCTGCCACGGGTGTCAGTGAGAGTTAGAGCCAAAGTGCTCCTGGGGATTCGGGCTGCTTTGCCCAGGTGTAACTCTCTTGGCTGTTTCTCATCTTGTTGCATCCTCAAGCACTGAGCAGTTTAAGTGCTGCCCGCCACCCGAGAGGCAATCACAGCTCAGTGATGACTGAAGTGTTTTCCTATGAATAAATTTGTAGATCAGAAGAGGAGTAGTTGAGGGTTTTTACAGGGCTGTGAGTGTCATTTATGTTGCAGACACGTGGTTAGAAATGAAGCATTATTTGGACACCTTAGATTTGGGTTAAGTCTTCCAAATCTCATAGTAGTTATAGAAAACTATCATTTGAAGTCTCATAGATTATTTTACTTTTTCCATCTTCCCATACCTTGGAGAAATAGTGGGTCAGAATTTTGACTTGTTGCCAAGAGGCATCTCCAAATGTAACTGAACCTTTCCTCGATACGAAATTGAGGGATTTTTCTCCTAAGTTTTGTTGCCAAATGGTAGAAGTGTTCTCTTTCCCTTTGTATTTAATGCCTCATGAAGAGCTCACTCTTTGTGTGTGAGACCCAGTGATGAATGGTGAGGGATGGAGATCCTGCTCATCCCACAGAGACCTGTTCTTGTAGGAACAGTAGCATCAGGCCCACTTCAGCTTTGACAAGGTTTGTATATGCCATTGCAAATCCAAATCTGCTTTTAAATAAGTAAGAACTTTCCATGCACAAAAAAACTCTTAGTGATGCCTGATCTTATAACCAGAAATATGTTTCCTTACAAGTTATGTGTTAGCTTGTTATCCCAAAGACATATCAGGGATCTGGGAGCTGTCCTGGGTCTCCTCCTTCTTGTGACTTTTCTGTATCAATAAAATTCTTGCAAGCTGAATGTAAACTCCTCATGCAACCCCTGACACCTTCAGGAAGGCTTTCCCCGGGTACTCGACTGAGTCTTTGCAATCAGTGTTCTTGGTGACACACAGAAGAGGGCAAAGCTCTTCAGTTTTAGGGCAAGCAGGAATTAGGAGGAGCAGAAATGTGTTTTGTTGCTCAAGCCAGCAGATTTGTGTGAGAACACACATAAAGAGCAATGGCACAGTAACACTTCAAAGCAAGCTCCACTCTAAACTGTAATGAGGAGCATGTGGCATGACACCAAGGTACTACTGGAACAAGAAGCATGATTACATTTTGGAAACAAACATTGTGAGCACTGTTTCTGGAAAAGTAATACTTCTTTCTCTTCCTTTTTTATCAGAATACTGAAAGCGTCCCATAACATTATTTCCTAACCTTGTTTTTCCTTCCAGAAATCTTTTGTCTTGTTCAAAAAAATCTTATAAGGATGTAAGAATAAACATGCTGGGTCTAGCCCAGTGTCTCATTTACAGCAGCATACAGGCAAGTGTAGTGATAGTTTTTTAAACAGTCTTGCTTCCAGCAGTTTGTGGCTCAGGGCTTTTGTAAAGCAAAGGCAGTGTCTGTCTTTGTACTTTATTCTTCAGAGAAATGTTCCAATTTTTAGCTTGTGTCAACTTCTGTCATCCACAACATTCAGAACAATGAGTTCCTTGGCTGCAACACACGTTTATGTAGAACCACATGTAAGTAAAGGAAAAGGCTACTTAGAACAGTGAAAAGAATGTGGGAAGGGACTGATTGTCCTGGTCAGAATGATAATATGGGTTTGGAAGAGGTTTGGAATGTGTTAAGATGTTAGTCAAGTCTTACTGATGCTTTTTAATTTTCATTTGGATAGCTAAGGGTAATTTATTTTGCTCCAGCTGGGAACATGTCTAGAGAAAAGGATAAAAAGTTGAATTAAAAATCTCTTGAGGCAGTTGCAAAGAGAATAAGCACTGCCTGAGAGGATGTACATTGTTGGCCAGCTATAAGACAGCTACTGCCTGTCCCTTTCTCCCGTGATCCTAGAATCCTAGAGTTGTTTGGATTGAAAGGGACCTGAAAGAACATCTTGTTCCAAACCCCCTGCCTAGGGCAAGGACTTCTTCCACTAGACCGGGTTGCTCTAAGCCCCACTCGACCTGGCCCTGCAAGGGATGGAGCATCTACGACTTCTCTGGGCAACCTGTGCCAGTGTCTCACTCCCTTCACACCACAGAAAACCTTGGATATTGTGTTTTGAACTCCTTCCTTGTGATTCATCAGTTCATCACAGAATTTCCTGTATCAGACATTATTCAATTCTCTTGAATAAAACTCCTCTAGTGCTGCCCTGAGGACTCTTGTCTCTTTCTGCAGGGTGTCATTCATCCTGAGCAGCTATGACTGCTCAGAGGCCTCAGGAGAACCGGCAAAGGGATTTCTTGGAGCCTTGGCTCTCAATAACTTACTTCTGAAGTGGAAGCATTTTTTGTTCCCCGCGACCTTTATTAGAAAACAGTGAGGGGGAAACAAGGAGTGCTTAGGGTGCTCTGGTCCTTGGAGTTCTCCTGGGTTCTGCTCTCTGGGATGCTCTGAGATCCTGACTGCACAAGCCAGGCTGCCTGTGTGTGTGTCTGTAAAGCACCAGTGACAAGGCCTATTGAGCACTTGTACCAAAAGCCTCTGGAAAGAGGGACGTGGTGAACTAGGTGTGATGTGAAATCCTCTGGATTTGTCTGGACAAAGGCAGGTTCTATTTTGTGATTGACTTCCCTGATCGCTGGTGCTTTTTTTTGGGCTTTGCCAGGGAGTGAGAAGACCAGAAGAAGTTTGATAGCTTCACCAGTCATCGAAAACATGGGTGGGAGGAGAAAAATGTTACAGCCCAAGCCTCTGCCTAGCACAGAAAACAGTGGGATTGATGACTGTAGACTGTGCTTGCATGTGAGTTTTCAATACCTTCCAGAGTCATGAATTTTGTGGGGAGCAGTCTAAAAGAGCAATGGCAGACAAAATTTCATGTGGCTTTGGCTCCAGTTCTCTTCCTACTTCTTTTTCCATTATAGTTCCGTTTGCCTCATTTAGTGCTTTTGTTTCTTGCCAGAATTCTCAGATCAATATTTGCAAAAACGATTTTATGTGGGATCAGCTAGAAAAAAATGCACAATGGTTAGTGTGTATGTGTGTATGCAAAAGTTTCAGACCATTCTTCTTGGCCAGCTGCAGAACCGAGACACGAAGTCAATGTCTGCAAAGAGTTTGCATGATTAGATTTCAGAATTACTTCAGTATGGTCCCACAGAAAAGCCTCATCTCTTGGTTTCCTCTAAGAAAATCTGGCCCCCAATTTGAATTTGGCAACTCCCTTCTCGGAATGAAGACACACATTATTAAACCCCCTTACTTGTTGCAAACTGTAGTATAAGTGTAAAATGCTTGAATAATCCACTTGAACCTGCTACTTAAGAGATTTTTTTCTGGAGCCAATTTCTGTAGCCTTCAGAAATACCTGGGCTGAATTTACCTGAGAAGGAAATGACTTTCTGCTTACCTAAATCCACCCCCACACCCACGCCAGAGTTTTCACTGGTTACAGGAGTCTGCTATACTTCAAAGCCTTCCCCGATTTGCAGTGTTGCTCTGGGTTGTTAAGCACACAGGACCTTGTCCTTCTCCAATGTTAGCACCACCGGTATCTTGATGAGTTCAGAGATAAACGCCTCCATAAAGCCTGTCTGCTGCTTCTCCATTCACCTCTTTATTTTTCAGTGGGGAAAAGAACTATTTTAGTTCTTTTCATTTCAATAAAAAAGCAATATTGCTTTTTTAATGGATCTGGGTTTTTTCCTCTCTGCAAAAACCTCATGGGAGAATGTGGTTAGGAAGAGATGACTTAACTGCTTTTCTGTTTTGTGGGAGATGTACCGGAGGTGAATGGAGAAGATTCCAATTAAAATGCCTTTTTTTCCTTGCTCTGTCTTTGCCAAAGTGTGTTTGAGGAAGATGAGAAACTCTTCTGTTTTAGCAAGGCAAGTACTAACAATAGAAGTCACAGGAGTTAGAGAAAATTGGGTTGGAAAGGCCATAAGTCTGTGCCTTTCTTTCTGTTTAAAGACAGGATTGACTCACCTTGCTGTGCCTCTGAAAGATCCTTTTCTAAACTGCTCATGGAAGATTTTTATGTCTGGAGCATCCTGATCTCTCATGCACAAGAATTTCCAGTCCTTCTCCATTTCTTTTTTCTTTGGCTAAATATTAAGACTACTTTTAGAATTTCCCCTGTGGCAGTCCAAGCCCATCCCTTCTTGCCCAGACCACCACAGAAGAACTTATAACTTCTTTTCTGTAGTAACCTTTTGTTTGCAGAGCACTGAGTGCTCCCCCTCCCCTTTTTCTAAGCCAAACACTTCCTGTTTCACCCTTTTCTAGCTTACTGAATTTTCTGTACCTCTGAATTTTTTAGTCTGCGTTTCATCCACATGTTTCCGAGCTGTGATTCCAGGCCTGGACACAGCTCTGGCAGAGCTGGGTAAAGAGGAAGACTTTCTAACTGTGTCTCCTGGGAAGCACAGGGAGTCCTTCACCCTGGAGAGTTTCTGTCTTTTGGCTTTCCAGCAGCTGTCTGACCTCCCTTCTTTGCTGGCAGCCTCCAAGAGTAGCAGACCAGGGCTGCTGCCTTGTGGTCTGTCAGCAAGCCAATGGAAATGGCTCCTGGAGTCTGCTTTTTTCCCTGGCCCCTTCTGCTCATCACAGCTCTGCCTGTTCCTGTTTCCACACTTTGCCTATGGCAACACCTCAGGGGCACCTCAGGAAGTCAGGATTCACTGGTATCTCTGCTTCTTTACCCACAAGATATAATTATTCCTTTAGAAAGAAATTAGAATGGGTTTAAGTGATTCAGTTTTGACAATTGTCAAATTAGTCTAGAGCGTTACCCATCTCACAGAACCAAGGAATATTCTGAGTTGGAAGGGACCCACAAGGATCAAGTTCCACTCAAGCGAATGGCCTGGATCAAACTCATGACTTTGCTGGTATTAGCACCATGCTCTGACCAACTGAGCTAATCTCCTATGGCTCTGTGATTTTTAGGTGGTCTGGTGAAAGCTAGCACATCTCCAACACCACAGCTCCTCCTCCATCTCTCTCAAAAGCCTCTCAAAAGACCCTTCATCCTCTGCTGATTCACTTGAACATAGTCACATGAGGGGTGGCTTCCCCAGGAACTGGAAACAATGAAAAAACTTTTAAAAATAATTTCAAATATAGAAGGAAAGGCTGAACAGTTCCAAACCAAGACCTCTTTGTTTTCCTCTTGTCTTTTCCCCCTTTTCTCACAGCCCCACCAAGAAATAAAGCTTTTTTCCTCCTGACCTGCTCAGGGCTCAGAGGGAGCTGAGGCAGGAATGATAAGGGCTTGGCTGAGGGATTCAGGGAGGTCAGAAAAATAAGAACAGAAAAGTCAGCTGGGTTGAATTGAAGCTGGTGCTCTGAGCTGTTCTTTGTGAGCTGCTGTTGCATAGTGTGCTGAAGGCTATTAACTGTGATCTGAGCTCCTTACTGTCACATATCCTCGGGGACGTTACTGCCGTGCCTCAGTTTCTCTCTCTTTTAAAATGAAATCCATGATCCCGAAGACCTCTGCAGAGAGTTCAGAAAGCCAGGGATGAGGAAAGCCAGGGATTTAGTACACCTGCCCTCAGTGGAGGTTACAGCCTGAGGACCAAGGACAATTTACCTGAATTGCCCAGTTCAGACCTTTGGGATGGCACATGTGCTCAGACACGTCTGTCTGGGGCTGGCAGGGAGCTGCCTCTGGGGTTTGAGAGAGGGAATGAACTGGCTCATCTTTGGCTGTTTGCTACCCAGATCAGAGGGTGTAACTGGGTCAGAATTAGCCCCTAAAGGTGCACATGTATCCACATATGCCTCTGTGTGAGTCCTCTTGAAGGTCAGAACAGTGATATACAGCCAAAGGGCTTTGGTTACCTAGAATATAAGCATTTTCTACCAGGATGACTTAATTTGACTTGTTTTTAAGGAGCAGCAGACTAACCTTACCAATCCATGGAAATATTTCCTATTCTTTCACAATCCCATACAGATGCCCTTTTTTCCTAGGCAGCTGTTTCTGTGTGTGTGTCTGAGGGATTTGTCCTGCTTTATTAGTTGAATTTATTTTCTTTCCAAAGCAAAACTGCAACTGATGTAAACGAGCACCTCATATTTCTTTTGGGCTAGAGCCATCTCAGAGCTGGGGCTGAGCAGCTGCTGCTGTGCCACGTCAAAGAAATCACAGCCCTGTGCTTGCAGCTACCCAGATGAAATCTCTGGCAAATTAAATCAGCCCCAAACTCTTTACACTGCTGCTGCACAGCCAAGGACCATTAGATAATGAAATGGGGAGAATAATGGGCTTGATCAGAGGTTTTCCCCACCCCATCAAAATCCCACTGCTGAGACATGCCTGGGAGTACAAATGTACAGTTTGCAGCTCTCCCCCTCAGCATCAGGAGATCCCTGTGAGCTGTGCTCTGCCTACAGGAAGGGTGATCCTGAAGGCAGCAGCAACTCCTTTGCCAGTGCGCCATGGGGATCACTCAGAGCTGCCCTGTGGTCTGGAGGGAGTAATGGACTGGTCTGCACAAGTGCCTAAATCTGCATTGCCATCTTAAAGGTCTTGTCTCTCCTGGGAGGGAGGTGCAGCTGTCACTGATGGTGGCACTCATGTCCTGGCTGGGAGATGGAGCTGAACAGGATTGATGGCTCTCAGGTAGATCCTGTAAAACCCAGTGCTGGACTAAATTGTTGTTTCAATCAGTAACATAAATACATTGCTTGCTTGGCCCTGAGAAGGTGGGAACTCTGTGGAAGAATAGGCATTAAGGTTATTTGTTGTCACATTGCACAGAGATAAAATATTGGGCTTCCCCAGCAGTTTGGAGGCTTAAAGCACATTTAAACCTACTTTCAAAAACTAAGCAAACTGGGACAAATATATTTGAACACCTTGCTTTGCAGTAAAAAGGATTCATCCTTCACCAAGGAACTTATAGTGCTTTGGTTACCTTTAATACTAAGGCCAAATTTGCTTGGTAACCAGGCTCGCGTTATATAGCAAAACCATAACACATCTTCTCATTTCTGCACCGTGTTATTGAGATGCCCAGGGAAGGGAGGAGTCCTGCAGCAGCAGCGTTGAGTGCAGTGAGACAACTGTGCAAACAAAGCCTTGCCTCGGTCACTGATCACACCCACCTGAGGAGGATTCTGGAATTTAAATCACAGCAGATGACAGTGGCAGCTTTCACTGGGGAAGACTCACACTTTAATTGCAGAACTTGCAGCAAGAATAAATCCTGAGGTGTGTTTGGATGAGCCTCCCCAGCAGCTTGGAATGCAGTGCTTGTTCACCTATCGCTCCAGTGGTGCTGCTTCTTTTCTCCTTCCCTCATGCTGATCTTTTCCATCTGGGCTGGAAAAGGGAATTTCCCCTGCTATTTAACTCTACTTTTTTTCCTGTTTTCCTACAATGTCATAATTTTCCTGCTGCTTACCCTTGCTCACCCTTGCTCACCCTACTCCACTCCTTCCTCTCCAGGCAATCCCAAACATCCTGACTCCTCTCTGAGGTAGCAACTACCTTCAAGGATCAAAGCTTGGGAGGGAGGGAGGCAGTTTTACCTTCCCTTGCCTTATTATAAGGAGTCAAGGGCTTTCCTTCCTTGGCTGAGACTTGCTGCTGAAATATCTGGTAGTCCAGTTTGTTTATCTGGCTGCTGGCCTTTGAAGGATGTGCTGCCACAGAGTTGTCATGAGAGCTGCTGGCTGGAGCAAATGAGAACAAATGAGAGGCAGAGAGATTATGGCCTGAGCAGCAGCAGCCCTGCCAAAACCTGGCCCCACGTCCAATAGCTCTTAAACTGTCTAACAGTTCAGACTAAAGGAGGTGCCTCACAAGAGGTGCTGCCAAACAGCAGCTCTGCCTGATTCACCTTCCAAGGGCAGCTCCACAAACTGCGCTTCCAAGGTGCCGCAGGCTCTGAGCAATAAAGCAGAGCAATGCCCTGCTCCTGCCGTGTGGCACAGCATCACCTGCCTCCATGGCCAGGGGAAAGGTGTGTCACCACCTGCAGGGGTGGAGTAATGGGCTCTGAGGGCTGGAGATGGGAGCAAGGGCAAGATGATGACACTTACACCCCTCCTGTATGGGGGTCCTGAGCAGAGGCGAAGACCGGGGCGTCCTCAGCAGCTCTCAGTCAGTCTCTTGCCGTAGAGAGAGCTTCAGGCTGAATTGAAGCTCAGTGAGAGGTGCTGTTTCTTTTCCTAAGCCCTTTCTGTGTGAGAGAAAGGACAGGCAAAGCCTGGAGGGGAGGAATGATGATGGGATCAAAGCCTGCGTGCAAGAGCAGGGATCAGCTTCCCAAAGGCAAAGAAAAGCCACAGAGCCAGACTGTGGAGAGGGATGTTTACAAAAGGTGTTTCTGAACACATCCGAAGGCATTATCAGAAGTTAATGCCAACCTTTTCTATAAATTTATTGTATAGGTATCTTGCTGAAATTGAGAATTACAGTAATCTGGATTAAGCAGATAAAACCATGGCACGGGAAGGGGGAGGGCTCATCCAGGGCCACGTGGTGTGGCAGTGCTGAGACAGGGTTTGGTTCCCTCCTCGTGCCCTGGGTGACCAAGATGCTGTGGAGCTCTTGTTTTAGTCCATGGAAAGATTCCGTTTACTAATTGTATTTCTGCCTCAGGGAGTGAGATTGGCTCACATTGTCTCTTTGATGTCTTTCACATGTTTTAAAATAAGAAAAAGTATTTGTAATGCAACTATAAAATCAGAATTCCCCAAGTGAGACAGAAAGCTCAGGCTATTATTTGCCATTTTAGAGGCAGTTTCTCCACAAAGTGGGGCATAAAGTGAGTTGGCCTCAGAAAATAACCTTTTTTTTTAAAGTTCTATTGTCTTTCAAATTCACTTCCCCTCCCAGTGAGAGAGGATCAAAGGGACAGAGCTAGCTAAGTGTCTGAAACGGATGAGTTCAGATAGGTTGAAAGTTTTTTAAAATGCCTCATTATTTTAGTATAAGCCCTCAAAGCAACTCAAGGAAAGCAGGAGGAAACCTACATCAACCCTCAAATCTTGATGGAAGAGAACACGGCAGATTATTCATTGGTTTCTTATAGACACAAAGGAAAACAAATTAGGCTGTTCACAGCAAAATTGCCTATTTGGTTAGTAAGTCAAAATATCCTGCTTCTTACCTCTTCCTCAGCCTGGAGGTCACAGCTGTGCCATTAAATATGGGATGTCAGGGAAAGAAAGGACTGGGAAGTGACAGGAAGGTAACAACCTTTTTCGAGTATGACAGAGAGATCCTGAAGGAAAGAGGAAACAGAGGAATTATCAAACTTGGCTGTATCAGTGAACCAGTTCTTTTTATTTTCATGGTACATACTGAAAATCACTAAGAATATTTTTTTTTTTAATTTTCCCACAGCACCCTTCTTCTGTACTTAAGGAAAGAAAAAATACTAGAAAAGAACAGAATGAGGAATTGTAACTTCACCAGGTTGTCTGATTGTAGACAGGTGGAGGCAATGAAAGATCTAATAAACAGTTCAGGAGACCTCAGCAGGAACCAATGTCCAATAACTTTTAATTCCAATATTTTTGAAAGGCAGATCTGTATTAGTCTTCCCCCACCCTGATTTACTCTTCATATGCCAGTCCAGTCTCAAAGAATTCTGGGAATGGTCAGGAAAAGGAAAGAAATACGGGGTTTTTTTGCTGGTCAGTGATCACTTCCAGTTGTCACCCTACAAATGAGCCATCTCTTTAAAGCTAGTTCACTTGCTGGTGTTGCTTAGAAACAAATTTTCTAAAATTCCACATTTTTCAGTGTGCTGGCAAAGAAGGGGTAGGTTGCACTAATGTACAATGATGCAGTTCCTGATGAGCTGAAATTTTGGGGGTATTTGTTTGATGTGGGATATACAGATCCTAATAGCCTTGATGCTTTTCAGTATTTGAGTCTCCTCTTCCTGAATGAAGTCGGTCTGCATCAGAAATATGTGTAGATTGGGAATGCAGAAGCAATATTAATTTTTGCCCTGCATTCCTCAGTGTAGCAGGGCAGTGATGAAGCTGAAGGACAGGTTCTGTAAGGCTGTGTTGTGCCTGGGGTGTGAGCAGGCAGCAACACCAGGGCTGCAGGATGGCTCCAGTGGCCAAGTGATGGATGTGCTCAGCTAAAAGCTGACTCTCCAAATGGTTTGCCACACAAAAATAAATAAAGAAAGAAAGAAACAAAGAAAGCAATCAAGCAAGCATGTGAGGACAGATGAGGTTCCTGATTTGCTTGAATGGCCAACGTGTGTGTGAAAAATCTGTGTGCAATTTTAGCACCACAGAAGCACCAGAAAAGGCAATCTTTCTACTTTCTGTCTGACTCCTATTGCCTTGGGGACACTCATTCTGTACTTGCCAAGCAAACCATTTGATTAAGTGCTAAACTTGAAAAAAGTAAATAGCCTATTTAAACATGTTAAGCACAACCTGTCACCTACTTAGATGCTATCTAAACATAACCTATTTAAATATGCCTTCACCTAATTCTATGTGCATCCTGTTTCATACCACATGTTGTAAATGAAATTACTTACAATAACAAAAATGAGGTGATAAAATAAAAGTACCACCAGCTTTGCTTAAAAAATGCAATGAACAGTCATATGGGGTTTCAAATATGTTGTACTGCCAGTCTGTGGCATCCATTAAGGTCTGAGAGAGAAGGAAATTCATTAACAGAGCTCCACAGCTGGCACCTGTACTGCACTCTCATCACTGCTCTTTGTCAGAGACTTTCAAATGTTTGCACATCTCCTTCATTTCACCAGGCACCTGAATTTGTCTTCTGTATTTTCTGTTGAGTTGAAAATGTGTCTGAAAAAGGAAGCAGGGACTGGATGTAGCTCGTCTTTATCACCTCCCATTTTCTTGTGTTCCTGTCCAATCTTTGTGCAGACTAACAGGATAATCCTATTCTGCACCTCCTTGCAGAGGCAGGGACTGTTCCATACTCCCCCACACACCTTGTTACAGGTCTAAGTCCAGGAAAGCTGATGAGCTTTGCAGTCTGGGGGGTGGCAGTGTGTCCTGGGGCTGGCCAGCAATGCAGCTGTGGGTTGGTGTGACTGTGTCCAGCTGAGGCGTGGCCTTGCATTGTGATCTCAGACAAACATTTGATGTGGGTTTTTCCACTCCCACCTTGTCCTTTACACTGAGATCATAAGTTCTTTATACTCCTGTTGGGGTCTGTGGGAGTATGGAGTGCAGTGAGTCTGTCCAGAGCAGTGACACACTGCTATGACATAGCCAACAATGCCACACAAAAGATTCCAACAGCATCTCCTCCAGGACAGAAAGGAAAGAGGCTTGGACTGTGAGTGTTAGTCATGCCATGGATTGAAAATTGAGGTTTGTGTGAAGATGATTTTTTCCCCTTATCTTATGGCTCCTTGTGGGAGTCCAGAGAGGCAGATGGTCTTTGTTCCCTGTAACTGTCTGTATGAGAACATGAAGGGTGATTTATTACCATTTCCATTAACTGCTGCTAATGCAAAGAGGAAATGTTAGAAGTCACTCCTCCCTGGAGGAGAGGTGATGCTTGACCTTCTCTTGGAAGAGGGAAAGGAGGAGGAGAAATGCTAAGAGAGGATGTTCTGCTGGGATGCTGTCACTGGTAACAGCAGTGACCTTTTCCCTGTGGTCAGCAGGTGGCATCATGAAGATAAATTGATTCAACTTGAGAGTTAAAAGATATTTGTGCCGAGCAAGAAAATGTAAAAAAACCTTCCAAAAGTCAAACAGTATTGCAAATTCAGTTCATGTTTTCTAACTCTTCTATGAAAATAGCTGCTGTGCATGGAAATGTAAGGCACCTATTGTAATTTGACAACTAAAACTGACTAGTGATGGATGTCTTGTAGAAGATTTTACTTGCAAGGTTACACCAAACTCCTCTGTCATTCTAGTGAGAATGAGAACTACTGGGAGGATCCAGGCACTCCTGTCCTTAGGGGTCACTGCCACTAAATAAGCAAGATGTTTTTTTCCCCACTGAATCTCAGAGTCTCTTTAGGAAGGGTAATCAGTGACAGTACATATGGTTCCGCTCCATCCATACCCATCTTCACTTCTAGCACTATCCACTCAGTAGCACCTTAAGGTCAATATAAAATAGAGTCTGCAGAATTGCCATGGTGATAGCTGCAATTCCTCCCTTGTGGTTCCAAGTGATCTGGAAGGGCAGCTCTGACAGGTACTTTCTAATTTACTGCTCAACCTCATTTTCTGCCTATGGAGTTTATAGGGAAGGTCACTCGTCGCATCTCATTTCTTTAACACTATCCTTATTCTCTTTATTACAAAGCAAAAGTGGGATCAAATGATCAGGCAATGTATGAAGGGAAAGAAGAGCAAACATTCTTGAGTAGCTATGGACCTTCTGCTGTTTTAGATGTGGATATTCAGCTCCTGTTAGGTTTCTGCAAGAATGTGGACAAAGACATGGGAAGTAAGACAGCTCAAAGAATGTGAACATGGAGTACTCAACTGTGTTGCAAACCAGAGCAGTCCCTGCCATTGGCAGCAGAGCAGCTGCCTTTGGTCTCTGAAGAGCAATAAATCTGCTGCTGGTTAAACTGGGGTGTGTGCAGGCTGTCACTGGAGTGGGGCACATCACAGTGGTGGTCACCAGATCCATCCTAGCTGAGATTGCCTCTGCAGGTGCTCCCTGGGATGTGCCTGCAGGGAGCTGAGTGCACAGACCTGCGCCGCCCTCCCTGCCAACGGGGCCAGCCAAGATCTCAGTGTCAGCCCTGGGCTGCTCAGCACTCACTGTGATGTGGTGGGAGCCTTCAAGGGAATGCCCAATCTCTGGTGTTTCGCACTGTGGGATGACAGTGTTGTTAGTGCGTCTCCAAGCTCATTCCCCTCAGGTACTCCCTGTAGAAAGCACCCCGTTAACTTCACCAGTGGGAAGCAGGAGCAAGAGCCACCTTTCCCAGGCTGGCCAGGTTAGGGGACTGGGATGCACGTTTCAAATAGCGTGATGTGTGTTGGTCTGGGGTCCTGAAAAGAAGGGCTGGACCTTTCTTGGGAAGGAAAGGGATCAGTCTTGCTTGGAATAGGTTGCAAAAGAATTCAGGAGGGACTCCATGCTAACTTCCTTACCTCTGTACCCTCCCACATCTTCCCTTCAGCCTTACACACTTTTGCATTTCTGGGCTTATTAGAAGGAGTTACCTTAATATTAAAATACTTTCCAGAGCTGAAGGAGTTAACTGCTTACACTGAGGACAGCACCCTTCTTTTTATTTTATTTTTTATATTTTAAATGACACAGAGTACTCTGAGAGTCACAGAGCTGATATTTAGCTGGTCCTAAGTACTGAGGCTTAGAAAGCCTCCAGTGCCAGGGGCAATCAGTGACATTGCAAGGGCTGCAGTGGGAGATGGATTTGGTTCTAAGGTTTGAGGGGACACACAGGTGATTTGCATCCTAATAGCACAAAACACATGGAAAAGGAACTGTAGTGCTTAAAGGGTTTTATATGAGGAGTAACAGCCTCAAGAGGTTGGTCTAGCTGGCTGTGACAAGGATGAGGTGCTCTCCAGATCAGGCACCGGTCAGGAGCACTCCCCATCTCTGTGCTGTGCAAGTATGTCATTTAGGGAACATCCTGAAGCTGAAAAGCAGGCAAAGGTGGATTATGTTAGTCTTCATTGCTGAGTTGCCTCCCCCAGCTCAGGGAATTATTTTTCTTATAGATAATAACCAATCATTCCCAAATGCATCACTTGAAAGGTCTTTAGGCAGCATGCCAGGATATTGGAGCTAATAGGGAGCCCCAGGATGGGGATGGATGGGGTTGGTTGCAGCCTGGAGATATTTATGTGTATGTACACACCGTATATCAGAGAGAGCAAAAGCA
Organism: Lycocorax pyrrhopterus obiensis; assembly: GCA_014706295.1. Classification (NCBI taxonomy): domain Eukaryota; kingdom Metazoa; phylum Chordata; class Aves; order Passeriformes; family Paradisaeidae; genus Lycocorax; species Lycocorax pyrrhopterus. Next base: position 14,775,946 of record JACSVZ010000016.1, on the reverse strand, counting down.
GCGTGCTTAGACTCAAATTTACCATGGAAAGGCTCTAAACCCATTTTCAAATCGGCAACACAATTTAAAAGGCCTTGCAGTGCCTGGGATGACTCAAGCAAACGTCCTCCCTCCCCCTTTCCCCGTGTCACTCACATCTCACCTTGACTGCAGGTGGCTGGATGTGATGGATCGGGGAGGAAGGGGACAGCAGGGGGTGGCGGCTGTGAGAGCGAGGGGACTGCTGGAAAACGTGAGGGCTGCAGCCCCGAGGCTTCTCAGAGCTCGGCACAGCTCAGGGAGCAGGATCCCCGGGGAAGGGAGGCTGGGGACGGGGTGTCCCCGGCCGGGTGGTGCCTCCTGTGCCGGCTGCCATCAGCCGAGGCTGCTCGGCGCTCCCAACTTTCTGTCAATGAGCGCTCGTGCTCCGTTGACGAGAAAAGCAATTTCTGTGCAAACCTGTGAGGCGTCTGGAGGGACTGGTTATATGGAAAGCATCTCCTGGCGCTGCAAAAAGTGGGACAGTCTTCCTTTTCCCGTTAGGTTTTTACTGTGAATGGATTTTGAAGACAAAAGCTGTAAGTCAGCCCTTTTTCTTTCCTGTTTAATATATAAAATCTCTGCTGTGTGCGAGTCTGGTCTGTGCAGGATCCATTCCAGTGAAGGGAACCTGGCACACATACTGCAGTATCATCCCCCTTCTGCAGTAGATGTGCTGTAACAAAATGAAATTCATTGTCTGCTCCCAGCAGGAGCCTGTCCATCCATCTGCTACCTATCATTGTCTGTCTGTCTTAGAAATTTAAGCAGCCACCTTCCTCTGTGCCTGTCACAAGGAGGCAGTAATAATAGTGGCCTTTGACATGTCCAGCCTTTTTCTCTCTCCCTTTTCAAGGTTTTGTTAAAAGCAGGGATTTTCTGTGGGGAGAAAGAGAATAGACAGAAACAGAGTTCATATTTTAAATGAATTCAGGGAAAAGGTTTTTCACACAGGAGAAAGACATCCAAGGGAGCTGGTCTTCTCTGGGGGTCAGTCCCCACTGGGCCCCCTGGCTGGATAAACCTTTCTTCCCAGCTGCACTGGGGGCCTTGGGGTCTGCACTGCCCCACGCAGCAGAGCTGCTATGTGTGCACAGGGTGTGTTTTGCAGGGGGAAATGAAGGCATTGATATAGCCATGGCTTGAACTGTGGATTTTTTGGAAAAATGGACCTCCATTTCAGAGTGGTGACAGAGAAGGAGCCTTATTCCCAGCTTTGGTGTGCTCAGGGCTGCCCAGTTCATGGAGTTGTCAGACAGCTATGCCTCCCACCAGCTGCTATCGATGTGTCACAGTTGCTCTGGGCTGCAGCTACAGCCTGCAGGAGATGGCTGCAGTGACCTGACTGCAAGAGATAACTTGCAGTTCACTTGAAGTCACCAAGAAGTTATAGCCCGAATGGGAAAAGGGGTGTTCAGCTGCCATCACCCAAGGCAGGGCTGAACCTGCGGTTTGCCTTTATGCTTTCCTAGACAGGTACCATCTCCCTCTCCACTGCTTGCTGGCAGGATGTGGGTGGGCTGGACTGCAGGGTTGCAGTGGGGAGTATCAGGGGTGCCAGAGCATGAAAAAGAACTGGGAGATCTGAATTTAAAGAAGAGGAAAAGCAAATGTCTTCTTTTCATTCCCCAGTCCCTATGGTGAACCCTCTTCTGGGTATGAATATTTTTTGGATTCTCATCTAAGGGAACAGGAAGGTGGGGGGTGAAAGGGCACAAGTCAGAAATCAAGGCTTTCAGCTCGTTGCCCTCAGTGGGGAGTCCTTCTGTGCCTCAGTGCTCCTTGGTACTCTGAGCCATGTAGGCTGTGAGCTTTGGAGGGGAAAAGGAGAAACTGGCTTGGCTGTGTCTCTGGAATATGACCTACTCTTGAGTGCCATCGCTTCAGCCTTGCAGGGGTTCACCCTCAGCAGCTATTCTTGGTCTGAAAGTTAATTTCCTGGGTTGTTCTGACATTTCAGAACTGGCTGTGTCACTTGAAAGCGAGTCTTGTTGCTGAATTTCATAGGCACAGAGCTTGCAGCTTGCTCTGCCTCACTCTGAGCAGAGGCATGCAGGGAGGCAGGGACTGTACTGCTACCCTTGGGAGGGGACAGATGAGCCCTTCCCTCAGTGTGTGGCCTGAACCTTCTTTCTGAAACCTTGAAGACACCATGCTGCCAAGAAAGCTTGCTAAAAACGTGGCATCCTAGTACAGTTGCCTGCTCCATGGGGAGGCTGATGGCAAGATGAGTCTCTTGGGTTTGACTGCTGTGGTCTTGGAGCTTAAGTCAGAACAAGATTCATGACTCCTGCGTTTACATCCTGTAAACTTTTGGCTGCCTGCAGGCCTCATAAGAGACATTTAATAACTTTTTACCAGTTAAAAATTAAATACGTGTATTGTAAGAAGTCCTAGTAGAAATTATGATGGTGGCTATTAAGTAAACAGTGCATCTTGAAATCTGGAGCATGAAGAGGTTAGAGAAACTTAGTCTGGAAGTGCACATATCATATGAAAAACATTGGCCATATGATAAAAAAAAAATCCTGGCCTAAAAATCTTATTAAAACTAAAGACATTTATATAGAGGTTTGTTTCCTTTGTGGGGTGGTTAATCCTTAGGGTTGCTAAATAGTGCTGCATCGAACTAAAAGGTCTAGGCAGTTTGGAAAGACAATTCCACTCCAAAGAATCCAAGAATAGCATAGAATAATGCCAGTATTTTTCAGCTTGCTTTATAGAAATACATCAGTAACATACTGCATTGTGGCAAAGTGACAGTCAGAATGGGTACCGGAAGGGATAAAAAACACGCTGAGCCCAGCTAACGCTCTTATTTTGGTGAGGTCTTTCCCAACAGATATCTCACTTAGCCCCTCTGAGGAGCAGCTCCCCAATAAACAGGCTGGCAGCTTGGCTCTGGCTCCAGTTTTCAGAGGGCTCCTGAGATGGTTCTGTAAGAACTGGGCTTGAGGATTTTCCCAGCACGAGCATCTGTGGGCAGGCACAGTGTAACACCTCATGGCAGGTCAGGCTGTGGTGGAGCTGTGCTGCAGCTGGATGCCCTCCTGGGCATTGCTTTGTGTCCCGGAGAAAAGCTTTGTACTGAGCCAGGCTTGCAGGGAGTGGAGCCCCCTTTGGAGTCTTGGAGCTGAGAACTCCACTGGCTTTGGCGTCTCACACATCAGTGCTCAAGTAGTGTGTGACTTTCTCCACAACACCTTGATTCATGCACCACTTCTTACATTTGGAAGATGCAGTTCCCTCCATGACAGATCCTAGGTCAGCTCTTGGCCTGTGCTCAAAACCCTTTTGCAAGGCCAAGCCATCCTTCATGAGATCCTTTGGTCATGTTCAATTCCTGGGCTACTAAATGTGTGCAGTGACCCTCTCCATAGCAACCAGTGAAAACGTCAATAATCTCTGTTATTGAAAACCATGGGAAATTGTGTACCTAGGAGTGAATACAGATTGCACTGGTTTAAGCACTAAGACAAAAGCTTTTCAAGGATCAGCCATTTCACCACCAAATGAAAACAGCTTGAAAAATATATTAAGGACATTTGAAGAGTTTTGGTAATAAAATAAAACATTTAATAAAGAATACTTTGTAGTTCTGTGTTGTCTTTCAGCAGTGATTTACCATCAGGGTGCTGCCTGGATATTGCAAAGAAAGGTTTACTAGGAATACAATAGATAATAAATTAAAGAGATTAAATCTCATCCCTGTGTGTATGTGTTAATAAAAGATCCCCATAATACTCCTGAAATACAGGAAGTATAAAAGATAATAGTGAAAGTATAAAGTGGAAATAGAATGTTGTGAGTGACTAAACTAATCAGTGGATTAATGGATGGCCAGTGTGAGCAGAGTCTTGCCGGCAGCTCACATAGATCTCAGCAGAGCTCACCATTGTATGTGGAGAATAAAACTGACCTTGATATGAAGGGCTGCAAAATTTCTGAATGCACTTCCCTGAAATGCTGTGCATAATTCCATCATTGACAACTGACCCATGTTTTCCATTCTGAGAAACCCAGTTCACCTTCTGGGAACCCACTGACCAAGTAGCAGGATAGTTTCCAGAACGGGAGGGGAAAGTGGAACTGCATTTTGTTGGTACCTGTTCTCTCAATACAGGGACAGTAGGGATAGATCCCCAGCAATGTTAGTCTTTCAGGGGAATTCGACATCAGATAAGTTTGAATACATTAGTACCTGTAGAAACCTAGCTCAAATGTGTTGTCCAAGTTAGTTGTTAGAGGACAGAAAGCTCATGCTTTGGCCTCTGACAGCCTTTAACCCTTGCTTTTTGATTCCTCACACAGTAAGTCAGCTGGAGATTGTTCTGCTTGTCTCTGACAGCACATGCTTTCTTAGCAGCCTGTTTTTCTGGAGCTTTCAGGCATTTGTGAATTGCTTCTATTCTTAACAATGCAATATATAGAACTGGAATGGGTGTCTTCCCAAATGAGTCCTTGAAACCACTGCTAGGTTTCTCTTAATTTTCATCTCTATCCTTTTGGATACATCGTGTCTGAAAAGATGGGCATGTGCACATGTACGGGTACACATGTATGTACAGACTTACAGACACACATTTAACATCCAATCTGTCCAAATGTAAGTTTCGAAAAATATCAAATCTATTACTCAGAGATCATAAGAGGATTGAAATTATAAGGCTTTTTTAAACATATGTTATTTTGAGTTAAATGTATACTTGCTTCAAGCTGCTCTGTGCAACCATGGAGATGAGAAAAGTGCTTTCAGAAAATGAAAGCCGGAAATTTTTAAACAGGATAATTCTAGTAGCTGGGGCTGTAAGTGGCTTATTAAGAAGTCTTGGAACTTATACTGATGTGGCAAATTTGACAACAGTGAATATGAAATAGATTTGCACAGTGCAGTTGTGTGACCCTGGTTACCTGTCAGCTGGCAGGGAGCAAATTCCCCTGTATGGCTACAAGCTGTCTTCATTTCTTAGGTCTTGTTCTTCTGTTTATTACCTTCTAGTTCTTACATAATAGAAAAGATGAAAGCTGTCACATTTTCTCCCTTTGAAAGACTCATGTGCAAGGGTAATTCACTGGTGAATGAAGCAGGATAGCCTGGAACAAAACAGGACCAAAGCACTGGTATTTCACTGGCGTCTGACCGCAGACACCAAGTGTTATATCGAGTTATATCAATTATGTAGAGAATCATGTCAATCCAGAGAGCATCCCCACTGCAGCAAGGAAGGCAAAGCACAGGCATTCATGAATTGTGTCTACCTTGAACTGTTCTTTTTATTTAGTGCCAGGCAATGAGGAATTGTGTTTAGAAACCTGCAAGTTAGAGGTTTCTGTACAGTTATGCTCTGAAGTTCAGGAGGATAATGAGCTAGCAAAAAGTAACCTTCAGCCAGGGGTGAGCTGGAGGAATCAGGGGATGTTTTAGGCCATCTAGTCCTGTTTCTGCAAAGCAAGGAGAGCAGTCTCCAGAAAGCATTCACAAGAAAACAGGTTGGGGCTTCTCAAGGAAGGAATGGAAACCCATACCTCTACCAAGACCAATGTGGCATCTTGGGCTCCGAGCCAATGCTAAAGGCTCTGTGGGTGACTTGGTGGCTGTGCCAGCTCCACACCAGCTCTGCTGGCTCAACACTGCTGCTGGGAAGGCTCCTGCAGAGTCAGAGCGCAATGGTGCTGAAAGCACCAGCTCGCTATGAATATATAAGTAGCTCAGTGCATTCAATTAGCAGAAAATTTGGTTTGTCTCATTGCTGAACAATTGCAATGTGGAGAAATTTAATTTTATGGTGGCTGAGATCCTTTTGTATGAAATGACAAACTAAGGAAACTCCAGCAGTACAGTTATCTATCATGAAGCTATTTTACAATTCCTTCTACTATATAAATGACACAGTGAAAAAATCCCTTATTAGTTTAGACAGCAACAGTTCTCTTTCATTAACAGTAAAGGATTGAAATTAGTTGTACAGTCCTTGCACTGCCTGGTCACGACAGAAAGTCTCCCTCTCAATTAATAGCAGGTAATTTCATCAAAAGCCATGTTTCCACATGTTGGGATCACCAGGCACTCTCTGGACCCTCTTCATGGCAAAGAGAAGGATGCAAGTTGCATCCAGTGGGGTGATTTTTTCTCCTGTCTCTGTTTCCATGACATTGACTGGTAGAACTTCAGTTTCAGTGGAAGAATTATGAAGTGAAAGGCCTCAGGTGAGGCAGGTTGGCTGTGGGAGCTGAAGATGCTGCAAAATTTTCTCATTCTTCTGGTTCAGCCGCTCTGTCTCTGGAAAGTACTTAATTTCAGCCCTGTAGTTCTGGAAGAAAATATACCTTTTTGCTTCAGGGCTTCAGCAAATGTATGAAGAAGCAGCTTTCTTTTTGTGCAGTTCATTCCATTAACGTTTCTTCTAAAGTGATTGGTACTGACTACCTTCCTCAGCACTTACATTTGTTGTTTTTAAAGACGGGATAATATTTTGTGGTTATCTTTTTCAATACTATTACAGTGAATGTGGTGCACCCAGGCAGGGGGAATGTTCAGGAGACAGGAAGATTTTCCCAGCACCTTGTAAGTTGTTTTTGTAAGTAAGACGTATTACCCTGGGTACCAGCATCTGAAAGGAGAAATTTCATTTTTCTTCACTTGTAGCACTGTGTACAGTAAACAGCTCTGATCACCACTAATGGCTTCTCCTGCCTGAAAGTCTTATCTTAAAAAAGAGGTCACGGACATCAGTCCAGGCTGAAAAGTTTGGATCTAAAGTCTGCTCTCTGTGTCATAAGTTCTGGCTTTTTTTTCTTATCCTCAATGGACCAGCCTCAAAGTTTGTCCTCAGAAGCTGTTGCAGATCTCAGCTTCCCCTGACAGCAGCAGTCGTGCAGAGCTGGTGTCCATCCACAACCAGAGAAAGGACAGAGGATCAAAAGGCTGTGCCCTGGAGGTCACATTTGCAGGAGAGGGGGAAAGACATCAGAAAAGCTCTGTGGGGTGTATCTGTGTAGGTGGAGTTTGTTCTTGCTCTGATATCCAGCATTTAGAAACACTATTCTGAAGACAGCTTGTGAGAAATACAAGCAAGAAAAAACCTGCCTCAAGCTTAAACTTTTTAAAAAAAAGAGGTCAGAGGTGGTGTTCTCAGAGTTGAAATGGGAAAGAGATTTTTTTGAGAACAAAGGCATCGCTATCTGAGCAGATGTAATATTTGGTGACTGGAAGCTGAAGACATAAATTCCTGGTTAAATGAAAAATGTAAGCTCATCAGGGAGGCTAATTCAAAATTTATCTAAAGATGAGGGGAGTCTTAACTCTTGGAAGTTTTACATGAGCTGAGTTATGAGACACTGTCTGGTCATGGCTGTTCTGGGTGATTTTCCCTTTTTGCTGGGCTGCACGTTGGGGCAGGTGATCACAACAGCTATTTCTGTTGGGAGACTTGTGCTGGTGTTTTTTATGGCACAACAACTCTGTGAAGAGATCTCTGAGTTTCCACGGCTCTTGACAGAGCTCTTCTGCCAAGCAGGGAATGTACTTTAAATGTGCACTGAAGAACAATGAAGGTGCCTTGTTGGCAGTGCCTGATATATTAGTCTTTGATAAGGGATGCAGATCCCTTAAATTATTTAGATGAAGAGGGACGTTTAGTTTGTCTGAATGTCAGATCTCCTGGGTGAGAGCAGATTCATTTATAAAAAGAACTGCACTTAGTGTGTCTGAAGGGAGTATTGATTAAAGGAAATGTTGGGAAGGAGATACAACACAGGACAGGGAGGGAGATGACCGACAGATTAACACAGGTTAATTCTGAAAGGGAGCAAGCGATGTGGTCCACATAATGAGCAGGGATGGAGGAAAGAGAGAAAGCTTGCAGAGCTGCTAAATATGTTATTCATGTCTTAGACCTGTTTTCCTTCAGAGATGTGACACCACTGAGCAATTAAGGGGAAAACTCCAGAATTGTGAGGGCTCTTTGAGGAGAAGCCATAAGAACTTTCCCAAACTAGGCCTGAGTCCTTATTGGAAGACCTGTTCTTGGGAGGCAAGATGTGGTTAAGTGTGGGGTTGGGCTGTGAAGGACTGCAGGGGATAGGAAAATGTGAGGATGCAGAGTATATACCATGATATTTTGGAGAAACTGGGCTAGTCTATTAATCTAATTTGCATAATCCTATTAAATGTAGGCTCAAAGGACCTCAAAAGTTCCTCTGTGTTTATCGTTCCCACACCTTCCTGGAAAGGCTGAGAAGTGGGGAGCTGTGGTGTAAAGTGTTTTAACCCATATCATCCAGCTGATGGTTTTCTGAGCTCTGAGTTAGAACCCAGACAATCCAAGCAGAAGGTGACACTGGTGCTATTGAGTTCTGAGAAAGGGGAATTGCTGCTGGTTTCAGGTGTACTTTTGGACAACACTGGTTTATTACCTTTTTCCAAACAAGGCCACATGGCTCATCTGTTACATGCAGGATGGGACAACAAGTTTTGTATGTTTGTTTGGTTTTTTTTTCCCATATGCCATGATTTCTGAAATTTTAGAATTCCAAGGAGTGTGTTTCTTGATAGTTTGATGGAAATCTCTATTTCCAAGCAATGCTACAGACGGTCAAAATAAGAAATTTTAAATAGTTGTAATTCAAAATTTTTAGTGGAGGAGGGACATTTTGCCTCTGGAATTTCCCATTTAGTTTCCCTTTGAGCCATTTCTAGGCATTTTTAAATTTTCATTGCGTGGAAGATATATTTGTAAAATTATTCCTATGTGAATACTCTTTCAGTGAAATAACCTTTTCCCCTCTGAGCACTCCATACTGTGATGTCATGAAGATGCCAAGGGAATCCTGAACCTTCAGTTTCCTGCAGGAATAACTTCAAGGCTGAGACATTAGTCTTTTAGCCAGCACAAGTTTGATCTCTGTTGTCTTTTCTGTGGATTTGTGGACCTGGACGTTTTTGTGATCCTGTGTATCATTTGTGCAGTTTTACAGTAAGAATGTAATTTACTTCTTCTGCAGAGCAGCACCTGTTCCTGCATGTCAGGAGAGAGTAACCTTTATGTGAATTACTTTGGAGATTTTCAAGCTGTGGTCCATGGAACCCTGTTGATCTAAAGATTAGGTTTCACAAGCCCATGGAAAATAACTTGGAAAAACAAAAGCTTCCCATCTGTAGACTCAAATTTGTGGCCCCAGGGGGCCACATTTCCATCTGAACATTTGTAGGAGTTTACAGATGTACAGAATTTGGAAACTTCTCATGCGGAGCGATCAAAATGAAAGTCTGCAGAAGCTGGTTTAGAGTTGTAGGAGACTTGCTAGAAAACCCCAAAACCCCAAGCTCTGAAAAGTTCTGGTTTACTTGTTTGGTGAAACCAGGATGGCTGTTGTGTACCAGTGGCCTAATGAGTAAAAGCATGAATAAAGGAATCAAAATGCTTTCCTAAGGTCAATTCAAGGAAGTAAAGAAAGACCTCTTGATAAATATGAATGATGGATGAAAGAGCTTCTGAGAGCAAGGTCTGATTGAGCAGAATATGTGGTCATTTCTAAATTCCTTCTGTTAAAAAAGTCAAACAAAAAATTTGCTTCCAAAAAACAAAAAAAAGAAAACTTGCAACATTTTGTTGCTGCTGGAATCATTTACTCAACTGGGTTATCAGTTATAGTGAGGATGCTACTGTGGGTGAAGTTAGATAGGAGATCATTGATCCACATTTAAGGGACTGGATCTTAAAATTAAAAAAAAAAAAAAACAAACCCACAGCAGAGCTGAAAGAATCTTCCAGAACTTTTTTCACCTTCCAGAGCCGCAGCTCCTGAGGAAGGTCATGTCACCAGTGTTCATGCATGATGGAGAAGGTGTATTCAGCTATGCTGTCATGATTATCTCTGATGTGGGGTGGACTCCCAGCAGATGAAACATCATTACTGGAGGATCTTTGTGATGGAATATAGGTACTTGCTGTCCTGTGGAACAGTACATTGCTCACAGCTATACCTTCAGTGATTAACATGTGAGATGTGATGTCTGTATGCACCTCATCTCTCTGTTTTTGTGAACAGACACACATTCTGGTCTTTGGATTCTGATTTTTCATATACATTAGCATAAACCTTCAATAACTCAAGAGATCTAATGCTTATCTTAGTGACGAAGTGTGGATTTGCTCTATAGGTGTTTATGAAGTTACTTTGTTTTTATATAATTTTGACAGAGGAATCAATTATAGTGAAATTGCTTTTTGTGTGTTTCTTGTTACCTGCAGGGTGTATTTTCAGGGAGTAATATCACATCCTAACTAGGTGGATAAGCAGACAAGCATATTTCTAAACAGGATAAATGAGCCCTGGTGAAGCACTGAACTAACATTACATTCCTACTTATATCCAGCTAATTCACTGCATCACACAATCTATCTCTGGATGTATGATGAGATTTTTGGAGGCATACATAGAAGCAATTCAGTAGGTAATGTACACAAATTTTCAGCTGAGTCTAGGTGCTTAAGTGTTATTAAGACCTTTGAAAATTGCCTTTGATATTCTGAACAAAAAGTCAAAGAGGGTATTTTTACTTTTGATTAAAAATTGACTGAGTAGGTGTAAAGATATATTGCTATTAGCTGAAGGGGAAACATTTTCTAGAAAAGCATACCAAGTCTTCCTTCGGTTTTTATTTATTATTCATCTTAAAGGTTGCAAGAATAGATGGACAGAGGATGAATGTGGTTTTTTATTACCTGAATTTAAATAGATTGCCCTATTCTCCTCACCTTGAGGAAAGCCTGTCAGCTAGCAATGCTAGGCGGGGCCCTGGGACCTTTGCTCTTCTCTTTCTGAGTGTCTGTAACATGGTCCCTAAACACCTGCTTCACTCATCACAAACCCCATGAAAACCAGCTTGATTAAAGCAGTGGGGGGAAAGACAGAGCAGGGAATACAGATTTCCTTATTTTGTCCTTCTGAGGTAGCAGCTCTACATTGCCCTCCGCCTCAGCCAGACAAGCCAACTGATTTGTGACTTCCAGGGACACCAGGAGGAGCTGGCAGCTGATTTGGAATATCATTAAAAGGGGGCTGTGTTGTGGCATCACATGAGGACAAGGGAGGATAACCTCGTGAGGGTGTCCTTGACACAGACGGGTTTGGCATGGCTCAGGTGAGGATGGCACGGCTGCAGGGGGCACAGCTGTCACAGGAGGCACAACAGGCGGAGGGTTTGGCACTGACCTACCCGTGTGAGAAGGGCTCCAGCCCCTCTGATGTGAGAAAGCATGCTCTCCTCAGAAGCTGTCACCCTCGTGACGGTCTAAATCGCAAGGTAAGCAGGTTTATGCTTTCTCAAATGCTTGTTTTACAACAACCATTAGAACCCAGGTCTTCTTAACATTAAAAATTTCCATCCTTTTTTGCATTTTGCTATGTTCTTGGATGTCACAGTTGTCATGGCACCTATGAAAACTGACTCATTCCTCCTCTAGAAAAACACACCAGGATGCTTTGATCCCTCTCTACTTTGCTTTAACCCTTGAGTCAGGGCCCTACTGGTTTTCTGTATCTGTCTCCCAGCATCTGACTGTACTTCCCAATACACCATTTTTCTCTCATTGGAACATTCCACAGAGACAACGTGCCACCTTCCCCTCCAATGCCCACATGGTGAGATGAACTCCTCCAACCCACTCTGGGAACACTGGGTTTGTAGTCCCATGTGCAATGTGGAAATCCAGCAAGGAGTCAAGGTCTTACCCAAGGATTTTCTTATCTACAACTGCTTTATCTTAGAAAGCACTAAGGGAGTTATAAATGTGGTGTGTGAGGGAAATAACTAGTTTTAAACACAATCCTCCACCCTGCCTCTGAATCGAATTTCCAGTTGTTGCCTATAGGTGCAGTTTTGCAATTCCTCCTGATTTTTCATCTGTCTGGCTTAACATTATTGTGTCCTGATGGGATGACCCAAACAAATGGTTTTTAAAGCTCTGATCCTGCCATGTGCTTGCAAAAATGAAATTTCAGCTTTCTCCTGGTTTGTGTGGAAGTGTGGGTGTCTGAGAGTCAAGTGGCTCCATCTCAGCATCTCAGGCGTGCAAGAACCAGAATAGGTGGATGGCAATGGCATTTGAACATAGGTGAGTAGTAGCAGGGAGTTTCTGGTGGCTGTGTTTTGCCAGTCTAGCATCATCAGTTAAGGACATGAAAAAAAATCACAGGCTCTATCTGCTGTCCAAATGTCAGCCAGAACCTAGCACAGACACAGGGGTGCCAGCAGGAAAGAGATTCCACCAGCTGCTGTGTGAGGAATTGGCTTAATTAATCAGTGGCATGGTATTCCTGCACTGGCTTAGGATCAGCAGTGCTGTGAAGATGAGGGAACTCAGCAGAGGTCAGCCCAGGACAGGACTGATAACCCTGTAGAAGCAGTGAAATGGGGGTTTCTCCATATTTCACTAGATATATTGGTGTTTGGGGTAAGGCAATGCCTTATTCTCTTGAAACCTCAGTCCAGCCTGTACACCTAGTACTAAATTCATATTTTAATACCTTATTTTTGTTACAAATACGTGGTGTAAAGGCAAGGAGTTTCATCTTATCTGCTCCTTACTACAGAAAAATAGGTTAGAGATCTCCTGAGAGGTCCTTGCTTGTCTCCTCTACTCTTGACCGAGCACTTCTCTTTTCTACTGAGCATGGTTGCCACTGACAACATTTATCTGGAAAGGAATAAAGCAAGCCTGAAGGGACAGAGCAGGCAGTTCTCATCTTCCTTCTTCATAGCAGTCCCCTACCTGATTTCTGTGCTCTGAAGGAAGGGAATAAACACTGAATACAACAGAAGAAGTGAAGTACAAAGTGTGACCTCTGCTCCCAAAGCTTTCTCCCCACCTGATGAGAGAAAGTGCATTTCTTGAACCAACAGGGTCATGAAGAGCTTGGTCCTTCAAAAAATGTTTTACAGCTCTCATCACAGCAATGGATCTCTGCAAGAACAAGCTGGTATCAGGTCCCTTGAGGATGTTTTATTTATGTCAATTGGCACTTTCTGGTTTACTTATAAATAAAGAAAATCCCAGGAAAAAGGCATAGGACAGAAAGCAGCTATTCTGCAGCCTCTAGAAAATTATTTCACTTGTTTCGGGGTTTTGTCTTTGGCTTGTTTTGTTTTTTTTCCTTTTGGCATGCAAAAACTCTATAGCAGGAGGGATTAGAAGAAGAAAGTTAGAAGCTACATGTAGTGATGGAGATACCAACTAATTTAAAATAAGATACAAGATTAAAAAAAAAAAAAGAAAAATCTGGCCGAGCCATTTGGGAGGGTTTGGGAGAGGATGTGAGAAGGGAAGGAGTCAATCCTAGAGCAGGGACTAAAAATATGGCACATTCAGATGAACTTTGCTTGTTCTCAAGGCTTAGCTGAAAACATTTTGTATGTGTGCACCCAGCTATATTCTTTCTTTATCTCTTGCATGGTAGGACTTAGGCCACTCTAAGGCACTATGATCTAAAACTGGTCTGGGACCAAAGCAGGGCTGAGACACTCTGGTTATTTGGTAGAAAACCTCATGTTGATGTTCTGTCTGTGTGCAGAAGTCATTTAATATCTGTAGGGTACCTGCAGGGCTCTTTGATCCCAAATGCACCTGAGTCTCCCTGCAGCCTCTGGCACGGGCTGTCCCCAAAACCCTTCTGCTGCTGAAACAACGATGTGTTTGTGGACCCCAGGGTGCCCCAGCCAAAAAAGGGTAGTCACTGGGGAAAGCAAAGGGCTAAAGCAGAGTGAGGCAACGAGGACAGACAGCAAAGAACACAGCAACATTCCACTGTTGGCATCCGCAGCACCACACCCCAGGCTGACTCCCTGCTCCCTTCGAGATCCAGGGAGCAGCAGGACCAGGTGGACCATGATATCCAGAAGGAGATACAGTAAATATCTCATAGCCAGGAGCAGCAGCACGTCAGGACGGGATGGGAAGATTAGAGCAATGAAATGAATAGCAGGAAATGGAATGTTTTAAATAAAGTTAGTTGTTTATGGTTAAATTAAGAGCCTCTCATTAATTCTCTAGTCTGCCAGAATATGAAAACATAATGATTCCCTCTAAAAATACCCTATCCAAAACACAATTAAGAGGTTATTAGTAGGTATAGAGAACAATAAATAATAAAGGCTGTTGATTTTAATTCTTCAGAATTGACAGCTGGAAATGGAGTGTTTGCAAGCTGAGTAGACTGATACCCTTAAAAGAAAAGGCGTACATATCCCTGTGCAGATTAATTCTAGGCTATTTGCATATTTTACCTTGGAAAGTAATCTGAGCAGAGGCAAACATGATGCTCATTTCAAAGTCTTCTGAGAAAAAGGGGGAGTAGAAGGTGCTGGCTGCTGCTGCCGTCTCACAAACAGCAGTCACTCCTGAGCACTCTGCAGACCACATGCCCACAAATCTTTTGGCAGATAATGAAGAAGCACTATGCAACAGTGAAATGAGCAGATGTCTGCTGTGCTGAAGGAATTACATGAAGTTTAGATAAGGTGTCAAGAATAACTTCACTCGCTGTCTTGCAGAGTGTAATTTTAGGCAAGTGCAGCATAATTACTGGACAAATGTTGCAAAATTCCATAATTTTTAATTAAAAAATGTGACTACTGTAGCAATTTTTATGAACCTACCATGTCCATATTCTGCTTTCCCAGCAATAAAGTTTTACTGACATAAATTTTTCAGTAAAGTAAATTTTAGAGTTACATGTACTACTAAACTGAAATTAAAATTTCCATGAGGGGGATTGTCATCCTGTTTCCCCCAGACACGGAACTCAGACTGTGGGCAGTTCTGTCTAGATGCTACAAAGCAGCACATCAGAGTTTCATGGATTTCAAACCCCCCTCGTTACCTGCTTGCAAGACAACCATAAACCTCATACCAAGAAACAAAATATTTTAGTAGATGCAATTTGTAGAATTGAACAGTATTAATATCAGATCACAAATATCCCTAGAGAAGGAAAAGCAGAAAAACTCACACTATAAGCTAATTATTGCAAGTTATTTTTATTCAGCTCGTGAATGATTAACAAGGCTGGAATTTGGCCAAGACATGATGGATTTATTTGTTTATTAGAAGACTCGCAATGGTGATTATGGCTTGGGCACTGGAATAGGCTGGTTCCCTTAAGTAACTGCTGCTTTGTCAAAATTTTTCTTTGGCATTTCGAATGGCTTAATAATAATAATGCAAAAAATATACACGGCAGGTGACATGTTGCATCCAGAAGGTTTTAAGGATAAAATCTCTTTCCTTGCCAAAGGTGCCAGTAAGCCCTTATTGACCACTAATCCCAGAGAAGCTGTCTATGATCTCATTTTCTCATTTACTTCCATACTCAGTGAGTTCAGCTGATATTTAGGGAACTACAGGTGAAGGACAGTGATAGAAATGAGCAATGTGTGTTAATCTGATCCAACAAGGAAACATCCGTGGCAAAGCCTTATGTTATTGCATCATGAATGATCCAAAATTAAAGCAAATTCCTTCTAGGAGAAAAATCCTCACAACCAGATGGGATTTTTCCTTCGTGTTAAAGGAAAAGAAAATACAAAATTCTTTCAAAAAAGAGAGGAAAGGGTTAACTGGATTGTATGATGTATTTTCTAGTGATTTTCAGGGAAAACTGGCATCTGTGAAGCCCCTCCACTGAGGTATTCCACCTGCAGGGTTCCCTCTAAACAGCACCAGGAGTGACAAAACCCTGTCCTTGCCTGGACTCAAGGATCCAAACATTCACATTTCTTTCCACTGAAAAGCAAGGTATATCATCTGTTTAGTCCAGGTATCTAAATTTAAGTCAAAGGGATAGCAGTCTGGTAGTAGACATATTCACAACCAGGAACAGGAGATGAAAGGGTTGCCTTCTTTTTCCAGAAAACTTCAATAAGAGAAAGATAATTGACTATAAAAGCTGCCAAAATGATTTGAAATGATGCAATTTCAAATCTGTTGAGCAATTCTTTTCTGAAAGACTGAGTAGGTCAGAATTACAGATGTGGGAATATCTTATCTCATTAAAGTCCTCCCTATTCTTCAAGACCCTGCATATGCACAATTATATATTCAATTTGCAATTGAATTCAATTTACATGCTTAATGATCCAGAAATACAAGAACACAGAGGCGAATAGAAAGTTTGGCAACATTCTCAAAATAAAGAATGGTTAATCAATCAGATGCCTAGGTTATGAGAAGGAGGAAAGAAAACAAGGACAGGCAATGAGTGCTGAGACAGAAACAGAGTACAGACCACTCTCAGAGTAGATAATCAGCCAAAAGGATGTGAGGCTGAATATTGTCTGAAAAGCAATGTCAGACTCAAACCTTGTAACTGGTGCAGTGTAACACTGACTCTCAGCCCTGCTGTGCCTCAGCTGCCCAGTTTGAAACTGAAACAATTATATTATTTTGTTTACCTGATCTGTGTCAAGCCTTAGCTCAAGGGTTTTATAATTCGGTTGGTGTCTTTGAACCACAATGCAAATGTGGTTCAAACAGTTTCATACAAAGCCTGGCACAAGTCTGTTGTTTTCTGGATAATTTTGAAATGATGCAAAGCAGAAGTTCACCAGTGTCTCCTGTAGAAACACTGCTGGGATGCACTGCATGAGCCAGGAGTCTGGGGGAATATGGGCTCTGAAGGAAGACAAGGAATAGGTTGCATCAATGCAGCAGTCAGGGAGTGAGGAGTCATAGCAACACCTTCTCAAAGAGGTCTGCAGCAAGGGCACACCCACTGAGTGGATCAGCACATGCAGGATAAGTAATGTGATTTTAATCTGCTTAAGGAATTTCCAGAAATAAACATAAACAAGGAAGAAGAACTCTGGCTGGAGATCTAAGCTGTTTACTAGATGGCTACTGATGGTGCATGAGAGTACAGTATTGCCTCCCATGGGAAGAAGAATTTTTCTTTAATTTCACAGTTAACTATGGGAAGATTTAAGCTTTTGATTATTTTATAGCCTTCCAGATTTGTGAATGAAGTTTTTAAAAGAGCGTACTAAAGGCCAAAAAGCAAGGAAAAGATAAATATTAGCCAGGTGTTTATTGTTGTGACAACTTCAACCCAACTTCATGTACTCTAAAACATACATTTGGGACATTTTAGGGTAGATGACCTTGCAAGAGCTGGAGTAAATTTTTGTTGTACAAAAGTTCAGTCTCACTCCAGCAATCTGTGGACCATTAGTGGCTTCCTCAGGACCATTAAGGCACCCAAGAAATGTTGTGCAAACTCTGATGAGAAACTGAGGATGGGATGGTAAATCCTTTAGTAGTGATCCCTGAAGGACAATACCAAGACATAGGAAGAGAAGAGAGACTTGCACTTTATTGCTGCTTTCATGTGCTAAATCTGACTTTCTTCTCACTTATTGATTTTAGAAAATGAAGTCCTGATATACTGCAGGCTAAATGAGAAGAATAATAAAAAAATTATTTCTTACAGCTCTGGAACTACTATGCTGTACTAGGCTGTAATTTTAGGAATGCTATTAAGTGTTTGATTGGTGGCATAAAGTTACTCTTTACTGCATCCATCATCAGAGTTTCTCATGCAGATGAGCCTTTGCTTTATAAGGAAGGGGACTAGAGAGCAACAGGAAGGATCCAGACACCAGACATAATTCTGCTGAGAACAGGTTGCAAGATTTATTCCAAGTTCACTTTTCCCTCCTCGTGAGCTGGACATCTGGCTCCAAACCTAGGCCAGGTTGCTGGGCCATCACAGAAACTGCAGAGGAGGTTGGTGGAGTTCAGGCTCAAGAGACAGCTGGGTCACAAGATAGCATGACAGCTCCCAGGGTGGCAGCAATGTAAAAAAAAGCTAAGAAAGTTTTAAAGAGACTCTTCCAAAACAAGAAAGGCTCAGAAATGGTCTGTGCAGGAAAATATTGGCTTTACCAGACCTTAGAAGTTTCAGAGGGACTGTGAGGAGCCCGGTTGTGTCAAGACTCCCACTGAGAAATTGTTTGATATCCAGTGAACAAAGTGCATTAATATCCTGCGTGCTCCTTGTGGGATCTCTTTTGCCCGAAAATACTTTGAATTTATAAGAGCTTTCTGGGCACTGCACAGCACTCTCACTGCATCCAGCAGCAACAGAGTGACTTGCAAACAGGTCAACCAAAGACTGAGCTGAGAAAGAAGCTTGTGTGATCCCATCCTCAATCTAGAAATTCACCTGGAAGAAGAATTGTACTTGGCAGATGTGATTGAGTCTACACAGTGAGCAGCTTCATAAAGCAGCCAGTCACCTCACTTTTAAGGGACAGCTACATTTACCTCATTTAAAATAAAGAATTTAGGTTGAGGCACACCGTTGGTCTTAAGAACAAGTGTAAATAACCTGCAAGCTGCCTTTCTCCAAAACTCAAATCATTTCTTGTTCTAGGTTGCTTGCAGTATGGTTGCTTCACTTCCCCTACATTGTAGATTTTATTCTCCCCTTTTTCTATATCCTATCATTCCAGGGGAGCAAGAAGTTAAAGGGAGCCAAAGGGAGAGATTTCAATAAGATCACATCTGTTAGTGGGAGAAACATTGCTGGAATATTGTCTTGTCATTTGCTAGATGGTGTTAATGAAAACATTATGCAAGTTGCTGTGGGATAAGAGAGGCTCATTGCAGATGCAAACAGATGTTTCAGCACCAAAGTAAAAATGCTGGGAATAATTTTAGCTGTAATTAACGTAGTGCATTTTACAACAAATTTGTACCTTTAAAAGTGTCTTGAAGCTGTAACCTTGAATTATATGATTGTTTTGTGATAGATGTCAGTGGAGCACTGTGGAAATTTTCTCTAGCGAGGATGAAGACACCACACTTGATGTCTCTTCAAAGGGGCTCCTGTGAATATTAGTGCAATTGCTCCTTTACAGCCATGGCCCCATTGCATGCTTAAAACCCACTTTCCTTCCCTGCCTTCCCAGCTCCATGATCACTTCATTCCATAACTTTCTCCAATAATGCTATTGCTGAGGAGAGATTCCTTCCTGCTTCCACCCAGTGATCAGCTCCTGTCCTGAAACCTCGGGACTGATTTAATAGCCCTTATAATTTTCATCCTGTCCAGCAGTAGTAGCTGTTTTCTAGAATATCTCAAGTGTTGAGAGGGATGAGTAATGTCATTTAGAGGCTTGTGCTGAGAATGAAGACATTAGGAACTGAGTCCTTTGCAACAAATCATTATCCCCACAAAGAATAATGGTCACTGTGCTGTGTTTGAGCCTGTGGTGTGAGCATGGCTGTCCCCCCATGTCAGAGTGCATCAGCCTCACCAAAGCCCGCGAGAGATGCTTGCATTAGAAACCCCCCAAGGATGTACTCACTGTGCCACAGCAAAAGGGATGTGCTTTTGTGCTAGGAAACCACAGCTGCCTGAGTTATTGTTGCAGAGGGTACATCCTTGTCAGCCTTAATAGTAATTTATATTCCCAGGTCAGGCATTTACAGGAAGTCAGCAGTGTCAGTAGGGGATGAATCAGCAGAAGCTGCTTTTTGGAAAGTAACCTCTGGAACAGGTCTGACAACCAGTCTCATTCAAACAGTTATGGCTCCTGATGGACTCAGAGATGTTCTGACATGCACTAATGAGGATGGGACAAAACTGTCCCTGTAGTTTGTAAGTCCAGGGCTGGGGGATTTCTGCTTGGCCCAGGTCCATGCAATCCCATGCAGATGGAAGTGCTGACAGCGGCAGCACGGCTGGGAACAGTCACAGGGGCTGGATCTATAGCAACACCCATCTGTGGGACTGCTCATGTAGGCCACACAGGGGGAAAAATGTAGAAAAAATAGGATTATGTATTGAATCCGGGACTACTGAGTCCCAAAGAAAAAGCATTCCCATCCTCACCCAGGAGTGGGGATGTCAGCAGTGAGTTTTCGGGGAGCAGTTCAAGCCCTGACCCCAGAGCACTCCCAGAGCACTGCACTGCACAGGGCGATGCTGAGGCCATGGCACGACCAGCACAGCTGCTCCCTATTCATCATTGTTCACTTCTCTCCACGAAATCTGAAACTGCTTTCCTTTCTGACACTGCCTGCATAACAAAAGCTTGAGCATTATCCCAGCAACTGAAAACTTCTCTCCCTTTGTGTTGAGATGTGGAGCATAAAATCAAAACGGTCAGATAGGGAGTATTTGGCCAGCTGTGGCAACCAAAAGGGCCTGTGCAACACATACAAGTTCACCCTGTGTTGGCGTGGATATTAATTTGGCCTAGACTTCTGATGATGTATAGTCTGTGATGACAAGGGTAATTTTTTTTCATGTAGCACTTTTTACCTTGTTGTTAACTGAACATTAACAACTCCTAAGTCATAGCCAGACATTTATTTTACCCCTAAATCACCCACAGAATCCCGATAGGAAGATAATTTATCAATAAACCAAACAAATTCCAGTAACTGTAAATCAATGGGAAAGGATTATTTGCCAATTTAACCAACATATATTTTTTTTTCTTTCTTTCTGGTCTTGCAGATAAGGAGACCTAGTTAAAATGCTTTATTATACTCAGTTTATTTTACTCTGCCCTATTTTAATGATAGTGGGCAGCATATTCTCCCCAGCATTAAAGGGACAGATCCTGCTTCATAGTGGTATAAATCCAGGACAACTCCACTGCAGAGCTCCTTCACAATACTTCTGTATTAAGAAGGAAGAATAAGCCAAAACCTCTTGTATTGCAGAAAATGGTAGAGAGGCAGAAAGACAACTGGGTTAAAAATCGTGATAGAGAACTCTTGTGTGAGACACCTGTAATGTTAGGAGCTGATTTGGGAAACTCTGTGAGAAAAAAAGAACTACCTTTCCATAAATACTTCTCGAAATAAAAAAACCTGAAATCTCTTTTAAAAATCTGGCATGAGATTCAGTTGAGGAAAAAAAAAAGGTGGGTTAATTTTAATGTTGATTGTAGTGTGGGGGATTTCTTCTGGCCAGGGCATAGGATGTACAAGGTACAGGAACCTGGGGCACTGTAGCAGTGCAAACATGCTTACCCTTATTTCAGGTGAGGCTGTGGGCTGAGCCTGAGGTTAGTGCTGAAGAGCTAGAAATAAGACTTTATGTTTAAAAGATAAGATCAGAAGTGGGATCAAAATGCAGCTGTAGTAGTCAAAATTCTTCAAAATAGCCAAGGTTGAAGTGTTCAGTTTCAAGCTCTTGTAAACTTTCCTGATTTCTCACCTTTGACTTTCCTATTTGGCTTTTAAAACAAACTCAGAATTACTCAAAGTGTTCCTGGCAAACAGGAACCCCACCCTTCATCTGTCTGCGGTGAGAGCAAGCACAGATTACTGGCTCCCTTAAGGTGAAGGTCAGGAGACAAGTTGCTGTTGAGAATCTGTGTAGCTGCTAAACAGGTTTGCAACACCTCCTGTCCTACATCCATCCCTGTGTGCTGCACTCTCTCCTTTGCCCTGTACTAACCCTGCACGATGCCATTGAGAAAACTGCCTGCGACCTGCACCATCCTCGCTCTGCTTCCAGGCTTTTCCAACTGCTACAGTCCAGCAGATCTGCAAAGTCTGACTTTAGGAAATAGTTCATTTCATTTAAAGGCATTAATTGAAAGGCCAAGGACACTTGTAAGAAAAGAAAAGTAGAATCATGTCCCTTTTAGAGTTGTATTGGGCTGTTGATGCACCTAGCTGTGCCTCCTCAGCTGTTTTCAATCTCATTTGCAGCACTGGGAGTGTTTAAGCCCTGGGCAGCAGCTTGTTTTCCCTCACAAAACTTAGTCCTGCTGCTGTCCCTTTCCTCTGTGCTTCAGAGGTGGTTGGTGGGGTTGTGGCACAGATCTCTTGTTTGACGTGCTGCAACTCCACTGGTGGGATTTGTCCTCTGCTACCCAGCCTGGCCGTGTCCTCGTGCAGCAGAGGGCTCTGGAGCTGAACTCAGTCACACAAAGGTAAGAGGCAATCCTCAGAGGTGCTCTAGGATGGGTGCAAAAACACCCAGCCAACCAATTTTTTTCCATCTGCTTGTTGTTCAAAAGGGAGTGGGGCAGAGAGGGATAGAGGACACTGAAAAGCAGCAAGACTGAAGTAAAAAGATCAAAGAGTGGGCGATTGTATTTGGTGGGGGAGGAAAAAAAAAGTGTTTGGCACCAGGGTACAGTATGAGTATAAAGTCTGGAATATGTTTAAACTGGGAATTGCAGAGGAATTTCTGTATGGAAGATGTCTTTAATGCCAGGATAGGTAGAGCATGTGGCTACATAGCACCTTGCACTTGGGAGGCTGTGTGCAGTGTACAAGAGCCATGAGATGCTTGGTTGTTGGCACAGGCCATCTCCTCCACTGCTGTGAAAAGAACGAGGGCAGGAGAGGGGTTGAAGTGTGCTGCAGAAGCAGAAATGAGGCTCAAAGCCTTCAGGCTGAAACCCCCACAGACCCTGCTCCCAGTCTGAGTATCCTGGCATGATGGACTTGAGGCTTTCTCTCCTGTAACACCAGGGCTTGCTGTGTGCTTTCATGCCTGTGGGCAGTTGTCCTTAGCTTTTTTTGGTTGCCATTTATGATTTCTGAACAGTTATTTGGTGAGAAATCATGTACTTGAACACCGTGACTAAAATGTCTGTTGCTCTATTTTCTGCTGCTACAATACTAATTTTCACCTGAGATTACTTCAGGAACTGTTGTCCTCATCTTTGCTTGATTTTTCTGATAGCACAGCCCTGAGACTTTTTCAGGTGCTGTGTGAAAAATTGCTATAATTGGAGAGGGTGTGAGAAACGAGAACCTCCTGTTTCCCACTGCTCCCATTAAGATGAAAAGAGAAATTAGAAAAGTTAAGCTGGAGCCAACGTTTCCCCTGGACAGTATTTTTCTTACTACTTTGTCAGCCTCATTTACCATTTCCCAGACTGTGCCTCAGTGATTTGGATTAGGTGAAAACCCACAATAACTTGAGCAGCTCAGTATGCACAGCACAAAAAAAAAAGACTTTCATAATGTAGGGATGCTCTATACATTCTTGCCTCTAAAAAAGCCCAAGTGAAATTAGAGACTGTGTAGGAGGATGAAACCAGTCACTATTTCGTTGTTTAGGGCAGGATGGGTGAAGAATTGAATGGTGTAATTGGCTGCAATGACCCTGCACTACCAGAACTCCTTTTCACAAGACATCCAGTACTCCATGCTAGCATGCCTTTTCCTGAAAGGGATTCAGTCTCACACAGCATTGCCAGCAGGAATTTGATTCATGCAGAAGCCAAATAACTGTGGGAGGAATAAAATCTAAAGTAGGCAAAGAAGAAATGCAGGCAAATTCCACCAGGTGTACTAGAGATACAGCTGGTGTCAGTGCCCAAAAAGGATGGCTTCCTAATCCTGCCCATTTGGGAAAATGGGAATCAAGTCTGGAGTGTGACTTTCTTGGCAGCGCTGGGTTAACAGTTGGGCTCAATGATCTCGGAGGTCTTTTCCAAGAGAAATTATTCCATGGTTCCGCACTACAGTGTGTGGCTCTGGATAAGTCCTGGAGCTCTAAAGTATGTCTGCAGCAAACTGCTGCTTCTGGGGATGTCATGAATTATTTAAGAGTGAGGATGCACATGGAAAAAAATCCATTCTTTGCCAGTGAGCAAAAGGGCTGCCCAAACCTGTTCCCTTGTTTGTGTCCATCCCCAAATGCTGTGGGAGCAGATACTGTCCATTAGCTCTGCAATGCATTAATCACAGGGGTATACCAAGGTTAATGGTTCTCTGCCCAATTTCCACTTGGTTTTCTGTACTCACATTCTGTCACTGAGTTTAATTTTTGTATATTTCTGCTGTGGAACAAAGGAGCAGGATCTTAAGTCTTTCTCTTAGAAGCAGAATTCCTGACTGGGAATCAGTCAGGAAGAAGTCAGTCTTTCCCCTGTCCTGCACCCAGTCCACCACCTTCCCTGCTGCGTGTTACCCTGAAATGGCAAAGAACAGATTCAGGTCAGAGACCACACTTCAGTGTTGAGGTCATTTCTTTTCCTGTTTGAATAGGGACAGAGGGTGAGGGGATAGACTTTAATTTATGGTGCAAATACTGAGCTGTGCTAGAAGAGGATGATGCATTTCAGGAGAAAGCTGTTCTTAGAACAGCCTCTGCCTTTGTGCCAAAGTTTCTCCAGAAATTTAGCCAAGAGGGCTGTTAGGATAGCAAACTACAGGGGAACATTCCCAAAAGAGTGGTTTCTTCTGTACACAGGCAGTGACATCCTGTGTGTTCAAGACCTCACTTCTGGACAAAAAATATAAGACAACCTTAGAGATGCAAATATCTTTTCTTCGTGTTGAGACAGCAGGATCATGGTAATCATCAAAACAAAAATGTGCACTGTCATTTGTGTACTGACAGGGGCTCTGAGCTCTAGAACAGGAGCTGAACTAAGGGGAGGCAAAGAAACAAAGGTAGACGGGCTGCTCTCGGGTGATAACCAGCCTGCTCCTCAGCCTCCAGAGATTTGGCTACCTTGGATAAGTAGATCAGCTCACAGTGCCCCCTCCAACAACTCTTCTTACTGCCTGTGCCACATTCCTCTCAGGAAAGAGTCTGAGGGTCAGCCAGACTAATTTTTCCCTCATCTTTCCTTCTCACTTAATAGAGAGGGAGTTAAATGACAGAATGATAAGCTGCAGGTCTGGCTGGATATAAACATAAGAAAGAGGAGGCTTTGAGACTGGCTTATCTTATCTCTCTATGCTCCCACAATGTCTAACAAACCACAGAAATAAAAGCAGAACCAGAATAGTCTTTTTGTTGTTATGTTGGGTTTTGTTTTGTTATTTTTCTTTTTGTCTAACTCTCTTGGGTTTAAAAAAATACACTTTGAAAAGTAAGGTTAACTCTCAAGATTTAAGATCCCTGCAGGAAACCTGACAATGCTTGCAAACTGGCTCATTTTGGTTGTGTAAGTAGCTGTTACCTTGAGATGTCCGATTTTGCCCATTTCACAATACGCCTTAGCAAGCAACCTTCTAAACCCTCTGCAGGTTAAGCCCCTGCCATCTGTGACAATTTCAGCTAAGACCCCCAAAAAGCAGATCTTTGGACAGGAATTGCCTTGGGTGAGGAAAGCTTATGGCTTTTAATGTTACTGTGATACTTGCTGTTTTACTTTTCCAAAACTTCTGCGACACCCTCCCCCCCTCCACGTCATCCCAGCTTTCAGGTTTTACCCCTTGTTCATGCAACAACAAGATGAAAACATGAATAACGTGGTCTAAGCATATGGAAGATTACAGCAACTGGTCAAGAGCCCAAACTGCTTGAGTTCAGTTGAAAATTTATAATTTCAAACTAATTTCATTAATTCAGTGGCATGACTCAGTGTTTTCTAACACATCTTTGGTTCAGCAGTAATATATTGCTTGGGTAATCTGCTAATAGCTTCTTTAGAATTGTTGTATTGAAAACAGCCTGGTTTGGATTGCTTCCCCCACTCCTTGGCTCCCCTTATAATATTGCAATGGGGTATTTCTCATGCTGTAGGAGAGGAATTTAGAAAATTATATTTTCTGCTGTAAATCAAAAATATGATAGTAGGAGTTCAAGATAGCTGCTCTGTGAAGGGTGTCCCTGTGGGAATGGCTTCAAGTTCTAAAACAGCCTGATTTTGGGACTAGATTTTTGCCAGCCACTTACAGACTGATAAAAAAAATCTGAGAGCTTATCAACACAAAGGGAGGACTGGAGTTGGAGCTAATTAACTTTTATCTAATTCGAAGTACACATGCAGGTATTGATAACTATTACATTAGGTGTCTCTCTCCTCCAACAAGCCATGTGTTACAGAGAACCCTCTCATCCGCTTGCCCTGCCTCCCCTTGCCAGCCGGAAACCTTTCAGGCTCGTTTCTACTGATAAGAAATGTCAAATACTCCAGGCTTCCCAGCAACAGCCAGGAGCCCGAGGGGCTGCTTTCACAACCAGCTGGCTTGATATCTTTGTCTTTCAGGCGCGTTGTGCCTGTTAGACAAAATCCATGGTGCACGTGTGCCACACTGTGCTGCTCCTCTGATGCAGCCGGTCGAGCCAGGCTGTAAACGTCCCTCTCCAGCACACAGATCTTTTGTGTTCCTTGTTCTCACTGCTCCTTGTACTCTCTAGTGAAAAGAATACATTTTTAAATACCATGCTACTGCTTTTAGACTTTTCCCCCTTTTCTCATGCCTAATCTTTTTTTTTTTTTTTAAGAAAGGAATTTTCACATTGCTGTCACTGTTCATCCCTGTAAATCTCTAGCCAAACATTTTGATAGCAAATACTCTCCTAATGTATAATTTGTGGGCATTTCCTTGGCTTGCTACGGAAGCATTTAAACTTCCAGGCCTGCTATTTCAAATCACTCCGTAAGACTTCACAATATAGGGAAATTGCAAAGAGGGCAGGGCACAGGAGTATGGAAGAAGCAGTATGATTTGCACTATTTACAGTCATGTATTAATGTAAAACCTGTGTGATTGTGTGTGTTGTGATCCAGATCTTCTTTTGAGAAAGGAAGTCCCTTCTCCACAACCGGCTCTGCTCCATGCCCCTCCATGAGGAAGTCCCATCCCTGGGGGGATGGAACACCAGCATTTTGCTTATGGATTTTGCTAGTGGTGTGGCCTTGTGCAAAACCAGTACTGCACAACTGGACAGAAGCAGTTTGAAAGACTGATTAGAAGAGTAGAGAGACAATTCAGGAGGGACAAGAATCATGGTTGCCCAAATCTGAGTAATGCTGAATTACAGGCTGGTGGATTGGCGCTTGCCTGTATACAATAACAAGTTATAGCCATGGCAGGTGCATGAACAGCAGAGAAAAGTCTCCATTGCCCTCAGCAGCAAGAATAGTGTTACTCTTTCTCCCCCTTCTCCCATCCTTGATTCTTTAGCCTTGGCTCTCCCCTACCTCTTGTTTTTCTTCTGTCAACTTGCTTAGGATGCTTCTCTGCTCCTGGAGCATTTATCAACTCCACAAGATTTTGTTGCTCCCAGTAAAGGGTAATCTCTCATGTTTCATGGAGAAATGAGGAAATGCTTCTCAGGTTTGACAGGAAAGGCAGTTTGGAGGATGGGGAAGAGCAGCCTTGTTGATCACACCGAACAAAACCCTCTTGAAAGAGGCATTGACTTAACTGTGTAGTCTATTGCTGATAATGGATGGCTGCCTGTTTCCTGTTGGGAATATTTAATATATCTGCTTTAAGGCTGCATGGGGACTTGAGGTTGGCTGGTCCTATTAATAATGCATGGGATGGCTGGATTTAAGTAATTATTATGCACAGAGTATAGTGCAGTGACATATTGGTGCAGAAAACGATTCCTTTAATAGGCTTGTTCCTTTTGGCGAGATCCCTGAGATAACCAGTTTGTTTGTTTGACAGGTTTATACCTTTCTCTCCTTCTTAGCTTTTCATTAAAACTGAACACTTTTGCTGAGCAGCTGCACAGTATTCGAGAAACCTCAGAGCTTTCAAGGGTGATGGGGTGGTGGGGCACTGCCCTGGGCACTGCCTTGCATTGGCACGAATCCTGTGCCCACACATGCTCTGCAGGGATAGGTTTGCTCCGAGGTGTAAGGCAGACTGTAACCCACTCTGTGTGCAGCACACGCCCAACAGGAGCTGTTCCTGCTGCTGTGCTCCCTGCAGGTAGCTCTGGGAAGAGGAGGGAGTGCTGGAGCCCACTTTTCCGCCTTGTGCCCAGGGTGGAAGGTGCTTCCCCCTGCAGAACGTACAGGGAGCCCCTGCCTTGCACGAGCACCAATATAGCGAGGAGCCCCAAAATGAATTAAAGAATAAACTTTTCAATTGCTTGAGTGGGAGGAAATAAGAAGATACTGTATTCTCAGGGGTGAATTTGAGCATGGGAGTAGTCCAGTCTTAAGCAGGATATTTTCTTTATGTGCAGGTTTTGTGAGCACTTTGTGAGCTGTTCTATTTATTTGTAAACTCCTGCCTTTGGGAGACAGCTATGGCTTGAAAGGGTTGATTACTGAGTGCAGTCCACTGAAATGCATTCAACCATTTTCTTTGAATTAGCCAAACTGACATGGTCTGTAAACAGAGAATCTTGTAGAGACTGAACATTAAAGAAATTTATATCTGCTTAAGCATTGACACTAGTCTCACCACTGTAGAGGAAGGAATTGGTCAGGAATTCATTTTTGACTGCACAAAACTCTTCCATTTTGCTTTCTCTTACAGTATATGCTTTTTGTTCAGGACATAACTTTCTCTACTAAATATAACAGGAGATCAAGAGCACTGGCTCCTTTGACAGTTCCTGATATGACAGGAACTCTCCAGATAGAGCAGCTTTTGATTCCTTCTCCTATGCACTGCCTTCATCATGAGTCAAAGCACTTTATCTAGAGAAGAGGGTCTGGGAATCCCATGCCATTTTGTTGCAATCTGGCAATGTTCACTTAATTAACTCACCACTAACTCGTAGCAGTTTGTAATTTTTTTTTCCCAGACAACATTTTCCTGCTAGATCCCCCAAAAGCCCCACAGCGTGTTTAATTGAAGGAATGATAATTTTAAGTTGCTTTGCTGCAGCTGTTTAAAAAGGGGAAAACAAAGCCATTAAGGCTATCTGAATTACATCACAGGAAAAAGTGTAATTTTGTTGTATATGCCACCCTTAGGCTGAGCTAAATTGTGACTTTCATAGCCCAGCCTGAAGGTGGTTACTTGACTTTTTCTTCAGTATTTTTTTCTGAATACTTCAGAGATAATGTTAATGTCCTTTATTGAGTCATGCCAACAACAAGTTCTTTTGAACTTTAGATTGGTGACATCTTGAGTATTTTTACTTCAAAGACAAAGTTCCTGTGAACAGGTCAGGAGCTGGGGGCTTGAAATAGTTTCTGGATCTTTCAGCTGAGCACCCAGGGAGTCAGGCTGCTCCTGCCCTTGTAGTGAGAGATGGAGAGATACGGTGTGTACTTCACTGAGCACTGGTGTTGTGCTGTCCTCTGTCCCCACGTTCCTGACTATTCTGTTGGTGAATCTGCTCCTGATCCGGTTTTTTGATCAGGCGTGAAATGAATGGGTGGTTCAGGAAAGGCTTTGCATGAAGAATCCAGCCAGGGAACTCTCAGTGCACTCACACCCATTGGACAAGTGAAGGCATCTTGGAAAGTGGCAGAGGCAGGACCCCTGGGGGCACTGAATGTCCCCAGCTTTCCCTGGAATCAGCAGGTTTAAGATCACTTATCCTGAAGGCTCAGTCTAGATACAGCCTCATTGAGAGGTGTCCTGCAGAGAAAGACCTCAGCTTCAGCTCCTTGTAATGGGAGTTTATTGCATATCATTAATTCTTTTGTTTGAACAGCAGGACATGCCCTAAAACTCTCTTATATCCCCTTAATAGGGACAAAACTACTACAGCCTCAGAGTGCAACATCACTAAGTGATAAAACCCCGTGTATATGTGACTCTTTTAATAGGCAATTTGTTCTGATAGTGGAGATTGTTGATAATAAACAGTAATTTTAAGGGTTTTGTCCTGTTGCCTCTAGACAGAAGGACTTAGCTCCCATTCCTTCATTTTTAAAACTTCTTTTATACCCCAATATACAGCTACTGGACAGACATGGACTGAAAGTTTTTAAAGTTACTGGCATGAGCTGTGAACCTGCTAGGCTTGTGTTTCCCAGGACTGTGATGCACATGTAAGATATGAGTGCATTTTCTTTATCCCAAGTCTTCAAGAAGAAACTTGAATGGAATTTAACTCTGACCAGATTGGGGGAGTGATCTCCACTGATCTCTACCTGACTGTAGGTAGATGGGGTTTCAGCCACTTGCTCACGGGGGTTTTCCAGCCTCCCAGGAGCTGAAATCTCCTCCCCGTGTGTTTCATAGCGTGCGTGCAGCAGCTGTGTTGAGGTAGCTCTGACCTGGCCCCAGGGATTGCACACCCATAAGCAGGTGAAGCACACGGGTGTGTAGCTGGAGAACATCTTGCAATCTGGTTTGATTTGGAAGCAAAGCAGTTCTTGCATTTAGAGGCTGCTCTACGATGCATAACAAAGTGTGGTAAGGATGGATGGGGGTGGGGAGATTTGCTTCCAAAGCATACCCCTTCTCTAAACTAAAATGCTAATGGAGAAGCATCAATTGTGCCTTGAAATGTTTCAGGCAGCCCCAAAATGAAAGAGAATCCCCTGTGTGCATGACCAGCTGCTACCTTTCACCTGGAATAGGAGCTATATTGCATCTGCTTTATTTATTTGCATGCTGCTTATTCTTTGTGCTCAAGGACACACTGCCCTTCTTTACAAATGAATGCCCAGGGTGGCTTGGAAGCTTTGAGGGATGGGGAGTGAAACAGTCTGCTGTGTTATGACCACAAGAAAATGTGTTTTGTGTCCAGAACAATCATTATTAGAAAGAGGTGTTTGAGGGAAATGTTCATAACATTCTTCTCAATGACAATGAAGTGCAGTGAAGTAGAATGTTAAAGTATGAACCTTCTTGAGTGAATTACAGTCTCGGGGTTTGGTATTTGGTAGTTTGTTTTGTTTTTTCTCCCTTCTAAAGATGGAGTATAGGCTCTCCTCTCATCCATTATAAGTTCCTAAAGTGACAGACATTCCTATGGGATTAAAAGCACACTGAACCAGAGATCACTAAAAAATTTTATGGCAATCCCTTAAGGAATAACTCTTCTGAATAGAGGTTGCTTTTAGACCAGCGCTGTGTGACAAATCAGCCTTGGGGACTGTTTGCAAAGGCATTACAATAATACTTTTCTAGCCGCTTGCATTTAAATTTTGTGCCCATGGTAAACAACCACCCTGGCTTGGTTTTGCTGGTTTTAATATATTCTTTAAAAGTAACAGAGCTCAAGCATATTGGATCTGAACTGCTGTTCCAGGGTTGATACAGGGCTGGAGAAGCTGGAATTGAACTGAACTGCATTCTTTAGTGCTGGTTGGTTTGACTGGGGTTTTTTAGTGTATCAACAAAGTAACAGATTCCTTTGCTTCATACTTTACCTGCGTGCTCTATGGCTCCTCTGAAGTCCTGGTGAGCAGGAATTGATGTATTTGCACTGACTCCCATTCCCTAAGCACAGCACAAAGCCTTGTGCACTGAGGTGACAAAACCAGGGCTTCCTTTGCCCTGCTGTCATCCAGTCACATCACTATGAACCCCAGTAATTTAATAGTACAGCTACATCAGCTGCTGTTCCTTGGTTCTGGGATATTGGCTGATATAAAAAGTACCCCTGGGGAAGATTTACAGTGATATCCACCCAGGACAGTGTTGCTGAGCCATCAGTCTTCAAGACAAAACTGCCTGGATTTTTTTCTTTTTTTTTTTTTCCTTAAGGGCAGCTCTTAACTAAGTGGCTCTTCTCACTTGGCTCCATTTCCTCCAGTGCTAAAATGCCAGTGTTTTCCTTTCTAACCTAGTGTGCTGTGGGGGTTGGAAAGCATTTTCAAGATGAAACGGAAATCTTGCAAAGCATGCTGAGATTTCCCCAGAGGACCTTACAACAGAGTGCTAATGCCAGGCAAGAAATCCCTAAACCCGTGACTTGTGATACTCTGTCCTCTCTTATAGTCACTTTGTAAAGTCTCATTCAATAGTTTTTGCCATCAAGGATTGCCTAGACAAGGATTTGCAGAGAGATTTATGCCCTACAAAGCACCTCAAAGCACCTTTTTTTCACCATCAGTTTTTAAAAGCTGGGTGACAAAATATTTCAAAGCTAATTTTTCTCACCAACTTACCTTGGAAATTGTTTAGAAAGTTTGGAGCTCTACTGAGCAAAGCCTGAGCCACCAGAGAAATCTCATGCCTTAAGGCTCATGGAATAAAAACAGAGCACAAGCTACAAGAAACCTTTTTCTTAGGACAATACTGTGACCTTTGATTTTTAAAGTAACTTTCCAAAGGAAGTTGTGCTCTGAATTACCTACACTGCCTTCTTGTCTCTGTCCTGGCTCAGTCAAAAGCCAAAGCATGCTCTGATGTTGGCAGCCTAACAAAAGTAATACTTTTCGAGGATGATTTGTTCTTGACTTTTTTTTTTTTTAGTATATTGGGCACAAATAACCTCTCAATCAAGGTTAGAACATGGACATCTTTTGGTCTAGCCATCTCTGTAGAGGAATGTATTAAGAGTAGTGTCGGATATGATTTATCTCGCGTTTCTTTGCTGTCCCCTTTGCTTCCAGTGAAAGAATGCAGCCTTCTCCTTTGCTAGTAGAAAAGGATCAGCATTAAAAAGTACAGTGTCCCCAGAGCCAAGGCATCTCTCTAATCTTTTTCTGCTCAGGAGGAGATGGTGCCTGCTGGCATGGACATGCTTCTTGCCCCTGGGGCCACTGCCCATCTGGCAGAGAACCAGCAGCAAACCTGCTCCCAGCCCTTGCAGCTGAGCTTCTGCTCTCTTCTTTTGAATCCACCTCAAGGCCCCAGGGCTCATAGAGCCCACCTTTCCCTACTTTAGCAGATGGATAAGAAAAGTTTCGAGAACAGATTTTAAAACCATGTCATGTATGGTCTAAAGTTTGAAATTCTCTGATAGAGAGCCACTCAACAAAGGATAAAAATCAGAACCAGCTTTATCCACTTTAAGCAGCAGATTTTGTGTGTACACATTACAGTGATTTTAGATTTTCACTTTCCTTGTTTTGAGACAGAACAAATAAAAAGGGGACCCCTGCTCACTCAGAGAACAGTGCACTATAGTGTACTGGTGCTACTAAATATTTAGGGCTCCACAGTGCTGTCAGCACTAGTTTGTGGTGCGTACCTGAGTGAACTGCTGCTACGTGATCAGGTCCCAGTAGATTTAAAATCCCCTGCCCGTTTGCAGCTGCTGATCAGAGCCACTCATGTGGCAGACAACAAACATGCTGTTCCCTTTTGTGAACTTGGGCTATTTAGGGATAAGACATCATTTATTTCTCTTTGTAAATGAATTATCTGTTTTGTGTTGTTCTGGGTTTTTTTAAAAAATAATTTGTGAGTTTTATAATATAATTATAGAAGTTACCCTCTGCTGTCCCTGGGGTAGCAGCTGAGGAGACGATTTCTTCTGTGGAGAAGAGGATTTGCTGGGAGAGCTCACAGTCTGGTTTGTGCAGCAGAGGAGCTGCTTCATGAAAGAAGATTTCTGTCTTTATACTGCACTTAGAGATGTCTTGATGCCTGTTTCTGTGCTACTGGTTCAAACTGGCTTTGAGGCAGAGGGTGAAAGGCCTTTGGGTTTTCATGATGGGGAGGTAAGGGACATGAATGCTGTCCTGCTGAGAGCAGGGGGGACAACCATCCTACAGACTGGTAAGGGGTTACCAAAGCTGCTGATGCCTAGGAGTCTATTTGCATTCCTTGGGTTTTTTTCCCACTAATACACTCAGGTAGAGAGAGACAACTAAGAGGAAATAGAGGTGCCTGTATGAGAAAAGAAATATAATACAATTAGCCCTGCAGGAAGAGGGAATTTGTGGTCTTAGGCAGGGTCTGGTGGCAGTGTCAGCTCACAGCCACTGCACCATCATCCCTGCTGCTGCATCCAGCCCACAGTGGGGTTTGTCTTGCTGGAAGCTGATGGGGCTTGCATGTATTTATCCTCTGATTGCAACTTGGTCATTAGAGGCTGAATGCTCAAGGAGAGACATCAAAGAGTTCCTGTTTTGTGCTCAGAGGGGAGCTGGAAGTGACCCAGCAACTATTTTATGAGTTTAGAAATTAGAGAGTGTTGACTAGTCTTTATCACTTCATGTATTTTTCAAATTCTTGATGGTTATTTCATTAAGAACTGTTGAAATTCCATGTTAAAAGAGGGAAAGGTTTCTGGAGATTGTTGTAAGAAAGATTTGGAAATAGCATTTGTTAGTGCTCAAAATCAGCAGGTAGAGAACCCTTCAGCACTGATAAATTGAACTGTTTGGAGTTTCACATGGAAGAGGAGGAAAAATGAACTGTTATTTTGGTAACTGTTACTAAAAGATTCTGATCGCTGTTCTTGAAAACTAGGGATGACTCAGTTTCCATTTTCACCTTTTGAAATACAAAGTGGTCTGTCCTACTTAGAGCTTGGGCATTGGATTGTCACACCTTTGGCAGAGACCAAGACTTCCCAACAGGCTATCTGAGGTCTTGTTTATAAAGATGGTATTTCCATACCCAGTTCTCAGTTTTAATAGCACACACAGCCCAGCACCTCTTTGATGAAGCCTTGCCTAGATGTGGCTGTGGGGTAGAGCTCAGGAGGCTGCTTTCTTTTAGGCAACCAATGCATTCCACCAAAACATTTGTAAAATATATTAACTGGCAGAAAATATGGATTATTTTTTTAAATAGCCATCCCCAGGCCCCAGCAGTCTTCTGCTCTCTGGATGTGCTGTACCAGGGCTGTTCGTTCCCTCAGTTCTTGATGTCTGGATAATGCTTGTCCTTGAACACAAGGTAAAACTTCCCTGCTTTTAAGCTGTCTGCAAGCCCCACTTTGAACAATAGATTTCATACAGAATTGAGATTTATCAGTCACAAGAATCTGTGTTTGAGCAGCACATTCAGAGCTCTCACTCTCTTCCCTTCCCTTGACCAGAGGAAGTTGCCTTTTCTTTAACTTTCTGCTATAAAAGCAAATTCACTTAAACTGCGTGCTGCTTAAAAGGTCCTTTAAAGTTGTTATACCAGTGAAAAAATCAGGCAGTGTCCAGAACTGAATAACGTGTCTTTTTTTTTGTTTTGCTCATCCCTATTAATAAAACCATCAAGATTTCTTAACAAGGTCTTATTTACTGTTAGTTTCATCATTTTTTTGGCTTAAAAATATCCTCTAAAATTTCAGGAAAATAATTACAGCCAGTGATTGTCAAAACAAAATATTCTGAACAGTTGTATTCCCTAGAAACTTTGAAGGTTTTTCTTTTTTCTTTTTCCTTTTTTTCTTCCTACAGCTTGACTGTGATTAATTTTTAAAGGCCAGGGGAGCTCTGAGGAGAAAGCTTGAGCCCTCAGATAGAAACATCTACATTAGCAGTATTTGAGAGCTGTGATCTGAGAGCAATGGTTTAAAGTCTGTGTCGGGTAAAAAAGTGATGCATTCCCAACCATCCTCTGTATTGCATGTGGCAAAGCTATTTCTGAGGTTTTAACACTGCTTGATGTTGTGTTAGTCCTTGTGGAGCTGAGCGCCGGTGGCTGTGGTCACTGCTGCTGTACGAAACAAGGCTGAAGCCCGTGGTGAAAAATGTGACCCTGGGCGTGCAGAAGTGCCTGCTGGAATTCTGAGTGTCTCTCAGTCTGAGCCTTTCACAAGCACTTACAATCCCCCTGAGAAGAAATCATTAGGGAGCAGAATCACAGAGCT
Source organism: Lycocorax pyrrhopterus obiensis (assembly GCA_014706295.1). Taxonomy (NCBI): domain Eukaryota; kingdom Metazoa; phylum Chordata; class Aves; order Passeriformes; family Paradisaeidae; genus Lycocorax; species Lycocorax pyrrhopterus. The sequence continues at coordinate 14,740,567 of JACSVZ010000016.1, read as the reverse complement.
GAAGTGAGCACCCAAGGTCCTGACAAGGAGACTCTATGGATGAGGGGGCAAACTGGGGTCTGAACTTTCCCTGACCAAATTCTGCCACTGTGCTGGTTTGCCTGGAGATGCCTGTGGCTCGCTGTAAATTTTAGTTCCTGATTTTTTGGGGATTTTTTTTGGCTGTTTTTTTTTTTTCCTCTCCTTTATTCTTCCACTCAAATCGTGGCTGTTAAAACGATTTTTCTTTCCTATGTTTGCAGATGCAAATGGTAGGAGAAGGGATGAAATTAATGAGGATTTCTTCAGCAGACAGAGACCTGTAGTACAGAGTGCCTTCCTTAGCAAGGTGTCGTGGGAAACCCCAGTGCCGAGTCCCCGCTGCTCGGATGCGATTTGTTGTGCCGGAGCCAGGGCTTGTGCTGCCTCTCCCGGCTCCAGAAATTGGGCAGCTTAATTCACTTCATTAGCGAGGGAAGCTTCGCCTTCACCCGGCACCCTTCGCCTCTGCCCTCCTTTCCCTCTGCCCGCTTTCCTCTAGATGGCATTGCAGGAGAAAGGGAATTCAGATGGAAAAGGAGATTTTTTTTTTTTTTTTTTTTTTTTTTTTTTTTTTTTTTTTTACTGCTGGAGGAGTTGCAGGAACCGCTTTGCATTTTGATGCTGCTCGATTATCTTATCCGCTAGACAAGCACATACAATATTAATACCTCCCCTGTCAGTCTCGAACAGGATGCAGATAAGTATTTCTTCTGAGCGGTTTTATTGATTGGGTTTTCATCTAAACAGTTTTTCCAGCTTTTTTTTTATTTTTTGTCTGGGTGATTTAACTATGTTTTCCCAGGATATTCATGTTTGTGCAGAAAAACCAAAATCATGTGTGTCTTTTGGTATAAAAAGTCCAGTGGAAATTTTGGAAAAAAAAAACCCCAACAAAACAAAAACCACCTTGCCCTTCTCACTTATCTCCTGGGTTTTTCTTTTTTTAATCTAACTCGCTGAGATTGCAGAAACAATTTATTCTGCTCTATTTTTTTCTAGTTTGTTTTCCTCCTGCATTTGAAAGCACTATGTGCATAATCAATTTCTCCCTTTCACTGTAGGAATTCCTCTTTTTATGGGATGTTCAGGCAAGCTGGAAAAAAAAAAAGGAAATTACTTCTTCTAAGACTGCCCATACTGGCTGTGGGACTGAGATGCAGATCGTTATCTGGGAATTCAGTAATCGTCTTGTAGTCGTCCTAAAGTTTAGCACACTTTCCAAATATTTTTTTTTAAGAGGTTTTGGGAATGGAGGCCTGTGAGCAGATTTCTGTGCTGACACAGCCAAGTGGTACGAGCTTGTTTGCCAAGTGAGCAGGCTGCTGTTGCCAGGCAGGTTGAATTTTCTTTCCTCAGTTGTCCTGTTAGGAGCTTGTTACTCCTGAACCCTGTTCCTCCAAGAGCTGAAACCTGCATTCTGACTTGCAGCCCACATGCATTCAGCAATGCTTTCCTACAGAATTCTCTTTCAGCTCCAATAGTTCTTCCCTTCTTACTGTTTAATCCTGAAGCAAAGGGTTTGCATCCCCTCTTAGCATTCATTTTGACAGGCTAAATCAACGCAGCCTGTGTAGCTCTCTTAAAGCAGTCTTTCCATTATTGAAATCATGCCAAGAGCCTTCCTCCTGCCCACTTCTAGAATGAGTTCATCTTTCCTAAATTGTGCTTGAACCACGTACATCTTCTTGGAAAAATACCTTGCAGGTGATTTGTATCCAGCACTGCTGCACTTGCAGAAGCCGGCTCTCCTCTGAAGCACTCTGGGAGCACAGTGACCTTTTTTTGTGGCTTCATTATGGTAATTCAGTTGTCATGGGATCCACATCTTTTCCTCCTCAGACATTTCTAACTGCAAGCATGTAGCTTATAATGAAAATTCAGTTTTTATTCCAAAATGAATCTATTTTTGTTTTAAATTTAAATACCACTTTCGTTAATTCAGTAGTCAATGCCATCCCTACCCACACGGTGCTCCAGTCCTCTGCTAAAACCTGTCTTGTTAAAGCCAACAAAGTTGGTGTCATTTGAAAACATCATTTATGTACACCTGTTCTGATGGTTAGGAGGTAATTGTGAAGGTGGGCTGGGAAGTAATCACTGCAAATGCAGCCTGCTTTGGTAAAGGTTCTGAGGGCCAGGTCTCCTTCTCGTCTCCTGGCAGTGAAGGTGTTGGGTCAGTCACATTAAACCCCCTGCAGTTAATACAGGTTGTGTTTCAGTCTGGCCTCACTCACAATGTACTTTGCTTCAAAATATCTCCTAAAGACTGGAAGGCTTTTGAAGTCAGCCTATTAGATCTCTCACCGTTAGTAAATTAGTGTGTTTTTCGTCATAGTTTCTTAAATATAGACACTCTTCTACAGCTATAAGGTTGCATCTGCAAGCTCAGGAGCTATTAAAAGTTCTTGTTATAAGAGCTGCATCTTTTTCTGGCACTGTTTTTAGGAGGGGTGACTATGACACTAGAATATTTTTATTTTAGAGCCATTTTATGGCTCTAAAATTTCTTTGCATCCCCCTGCCACCCATTACCCTTTCCATGTGCTTTGTGTGGTCAGGCTGTGTTTACAATATTCTTATCTCCTTGGTATCCAGACTTGTGCAGTGATTAAAAACCTTTAATTTGACTAATAAAACTTTTATTAGGAATTATATGTTTTATTCACATACTAAAAAAAGACATCAAAGTAAGACTCATCCAAAGGAAAGTGTATTTTTGAGATTGTTTTTGTAATCTGTTCAGGTCCTAATCTGTGTTCTCTGAGCATAAATAAATCAAGGTCACTTCAACTTCTTTATTGTGTCCAGGGTGCAAAGCAGTTAAATAGTTTTCTGAACTTGGCAATCTTTCTTGTTAAGGAGGCTCTGTGTGTGTGTTCATATGTATGAGAACTGCCTATTTTGAATAGTCCCAGATGCAAAAGGTCAGACTCCACTGAATATCTGGCTGCTCTGCGTCGAGGATCTCTTGCCTGAGGGAAGTTCATGAAAATAAGTGTCTGCCTTCATCTGCCCTTGTGAATCTGCTGCATCCTGTGTGATGGCAAGTCAGCAACAACAGAACCACCGTGTTTATCTTGTGTGGTGTGAGGAGGTTGCCCCCCTAAATGCTCCCAGTGACAACTCCTACAACCTGGCGTGCCCAGGGGGTGCAAAGGTGGGAGGATGAGTGGTCCAGGCTGGTGCTGCTGTGCCACCCCTGAGGGCCAGCCTGCCTGGGGATTGTTGTGCCCCTGGCCTGAAATCCACACATCAGTGCATGTGGGAATATTGATGTGCTTGGATCAGGTGCAGTGCCCTGGGGCTTCGGAAGAGCAGAGCCTGGGGAGACTGAAGTCTTTGTGAAATTGAGTATTGATTCCTCTTGCTTGGAGAGCTTTAAAAGTCTAGCCTTAACTCAAGGCCCTGAGACTTTAAGGATATCACAAATTATTCATGTACATTCCACTAAAGGGAATTTTTATCAGTTTAATCTTCCACATTTAATGCACCTCTAGCACTAGCTCAGCTGTGTTGTGTAAAGAGGAGTTACTGGCTCTTCTCCTTACTCATCTTTTCCTTTCTGCTTTCCCCTGATACCATTTAGGGCTGGTAAAGTGGTGAATTTCAACCAAAATATTAGCTAAGACACAGGAGAGAAGTTTAAGTGAAACTCCTGACATACCAGGAATGCAGTCCTAAGAACAGCCAGAGGTAACCAACAAACAACTACATTGGTGTAACCCCTCAAGACCTTCCCCTCTGGGTATGGCCTAACTCAGGGAAGGGTCAGGGAACTGGCCCTGACCTCCTCAGACTGAGAAAATTGTGCCCAGGTGGGTCATGTGTGTCAAGTTCTTTATGGTGTGCTTCTGTAGGAAATGGGCCCAAAGAATGATCATCTCTTTCTGGAAAAAAGCAAGAATGCTCTGAAAGTAAGAGTTGATTATTAAAATGGAATTTGAAGGGTTCTCTCTCTGTCTTTAAGGTTCATTTTTCTTTGGTTTCTGGCTCTGTCATTCTAATAAAAAATATTTACTTGATCTGTTTATTGATGCTCACTATTTTAATTAAATCTGTTTTCCAAAAACAAAAGACTTTGAGTAATGCTTGAAATAAATATCCTGCTTGAATTCTTTGAAGATTTAATTTGAAAATATTCATTTGAAAAATCAAGCAAGGTCCAGTGCTGACACTTTGGACAAAGCATATTTGTTTCCTCTCTCTGATTGATGACATTATCTTCCCAGAGCTGCTGCTGCTCCATAAGGAGTGCTGCTTGCTCTCTACGTAACATACTTTTAGTTCCCTTTACTATTTGGTGGTTGTTGTTGGAAGGAAACAGCTCAGGAAAATAACAGAAAATATTGTTTGCTCAAATATATTCCTCATTACAAATGTGAATAGGGTTCACCTCCCAACTTGATTAGTTGTTTTTCAGCTGTGCCTATTTCTTTTTGCTTTGGAAGATTTCTTGGTGCAGTCGACTAAATAAACATACCATTCCCTGCTCTGAATCAGTAGCTGATTTAGGTCCCAGATTTCAGGCTCCTCTGTTTTTTGTGCAGGTCTTATATCCAGCCATATAATTATGAAGAAATGTGGAGTAGTAAGAGAGAAATTTAGATAAGCTGGACATAGCTTCAGTATAAACTAAGCTTTGGATTTGCGTTATCCTTCTGCTTCAAACTATCCCCTTTCATTTTGACCTGGCAGCTGCTGCTTCTTCATCTTCTACACAGGTATTGCCTCACTTTCCCAGACTTGAACCCGCTCTCTGATCTGTCTGGTGCACTTTCTCCCTGCAGTGTTTTGGAGGAGTTACTCAGGTGTTGGAAGCTCCTTGCTACTGTGTGCTCTGTGTTTGAATTGTGTATGTGTATATATATATATATACATTTTTTTTTTTTTGCCTCAGATATAAAGTTTAGGCCTGGGGGCCAAACAGCCCATTTACCAGTGGGAGCTCTCCTGACTTATGCTAATTAAATGGGGCCTCATCTTTTTTTATGTTGATCAACAGTTTGCTTCACATACTATGCCGAGGAAATAGTATTGTGGTTTGTGCAGAGCTATGAAGAGTCTCTATGGAAACAAAATATCTGAAATCTGGGGCAATTTCAGCCTTTGTACCTTACACAAGGAACACTTGCTACTGATGTCAAAGTAAATTCAAGTTTTCTTCATTTAATTGTTCACAATTCAGACCAGGTATCTTGGTGGATTCAGCTGTATAAAATCTTTGCCCGTGTACATTGTGTCTTGATTAAATTTAGAATTGAGAATGGGGACAGTGTCTTCCTGCAGTCCTGTCAGGAGTGTTGAGATGTTCTTGTTGATGATGACACCTGATATCCTTCATGGAGATTGATATCTGCAATTGTGACTCTTCCTTTTTCTGGGGCTTTGTTGCTCTTTGTGGGCAGTTTGATTCTCATCTGTTGCCTTGTAATGAACAGATAGGAAAAGCTTAGATGGAATTGGTATAAAAGCCTTAATAATGAAGGAGTCCCCTTAATAAGGAAATGATGGGCAAAGTGTTTGGTATGAAATAACTGTGTTCCTCTGACAACAGTGTCAGCCTTTGCCCACACCAAAGCTTGGTCTGTGGAAGTAGAATGTGTGTTAACCGGCTGAAGTCTCCTTATTATGTACTTTGAGGGGAGCTGGTAGCCTGAGATTTGGACCAATATTCCCTACTCTCCATGAAATTTGGGGTTTGGATTAGTTGGTTGTAATGGTAGGAAATTGTCTTCAGATTCCAGGAGTGGGTTTGGGCATCAATCGCCTCTTAAAAAAAAAATCTCCAAACGCCTTCCCAGTGAAGGGACTGGTGCCTAACTCAAAACAGGAATGTCTTCTCTGACCTTGTGCTCAGTTTGTAGAGAGGAAAAAAAATGTCCCTATCTAGCTTCCCAAAAAACTTCTTGTTCTATTTTATCCTCTTTTAAGAAGCATTTGCTTGTCTCAAGGGAAGAAACAGTGTCGGCCAGGTGAAATTGAGGAATTCCCTGCTCGAGAAAACAAGCTGCATGTCAGCAGGGTGTTGAGAAACAACAGCTAGAACAAAAACCAGAGGCTGACAAATTGAGGGAGCTCTAAGATGCATCTAGGTTATTCTTATGTGACATTTTGTGAGTCCCTGGTGAAGCATTTAATAGAAAAGGACTTTTGTCGATGTAAAATCAAAGAAAAGGAGAGGCCGGGGCGAAACTTTCATTGCTTTTGTGTATACATGAGGCAGTTTTCTCATATGTGAGTTTAGAGATTTTCTCCAGGTAGGCAGCAGCACTCAGTGCCACGTGCTTGTTACAGCTGTACAACAGCTGGCAGGACACGCTGGCACTAAGGCTCGTGCTCTGGGTGAACCTGGATGAGGAGAATGGCTGGGGTTCGGTATTCAGATCTTAATTTCTATACTGAAAAAGTCCTTTCCCCCACTGCACATTTACATACAGACAAGAGAAAATGCCAACTAAACCATTTTTTTCCTGACCAGCATTAGTCTTTTTTATTTCTGAAAGCTGAAAATGAATAAAGCCCAGTTCTAAACTTCCTGTACCAGATGTTGCTTTCATTCCTTGCAACTGTTGTTGGTGTTGCACAAACCAATAGTGTCAAAGAGAAAAGTCTTTCTGGGTTGCCTTGTCTCGTTATTAGTATGCTAGAGCTGGCTGGAAACTGCTTTCTTCCCAGACTGTATCCTTCCCATTTCCCTTTCCTTGACTTTTTTGGTCTTTTTTTGGATGGGGAAAAATTGGCATCTGAAAAGTCAGAAATCAACTGCAGCTCAGTGAACCATTTTTTACTAAAAATGCCACTTAGATGCAAATTCTTTTGTTTTTCAGAAGGCAAAAAGAGATTTAAAAAGGCACTTGACTGAAAAGAGATTTTTTTTTTTTATTTTTATCAAATCTCCTATTTTTACATTCAAAAACACTTGAAATTGAAAACTCCTTACCACAATTAATGTGCATTAATCATTCATCTTGGCAGCATCCGTTCTGAGCCACTGCTCCTCCAGATAAATGTTATTATTCTTGCACTGAAGGTAAGTTTCTATTGCTCGCTGTAGGGATTTTTTTCCAGAATCTTAATATTTAAATTTCTTGCTTACTCCTGGAAAACATGGAAGTGTCCCCTTCAAAATTACTAGCATTCTTCAACTGACAGACTCCAGTGGATCATCCTAGGGACACATCATTAATAAATATTAGTCAGATCAGGTTCAATTATGGAAGTTTAGAAACCATAGAGTTCAATGTCAGATTTTAATGCTAACACAGCATTAAGGCTCAGTGGATTCATTTGATGAATGGCAGTAATTAGTAAATATCAGTTCTCATCAAGACTACACGTTTAAGTTGCTTGCTGTGGAGAATCATATGTGATATGCAATAAATATATAATAATCTGGTTTTGTCGCAGAGATGCTCATTCAGAACCCCTTTTTTAAGCCCTACAGGGAAGCTGGAGGTGCATGCCTTTCATCAGAAAGGTTTCTTTGAGTGAATGACCAGGCTATTGAATACAGAGGGCTCATTAGTTTAGGTAATACTGCAAAGCAGCATTTGCAAACATTCCCTTCTCTTCAGCAAAGCTGTTTGGTCTGACTATGTTTATCCTTGGTGTTTGCTATTCTTGAATATTTGCACATATGTTCTGGGGAAGCCTGCTGTTCCTGCCAATACCAATCTGCATGGGAACCAAGGGATATGTCAAAGGAGTGCATCATCTCCTGATGATTTATTATTCTCCAGGGTAAAAAACAAGCAAAACTTTTTAATCTTCCAGAGGAACAAAAGAATAAAGGAGTTTGTGGCTTTTCTTTCTGCACATTGTGATTGGATGGAAGCGTTGCCAAAGAAGCCCCAAGTCCCTGGAATAAAATACTGTGGAATAAAATACTCTGGCTGGTTACTCAGTGTTGCCCTGCGTTATCCGTCTGAGGTGTCCAGTCCTGCTCAGATGCAGGGTTGGGTTTTGTACATAAAGAAACCCTGTTTAAATGTGGAGAGCTGAGGAATAAAATAAGAGAAGTGCTGCCAGCAAAACCATCTTAGGAGAGTTCCAGAAGGATGAGATAAAATGACCTGACAGGTTAGGCACAGACTGGGCTTTTTCCTTCTTGGCAAAGTGTGGTCATCTAAATAGCATACATGAATGATGCTGAAAGAAAGGACAATTTGGGGAAGAAAGGGAGATCATGCTTGCTAAATGGGTGATTAGCTTGAAAATAATGACACTGGGGGGAAAAAAAATCTTCTAAAGTAGCAATTAGGTATTGAGTGATTATTCTTCTGGGGTGAAGTTTTGGATGTGTGTTCTTGGGAATGTTGAGCAAAATCATCTTTGCAGGTGCTGTGAGGCTGTTGTTGTTTCTGGTGTCTGTATTTTCATAGGATCCTGAGAACCTGGAAAACATCTAGAAATTGGCTGTTCAGGTGACCCCAGGCTGAAAAGTCTTCAAGAGTGATTAAAGAAACTCTGTTTAAGATCAAATCAAGGGTGGAGATAGTAAACTAACTGCTGTGTAGAAGAGAACTCAGAGTGGTAGCAGATCTAAACAGGCTCTTGAGCCAAGACTGAGAGCTGGCAGTTAAACCTAAGCTAATGTGTAGATGGTTAATAAGTCAAATATTAGAATAGTTTACCTGAAGCCATATTAGATGGTCCAACACTTGTTTTCTCTATCCAAACAAGAGAAGCTTGGTGTGGCAGCACTCAGGAGCTCATGCTCAAGGATGCAGGTGCTCGTGGCTGAACTCTGCTGCTGGGCTTTTCCTTGGACACAAAGGACAGGGTGAGATTTGCATTAAGGAGGGGAAAGGGATGATGGAAGGGATGGGAATAAGCGATAGTGCTTGATTATTTTAAGAGTTTCGAAACAAAATGACAGAAACCAAGTAACACCATACTTTATTAACTCTTCAGAGAGATCAGAGATTGCTTTTAATCAGTCTCGAACAGCTATTTTACTTCTTTTATGTGTAGTTTTCTTTGTTTTCTCTGATAAGAAAATATTCAGTAGTTCAGTGGGGTAATTCATCTCCTGTGTGTAGGAATTGTTTCCATAGCTGGAGCTCAAAAATGCTCCAAGTGTTCATTTATCTTATCAGGACCCAGTTTCTGATTTTTAGGAGAGTGGCTTAATTTTTTTTATTTTTTAAATCATTTTCAGGCTGTGCTCACAAACACAGCATGTGCTGCAGGTCCAGCAGGTATTTAGGCAGTGATCTGGTAATGGAAAGGTGTCATCTGCTTGTATTTCTTCCAGGCACTTTTAAACTCCACCAGAAAAGGTGTATGAGATCTTTTTATTTTTTATTTTCATGTTTGAAAAAGAAACTCGCTGTAGTGGTAAATGCATTGTAAACACATTTGATCTGAAATAAGATCTTTCTAGTGAGAGGGGGAAGGAAGGAGACTGAGCACCTAATCTGAAAAATGTAGTGTTGGCTCTGAGCCCACTGTCCTTGGTTTACATTGAAGTGAAAGGCTTTCTGGACAGCTCTGCCCATGTCTTAACCTGATTTTGCTGAAAGCAAGCTGTCTTCCCACGTTGATGAGAATTATGTGTAGCAGCACTTCAATATGCTTTCCTTGGTGTAAATTAGGAGTAATTCAATTGATATGAGAAGCATCTTGGGTGGAATCAGGTAAGAAATCTGGATAAAACATTTTGGGAATTTTTAATCCAATATTGCTTAGGCTGGCTCAGTTCAGAGTATGTAATGAGTTATTGTTATTTTGAGGGCAACAGGTTTCATTTAAGCTCTGAATAGCCACCTAATGGGGCGTGGAAATGGTTCCCTACCTGTATGCTCCTACAGTTGAAATGGAGGAGGCAGATGGAGGCAGGGGAGCAAAGCTGAGGGGATGTGACCTTACCCAGTTAAGGCTGTGCAGGATTCCAGGAGCAGCTGGGTGTAGGATCAGGGTCTCCTCAGTCCCATACTAACATCTAATTCAGTAGAAAAAGCTCCCTCTGAAAATGATGCCTTTGATTTTTTCAGAATATTTTAACATTTTATTGCCAGAGATCTCTGCTTTATCCATACAATAAAATCAGCCTTATTGTCTGTTTCCAGACAGCCATCTAGTTTCTGTGCTGATACTAAACTCCTGCTCAGTTTAGCCTCTTTCTCAAGGGAACAAGGGGCTGCAGAGCCCAGCCAAAGGATGAAGTTTATTGCCTCGAAAATACACCGTGTGCCAGGTTTGGAGCTCTGTTGGTGCTGCAGCTCAGTCAGGGGTGAGCAATTCTTGTTTCTCCCAGCTGTGCCATGAGCACAGAGTGTCCCACAGATGAGACCACTGTCGTGAGCAGACACATGCCTGTCCCTGCACTGCCAGCTACAAAGTCTAGAAAAGTCTCGTAAGCTTCATCCCTCTCCAACCTGTGGGATGCTGAGGAAAGCTGCTTGGCAGCCTGCCTGCACACACACCAGGCTAGATGCTGCAGTGGGTGCCAGAATGAGAGAACCACAAGCTGCCAGGCCAATTTCCAGTGACCTGTCTCGTCCTACTTTCTGTCCCTCCTGGTGCGCAGAGCCACAGGCTCGAGGCTGGCACCAGAACAGGATGAGTATCCAAGGGAAATTCTTCTCTTAAGTGTACGTGTTTGGTGGCACTTTTGTATGAGGGATGGTTTGAATCTGATTTAGTTCAAAGATTATTTTATTGTTCATCTAAGCAAGTAGTATTTTGGCTTATTTAGGTGGCTTATATCATTACCCATAAAAATTTTGTAATTGCTTTTACTTCCCAAAAGTATGGTTGTGATCTTCTTAAGGAGAAACCATGGTCATTAATCTTCTAAGATTAATAATTTTATCTGCTCCTCTGAATTCAAGAACTTTTAATAGTTCTCAGCCATAAAGTAGCAGAAGATACTTTATGGGAATTCCCTCCAACTCAATTTCATCCACTTTTCTGCCACAAAGGCATTATCAAAAATATTTCAGCTCTCACATCCAAATAGTTGTCAGTGTTTTAAATCCTACAGATGAAGGATATATTGTAGCCTGCCTTATTCGCCTTTTTCCCACCAGGGGAGATAGGTGCTACCGGTCTGGATGACTTCCCCAAGGCTGTAACAAGCGTGTCTTAATGCAGAGAGATGGAGCCGTAACTTTCAGATCCTGGGGCAGTCTGGCATTTTATCCCTGCCCTTTGATGCTTGTGTTTTGGATTTTACAACCAGTGATGCTCCAAGTCAGTTGGCTCTTGCTTAGACATGTATTTTATTGTTAGAATATTATTATTGCTTTCAAGGCAGAGCTAGCTACATTTCTTCTCTTCTGAAATGTATTCACAGTCTTAGTAGAATGTGCAGTTCCTGTGGATGGCCTTGTCTTGAAGAAATAAGTGGCCAGCATTAAAAGAAATAAATGAGTTCATGCTTACTGAAAACCACTTCTTTGGGGAAGATGAAGGAAAAACTTTATTGTAAAGCACCTTTCTTCTTGTGAAGTAAAGGAAATGAGGCATAAAGTAGTACAGGACCTTATCTAAAGGATTATTTGTGTGTGGAGAACGAATATACATAAAAATGGCCCTGACTGCTACAACGATTTTTCAGATTAACAAAAATACCTCATCCAAAACTAAAGAGAGCTAACTGACATTTCAGACTTGCAAGAAAATTCTTGCCTAAACATTCCAGCCTGAGAGTGCATCAGTGAGAGAACAGCCTCTGTGAGGTTTTACACACATTTTCAGGGATTTTAGAATCAGAGAGTGTCCTGAGTTGAAGGGGACCCACAAGGGTCATTGAAGCAAAAGAAAAAACAAATCGCTTAAAGCCCCCAAACACCACAGATTTAGTTGCTACAAATTTGAAGACAAGCAGTCCCAAATCTAGGGAAGAGATTTGACGCTTTCATGGTGTAATAAGGTGCAAAGCTGCTGGTTGTTCATCCTGTGAAGGTTGATTTAACCCCGCTGAGGGGCAGCAGTTTCTCCCCACAGCTGCACTGCCCAGCCCAGGTAGCTGCTTGAAGCTTTCTGGGTGAGTTTTGCTCAGTGCTGGTGTAGGTGGGCAGACTCCAGTGCTACCTGCAGTGTTTAGGCAGCAGCCGGGGTGTCTCCTGGTCTTTTCCTACACAGGCACCCAGACTGTCAGTCCTGCAGAGCCTCCAGCACCTGTGTTTGCTCTGTGCCCTGTTGCTGCCCTGGCCCTGGGTCACCCTTGCTGCTCCCTGATTCTCTCCTACCTCTTTGATGCACTGCATCTTGTGCAGAGTTGTCTGCAAGCATGAGAGGGAACATCCCAGTGTTTGCTGATGCTGCAGAGTGTTGGGAGCAACAGAGGTGCTCCCCAAAGGGCTGTGCTGGTCAGAAGCCCAGCTGGGAAATGCCCATCAGTGCTCGGGCAGTGGCAGCCCCAGAGCTATAAATGACTGCACCTGTGGAAATGTGCTAAGCTCAGCTGATGGCACAGCACAGATTTAATCTTTGGAATGATTTCCCCTGAGCTGCAGAGATCACCTCCTTACATCTCATTTGCTTTTCTTTTGTATTTCACATAAGGGAGCCCCACAGCTTGGAGAAATATCCTATCTCTGGTTATTACAAAGAATTGCAGCTGGCTTCCTGTGTGATGGGAAGGGGTGACAGGAGAGGGGATGCCTGGACTTGCACAGGCGCAGATGATTGAGATCATTTCTGTAACTCCTTCACTCCCAGACCAGTACAGAGCCAGCTGAAATTATTTTGTGGTGCAAACAATAACTAACAGCATAAGCAAACATCTGTGGGGAGACAGCCCGGTGCTTGACTGGGAAGGGGAAGCTCCAGATTGATGTGGCAAATTCATCTTCCAAGTGTTGTCATCTTCAGCACTAAGGATTTCAAATGTGCTTTGAGGAAATCCCCCTTCCATGCCTGCTTTCTGGATGCAGGCAGCAGGGTAGGAACTCTTTGGGTACCATCTGTTGATGGCTGCTGTGGGCTGCAATGAAAGTCGGAGTGGAGGAGAGGGATTACCTGAAAGTTAGATGTGGAAAAATGGATTTCTCAGGAGTACAAGTCCTCACTCCACCTGGAAAAGTATTGTCTTGTACCAGTTTTCTCTGCCTTTTTGTATAGGAGTTTGGACTTAGAAGGAGGAAAAATAGTTCCTTGACTAAAAAAATCATGTGTTTCAGAATGATTGCTTGGGAAGAGCCTGAAGTTTAGACTTTCCCCATTGTTTCTATCAGCTGGGATCAATGTCATGGAGAACTGCTGAAGGAGACTTCTACAAAATACAGATTTACTGCTTTTTGTTTGGTTTTAGATTTTGTATGTGAAAAGCTTTCATGAAGTTGAGAAACATCTGTAGCGTACTATTTTAATATTAGGAATATTCATCAAATTCAACTCTAATCTCCTTGGAAAAACACCTTTAACTGAGCCACCCTCTACCCCACTACAGCCCCTTTGCAGAGATCTTGCAACTGGTGTCATCATTTCTTGAGCAGTGAGATTAAGCTGAGCCTTGTTTCTCAGTCAGTGAGAGACAGGAATATGTTGTGTTTTCTGTTTATGTCTGGGATATAAAAGGCTTGAACAAGGAAAGAGCAGTGTTACTTGTTATTTAAATTGCAAAAACACGCGGCACCAGGGTGCCTTATTCCGACATCAGCCATGCAGCAGTCCCTGTATGGGGGCAGCTCTGCAGATCTGTAGGTCGGTTGTGGGGGGTGTGTGTATTAGTTGTCCGAAGGAGTTCTTAAATACAGTCAGGGTTTAAATGCCCAGGAAGGTCTGTCCTCCATAGCTGGGTGTTTGTATCCAGGATTCTGGCTCCTTTCTCTTTTTCAAGGCTGGACCATCTCTCGTGTTTAGACTGCAGCAGTGGCTCAGATGCTGAAGCCTGCCTTCATCTGACACCTGTGCTTTCAGTCCCTGCTATCCCAGAAATACAGGGGATCTAAAAATGGGTTAAAACACAGTCTCTCGTCCAACACTTTATGTTTACACCTAGGGTTTGGATTAATTTAAAATCGATTTAAATGTGACTTACAGATCTGTTGTGCTATTATTCAAGGTAATGAAACCAGCAAGATGCAGATCTCCTGTGCCAGCCCCCAAAATGATTCAATACTTGCCTCCTTTGTGGGTGGTTTTAAATGGAAGGATTATGTATTTGGCTGGTGGGATGCCTTGCTGTGAAGTGTGTGCAAGCAGATATTTAGGCCATATCTGCAAAGGCTGAAGCTGTGAGCTGCAGCAAACGAGATTTCTTTTTAATTTTTTTTTTCACTGGTGTATAGACCACGAGGAGACTCTTCAGTGCTCTGTAGATAACATAATCCTTGTCTTCATGAGTTCTTTTGTCCAGTACTCAGCTGGTGTTCCCACTGCTGGATGCAGGAGGAAGAGGAGCAGTGCATCTTTAGAGAGAGGGGACAGTGAGTGAGGGAAATCCCACTGTAATCCAGGGAAAGTGGTTCATCTTGCAGGGAAAAGACAAGAACCTGTGCCACTTATTACCTGTCATCACTTGCTAAAATGATTATTTTGATTTATAAATGAGATTCAAAGGAATTCATGTATGACTTTAGTGTCTTTCTTTAAAAGTATGGAAAGGACTCTTCAGAGAATGTAATTTTATTTTGTGTTTGCACACTGCTAAGCACGGTGCAGTCCTGACAAACAGGCAGGCTCCTGGGTGCAATCTCAGCGTTACTAACAGTAATTCAGAAAAGCAGAACTGAATTGCAGCTCCTTCCAGAGGCATCATCCTCCCTCCTCTGTAAAGTGCCAGTGTAACCTGGCCTCACCAGGATGGACCAAGCTCCATGGTCCGTAACCAAGTGGTTCCTCAGCTTTGTCAATCACCACATGCAGCATAAAGCTGGGCCTTGTGGTATAATCTGCAGATCAGCAGCCCTGAGCTATTTCAGAAGCTGGAGAAATTTTTGCCATTTGAGCAAAGAACATCCTGGCTTGAAGCCAAATTATATTATTTCTCATCCTAAGTGGATTCCTCTACGTGGCCATTTCTGTGCTGTGACATGAACAGAGGCAGTGCTGCAATGGTGACAGGCAGCATCACCAGAGCACCCAGCTCTGGAACAGGACTCTGCACTCTCTTCTAGGCTGCACATGGTGGAGGGGGATGAAGCCTCAGCACTGCCATCACTGATCTCCCTGACTGTTCTTTATTGCAATGGGCCTTGCCTGGGGTTTCATTTCCATGAAAATAAGATGAAATAAATACTCTGCTTTTGGGGCCCTCTAGCAATCAATGAGGCTTGGCATGGAGCTGGGGAGTGTCCTCTGGGGCACCGGGAGCGTTGGACTGTGTGGTTTGTACAACGTTAATATGATTATAGAGTCCATGCTATCTGAGAACTACTTTTTTTTCTGAAAAATATCACATTTTGTTTCCCAGACGGCTTCTGAAGTCTGTTTTCTGATTTTGCTTCAAACAATCTGATTCTTGCATTAAAGGCTTTTGGGACCTTTTGTTTTTAATGAATGACAGAAAAATTGGCATTTTTTGTTGTTGTTGCTGTTTTTTCCCCTCTGCTCTAAAACCAGCAACATTTTGAGCCAGGTCTGCTTTTTCCTCTGTCACTAGGAGATGTGTTTCAAGTGTATGAGATAAGAGTGGTAAGGGAAGTATGGGTCATAGCAATTGCTCTCCTCATGCCAATTCTGTCCTGCAGGAATCAGGAGGAGCTGAAAGGCCAGCCGTGTGTTTATTTTGAGATTACACTGATACTAAATCAGTCCCGAGCATGCCCATCTAATATTGCCACACAGGCTTGGTGAGGTCTTGCCTGGCAACTGTATTAATACAGGAAATGAGAGATTGAACTATCATCTTGACCCTGACAATAGGAGTTAACTTCATTTGAGTAAAGGGGACTGGTGCCAGGTCAAGACCAGTGGCTGGGATATGTGAGGATGGTGTGTTCTATGCTGAGTGGCTGAAAAGTGGAGCCCTCACTCTTTTTGCCCTGGAGAAAGTCCTTGGTAATTTCTGTGGCTTTGTAAGTGTTTTAAAACCTGTGCAGTATGTGTTTCAGGTTGATGGCAAAACCCTGGGATGCTCCTCTCCCTTGGGCTACTCCTACCTGTGTGTAATAAAACACTCCTGCAGACAAGTGCCCAAAACCCTACTATAACTGGTCTTCCTTAAAATTATTTCAGCAGTAGTGAAGCTGTGGAATTGGATAGCTTTGCTAGATCAGCGTGAATGAGAATGTGATATGAATGGTGTTATCAGTAAAGTGCTCTCACTGAGGTACACCACAAATGTTTATTTTCTGGTCCAAGGTTTGCAAACTTGAAGAAGAAAACCTTTTTCCTGTCAAAATGTCTCCAAAGTCTGACACAGGGTTCCCAGCTAATGACTTCATCTGGAACACAGTGAAGTCCTGGGTGTGCAGTCATGACAAAACCATTTGCAATCTGTAAAGAAAGGCATTAATAAATAGTTAAGCCTTTTTGTCCTATTTTAGTTTCATTCTATAAAAGCAAATACATGTCATGCTTAAAAACCTCAGTAATTCTAGCCCTCTGATCTGAAATGAAAGAGAAGAATAGTATTAAAATACCCTTAAGCCTGTGTTTGTACCAGTTTGTAAAAGACTGTGTCGACAACTGCATTAAAAATTATGAGCTTTTCCAAAAGATTAAGATGTTTTTAGAAATAGATACTCAAACCAGCTGGCAAACTAATTTCAATGTTTGCCTAGTCGTTTTATTTGTTAGTAAAATTGGGAATGAGATGATGGCAAAGCAGGGCAGCCATTACAAGTAGGTTTGGGGTTGTTTCTGCAAGAAGTCTCTTTCATCCTGGAGCAGGCCCCTCGGTGGTGGCAAGCTGTGCCTCCTTCCTGGATGCTCTAATGGCATTGTTATCCCCAAAAGAAGCAGTCGTGCTTGGAAAACCCATATGTTTCAATACCACAAACTCATCCTGTAGGTAAATGCAGGAGTGTAGATGAGGAGCTGGAACCAGCTGCTCTCTCAGGAACATCTCTCATTGTCCTCTGCAGAGGCTTTGCTCCTCCTTCTGCCACAGCAGCTCCTGCTTGACCCCAAAAGTGATCTGCTGGGGGAGGAGGGTGCCTGGCTTTACCAGTGCTGGAACTTGGGTTTAAGTGACTTTAACTCATTAGGGAAAATGAGTGACTCTGGGCTGCTCTATGAAACCTCGTAGTGAGGCTTGATTTTAGTAATGAACTCTGAGATGTTTACTGATTGCAGTGTTCAAACATCGATTTTTTTTTTTTTCTCTCAGTATCTATGGATTCATAATGTCCTGCTCTGTGGCCTGGAGCCATGATGGCATTTTCTTCTGTATTTCTTCATTCTTAAAGATTTTCAAAAATAGCTCTGGTTTCAGGAGAACAGATAGGATTTCAGTCTCTGTCCTTCCAGCTGGTTGACTTTGCATTCCTAGAATGGTTTGCCCAACTTCAAGAATATATTTCTTTGTTGCCTCTTCCCAGAGGTAAAACTTACCTCTCCCATCCTTATAAAGTAAAGGACCTGTCTGGGTGGAGAGGGATGCAGACGCTCAGTTTCTACCTTGCAGCCCCACTGTAACCATCAGGCCTCTGTGCTGGCCCCTCTTCATCTGCCAGAAGTCAGACAACCCTCAAAGATGAGTCAAAATATCTCCTGCAACAGCTCTGTGTGGCTGCAGCTCACTAATCTGTCCCTCAGACCCAGGATGCCTTCTGTCCTCAGATCTGAGACACAGCCCTGAGACTAAGTGGGGTTGGCACACCTGAAGGACAGGATGCCATCCAGAGAGACCTGGACAAGCTCCGGAAATGGGCCCAGGGGAATCTCATGAAGTTTAACAAGGCCAAGTGCTGGTGCTGCACCTGGTTCAGGGCAGGCCTTGGTATCAGTCCAGGCTGGGCATGAACAGATCAAGATCAGGCCTGCGAGAAGGACTTGGGGATTCTGGTGGACGGGAGGCAGGACATGAGCTGGCCATGTGTCCTGGGCTGCATCCAGAGCAGCGTGGGCAGCAGGTGAGGAAGGGGATTCTGCCCCTCTGCTCTGGTGAGACCCCACCTGCAGTGCTGCATCCAGCTCCGGGGTCCCAGCACAGGAAGGACATGAACCTGTTGGAGTGAGTCCAGGGGAGGCCACCAAGATGATCAAAGGGATGGAGCACCTCTCATACGAGACAAGGCTGAGAGAATTTGGATTGTTCAGCCTGGAAAAGAAAAGGCTTCAGGGTGACCTAATTGCTGCCTTTCAGGACCTGAAGGGAGCTGAAAGAAAGCTGAGAGGAGACTTTTTACAAGGATGTGTAATGACAGGGCAAGGAGAAATGGCTTTAAACTGAGCGTAGGTTTGGGTTAGATATCAGATATTCTTTACTGTGAGGGTGGTGAGGCACTGGAGCAGGTTGCCCAGAGAAGCTGTGGATGCCCCATCCCTGGGAGTGTTCAAGGGCAGGGTGGACAGGGCTTGGAGCAACCTGGGCTAGTGGAAGGCGTCTCATGGCAAGGAGATTAGAACTAGGTGATATTTATGGTCCCTTCCAAACCAAACCATTCTGTGATTCTGTGACTGACCTACTTGCTTCCCTCCCCTTCGGGGCACTTGTACTTCAGTGTTCTGGCATCACTGATATATGTGACCAGCTGTTATTTTCTCTAAAATTTGTATGAAATCAATATGTCCTGACATGAAAACAAATGCCATTCTGCTGCTGTGGAAAGGCACAATTTATCTTTTGAAGAGAGCTGTCTGCCAATAGCATCTTAATACCCAGAAGAGGTCACCAGGATTGGGATGATTGAAATTTTCACTTTCAAATGCATGACTTTTTTTTTTCTTCCTGCTGTTAAGCAAAAACATTTCAAGTGAGCCTTGTAAATTTTTGCTAGCCTGAGGCAATCAACTTCTTTAAAGGGTATTTCTTATTTTAAAATGCCATAAAATAGAAATAAGTGCACAGGGAGATATACAGTCCACCCACTACTGATGTATGTCTTTATGGTATAGGCACACATTATATATGGTCCTATGCATCTGCCAACTGCTCAGCTTAAAAGACTCTCAGGCTTTCCTTTCTAAATCAATTTTTGTGCAGAGAATTATAAAAATTTTGTTGAGATATGCAAATAAAAGAAATTTGCCAATTAACTTAGAGCAAAGCAGACCATCAAAACCAGAGACAAAAAGATACAATTCTGGGTCCTGCTTTTAACACTTAATACTTTGCTACTTCCAGAGTTGAAATACATCTTGTAAGAGAAATTCCCCAAGAGTTTAGCCCCTTCTTAAAATTTCACAAGTCTTGCCAATCAGAATCCCAGTGCCAAGGTAGCTTGTTTCCTACAGATTCAGGATGCTAAGTAAAGGATACACCTACACAAGCAATGATGCAATGCTTACTGATTTAGGCATGTGCAGCAGGCCAGATTGGCTGCCTGTCTGTCCCTCCTGAGGAAGTTCACCACCTCACAGTCATCCTGGACTGCAGCCTTAGGACTGCGTGTTAGGATGGTTCTGTAAGTGCTGTTTTAAACATTCCGAGTCACCTGCAGTTCCCTGGCTTGCTAAGAGCCACGTGGTGAGGCTGGAAATAGTGCCCATGTTTGCTCTGTCAAACTTAAATAGTTTCCTTTCACTTTCATTGGGATTAGTCAGTACTTTGGCAGTGTCTAAGTCACACTGAGCAAACCCCCAGACTAAGACATACACCTGTCTTTATCCTTCCTACCTTACCAGCTGAGAATAAACATCTGCAACAAATAATCCAGGGTAGCTGGAAGGAGTTTGGTTGTCACCATCCAGGCACTATTTGTGCTTAGAGCCGGGTGGCCACGGGCCTTGGCGCAAGGGATCAAATGAACCCATCCGTTAATTGATGTCATCTTTGCCTGTGGCTGAACCCTTGAGTCAGTCCTGGTGCCTGCTAGGGAGGAGTAGGAGGTGGCAAAGAGCAATAGGCTGTAAATAGACGTGGGGGAAGAGCTGCAATACCTAAACCCAAACATTAACAATGTTAGGATTCATTATGGGAACAAGGTGATTTGTGCAGTTTGGAAGAAATTCCAGTGGGGGATTCTGCTGGATGCAATGGTAAGTTACAGACAAAAGCTATGATTTAAGTCTATATTTATTGTCTTTAATAAAACCAATTTGTTAATAATGCTGAGAGTTTGAAATGTGAGAAAAACACATCCATTCCTGGGTTTTTCTATGCTTTACTTCACAAATATATCTTTCATCCTAAGAATGCCAGTGTATCATTATTTGCATTCCAGTAATGCCTGGGGGGGGGGGGATGAAATGAGTTGTCCAAAGTCAGGAACTCTTGGACTCTTCTTTCCCTTTTGCTTTGGTAGGCTATTGAAAGTTATCTGGTTTCCTTTAAATCCACAGTTCTCCCAAAGTTGGGCAATTTCTTCTTACGCCACGTCTGTAGAAATTAGGTCTCCTGTTTCAGGCTGCCAGATTGCCTATAAGAGAAAGCCCAGCAGGCACTGAACTGGGTGTTAGGCAGGCATGGAAAAATATAAATTCAGTGATGAGTACAGTTGGTTTCATGCTAGTCATGAGATTTCATGTCATACCTCCTCCTGGAACTGCACAGAGCAGCCATGAAGCACAGGAGAAGTGTTAATTGCTTTGCGTTGTCCTGCACACGGTGCAATTAATATGTCATCATCTGTGATGGACTTGGTAAAACAAGGTGAAATTTGTCAGATGGGAAACTGGGGAAAGTGTTTGTCACTATTTTAAGTTTCTCCTTGCTTTATTATCTTGCTAGAGGAAACTGAATCGGACAAAACCTCAGCAAGAACAGCCTGAGGAGGAATTTACCAGGAGGCAGAAAAAAAGTGGTTGAGCAATTTAAGCTGTTGACAGAGTTATCATTTATACTTCTATTTGTCACTTTGAGGGCTCTGACTGTCTGCTGTGTCACACAGGTAGTTCTACTGGTGTTATAGGGCAAAGACTTGGATATGAACCTCACACAAAAGGTCTTTCCTCTGCACGTGCTGTGTCCATCCTGCAACGTGGGAGGCCTGGCTGGGTCTGCAGTGCATGGCCCTGGGCACAGAAACGTCTTTTTCTTTGCAGTCCGTCTCAAACCTGGTGCTAGGGGTTCCTACGGAGTTCAGCTATCTTTGAATCAAGCTCTAAATCTCAAAAAACCTTTATGCAAAAATTTCAGAGTTGAGCTCTGGAATAAGTACATAGATCAGCTCAGCAGATGCAGCAGTGGGGCTTACAGGCTCTGGTTTTGCATTCAAGACAAGGCAGTTGGTTTGGGATTTCAGGAATGTGCTTCTCCCCTGCCTCCTCTGGCTGTGTTGCACTGCAGTGATGTGCAATGAAGCAGTTTTGTCAATGGCTGTCTCAGTGTCACACACAGCATTCTCTGCACCAAACACTTACGTATTTTTTTCCTTAGTTATCGGTGGAACACATGGATTCCTGCTGGGGTGTGGGAAACAGTAGCTCTGCTGGTTTTTTGTTTCCTATGTAGTATCAATGTTTAAAAAGAAGTGGTTCAAAGAACATGGCTATGTGCAGCATTTTTGTGCTTGACAGCAAAGACAGAAATGGGCATTTCATCCTTTACAAGTTTGATTTTATTTTGTTACTCTCACGGTAGCTGCTGTTGCATTTTTAGTCTATATTTATCTAGGGATCACAGCTTAGCCCACTGAAACTGGGCTATTTGCCATCATTGCATCTTGTGCAAAGCATGTTCCAATAGCAATCAACTTGTCTTCCCTCTGCCTGCCCCGAAGTCCTGAAATAATTGATTTGACAAATTACCAGACATATACCTGAACTTTTTTTTTAACTTGCCACACCTGTCCTCATGGTGGAAGACCTGATAGCTCAACCAATGAACACTGTTGATATGTTTTGTTGGTGTCTTGCATCAGTACTTCAAATGCTCCAGTGCCCAATCATAAATAAATGCCTTTCCAAGTGAGATATAGTTTGAGGGGAATTTCTCGTCTCTTTTATTGCTGATGCTGCTTGTTTGTGGGTGCATGTGCTGTACCACAACAGTGATCTTTTCCTACTGCAATCATTGCTTATCATAAATCTTTGTTTAAAATTATTAATTTGCAATAAACTTAATAATCTCAAGATGCACTCGCCTGTTTTATGTAGAGCCCATTGTCACAACAGCTGAGTGTTTCCCACACCTGAAGGAATTTATCTGCACAATGTTCTAAAGAGGATGGAAACATCTTCATTCTGTAGTTGAAACCAAATTTCATCCTGAGAGCTGGGAGATTTGGGGTCTGTTCTGATATTCTCTCCGGCTACAACTTCTCGGTTTTCTCTTTTGGAATAATGGCTTGGAAATTATTTATTCATTAATTCCTTGTTAGGGCCAAGCCTGTCTGCCGTCAATGGCTTTTTCTGTTTTATCCTATCACTAACAATTTGGCCCTTGTAGAAGAAAAGTTCAGTGAGTGACAGTTGTACATTTTGTGCAGCACTGATTGAGAGAGATTATTTCTACTGAGGTAAGAATTATTCTGACAATCTCATTACTGTCAACTAAAAATTAATGCAGTCCTGAAACTGCAAGTCTTAGTCTGGAGTATCTACTAATTGTTGCCCAGATGGAAAGGCACCCTCCATGGACTGCAAGAGAAACCTTCATCAGGGATAAAATTACTAACCCAAAGTAATTACAGGACTCAAAACTTGACACTGTCCTCTGAGAACAATATGATGTGTTCTGCTCAGGCACCTTTTCCCCTTGCAAACAAACTTAAAAGAGAAAGGCAGCATGGGTCAGTTTGGCATTTTTAGAAGAAATATTCCAAATTTCGGTCTTGTTGTACAAAGCATATATCTACAAAAATGGTTTATGAATTGCAACGTATATATGAGAAATCAATTTTTTAGACAAATAATTGATAGTTAAAAAGTAATTTGGACCACCTTCTATCCTTCAACTTTTTATTTTCTTAAGAAGGACAACTGGGTCTTTTTTGGGTTTAGTAAAATTCTCAGTAACATAAATGACAATGGCACTTTCCTTAAATATTGCTGGTGCTGAGCATGGGACAGACTGCTGAGTAACTAGTTCTCTGTGAAGGGGTACTCTGCTGTATACAATGAATATAGACACACCTTGAATAGATTAACTCCCTTCAGCCTCTCTATATGTGATAGAAGAGCAAAGAGTTTAAAAAGGTTACAGAGATTATTGACTTTCATGCTTCGGTTGAAACTGAAACTTATTCTCCCTGGGTTATTCCAGCAGCCCATTTACAGGAAAGTTTCTGTGCATTCACTGAAATATTTTATTTCCTGTCTTTCCTATATGAAAGCCTTCCCTTTTCCATCCTTCATACTCAGAAATCCTAGGAATGCAGATTTATCTGGCTTTCCAGTACCTCTTCTCTATTTCTAGCATGCTAATTGAATCTGTATTGGGTCTGTCTTTTAAACTCTACTGTGTATTAAAGAGTTTGTGCTGTCTGACTCTGACTAGTTTCAGTGACTTCAGGAACTGGTATTTCACCCAGGGGTGTGTATCATCCCAGACAGCCTCTGTGCATGCTATGGGCTCTGGCTGGTTGTGCTCTTGATCTTTTCATTCCCTTTTCCTATTCTGAGCATGCTGCTTCCAAAAGTGACAAATATGACAAAATGGTGACACTTTCAATTTGTTGGTACCCATACCCTCAGGCAGGACATGTTATATCTTTGGGGGGAAACTGGGACTCTAGGAATCCAGAACAGAGTGAAAGAGGATTGAATTACAGATGAGATGCTATTTGACTTCCTCAAAAATCCTAAATCTAGGGCTGCCGACTACAAAACTAGCAGCATGTCTCATGAAAGCTGCCCTCGCACCTCCTGGCTCATACTGGGATCTCATCCTCTGTTCATAGGATTCTGTCAAGGCATCTTTTTCTGGATTGACTTTGCACACCCATTCTGTGAACCCTTTCAATAATATCTCTCTCTACCCAACCTACAGCTTCCAGGTTTCAGCACTGCAGTGTATCATACCAGCCCTCGGCATCCCTCCCAGTCCCTGGGAAGGCAAAGCTCACAGCATGAGAACTGCAGAACAGCTTAACAGGCACCAGAGGCACAAAGGCCACAGACCAAAGGGAGCAGTGCTAGCTGGGGGTTTAAGAGCCAATTTGGGGACAGATATGTAATAGGCTGGCATGAAATGAAGCTCACAGAACTCTTTGAGGTGCATACCAAGGCTATCTGCTGTCTTTCCTGTGTGTTTGTCCCTGAATCTGTCCCCATGAAATTGCAAATGCGAAAACAAACCAGGCTATTCGAACTCGCTGTACGTGCATTAAAAACAAATCACCCCGTCCCACCTCAGGAAGGTAATTGGCAAACCCAGAGTGCATGAAATAGATGCAAAGCTGAGAGCAAAGGAAGGAGTGATGAAAATATCAGTCTCTAACCTGTGTGTTAGTGATGCGTTCTGAGCCATAAATACCAATTACTGGGCCACCAGCTGCAAGTCAGCCTTATAGTTCAGGGCTGAAACACCTTCTTTTCCCTCCCTTAGAGATAAAAAAATGAAGAAATAAAATGAAATAGGTTAAAGAATAAAAGATCTCCTGGACCTCCAAGAACTTGAATTTTTGCTTATTTTTTGCACTGGTGAACTATGAGAGTAACCTTGGTAGAAATCACCCTTGCCAGAAACTCTTTAATTACATCCATAAACCAGCCTTGTCCAATCTTTGTTTGTCTCTCCTACAATCTGTTGTCCTGTTGTTCTGCAAGATTTTTGTTCTACAAGGTCTTTTCTCTGCAAGACTCTGCTTTAGTGTCATGTCTGAGAGGAGGCAGAGGAGTTGTGTGGAAGGATGAAAACTGAGAGTAATGTTTTTCCATATTACTATATGAAAAGAATGTAATGGGTGTCTGTTCTTGTGGGGTTTGGCCTCTGCTTCTCTCTGGACCCAGAACAACAGCAAAGTATCTGTTGTCTCTGGAGCAAAAATTTTCCTTCTTGCAATGAGGCAGGCAGCACATAAACCTCAAAATCCCTGTAAAAGTAGAAGGAGGTTCCTTCCCAGCCCCTTGGGCAGTGTACACAGTATTTTCAGCATGAAACTAATGCTTATTAATCTTATACAAAGCTCTTTGGGGTTAAAGATGGTGTGAACATGACCCCAGCACATAAAATAAAAACACTGGTCTAAAGGAAAAAGTGAAAAATCTGTAGCTTCTCCCCATGATCTTGCTATAAATAATTTCTTGGTTGGGCACTTCTGCTTTTGTGCATTCTGAATTTGGATTCCAATGTCCGATCAAGATTCTTAATTGCTAGTAAAAGATGTTTGGATATACAGCAAGTAAAGATGGGGTTAATTCAATGTGCTGAAGTGTTAAGCTAAGCAGCAGCAGTATGCAGTGTATACTATTGGCCTGTTTGATTTTAAATCTCATCAACAAATGGTCAACAAATAAGGTTTATTGCCAGGCTAATAAACTGTGTCCCTCACTGATTGAAAAGCCTTCACTGCCTCAGCTCCTTTGCAGTCCTCTGAGTTTTTTTACCCTGATACCCAGACAGTGTCTGCATTTTTATAGCAGCTTGTTTAGCTCCTCTTGCCCTCCTCCAAAAGCTCTTACTCACCTGGAAGCTTGCTCACCTTCCACATTTGCTTTTGCATAATTTGACAGTGATGCAATGCCAAGGTCTGCACTGCTGTGTTTGACTCCTTTAGGAAAGAGAAGGTCTCGGGCCATCAATGGCTGTCTATCAGGTCTTGTCTCTTTTATGCCACCTCCTAGGTCAGGAGGGAGCTTTAGTCCTGGGTGGGCCTACCCTGGCTTCCTGCTTTGTGCAGCTGTGACATCAGGTCTCACACTGCTGAACTGAATGGAAACAGGATTTTGCCGGAGCTCTGTGATGTGGCTCTGCCTGCCAGATCCGAATGCCAAGGATCAATCGCTCTCAAGCCCGTCTCTTTTCAAGACGGTGAACTGCTGTTTAACTGCTTAAATAGTTGTGCTTTGACTTTTTTCTAAGACTCTTCTACCAATGTCAAACTAGGTTTAGAGCATCACAAGTTTTCCAGAACTGTCTGCTGAGCTTGTGGCTTCCAGACTAAGCCACAGCACTCTGTAATGTTTCAAGAAGAGGTTTGGTGAGAGGGCCCTGAAGAAGTGCAGGGCTATCCTCTGCACTCAGACACGTGTTGAGGTCGATAATACTTGCAAACCCAATGAGCTGAAGTTTTAGTGGGTAAGGAGTTGATTGCCCATGTTATTCATTAGTAAAAGGAGGAGGATTGGCTTCCTTTGCAGAAACTGCTGGTGAAAGCCCAGAGGATGGTTTTATCCCTGTTTATTTAGTGAACAAACACAGTTCACCTACAGAAGCTTTCTATCAAGAACTAATATGTTTTGGAAGTTAACATTAGCTCCAAAGAATCTCAAACCTGGATGGTGGAAAAAATTGAGAGAAATTTTACTGGAAAGGAAATCTACATCATGGCAGAGTAGGCATATGCATGATCTGGGTTTTGCTTAAAGTTCAGGTATCCTGTTGGCTTTCTTGCTGGGAAAATCCCATCCCAGTGGAAAATGAAATACAGGTAACTTTGCCATAGTGACAATGCAGAGATTGCTTGTTGCTGAAAGTGAGTGACCCATCCTAAGAAGTGGATTGGACAGCAAATTTCTACTTCTAAGAGACTCTTGTGTCTTTCCCAAACTGAAGGTAAAATCGAGCATTAATGCAAAATGTTACCGCAGTCCTGATTGTACCAACAGGACCTTTAATGTGGGTGATTGAGTAAAACATCTTATAGGGTGCAGTGTACTTAAACTGTTCTCAGGAGCAGACATGGTCCATTGTGTTTTATAAAACCAGGAAACTTTAAACATTTTTTTATTGTTCTCCATAATACGGAGCATTTAAACTGTCTCATTTTTCCCCATAATCTTCGCTCTGCTGACTTAAAATATTTGCAGCAAGCAGAAGTATGGATGAATGAAATAGTCAGGAATTATCTTCCCAGTGTTCATAAAAATACGAATGCAAAATAAAAATTCGTAATGCAGAAGTGTACGGTTTTCTTGCCAGCCTTCATCTCTGTCTTCTCCCTGTGTGTCTGTGGGCTTGGAGGATGCAGATTTTGTTTCCTGATCAAAGCTGTAATGGATGGGGATGACAAGGCTCATCAATGCAGTGCTGCTGATAATCCCCCTGTCAGCAGCAGCCTTTCTTCAGAGTTAGCTTCTGCCTTACTGCCAGGGGAGAGGACAGTGATGGGCTCTGCTGGCCTTGGCATGGGTGGCTGTTGCTCTTCCCTGGTGAAATGCCTTGCTGGTTGATGCCTACATGAAGCTTAAAACCTTGGAGCTGAGAGAATCCTAAGATTTTTGCCCCCTTCATGTCAGTTCAGGCTCTTCGGTTGTCAGATGGACAGGATAAGTGGGATGGGTTTGTCTTTCCAGCAGTGGATGAGAAACAAAGGCTGGAGTTAATTTCCCTTTTTGTTTGTGTGTTTAGAGGTGCTATTTATTTATTATCCCATTTCTTCTCTACAGGATCTATGCCTCATTTCCCCATCTCAGCAGCCTCAGTAATTCCTCCTACCTACTCCATGGGGGTCTTATGAGTGCTAGCTTTGATAATGCACTGTGTGATTCATTGATGAACACGGATGTGTATTTATGTGTCAGATACCATTAGTTCAATCCTTCTTTTAAATAATGTTTCTCAGTCTATGAGCACTAATGAATGCAACTTTCCTCTATAGATCATCTACCAGGTGCCACAGCAATCCTTAATGTAAAGCTAATGACTTTTTCAAATGAATTTAAATAGTCTAACAATGAGATGTTACGGAAAAAATTAAGGATGCCATCATATTCAGAGTCTAAATATGTGTAGAACATATAATAGGAAGTATAAATGCTTTTTTTTTTAATCTCAAATTGCATGTTCAAAACCAAACTACAGCCTCAAACTTTATTCAGATCGCTAACAACAAAGGCACAAAGATGTACTTTTATCCTTAACAAAGGTGGCGGGAGATTTTGCCTAGATCAGCTGAATGTTTCATATTCAGGTACTGCTGGGTCATAGTTACTGTTTGATTATTGACATGAATTGAAAATAAAGTGGCGTTTTCTAGTTACGGGTGTGAAAAGAGTTATTACCTAAAGCTGCCCAGGAATCAGTAGCTATTGAAACTCCTTTGAGCATGTTTAGTTACTAAAACAATCCAGCATACATGGGTTCATGGCCTAGGCAGCAGTGTAATCACCCTCTGGGAGATCTTTTTTGGGGGATGAGAGATGGGGGAATTTTACAGCATGCTGCCGTGAAAAGTGACATTTTACTTTGTCTACTCGACCTCCTTTGTTGAAAGTAGTCAAGAGTTTCTGACAGATGAAAGGTACCACTGTGTGAATGTCAGGTAGGAATTTAGATCCAGTAACTTATGCAGGTAAATGTGTGACATTCCTCCCTCCAGAAGCAGTTTCTTCTGTTCAGTAACCTAAACTTTTAAAAATATGTGTGGAGATTGGACCCCACCTTGTGATTTGGGGTAAAGAAAAGCACAGATTAACAAATAAATATAGCCTCTTCCAGAAACAATTTAGTATGTTTCAAAATTTATTTTTATGGTTCATTAGAAGCTGCTAAATGCAACTTTGAAAAAAAGTCAGTCTAAAGAAATAAACCTAAAATATACAGAAAATATGTAACTAGGAGGAATTGAAAACAAATATATTCTTTATTACTCCAGCCTATTATTAAGAACAGGGCAGTCTCTTCAGTCTACTGCAGAGTGGCAGGCAAACAGCCTTGTTTGGGGCTTTTGAAGGACTAAAGCACCATCTTCACTCAATGCTTTTCCCATTACCTGCAACAGCTCTGAATATTTATTTCTGTCTTACATCTCTTAGGTTTGCAGTGGGACTCTGGGACTTCAGTGGGACATACCAGATAAAGCCAGATGTGCATGATGTAAATCAGCACACAAAGCAGTATTTGCATTTATTGATTCCAAATATTTTCATTAGGAAATGTGTTGGAATCATTTTCTTGTTAAGATCCTGTTCTTCTGATTGTATTTTACCTCATTTTTCTTTTATTTTAGTGCATTTTATTTTACTGGGTTATAAGTGAGAACAACTTCTATTGATTCTGTTTATTTATTTGCATTTTACTTCTGCTTCAGTCTGGCTTAGTTTATTCTTCTCTGGTTTTCTTTTTAATTGTTTGAAATAATTTAAATTCAGGTTCAATGCTGTTATTCAGCTTCTGTTCACTGCATTATGAGATTTTGTGTGTGCAACCTATACTGGTCTTATTTAGATGGTGGTGTGAATAAAGGAGATTTTAAAGGCACTCAGCAATTTCTTAGCTGCTAAAACTGAGCATTGCTTCTGCTCTGAATTCCTTCTGTTTCAAAGTAATCCTGGCTCTGCAGATGTATTCACAGATAAAAGTTCCAGTCAGATTGAACATTTCGTCTCTCTGAAGTAGTGTACCAGCTATCACTTTTCGTGTAGCTTTTTCTTTTTTTTAAACTCACTAAGCTTTTCCTATCTATTTTTTGTCCGATGGAAACAAGTTAAAGCAGTTCAGAATAATTTGATCGTGGACGAATTCTGGCATGTAGCTAAATCCAGGTCTGGACAGAGGGTGTTCCTTTGCTGCCAGTGATGAGGTGTTTGTGCTGGCAGAGGTGGATTACTTAACAGCAATGGCTTGTTTGGCTGCTGACGTGCGGAGTGTGACACGTTGATGTACATTCTTGTTGTGGTGTAAAGCACTCTGGTGCTCCAGGGGTTGACCAACAAAAAACTGTATCCAGGAGCAAATAACAGTAGAGCTTTTGTTCACTCACATAGCCATTTGTTCGTGGCTGGGACAGCCCTGGTGACAGAAGCAGGTTCCTTTTCCACAACAGAAGACTGACCAAGCCACAGGGACCTGCTGACCACACACCCTTTGTCCAGAGCAAATGCAGGGTAACATGATGTGTATGAATTACAACCAGGCACACTGATATCACTGACAATCAGTTGGGATTCAAAGTGTTTTGCCAACCTGGAATATTCTACATGTACCTTAATCCACGTTAAAACATTTGCACTTGGCCCACTTCTGGAGCGATGCACAGCTAATGATGTTGTAGACCTGCTGTCTCTAAAGGCAAATGGGGTCATCTTTTGCAATCCCTGGAGGTTTTCACTAAGATGCCAGGCAGTGAAGTGGAGCACCCCAAGGTGCAGGTGTATTAGTTTGTCCCTGAGCCAAGTACAAAAGTGGTCAGCATAGGCACGGTGCCAGGAGCAGGAGGCATCACAGCTCTCTAGCTGATAGCTATCTGTTATCTCAGCTCTGCTAGTTAATGACTGGAGAAGTGTAAGAACACGGAAGAAGCATAACAATTGAAAAGCCTGTGGCTTTTCAAACGTAACAAAGAAAGCCTGTGGCTTTCTATCAGGGAAGTAACTTACTTAAATTTTCTCTGAAGACATAGAGACACATGAAAGTGGAGTAGAACCTGGGGAAGGATGCAACTTCTCATTCACTCATCCACTAGGAAGGTGCAGCTCAAGTCACAAGCTCTTAATCCTTCCCACTAGATTAATTTATGGTGCAACCACTAAGATATGAGGGATTTAGGAGGGCTGGGCCTTAATACGGATTTCTGTTCCTAGGTTACATGAGTTTAGTGTATTAACAGCGCCAAGCCTGCAACCCTTGTGCAAGTATAAATCTGTATGTGAATTCACCACTCTGGGGACAGAAGGGGAGCTACTTCCACACACAGTCTTGTCCTGAAGCTCCAGTGTTGAGAACAATAAACTCCAAGATATTTCAGAAGTACAAAGGGCTGTGCTCTTTCTTGCAGTACTTGAGAAATTGCTGAACACTGGGAAGTGAGCTCTCAGGATCTTCAGATATGAGAAACCAAAGCAAAGGCTGATCCTTTCCTCTCCTGAGTCCACTGTTACTGAACCTCAAGACCTTCTGACTGCCCTGACACACTGAAGCATCCTTTCTGCCCTGTCAAGGTGACAGCATCATTACTCCTAACAAATTCACTTCCTATAAGATATTCAAAGGATATCCAGTTCATTCAAATGTGCCAAATTTAAATGTATCTTAATTTATGACTGTGTTCTAATCACCAGAAGATGATGAATATAATTAAAGATAATGAATGGTCCCATTAGTCTTTTGCTTGCTGTGATAATTTCTTCAGACAGACACTTCCTTTGTCTGTGTGGTGTGGAAAGATGCCTTAGCAAGGGAAACTTCTGTTGCAGCAGATTCTCGCCCTGGAGCTTAAGAGTTTTATTTAATAGCTAGTTTGGGAGCAAAGAAGAGAGAAGGAGTAGACCTCTATGCTGAATTATATGCAAGTAATTGCTGAAGGTGGAGGTAGAAAGAGCTGATCATACCTATCAAATTTTGTGTCCCCCTTACGGAAATCTTGGAGTTCCCCCACCATATGCTGCTATTTGCACCTCATGCTTTTTCAGCTTTATATATCTTACAGAAAAGATTGCTGGCAGCTTTATAATATCCACTATCCTTCCTTTGCCTTCCAGGCATTCCAGACTGGCTCACAATTATGCAATCCATTTATTTGGCACAGGGGTTTTCCATCTCTCATCTAGTTAATGAGTAAGCCTGACACTGTGAAGCCTTTATGCTGCAGCAGCATTGCAGACTCCCATTGACAGGGCTGCAGAGCTGAACCAGGACTGCCGAGACTCTTCCTGCTCAGTGGTTGCATTATACATGCAAAATGTGTGCCCTGATCTGCCTCCCTCGCTGCCATGTGATGAAGGCAGAAGGCAAAATGCAAACCGTGGTGTTTTGTTTGGTGGGGAATGGTGAGGTGGTAAAAGCAGGCATAAAGCTGAAGTTCATTTTTGGGGAATTTGTTCAGTGATGAATTGAAAGTTGTCTCACAGTATGGTCTGCAAGTTTCATGATTCTTCTCTGTTTGTCACGATAACCCACATAACTAATGAAAACCTGGAATGCTCTGGAAGGACGCAGTTGAAGGAGGAGGATGGCAGCAGAACCTCAGGAGTCCCCACAGGCTTTGCATCCCTCTGGCCACAGTTTTCCTAATTCACCAGGTCTGCAGTGATGAGCTGTCACTTTTGCCTTGGAATGCTTTTATGTGGCTGTGTTGAACCTTTGGAGAGGTTTTCCACCCTCTGTGCCTTCCTCATAAGATTTTCACTCAGGCTGGGCTTTAAGTTTGTATGGGCACTGACACTGCAAGGGCTGCCATGAAAGGCCTTTCAAACTTTGCTAGGTTGCTCAGGAATTCAGGCTTGCCTTGCCTGACCAGCATGGCATAGGCATGGGAAAGGCTGTGCACTGTGTTTGCCCTTCCTCGCTCCTGTCAGGCTTTTGAAACTCATTTACTGGGCTGCAGACCTCTTCCAAAACAATCATGAGAAAGACATGCTCTGAGGGCTACATTTGCTCTGAAACCAGAGAATTTCTGTACCAAATAAGAACCACTCTTGGCCAGAGAGCAGGAGATGCTCCTAATCTCTCTCTTTTGACACTATCCCTCTGGGCTGTGCTTAGCAGGTGTTTGAGCTAAACCTGTCAGCTGTGGCAATCTGATGCTTCAAATCTGTTTTGAGACCCAGCAGAAAAATCTAGAATCTCTGGATGAGGGGATATCAAGCTTGTTCTCCTTGCTCAGAGATTATCAGATGTGCCACGAAACCCAGAACTGCAGTAATATGACTCACAGCTTTTGATCTGGCAATTTCTTGTTATCAATGTACATGCAAAGATGTCTGCTTAATATTATAAAAATATGCAGAAGATATCTATTCTTAAGGTCCCCCTAAAATCCCACACTGAAGTCCCGTTAACATCAAGAAAGCAGGGCTGGGCGTGCTACAGTGGATATTAACTGACTTAACAACCTGAGTGAAATTCTCCAGACAAAAGCTGGAATTGGACGTTGACGGGTACTGAGGTTTTGTCCCCCCTGTTCTTCAAAGGGGAGTTTTGAATGCAAATGTCTTAAAAAAACTTTTCAAATATTACACCCATCAGAGACTGTTATAGTAGTGCACCACAGATCCAAGTCTGAAGGCAGGTGGGAACGCTACATCCACTGCTGAGGGAAGCTACAGACGTGTGAGCTTGGGGGAAAGATGGAAATGGATGGTAGGGAGACATGAAGGGGGTAGAAACAGAAGAGCAACTTAATAGTGATCAGGGTGACACCTGCTTAGAGCCACAAGTTGTCTTCAGCTTGCCTTCTGCAGATCTTGTTC
The DNA here is from genome assembly GCA_014706295.1 of Lycocorax pyrrhopterus obiensis. Lineage (NCBI taxonomy): Eukaryota > Metazoa > Chordata > Aves > Passeriformes > Paradisaeidae > Lycocorax > Lycocorax pyrrhopterus. The sequence goes on along the minus strand of JACSVZ010000016.1, from coordinate 14,707,315 downwards.
AATGTGTGCTTATATTTTTGAGATGCAGGGATCTCTACTAACTGTTGAGTTTTCAAAGGAACTAAACTCTTCGTGAAATTAGCTCTTGCTGAGTAACTTCACTACAAAATAAAAGGTTTTTTTTCCAAGTGACAAAACATTTGGGGTTTATTTTTAAAGAGCAAGAAGACATTTCATGCTGAAACAAGTTTTTAAATTTTATTTTTAAAATTGCCTAAATTAAGAAAAAAAAAAAAGAAAAATATTTTTAAAAACCCCTCAAAAAATTACCATCAAAATGCCATTTACAACAAACTGGAAATAAAAACCTTTAATAAAAGGAAGGATGATGGAGTGTGTGCTGGGTTTGCTCATGAGCATTCCCGCCGGCAGAGCTGGAGTCACTTGCCACAGCTGCTGATGGCTCTGGGGAGCGGAGCAGGGCTTGCGAGCAAATTTCTCTGAAACGCAAGAATGAGTGCCTTCTCTAGGAATAACTACCCAGGGAATTGTCAGGACCATTTGCTTCTTGTGCAGAGCTGTAGTCACTCCCGGAGTATTTTCCTTCTGCAGGAGGTGCCTGAAGCGGGGGCCCTGCTGGCAGCGTGGTGCCCCCTTTTCCAGGCTCGCCTGCCACACTCTTCAGCCACCCTGACAGTTGATTAATGCCTCGGCTGTGGAGTGACAATTCTGTTTCACACCTTCATCCATCATCCCTGCACCATTTCCTGGGGGCCTCGGGACCCTGACAAATTGTCATATAACCTAGCGGGGACTTGCTGTTCCTCCAATTGTCTGTCTGAATAAGTGTCCTGTTTTTTTCAGAAGTAGCAAGAGGGAGAAAAAGAAAGGACTGGAAAATGGCTCAGAATCTCAGGAAAAGGAGATTGGTGTGATTCAGGAGGGTGGCTAATTTATCTTTTAAAACTTTTATCCCACCCATGACCCCAGGAAAGTTGCAAAGTCCAGTCTCTGACTCCCCATGGATGGGGATGGTTTGAGGTGATGTTTTGCAGAACTGTGGCAGGGCTGGGAGATAGGTGAGAAATGAATCCTGGTGTAGAACCCAGCCCTTCCTTCAGACTTGTTGGGGTGCCAAAAATGTTTGTTTCCATGCCTCAGTTTCCCACTGTGGGATGGATGGCAGTGATGGAGATTAATGAGTCTCCACTGCAGGAGAAGTGACCTGGGCAGACCCTGCAGGGAGTCCCAGCGAGGTGGGGGAGTCTGATCTGCCCGTGGTGTGGGACTGGCTGTGAGCCCCTCTGAGCCACTCGGGCTCTGCCTCATCTGCCTGTCTCTGCAGAAGGACAAGCTGCTGTTAAGGTCTGGTGTGTTTTTTTTTCACTTTAAAAACAAAAGGAGCTCCCCTGATACCCTTCACAATGTCACATTGCCATTGCACATGGAATCGCTGCTCCTGCCTACGGAGAAAGCGAGATGAAATCAAGTTGAGAGGCATTTATCTTCTAGCCCTTCAGGCAGGGTTGTGTGGCTGCTTGTTCTGCTGCTGCTGTTCTGAAGCAGGGAGGGCCAGGAGGAGGGAACGGGGTGGCATCAGCGAGAGGTCCCTGTCTGCTGCCCGCGGGGGACAGCTTCCCAGGGGACAAAGGCGACTTCTTGCTCTCCATGTCTCGCACAGCCCTGTTTCCCTCTGCCGCAGCATCAGCCCAGGCACAGCACCGGTTTGTGCCGCTGAGTAGCACCAAGCCCAGGGACCCGTCAGGCTCCGATCACTCGGCACAGGTGAGGAGCTGCTCCCAGAGCTCTGCTCGCTCCTGAATGCGGCAGCACATCAGCTTTTACCCACTGTGAATCTTGTTCATAACTTCAGTGTGCGGAGAAGACACCCAAGAGACACAGCCCCAGAGCTGTAGATGTCTGTGTCAGGAGAACAGGGATTGCTTTTCAATACCTGAAAAAGAAACATTAGATTTTCTCTGATTTACAGCTGCAACCACTAAAGTACCTCCCATACAAACAGTTGAGGTTGTTGTTGAAGAAGGAATCAGTGTATGTGCACAGATGGGTGAAGACAAAAGTCCTCTTGGCAGGTACAGCTTCAAATACATGTGGGAGCAACTAAGAGCCATGGAGAGACCTTGTGCAGCAGGGGAAGGACTAGAGTTCACTCCAGTGCAAACTATCCACACCAAAATTGAAACTGCTGCATCTGTGGTGTCAAATGAAGTTAAAAAGCCACATAAAAAAGTTCACAGCAATTATGGGTTGGTCTTGAAACCATGACAACAACATGCCAGAGCAATGGAGGACTGAAGGGTCCCCAGGAACAGAATACTTTAAAAATCCTTGTTTTGTTGATAATTTATTGTCCAAATAGACTGTAGCAGAAACTGTAATAAAGTATAAGGTTAAATAATAGTTTGGTGGTAGCTGATAGGATGAAAATATAACCTAGAGTTACCTTAGGTGATTATAATACTGAAACCCACACCCCCAGGAAAATTTGTATGTGTAAATGGTAGTATAGTGAACTGGACCAAGAACACCACATGTGCACTAAGAATTTTGTTACAGAAGTGCAAATGACCCATCACCTGTTCTTGCATCATTCTTTCTCTGTTACCTTTTCGTGTAGCACACTGTGCATGTTTCCTAGAAGGTCTACCAGTGGTGTTAGGTGCCTGACATCCTGTTCTGCAGAATGGGAAAAAAAAAAATCAAACAGCTCAACTCTGTGTTGACTGGCTCTTGCAGACCAGGTAAAAGACCTCTGCTTCAGGGGCAATGTTGGGGTGTTTACAGTTACATGTAATGGTTTACATAGAATATCTGTGACTTAATTACTGAGTTTAGTTTGGGACAGATTCCATGGAACAAGGCAGTTAGTTCTGTTGTAGATGTGTCTTAAACTTCTATACAGAATTTTAAAATTGATTTTGGAAACTGGTAGATGTTCTGGTACCCTTCTCCTTCTTCTTGGAGATGGCTTGTTATCATAGACCTGGAACAGATCTGCAGGGAGACATGAATTTAGTAGATCAAGCATTTATAATCTTTCTCAGGCTGTTGTGTGATGGCCTGGACTGAAGATATACGTAAGAGCCAGGCTTGTGTGAGGTAGAAAGCACCTAGGCAGGTTTCCCTTGGGAGTGTCTGGCTGTTTGGTAAGGTTTTCCAATCTAGCATATGGCTGGGAACTCTTTGAGGGAGACAAACCCTAGAACGGGATGGACAGAGCAAATCGAAAAAATAAACTCTGGGTGACTCTATTTGAGCACTTATTTGGAGCAGCTTTGCCTGCCTTTAGCCAACTCCTCTGCGCTGCCTGACTGCTGCATCTCTGGGTCATGCAGCTCTGCCAGGACCGGTCTGAACCAAATCCTTTCCAGAGCATGAATTTTTTATTTTTTCCTAATGGCACAGACTGCTACTTCTGACTGTCAAATCCAAGCTGGGTATTTTCTCTAAGCTGAGGAAGTGCCTCTCCAATCACCCTGGTGGGGATGGATGTGGTTGTTTCTTCCTCATCAGTCTACAGTTGCCTGCAAAGGACAGCCTTGGGGGTGGCAATGCTAGCACCATCTCCAGTCACTCCACACCTTCCTCTACTCACTCCTGAGTCATCTTTTTTTATGTGGGCAGCACATCCAAAAGAGACTGTGGGGTGGGAATGTTTCCTTACCAGGACATCAGATGGAGCAAATCCCATCTCCCTAATATATAGGTTTGCTTTGGGATACATCCAGTATGTTCCTCACATTTTATTAGTGAAAGTGTCAACAACGCTGCAGGTAACAGCTGGAGAATGAAAGAGCAATTTGATTCTTTCACAAAAAAACTTTTGACCTTTTCTCAGCCAGTTTCCTACATTCTCTTTTTGCTTTAATAACAAGGGTGACATTTTGAGGCCTTTGGAACTCCTCCAGTCTCTGTCTACACTTTCATACTTCAACTATTTTCTGAAATAAATGAAAGCTCTAGAGCCAGCTGCACACCAGAGCAGAGCTGGGAGATCTGCAGTCTGTTGGAGCTGGTACCAACCACCTTCATTTAAAAACAAATCTGGGAATGTAAGTGTGCTTGTTGGGTTATGGAGATTTCTTGTCTTTATTTTAAGAAAATGCAGGAATATCCTTCTCTCTGATGCCTGTGTGTATTATAATGGGATTCTCTAGAGCACATACTCTACCTGTTCAGCTCTGGAATCATTGGGGAAATAAGCAAACATCTGTTGACGTGGGAAGAGAAAGCTTCAAGAAAGCTCTCTCCTTCTGCAGAAAAGGTCATTCATGCCCTGTGCTCCTTCGGCCAGTCCTAGGACTGACAGATGTTGTTGCTGGGTTTGTTGTTGCTGCCATTTCTGTTTGTGTTTTGAATTCAAAGGTCAAATTTGGTTTAAATAACTCATAGTCACTTGTAATCAAAGCCAATGAGCAAGTTAATAATTCAATAATTAAAAAAACCCTCTTTGCTAAAAAGTCACTTTGCATTTGTCCAGCCAGGGATGATATTTCAAATCTAAACAAAACAAGTCAAAACATGTGTGCAAGCACACTGAGTGGGACTCGCATGGGAGCAGATACCATCTGGAATCACAGTTGTTCTCACAGCCAGAAGAGGCAGAAAGATGCTGTCAGATAGGAGAGATGCACAAGTGAGCCATGGGAAGCTCCTTGGGCAGCAGTGTGGAGGTGGCTTCTGAGCTTTTCTGTCTTGTGACCAGCCCTCTGCCCTTTGCTGTCTGTGCTGCACGCGTTTTGTTCCGGGTGACAGGTACTGGTCCCTGCCTGCGTGCGGGTGCCAAGCGTGCTGGCAGGGGGACAGTGCTCCTTGTGCCAGAGGTACAAACCCAAGCACAGGTCTTTCTCGTATGGGTTACCAGCAGGGTGGATGTCTCAGCCTTTAACTCACCCAGGGACACCTCTAGTGCTTGACTTCTGGAAGTGATTCCACGTGCTGGCAGCGAAGGCAGGCAGCCGCAGGGCAGAGTGCCACGGGTGGGTCTGTGCCTGGACTCTGGGCTGGCAGGAAGCATATGGTGAGCTGGCAATGGGAGCCTGCCCTGAGTCTGAAGGCGCTTTCATATCCAGCCACCACATGGCGCAAAAGGCAGTCGTGCAGCTTCAGTAAATATTGCACACAGCATCCTTTAACAAAGGCATTTCATGTGCATAAAATGCAAAAGGACAGCGAGTCTAGGCTGTGTTTGTTGTCTTTGTAGCTGTTCCAAAGACTCCTAATCTCAGAGTGTCCTGGTTTATTTTTGGGTCTAGCTTTTTGGGTCTGTTACCATCCCTGACTCTTGTCTGAGTTGCAGCCTGTATCGTTTTGGCTTCCATGTGCCCTGTTTGCAACCACTGCTACCGAAAGAAAATGAGGTGGGAGCATTGTTACACAAAGAGCCTTGGTGGAAAAATACTGTAGTTAAATAAGTTGAGAGCATTATCACCACTTAGAAAATGCTTGGAGGAGTGACAGCATATGCTGTTCTGTCATTAAAACAAAAGCTGTATTTCAAAAGCTCTTTTCCCCCAAAGATATTATGCAGATATTGCTAGTCTAACGGGAATGCAGAGTGGAAGAAGAGCTGAACAGAGTAGCTGCCACCAAGAGAGGTGGGGGCAGGTGACAGGAATACAGATTTCAGTGGGATGCATTCAAGGAGGAAGATGGCAATGCAATTTGCCAAAAGCCTCCTGGAGACAGTTAATAAGCACATGGAAAACTCCCCTTGCTGCAGAAATAAATCATCACAGAGAAAGAGGAGGGGTACCAAAATTCTTTTTGGCAGAGGGATACTGGAGAGTGCTTTGATGTGGGTCTTCTTTGCCAGAAACCTCCCACCTTCTTACTGGATTTGGATTTTGCTGGCTCACTGGAGCAGGTTGCTATCTCCTGTGTATCTCCTGCTCTCAAGGGAAAAGAGGAGGGAGCATATGGGCAGAGCAGTCCCAAAGGCAGATCCTGAGGCAGAGCCAAGCATAAGCTCTGAGTTGATCCTTGTACAGAAATTCAAGCTGGAGGACAGAGTGTAGTTTGAACATTGTGACTGCACTGACACAGTTTATGCAATGTGGAAAACACTTTTCCTCAGGAAGCTTTATGACATGAAATATTTCTTAAAACAGACCTTTGAAAACCCAGTGCAGCTTGGTCCACTACAGTCCTGTGAAATGGACAGTTCCAGTTCAGACTATACATCTACCAAGAGGAAACTTCCTCTTTATCTGGATTTGGATGGAGCACATGATTAACTTCATAATCCCCACCAACCAGACTCAGAGGAATACATTGTATATCTTGCCATATTCAGGTTTTCACGGACATGATTCTATTCTAGGTCTGTCAAGGTAAGAAAGGCTTTGAAGCTGACCTTACCTTGGTTCTCACTAAAGACATTGTGAGTAGAATGTAGAATCATTCCATGTTTAGTAAGTAGCTGATGGCATCATTTTCCAATTTCCAGGCTGCAGATGATTTCAAATACTTGTGACGTGGGAAGCGACCGAGCCACCAGGGCTGCCATGGCTGACATGGGGCAGTGTCCTGGGGCTCCCCAGGGCACATCCGTGTCCAGTCACTCTCTGCTTTCTGTAATTTTTTATACGGTGCAGGGGCCTTTGGAAACATTGTTTCTGAATTGCAGCTGAAAAAAAGAAATGAGAGTTTTGACAGTTTGTGGTTTATACTGGTGTTAAAAACCAGGCAGTGCTGTGCTAAATTTCTGGGGACTGGGGATTTTCAAATAATCATCTCTGCTTTGCTGTTCCCATGAAAAGCCTTATTGAGATGTTCATTTCTTAGAAGAGTTGCAGAGCCAAACCTAGCTGAGAACTCTAGCCTGGCCTGCAAAATTTAAAATAAGTGATCATCTTCTGAGGACATAGTGATGGTAGACCTGTGTTAATTCAGGTCTAAGGAACCACTGCACCCCTGGGCAGCCAAGAACTGACCTGCAACGAGTTGTTCCCTCAACATGACAGTGTAGGTCATCTCCCTTTGCCTTTACATTGTTTCTTGCCTTCCTTGTAGGTGAGATTTTCAGCTTAGCACTAGCAGTGTGCACTTGCATTCGGATGATTAATAAGCACCACAAAGCTTGTCTGCTCTGAGCTAATTTGGATGGCTGGGAAAAACCTGCGCTGGATTAAACCAAGCATCTCTAGGGATGCCAAGTGTGGAAAGAAGCACTGATGGCACAGGCCAAGGGGCTCATATGCCACAAGAGTGAGGATGTCCCCAGCTACTCCAAACAAAAGCTTTGACAGAGCTGAGATTGCAAAAACTGCTGTAAAGGAGACAAGCAAGGGAAATATGAGTTTAAGGAAAGCTTAAAAAAGTATTGTTCCCAGTAGTACAATAGTTGAATACAAAGGAAAAAGGTGGTTTTGTTTTGCAGGCTTGCTGCTGAACGTGGCTTTCCAACTTCTGTTTTTGAGATGTTTTGATCAGTAATGGTGTGTGTAAGTAATTAAAAAAAAAAAAAATCCAAAACTTTAAGTCCACCCTGTTCGTTCTCATTTTGATTTGCATGTCCAAACAGATCTGAATGTTAATTTAGACAGGAAAGTTGGAATGTGCTCTGTGATATTTGAAGAAACACTTTCAGAGTTGCAGTTTAGAATATTCCCAACCTATTTCACACATGTGCACACACCCCAACATTCCTGCTGTGCAGTAAATGAGGGTAACGTTATAGATCCACAGAACTTTCCCAGATTTTTGCCAGGTGAAAAGACGGTTGAAAAGTTCATTAAATTAAAAATCTGTGGTGTATTTTTTCACTTCCAAAAGATGTCTAATTAATTGTTGTTTGCTATATGTGAAGTAAAATGAACATGAGAAAGGCCTGTGCAAGTTAAAGTAAACCAAGAAGCATGGTCCATGCTGACTTGTTAGTGGTGTCCATGACATTCTTCTCTCAGAGGAATCAGGAGCTCAAATCTTCTGGAGTGAAACCAAGACCATTTCCTTCCTCTTTCCTCAGGGAATTCCTTTTCATACCTTTTCTGCATCCCTGCAGCTTTCCTAATTCAGAAGTTTCTCTTTTTGTAGCTGTTTCCTCTCTCAAACCCCTCTCCTCATGCCTCTCTTCTAAACTTTTAAGTGTGTTTGCATCTTGAAGTCACTGTTGTTTTTAAATTTAATCATAAAGGGGTGGAGAAGGGGGGAAGAGAGTGAAAAACGTGTTAAATGAAGAAGAAAATCAATTTTGCATTTGCCACATCTCAGCAAACACTTACCCAGCCCTGCCCCTCCCCTGCCTGTCACTGCCAGGCACGGTGGCTTAATCCCTTCTGCATCTTTTTCGAGCTGGTTGCATCAGGAACGGGTTGCTTTTCGATGCTCTTGTCCTTTGAGTGAGGACTGGTGTCCTTGAGGCATAAGGCAATTTGAGAACTCTCCTCTCTGCACTTCATAGAAACTCAGCGAGGTTTGTGTCAGCGCAGGCGGCGGCGCCTGATGAGCAACATCCATCCTCACCACGGGTGCCACTGCCGCTGCCGCCTGCTGCTGAGCCAGCCACAGGGGCTCTGGTGGAGCGCGGTGATGGGCAGCAGCCCACGCCCTCCTCCCCACCCTGCTGTGGCCAGGCAGGGCTGCTCCAGCACAGGGCAGGGGAAAAGGGCACCAGCTGATGCTGCTCTGGTTGTGTTTCCAGACGCCAGGAAAGAGGGTCTGATAAGGGAGAGCAGGGGGCTGTGTTTTGGATCCCAGCACCCGCACAGGGTTTCTTCTCCATGTTCTTGCTCTTAGCCTTTCATCTTTATTCTCACTAAAATCGCTCCTTCTCCCTGCTCTCCAGGCTCCTCTCAGGAAATGCTTAGTGCTGGAGGAGGTGTGTGATGTTGGGAGCTGCAAATGCTTTCAGGTTAGATCAGAGCTGTCAAAGAGATTTTATTCTGCAGGGATGAGGCACTGGCCTTCTGTCAAATCCAAATCAGGTACCTGGCCAGGTCTCTGTAGTTCTGCCTGTGGGCTCTGGTTTCCTTACGTGGAGTCCCGCATCTGACACAGGGAATGTTTGCCAGACAGGAGAATATAGAGGTGGAAAGTAGTCCTCAGTTCCAAATTTCAGGTGTGCTTTTTGGGTCTCAGCAGGCTGTGCAGTATGAGGTTCCCCGGGAATATGCCAAGCAGTGCAGTCAGAGAGTCACAACCATCTAAAAGCACATCCAAACTTTAGTCAGTGTCTGCCCACTAGAACAGAAATATGAGAAAACTTCCATTCTGGTAGAAAAAAAAGTTTAAAAATATATTGTTTTTAAAAAGATTTTTGCTTCACTTTAAAGCGGGAAGTGTTCCTGAGAAAATGAGAGGCTTCTTAATAAATTCTATGACTAATGTTGTCAAAATCCCCTTGAAAACATCCCTGTCTATCTCATTCTAAGAATTTTGCTATAATATGAGAGTTAAAATTAAATAAATAACAATAATATTGATTCCTCCTCCAGCTCTGGCATGAATTAGATATTCAGCCTAGGTGGCTGGAGTAGAAATACTGCCATGGACGTCTTTGTTTCTAATATTAGTTAGCTTGGTTAATTTGACTTGTCCACATTATCAACAGTTATTCATGTGTGTTACATGGCTTGAAATTACCCTCCAAGCCTCAGTTTTCATCCAAGAGCTCAAAAGACAGCAGCACAAAGGATCTCTCTCTGGTTTTTCTTCTTCTGCCAAACCTCGATTCCAAAGTACCCGGGCACTTAAGCAATTCCTGCTGGAGTTTGTTTGTGGCTGGGTTGTTTGGCTGATGCACAGCTGTAAATGAGGCTATGAGAAATACTTCATCAAGATGGCTTGGTTCAAAGCCATCTTCTCAATAGAAGATGATTGTTATACTTGGGCCCAGTGCCTAGAGGAGACAATCTTACATAAGCAAATAAATATTGTATCTGCTTTTCATCAGGGCAGAATGGACATTGGATGCAAAACTTTGTAGAGCGTGAGTAAAACTTTGTGTTAGGAATGTCCTGGGACGTTTGAAAGCTTTGTCTTCATGTCCTGCAAAATTGCAAGAAATAGGGTCTTTTTAAACTTCTGAAATCCAGAGTTATTTGTAAAGGTGCTCACCAAGATGAAACTCCATGGTTTCTCCTTCTCCCAAGAGAAAGGAGAGAAAGATTTGAGGGCCTTTTCTTCAATGGATATTCTGATCTGAATTTCTCACTTTCAGTGTCCTGGTTTCGAAGGACATTCCCTTATCATCTCCTTGTCATGCAGCATGAGGTAACCGAAAAGGCAGGGATTTATGCATGATATTTTGAACAGATGAAAATGTCAAACAAGGTTTGATGTGGTGCAAATCCAGTTCTGTGTGTCCTCAGGTGTCGCTGATCTGTGCCTGTTCCGGGTGAGGCAGTGTGGCTGCCTGCTGGGTGCTGTGTTTTGCAGCCTTTCGTTCCCGGAACACACGGTCCCACCAGGCCCCCAGTGGGCCCTGGCTCTCGCTAAGCACCAGGAGTGTGGGCACACTGCTTCCCCCAGTGCCAAGTCTGTTGCAGGAGGGCTGCAGGTGTGTGATTTTCAGCCTCTCCAGCAGCCTCTGACCGACCTCTGAGATGGGCAGAGCCACAGGTGAGGCAGAGATCACATTCTCTGAGGCATCTCTGACACATCAACATCTTAGAACTTCTCTAACATTTTATCCCAACCAAGAATACCATTGTTATCAAAGAAATTCAAGGTCAGACTAGATGGTAAAAATGGTTGTTTCTATCATTGATTTCAAAGAAAGGATCAACCACTTTTGCAATGTGGTCTGACCTGCAAAACAAAGGCAGGAGAAACCTTATAATTATTTATACCTTCCTCAAATTTGTAACTTTAAAACAGAACTAAGCTTGTGTTTGAACTAGATTGGCTTTCTTTATAAAGCTATGCAGCTCCCACTTGCAGTTCCCCAGGTGTTCTGTTCCCATGGTTATTTACCTGAACTCTTGAACATTTGCATCTCATTTCAGTATGATTTTTTTCTTTCTTTGGTGACAGCAACTGGGATCTTGTTACTTCTTTGGCTTCTGATCATGTAGTTGGGTGTCTTACCCCAAATCTACCTCACCTGAGCATTCAGCAGAATGAAATAGCCCATGGTCACACATTCCCCTTGATAATATTTGCTGTTATGTGGCTGTTTTATGAGATACTCCTTAGTAAGCTGTCAGTGCAGAGTAAAGGGGAGGATGCAAAGTGTTGGCTTGTTTTGCAGTGGCAGGATGCTGGCACTGCAGTTTTTAATGTCATCAGTGCCCACTGTAGCTGTTATTCCCCCTGCCCCAGGTTACTACTGCCCTTTCTCTCTGCCTTCAGATCAAGGTGCGAACACCTCCGTGCCTTTCAGCCAAATAAGCCCACGTGCTTCTGTGATTTAAGGAGAGCGTTTTTATTTACTTCCCTCTTAAAGCAGATAGATGGGGATTATCCTCCCAGCATCTAAACTATCCCCTCTGACAGCTCCTTGCATCAAAACCTCCTCCTCAGTAATAATCTGGGAAGAAATCACCCTTGGCAGAGACGCCTGCGGGGGTAAGAGAGGCAGGGAGCCTGCTGGGGTTCCTGCTGGGAGCCCCAGGTGGGTGCTGGCTGTCGGTGCTGGGGAGCTGGCTGGGACCAGGAGGTGCCTGTGCCTGTGCCCTGCCTTCCCCAGCATCTCTGCTATACCAGCTCCTTCTACAGACTGCCTGCCCCCAAGTGCCCACCTGTTTCTGGTTCCACTGGGTTGTAATGAGCAGTTATTACGAGAATAACTACAGGCAATTGCTCCACTGGTGTTTGCTGCGGTGGAAACTTTAAGAGGAGACTTGCAGAAAGGCCTTTTGGGGCTCTTCAGTCCTAGCTCTAAGGATTACTGTAATTTATTCAGAGACAAGAAATAACTGCTCCAGCTGTTGTTTCCCATTCAAAGGTCAGGCTTCAAATACCAAATCCTTGCTACAGACTTCTCACTAACAAGCTGCAAGGCTGTCATTATTCTTATAAATAAATAAACCAATAATTTTGTAGACGGTGTCTGAGAGGATGGTATTATATACACAGGCACTTTCTGAACTGGAAAAAGGGTATGTTTTGCCTTCCCAATTCTTTCCGATTTATTCAGTTCCCATGGAATAAATAATCCCATAAATAGAGTGATTCTAAAGAAGAAGTTTTATAACTGTTTTGAGTAACATCTGTAATCATGAAGAGAAGCCCTCACTATGTAGGACCAGCAGTGGCACCAGAAAATGAACCATATAAATTGCTTTGAAAACACTAATTGCAAGCTGATGAAGTTTGCTGCATCTCTCTGATATTTCTGTGATGTGATGACAAGCCACCTACTCCATTTACATCAGCTCACTTTGAAAAAGCAATTGACTGTTAGAGAAGGATCATTATTTAAATGAGTTCTTTTTAAAAGATTAAGTCAAGACAGGAAATTGCCAGAAAGTGTGAGTGAAAAGCAGAGAAGTTCAGGTAATCTATATCATCATCTGAGCTGCATCTCTTAAATGCCTGTCTCCCCATGGCATGGGCTGTGATGGACCAGAACTGCTCAGAAGCAGGTGCAACAACATTGGCTGATCAGAGGAATGATCTTCTGGTTTGAGAAGTATCTTTATAAAACTATCCTATTTACTGGTTATGTCCCATTGTGTCCCATTTTGGAACTGTTCATATATGTGATTATCCATTCTATTATGGTACTCAACTCTATTTGAGGTATAGTCCTAAATTAAAGCAAAAGATTAAAGCAATGCTCTGGATTCAACTGTTTCTTCTGTGACTCATAAACTGACCTTTCATTCTTGTTGTTCTGGAAAGATAGAAGCTCCAGATATTCACACACTTACAAATACTGAAATACCTTTTTTTAAAAAAAGTAATGATTTACTTAGTTGATATAAAAAAATAGTCTGACAATTTTTGTTGTTCTTCTAAGCACTACCATGCAAGTAAGCCTCTCTAAGTGTAACCCATCTGAGTCACACCAAATGAGAATAATTTGGAGATAATGTCAATGAAAACAGACTCTTGTCAAAGGGTAAGGGTCTCCTGCTGCTACATGAATACAGAGTATTTATCAGAAATAAGTATCAAAGGGAAGTGAAGGAGCTACGTAAAGTAGAGGTATTGAAAAGGATCAGTGTTCTTGTGCCATTGCTGCTTCATGTTTGCAAGGGGGATATGCAGGAGGAACCTGAGGTGCTCTGGTATCTCTGGCATCTGTGAGCATGAGGGAGCTGTGCGTGCCCAGCGAACCAGCTGTGTTCCAGGGTGAATGTTTTCAGGTATTGATGTAGGAGAGCAGACAGGGGTCTCCTCCTGCGTGGTAGTGCAGCGCCAGAGTGGAATGTCACCAACCTCATTATTAATATTTTAAATTTATCTTAGGACAAATAAAGACAGGTGAAATTCCTGCTATAATATGCAGACTGTTGTGGGGACAAGGAGGAATAAGATACAGCCTCAGCCAATGTACTCTGTTGAATTGGTCTTTCATGTCTTTCACTGAGGCACACCACCCTGCTGAGCGGTCCAGCGAGGACCCCAGGCAGAGGGATGTTGTTACTTGCCCCTGTATCAGACAGTCAGCAACAGGTTGTTGCTGACACTGATAGGGCCAGGAATTGTTGCTTTGGGGGATTTATTGGCACAGCTCAGCATGGCTTGTCTGGACACATCCACTCAGGACGATCAGGAGCTGGGTTTCCTCCAGTGACTGCCAGCAGAGTAGCTGACCCTACACTAGTGCAGAAGCATTAGCTGCTGTTTCTGTTTTGGAAGCTGCATTTCTTCTCTCTTGCCAAGCACCTGTCATTTTTTGAGCATTAATAACTATAATAACAAGCAGAAATGAAACTGAGAGGTCTTAGATTGGCAGACTTTTAAAGATAACTCAATACTACATAGTGACTTTAAAAATTAATTTATAAATATTTAAAGCTATGAATATTTCAGTCTTTTCAATTCATTTTGTTAATTATTTAGCTATAAAGCACATATCACGTTCTTTACCTCCTGTTCAAATTGCATTTTATTACCTTTTGAAAGCAGTCTGCAGATGGCAGCTGCAGCAACTCAAGATCTAAGGCTGTGTTTTCCAAGTGGCTCCTTGGGTCTTTGTTTCCAGGGGAGAAGTGGGGACTGTTTGATGCATTTCTTCTGCATGCTGAGTTTCTTGCATTTGCAACCTGGCTAATGATTCCAGTCACACGGGCACTTGCTGCCCTCATGTGCTTTTGCAAACCAAGGCTTGGCGTGTGCACATCCAAAGCTTAAAAAAAAGCTTATTCAGGAAAAAAGTACTTTTGCCTCCTTGCTGGAGACCGCACCTTACATTCCTGGCCAGAAACAGTGACGGCCCTCCTTTGCAGCTAGCCAGACCGTCAAAGATTGAACAAAATTTAATTAACATCTTTGTGATAAATGAACAGTATCACAGGCCAGATCTTCTTATTATCCTCATCACTCTTTCATTAGACAGATAAGTAGCTCCTTCATAATCACCAGTGTGTTGGAGCACAGACTGACATTTTATTGTAGGCTTGTGCAATATCAAAACTAAAGGCACACAAGTGCACCACAGCAATAACAGGGACTCTGCACTGCAGCCTGTCCATTTGGAAGCCCTGTTGACTCTGTAAGAACTACAAAGTAGTGCTGAGCTAGAGGGACCTGAACCACAAAATCTGTTGGAAATGTGCTCATTATTCCATTTCAAAAAACTCATTCCACACTTATGAGGAAAATATATGGAGAGAGGAGACCCAGGGTGGGTATTGCACAGCCATGTGGACACAAGTTGCTTTACTTCTCTTCAGAGACTGTAGAGGAAGGTTAGAACAAATAAAGGCCTAATTTAGCTTCTGTTAGGTGCTTGACTGATAGGATGGGGATAAATCACATCTTTATTCCCACTATTTCTTATTTGTGTCTTTAACAGAATTTTCTTGGAGTTGCTCTCAGAGCATAAAAATATCAGGCACCCTAGAAATCTGTGAGACTCCCATGCTCTATACTGGACATCCAGTGCAAGTCTGTACTGTTGTCTGTATCTTTAAAATATGTAAAGTGGGGGTAATACTTTCTGTTGTCATAGAGCTGCTGGCAGAGTTAATTCATTAATTTTTATGAAGCATACAAATCCTGTGGTGGGAGAGTCAGGCAGGAAAGCTAATGAGAAAATTTAAGATGTCTTTTGGGCCAGGTGGATGGGTGGGAAACAAAACCTTTGGCCACTTACCAATTTTCTCTTCAAGGAGAAGATAAAGATTATGTTAAATAATGACTTTGTCACTAATGAGAATCACCCTTGTGTACCTGAAGCAAACACTGCAGTCAGGATTCTCCACCTGCAGTTTGCTTTGCTGTAGACTCTCTGGTGAAAATCACCTCCTGTGCCTTGGGTCCCTGCTCTACAGAAAGGGGATCTCACAGTTTGTGCTGGCTGGAATTGCCCTGCACTGTGCTTTCAATCAGAAAATGCTTTCTTGAAACCAGACATTTTCCAGGAATCTTGTAATTGCAGGGACTTTTCATCAAAAGCACTCAAGTCTCGGCACTCCCTGTACAGCAGATCCTCTGTAGGGCAATGACCTGAAAGCCAGTTACTCGGTTGTAATGTGAAATGATTAAATGCAATTACAGTCTAATGATAAAATCTTCATCCTTCATCTCCTTCCACCCCCACAGTGCATTCCTGGGTACTTGCCTGGATGGACAGGCTCCTTGCAGCCCGTTCAGTGCTGCTGGAGCTGTGAACTGGCAGTGTCACAGTGCTCCAGCGAGGGCAGAGAGCCGGAGGGCTTCCCTCAATGTGTCACTCCCTGCCCCTTGTACTGCTCCTCCCCGGCACAGCTCTGCGTGGGCACAATGCGTGGGCTTCTCCCACCCAACGTGGTGCTTTGTACAGCATTTCAAGTCGCTGCAGCAGCTAAATTCTTGCTCTGCTTAAAAGTGACCTTGGGAATTCAACCCTGAGCCAGATGCTGCTATTTGTGCCTCTGCAGGGATTCCCTGCTCCCATGAGAAAAGCTGGTAGCTGCAGGGCTCTGTATTCTGCAGAGTGACAGAAATTTTGCTCCTTCCTGTTGCGCTCACTTGTGGTATCAAGATGATGATGTTTTGTGCCAAGTGTTTGCAGAATTTTCCTTTTTCTATTTGCTCTCGGTCCTTTCCAAATGGATTTCTGTTAGATTTGTCTTACTGCTGCAGTTACCGATGCTCTGATTTGTCTGACAATGAGCCTACTCTGTCACAGTGAGTGTCTTTGCTCAGCTATCTCTTAAATTGCCCAGCCTGCCCTCTCAGGTTTACTTGTCAGGGTTTCAGAAGCCCCACAGTGCAGCAGACTTACCCAGCTGGATTTGACACATACTGATCCCATTCTCCTCTTTACCGAACAAGTTTTGCTTGGCTTGATCAGCTGTTAAATTTCTTATTTTACTGGGGCTCTGGTGTTTCTGGGAGATTTTCACACCAGCCTCTGTAGTGACTTGCCTGAGACCAATTGAGAGCTGGAATGAGTAAAAAGCACATCCCAAATCCAGTCCTTTCTTTACCCCTGTAACTGAACATGAGAACAGCAAACCAGACAATTCTTCTTGAGTTCACTCCTAGGAATACAGCTCAGAAAGTTCCAGCTGTGATGAGGTTAATGCAGCAGGAGGTAAAACAATAAATGTGAGAAGAAAGTTTTTGAGGGAGGACAGAGGATGTATCAGTCTTTCCATCAGGATGATCCCTAGCTCACATATACAGTACTTCAAAGTCAAGACTGCATTTCATCTCAAGTCTTTTAAAGGCCCTATGTGCTTCCAAGCTGTCTTTAGCAGAAATTCAGGCAGACCACGTTCCATTTTCTCTTTCCCTTTATTTTATTTTAAGTTTTGTGGCCTTTCCTATGTCATCTGAGTGCGTGTCTCATTGCTGAAGCACTCCTTTGTGAAGAACTTGCCCTGATAAGCCAGGTACTCCGCAAGGGAAAGCAATGATCATGAAGAAAAATAAGACTAAGCAGGTTTGCCACATCCCTGCTGATGTTTCACCTGACTCAGCGCTGTATGAAGGGTTTGTGACAGGAGTAACTCCTTAGCACCAAGGTTACAGAGGCCTTGGAGAAATGTGATGCAGCGCTCCATGAAGCCTGTGAAGTCTCTGGATTCTGTGTGTGTGTGCCTCAAACCAGCTACTTTTCAAGTCTTTCTTTTGGGATGCAAATCTTAACCCCAGGGGCGATGAACTGCACACAAGTCAGATGGCTGAGCAAAGGAAAAATACTTCAAAGGCTTGTTGTCCTTCTTCAGGGGAATCCGTGCTTCTTGTGCCGTTCGCTTTCCAGATCTCAGCAATTTTAACTGGCTGCTTCAACTTCATTTTCTAATCTCAAGTCCCATGAGAACAAACGAGGGTGGAGTGTAACACTTCAGAGTCAATAAAAACAAGTCTCTGCCGTGGGCAAAAGCAGGATATTTTATTTTGAAAACTGCCTCGTGGTCATCCCAGTGTAACTCTGCTATGTGGTGGGCAGCTTGCAGGCAGGAGAAAGGAGGGAGCAAAAATCACCTGGCTGGTAGGATCTTTATTTCTGACCAGCACACCCAGCGGCGTGGAGGTGACAGTGTGACATCACTGTCACCTTCCCGTGCTTGAGGAGTGGTGACGGGAGGCACAGGAGAGCCTGGTCCCTCCCCCGTGGTGGCAGTGGTCCTGCACGGCGCTGCCATGTCTCGAGGGGAGCTGCAGGAGAGGAGGGTGACCCTTGCAGCGGACAGTGCTGCTCTCCCCACACAACACGTGCGTGCCTGTACAGATCCAGGGTGTCTTCTCCTTTGCCAAAGGGTGCATAGCTTGTTCCCAACCACGGAAGCAGGCTTTTTCCATCAGCCTTCTGCATCAGTGCTCACTCCACCCTTAGCCTGCACAGCCCAATACTCTCAGCAGAATATCTGCTGTGTTGTGGTGAAGGACTAAATCTCCTACTCCACAGAGTCCACACCTATAGCTCAGGGGAGAAAACACAGGGAAAACACAGGGGAATACTGCGAGAGCTGAGAGTCTGACTGCTACAGACTCTCAGCTTTATTTGAAATGGGCTCACCAGCAACTTCTACTCAAGGGCCTGGCACTGGGACCACCAAAATACCTGCTGTGTCCCAGCCGTGAGAGGGAGAACAGAGCGTTACTGAATGCAAGGGGGAGAAAAAAGGACAGGGTTTGGTTCCCACCATGCCACTTTTTAAAGGTGACTGCTGTCCTGAGGAGAAAAAGGGAAAGCCTGGCACAGCTCAATTTTTTCCCTTGGTCTTGTTCCACTGCTTTCTATGCACTACCCAGGCTGCTGGAAGCTGATAATAAAAAAAATACCTTCTATTCCAGCTACTTGTTTTTTATCATTTGCCTGTGGTATTGAATATCTCACCCACATTTTTGAGCATCATGCAGGTTGTGATACCTCACTGTGTATGCAGTTGGCACCATTGCAAGTGAGTTTAATGCCAGATGTATCCCTAAATATGACACAGGAAATCATGTTGGTGTTTACAAAAAGCAGTTATTTTTTTTCTTGGGAACATAACAGGATCAGGTTTTAAATAAAAGAAAACTGATTATTTGTGGACAGAGATAATGTTCTTCAGAACGGTTTGTCCACTGGGTGTTTGTTATCATAATTAAATTTATTGTTCAAATTAAACAAAAGCAAGCTTTTCCCCAAAATTAATTAGTCTTCATAATTAGAAATTGTTTTTCAAAAGTGCATTCAATTTATATGCTAGAAATTACCTAGATTATGTTTTGCTGACAGCTATCAGAGTTGGCCATGCATACCTAATGCTCAGAGATATATTAATTACCTTGCTTAACTAGCATGCTCTAATACATTAATAACTCTGTGCCTTGGAGAACTGCTGCTTGCTGAAAGCTTTTTATTGAGATGCAATTTCTTGTGATGCAAAGCTCCTGCTCAGATGACATTCATGCTTAGGCAGAGTTACTGAAAACAATCTGATAATACAGTTGGAAGCTCTTTCAACAAAACCTGGTGTAGATGGACAATTGGAGACTAGTGGAAAGCAATGGCTTTGTAAAATTCAGATGAAGTACACTTAAAACAAATGTATCTTCTTAAACATGCACAGGAAAGGCAGGGACAGCTTCCACCAGACCGGGTTGCTCGAAGCCCTGTCCAGCCTGGGCTGGAACATTTCTTCACAGCACAGAAAGGTGGTCATGGGACAGTAGGATTATACCCAATAACAAACCAAAGGGTCACAAGAAATGGGCAAAAAAACTGGGGGACGGTCTGGTTGTTTGACTCCTTGTACTGAAGATAGGTGGCTAAGCTCAAGTCCTGCTGGGCTCTCCTGAATGCCCGTATGGTGCATTAACCTCATTTTTTTTTTTTGAAAATGGAAAGGTACTGGGTCTCAGATATGAAAATATTCAGCTCTTGAAGCACTCCTGCAAAGTTTTTCTGCTATTTGTAATGTAAACAGAAAAGAAAGAACTTCTACCTACTTTCAGGCCCCAAGAGAGACTGTGCACCTGTTGCAAGTTTTTTTCTTTTCCTCCTGTATTTTTTTTCTGAATTCCTTCTTCATGCTGATAAGTGCTTTCAAATCTAGACTTATGTTTCATCAGAAGAAATTCTCTTTGTGCAAGGTGTATTCAGCAACGATTCCCCTTCTTTAGATTTAGCTCTAGTCTGAGAAGAAAGCAGCACATCTGGTGAGCTAAAAGCTCCAGTTAAGCTTGTTCATCCCTATTCAGTTCAGTACTTTGGTTACAATTTTCAACAAAGGGAGGTTAAATTCCCCAAATCCCACAGAAAGGCATTCAGCCCTGTGTATAGTCTATCCTTAAATACCTGATTTACTGGATCAAAATAAACTTAAGCATAGGTTTATATACACAGAGATCTGATACAGCAATTCCATCTGGCCTAGAAGAGAAAAGAGACCACTAAAGATTCATTGATAGTGAACTGGCATACACTCTGTTTTTAAAAAGCAGTCTTTCTACCTTAAAAAAAAGAAGTACATTTGAGTTGATCCAATAACCAAGGCATTCAGCTGTGTATAACTCTGAGTCAAGGCACTATGAATATACATGTGGCAAAGACTGAAGCCAAGGTAGACATAGCTGAGTGCTGAATTCCCTGACGAAGCAACTTGTTCTTAAAGTCCTTATTCCTACCCATTTATTTTAATTGATCCCAGTCTGTGCTTAGTTATTTTAATGGTCTCATTATTCTGAACGTCTAATAACTGAGTTTTAAAAGGAACATATTTCACAAAGACAACTTCAGTAAATAAGATCAAAGCTATTCTGGGCTGACTGGTTTGGGTTTTGTCCTCTGCAAACAGAGACATATGCCTGATGCATTTTTCAGGAGTGGGGATTAAGGGAAGTCAGTATTAACATTAAAGGTAAGGAAGGTTGAGCCATTCAGTACTTTGCTTTGCAAATGTCAAAAATACTGTGGTGATTATTTTCATTTGGGGGGCCAGGGGTTTATCAAAAGCACAGATGGAATTTCAGGTGTTTAGTTCCCATTTTGAAGACCACTTAGACTGTGGTACAATGTCCCCTTTGCCTGCTTTCAATTCCTCACCATTATTAGGACTACAGCAATTTGAAAATGGAAAACAGCAGAGGGAAGTGCCAGGCAGTGATAATGTCAGCTCCCAGAGCTGTTCTGGTAGCACCTGTGAACAGCCAGGAGCACCACAGAGGCTGGAGGGAATGGCCTCTGCAGGCAGTGACAGCTGGAAGGACAAGGCGAAGGAGAAATTACCTCATTATTTTCCTGAGCAATACAAACAGCACTTGTACTGGTGTGTGGGAGTTCCCAGGAGCACAACTCAGCTTTGGAATCAGGTGTTGGAGAGGAACATGTACCAACAGCCCTGCAGTGCTGCCAGTGCTTTGATAGCCTACAAGGGAGACTCATTTTCCATTTTTCTGCTTAGAAGGAGTCACTGGGCAGTCAATGGAGGCTGGGCTTTGCCAGGATGTTTGTTTATAATCTATCCTCAAAACAGGCTTGCTACTTGCAAACCTGGTACTGTTGAGGATATCTCTGAAGGAAGGGATTATCTGCTGTGAAATTCTAGGACTGACACAAAAGTTACAGAAGAAGTGAACTTTCAATAATGTGCAGATACTGCCCTGCTTTTTTCACTGAAATGCTGTGATATGTGGTACTAATAAGCAAAGAGGTCAATGGCACATCAAAAATAGGATTTGGATTGTGACACCAGGTAGAACACCGACAATTCAGAATTCTACCCTTGTTCCTAATTTAGAGTTATGGAATCACATCTCTAAAAACAAAGGGCATATTTCCACATTCCTTTGGGAGAAAACAGAATTTAATGTAGTTTCTGACCATTCTTTTCATTGTAGTTTGGTGTTTAGAGGTTTATGTCTCATGTGCACTTTTCCTGTTACTCTTAGAGTGTTCAGCCAGATCTGTGAGTACTCAGCCAATTTATGAGGCCTTCGTATTTTCCCTTCTGTAAGACGAGAGCAATGTTAGTCATGCAGAGTTCTCACCACAGAAACTGGAGGAGATCTGTTCGTTAATTTTTGTAAATAGATCCAAGGCTATAAAGCACCCTGTAAGCGATAAATACTAATATTTTTAACATGGCATTTTCAATGGCCCAGGCAGTTTTTCCACTGAGAGGTCCAGCAATGTCAGCCATCAATTTAGGAACATGAATCTATCAGGACAGTAATACATTAGCTCCCAGCACTGCTCTGTCCTCCCAGTGCAGTTACCTTGACAAATCACTCAGTTCAGAGGCACTGCATCAAACATTATTTCTCTGACAGATAAACCAGGATGCTTCATAAATGTTGTGCATGGAGGTGGATGTGGAAAGCTCAGTTCAGGCAAAGACAAGGCACTCCAGGGTGCTATGGAGAGGGTCTGTGCCCTAAAGTGGGGGGAGTTGGTGAGGATGGTAAGGCACTGGCACAGGTTGCCCAAAGAAGCTGTGGATGCTCTGTCCCTGGCAGTGTCCAAAGCCAGGTTGGATGGGGCTTGGAGCAACCTGGTGTAGTGGAAGATGTCCCTGCCCATGGCAAAGGGCTTGGAACTGGATGATGTTTCAAGTCCCTTCCAACCCAAGCCATTCTATCTCTCTGTGAAGGGGAGAGAGTGGTGATCTGAAACATGTCCCCTTCTGTTTTTGGAGGGATGGATGCCAGACGATGTGCTAAATAAAGTCTAAGTGAAGAGTGGGATGTGTGACCCTGGGAGCTGGAGGAAGTGAGAAGGACCCTAAAGCTCCATGTTTATTTCAGCAGGTTAGAAGGCAAAACTGCAATTTTGTTTTTAGGGAAACTTGGATTTTCAGCCTTTGAGGAGAGACATGCTTTATTGACCTCGGGCTGGGAGGTGGCAGTTCCATGCTCCCACATGGAAGGCATGATCTGCTTGCTAACCCCATGCTGTATTTCCCTGCTCTGGTGGATCTTTCGTTCCCATGGGCAGCGGGGTGGCACTGAACAACGGGCCACTCTAACTGCAGCATAAACAGAGGAAAGTCAGGTAGGAAGAATTCCTGTGAGGCTTAAGATAGAGATAGGCTCAAACTTTGCATCCTGATATTTCTGAGCTTTTCAAGGGTGGTGGTCATGATCAGGCTGCTCATATGGCCATGCTGCAAAATCTGAACTGAGAGCTCCTCCATTAGTGGAGAAAGTCTGGGGGGGAATTAGCTTTGTGGCACAGCTAATCTCTGCTGCCTTGGTTAATCCTTGCAGCCTGTTGCAGAAATAATTCCGTCGCTGTGGGACCCAAACCTGAAGCAGCTTGACTGACATCAGCCAAAAAGCCTGCAGCAAATCTCTTTCAATAACTTACAGCATGTACTGGGGTTTGCTGTGTCACAGCCTCAGTTTTGGTGTGGCAGTGGCAGGTTAACAAGCAAAGCTGATTGTGGCTCAGCTACTGGCCAAGAACCTCAAGTAAGTTTTTCTCTAAGCATGTGCTCAGCACCAAAATCTAAGAAAACCTTTTTATTTTGCACAAATCCCAGTAGAGTTGAGGCAGGATTTTTTTCTGGAACAAAGGTACAAATTATGGTAGTTGTGAACTCCTATGCCCCTTCTTTCCTTCTCTGGTAACAGGATTTTTTGGATAGGATGAAATAGAGCTAAGTGTATTTGTGTAGATTTATAGGTACTTGCTTAAAAAAAAAAGGAATCTTGGGCCAGGTTATGTCCATGAAATGCTAGATCGTGTCAATCAACTTCTCAGCATTGTGCACTGCCAAAGCAATTTCACTTTAAGTGCTGGAAAAAGTAATTGGCTTTGAATTGCAAGTTGTTGTTCTCTTGTGGTCAAGATAATATTTCAGTGTTCTCTTTTCAAGTAATTTTTCTCTTCCTAAGTGTTATCTCTCATGTCTTTTCATCAGAGCTTGATATCCATCCTTTTGGTTCAGGTTCACGTCCTGGGAGACTTTGCAAAACCTGGGTATCTGTGAAGATTTAAGTGCTTGCTGCTTGTGATGTAGCCAGTGTAGTGCAGTAAATACATCTGCTTCTGTCTGGAGAAGCATTACTTTTTGTGCATATGAAGGACTTAAAAAAGGTTTCTGAATTGTGATTTTCAGCTCTGCAACAGTGTAGCTTCCTTCCACGACCCAGGTCAGGGTGGACATTTGCACCACAGACACTGCAACAGTGGTTTTCCTGACGAAGATGTATTCACATTGAAAAGGGGAAAAGCTGAATAATATTGCATGCTAGAATAAAACAACATATGGGATTTGTTCCTGGTTATTGGTAGGCTTCCTGGGTTGTGAATGACAATGTATGTGAGACAATGGAGAAACAAGCTGTTTCTCCAAGGATGGTGATTGTCCTGTGCTTTTATAATTTTCTCTGTGAGCACAGGAGCAAAACCTGGCACAGTGGGCAGCACAGTGTGCCTCTCGGGGATGGTGCTGTGCAGGACCAGGAGCTGGACTTGATCCTTGTGGGTCCCTTCCAGCTCAGCAGATTCTGTGATTCTGTGATCAAGGCTAAAATCCAGCAAAGCTGTACCCAGCTGAATCTGTACAACAACCCAGTTAATGAGCGAATGCAATTTTGTGTATGATATTCTTTCACCTTTGTTTAATTAGCAAAAGTACTTCTTAAAGGGAGAAAACCTCTTGAGAACAAGAACAAAGTTTATTTTGTAGTCATTGCCAATTAAATATTTTCATCAAAATTAGATGCACACTACATTCAAGTTATGCACAGAAGCATTTTTATGTGGAAAAACCAATTACAAATTTTTTTCCAGTTTTTCCTCAATCTCTCAGAGTAACAGGGAGATTAACATTCTGAATGATAAAAACCATGAGCTAAAATTATAATAATTAACTCCAACATTGCATGGAATATCAAGAGAAAACTTTCTTATTATGTATGTTGTCTTTAATTATAATTTAAATGTTTGAAAAGGAGAAATTAATTATAGTTTTTACCCTGAGATTGGCAAAACTTAAAACATAAAGCTGATAGAGGATGCTCTGGAGAACATCTTACCCACTATTCAATTTAAACGTCTTTTAAGAGCCCAGCCTCCTGATGAGTTGCTTAGATTTCCGAATCATGATATTCCCTTGTCATTAAAAGCACAGTGTGAGACCAATTTCCAGACCTTGTGCAAATGATAATATCCTTCAGTACCCTGAAATGGGAATGCTCAGGTCATCATACCTGGCATTTTGGTGTAACTCTCTTCTGGGGGCTTTCATACATTAATTTATCCTTTCAGCATGTAGGTGTTATTGTGGCACGGGACTGAAAACAGCACTTTTGGACCTGATCTTCAGCTAATTTGTCACGAACAGCCCATAATCTTTGCAGACGCCCAGTGTTACCCTTGCTGCCAGGCTGCAGACCCTTTAAAGCATTACAGCAGAACAAAAGAGAACAAAAATGACAATGCCCACCCTAATCAGAGACTTGCATATCTAACACTGTTTATAAAGTATCTGTTGCTGTTCCTTCAGTAAACAGAAGCTGCTTTTAATAATTATTCCTTATCAATAAGTTTAGGTAGGTTTTACAAGTCATAATACCCATCACTTGCCTAATTAAATGAATTGGGGTTTTTTTTTAATTGCTATTGCCAATTACAAGTGATCTTCAGAACATTCCTGAAGTAATTATAACTCATCTCTGTCTATTTGTATAATGGCTAAGTGTTGTGCTACTGAAGAGCAAACTTATATAGTCAAAAACATATCCTTTAACACCATTGAATTAATAAGGGTTGTACAAGTCCAGGTTTACAATTAAATGAGTCCTGGGGAAGATCCTTGAGGCCAGGAGAAATTTGTTTCAGATTTGAAATACAAAAAAAAAAGTATTTAGCCTGTGGGTTTTGCTTTATAAAATATGTCCTTTTTTTTTATAGTAGGAAATAAAAGTCTATGTTTTGCAGCAGTTGAAGATAAAATGAGGGGATAACACCTTTGGAGAAGTGTTCTGTACATCTTGGAAAGATGAATATTTATTCTCAAGTTGAGGGGAAAATTATAAATGCTATACTGTTTCAAGTGTTCTAATTTAACACAGATAATTATTTAATTTAAGTGAACTTTAGAGATTAATTTTCAGGGTGATTTTATCTCAGCCTTATTCCTAGCAGGGAAGGGACCATATCACAAGAGTTTGCCTCTCCACTGGCAGCTTTTTGTGATATTGAGAAGTTTTATGTGGCCCTTCAGTGTATGATAGATGCCTCTAGACCTCCAGGTTACAAGTATGTCTTTGCCAGGGTGCATGATTCTTGCTGTAATCACAGGCATCCCATCATTCATCCAGGAAGGCAGGGATTTTATATATATAAAGAAACAAAAAAGAAAAGAAAAAAAAATACAAGAAGAGGTGTGCAGCATCTCCAGCCACTAATAAACAAAAGACTCTTCAAAGTGGTTCTGAGAAGCTGTGGTCTGAACTCTAAGTATCAAGTCAAATTTCAGCTGCATTTAATGGTTTTTGGGGAGTCTTTCAACAATGCTACTTTGTGCAGTTTTATGATTTTTTTTTCCATCTAAGTGGACATTTTGATAGAGAGAAATGCCTGTTGCCTTCTGCGATGTACTTTATCATCTGAACATACATCATTCAAGCCTTCCTTGCTCTGATTATTATTTTTCCAGTTTTAGTTCAGGTTCAAAAAGTTAAAGTAGTATGAAGTGGTCCTTCTGTATCATTGGCTGTGGCTGAGCTACCTCACAGACAGGGCCAGTTTGTCCTGATAACCAAAGCAATAACATTTTATCCCACTTTCTATCAGCTGTTAGGCAGGATCTGCTTGTGCCATCATCAGATGCTTTTGTTTCTTTTATTTTTTGAAAAGGCCACAAGAAAGAGAAAGGGAAAAAAGAAGCACGTGGCTTGGATCCTGGTCGATAAGAACGTGTGC
Organism: Lycocorax pyrrhopterus obiensis; assembly: GCA_014706295.1. Lineage (NCBI taxonomy): Eukaryota > Metazoa > Chordata > Aves > Passeriformes > Paradisaeidae > Lycocorax > Lycocorax pyrrhopterus. The sequence goes on along the minus strand of JACSVZ010000016.1, from coordinate 14,680,944 downwards.
CCTGCACCACCAGGACTGATCACCCCCAGTATCTGTATCTCGTCCCCCTGGGGCAGTGGCTGCTTTCCCACTTTGCTTCATCCTTTTGGAGCCAACTCTTGGCTTGTTAAGTATCTGTGCCAAGCCCTCACAGGCAGCAGAGCCCACAGAGGAGGGATGCAGCCTGGGATGCCACTCCAAGGCTGGTTTTAGGATAAAGAAGGCTGAGCTCAAATGACTGGGCTGCACTGAAATTCAGTGTCTGTACATACACACAGCTTGTTTTCTTCTCCCTCAGTAACACCACGTCTGTAGGAATGCACAGTGACCAAACTCCATTAACTCCCTTGTAATGCAGCCCCTGATTCACAAGCCAGGAGCATTGTTCCCTCTTTCCAGGATTGTGCAGGCACTGGTCCTGTTTTCTGTTGGAAATGATGAGGCAAACTGCCCCAGCCATTCTTCTTATTCATTTTTCCTAATGCATCCAGGTCCGTCCCTGTCACTTAGCCACGGGCTTCAGTAAGATTTTCATTGAAGCTGAGCGAAGCAGTTTGTACATGTCTAAGCATGTACAATATATATGCTTATAATGTATATATACACGTATATGTGCATGTATAAGCCTTTCCCTCAGCAGGCAACGATTCAAAGAGTTCAGAACATCATTACTGATGGTCCCAGCCAGGCAAGCCAGGCAATAACTTGGCTTGGCCGGAGGTCAGAAGCTCTATCTGTTGTCTGTGAGCAGAGCCAAGCCAGGCACGTTGGGATGCCAGGGATTGTTGAGCAGATCTGGGAGCTGGAGTCAAACCACAGCTACCAACTGTTGGCCAGGGAGATTTGAGTTCTGGTTTGCTGGGTTTATCCTTCTTTTGGGGCACAGTTTGTGTTGCACTGGTGTTGTGAGGCAAAAGGCTGCTTATTAACCCACACAACCTCATACATCAGGTAAATAACAAGGTAATACTAAATGCCTTGGAGTTGCCTCACAAGCACTTGGAGAATCTCTGACGATCTTCCATGTCATCACAAGAGCAGGATGCATTTCAAGTGTCCTCGTCAGGTCCTCTGACTATCCAAAGGGATGGTGCTCAGACGCTTATGATTGGGATAGCTGAGAGAAGTAATTAGTGTAATTACACTTGTGTCTGTGTGCTGCAGTACTAACGAGCCATGTTGCATTTGCCGTAACTGAGAAAGCCACTGGAGATAAAGGCCAACCACAATTAGCAGCTAGCAGGGCTGCTCCTTGAGCTGGTGTAGTCTATTCCTTTGGTTTGAATATTCAGGTAAATTTTCTTGCTGGCAGCTCCAGCTGACACTCAGTGCATTGCCCTGCTGTTTTCTCCTTCTAAGCTGTGAATTAACAGAGTCCTGTGGCCATAGGTGAGGTAAAGTTCACTGATCTTTCATGCCTCTTGACAGGACCAGGCACAGGAACATGCAGCTCCACTTCTTAGAGTGAAAGGCCGAATTTGTATTTCGCAAAGGAAAGGATTAAAATGCCATCAAAGGTGAAAGAATAAATTTTCAGGGTGAAAACTTCAATTTCAATGAAATTATAGCAGTAGTCCTAGATAAATGTGAGGGTGGGTTGGCAGTAAGTTTGGAGGCAGTCCATTTGCTGATTAAATTTGATTTTATACGTATAGCCACGCTAAACTCCAATTATCGTTATTCAGGAAAAGCACCTGGATTAATCAGACCTGCCACATTCATCTTTTTCTAATGCCTATTTCACTGGCTGTGACTCCAACAGAGGAAAATTTCCCCAACTGATTAGTTTTACAGCTCTTATATTTCTAAGGTGCAAGTAGGAAGAGCCAATATCAGATCTCCCCACCTTCGTCCCTCCCCTCCCAAACAGGGCTGGAAGAGCAATCTGCATGGGAGCCAGGGAAATGTGCCTTCCAGCAGGGCTCCTGGCAGCGTGGGGCCAGGGGTGCATGCCCAACATGTGGGGCAGTGCTGGGGTTTCTCCCGTGTTCCGTAAGTAATGCCACAAAAAGTGAGACGCCCCAATATTGCCATTCTGACTGGGAGTGAGGAGCATGGTGGGATCCAGCGTGGGGATGAAGGCAGGAGTTTGCTTTGAGATGCAGAGTCCCAACACCCAGTGCAACAAGCGACAGCCAGACGTGGCACCAGAGCTGCCTCACTCGGGGTGCCCCTCCGTGGGGAGGTTGTTGCAGGGGAAGAGATGGGACGAGAGGAGGAGGTGCTGGGAACAACAGTGGGACTGAGCTGGCTGGCTGTACACCAAGGGCAGAGGTGGAGCAGCTGGAGACTGGCTCATTTCATCGATCTGGACTTCATGAGTGCTGCCACCCCCTCTGCACCACTAAGTCTGGAATGTCATCCTGCTCCCACCCTGGGATAAACTTGTGTCAGTGAAGAGAGGATGCCTTTAAACCATGTGCCTCAGCAAGAGGCAGTTCTGGCTCTTCCCACCACGAGAGCTGGGCTGTCTGAGGGATGCAGGATGAAGAAACACCCAGCCAGGCTCTCTAATTGTTTCTGGCCACTGATTGACTGTAACAGCCCGTGGATTCTCAGGCTATTCCCTGCTAATTGAAATGACTGTGGAAGAACAGACTTTGCCGCTACTCAGACATCTCTTTTGAGCCAAAGGAAATCTATCCTTTATAGTTTCCTCCAGCAAGTGAGATGACATCAGCTCTGTGGGTGGACAAATGTATTGAAAACCTGTCAAAATTCATAGTATTTTCAGAGATGCAGATATGCTCGAGCTAGAAATGCTGTTATAATCAGCTAATGTCAGCTCCTTTCTATCACAAAGGTTGGAGAGTCTCACCCAGGCATTTCGACAATTTCCAAATCTAGAAAAATTGAATCTAAAGTCAGAGCTGAACTGCTCAGCAAGAAGGTCATTAGTACTGAGACAGATGAGACAGAATAGATTCTCCATAGCCTATTTTTTTTTCTTTTTCCTACAACTGAGTGACTTTCCTTCTGATAAACTGATACTAATGAGAATTATTTTACTGATCTAAAATGTGCTAACTGGTATCCTCTGGTCTGTATCACACAGGAAATGTGAATGCTTTGTTCTACCTTTGGCATCTGCAATCTTTGAAGCATGGGATGGCTGGGAGGTGGGTTTGTGGGCTGCATTTCAAGGTGTGTGACAAATCTTCTTACTGGGAACCTCCCAACATATTAGGGAAAGTCTGGATGCTTGTGTGAGTTTGTGTGGCTGCAGATTAAGTATTGGCCATGAAACAACTTGTCCAGAGGACATGAATGAATGGGTTTCACAGCACCCAGTCTTCAGTATGAAGACTAATTTGGAGCAGGCCAAAAATTGCTTTCTTCCCCTTTTTGATCTTTGCATTCACTGTACCTTTCTCCTTCACTTTACCTTCCCCCTGTGAGTAAAGAACATGGCTATGTGATCCCTTTATTAAACAACTCCAACTTTCTTTTCTTCATATGAAGAATTACTGTAGCCCTCCTGCCCTCTCTTGTTTCCCAGAACATGTTGTCCTTTGGTTCTGATGGATCAGTTTTCCACCATTGAGACTCAATGCTCTGAAACCTCACATGAATTTTACAGTCATGCAATAAGATTTTGAAAGTTAATGACACATTGTTATGGAGAGGAAAAGCACTTGAAGAAAAGCATGGGAAATTACACACAGATCAGAAGTTCTGAAAGATTTTGCAAGTTCATAAAGCCTTATAAATACAAAATGAGTTTCTCAAAGGGGCAGTCTGAACACCTCCTGAACCCAGGAAAATCATTGTGTAAATAGTCTGAGCATGGTGCAGTGCTTTCTGCACATCTCCTGGCAATGCAAATGCTCACAGCCCTTTCCTCAAAGGTCCTGGCTTTATAAGCAGCCACCAGCACAGCTTGTATCTTTGCTGGATTTCCCAACCTATTTTTGAAGAGCTGCCTGACTTCTATTCCATGTGCAGCTTTGCAGTTCCCTGAGTGTCAAATCTAGGATGGGATTTCCACCCCCACTCCTCCCGCCACCCTTTACTGCATCCCTGCCAACTCCACAGTGTCTGATCTCTCCCCAAGCCAACCTTTCTCACTTCACAACTTTTCCCCTTGCAGCTTGAGCTGGCTTCCCAGTGCAATCTCAGTCTATTTCCTAGAAGACAAACAGCCCAGCAAAGGGAAGTATTTTAGGGCGTATTCCTCCTCATTTTCTTTCTTTGCCTCAATCTGGTATCAAAACCCTTTTTAAAAGCATCTCTCCCGCTCTTGGCAAATATTTGGAATAATTTGACTTTCCCCCACTGCTCTGGAAAGACTTTTCTCTCTGTCACTCAGGCATAGGCAAAAATCTAATATTATTCCTGCTGAACAGCTCTTGCCTGCTATGTTGGCTCTGCAAAGGAGCTGGAGATAATACAGCCAGCAGGGCTGAGGGCTTGGTGACAGTGGTGAGTTCGCCCAGAATTTTGTGCTATGTGCCATTGTGCCCACAAACAGAGCTGTGACTTCCTGGCAAAACACACCTTGGCTGTGACGAAAGCACACAGACCAGAGATGAGAGAATCTTGACTTATTGAGGACACAGGTAGTAGAAAGGGCCCATGAGCTAATGGGAATATGATGCAAAATCCCAGGCCCAGACCAGGAGATGAGGGTCTTTGGATCCTCCTGGTGAACAGCCTGTGAATGCTAATGCTGCTAATTAGTTGAGGGAGATGCTGTTATAAATAGAAGAGCTGACTGAATCTTTTTTGCGGCAGATAAGCGTACAATGAGTTTAGTAATTTCCTGTTTAAGAGCATGGTGATATTTATAAAGCTATTTTTAATTGTTCATTACTGTTAATTACTCAGTTTTAAAAAAAAGAGACAGCATTATGAAAGAACTGAACTATATGTTTATCAGAAATTAACATCAACCAAGATGCCCCCTTAAAGCTGACTGCCAGGGAACATTGTCCAGGTAGCAGACACATGTACTTCTAACCAACAGTGATTTTTCAGGCTGACATGAATTTTGAGCTCTCACATTTCTATATTCATCATGTTTGTTTTTGCTGTAAAAAGCTCCCTTTCCCTCTGTCCATGGGACAGAGGACAGCGGGACTTTGCCTCAGACAGGGAAAAGAGATTCTGCAAAGCCCAGACTTTGCTGGAATTGCTGTTCTCGCCAGAAGAGCGACCCACAACACGTGAAATATATTCCTATGTCAGAAAATCTCCCGATCTCTAACACGTGGGGAGTTGCAGCAGACTAACAGCTGATGCTTCATCGCTCCTGTCCAAATGTTGTTGCCCACATGCTTGACAGTGAATTAGCTGCTAATAATGGATCGCCAGACTCTTCTGGAGTGAAACATTTACAAGAACCGACATGCTGCCAAGTTTAAAGCCTGGGAACACAAGGCAATTTCAAACCTGTCATTTCCTCACAGAAAGGGGATTATTGCTTTGTTATCAGCAAAGATTCTGTGTTATGTAGCTTTCCTGCCCTTGGATTATTTAGGTCATATGGGATGGCCATGGGTTATATTGAAAAATGCATCTTTTGTGTCTGTGTGTTTATGTAACAGATCTATGTCTTTATAAACATCCAGTGTGGAATTCACTGGCTCTGTGCACACCCAGTGCAGGTGCACAGAGCACACACACACGAGTCTCCATGCTTACAGACTTGCCAGTTGCCTCAGACAGCCCCTGTAACAGGGATTTATTGCCAGCTCAGCTCCCCGTGTTCTCAGCATTCAAGGTGCCTCCTGTGAAGGGTACATGGGAGCAGCGCAGCACCCGAGGCACTGACTGAAGGGAAAGTTGGCACATGCCCCTGCTTTGTTCTTTGTGCCACGAGCCGTTGGCTTATGTAGCTGAACTTCACTGCTTTATCCAGTGAGAGGGGCTCTGAGAGCCATCTCTTGATCACAGCTTTTCTATAGCTGTGCTTATTCCTGCTCATCAATACATAAAGGACTTGGTAGATGATAAAGTTGCCAGTTCATGTAGAGTGAGGATTGTGCTGTTGCACCAAGAGGGTAGCAGTCGATGCCACTTTCATTTTGGGCGAGGCATCTCATGCTCCCTGCTGGGTTTTGCAAGAATTTCTGTGGTTCCCAATACTCAGAGTGTACAGAGCTTCAAGTAATGCATTCACATGCCCGAACTGCAGAAAAGTGGGAGATGGATTGGACCTAGTTTTTAAAACATTTGAAATCCTAAATCAGAAAAGGTATCTCAGCCATGTTCTGGCTTTCCAGTAAAGCCATGTTTTGCTGCTGAGTGTCCCTTTTACTAGTTAAAGGGTAAGAACCATGGTGACAAGTTCATAGTAAACTACTGGTTTGTAGAAAAAACATTTTACAATTGTAAGCCTTGTTTCATTTTTTTTACAATATTGAAGCATACAGTGATAGTAAGACACTAATATTTTGTTCCTATCTGGTAATTAACAATACAAATGTTCTCAGGGTGCTCTCAAGTCTTTTCTTTTGCACATTCATTTCCTCTGCTTCACAGTCTTTAGTTAAACTGGCTTGAAAAATCACATTTTTCATGTTTCTTGAGGAACAGTTTTAACTTGAATATAAGTTGATTTCTTGCAGCTCCTCAAAAGCTGAGAATTTATGCAGAGTATTCAAGGCTAATTTCCTGTAGTTTTCCAACTGAGGCTGTCATCCTGATCTACAGAAAACAGCAACCAGCATTACATGAGATATAGCAATGATTCCATCTTCTTGTGTAGTGAAATAAATATGTATGTGTGATGTATCCACACATCTATAGTATATGCCCTGTACGTATGTCTTTGGCACTTCACTGAAATATGTCGGTTAAAATAATGTGTTTGAATGTTTAGACTATAAGCAAAACATTGGGAGGTTATGAACTTTGAATAAATTCTGATAGTTAATATGCACATGCATTTACCTTTGCAGGGAAGTACCTGCCTTACAAAATGGTGTTGTACTGCAGAATAGCCTTTGATTTACAGCAGCATCAATGTGCTGATTGACTCAAAGGAATTGAGACAGCATGTCTGGCTCTGGCATAAGATTTAATGTATTTCTTTTAACTGTTTCTTTCTGAGTGCAAGGCAGCTGCACCAGGAAGGAGGCACTGACATGTTTTAAAAGGGCATTTTCCTCACAAAAGCAGGTATAAGTCATAGGAAATCTAAATTCCTCGCTGCATGAAAATCAGAGGGTAAAGAGAGGCTGTTTGGAGGGCTCATTGTTTGAGAATTCCTTTTAGGAAGCTTTTCATCAGTAAATCGGTAGACATCGTCACTTCTTACTCTAAGCCAAACAGGAAAAAACATAATTTTTTCCTGTCAATGCCTTGGATTAAAAATGACTAAACAAGCATTTGTGGCAGGTTAATTGCTCCTTGGGTACTTGGAACCCCTGTGCAGAGTGGGTGTGAATATTAACTCCAGCAAGCAGCAGCTTTCCACACGGGAGGCCGCCTTAGCCAGACATAGATGGTCCCCAGTAGGCTCCTGCCCAGACGGCATGTGCACCACAAGGTCAGCTCGACCTTCCTCCACTGTTTCCTTCTTATTTCAGCTATTCCTTAGCTGAACCAAGAAATCCAGTGTTACAGAGCTCCCAAAGCAGAGCAGCAACACAGAGATGGAGGAAGGGGAAGGACAAGAGGCTTGGAGTAAAACTATTGTTCTTTAAAGAGTTCGTAGCACGAGTCCTGCCTGTAAAACTATGGCACAAAAATGTTTAGTCAGTGTTTCAAACCCACTTGTCTATCACACAGACACACAAACACAGCTTCTCTTTTCTCCAAAGACCTATATTCATGTTAAAGCAAATAAATGGTGCTCTAACATTTGGATTCACCTCATGTTACTTGGAGTAGCATGTACTTACACTTGGAGATTGTCAGGATAATACACAATCAAAGCAAGAATTGTGTTTTTATGACTGTATATAAATATGTGTCCTAGGGCTTTGTTTTCTCTTGGTATTTCATTCTGCTCAGATCTCCAGCTCTCTGAGTGTGTGCACACCTGGAAACATGGGGAAGCACTGTAAGAGAAGTGACAGCAGAACCAAAGAGTGGCCAGGGCTGGTCTTTCCACTCGGGTCTTGAGATTATTTCAGAGGAGGCAGCCTTACCTCTCCGGAGGCTGTCAGCGTGAGTGGCACTTTGATAAAGTCAGGTTACTTGGTCTGATTGGGGATGTAACATTAGAAATCGAATGTGCAGTAATCTTTCATATTCATCCAACCTCTCATTGCTTTTGTGCCTAATACTGTTAATGCCTTTATTCCTGCAATGCCGTCTGGAGCAGGGTGGTTCTGTGATCCTCCTTTTGCAGGGAGGGAGCTGAACTGCAGCATTGCCTGGCAAAAGTCAGGCAGGAAAACTGAAGGCAGAAAAGGGAGCAGGACAGCTTTCTTAAACTCTTAGAGACATTCCTGCCCTTGAGCCTAATCCTGGGGGGAATCCAGGGCAGGCACGAAGGCATGGAGTGACTCACTTGTATGTTTCCAGTGCCTTAACGCTTGCTCAGATGTCTGAGTGTCAGCCACAGGTAACAGTGGTAGCAGCTGCATTCTTGGGATATGTTTTGGTGACACTTGATTGAGAATTTGGGCATCCAGGATAAGGAAAAAGTCTGCTTTGGAAACGGACTAGGGAGACAACCCCAAGATGCATCTAATCAGCTGTGATTTTTTCAGTGATGCATCATCATTGCTTTGTACCCTGTCGTATGGTTCTTTCTTACACATAAGTTCCTGCTTTGCTCTGCTTTCTGTTTTCTTTGCTGTCCCCAGAGATTAATGCAGCTTGTTGTGTGCATACAGCTGGACATGGGGCACAGGAGGGAGATCATGGCCTGAGATTAAGTTTTGATCTTGACCTCATCCCTAGTTTTAATTTTGTGACCAAAATGGAAATCGAGTATAAATGTATGGACCTTGAGTCTGTCTTAACTTTCTGACATATCTTAATAGAGACATCCTTCTTGACACTGCCACATGAAGAATTCTGCACCAGTTAATTTTGTATCTGGATGTAACTTTGGCTTTTAGCTGGATTTAGCTCCATGGACCAGACTGCATCTGCTTCTGTGGGTGAAGGGAGATGCAGATGTCTCAAAAAGCAGCCACAGAGCCAAGTTCTTTTCCAGTGACTGGTCAATACTTGATGTAAATAACTAACTGCAGTGACCCAGCAGCAATTCCCAAGTTTGTTATTTCAGTTGGCCCAGCTGGAGGACATGAGGGCTACAGCCAGGGCTGTTGCCAGGGTCATCCTGCTGCCCTGCAGTTAATTTCAGGGTGTGCTCTTCTGCAAAGCTGGCAGAGCAGGTATGTGAGTGTGATAGCACCTACTGAAAGACATCAGTTGTACTCCTTTGCAGTCTTTTCTTTTTCCTTTTCCTCCTGTGCTATTTTTACTCTGGTTTGAACCAGTGTTTAATTTGCCTCTTTTCACTTCTTGCCTCTAATAACAACTCTCTCTCTCATCTCACTGCTTTACCTGATCATTTTTCCTCCTTCTTTGTTAGATGTCTGGTTTCTCATATTCTCCTTTCTTCTCCTCCCCCTGTCTTGCACACTCCTCCTCACACACATTTTCATGTATTGTTTATGTGCACAGCTCCCCAGGGCATGTTCAGTAGGTGTCTCAGGAGGCAGGGGAGAAGGTCACAGCCCTGCCAGCTGCTGGGACACGTGCACACAGGGAGAGCCATTTCCACAAGGGAGGCAGGCTAATGTCTGCTAAGGAAAGCCAGCTCTGGTAGCCCAGCAGTGCCGAGCAGGCAGTGCACAGAGCCTGCTGCCTCTTGATGCAAAGTGTGCCCCTTTAACCACTGTCACCTTGTCCCCCTGTTTGCCCTGTTGCTGTGTTTCCATTTCAGCAGTGTTTTGATGGCATTTCCTAGGAGGACTCTCTTGTGCAAGGCGCTGTGAGAGCAGGTAGCAAACTGCATCTGTGCCAGTTAAGAGCTAAAGATGAGAACTGGCAGCCTTTGCACACCCACACAGCAGCTCCATGGTCACACGAGGGTCTGGGTCCAGGTCACTGCACTCACTGGACCACTGCTTTCCTTTCGATCAAACTGTTGCAGTGGTGCCACACCTTATTCTTGGGCTTCAGCCGACCTCACCCACTGAACCTGCTCCTTTGCTGGGCTGTTTCAGACCTGTAGAAAAGTGTAAAGCATTAGGAGTCCCTGCATGACAGCTGGAATTCATGGGGTGTAGTTTCCTCTGGGCTGGTTTGCCATGGCTGGCTGACTGTGGTCTCTAAGGGAAAAACAGAATCAACTCTGAATTTTGATTGTTGTCTGTCCCAGTGTCCCATTTCTGACATCTCTGCAGTCTGTCCCCTGCTTGAAGGACTTTTGTGGTCTCTTGTACCCAGACAGTTGTTTTCAGGCTTGTCTGCCTGTCCACTCAAACATACTTGGTTATAGCATGGCACTGGCTTCAGCAAAATGGTAGAGGATTGCAGCAGGATTGCCAAAATCGTGTTTTCCACAGGAAAAGGGCAGCCAAGCTTGCCACAGGGCTAGTTTTCTGTCTTTCTGCCTTTTATCCCTCGGGCAACAAGCAGGCTGGACAAATTCTCCCCACCCACTTGTAATTAAACATTGAGGGGACCTTCAGCTACCTGTGTTTGTCTTCACCCGTGGCACCTCCCAGTCCTGGCTGAGCTTCTGATGGCAGCAGGGTCCTTCAGAGGAGTGTGGGGCTGTGGGACCATTCCCAGGCAGTTCCCTGACCAAGGGCTCCTCCTGTTCTCTGGGGCTCTTCTCAACCCACTGCAAGGCTCCAAGCCAACAGAATTCAAGGGAGGGAAGAAATAAGAGTACAAACAAGGATATGGCCGAGTAGCTCTACGTATAGCTGGGATTTAAGCTCATGCAGCCAGCTCATGTAGCCAGCTCATGCATGCACACATGTATTTTGGGTTTTCAAAGAGCGGGAGCAGTCGGGCCAAGTTTTCCTTTTGCATTTTCAACTGCCTTCTCTCCACCCCCACCGAATATCTCTCACTAGCAGAAAAAGACCAGGAGAGTAGTGTGCCTAAGTTCTGCCAGATGAACCACCTGCTGATCAAAAACAAATTAAAGATAATCACAGGCCTGTTTAGTTATTCTTGTATTGTTAAAAAGAGCTGAGAGCCTGTCTCAGAAGCAGTGATTTAAGTGGTCCTTCAACCCTAAATACTGCCAGACCCCCCCTGAAGGAGCTTTCCATGCCATTCCCTGTGGTGTTGGGCCAGCCTGCAGTGACTTTGTGTCCTGTGTCAGCACAGGATGGTGCAGGACAAGTCTCACAGCACCACAGCCTCCTACCCTATGGGAACTCAGCCTCGTGCTGGAGTCAGTGTGGCCCCATCACCTGTGGATGGAGGTGGCTCTTGCCCCCACTGATGAAGAGACTGGGGTCTGACAGCCATGAGCTGGAGCAGACACAATAGCTGTCCAGATGGTTAAGTAAGACTGTTTTTCCCATTTCTGTGGAAGTTCTGAAGAATTTGTAAACTGTTTTCTTGCATGCTGTTTTGGAACAGAAATTAAAACCTCAAATGGTTGATGGCAGAGCTGTAAAGGAAACAAGAAGTCTGGATAACCTCAATATTTCATCTTTGATTTTGACTTCCTAACATTTTATTTACTTTTTCAGAAGCCGAGAAATCAGTTAACATGCAGAGTAAAAGTGTTTATTAAGAACAGAAAGGAAGAAAAGTTTTTCCTTTTTCTTTTTCTCACAAAAGGTCCAAACTTACAGCAAAGAAACATTAAAAAAATAAAAGAAAGAAACAGACGGGTGAGAGGAATAACTGATGACTGAAGGGGGTATAGGGAATGTGCTCTTTGTGTATCTGCTGTATCATGAGCCAAAGCTAAGAGTCAAACTGAAAGACATCCGATTAGTTAACAACCTCTCCATTTAAGTACATTCAAAAAAGTCAAATTATAGCAGGAAGAATCTGGGCTCGCCTCCGTCTCTGCCCCAAAATATCATTGTTCATTCTCACAGCCTGGCCAGAGGCCAGCTGCTTCCAGGCTTTTAGCCACAGGGTGTATTTAAAAACCATTCTGTGCTTCTGTTTTCCTGTCAGTCCAAGTGAAATCACTGTAAATAGCCGTTTTCAAGAGTGCCCATGTCCAAACAGAGGCTGTTGCTGGGCTCTCTGGGGTTGGTTGGAGCACGGGGCAGAAAGGATGAGGAGCTCCAGAGCAGAGCACTCAAGCCTCTCCAGGTCTTCTCCTGCAAACATCTGCTCAAGCCTGAGAAGGGGTTTTTCCAGCCAGGATTAGGCTCTTCAACAAACCATGTGGAGTTTGTTTGAGCTCTGCACATAACACCAGTGGAAACCTGGTCAGTGCAACCCCCTGATGGTGGCAGCCTGCTATGGGCTGGATGAAACCCCAAGGAAAAGACAAAGCTATTGCACAGAACTGCCAAAAACCCCCAAACAAAACAGGTGAGGGAGGCAAAACTCCGAGGAAAGCCTCTAACTGAGAGTGTGTTTGGCCATTGCTCTTCCTGAGGATCTAGGCATGGCTTTTGTGAGCTCCCTAACCAGCCTGACTGCAGTAAGACAACACAGGACCAGTGAAGTCCTCTCTTATTTATTTTAAATTACCTCTGCAAGAAAATTAATAAAAAACAAACAAAACCTATTCCCCTATTTCAGTTGCACTGCAGGAACCAGGGAATAGTTGTTTGGGTTTTGGGGGTTTCTATATTTTTTATAGACGTGGACATTTTCTTTTGAAAATAAGTGAAGGAAGGAAGCAAGCAGTAGAAAGCCAGCTCTGATTAAATCCTAAGCCTCTCAGCTGTTGCGTTCATTTCCTTTGCCCTGTTTGCCTTCCTTACTGTCTAAAAAAAGCTTCTCCACTGTGGAGGGCCCTTTTGCTGGGGGTGGGGTGTGGGATGGCAGTGGTGGTGGGGATTGCTAAATCGTTGTGGCCATCGAAGCCGCTGCACTGCTCCGCTCCAGCGCTTGCCCCCACTCCCTATCCTTTTGGTGGCACCTCTGGGGAGCTGGCCCTGCCACATCCACTGGTGTTTTTCATCAGGGAGAAAACAGGTACTGGACCCCTGTTCTGGTTTTGTGCCGCTTCTTCTGAGCTAGGGATGGAGTACCACTCACAAAGCATACGAGGTGCAGCCAGAACGACCCTGTTTCGTTGCCTGCAAGGCTCTCCGTGCCCCCGCAGAGTTTGTGTGCTCAGTGCCCGATCTCCCTTGTAGGCAGAAGACCTGCTCCCAGAACAGAAGCATTGCCAGAATTATTTCTGTCCTCTCATGTGAGAGCTACGGTCTGGTTTGATCATGTCTCAGAGATATATATATATATATATCTCATTCACAGGATGTCTCCATCTCTGCCTGGGACTGTGTTTGCTCACACACATGCACTCGCGCAAACTGTAGGTGGCACTTTGAGAATTAGCAAAGACGCTGCCGTGTCCTGTGCCGGGGCACGGCTCTGTGCACCAGCCAGGGGGAAGGAGGAACAAAAAAATGGATCGGCTACCAGGGAGAAAGGCAGAGAGCGAGCAGAGCCTCCTCGGGAAAAAAACCCGCTCGCTTCTCGCACTCACTGGGATGCGGCATTCAGCTGCTTACAGCCTGTGGGAGAGACGTGCCAATACCCTGTACTTTTCTTTATGTATGTTTTATTTATCTGCCTCAAAGGAGGAGGTTTGCTGTAGTTATCATCCCAGGAGTTCAGCTGGATACAAATGTTAACCAACTGGAGGGGAAACAGCTTGCTCCAAAGGTTTTATCGTTGTTTAATACACAGTGAGCGAGTGCCAGGCGCAGATTATGCATTTACAGAGCTCCCGGCCCTCTCCTGCCTGAATTGTCAGGAGAGAAATTCAAACCACACTGATCAATTTGCTGTCTGTCAGCAGCTGGGAACCGAAGGGCAACCCTGGATCGATCCATTCTTGGAGCACTGTCCTCATTTCAGGGATTACATGGTTTCCTCTGTGCTGTATTAACACTTTAGGTGCTGGGATTTAGGTGAGCTCTGCATGTGGTTATCGCTTTTGCAGGCTATCTTAGAGAGTGTATGTATATTCAGTATATGAATCCTGCACAAAGCTTGCTCTGTGGATGTTCTGTGTTGCTCTGTATGAGATGGAGGCTGGCCTCTTTGATTGTGTGCCAGAGGGACAGGGAGTCCCTTCTTTCATTCAGCATAAACCTAGATTTCGGAAATTATTCTGTGCTTTTCACGAAGCTCTCGATGGCCCTGGAATGCATATCCCTGGTGTAATACTAAAGATGAAAATGGAGAGGAATTTGCTGCAGTTCACATGCTGAGAAGCCAAGAAACGCTTCTCAGCCTGCTGAAGTGGCATCACATGAAAACTTGCAAAGTTTCTGGCCTTTCTGGCATTTGGGAGAGGATATGTGAATGTCATCACTCATTTTTAAAAACAACTAAGCGGCTTAGAAGTCTGTAAGAGTGGGGCCATGTGTGAAGAGCTTCAATCCTTTGTGTTTTGGAAATTGTTGCTGTTTTAGTCCTTGGAGATCACCTTAGGATCCCCTTTCAGCGTGTCTCACTCAGAGAGCTGCTCTCAGCTGCTGGGATGTGGAGCCCAAAAAACCGTGGGAGGGAAGGGCCATTCTATGGGCATTCAGTGTATGTATTCTCAGTTGTTTGCAGCAAAACTTAGCAGCCTAAAAGGTAGAAGTGGACAGGGACCATATCCCTGTAAGCGACTGGCAGGGGCTCTCAGAGCTACGCCTAGTTAGATAAGCAAGGCCCAGGGAAGAGATGGTCTTCAGCTGCTGCTCCCCCTGTGCCTAACCAGTGCTTGTTCTCACCATTTGGGCACTGGGCTAGGACCCGGTGTCGGTCCCAACTGTTATTGGCAAATTATTTCCATTCCTCTTTCCTACTTGAGCACCTTTGTGCACTGATTGCTGCAAGTTTGGATGGAGCTGGGTGAGCAAATGGGCTTCTTTTTGCCAAAGGCCATGGCCCTTATTTATCATCCAGTGCTGTAGTACAGGAGCATTTCAGCAGCCAGCAGGTTTCAGCAGCTCTTTGGGGTGTTTGTACCAGGTGGGTCTGGTCCAGCACTTCGGGGAGTGCAGTGGAAGGTGCACCATCACAGGCTGTGTTTGCCTGAGACTCATTTCCTCTGTATAACACAGGACCACTGGTTTTGGCTGTTTGTGAGGCACAACTCACTGCAGTGAAAGTGTGCTGGTCACTTTTTACACCGAATATTCACAAGATCCTTTGAAAACAAATTCTGCCCCAAGTCCTGTTCACAGAGCCAGCGGAGGGTCACAGTGATGGCAGGTGTGAGCAGCCACTCCCTGAAGCTGGCAGAGAAACCACTCCTGAAAAGCACAGTGAGATCTCCCTGTGCATGCAGGGACCTGCAGGAGCACTCTGCAGAAGCAGCCTTCTTAAGGATTTGTACTGCTTTATCTTAATCAAAAACACTTATCTGAGTTTGGAAGAAGTTAAAGCCTGCCCAGGTTTACTCTGCTTTAGATGCAAAGACTGTTTGTAAAATCAGCCAGGAAATAGGATCCTTCTCTTAGCTTAGGCTTCCAGTGCATACAGTCCTTCCAGGACCAAACATGTGTCAGGCTATTTTGAGATTTACAGGGTGGAAAGCAGTAAATTAAAATGCCATAACCAGAGTGGTTTGGAGATTAGAGGTGACACATATTCTCCAGCCAGGTGTTATCCTAGCTTTCAGTTCCACCTAACCTGGAATTAGGATTTCCTGAATGGTAACTAGCCTGTTTGCAGCAGTTACATCCCATTTCCAGCATTTGTCATCAGCCCCTTAGGCAAAGATACAATTTGCCTTTTTATCTTTATAGGTCTCTTCCAACCCAAACCATTCTGTGGTTTTACTTTCTCTGTCCATCACTCTGCTGTCCTTTCTTTCTCTACCAGGAGTGACACACCTATTTCTGCAGGTATCTACAGTTCCAAACCAGTCTCTGGACCTCAGGTAACTCTCAGGTAATCACATATGCTTAAAGCAAAAATAACAATCTTAAAAGTAAGCTAAGGAGGCTGTTTTGGATGCTACATGTGTATAACTGTATAACAAAACCCCTAACATGCCATAGTAAACTTTGCTTAACAGATTGCTTAATCTCTACAAATGTTAACCTCCAGGTTTTTATTTACTGAGCTGGTGTTTTATGATGCCGTTGTCTAATTGAAATGTGTTCATTCCTGCTCAAAGTGCCACTGCTCAGCAATTTACTGATATATTGCAGGAGGACTGGACGGGATTTTCTTTGTTTCAGAGTAAACTTGGGAGACAGATGGTGTTGAGACAGTACAGATGTGACAGCTTCCATTGCTTTCTTTATGGAGTCTTTCTTGCCATCTAAGCACTTTTGTTTTCAAATGGCAAAACTGTAATTTTCAGAGGCACCATGGAGAACACGCAGGAGTACAGGAGGAAGGAGAATTAGCTTTGTTCGTCTTTGGAGATGTGGGAATTTGCTTCCAAAACCAGAGCTGGAGGTTGCTGGAGCCCAGTTCTCATCAGCTCTTGAGCTCAGGCCATTGCAGGGACAGCAGCAGCTTGGGTAGTCCCAATACTTCTCTCTCTCCTGTTGTACTGCTTCTCTGGAGCTTTCAAAAACAAACCTATGGCTCAGTCTTTTGCTGCAGAAAGGGAGATTGGGGGTCACAGAAGGGATCTGAGCTGCACAGCATCAGGAAGCAGGGGGAGGAGGGCTGGGAATAGCACCAAGCTGGCCTTGGTCTGGAGCCAAGACCAGCCCCAATCACTCCCCTAAAGGTGCGTGGGCAGCAGAGGGTGAGGGCAGGCACACCTGGTACTGCTGGTGGAAGCTGACTCCCAGAGCCAGGTGGCGTTTTCATTGCAGCATTCAAACACCTGTGGATAGGGGACATTCAGAAAAACACATTTGTTAGCAATGGTTTATTTCCCCTCAGGTGCCTGAGGCAACAGCAGAACTGCCATTTGACATCCTAGTGGGCTGCTCTTCACCACAGGGAGAAAGAGCCACGGTGCATTGCACAGAGGGAGGATTACCAGTTCTTTTCAAGCTCTCTCTCCCTTGGATTATCACAAAGGTAAAGAGCTCAGCAGAAGAGGTGTAGTTCCATTCCTTCCGTATAAAGCATCTTATGGGCAGTCTCACTGCAGTGTTGTTGTGCAGCTCAGCCAGGAGATGGGCTGGAGCCTTTGCCTCCAACAGTCCTTGGGACTCTGCTGTTACTGTGGGTTCTTTTCATCACCAGCTACCTGCCTGCTATTCACACTAAAACACCAGGAGACAGTGATAAGGAAGGCCAGGTCTGGCTCTAGCCCATTTCTTAGAAGTTTCATAAGCCAGTGCTTTCAGCAGTGTGTGTTAGAGAATGAAATCTGAGCTGCTCTGAAACCCATGGGACCTGTGCCAACTGGGCTGGAGTTTCAGCCTGGAACAAAGACCAGAGCTCTCTGAAATACTGCAAAATGTGACATTTTGGCCACAAGCCTCTCTCACTTTTGAATTAAGAGCTGCATTTATTTATTTATTTATTTATTTATTTATTTATTTCTGCAAGGGGCTCTAGGAGCCTATTTTCCTCTCTGTGAAGACAGCTGAGTCTGCACTGCCTGCCTTGGATACTCAGGGCCACTCTCTGGACACAATTTGCTCCCTGCTCTGGCACCAGCCTGGCAGGACAGATGTGGCTGGAACAAGGTCCCTGGTGAACCCAGACTGGAGCTGGGCACAGCTGGCAGCTTAGCACAACCCTGGTATGAAGTTCAGGCAGTTGAGGACCAGGCAGGCTGTCAGCAGCTGCTACCATGCATTTCTCTCTACACACTGCCTGCGGTCACATGGCCAGGGGATCTTGGGGTCTGCCATGCATTTCTGTCTGCACATTGCCTATGGACACACGGCTGGGGAATCTCGGACAGTCCTGGCTGTCTCTAATAGGATTAGTTAGCAACAGTGCTAGAAATACTCAGAGCAGCCATCTGTGGTGAGATGACCCTGTCTCTGTGTGTTTAGAGCAGCTGCATAGCTTACTGTGCTTCTGTTCATAGGCTGTTGTTAATTTTCATTAATTTCATACCATTCAATGGAGAAAGAAAAGTCTTTGGCTCAGAGCAAAAGCCAGCCTAAGACGGTGAGTCTCTCATTAATCTGACAGTGGCAACAAATCTTCCACAGTCAGGAGACTGTGAGAAGAGATGTTCTGTCTGCAGTGAGGGCAGCAGGCACTGAGGACATGGCCTGGCACTGTGGATAAGGTGATGGAAGGGCTCTCTGCTCCCACAGCAGCAGCCCTGCCACCAGCTGTTGTCCTCACGTGATCCCACCCTGTCGCTTTTGCCACTGCTGGCTCTTGGCTGCTCCTGGGGTGAGTCTGCCTCAGAGGTTAAACCAGCAAATAATTTTCTTTTGGTTCGGTGCTTTGGCCTAACTCAGACCAGAGACAGCATGAGCATGAGCTGGGACAGCCCCAGCCCTGTCTTGGCAGAAGCCAGATTGCCTCACCAGTTTCACTCAGCCTAAGACACAGAGACCAGCTCTTCTCTGGTTGTGGACCAAACCCAGCTTTAAACCCATGGGTGGTTGGTGCAAGGATGCAGCATGAATTCAGTCTTTGGGTTCAAAAGGGATGAAATGTCTGCAGGAAATCAGCTGGGTTTGGCTTATTCTCTTCCTGATGGTGCCATCTCTCTTGCAAATTACTTTGCTGCTAGATGGCTGTGGTTTCAATTCATACAGCTTCTAACATGTTTTGTTGTTTATTAGTTTATGCAAGGGGCCCACTGCTGTGCTGTCTGACTGCAGAGTGCCAATAAAAGTGCTGACAACCCTGAAAGTGCAGTGCCCACGCTCCCAGGGCCAGTTCCCTCTGCCTCACGTAAGTAGGCTGTGTCAAACCAGGTAAGTGGGTAAATATTAAAAATTTAGCAATTTAGCACATGTGCAAAGGTGCCAACCGGCAAGAATCCCCAGAGCAATAAGATGAAACATTTTGAGTTACAGAACAAAATGTCTGTGCTGGTGTACTGAAATTACATGTATTTAATGTGCTGTTACTGAGGTTTTGTGGCAAACCAGAATGATATCTATTTAAACAAATCCTTGCTTCATGTAATGTTGCTGTAGTCCAAGTCATTGCCCAGCATATCATGAAAGACAATATTATCCTGCTTTTGAATTGGTTCAATACCAATTACTTTTCTGCTTCAAATATTAAGCATTTTTCAAAAACAATTGGTTTTGCTTAGACATTAGGGAAAATAAAGTTAGCAGACATCAGAACTCTGTCTTGGGAAATTTGCTGCAAAGCAGGTACAAGCATAACAAAAGTAATTATAAGTGGGTGCAGATAATTTATTTACTGGGATAGTGGCATTGTTAGAGATGTCAGAACTCTTTTTTATCTGTGTGTGCACAAGTAGGTTCTTTGGATGGGTTTCCATGCTTCCAGCAGCAGGAGACTCCAAGTTTCTGATGAGGCTGTAAGAAGCGCAAGGACTTTTTCATGGGAGCAGGGAACACGAGTCACATTGGATTTTGGAGACAAGCAGTCCCCATTTGAGTTTGGCCAGAAGGTCCATGTCAGACTGGGTTCCTGAGTGAACACTGATCCATTGTCTGGGCTGCATCACATTGGGGTGGCCATGGAGGGCTTAGTTCCTTAAGTGACTTGTAGAAAAAACTCTAGCAGAGGAGACAAGGGAAGTGCAACAGATCTGATGTTCAGTCAAGGACAGGTTCCTCTCTGAGGGTGCCATCATGGAGCTCACTATGGAGCTCCTGCCTCTGGAGAGCTCTTATTCCAGCAGGGAGCTGTACTGCATCCCAAAGCAACAAAGTACATATGCACTTAACAAACCCAAGCTCAGCTCCTTTCACAAAGCAAAATAAATTGTTTCCATGCCTGCCCGGATTCTAAATTAGCAGAACAAACAGTCATTTAAAATGAATGATTTCAAGTCAGAGGAATACAAATCAGAGACTGTGTTTTTTCTCATTGGAAAAATACTGTTACACCAAAAAATATTGCATAAATTTTTAATCTTCTACAGATGGGATAGAAGATTATAAAGTGGTCAACAGACAATTTAACATATTCTGGCTCCACATCTGACATATCCAGATATTGACAGATCATTCTCTTTGGTGCTTTCACACATAGCAAGGGTTATCAGCTCCAGTGACCACATTTTTTTTTGGCTTACGTGGCCCTGCACCTAGAAAGATTTTACCCCAGAATCCACCAATATGGGCAGTTTCTGTGGTCTGTTGTGCTCTGCAGAACCCCCAGCAGCTCTGACAAAAGACAGCATTCAGGTTTTGCTGGAGGAGAATGGTGGTGCAGGAGAGAGGGAGGAAGGAGTGCCTGTGGTGTCCTGTTTTGAAGGGGAAATAAAATAGAGGGATCAGGCAACATTAGCTGAGATTTCACACAAAGCCATTTGGAGTCCTTTCTGCAGTTCTGCCCCAACTGCTCCTAACTCCTGAGCTTTGTCTCTGTCTCTCTGCCATCCTCACCAGCCACGCTTTGCTTCATCTTGGCCAAAAAATCATTTTTGCACGGAAAGAGGTCAGTAGGTGATCCTAGTTCAGAGGTCTTCTGAGGAAGTGTCAATCCCAGCAGGAAAGCTGCTTGGAACAAGTTATAAGAGGTTACCCTCGGGCAAGTAAAGATGTGTGATAAGCACATTCCTCTGAAGGGAGCTCATAATTTGATACAGACCTCTGGAAGCATCGCCACCAAATTCCAATTGTGCATATTAAAACTCTGAACGCTTCAGGTCTGATTTAGGCTGCTGCAAAGTCAACAGGAGTCTCTCACTGCCTCCAGTGGGCTTTTAATGTGATCCTTATTGAATAAATAATCAAGAAGTAAACCTGCATAGAATCTGATTACCTGGTCTGCAGCCTCTGAATGAACTCTCTGCTGCATTGTGGAATTACAGCACTGGCATGTGAGATTCCAGTGAACTAAGAGCAGAATTTCCATTGCCCAGCTGGGTACCTCTGGTCAGGCTAATCTCTGACTTCTGCTCAGAAATCACCAGTCTGTGTTACACAAGAGGTCAGACCCTCTGATTTACAACTGTCCTTTCTGCCTTTAATAATCTGTGATGAGATCTTTTATACATGAACTCTAAGCAGCTGCAAGTGCCTGCACCAGCTAGCAAATCTGCCCCACAACCACTCACCCTGTCTGCAAGTCACTGAGGCTCCAAGGCTGCCAAGATGGTGCTCTGAGATGATCCAAAAGATCTCTTTTATTTAGCAGCACAGCTGTTTGTTATTCTGTCCAGGAGCAGTAAAAGCTATCAATTGCACAGAAGGACAACATTTTAAAGCACACTAAACAGCAAATAATCCTCTGCTCAGGATATTAAAATATCACAAACCACAAATTTCTCAGTGTTGCAATTTTGCAGCAGACATCTGGCACCCCAGCCATAGAGTGAGGAGGTGATGCGCTCATACCAAGTCTGGGTTAAAAGGGGATGCCCAGATAGCCTTGTGCAGTCTACCTCCGGTCAGGAATTGCTTTTCCAGACCCTTTATCTCCAAGATATTGTCTTACAGTCACTGCTGCGTTTGAATGATATGTTTTGTTCCCGTGATGAGGTTGAATGTATCAGGTGGAGCCTTGGCCAGCGTATCTGACACAGACCACCTTGTGATGGAGAGGGTATCTGCAGCCAATCCTTTATGCATTTTTTGACCCATCTACCATTTTTGACACTTGGAACAATTGCTCTAATTGCTTGCTCGCGCGAGGTCTTTGCCCTCAAATTCTCAAAAGCAGTTTTTAAGGCGCTGACCAAGTCAGGATCTAAGGCAGACTGACTGCACGATGCTCTGCTGTCATCAGAGGCTCCTGCAGGGCCAGATCTGTCCAGACATCACATGTGCTGGCCCAGAGCGGATTACTGAGGAGGGAAGAGGGGTACAGGCCTATAGGCATATACAGACAGATAGACACACTCTCCCCCCAAAACCAAAAACCTACAGTTTGTTTTTCTCAGTCCTTCAACCACCAGAAAAATGCTGGTCATGCTGTTAGATAAAACCTACAGATGTGGAAAAGTTTAACTTCCCTGAAGTTAAGATAGAGGATGAGTGGTGCCATTTGGCATTAAGTGTGAGATTTTGGAGACAAAGGAGGACAGATTCCTGCACTGCACTCTGGAAAGATACTGGATATGATTTTGGGGACACAGGAGAGGTGGCACATAGTAAATACGAGGTCTGGATTTTAACACCAAGAGTCTTCATCCTATCTCCTGTGATCTTCTGACACTGTGCAATCATTTTCTAGCTCTCAAAATGATGGTCAAGGTTTGATAAAATGCATAACTCATCAGTATGTGCAGAAGCCTCTGCAAAATCCAGATGGGAAAATGACCTTGGTTCCTGCAGTTAAAGAGAAAATGAGGCTTGGGCCAGATTAATTCCCAGGGTTGCACATTGATTTCATTGGAGTCGCCCTGAGGGTGAGTTTGATTCTCAACTCCTTAAAGTTTCCAAAACAAAGCAGAATCTAGATGGGCGGCAGTATGGAACTGATGGGCTTTTTTTGTTTGGGTTTTTGGGGTTTTTTTGGTCAGTTTTTTTAGTACAAGCTACACAGGATGTAAAATTTATTCCTGCAAATCTGTAGGAGCAGGCAACTACTTTACAAAGAAAAGATAAAGCCTTCACCTGGAACCATCTCATGCTGACTTTGGAAAGGTTTCCTTTTATTGATGAACATGTCTTTCTGTTTAAAGTACCCCCAGCTTTGACTCTCAGGGCTGTATCCGTTCTGTCTCTCTCTGAAGCCACCACCTGCTGACGTTCTTGCAGTAGCTTGTCCCAAGGAACATATTTCTGAACAGAAAACTGGTTTTACTTAATTAATAATAAGTGAGATCAAACTGCAGCAGTTGAAGTTAAATTTCTACATAGATGTGGACTCCCCAGTTTGGGCATGTGTAGAGCTACATCGTTGTGTTCCTTGGCCATTAAATATTGCCAGTACTGAGCTTTTTTCTTATTTTAAATGCTACCAATTTATACAAGGCCTATTCAATCCTACAGATGGAATAAAATTCTGAAATAGTCTAGTGTTTGAATTTGGAGATTCAAGAATACAGAGGTGAGCATAGAATTTAGAAGTTGAGTTTGGTTTTATAGGGACAAATATGGAAGTGGCATCCAAAGATGGTGATTTAAACCAGACCTTTTTCCACGGCAAATTTAGGTCTCTAAGTACGCATAGGGAGCTTTCCCTGGGAAGCTCTGGTTCCACACCCTGAATGCACAGTTTGAATTCAGATTTAGGTCCTACCTGGCAGCCTATTGACCTTGCTGGGAGAATCACATGAACTTGCCAGTGAAGGACAAGCCTCACAGTGCCCTAACTGTGACCTTGTGAAAATTCATTATATTCTTATGTGAAAACTCCTCATCTGAAGCCCAGAGGAACTGAGCTGGGACTCACCAGAATATCCCATCTGTTTGTGAGATAATGTTTTCTGCTCCCGCAGCAGAAGTCAGTGTTTTCCCTATTAGTTCTGCTTTCTGTGCTGTCTGATAGCAGGAGGAACAAAACCCAGAGAAAATTAAAAAGTGAAGATAATGCAAAGTTAAACACACCTCTTTTTGATCTTCAAATTGAGTTGATGTCAAGTAAAGCTTGTTCCCTGTGCACTGTCTTGCACCTTTGTTTAACGGTGAATTGAGTGAAACTATTTGACTTGCCAGCTTGTGCAGTAAGTTGGAAAATAAAATTAATAAGTGGCAGCATCAGAGTCACAGTGTGTAAGTGACCCCTGCGAGGCACAGTTGAATCAGAAGTTCTTCACCTTTGCAGTGTCCTGTTATCACCTGATCAGCTCACTTCATAAGCTTTGTGATCCTCATAACCCCTGCTCAGGGCTGCCCCTGGCACCATAGCCCAGAGTGGGAGCAGCACAGCAGGGGAGCTGACATCTCAGTGTCTCAGGTTTTGGGGTTCTTGCTGTGGGCTCTGCGCAAATCAGGGTCCTGGGAAGCAGAATTGCTCAGGATGATGAGCTTTGTTTTCCTGTCTTTCCTGGCATGTTTGGAGGAGGCATGAGGTGCCGTGGGGAGGACTCTGTGAGGAGCCCCTCTGGCTTGGGCCATCAGCTGAAAGCCGGAGCAGAGCACTTAGTTTGGGGTCCCACTGCTGCCCGAGCGGGAACTGCTCTGCCCTTTTTGGACCAGGGTGCCCCAAGGACTCAGAGAGGAGGATCTCCCAGGGAAACTCAGACCTCTGAGAAAGGAAAGCATCACTGTACGTAGGAGACAAGCCAGGAGCTGGATATAGAGACTTAAATGTTGCCAAAGTCCTTGCTTACGGACTGGCACTAAGGTGGATCCACTGGTTGCTTTTCTCCCTGCAACTTTTCTTAGAATTAAAGGAATTAAAATTTGCTGAAGCCTTAATTTCTGAAAGTGATTAAGTGTGACATAATTTGTCCTTTACAATATCATTTAGTTGGACTGACCAACGTGTTCCTCCTCCCCCGTGCTGCCCCTTTATTCTTGTATCAATCTGTGAGAAAGCAGGGTTGTAACCAGCTCCCTCAGACACAGATTGTACACAAGGGTAGCACAGCAGAACCATCCTGCTTTCTTCTACCAGCTCTGCTCAGTATTTAAACGGAGTTATTTAGTTCCCACAGGGAAAATTGTACTAGAATAGAGAAAGGCACAGCACGCAGCTATTATTGGGGCAGTGATTGTAATGAGCATGGAAAATAGAACAGTATATAACCTATTCTTAATAGACTCTTGGGAGGGTTATCCTCTGCTACTCCTCAGATCCCATACCCAGACTTTTTTTTTTTTTTAATAATTGATAATGCCTTGTTTTTTTCCATTTGTATTGCTCAGTAAACATTAATGGCATTTTCCAAAGATGGATTATCCCCGTGCCTGCACCAGAGTATTTTGAATAAAACAAACCCCCTTCTTTCTTTTCAAGCAATTGTTTGATGAGAGATCCTGTCCATTCCAGAAACGACATTTGACCATAGAAGGTCAAATTTTTCTGCACTGGAGCTCCAGTTGCCTCAGCTGGGAATTCTCTGGAGTCTGTATGAGCTCCCTGTGTTTGCATCACCACAATTCCTGGTGAATGCAGTGGTGAGATGGAGCCATGCTGGCCTAGACCTCCTTTGCCATAGAGAAGCTGCCTGAAGTCCAAGAGGGAGGCAGGCTGGGAAGATGGCCGACTTTCTGTGCATGCAGCAGTTCATTATGCAACTATCATGAATAGAAATCCTCTGTCCTGAAATGGGAGTTATTTAGCTTTAACTTTGTGGCCACAAATGTTCCAGCAGTTTTGGGATGTTCATGCTCTTAAATATGGTGCTAAAAATGTATCAGCCTGGCTATGGAATTATTTGGGGGTGGTTTTTGCCCTTAATAAAGGTGTATAAGAAGAACATGGGGAATCTGGTGGATGCCCATGACTGTAGCTCAGCAGCTGAAGCAGAGCAGTCAAGCTTAACTCCGTGCAGGTGAGGAGGATGTGAGCCTTGATGCCTTCTGCTCCATGGAAACAGCCTTCCAGGCTTGAAGGCTGAAGCATTGGTGGTGGGAGGGGGAAAATGTGAATGCCATGGAAACATCTCTGCTTCAGTAAGGAGTTGCAGTGCTGTTTCTTTTGGTTTTACTCCTAGGTGTGTGCAGTGGGTCATCCCACAGCAGCAACTAAACATTTTGTTTCAGTTTTGGGAGAGAAATCTGTCCCTGAAGACAGTCACTTGACAGTGACTTTTCTTGTTTTAAATTTCTTTGATGCAGTGATATACAAACAGATCCTCGCCGTCTATGACCAGGGCTAAGCTACGCCCTAGTTAATAGAGCTTTAGTGCTGGACATGTTTTGGGGCCAACATCTCCCCCATGTTAATAGTAGTGTATTTATTGCACACCCATTAGCAAAGGCTGGGGTTGTGTGCTTTAACTAATGAGAATTCTATGCCTTCTTTGTTTTAGGAAGTATCATCCTCATGAAGATGTTTTTTCATGCCAATCATGCATCCAGGCTGCAGTTTTGCTGGCATGGAACCAGGAAGGATAGCACTCTTTGTTTCCTGCTAGTTCTGCTCAGCCTTGGGTGCTTACACCGTCTCCTCTTCAGCATTGCTCAGAGTGTGGCGATGATGCCTTTCTGGGGCAGTAACTCTCCTGGTGCACAATCAGTGCAGTTTAAGATATAAAGGTGTAAAGTGAAGCCCGTGACAGCTTGAGGGATTGCGTGGGCCTTTATCAGCCAGAACCTCTCTGAGCGCAAACACAAAAATGTTGTTGACAGACAACTTTCATAAATTGCTTTGTTGAGTGTCAGCTTCACTTTATAGCACATTGTCACATGCCAGTGCTGACACTTGTGGCAGAACTTGCTGGCACAGTATGGCATGCTTGTCTGTAGCTTTTTCTGCATTTTCTTCCTAGGAAAATCCTTATGGTCCAAACTGGAGCCATTTTATCAGGTTTTGCCCTTGATGCATAGGTGAGAGGGGCTGTTTCGCACAGCATGTACAGCCAGAACCGTGCCAGCATCACAACTAAAAACAGGGTGAAACAAAATGAATGCTTTAAATGTACTCATATTTCTCTGAAGTATTTGCTGCTGCTGAACTAATGCTCAAGATCTTCTGTAGCAGCATCAGTTACTCAGAGAGCAAAGGTTTGCTGCACCCTTACCAGAGTTAGCAGTAGCTATGGGCCAGGTTAGATGAAAACATGCTTCTTTTTTATCATTTGCTTTTCTGTGGTAGGTGTTTGCCCAAAGCCACGCCATCATAGCAAGGGAATTTGTCCTGCTGGTATCCCGTGCAGCCAGACAAGGGCTCTGGTCACTATAATGTTAAACTGAGTCATAAAGCTTCCTAAATGGTTGTTGTATGTGTGGCTAATGAATGAAAAAGAAAAACCCCATCACTCATCAAGACTTTAACACCAAGCAAGAAGAGCGAGAAGCAATGAAAAGACTGTAGGAACTTCAAAGTGAGCAAAAAAATTCTCTGTGGATTCCCCTTTTCCCTGAAAATTGGGAAGCAGCAGATGGATAATCTACAAAAACCACATCACCTCCTTGAGTAAGGCCTGGGGACAGAGTTTGCAAGACATTTGTGTAAAAAAATGCATGAAGCCCTACATGGTATCTACAAGCTGTGGATCCCCTGGGCTTTCCCAGGCATCTGGAAGGTGTTGGGGCACCTGGACCCAAGCAGCTCCCAGTCAGCAGCTGGTGCAGATGGACACTGTGGAGCTGGGCTGTGCAGCCTCACTGGTTTTTGGGCTTCATGTCAGGAGTCCCTACATTACACCATGAGCTGATTTTTGCAGCTTCCTGGAGGTTAAGAAAAAGCCCAGTATTTCCTCAGGGTTTTTATCATGGTTTATGCCATCATATGTGGCTCACGGTTAAGCAGGGAGCAAGGAGAGCCAGCACTTCATTTCAACACATGGCAGAAGCCCTGCTCGGAGGTCGTGCAGACACTGGGTGAGAGCAGGAGCAATTGGCTCTCACTGTGGGCAAACTCAGTGAGTGTCACATGAAAGGGATTAGCTCAAACACCATGGAATAAAGGAGCAGATTATTTTGACATTTAGGCCTGAATATGGCATTTCCAGGGATTCCTGTAACGATTTGGCCAAAGACTATTAACAAGGCAAAAGCCCAGCGTGGGAAGTGATAAGTGACTCTCACAATGGAAAAATTAGCACATGGTAGGACTGGGTGTGCTGTTGCCCACAGCTTTCTGGGGCTTAGGCAAAGGGTACCCTGCACATAAGGCCACAGCAATTTTTAGTCTCTTGTGCTGGAGCTGCTCTAGATGACGCCAGTGCCCTTGGCCAGCTGCCCGTGGCTGGGTCCAGAAGACGCTTGTGATATCAAGGTGTGCTGTGGGTGTTCTGTTCTGTGGCAGATGCTGGGCTTTCTCTCCACAAGGGCAGCTGGAAGGGCTGTGGCCCAGTGCCTAGACATGGCCTGGTGTTGGGTGACTTGGTTAGTGCAGGAAACTGCTAGCTCAACATGTTGGCCTTGAGACTCCGTTTCTTTGAGTGTACATGTCTCCAGAGAGCAAGCAGCCCCCCATTCTTTAATTTGGGGTGCTCTCTAGTTTGTGAGGGAGCTGAAATGTAGGCAATGGATTACATCATATGGGGCTGGGTGTGTGTTCACAAGCTGAAGATGTGTTAGTGACTCTGCTCCAGTGTTGTGGGGCTGGAGGGCAGCAGTAAGTCATTCTGACATGACGGGGAGCACGGGGGGATTGCCTGCTATAGGTGCAGCATTAGGCAGCAGAGCCATGGCAAGAGGCTGTTTATTTCAAGGTTTCAACTTTTCCAAAACACAAAAGGACATGCTTGAAATTCATTCCTTCATGCTGGTCCTGGGAGTCGTCCATAACCTTGAGATTTGGCTGTCTCTTTGCTTCCCGTACGGAGCCGCTCACCGAGCCTTGACGCGCCCGGGCACTGCCTCGTGTGGGGAGGGAGGCACCTGGGGCAGAGTGGCTTTGCAGGAGCATCGTGGCCAGCCCTGGCACAGCCCTGGCACTGCCCTCTCCCAGAGCCACAGCACCTCTGCCTGTGTGGCTGCTGGCCAGCTGAGGCATGGGCCAAGATGGCACAGGAGCCTCCACAATTAAGGTGGTATTTGGGATTTCATCTGTGCCCGTTACGAGTGATGCACATGCCCACCCGGCCTGTAACTGCAAGGCTTCGGGCTGGTTCCCCGTGTGTTAAGAGCTGTTCTGCCCCCTCTCCAGGCCCTTGGGTGATTACTTTTTCATCTTTTTTTCACCCCTCACAGGACCTGTGCCCATGACCTGAGCAGCAAAGGCTTCCCAGGTCCCTCAGCCAGGGCAGTGCCTGTTTCTGCCACAGCTGCTGCTGCTGCTCGTGCCTGCAGGCCGTGGCAGCCAAAAGCGGTCAGAGCCCGAAGTTAATGTGTGTGATCAGAAAACGGGGCAGGAGCCCACACTGCCCTGCTCCAGCCCCACCCAGCAGTGAGGGTTCACTGCTGACCCCCAACCCACAAGGACAGAAAGCACCAGACAGGGACAGCATTGCCAGTCCCCCCCAAAGGCCTGGTTGCTGCAGGTGGGCTCAGCCCTGGCCTTTTCCCTTTTGGGAATTCTTTATTTCTGAAGTGCTTCTCCAGCATCTGCAGCCCTGGCACTGGCAAGACTTGTGCCCACATCCATACCCAGGCTGCTGCAGCATCTCAGAGGTCTCAGACCATGACAGTGGTAAGGCTGGGGATTGGAGGGGTTTGCAGCCTCTGCTTTGAACATGTGTGGTAACTGTGGAGTCAGAAGATTTAGGGAGACCCCAGCTGCTAGAAGGAAATGCCCTCAACCTGGCACAGCTGGACAAGCACAACCACCCATGTTCTCCTATACCTGCTCTCTCCTAGGCACACCCCATCTACTCCCTCCCCACATCCCTCATTCCATTGCTGAAATCCTGTTACTCTCTCATACAGCACGTGCCTCACCATTTCCATCTGACAGCAAGGATTGCAGTAGCATTTCTTGATCTGTTTCATAAAGTAAGCAGCTATCCCTTCTGCCCTTTATCTCTTCTCTACCCTAATAAATATGATCACTTCATCCTGTGAGACCTGAAAACCCATTTCTGAAATTCCCCTGGCAACTAATACAGTAAAACAAGCCTATAAATATAAATAATTATGATAAAAAGGCACAAAATGCCAGACTTGGGTCAAACATACTCATGGAGTGACATTAGCAACAAATAACTACGCAGGGTTTGAATGTAGATGGAAAAGGCTGAATACAGAGTAGCTACTTCATCGCCCATAACTGTCAGGCTCCTAATTCGGGCAGGCCACATTTTACTGATAGCAGAGCAAACACAGTCATAATGCATCCCTACCTTTCCTGCTTTGTGAAAAATCCCATCCTTCCCCAGGGAAGCAAGGATGTTAAAAACAGTGGTGTGACCGTGAGGTGAAAGGATAAGAGAGAAAGCACAGTCCCAGGATCCAATTCCCACGTGTTTGTTGCACATCATATGCTAAGTTCAATTTTCCAAAAGCTTTGTTTTATTTTTAAAGGTAACATCTTTATTATTATTATTATTATTATATTTATTAGTTATTATTATTATTATTATGCAGAGATGAGATTTTTCCCCCTTTGATCACAGAGCAAACAGTTTGCTTTTGAAAATGTTAATGGAGTCCTGATTTAAAACATTTTTTCTTCACTTTTTTGTTGTTGTTGTTGTTGTTTTTTAAAACGTTGCAACAGGCAGGATCTGGGTTTCGATTTTCTCGTCCTACACAAAGAAAGATTCTGGAGTTCACACTCCAAGCCACTACCGGTAGGTCCTGCCTTGCTCAGTTGTCATCGTCTCAGTGTGGTTTCGCCAGGTGGGGTGGGTAGGTGGGTGGGAGGGGAGGAGTTGGAAGAAGGGAGGGTATTTGTCAGCTATGTCGAGTCTTGGTTAACAACTTTGCCTCCATTCATGGTTGGTGTCCCTGAACTTTTCCTTGAGCGTCCTTGTTTTTCTCCAATTTCATGCAGCGATGGCTCTCTGTACATGCACACTGCAAACAGAAGAGACACCCATTAAGAGCCCTGAAGTCACAGACGGTCATGACTGTAGCAAATTATTTCATTGTATCTGATGCTGAATTCCAGCCCCATTACAAACACACACACATACACACACAAAACCTCTATGACCCAGCAGCAGCTCCTGTTACCAAGCAGGATCTGTTTACCTGCCCTCACTGCCATTTGCTTATGTCTCTGGATTCTTTCAAAGGCAGAGAGAGAAACGGGATTGACTGCTCACACATAAATCTTTCTAGGTTTTATGTGCTTAACAGTTTTTTCATGTTATATTCATATATATAAAATTAACATTTTAGCTCACAGAACCACGTATTGCCTTGAGATGCTGATTATCTAACAACAGGTCCAAAAATGACCTGGTTCCCAGCCCCCGACCTGCAACAAAAGCCCTTGAGAGACCTGAATCAAAACTACACCTGCATCTGAGCCATGCAAGCCTTCTGGGTGTTGAGCTGTGGATCTGAAGTGGTGACTCAAGCCCATTTGGCTCCATCAGCCGAGAGCTGAGGTCTGCTCTCGGCACTTCCTATTTATTCCTCTGTAAATCAAGCCAGCCAGCCAAGGTCAGGGCTGTGAGCAGACACATGGGATGAGTTCAGTGACAGCAAGTCAGGAGCTGTCCCAGCTTTGCGTGGTTGTCTGGCAGCACCTGAGAACAGGGTGGCTGGAGGGCACCTTCTCTCCAGACCCTGGCTATGCACTGCGTGTTCTACAAAAATGAACTTGCTGGAGCCCAGACAGCCGGAGAAGGCAACGTCTGCCCAAGGCATGGCTCATCCCCATGTCCTGGGCAGGACAAAGCATTTATCCAACTACAGAATTCTGTAAGTCCTCCCGGCTGTCCTCATGCCATGTGAGCTGTGCCAGAGCAGGGGCACGGGCTGCTCACACCAAGGGGAGCATCTCTGATGAGCTCACTGCAAATGTGGCAGGGTGTAATTGTGATTGAAAGAGTGAAGCATCTCAAAGGCAGGCACAATGGAGTTGAGAACATAAGGTAGGTCCAGACTGCAAATGTCAGGTCCAGATCTTTGCAAAAATTAGGAAATGAAGAAATGATTGTGCACTGCTTTGTTTTGTAACATTGTCACATCACCAACAATGGCACAGAGCTCCAACAGAGGGTACAAGCCTATCAGGGTTTGGTTCTGGATAATCAACAAGAACAAAACTTCAAAAATTATCTGAAGAAATGAAAAAAAATACCCCAGGTATGAAAAGGCAATGTAAGCGCTTGTATCTATAATCTCCCCTGATTTGCAAATAAATCCCAGCAATTAGAGGCAGACTGAAAATGACATTATTGCTCTTTTACTCCTGACTAGATAAACAGTTATAGCACTGTGCAACAATACAGGACAGAGATGAAGTGCAGTCAGCTGTGTATTAATAGGAGGGATATTGAATTGAATATATGAGCAGTGAAAAAACATTACTTTTCCCATAGAGTATTTTTCATGCAAGGCTTTCAAAGCAGTTTAAACACACACACACACACAGACACAGCCCCCCAGCAAGGCTCAAAGGAGGTACTGCTCTGCAAACTGTTATTGCTACTGGAGCCATTTTTTTCATGAAAATTAAAAAAAAAGAGAAAATGAAGGAATTGTCCAATGGGTCTGGGCCAGGATGAGCACTGCCAGGACTGCCCATCATGCCCATACAATAGATGCTGTCTGCATGCTGCAAGGACGATGCATGGTAGCAAGAGAAGGAGAAGGGCCCTCACATCCCCTTTCAGTTCTGAGCTGCCCCTCACACCCTGGAGAGTGTCGCTCAACAGCATGGTAATGGTGAATCTGCCTGTCGTGGCAAAGTACGCAATAAAATCCTAAAGAAAGGATGAAGCAGTTAACAACTGAGGAAAACCAGTGCCCGTGTGATTACTTACCCTGAGCTGCAGAGTCTTAGCACTGAGGGTGTGCATCACTTCTGTGACTCACCTTATTCTCGGATGTGATGTTTGCCCAGCAGAATTATATATTTGTGCCATAGTTGTCCCAGTGCCCCTGACATTCCCTCTGATGTTCCATACACAAAGTTCTGTCTCAAGCACACTGTTGCCTTCATCCTGACGTCTCTGGTCCCAAGCTGGACCTGGAGGGACCTCCACGAATTCTTCCCCCAGACAGCTGCACGTAACAAGCTCATCTCGCCCACACCCATCCCCAATAACCCATCAGGCTGGGCCAGATGCTTAACCATAGAGATTGAACACAGGTGAATGCATGCATGCTGCAGCAGCACCACGGCATGCTGCCTTTCCTCAACTCCCTGCCTCTCAACATGGCCTCTGGGCAAAAACCTTGAGCTGCTAACAAGGCCCACAGAGTAATGAATATAAACCAAGCTACAGCTGTAAACAACATTTGCAGCTACAAATGAAGGAAACCCTGTACCTGGCAAACAAATAGGGCAGGAATTATAAGCTTATCTTCCAGTCTAGTGCATGATAGAAATACTGATGTGGGGCATGGCTGGAGACTGCTCACATTGAGCTTTTCAGACAGAGCTGTCAAAGCCTCTGTCCAGACAGGCTGTGCCAACAGCCCATGCCAGAAAATCTGTAGCAGTATAGGACAAGCATATTTTCAGTATTTAGATACACCTACAGGATCAGTGTACGCAGTACTTACACGGCATCATGCACAAGAGATGCCTGGATATTCTCCTGCTCAAGAGGCTTGTGCACGAGTGCTGAGCTGTGGCCTCGGCTCAGGAGGGGCTGTAAACCCCCTGCACTGTGACACACAGGTGTGTACACCTACATAAGCACAGGGCTTCAAGGATAGCCCAACGTGTTGTGCAACACAGGCTCTTGGACTGCAGCTTGTTCCTCTTTGTACTGAGGAAGTCTGAGCGTGACTCACGTGGGGAGATGTTAGTCATGGACTGGGGAGGGGGTGTTTGCAAATGGACTGTTGCGAGTGCCCAGATCTTCCCAGCTTTGAAAGTACATCGTTGGGGTCCAGGACTTGCAGCAGGTCTCTTTGGGATCCCTCTCTGTGTGTGTGTCTGTGTGTAGACACACTTCCCTGTCACCTGCACCGAGGTAAAGCAGCAGCAGTGTGACAGTCGGCATGCCCAGACACCTGGGAGGTCTGCTGGAGCACACAGCACAAGGAGCTTTGGAAGGATGAGCAATTCAGCTAGAACAAGAGTTCCCTCCCTGCTTTGCCTTGCTTCTCCCACCCACCCACACCCACACACCAAGCCAAATACAACCCTTAATGTCTGGAAACCAAGCTAATGCTTTGGAGTTTCAATCAGATAATCAGCTCCTATGCCCCAGATTCCAATCAACACATCCATATTCATGCTTTAATTGGAAAGTGCTGTTAGCCTGATCTGCTGAGGAGCTGCAGGCATTAATGGAACGGGGGTGAATGCAGTGGAGCTGTGCCCATGACTGGTTCTTGCAGCTTTCAATTCCCTGCTCCCCTGCTAACCCAGAGTGCCTGTCACTCACAGGCACAAGGGAAAAATTTGCACAAAGAACAAACTCACCAATTAGGAAGGAGACTGAGGGTACAAGTGAGGAGGAAGGGGGTGGCAGGGACCATTCTTCCTGAAGGCAAAGGCGTGGAAGGGGCTGCCTGTCACCCAGGAACAGCTCAAACTCTTGCCTACATGCTGGCACAGGATCCCACTCTCATTTCTGCTTCCCAGACATGGCACTGGCACACCACCCACATAATGACACTGAAATCACCCTGGGCATCAGGGACTGCCTGAGTTTGGGAAGCATCGTTTTGTGTCCTGACCCTAGAATTTCTCACTTGGCATCACTGCAAGTTGAGGAGGTTCAGAGGATGCAACAAACTCCATTTCCTTTCTCTAGAATATGGCAAAAAGCTTATTAAGCACCTTAGGTATTTCCCACCCACCTATCTTCGCTCTGTGTCTTTCCTTGCTCCAGACCCTTGCAAGTTAGGAGGAACCCAAAATTTTTCTAAGTTGCCATTCAGCAGGCGGGCAGCCCTGCAGGATCACCATGTGCCAAATGGTGCCTGGCTGGGTCTGGGCAGGGCTGGGAGCACATCCTCTGGCAGCAGCCCACAGAAGGGCTCCTTCCCTTGACAGATGCCACAGCTCTGAGTGTCGGTATCTGCCCAAGCGGCTGCATTTGCCAATGCTTCAGTGCAGAGAATTAATTGCCTGAGCAGCAGCACACAGGGGCAGCAGGGAGTGAGTGATTAGGCACCCTCGTTTTCTGCCTCTAATTACTGTGTTCTAAATCCCAGCTGATGCATTTCAGAGGCATTTGAGCTTGTGCCTATCTGGTGGTAAAATGTGAAGGATGCTGCCAGGTGGAATCACGCTTTGTTCAGATAAGAAAGGCAGCATAGGATGGCAAAAAGCCAAGCAAAATCATGGTTAAAATACATCATGTTTGCCATCTAATAACATGATCAAGAGTCTGATAGATGAACAAGTGAGTTAGTGTGGGATAGAAAACATACCAAAGCCTGCCCACCTGGAAGACAGACCCAAGAGAGGAACTGTGTTAGCAAAGACTGATAAGAGCGTGAAGATTTTGAGGTTTGATTTTTTAAGAATACTTTTTAGGACGTTGGGAAAGTGACATTTTACATGGGCAGCTAGTAATAAGACAAGGGAGAATGTTTCTACACTAAAAGAGGAGAGATTTAGATTAGACATTAGGTAGAAATTCTTCTCTGTGAGGGCAGTGAGGCACTGGAACAGGTTGCCCAGAGAAGCTGTGGATGCCCCATCCCTGGAAGTGTCCAAAGCAAGGCTGGATGGGGTCTTGAACAGCCTGATCTGAGGAGGGTGGCATCCCTCTCCATGGCAGGGGGTTGGGACTAGATGTTGTTTAAGGTCCCTTCCAATCCAAGCCTATGATTCTATGCTTTATGTATTAAGATGATACCTTTGAAGCACTTTCACAAGGCCTACTGCATTTTCCTAGTCAACAGCGTCTTGTACATCTTTACAACATCTGAGGACTCTGCCTTAACACAACTTGGATGCTATTTCCCTGAGGAATGACACTGGGAAATACCTGGCTGCTTGGATACTCATCCATGGTAATAATGGATCCAGACTAGCCATTAACAGGTCACCTTTGTATCTGAGATGTGTTCACATCAAGAGGGCTGAAGCGCCACAAATTCAGAGTTAGGGGCTGCTCTGCTGACTTAGACAGAAGAAGAGTTTTCTCCTTCTGTGGCCAGATTTGCCACCCAAATGTTTTCTAGCTTGGGCCAGGAGAGAGAGGAAATACAACTTTTCGGCGGAGTGATCTGGAAGTTATGTCTTCAAAGGAGAAGGAAATATAAATAACAGAGCACATCCACAGTAAGCATCTGATAACATTTCTACTTAAATGACTGGAAACTTCTCACATTGTTTGAGATGGATTTGGATATTTAGAAGAACAAGAGGCACTGTGGATGGTAGGGTTGTTCCAGCACTAATCATTACAGACACTTAAAGAGACTGAAATTTCTCTAAAAGATTGCTTGTTGTCCAAGTGACAATTATATTCAAGCTCATTTCTTGTGCAGTCTAGTTCAATCTCAATGTCTTTACTTTAGGGCTCATTTAGCTCAAATAATCAGTGATCAGAAATAAAAATATCAAAAGAAATGTGTTGCGTATGTGTGTTTTGAAGCAAAACTGGCACCACACAGTACATCAACTGCTGCCTACCAGGCTGTTTGCCTTGGCTTTGCCTGTGCACAGATGGGAGAGGAATTTAACGTCCCCCCTGTTATTACTTAGTAAGTTTTTTGTGCTTTCATATTGATTAAGCTTAATCTTATTTCCAAAAACAAACAAATCCTACCAACACTAAACTAAAAAAACCTCCTACCGACTAAAACCCAAAACTTTTCCAGTTGGTATCTATTGAATTTTGTACAGAATACATCCAGCATCCTGCCAATCTACGTGAGTCAAAACACTGAGTGTTTAACACAGCAGGAAGCTGTAGCTGCTAAAAGCCATACATAACACACATCCATACACAGATACCACTGTGTATACATGCACATGTACTCCCATGAGTACTTAAGACATTATCTGTGAGGATATTTCTTATTTATGTATTAGTTTGCTGTCCATTTGCAATTTCAAGGAGACTTCTGAATTCAGAAAGCAGGATGAAGTAATGGGAATCAAATGAGCTTGGGGAGCAATCTGGGTTTTTTCTGTCTCCCTTCCCTGTGAACACTCTCTTCACTAAACTGCTGCATAATTTTTCTGTACATCAGAAGCATCTGGGAAGTTTCATCTCAGAGATAACTGCCACTGAGTGGTAGGTGAAGTGATTCCTAGCAATGGATGTGACACCTCTCCTTCCCAGGGGGAGCAGATTCCTCCTTGCACACATTCCTGTGTCAGCCATCACGTGGCAGAGCTAATGCTGGTGGTGGTACCTGGGAACAGGAAACCTGGGGGTGTTACTGTGGATGGAAGCTGCAAAGTTACTGTGGATGGAAGCTGTGTCCTGAATAAGCAGCAAAGCCCACACGCTGGGGCAAGCCACAGCATTCCGCAGAACCGACATGCAAATACAGCAGGAGAGTTCTTTGAGTATTTCCTTGGAGCCATAACAGAGAGAAAAAAGCTGTTAAAACAGGGTAGGAATTGCCCCTTTTCTGTAACATCTCTGCTTGCAAGCCCTGCTCACGGGGACTTTGATGGATGCGGTGCAGAGAAGTCACGTGGAGATGAGCGGGTTTTACTCCAACCCTCCCCGCAAGCCTCTGCTACCTACAATGAATCTTAGGCTTGGGAACAGAGTCCTCCGTCTGGAGTCACAGTCCCAGACAGCTGAATGCTTTGGGAAGCTGACACGTGCCTTGGCTTGGGAGACTGCCAGCTCTTTGATGCAGCAGCGCTCACAGAGCCTGACTGCAAAGCATGTGGAGGAGGGAAGGAGTGGAGGAGCCCTTAATTTGGCTGCCAACTTCCAAAGCGCTCACTCGCTCGGGAGGTTAT
The DNA here is from genome assembly GCA_014706295.1 of Lycocorax pyrrhopterus obiensis. Taxonomy (NCBI): domain Eukaryota; kingdom Metazoa; phylum Chordata; class Aves; order Passeriformes; family Paradisaeidae; genus Lycocorax; species Lycocorax pyrrhopterus. The sequence continues at coordinate 14,643,396 of JACSVZ010000016.1, read as the reverse complement.
GTGACAGCTGTGACTGAAGCAAGTGTGGGAGGATGCAACTGCAGGAAAGGGAAGCTCTCGGGCTGGGCTGGGTTATTCAAAATGAAAGCCAGAGCGGCATTTGCTGCAATGAGATCTCTGCTGTGGGTCGGCAGCTCTCCTAAGGCAAGGCTTTCCATGAGGAGAGCCGCAGGAATGGCCTAGTTTAATGCATGCAGAAGGAAACTGTTGAGCCATTCAGCACACACCGTGCATGCTAGATTAAAAAAGAAGGCTGGATTCAAAGGGTCCCACTCATCAGTGTCAACGCCCAGCCAGGCAGTGAACAAATACCAGAAGGAGGTGGAAACCCAGCTGGTTCTTGGAAAAGACTCTCCTCCTGGTCAAGGCAAGAGAGAAGCTGGTGACCAACCCCATGCCTGAAGCAGGCCCTGTTCCTTAGCAAAACACGAGGGCTTAGGGCACCAATCCCACTAATGCCTCAGACAAACAACAAAAGGTTCCTGGCTGCAGAGAAGCTGCTGAAAACAAGCACAGGACAAGCAGCTCCAGGCCATTCTCTGCTCTTTCAACATTTCCATTTCGTGTTCAAAGGCCACAGATATTCTGGGAATGCTGCACTGAACTTCTCTCATGCTTTGCTTCAGATGGCCTTTTCCTCACACTCACACCTGCCTGACCCTGAGCTGGGAAGCTTTTAAAAAGGCTACTGCTGTGTGGAGTGAGCTGTGGCAGCATGTAGCATGAGTTCAAACCTTCTCCCACAGCCCACATGGGGTGGTGAGAGGGAGCACAGAGCAGTGCAGCCAAGGCCAGCTCCAGGCTGCTGTGTTCCTGAAGGGGACAAATGGCAGGACTAAGATGGGGTCAGAAAGGCATACCTAGTTTGGGGATCAAAAAGTAGTGCTTTTCCCAAGCAAGTGATAAAAAGTGTTGTTTCCACAATCTAGTTGCTACCTGTTAAGTACTAGGCTTATCACACTATCTCTCCATTTATCAGGAGCCAGCCCACAAAAAGCAAAATGTCCTGGCAGGAGCCTGAGGCACACTTCAGAGAGTGTACAGGCATCAGCAGGAGAGCAGAACTTCAACTCCATGACTTTCACTGAAGCCTCACACTGTGATGAAGACATATGGCACGACAGCATCCCATCTAACTTTGGACAACTTTACCCCCCAGTGACTAACTAGGATGTCTTTACATATGAGGAAAAACAGATTTAAGTTATCTCATGGTAGACATATAAAGGACACCCACAGCTGTGCTGGTAGGACCCATTTTTCTTCTGTTACTATGAACAGAGTGCCAAAGTCTAAAATCAGGTGAGATAAATCATGTCTCTACTGACTCTATATGGGACTGAAAACCTACTGAAATACATTTGAAAAATCCTCTGAGAAGACAACATTATGATCACTACTGCATCACATTCCTTTGGAACTGCTGGCTGCTTTTCTTTACCAGTAATTTCTTGTGTTGCCGGGCTTTTAAATCCATCCTTCAGCACCCCAAAGTTAAGAAACCCCTTTGAGACTAGAAGGAAAGCAGAGGAAATGCTAACAGTGCAGCCCAGCACTTACCTGAAGTGTTAGAAATATTTCTCCTTGCTTTCTGGTCTCGAAGCCCAACACCCCCACCAGGAAACCCCAACTCTGGAGCTGCTAACTCCCCCTACCCAAACGCCACTGATGGAGAGAGTGGGCAGATTCCATACCTTCAATGGGTTTGGGTACAAAATGTGATGAGGGCTTGGTTTTTTTCACTCGGTTTCCCTTCATAATTTGACCTTCTTTATTGAGTCCCAGGAACCACGCTCGTCCGGATTCTTGCTGCCGGTACAGCGTGGAAGAATAAATAACGTAGTAGTTTTCAAAGACAGATTCTTTAAATTTGCACTCTGGTGTGAAAACATCCTGCGGTAAGAGAAAGAGAGAAGAAGAAAAAGCAATGGAAGAATTAATCACTGATCTTCTAAATTAGGCTTCACTGAATGATACACAATGGTCACGCATTGCAGTCAACAACAGAAAACAACAGGCACCAGCAGTGCCAGCTCCCAGCAAAAACACCCATCTAGAAACCTCCCAGCTGAAAGGCAAGGCTCTCCTTCCCTGGCAGAGCTGTGGTTCGCAAAACAGCCTACAGTGAACAGGCATGAAAAAGGTGCAGGAAAAGTCAGAAATTTGCCAGGCTTTAGACTGAAATACTAAGCAAAAGAAAGAAAAAGAGAGCTGAGAAGCAGAGACAGCCTTGCTGTTCCTGATGCCTTCCCTGGTTTTGTTCATACCTTCCCTGTGATGGGCAAATGTACAATGCTTGTTGTCTAAAATATTGAGGTTTCTTCAAATTCTTATAGGCAAAGGGCAGGTTACTGAACCATTTAAGAGGATTCAAAGAAATAGGAGTACAAAAGCAAGTAAACTATTTAATTTCAAAAGCGACTTGAGGAAATGCTGGCACAAAGCCTGGAAAATCTTCCAGTAAAGAGAAAGAAGTAATTTTAAAGATTTCTGGCACAAGTATTTCTTTGGGTACCGAGAAGCATTTCCACACCTGCCCTGGAGCAGAGCACATATGGATCTGTCCAGGACATCCCCCGAGCCTGTGATGGCTGTGGGAGTGGCTGTGCCTTTGCCACTTATACTGGCTTTGCATGAAGTCTCCGGGACAAAACTACACTCAGCTATGGACTAGTACTTGTTATGTCCCAGTATTCAAGATTTTCACAACAGAGAAACATTAAACCTCTTTTAAAAGATCTGGCTGGCTAGGGAATTCTGTGGCAGTGGGCTCCCAAACCTTCAGTGAGTCAGATGTGGTTGTTAGTGGGTTGGGTTTTCTTCCCAGACTTTGACATTGAGCAGAAAACTTATCCTGGTGAAACAAATTCTCCCACTAATTTTCTAAAAACTATTCTTGCAAAAAACATTCAAGCCACAATGAAAATTAATTTTCTGAAGCAAAACTGTTTTAGCAACAAAATCCCTTCTTACAGGTCCCAGACAAGGCATTTCTGAGCCCTGTGAGTGAAGGCAGATGCTGCTACAGGCAAGTGATGCTCCCTCCCAAACCTTTGCCAGTCCCAAGTCTTAGGGAGCTTCTCCATCCTTGCCAATGGAAAACCCATGACCAACATCTGAGCAAAGCATCTGGAGTAATGCCACACATTTACTGCAGACCTTGTTTAAGAGCGAACATTCTGAACATTCAGCAACACTCAGGAACGTGTTCCCAAGCAATCTGGGGGTTATATAAAGTGTTGCTGGTGTGACAATAAATCCAGTGTGCAACAGACCTGCAGAGCCTGGCAGGCTTGAAGCTACAGAAGATAAAGCACAGCAGAAAGCACAGAGCTGTGCTGCACACGTGAATTTTACATCAGTCATTAGCACCACACAGGCAAAAATACCATCAGCAAAACGGGCCATTTTGCCCTATCTGAGGGAGTCCTTCTTGCCGGAGAAATAAATATTTTTAAAAGAGAGTGAAACAAGTTAAGAGAGCTCTAGATGACTTCGAGCACTATAAAATGGTGTTTGAAGTAGCTTCCCAAAAGAACAGTGTTTAAGCGTTCCTTAAAGCTGCCCTTTATCTCCAGGCTTTGTCCTGCCTGGGTAGGCGCAGCTCACCTGGGAGCTGGGTTTGCAGGAGCTGCCTCTGAACTGCTGGCTCGGGGGCACTCCCTGGCACCAGGCCCAGCCAGGCAGCAGCTCTCAAACCAAACTGGACAACTCAATCCCCTTTCCCCTGCCTTCACTACCCCCATCAATAAAAACTTACCAAGAACATTCCCTTCAGGGGGACTAAAAAGTTGGCAGGCTGTGAAAGATAGCTCCTAACTTGACCTAAACATAGAACTAACACTATTTTCAATGAAAAAGAAACAAAAAAGCTAATGCATTTTGAAAATGTAGTTTCAAAAAGAGAAAAAAAAATTTTAATTAAAAGTTATTGCAAATTAAGTTTTCAGCTAAATATCTGTTTTAAAATTACTGCAGTATAATATTTTATGACATGCAGCAGTAGTTCATAAAAGCAGATGCTGTATTGTATATCCACTTGTACCAATAAACCAACAAAATTCTTATATTATTTTAAAGCAAACGCGTGTAAAGACATCAAAGTAATGAAGATTAAAAAAAAAAAAAAACCAGAAAAATCTATTGTTTTCCTTTAAATGTTTAAGCTCCCTCACAAGCAAACAAAAGCATCCCATTGGTTTTGTGAGTTGGCTGGTTGATTCCTCATCCCCCATAATTCAGCTGAAACAGCACTTCAGGATATGAACAATGCCAACACTACCATGAAACACCCCAGCTCTGTCCATTCAGCACCTGAGAAAACCCACAGATTTGACAGCTAAGTTCCAGTTAAATAGTACTGGGTTTATCCACCATTACCCTTTCTCTTGTGAACATCCCTCAGCAGCCACAACTGTGCCATGTGGGGACAGGAGCCATGGGACACAGCTCATCCTGCCGCCAAACTGACATGTCACAGGGTCCTCACAGGCCTGAGCAGCAGAAACCTCTGCGGGCACTACCATGTATGGACTAGACACAAAGAGCAACAGGATGAAGAAAGAACCAGATGACCAGAGAGGAGACAGGGCAGAGGAGCAGGACACAGGCCACTCTCCCAAGCACTGCCTGAGGATATTTAGAGTGTCCTCTAAATCTTATTAACATGCAAATCCTTATGTTTTTCTTCACTGGTATGGTCTTGGTGCCCCATGGCCAGCCTTCAGCTACACTGCATCATTTAGTTTCATCACATGCCTTTTGCTGTCAGCTTTGGGGCTACCAATAACAAAAGGCTATTGGGATATTAATGGCAGAACAAGCTTCACTGTCAAAATTAATCGTGGCAATTATGCTGAATCAGGTGGGAACTGTTTCAGTTGTCTTAGGCTGAGATGAGCTGGGAAGAAAGCAGAAGTGCAGGTGAGCATAACAGGCTTCACACTAACAAAGGAGTCTGCAGCAGCCACTGCTGCACAGACAGAAATCTGAGATAACAGAAGGTATTTTTGGAAAATCACTGATCTATTGACCAGACCTCTGGGGCATGCAAGATTTAGAGGTTTTTTTATTTGTTTGGTTTTGTTTATAAGATAAATTCACTGTTGATGAAATGTGCTAGATGGGCAGACCTGGAGTCCAATACTTTCTCTTCATCTCAGATAAAGAGTGGGTAAACAGAGCAAAGGGATCCTCAGACTGTGCCCCCCACATGTTTCTGACAGGACAAAAGGACATCCTGCCCCAGAGGTAATGCTACAGTAAAGCCCTGGGGTCATGAGCACCACTTCACTTCCTCACTTGCTGCAGGGACCTTTGGAAACAGGCTAATAACAAGTCCCACGCTATTATTTTTCCAACTCTCTCTTTGAAATAGCATGGCCAGGTACAAGACAGTGAGAGGACACACGGCTTCTATCTTTTAATCACCAGTCTTTTTTCAGTCTTTAAACAAAGAAATAAACAGTGACTCTATTTTCTGCACAAAGTCCACAGAGTTCCCCTGTCAGGACTGTCACGAACTCAGCTCATTCACAAACCCCACCAGTTCTTCTCATTAAAGAGTATGCTTGTGATTTGTAGAAAAAAAATTCTCTCAATTTAACTTAATGTGAAATATGTCTTTGACTGAATCATTTTTGCATACAAAGTAAATAAATACATTTATTTGTTTACCACTTGGAGATTTAGAGCCTGAGGTATTTTGTTAAGTGTCTACAGATATTACTGAAAGTGACTTGGAAAAGCAGTTCTTTTTTTAATTGTAAAACAAAAAACCTGCATGAAATATTTGTAAAAGAAATGTTAGTAATTTACATGCAAAATGATTAGCATCTGCTTGCAACTTGTTTTTTGCACCTCAATCCAGTCCCTTGAACAAAAGGCAATTCTACTAAGAAGAGTAATTAGATTTGCTTTGAAAAAACAAACATAGGTCTGGTTTGTGCTAACTGTAGTTTTATTTGAAATTTCACAGTCTAGAAGAAAAACCCAACACAGTAGCTATCACAGAGAAAATAAGGGAGATCACATTCAATGACACTCGTAACCAAAAGGAGCTAAATGGATTCAACTGCCATTGGGGGAATTTGGTGTGTCAGACTTGCTCAGGGAGGGTATAAGGTACCATGGATTGCCCCAGAAGTTATTCCTGGTTTAGAAAACCAAGATGTTTCATTTATCCTTGATCCCAGTAGGGTCTCCTGCCATCTGTAGACGGAAATACGGATGTGACTTCCAGCAAAAGCCAACCTCTGCATCACTTGAGCCAGTTTAGTTCCTCAGGGAGATGTTGGGAATGTCTGGGCCCATCAATCCCTCACCACAGCACAGGCTGGTGGTGGTTTGTGAGACGGCAGATTTTTTTTCTAATCCACCTCAGCTTTCACCTGGTCTGGTCAAGTAGATCTAACCTAGCCTCTTTGAGCACAGTAAGTTTGACTGGACTCTCCTTTGCATTTCTGTAAAGCTGGAGAAGCGGAGGCACTGCTGTCAAACCTGTGGGCACAAAGCTTCAGGGCATTCAGCGATGCACTGACACCCTCAGAGATGTCAGCTCCTTCAAAAAATGCCAACCCAACAGTGCTGCAGCCCTGGTGCAGTCACAGTGCTGCCAGGGCAAGGACAGCCCTGGTGCTGCTCAAGAAAACAGTGCCAGCCCCTGCCATACCAGCCTGGGAGCATCACTGCCACTGAGCATCCTCAGCCAGGAGGTGCAAAAAAAAGGGTCCCCAGTAAGCAACAGCATGGTGTTTCTGGGTTCTGACCACGAGAGCCAGCAATCTGCTACCCAGAAGCCCCTGGTGTCCCCAGATCATGACAGAAATGGTGACAGGTTTCCACGTGCAATGCTCAGGGAAAGCCAGCAGGAAGCTGTCACTGGCTGCTGTTGTATTCAAACCCAGCTGCTCACTCAGCGTCCCCCCAGACTGGGCAGCTTTGCTCATATTGCTCACCATTTCCCTACAAACATTCCCAAAATTGCCAGATAAATAAAGATCTCTTTTTTTTTTTTTCAAGATGTCCTTTTATTATAACCCAAAAGAGAACAGCAAATACACACATCCACAAGCAAACCTAATGACTTAATAAATTTAGTCACTGAAACTAGCAGCAATAAAAGAAAAAACCCATTCTGCAAGTAGTTTGTGCCACAGTTTAGGAAAGGGATGTTAATTATGAGTGTTGAAATATCTAACTAACACACTCCCAGAGTAACAGTTTTCCTTTGTTTACAGCACTTATGGGTTTCTCTTTTACATTCTGCACAATTACTGAGCCAGATCTTCAGATGGGATAAAAGCACTAAACTGCACCATAGTCTATGGCATGGCAAGGCTTCCCTCCCAGATAATCTGGCTCAGGATACTTACTGATGTTAGTGTTAATATTTAAGAGCTCATCAACTCATTTAAAACATATTAAGTAGAAATCATAAATATCAGCACAGCTATCAGCAGTGGCATTTCACTGTTGTTGCGGAGGCAGAGCATGGAACGATTGGATTGTGTTCACTTGTCTGTATAAGCGCTGTTCCATCCCAGGGAAAAGGATGGCATTATAGAAGAGCATCTGTTTTATGGTGCTCTTTACCCAGTAAAGCCCGTTCTACATTCCCCACTGACCTCAGCTAGGGCAGGGTTTCATCAACACTCCTCTGATGCCAATGGCACTGAGAAATTCAGCATTGAAATCAATATGGATGTGCAAGACACCGTAGTTTTGAAGACATTTGGGCTTCCAGATGAAATGCAAATGCCCAACTCCCATTTAAACCCCTGAAAGCTCAGAGACTACGTCTTTGAGTATCTGAGAATTTGTGACCACAAACCTCATACAACAGCACTCGATCCTGGCATACTCTTATTCCCAGGACAGGTCTTTAACCACAGAGATTCCATTCGCAGGATAAGCCCTGTGCAGACCTCAGCAGCACTGCCACAGGCAGAGATGCCTTGCACAGAGTCTGATGCAGTTCAGCGCCCACCTCCCTCAGTGCAGCCTCTCCCCTGACCTAGGGTTGCATCTGTCTGGAAATGCTTTAAAATAATTGTAGCTGAGCTCTCTCTTGGCATGTGATCAAGAACCGCAAATGTGCATCCAAACTTTACATCTCATCACATCTTTGTCCAGATGGCAGGTGATATTCTACTCTTCACACTCCACTCTTCCTCCCCCTTCTAGCTCCATAAGAGATTGGTGACAAGTCTTCTTGGTGGCCTTTTAGAAGTAGGAGAGAGCAGATACATTTTAAAATAACAAGCTGCTACATGGGAGTGTACAGCCCCGCTGCAGAGCAGAGATTCACTTGATGAGGCAATATGGTATCTGAAAGCATTCTGACTCCGCCTGGACCATCTGTGGGCTGGAGGGAGCACATTTCCAAATAAATCATCATCCATGCAGGTCTGTTCTCCAGCTCTGGGAGCTGGGAAGCAGCATTAGCAAGTCACCTAACTTACTGCCTCTGAAAATTTAACTAGAGGGCTATCTGCCCTCACTTTTGAGGGAACTCTCTGTGCTCAAGGTAAATAATTGTTCAGTTGGCTTCCCTTTAAAACGCCCACACAAGAAGTGGAGTGCAGATCTGCTGGGTCTTGTGGGCTGACCCAATATTCCTAGACAGGCAAAAAAACTCAAGTGCTGGACAAGCCTCTGTAATTAGGCTGCCGATCTTTGTATGCGGACAAAGGTTGTCCTAAAGCACCTTTTAATGTTCAAGGACTGATTAAATTATTCACGTCACCACCACTAAGGAATGCTGGAGACAAAGGTGTGATTGCAGCATGAACGTGCCCAAGGTGTCCAGCAGCAGCAAGGACATCTGCCCAGCATGCAGCAGAGTATTGACCAAAACCCGTGGTAGGTTTGCCAAACACTGAGCTCTGTTTCACCCCAGATAGCCAGTTCCCTCAATCACAGTGAGCCCCTTCAGATCCACACAAATTTCCCTTTGGCTACAAAGCAGATGAGTTTTGGGGATGCTAATCCAGACCTGTCCATCCCACCACAGCTCAGTATTGTGCTTTTTTGCTTTCAGCTCTTGGCCGGCCCACCATGCAGGCACGTTTTCACCAAATACTTCATAAAGTGCCCAAATTCATTGCATTGTCCTTTGGTGAGCTGCTCATGCAATCCTCGCAGGAACACAGCTTTCAGCTTAATGATTGCTGACAAGAGCCTAACTGGGGATGACTCTTCCAGCTAGGCTGCTCACTTCCATACCTCCCTGGAGAGCCCAGGGGAGCTGGATGAGAGAACAGGCTCTGTCAGTAAGGCCTGGGTACCAATGACTGCGCAGCTCCACGTGCAGTGTGACCTGCAGAAGCCAGCACATCGAGCTGCTCACCCATGTGGCACACTGACCGAGTCACATATTTTGCCCTTTGCTTCACTTTTTCTTAATGATGGAACCCACATTCAAATTCATGGCTGGGTGGAGCAAATTTTCATCCTTTCTTTTTAAAATATAAGGTATATTTGGAATTTACTTGATTGATTTGGTTTTTAATTTTGGATCTTATTTCAAGCTGGAGTTTTAAAGACTCTTAAAGTTTGGACTGCCATGAACTGGAGTAGTGATCACAGCACAGCTCACTCATGTGGCACTTGGCCCATCCAGTGCAGCACTGCTCTTCCAGGAAAGCAACTGCTTCCCACAAAAGGGGTTTCTCCTGACACCATTGCCTCTGGTATTGCATTCCTGGCAGCCTAGGGATCTGGTGAAACTCCAGGATAATTTCTAACCTGGGAATCCCAACTCATCTATTGTCTTCTCTACATTCTGTTTTCCTGACAAAGTGTCTGAAATTGCTAACAACGCTATCAACTCTGCTTTACTCCAAAACACCATCCAGAAATACATCTTTGCATTCAGACATAATGATCATGAGACAAGATGGGACTAAATGAAGATATGTTAGTGGCATACAAGAAAAACAGATTTCCTAATTTAGCACCGTACTGCCTCATCTGCTAAAGCCTGAAATAACTATAAAGAAAAATAATAATGTAAGAAGCCTAGAAACACAGCCAGATGGGATGCTCTGAACCTCTGATCTTTCTGTTTCTTGGCATCACTCTGAGTCTGAGCACAGGGCAGAATAAATTGATTTGTTGCCTTTGGTGACGTTTGCGATCCTGCTATTTTTATTATTGTTGATAATAATTACAATGTATAAACTAAAGTAATGGTTATGCATTTATAAACATGAGATTATTTTCTTCTGATAGTCAAAAGAAACCTTTTAGTGGTAAATAAGCAGTCAATATTGGGTTTTTCATGTTATTATTTATATGAAAATCATCCTCAAAGACTCAAACCGGAGTATAAACGCCTCGAGCATTTAATAAAATGCCATCACAATGGTAGCAGGACAGGGTAGACTTCTTCATTTCTACATTTTTTTGCTGAGGTCCTGAGCACTGAAAGACCAGATGGCTTGCTGGGTGCTCTGCAAACAGGAGGTGTCAGAGTGAGTAGAGAAACAATTTTCAACCAAGTCCAAGTTCAGTTTCTTAGGCAAAAACCCCCTCTTTCTGACATAAATGAAATAATGCAGTTACAACAATGTCAGCGAGAAAAGGACTGCAAATGAGCCCCAGCCCTTGTAAAGAAGAGTCCTACAAGTGTTTTATGGTTTTTGACATGCAGACAAAACCATCCAATGGTACAGCCTGCATAGAGTGCAGGTCTGAAAGAAGAAAATGGCCTCAGCCCAATTTTCTGTGTAGTTCATTTTTCCTGTGTAGTTCATCGTCACATGGGCAGAAGATAAGAGGACTTGCCAAGGAGCTCACCAGGCCTATTACAGCCCTGAGCTGCTGATGTGCTGAGATAGCCTCTCTGCTTTGACTCTTAAATTCAAACTGTGACTTGCTGGAAACACACTCTATCTTTCTTAATGCTGGAAAGATCTCTCCTGCATTAAACCAATTTCAGAGTTGTCATGACCAGGGCTGGAAATTCAATTTCTTTGCTGTTGAAACTTCCATTTTGAAAATGAGTGGTGCTAGATTATTAATATTTTGACAGCTTACTGACAGATTGGGTACCACTGGGCAATTAACAGCAAGTTCTGTGGTCTAAAGCATCAACTGAAGCTGGGGTGAGCTGGTGTTTGACCAGCAGGTTCTTACACTAACGATGACATGTTACGAAGTGTGACAATTTATGTGGCTTTTCCCTCCCCCCTGTACCTGCTGCTGCAGTGCCTATACAGTGAGAAGGAAAGGTTCACAGAATAGTCTTGGGAGGAGGCCAGCTCTGCTGCCCACTGGGAGAGCCAAAGGGAACCCTCTGAGATCTGTGCCTCAAAGCCTGGGCCCCAGCAATGTTTCTGCTGGCAAAGCCAGCAAAAAAGCCCCATGGTGCTCCCTTAATATCTGCAGGGGGACACTCAGGTGACGCTTCACACCCCTCTGCTCATCCTCCCAACCCCCAGTGAAGGTAGGTAGGTGCTATAAAGGAAGACTGTGGAGGGTGTGCAGGCACATTTCTGTGGCTTTTAGATATTCATTCACTGATTTTCTGAGAATTAAGAAAATCAACTAACTCTGCTGTGACAGAACTTCCATCCACATATTGACCACAGTATCTCTGCAGAGCTTGAATGAGCTGACAAATCTCACAGCCCCAAACAACTTCACCGACAAGACTGGGCTTATTAATACCTTGAATGGGTTTCCATGATATGTATGTGCTGACAACCTGACTTGTTCTTTTTCTGTTAGTGTCCTTTTGATGTGAAATAACCCGTGGACAATGCATGAACATTTTGAATGGACCCAAACTATGCCACAGCTCAGATCTGACTGTTTCAGTGTATGTAGCCAACTGACCCATTGCAGCTGATGCTTTGCTTCCCAGGAATCAGACAGATGGAAGTACATCATCAGGGATTTTGCAGCAGTGGCTATAGTGAAATTTTTCACTCTGTTGCACACTTTGCTAGAGAACACAGATCATCTTTGGCATCTGATCCTGTTCAGAAGCCAACTAATGACTTCAACTTCCAAACTAAAATAATACAGTCACTCTAGAGAGAGTAATATAATACACTAACTCTATTTGGCACAATGCACAGTAAAGGAGGAGACCATTTTATTGTGAGACTAGTATACAGAAGACTGTGCAACCGTCTTTAAATTATACAACCCAAAATCAACAGAGCAATCCAGAGTTAAAAACTACAGCTTTCTGTTTGTAGCTACGTATTGCAGCATGCAGGCTCAGTAAGATCCAGGGTTTACAACTAGATCTGAAGGCATTTGATTATTTTTTACATAGACTGTGTTTACACTGTAGGACCAAAGCACAGAGTGGAACTGTTGGTGGCAAGGGCTGGATGCTGGCGCTGTAGACATTTCAGGATGGGTTCAGTCTGGTCTAGCTGCCACCTGGTCCCATGGTCTGACTATCTAGTACTTTAGGGGCACTCCCAAAGAGCACCCTTCAGTTTAGTTTCACCCAAAAATGAAGCTAATTTGCACAGCCTGAACCACTCGGTGGTGCAAACCACAGAGCTGCATGTGAAGGTGACTGGAGAGATTTTTCCCGAAGTGCAATCCTGGTCTGAACTAAAGCACTAATCCCAGAGATAGCTGGGATAGTTGGCTTACTGCAGTGGGGTATAATAAAGCAGGCATGTGATTATGTGAAATGTCAGTGTTCTTAAAAGGGGCCAAGGGCTCTGTATGCCCTCTGGAAAACAGGGATGTGAGCAGCTGTAACCTGGGTGGGGGCTGTACACAAGGCCCTCTTCTGCCATGTGGAGTTTACACTTCAGATTGTTCCTTTGTGATCTCAAATGCCTCAGACACACTGGATGTAGTAACACAAAGCCTTCCAAAAAGCACCTACCAACAACATCCACAAGCAGCCACACTGGCCATAGTAACAACAAAACAGTTGCTAAGCCTACCTATTTGAACTCAGTACCTGGCTTGTAGAAAGCCTGGAGTTTATTACACGTCACAGCTGGACTCTTCAGAGGTTTGAAAATATTTTCTTTAGCATGATAAATTTTAAAGAAATCTTATTTAAGTGTTCCAGCAAATATGCTGAGGGGGAAGGAAACCTCAGAGCTGTCCTGACTATCACTGAAGAAGAAACATGTCATCCCTGCTTTCTTCTGTGCTACTACAGAAGTGGGGCAGGGAAAAAGGCCCCACTGAATCTAAAAAGCCCCACAAACAAGAAACTATTTGCTCATGGGCGTAACAGTTCTTTCTTACCATCCTCAATATTTCTTAGTTTCCATCTGTTTTCATCAATACTAAGTCCTGAATCATTAGTGCAGCCACATGAGCAGAACTGGATCCTCTAAGAATCACTAAAGCTGCACTAAACATTCTGTTCTAGGAATAAACACTGATTCATGAATGTTTGTATTAAAACTGGTATTATCACTTCCACAACAACGAAGATGAAGGAGAAGATGAGAAGTCCTGTGGAAACACAGCTGCTGGTGCTGGGAGAAAAACCCACATGGATAACCTGTGTCGAACTGTCTGATTTAACTCAGCCAAAGGCAGGGACTTTATGCAAGCAGAATGATCTGGCAAAACTGTGATGATCTGTTCATACTAATGGACCTGAACTCACTTCTGCCCCTACAATCCATGGCACTGGGGCCGCCAACATGCATGGTGCCCCAGCCTATCCTGTCACACAGGGGGTGCACACAAACAGTGTAGCCATGAATGACCATCACCGTATGGCGCAACACGAAAGCATCTGGAAGGTGAAAATCTGTGAAGCAAAAATTCAACCAGGCAAGTGGCAGAATGCTTATCAAATCACTGGGTTTTATTTACTAGTTCCACACTACTGCATCTGAACTGGCCTAGGCAAAGCATATTAGTAAACTGCTGATTCACAGAGAAATACATGCAACTGCACTTACAGGAACACACAGAGAGTAAGAGCACCATGGGGATCATTTTACTTAGAAGAGGGCAGTAAAAAATATGAGGCAAGTGAGGCACAAAAGAAAAAAAAAAGAGTTGTGAGATTTTGCTTTTTAAGCTGGTCATTAAAAAATAAACTTTCAACTGACAAGGATGCTTTAAAATGTCTGATTTCTAAATTTAACTTTGATATTGAAAAGTCCTGGGTTTTGTTCTTTTGTTTTTTTCGTTAGCTCATATTTGATAAAAAACCTAGGCGTGATAATCCTGGCGCTACACGTTTTCAAAAGCCATTCTTCAGCTGCAGCCTCTTCAGAGGGTGCAGATAACATTTGCATGGATACAAAGTCCTTGCAGAAAGAATGTTCCTTAAGGGCAGAGCTGGCTGTAGGGTTTAATATGGTAGGAACTGAGACTCAAAATCAGCAGCATTCACATTAATAGCCATTAAATTATTTATTCATATCAGGCTCTGGAAGGCAGTAGAAATACTAGGTTGTTCTGAAGGGCTGAACTCCCATAAACTTTGCTGCATGACTTAAATTCAGTTAGCTTTCTGAGGACCATACATTCATTATTACAAGTCTTGGCATACATTAATGCCTTTGGTTCCCTCTTTCCCTGATTTTGCAAATAGGGAAAAAAAAAAGTCTGTGCATCAACTAACGTCCATATCCAGGAAGCAGCTGCCATGGTGCAGCACAGTCCATGCTCCAATGCAGCAGGACAGAGACAGTGCAGAGTGGAAGAGGCTCCCTGAATTGTTTGATTCTGCCCTTACTACAAAACACCAGTTCTCAGCAAAGCTCCTTCTGTAACACTGATTTCCTTCTCCCAGAAATAATATGATCCAAAAAAATACTACAAAGCTGTTTCGAAAGATACTTGCTTGAACAGCTGTCACCTTTTGCTTTCCAGCCAAAATCTAGCCCAAAGTCCCTACGGACACAGGCATCAGGTTCAGGGGTCAGGGGTCTCGAGGGACTCCTGTGGAAAAGCTCTGCCAGGAAGGCAAAGGGGCCCTTCAAATGATCCAAGCGCCTGCACCCCTCCAGCCAGCTGTCTGTGGTGCTGCTGCTGGCTACCTCACAACTGTGGGAAAAGCCATCTGAAAAGCATCACATATGTCTTGCTTGTGAGGCCAGAGGGACAAGCAGCAGGGCCACAAAAACACCGACCTGAGCTGCTAAAGTTACCAACAAGGTGGTATTCTGCACTAAAAAAGTTCTCAGCCTTTTTTCACACCCACTTATGTCCTGAGCCTACTGCTGACCTTGATCCATTTAATTACATCCATAACCAAATTGCACTGTAGCAGAATGCAATTATGCAATCAAGTAATGAGCTATGGTTTCACTCTTGGTCTTGTATGCAAAGCCACCTTTGAAGAGGGCAATGAAAGAAGCGATTATTGTAAAATGACAGCGCAGCCCCATGTACTAATTACTGGTCATGATGCAGGGGACAATGTCTGCTGGCAACATTGATCCATCAGCAGCTTTTAATAGGGGAGCTGAAAACCTTCTCCATGCTGCAGCCTCACAGCCAGAGCCACGGGTTTCATCCCGACACCAGACATACACTCACAATAGGCATGCTGTGTGACGGGCCTCCACACCTCTCCAGCCAGCAGCCTCTTTCAAACACACTTATTAAAACTGACTAAAGAACTGCTGCACTGCTGGCCACTGCCAGATTGGCAGTCTGGCAGTGACCAGCACCAGGACCAAGGGAAAGGTTAAGAACAGGGAAAATGCAGTGAAAGCTCCTCCTTGCTCTTGGCGGTGGGAAGCTTGTGCCTGCGGGATCCAGCAAGGGTGTCCCGGTGCTTAGGCAAAGCACCCAGCCTCCTGAGGGACTGCAGAAGTGTGGCAGGCACTGTGTGTTCAGAGCTGGGTGTGGGAGCTGATGCAGGTCCCTAAGGAGAGACAAGAAGGGCCTGAGCCAGGAGAGGCTTCAGTGAAACATTACAGGAGGGAGGATTCCTGGTGGGGCTCAGCTTGGAAGAGCAGCTCCAGGATTGCACTTTGCTGCCCAGCTCAGTGCCCGTCAGGTCCCAGCCTATGGAGAATTCGCCGTTGTTGAGATTTCAAGGTGTTTGGGAGGAAATGGCAAAAGAAAACCTGGTATTTCATGGAGATAAGAAACTGCCAAAATCAATTCTGACCATCATACTTATCTGTGTCATGCCATACTCACATTTACACAGGCAGCTCACAGAGGTAGGATCGAATCCATAATGCTACAAGCAAGGATGGAGGTCTGTCCCTTTAGGTAAACAAATGGTGCCTACCAGCAGAGCAACCAAGTATTTCCATTTATGGCACTCACACAAGGATCCAACAAGAAAGTCCCACCATGGTGAGGAGGTAATGGACTAAGAGAAATGAGGTCAGTTGCATAAGATCCTTGAAAAGGCTGTGTCAGAGTCAGGATCTGGATTTTCTGAATCCTAGCTTTCACTGTAAAAGCTTTTCTCTACTGCATTTGGGACAGAACAGGAAGGCACTGGTGTGTCAGACAGAGCAGAATCCACTGCCTGAAAGCTCCATTCCACACCACCTTCTGAGCCCAAGATCCCTGGCACCGAGGCACAACATTGCTGTGGCCCATCTTTTTCCTCTCTCTAGCAGGAGTAGCACAACGTTTGGGAAAGTGAAAGTCACTCAGTAGTGATGCTGAGCACACGGACATCAAAAAGCCCCGAAAGGTCTATGGAAATGAATCAGCAACTTCTCCCTTTGCAAAGATAAATAGCTTTTTATGCATGCAGTATATGTGCTAGCATGTACTCTCCAGCTGACAATGTTCAGCCTCCAGTGTAACTTGTCAAAGCCTGATATGCTTTCCCTTTATCAAAGTGGCAAACTGCTGAACCCCGTGTGCTCCAAGCAGTGGGCTGTGGTCCCTGTAGGCAACACAACGAAGCGCACTGTCATTCTTGCTGCTGCACTCTGACACATGCATCTCCTGGTGATCAAAAGCCAAAACAGAGCCAGATGCAGCTCACAGCTTCACCAGCACAACCCCTCAAACCTGTGGATCCTCAAAAGGCCCTGAAATGGGGTGCTGTAGCATTGACTTCATGTGAAGAAACCAGAGAAAGCAATGACAGGTGGAGTGGCCACAGTGCTTCAAGGGCCTCTTCCTGTTACAGTTCTAATTGTGCAATTTCTCGCTGTTCATTTTGAGCTGAATAGGATTACGGCCATCCCAGCATGAATCACTCATGAAGCAAATTCCCCCAGTATTAGCTGCTCCCCACCCCTTTGCACTGCTGGGACAAAGGACAAATCTGTGCAGATAGTGACTACAATACTGTGGGATTAGGAAAATTTGTGTCCAGGTACTCAGAAATTGCTGAAACCAAACAGTTGATGCAAATCTGGTGACCAGTGAGAAGCTGGGGATTCCTGAAGTGTGTCAGGCAATCCCTCAGCTCCAGAACCCATTTGAAAGCTGAAGGTGTGCACTCAGGGACAGAGCACTGGGGAGATGCGTTGGCATTCACAGGCCATGCAGAACAACTGCACTGACTGCACTTTTGGGAGAAATATGCTGGGGACAGCAGGGAAGCACAGTGATTTCATCTTCATCATATCTGACAACAATTTCAGGAATGACCCTGCAGAGTGTTTCTTAGGGCAGTCAGGACTGAGAAAGAGATGTGCTCTCTCCCATGCTTTTCAGGATGCCAGTTTACTCTAAAATCCCCAAACAACTTGTCTCCTTTAGTCTCACAAAATGGGCAATGCCACATCATACCTACTTCTTCCCTTTCCATTAATTCGTAACTTAAAATATTTTTCTTCCTCTTCCCATTCCTCCTTCTTTATTCCCTGGTGTTTTATTCCACCACATAAGCTTCTGTTTCTGAGAGACAGTTTTCAATAACCAAGATAATCTAGAAATTCAGCTACTCTGATGGGTCCTTCAGGAACAAGTCACAGGCACTGTGCTCTATAAACATTTACACAGTCTCCCCCTCCATTTCCACTTCGATTGACTGCAAGAAGCAACTTCTCTTTGGCAATTTCCAACACACAGAAACGTTAGACAGGAATAAGGCTTTTCAAGCATAATGAGAAGGAGACATATTGTTCTCCTGATGCCTTAGGTTTTAACTTTTATATTTTTCAAATCTTGTACTGCTTAGTGTGTAACTGAAGTTTCGTGCAGCCTGTTAGCTACTGTTCTCTCATGCTGGTTAGACATAACAAGGCTAAGTTTGCTCTTCAAGAACACCAGGCCCCAAAATGTGTAAACTAAAGCCTAGAGAACGGCAGGTGGTGGGGGCAAACTTGGGGTAATTACATCATTAACTGAAGTTATAATTGGAGAATTAACCCTGATATGCAAATGAACCAAACTTATAAAAGTGTGAAGAACCCGTGACCCAGGGTCCATCTTGGATGGAGCCTTTTGACTGCCCAGGGTGTACCTTTGAAAGCCCTTCAAATAAATACCTACTTTTGTTCTCTTATTCTTGTCTAGGCCCTGTTTTTAGGTGGCCACCTCAAGGCATCATTCTCCTGGGAAACATTGCTGACATGACGGAGCAAAAAAGTAACAGCACCAAGGCCTCAGTCAGCTTCTCAACCCCACACAGAGAGCCTGAGCCCAGCAGTCAGCAAGCAATCTTGATGTGCTGCACACCTGAAATTGAACTTTCATGCAGCTGATTTCAGCACATCGACTGCCCTCTCTCTGCTGCAATCCTGAATCATGGCACAGAGCAATGACAGATAAAGACCCCTTGGCAGGCAGTCTAATCCCACAGGACAACACTAGAACTAGGAGCTGTGAACTGCTCCAGTCTGGGCTAACAAGGCATCTTGTGCCCATCATGGGATGGCACAGAGGTCTCCCATCCCTCCCTTGCTCTCACACGCGTAGTCCATGGTACATAAACAGGCCTCATCACCTCCCCTAAGTAATAATGGTAGGAACTTGGGAAAGAGCTTCTGCAGAAACAGATATTCAGGCTCTGCTCTTCTCAAGCCACCTTGAGAGCCAGCAGAGCTCCTGGGGATCTTCCACAGGCCTGATCCCCCTGCAGGCAAGCAGGGCGGCCCTGCAGCGATGCCATCCCGGCTGCCCTGCGGGATGTGGGAGTGCTTGTCACACTGTGCTAAGGCTTATCCATTCCTGTCACTCCCCCACGGGAAACAGGAACACACACAGCAGGCATAGATACTCATCATGTCCCAGTGCATCGGTACTGTACAGGTGCTGCAGAAAAAGGCTTGGGGAGTCCAACACACGCTGTGTTTTAAATACTCTAAGCTGATTTGTATATATTGTGCTGCCTACACATGTGCAGCTGCTGCTTGCCTGGGATTTCTGCTACCCTGGATGAAACCTTAGCACTGGCCAAACCTTTCTCTTTCTGCCTGAGAGAAATTTTGGTGCAAAAAAGGAGTGTCCTGTCCTGCTGCCTCACTTCTGCAGCCAAGAACCTCCAGGTCTACCCCTCAACTTTTCCAAACCTGCATGCAACCCTTGCAGCAGCTGGGAAGTGCTGCAGAGATGTGGCTCTTGCCCAAACACAGGACAGTTTATTGCTGTTGCTGTCAACTCACTCTTGAAAATAATCCAAACAGCAACAGTGAGCAACCTTGGCCAAACAGGTTAATTTCCATGAAAAAGCTGTTTCCAAGGAAGGAGTTAGAGGCAGCACGCAGTGATTGATGGTTGGGAGCAGCCGTATGCAGAAATTCATCCCCCGACTGTGTCACCAGGACTGAAAGGGGTTTGCACAGAACAGCCCCAGTGCAAGGAGCTGTTGCTGCTATGAGGAGAAAAGGAAAGAGGAGGAGAGCAGAGCTCACATGCTGTGGCCCAGCTGTTCTCCTTTGCAGCACGCACTGATGGCAATCCCAGAGCTGGGAGAGCACTCTGGGCAGTCTCATGCTCACAAGGAGAAGACAATCAGAAACTGAAACACAAACCAACCTCAAGCCTCCCTTCCCCTAAAAGATAATCCCTCTGGTTAGGCCATGTGGAATTGTATACCCTACCCCACAGCACCTGCAGGCAGGGAGTAACAAAAGCACTTTTTTCTCTTAGTAGGAAACTGTTGTCATATAATCACTCCCTCAGCTACTGGGTTTATGGTGTCTTCAGCCTAAAAATGCAACAACAGATACACAAAATGTGCTTGGACCACTCTAGGCAGCAGAGGTATCTCCTCCCTTCTGTTTATCTCTCCTGTTTAAGAGCAGGTCACCAGAGAATTTCAGTAACTTTTGCACATCAATCCCCACCTTATCCAAATAGCAGTCTTCCCAAGACAACCACACTGAAATGAGACCTTGGCCTCAGCAAAGACAACGTTGCCACTGCTGAGAGAAAGCAAGAGAAAGAAAACCCTTAAACCAGTTTGGGGTTCAGCAAATGCATTCAGATTCTTGTTTGCCATCTGTCCTCTCTTTATTAAAACTGATAGAGACATTTAGCACAAAAAAAAAAAGAAAAAAAATTATTTGGGCAGGGTCTGGAAGACACAACAGAGGAAGGAGTTTGGCTGGTAGAGACAGCCTCGTGTCCTGTCACACCGGGGTGGCTCTGTGACAAAGCAGGGGCCCTGATAGCTCAGGGAGAAAGGCATGTTTTTGAAAGAGGCTGTCTGCACAAACAGCAATTTGGTGCCAGTGGGTTACATGGTTTGTGCTTTCTAGGTTTGATTTTGTCCAAATTCATATACAATGAGAGGACTAAAGTGGTGCTGCAGCTTGTTCTGTCTGCGAGGAATTCATTGCAGTGTGCTTGGCTCCTCATCACTTGGAGGCACAGAAACCAGGGACCAGACTCTCCAGGGAATTTCCAATGTCAGTCATCCCTTCTGTACATAAGGCAATATTTAAGGCAATGATTCCCAGAGTCTGAATATTTTACTGATATTATGAAGACTGGAAAAAACATTGATGTGCATTGTGTCCATCTTGGAAGGGCCATCAGGGACCTCATGGGATTCCGAATGTTCACCTTGGTCTGATGGTGCCTACGCAAAGTTGCAGCCTCTTTGGTGTTGGATGAAGACACCAGAGGTTGTTCTTGGAAGGCTTCTACCCGGGAGAGGACAGGTTGTGACTGGCTGTGGTTGGCAGCAGGATTTCCCTGCTGTTCTGTCAATACAGATATTAATTGCAATTTTCTGTGTCTTCAAAGAAGACAAATACACCACCCACAGATGGCTAAAACTTTTCTGATCTCCCCTGACCTTGAAGATCCCTTGATGAAACTTCCCTCTGTATTTTAAATGCTGCTTTTATATTATTGATGAACCCTTCAGTACCACCTAGTGAAAATCCTTTAGACATTCAGAGGATTGGAGATCGGCTGTTTGGACAGGTGACAAGCCCATTTCTGCTAAGCCAATATTTTTCAAATCAAGAGTCACCAAGCAATGGCAGTAAGAGTGAAACAAGACGAGAGCTGGAGATATCAGCCCGGCTCCCAGCTGATTTCCTGAGTGTCCTGCCAGCCCGAATGTGCTCTGGTGCTTGATTAATTTAAATTGGGAGTTTCTGAAAACAAAAAGTGTCACACAGCTTCTAATCAGAGTGCAAAGGTCCCACAACTGCTCAGCAGGCAGTGAATGCCCAGCTGCACTGCAAGATCTTCATTTTTCCAGGATCTTCTACCAGTAACGATATTTTCACTGTGCAGCTCTTTAAACCGAGACAAATAACCTCAACAGCAGGGCAAAAATCCTCTCACAACAGTGGCTCTCAAATAATTACTCCAGGGACCTCTGTGCTGTGACAGCCCCACTCAGGCACAGCCCTTGCAGCTGGTTTTTCCTGAAAGATGGAGCCTGGCACTGCCTGAGTATCCTGCTTCCAGCTGCTTTCCAGGTTATCTCTACCTGTCTGAGTTTCATCCAAACTCGGGAAGATAAACTTTTCTTTATCCTGCATGTTCCTGGCCCCAGGCTATCCAGCTACCATGAAAATAGAAACCAGTGGCTAACAGCAATGGTTATTACTAAAAGGTTTCTTGCTACATTACTTTTTCTACAGACTCTCATTTTACATTGAAACAGCCACCTTTTTCCAACACATGCATGCACACTCAGTAAGCTATGAAAGTACAACTTCATTACCATGGATTTACCTCAAAGGGCAAAACTGAACCAAAAATCAATTCAGGTTTGCTGACAAAAAGCAAAATGCTAATACTGGTGTTAGGGAATCAAAATGTCACTCCTTAGCACCTGCATGAATATTAATAATTTCATTTTTTACATAACATTTTTGTTTCTTTTGCTTCTCAGCTACTTTGCAGAACAGCTTAAACCTTTCTAAGTTTGGCCTTGAGCCAATTCATACCCTTTGCTGTGCCAGATGTGCTTTCAGGTTTGAGGGTCAGAGGCTTTTTGCATTAAAATTAATTGATTTTGAGTGGCTCTTTTAATTTTGTCATCAGTTCAGTAATAACCCCCAGGTTTAATGGCTTCAGATCTGTATGTCATATCGCAGTGGATGGCCCCAAGTGGAAACCTGGCCCTGCATTTTTAAACATAAAATCATCTGTCTTTTGTATTTTAATTACTGTCACAGCCAGACTGTACCAGAGCACAGTACACGCTTGGATGCCCATCTCCCAAGGTAGATATTTAGCAGTTTCAACATGTAGTTCGTTCATTTGCTCAGGATATGAAACAGCTCTGACACCTTAGCTCCAGCTGAGCATCGAAAGGGAATTAGGCACCTAAGTCATTTAAGCATGTCTGTAAATCCTACAAAGCTTCTGTAAGCATCTTTCCACATCCAAATACTATTGGAAATCTGTGTTGTAATGTAGAAGCAAAGTAGAAGATGCATAAAGATCTATAAGTACTCTAACTATCAGTGCTATTAAAGACTTACAAGTGCCTATGTTGTTCTATATGCAGGGCTCATTAATAATAACAGGATGTGGGATGAGGCTCAAGTTCTAATGCAACAAAAAACATACAGCAAACAAATTTCTGTGTGCAAAACTGGATCGCAACTATTATCCTGGTCCAAACCATACAAAAATCTTCAGCCTCCTCTGAGAAACCAACGAGACTCCAAGAGAGCCAGCTCACAGAGGCACTAAACATTTGCAGCTCTTTTTTTGCCTGGTCCTGATGGCCCTGCAGCAAGGGCTGAGAGCACATCATCTCTGCAGTGGAGGCATTAAACTTGGCTGTGCTCGCTCTCACCATTTGAACTCTTTCAAGGGGAAATGTGCTGCTGTGATTAACTGGGATTATTAACAGTGCTCAATGACTTGTAATGCCATTGGTAATCAAACAGGTCTCAGAAAGTGGAAGAAGAGGAATTGAACAGAATTAAAATACAGAGTGCCTACAGCCTGCCATCCCAGGTCAGTGACGTGCCTGCGCCTACAGCCTGCTATGTATATATAGAAATTAATTCGCTGACTGCAGATGCACAAGATGAGGATGGAATATGATTCCAAATCTCTTTGCTTAGAAGACACTCAAGCAGTCAAGCATCATTTTAATGTGGAAATACTGCTGTTGTATAAATCACTGACTTCAGGGCTAGGAGTATCTCTAGAGACCTCAAATCTCTCTATCTGCTCTGAGGTAGCAGCAAATATACCAAAGACAATCCTTACAGATACTTGCTTAACATGGTCTTAATGTCTCTGCCATACTTCACCTTCTCTCTTCTAAGAAAAAAACAAAGTAAATGCACTCCATCCTCCCAATATTTCATATTTGTTGCCTCTAAACAATATTGTTTCCCTCCTATCTCTTTTTTCCTCCTAGCCTTTTTTTTTTCTCAAGCTTTCCTGTCATTTTCTTAAGTACAGTAGCCAGAACTGGCTCCAGTCCTTCACCTGAGGAGCAGAGTAACAACCCTTCCTCCCCTATGACATCCATTCAGAGACGGACTGAAAAGTGCTTTTTTATAAAAAGATTCCCAAGCAATCTTGACTCATGTTCAATTTGTGGTCCGCTGTAAGTTCCTGTTTCTTCCCTGCAGTGTTAATGCCTTCAATATTTTTCACACTTTATCTTGCACTCGAGTCTTCTTTCTAGAGTGTAACTCATAAGAAACTTGTCTTTACTGAATTCTGCTCTATTGATTTTGAGTACTTCTTCAATGTATCAAGATGATACTTTAATTCAGGCTATATCCTTCCAAGTGAATCCCAATTTGGCACAATCCACATACTTTTTCTAGGAGTACAGTCTCCTATCACACATTAAAGAAAATGTTGGCTTAAATTAAACTAAACACAAACTACTCAAGACTCCTCAGAGTCTGTCCCCCTTTTAACTGCAACACACTGCTATGCAGAGTGACTTCTTTAATTATGTGTTCTCCCACCTTACATTAAGCTAATCCAGGCCCCTTTGTCCAGGTAGGAGTTCCTTGTGGAGAGTTCTCACAAGGTTTACTGACACGACAGTGCATCACATCCCCATTCCTTCACTCTGGCCTGTTAGGTCTGACAGCTGCTCTGGCTCAGAAGGCAGGCTCGAAATGAAATGCTGTAGAATCTCCTGTGCTTTACACTAATGCAAGACCACAGTCCTGGAAGAAGCAAGCAGAGCTCCTCACCCTGCATCCTGATGGCAGTCACTGCATAGATGCAGTGGGTCCGAGAGAGCCTAAGGCCCGGGTTTTTCAAACTTACATGCTTTTCAGATACATAACTCCTTTCCGTTCAGAAGTACTGGTTTAGGCAGTTAATAATGGTAACTGTACTGTGGAAAAATCAGGGTAAGTCTATAAAAATTGGATGGACTTTCATGCAGCTAATTCTTTATACAGCGCTTTTTTTCCTCTGTTCTTCAGCTGCTTAATAACTATTTCCCCTTGGAACAGCCCCTCTGTGTCCTTGCTTTCTCTTGGTTTTTTCTAACCCATCTTCAGTTAAATCTTCCCAATTCAGCTCTCCTTTGAGAGAGTGTTTGAAAGCTGCCTAGCTAAGTGATTTGCTCAAAGTGCTCCATTTGACAGAGGTGGGCTATGAGAGCTGGGAGGAAGGGCAAGCCCCAAGGGGAAGCAGCAAGCAGGTCCCTGGAACTGGTTCAGATTTTGTTAATGAGCCTGGCAGGTAAATGGAAGGAGTCAAGAGCCTATTTGGCTTATCAGCAAGGACCCTTTCTAAGCTCTCCTTAATTAGCTTCTATTGATTTTCAGGATAAGAAAAATTTCTATGAGATTCTGAGCAATTTTAGCAGACATGCTGGACTGATGAGAAGTTTGGATTCTTCCCCACCCATCACCTAAGATTCCTCTATTTGCATTTTTCTCTCTCCTTGGCTCAAGTTTCACCTTTTTCCAGGGCTGAAGGCACAGGTGGCAAGCAAAAGGACGGGAGACAGCAGACAGAGACCATGTTCTTGCGAGCTGTGTACGAGGAACCTGCGTGAGTGTTCGAGCCCATGCAACAGGCAGCATGCTCCTTTATCCAGGTCTGTAGGTGGACTCGTGTCCAAACTGCTGTAGCAAAGTCAGGCTGCTGAGCCTGCAGAGCCCTTGGCCCACTTGCCTGAGCTGTACAAGGTGCTCCTGTGGCTCTGTCACACCATTACAGTTAGCTGTGTGTTTCTTCAGGTCAAGGTCCTTGAAATAACCAGTGTCACAGTGAAGCCCAGTGGTGATGGTTTTAGAGCACGGGATCAAGCACTGCCTGCCCTGGGTTATATATCAGTAGCATGTAAGAGGGTACAAGACCTGCCAGGATAATTTTAGAGGACTGCACAAGGATTGGAAGAAACCACACCTGTCTTGCTCTTTCCTCTGTTCTGCCTCCTGGAGAGCTGTCAATTACCCCAACAACCTCAGGGGAATCAGACTGTTGACTCCAGAAAATAGCCTGGGAGTAAGCTGCCATGCATCCAGTGCAAACAGCTGGGGAAACTGGGCCAGGGAATGCCATACAGAGCAAAATTATCCAACAACACACAAAAGGGTAGGGTTGGCAGATTACCTCAATCCTATCTGCTGGAGAGTACTTTTTTGTCTACTCTGAATGGATAAGCTACAAGATGAGATGGGAATACTGGGAGTTGACCCAGTCTGGTAGTTGCCGTGCTTTTGTTTTTTACTAGCACAAGAAAGCTGATTCCTGCTGTGTTTGCCATACTAATGATGAGAGAGGCACCACAAATGACTGAGTTTTGTGAACTCCAAAGCAAGGATTGATATGCAGTAACGAAAAATAAAAAGACAAAAGAGGAAGCTGACAAGACATGCTCTGTTCATTTACTTGACACGAGTAGTTTGGTTTTTAATTATGCATGCCACTGCCTCACAGGGTGCTGGAGACCATTTCACCACAGCTTATTCTGGAAAGTAATTTAATTCTCAGTAACAGGAATCCTCACTGCTGCTCTGCCACAGCTGCTAAATCCTCATTTTGAGATTGCAATAGGAACTATCACTGGCATACAAGTGGACAGGCTCCGTGGAAGTCAGGAAACACATTCGGATACTCACATGTGCTACATGGGCACTCAAACAGTGAGCTACCTACTAGTCACAAGGGCTGTAAATCCAATTAACTGATCAAACCAACTTCAGCCACTAAAATTTTCCCTTTTTTAAGTGCATGAAAACATGTACTTGCACAGGCAAACACATGTCACAATGTCTCTGTTCAATAAAAGTTTTGCAGACTTAAGCAGCAGATGAATTACACCAATAAAACTAAGATGGCAGATTTGCAACCTGAGGACCCTGCAGTCAGAGAGGAAAGCAGGGATCCTGCTTCTCATCCTCCACCAGTCTCAGCCTTCAGCTGGGCCAAGAGTGCCTGATGCCAGGCACTGACTGTCTGGGCAGAACAGAAGGAAAGCATCTTCGAGCTTTCGATGATTTTTATCATTATCTGCAACTAATACTTGGGCTCTGCTGAGACCAAGAGGATATTGATTACTGAATCAAGGGCAGGGCAGGAAGAGAAAAATAATTTTAAAAGTATAGTGATATGATCATTTCAAATCACTTCCTCTGGGTGCTGTGCTAATGAAAGATGGTGCAACCAGCTGTGCAGGGCTCAGCTCAGTATTGAACCCGACAGATGAGAAAGTCCTTTTCATGTCCAAAATGTCACAAATTGTCAAAACCATCAAAGACTTCTTCAGACTGTATTTCCCCATTTTAATTTGCCATCAGGGAGTCCCAGATAATATCTGCATTGGATACAGACAAGTGCAGACACAGATTATATTTTTTGCATGCAAGTTCTTTTACTATACATAGGAGTTGCCACATCAGATATGACCTGGGGGGGTTTCCAATAAAACATCCCCCCCCAGAGCAGCACAAGCTGCTTCAGAGAGCATGTAACTGCTCCCACCAAGGCATTAAAGGCGTAACTTGCCTTGATGAAAATTTCCTCTGTAGCCTCAAAATTTAAAGGTTGGATTAAATAAAAAGTCACTGAATCAATTCACCTCCTGGGGAAGCCAAATCCACAGCCACAGCATTTTTAAACGTCCATGTCCTACCACAAAGCAGTTCATTGTGAACAGGAGATTGAACTGATGCATAAAAAGGTAATAGATTTTTAAGCAATAGAAGGGAAGAGAATGTGGCCTGTAAAGGGCTATCATAAAAAATGTCACACACTGACCAAGGATGGAAAATGACACTGGCACGTCTGCCCTGACATGTCGCAGCTGCAAGGACAAAAAACAAAAAAAAAAAGTGAAGAAATGTTACCACTCCATCAGACCCTGCCATTTGTGTTCACAGGACCGTGACACGGCTCCATGTGGATATCCCCACTGCAAGGCAGCCCTGATCCAGCAACACATGAGGCTGTGTCTGAGAGTCTCTCCCGAGCAGGAGTGGGACGGCTGGATTAACCTCGAGCAGCATGTTTGATGTGCACGGAAACCCTGCCAAAGCAGCCTGTCACTTATTAAGAACATTTGTCAAGGTTGTTAAACAACCTTGACAACAAACCCACAGGCAGCAGCAGCAGAAGGGGGCCTGCAACACTCCCTGAATCTGCTTTATTAAATGTAGCCTCATTGATTCAAACATCAAATGAACTAGCTGTGATCTCTCCCATCTGAGGGCTGATAGGAAGGGTTTCAGAATCGCAGCCTGCACAGGTGGCTGGTTGCCTCCCATGGGAAATCTTCCCAAATCTTCCCTGGGAAACACCTACATATACTAGCAGGGCACCGTGTTTATTCACAGCGCCTTCAACTCTCTCCCTCTGGCCTCCCGGGAGTCGCACGGGGGCTTTGCAAGGAAGATCCTCCACCCCTTATCAGTCTTTCCATCAGCCGGTGAGGACAGGCCAAGGGCAGGTCCCCAGATGGGCTCTCCAGGTTGGAGACAGCTGGGATGGATTAACTTGGCAAGGTGGGAGGTCGTATGTGGCATGGCCTGCAGTGCATTCTCCATGACTGTGAACCCACCCTCCTGTCCCCATCCTCACCATGGCTACAGCCAGCCCTGCCTGCCTGAGAAAGGAGGGGCTTGTGTCTGACTTGGGGACCTCCACAGTACATTCACACCTCATGTTCTCAAACTCTTCTTTGGTGGAGCTAAAGAATGATAAATAAGCAAAGCATAGCATTGTCTAAAAAAATTTCCAAAGCTTAAAAGAAACTTCTACCATTGAGAAGTGCTTCATTGGAATGAAAATGTCTGTGTGTTGAACAGGGTTACAGTGGGACCTCTGTGGTATGGGTCTGGGCCTCCATGCCCTCTGCAGGTTTGGGTGCTCTAGCAGAGACTGGGCACCCCAATCTCATCAGCTGTCCCCAGATTGTTCCCAAACTCTCATGCTCATGTGACACCAAGAGCTCTGTGGAACAGAAGGATTTTCCAGCCACCCCTTATCACTCTGCTATTTGAAGTCTGGAAATCAGCTCCATGATGGGCAGGAGGACCCCACACAGACAGGAGACTGTGGAGATGCTCTGGGCAAAGACCTAAGCTGACTTACTGCCTGGAAGATGGGAAGAGAAAAATGGGAGATGGAAACAGTTCTGACCACGAGAGTAACTGGACATCAGTCCCAAAGGATTGTCCTCATGTATCACACAGCTCCTCCTCACCAGAGACTGTTAATTGAGGTGGTATTTTTGGTTACTTTTCCTCATTTTTTTTTCCACTTAGCAAACAGCTGCTGGCAGTACCTATTAAGAGGCTTTTCCCAGCTTTACTTACGCTTTCATGTTCTAGTCATAAACCTGTCACCAGCAAATAAGGAATGGTTACCTGCCCACTGACACTCAGGAAGACCAGGACTAAGAACATATGCGATACAGAATAGATGAAGTAATCATTTCCCTCCAGCAATATAGGGTAGGTTGAGAGTTAATTATTCACAATTCCTAAAACTGTTTGCAGTATCTGCATATATTCAGCTGTTATTAGGGATTAATAAATATTGTAACAACAGGAGGCTGTCATTGGTTTAAATAACTAAACTATTGGTATCATGTTAGTTTACATACACATAGTTGAGCTGTACTTCTACAAAATTCTGAGAATTAGTGTGGTTTGTAGCTTGCTATATGAGCTCAGTTCTGTTCGCTTGCATATGCCTGTCCTTGTTTCTCCTCTCAAATACAGCCTGAATGGAACCATTTTCATCAACTACAGACAAGGAAATCACTGTAATAGTACGCACGTGAATGATGACTGAGGAATTGTGTATTTTATGAACAGAAGAGGCGGATGTATTTTTCTAGATAAAGGATCTGTCTGTGTTTGGAACATCCTGTTTGGGAGAGACCAAGAGCCATTAAATAATATTCAGTCAAAATGTTCTGAGCTTTGGTTTGCATTTATATAAAAATATTGTTTCTTTATGCAAAGTTTGAACGTGATGTCTCGTTTCTATCCTCTGTAGTCATAAAATTAACACTGTTATTGTGGCCTTTGGCATCTCCTATTATGTCCTTTAAGTTTGATCTTTCACAGAAACATTTTGTGAGACTCTGAGTGGGTAGTCTGTGAATCCGTATCTAATAAAAGTCAATGACATAGTTATTTGTAATCATGAAAAGCAAACATGAAGAACACGGTGTATACCCTCCCCCACCATTTGTTCCTAGGACACTTCGATGCCTCATTAGAAGTGATATCAAAGCATCTTATGTCTGTATTCCCCACTCTGAGACACACTCCTTCTTTAGATCTCTTACTCATTTCTGCCCAGTTAAACCACTGTGGTGGTCAGTGGGTAATCCACAGCCTCCACCAACCACAGGAGTTGTGGGCCAGGTCAGACCACAAGGGGAACCAGCTGACTTTTCTTAGATTTGTGGCTGTCGTTCTTGAAGACTTCACTCATGCCAAGTCTCACCCTGGCAGGGAACACCAGCACCTGTGTGCAAATAGGTGTAGATCCACCATAGAGCAGAAAGGCCTCTAGGAGAAGTGGGACAGAAATTACGACCTTCAATCAAGCTTAACACACAGCCTGATACAAAAAAACATGCAGGACCTCCCTCACAATGCAGACAGGGCTAAAAATAAGAGAGATTATGGACTTCTGAGGCCTTTTCCATCCCCAGTCACTCTGAAGATCAAAGGCTGAGCTATCTCCTCCCTGGGCAGGAAGGGGAACAATGTTCATGTCAGTGATGAATCAGCCTTAGCACCCACGAAAAGAGATACTGTTCTGTTTTACTGACCTTTATTATGTTATGTATCAGGGGAAAAGGCAATTCCTCTTGACATACAACCAAATAAATATCTTTGTGTTTCAGAAGTTTTTCTTTTCTTTATGCCTTTAAGCTTGGACAATTTAAAACTAGCCAGAGTGTATCACGACTGGAAAACGTTCCTGCAATGCGTGATGAATCTAAAACAACACTGTGCATGTCAAATTGCCAGAATTTTAATGGTGGCTGCAAGAGAGACCTGAAAAACAGGTGCTACACAGCTGGGACAAAGTGCTGCAGAAATCTGGGGGTTCAGCATGTGGGGAGTGCACATTTACAAACTACAAATGAAGACTATACAAACTCTGTGTAGCAGCAGCTCTGCAGAACCACACCACCTCTCTCAGTTTAGATCAGATCACTATCACTACAATGGAATAGCAACTCTTTAAACAGCCTTTACATTCTCCAAGAACTCGGATTTCACTCCTGTCTGCTCCCTTCCCCCTTATATTTCAAATTCAGAAGCATGAACGGAATACAGATGGATGCGTGCAAGCCAGCTGCTCAGTTTTGAGGGTGTTGAAGGGTCACCCAGTGGAATGTGAATTTCCATCTCTCTGAAGTGCAAGTGAAGCTCACATCAAAGGGAGAAGCAGGAGGGTCCTCTCCATGTGGACCACAGTGCCAAAGCCACAGTAGTTCCACAGGAGGCCCCCATTCCACTGTGCTGGGGGACAAAAATGGTATGAAGAGCAAGTGGAGCCAGGTCCAGCACAGAGCAGAGACATAACCAGGACAGATAGTGAGTCCTTACTAAGACCATTTGGGCTAAGATTTTTCCCACATATTAAGTAAAACAAGCTCCTCACACCTCTTCATCCAAAAGTCTGTCACAGTTTGATACATTCCTTGTGCTCTGAATGTCTGCTTAAACAAGGAGACTCTAAATCCAATGCCTAGAACAAGCCTCAGGAAGAGAACTGAATCACTGATCGTCCAAAGTAACTTCTTTTACGCACTTGAGGTCATTGAAGCTTTTTTCTCTTCCATTTTGTCCATTCACTTGAATGTTTTATATAACTCTCATTTTCACCAAGTGGGAGTTCTAGCCTCTTTGTGACTTCTTTTTAATCTTGTATTTTAAGTAGGAAAATAGTTTTAATGGATAACTGGGATTCTTGGCTAGCAGTGGATGAGAAGGAACAGAGCACCCAGAGGGACTGGTAAGATGGCAATGCAGGGAGCAAACACGCATCCCATCCCAAAGGATCAATCGCTGGCACTAATTACGGGGACTTCCAAGAGCAGTAAATCATCTCCTGAGACCTCTGCGAAAATTACAGGGATCTCTTGTTATTTGGGCAGTGGCATTAGCATGTATGGCATTACACACATGCACAAAGAGACACCGGACCCAAACTACAGTTTATCCTGCCCCAAGGCAGGGAGGGGAGCTGGCTGCCCTCCAGGCTCAGCAAGAGGGACTGATGGGGTGGTGTAGACGCTTGGCAATACTTGCTGTGTGCCAAAGGCATGGCCAGCTCACCATGCCAGGACATGGCAAGTGTCCTGCTGCTGGGACAGCACTTCACTCTGCTGCTTGGTTTAACCCTAGAGGGAGAGAGAGCCCCATGTTCAAGAGACAAAAGTCTATTGCAACAGCTTTTGCAGTAAAGGGTAATTTCAAATAATAAATAACTTCTGCAAACTGTGTGCCACTCCAGTGATGCTCTGCTTGGTAATTCATACCAGGTAGTGCTCACAGGGTGATGAAGAATAATGGCACCAGTTTACTGAGGCCAATCTTCAGGATGTGTCTGCCTCTCCAGGCACCAGCAGTGGCCATATCTAGGGAAGATGACATTGTTCCCCAGAAGAGTCAACATGTTTTTGTTTTTCAGTGTTTCTATCTCAGCCTTGACTTTAGACTCTCAGTGCACAACACTGTCCCTTCCCAATATCATCTTGACAACTGGATCTGCAGATAAAACTGGCTTTTTGCCACAAGTACAAAGAAAATATTGGAAGTTCCCTTTATTCTTGAATTTGCATGGGGAAAAAAAAAGTCTTGAAATAGACAAGGATGAGTTGCTAAGGGAAGAAAAGGAAAGTAATCCCAAAGAGTATTCCAAACTGCATTGTTTAAACTTACATTTCCTTGGCATGAAAACCCAGAAAAAACCCCACTGAGCTAGTTTTCTTTACTGACAGCCTAATACTGATTTTAGACTAATTCTCTATATGTAAATGAAGTAATTAAAATCTCCGATTCTTTGCAATTAGTCTTGTATTGTATTTTTCTAGTAAGTCAAGCCTTTGAGATAGGCAAGAGTAAGAGGTGATGGATAGGAAAGATGAAGGAGTTTTAGGCTTCAAATGCAGTATCTCAAACTGAGGTACAATGAGATCCAACTATAAACCCTCAGCCATGTCTCAAAGGAATCTGATCTGAATTAGTCTGCAGCTCTTTTCCCATACAAAAAATTTGCTTTTACCTTTCTTTCACCCTTCTCTTCAGCCTTAAGAAATATAAAATGTTGCACAAGATTTAGTTGCAATAATTCTTTGGATCCAAAGAGGTGGTGGGTGCTGAACAATCAAGACACAAGACAGTGGGACTGAAGCAGCAGCCTCGCTAGGAAAAGTTTTTTATTCTGGAAATGTCTGGAATGTTCTCAGTCCAAAGCAGGGCGAGATATTGATGTATTAAGCAGTCAAAAAAAATCAGGAAGGGGAGAAAAGAAAGTGGAATCTGTCACAGCAGAAAGGACATTTTCAATCAAATCATAATGTTATGACATTAATGTCAAAATGAAAACTTTGTTTCAATTCATCTAATTGAAATATTGTAACAACTCATTAATTTGTCATTCTCCCTTTGAAAAAGTCTAGTTCTGTGAAACTCAGATTTGCCAACTAGAAAATGTACTAGATAAAAGTGTTGAAGTAGCTGCCTGCACCACTACTCTGACCTGTGGCTTGCACTGAGCACAGCTTCACATGGCACCGGTGCCTGTAACCTTCAGATAGTTTCAGTTCTCATGGGTCTGCTTAAACTGCGAGCTTAAAATACGCTCTTGGACTTTTACAGCATCTTTTGTCCCAACATGTCTTATAAATTACACACCTTCTAACGAAATGTATCCCTGCTGGATGGAACACGACAGTAACACATACTTTCATCTCTGGTGTGGTCACTTGTACCTTTTCAGGTCATTCACAGTTGGATCAGAAACATGTTGAACATTTATGCAAGCTGGGACAAGAGGGCATCTCTGTTTTCATCATACCCAGGGATAATATGATTATATTCTGTGAATATGTTGTATTCTATTTGTGTCCCTTACTAAACCCAAGGCTGCCTGTAAAGCGAATGGAGCCTGTGTTAATATTGTGTGACACAGAACATTAACGACAGAGAGAACAATTTCAGTGTATCCTATACAGACTGATTCGGAGATAAAGTTCTCAAAAGCCACTCTGGCAAATACAACATCCTTTTAGTGTGTATTGTAAAAGGGCAATAAATTACAAACATCAATACGGATAGTAGAAATCGGAGCCTGTGGGGCAATCTTGTACTGAATTAAAACAAATATCTCCTTGACTACAGCTGAGGGAAACAGCAGTGGCATCATATTTTATTTTAATAGACTGCAGAGAGGTTTGCCTGGGGAGAAATCAAAGTGACTTGATTATCCCATCGTGTTAACTAACATCTTATCACATTCAGGCTCTGTCCCTAAACCAATTTAAAACTCTGCCGTAAGAGGCTTTCAAAAGGGAGATCTGGGCTAAAAAGCATTCAGAATAACCCCTCTGCTTTTACCCTTTATCCCATGGTGTTACAAACAGATGTCCAAGTAGCTTTAGGTTCTGCAGCAAAAAGAGGGCAGAAGAAAAGCAGTAAAATAAGGTATGATAATGCAGGACCTGGTGCTGACAGCCCGAATTCAATTAAAATTCTGTTGCTCGGGATCCTGTGAGGACCTGGTTACAGAGTTTGACCCTGTCCAAAGGTTCTGTCCAAAACCCTGCAACATCTTTGACTAAAGCTCTCCACCACCTCCTCCCAATGCCTTTGCTTTGTGCCTTCTGACTTCCCTTGTCCTCCAGGCCAGTTGCAAATCCAGAGGAGAAAATGAACTTAGGCAACCTCTCTGCTGCTCATCTGCCTACCTGCCTGCTGCACAGACAAACCACTCTGTCTTTCAGTTCTCAGGGGCTTGTGACTGAGATTCACAAAGTGGTGCAGCTGCACAGGCGGGGCTGGTTTCTCCAGGGGCCTCATGGACCTTTGCAGCAGGAGCCAAGGAAGAACTCTGCTTCCCCTCTGTGCTCAGCTGGCCATCAGAAGCAGACAACCATAGAGGAGCAGCTCACTGCTCTTCAGTGGAACTCCCCATGCCGTTCAGTTTTGATGCATTTGTACAGCAAAACCCAAGGAAGAGTTTTGTGATGATGAGAAGCAATAAAAAAGCTATTTCTAAAAAAAAATAGCATTTGACAATGTTTTAGAGGAGGAAAGGCAGTGTTATGGGTTGATATTTCCCTTCAAGAGGGAAAAAAGAAATAACTGAAGGAGAAAGAAAGTTTGACATTCTCAGACACTGAGATTTTTCATCCTCTGCAATCTAAAACTCAAGAAATGAGCTTCTTCTCACAAATTAACATCTTCACTTGTCTATTTTTTTCCCACAGAAAAACTTCATTTTGCCTTTTTCAGACAGCTCGGCTCCTTTTGCCACCTGCAGCAGCGAAGGCCAAATGCATGGCTAGTCCTGACTTTGCGGGAGCAGGAGGGAGCCAGGGCACAGGTGGTTCCTCCATGCCACATCCTGTCAGCTCATGTACGGAAAAGACAGGATATGTGCCAGCCTCCATCACCATCTTTCTATACATCTATTTTGGTCCTTATGCTGCGCTCATAACCATGACAACTGCCTGCCCAAACTATCAGACATATGCAGAAGCTGTCTGGTTGTCTTGGCAGCGATGTTCCCGAAGTGGAGACCAACGGAAGGAGAGCCCGAGCTGAACTCCCCAAACCGCCCTGCACAGCTCAGCCCATTTAATGAGGAAAGCAAGAGGAAACAGCTCTGCTTTTCCCACTAATGTTATCCCACTGCAACGCCGGGTCCCTGCGGCAAGAAGCAAGTCATAAGCTACTGTCACAGCAAAGCACTTCCAACACTTCTGTGCAGCCTTTGCTCGGCTTATCACCATGACCAGGATGACTCATGGAATCTCCTCCTTGCAGAACGTTTTGGAAAGTATGGGAGCAGGCCAGGACCAAAGTCTCTTGACAGTAATCAGAAATGGGGAAGTACCCTATATTAGGCCTCATCCTGATCTCTAGCAGTTAGAGAACGCCTTAAAGCTCAAAGCATTTTCATAGTATCTCATGATACGTCACTGAGGCGTCCATAGCTCTCCCTTACTCCAGCTCGTAAGCTGAAGACAGAATTGCAGAAGAGCCTCAAACATTCTCCCTACAGCCTCAGGCAACTCCTCAACTGCTGAAAACTCACCAAGTCCCTTCTCTTTGCTACAGCCATTGCCCCTCTTCTAATATCACATTTTCACACACATCCTATTGGAACACCAAAACTCATATTAAGTCAATGTTATCTGTAAGAAGGCAGAGCAAAGGCAACTCAATAAACCCAAGAAACCGAGCAAGGAAGGTAATATATGACTAGGAGGGATAAACTTCTTTTGTCCCATACTTTCTCTTCCAGCTATTGAGCAAGGATAGGCTAAAATGACATACGGGCTCCAGACTGATCTGTTCATCACACTTGAGAAGAGGACATAGGCATGCAGGAGGACACCTGTTGGGGATGGATATCTTGTACTCCTGGCACCGACACTGGGCAGAAGTGAGAAATTCTATCTTGCAAGCCTTAGCTGGACTTGATAAATGGCCTGGAGTTGCTATCCTGGACGTTCTCAGTTAGATTTGCTGGCACAGCCTATGCTGTCAGGGAGGACATTTTAGAAAATGGGATGGTGATCCATCAGCTTGGCACTGCCAAAAATTTCGCCCAAATTTGAGCTGGGAGGTGGAAGAGCAGGCCAGGCGATGAGGCTTAGGTGTGACAGTACTGGGGACTACCTGCACATAGCAGGGGTTTTGCTGCACACACATCTTGGGAGCTGCTTTCCACTCTGTCATTATGCTCAGACCCTTCTGAATACAGAATAGATCCAGGGCATTAAGTACCAGGGTACTCCGGGTGTTTTGCACTCTCTTAGGTCCCATTTATCTAATGGTGCTCATCCGTGCAGTGCTGATGCCTCAGAATTACATTGCATTACTGAATTTTGCTGTTGTAGGTGAAACTATTATTAAGGTTGTCTGACAAACCCCGTGATAAGCCCCCTGTTTTCACACGCTTATAACTTTGCCAAGTTTTAACCATTAAACTGATAATTTCAACTATTTCAAGACGAATTCACCTGGAAACTTTCAGCGATGACAGCTCAGACGTTTACAGGAAAAAATATAAGAAAAATATGTTAATTCTGGTGAAGTTTTCCTGCAGAAAACATCCCTCATTCTCATCCTTCAGAGAAAAGAATATTCACCCAAGCTTTAGCTAAGCTGATGATCTGTGAAAATGAGCAGTTCACACATGAGTACAGGGGAGATGTGCTATAGTTCAAGAGCTGTTATTTCCTACTGATTCTGTCCAAACTGAATGCATTCCAGTGAACAAATTCCTGGCAATTTCAACTCTGGATGGTTACAGGCTGTGCCAGGACTGCTCTGAATTGACAGCAGAGAGATTTCTTTTCATCTATCTTCTCTGCTGGATCCTGACAAAATGGATGAGTTGGCCAATTTGAATACAAATGAGAGAAAGCTGGACCACCAACCAGAGAGACAAAAGGAAATGTGGGAAAAGGAAAAAGGCAGGAAGCAAGCTGGGTCTGAATGAGCAGGGATCAATAAGAGGAGCTACTAAGATTATTCAATTTCAGAGGGTAAGACGAAGGAAGAATTAGTACAGACTGCTAAGGACAAGAAACCAGACCAAGAGGCAAGCAGGGCTGTGCTGGAAGGGAAGACCACTGTCTTCCTTACTCTGACCACTGATGCTTTCCATGAACTGGAGCACTTTCCCCAGGAGACACCAGAACAACCACATCCCAATACACCCTTCTTTCTGCTTGGTGGTGCTGGGAACTTGTTCAAACTCATGATCCACTGGATATTTATTTACATGAAGTGGAAGTGTGCAACCAAAGTACCAGGTCCAGCAGTCCCAAATCCTGCTGTTTCACAGGATCTGCTTGGAGATGCAAGTCTTGATGCTCTCAGCAAACACGGATCTACCTTATCCTGGTAATGAGCTACCCAGCAAGAAGGGAACACTCTCATGTGCTTCTCCTCCAGATTTTGGTTTTAATCTAGTCTTGTAAAATCTTTTTCCATGTCAGGTAAAAGAAGAAATGCAGTGTGAATTCTCATCAATTCACAGAATGGCAACAGATATCAAAGAAGAGAGGGACATATCTTTAAAATTAATATCTATTCACCTTTAAGAATAACAGCGAACCCTTACACAAGCTTGGGGGGAGGAAGTCCAGAATCCACACATCGTTCGCCCACCCCTAAAATCAAGCCAGGACAGAGCCCATCACTCCTGCTCACAATTCAGGACCTTACCAAGGGAACATCGCCACAAACAGCTTCCTCTGGCCCAGCAAACTTTGCCATCCAGCCCCTTACACATTCCCAACACAGAAACGAACTGCAGAATACTCCCAGCTGAGCTCGATGACACTTTTTCTGCATTTTCTGTCTTCACTGGCTGTTTTCCTACACAATTAACTCACCAGGTGGATATTAGCAAGAGGAAGAAAAACAAACCAAGCTGACTTAAGTACAGTAAGTAGAGCAGGAAATCGGTACCTGTAAGCTCAGCAGCTTGCAGAATATTAATCACCAAGCCACAAGTGAGACAAAAACATCATAAACATCTGCATTTCTCAGCAAAGAGTGAGGGAGCCACAGAAGATGCAAAGAGATGAACAGGTGATTAACTACATTTAGCTTCGGGAAAAATTAAGCACTGCTCTTGGCGAAGGTTGTGCCATGGGCACAAAGGGCACTCGCTGGGCACCCAGGTGTGTCCTGGAGACAGCCAGGGCATGGCTGGGGAAAGCCCCTGAGTGATACATGTGTTTAACCACAGGAAAACAACTTCAGCCATTTACAGAGGCTTCCACTGCAGTGGCCTTTGGTAGCACCATGATCCACGGTTTACAATTTCCTCGCTTTTGCCTGTTCTAATTCACAGGCAGCATCCTACAGAGACACATTTATAAACACTTCTGCAATTTTCCAAGGGAGTACTTACAGGGTTTTTGCCATTTATAATTTACTTCTCTCAATGTCATTAATAAATTACTTCCATTTAAAAAACCAATCTCACCATAACTGGACTTTTGGCTATAAAAAATGACTGTTCTAAGACAGAAGAAAATTACTAGAGGGACAGTACCCTCCTAGTCCACCACTGCCCTGTTCCTGGCAATACCTCATCATCTCTTTCACAAGTCCATCAAGTTTCACTTTTAAATGAGTTATTGGATCGGATTCACTGCCAGGCAGTGACCATTTGTTCTTGTGCCAGCTTTGGCCTTCAGCATAAACACTGCCTGTATTTACCCCCTGGTGGTAATTTATACAGTAATTATAATGCATTTTCATCTTCCATTTTGCTGGGGACTAAACAAATCAGCTGAAAGCAGATCATATGAAAGGACTTTCTCTGAACTTGCTCTGCTCAACCTTTTTTAATACAATTAATGCACACACAAATCAGACTGAGTGTCTGTGTTGATTTTTTTAGCATTTCAGTATGTGCTCAACTGTCTGTGGCTGATCTGTGCCTATTACAACTTGTGTTGTTATTTGGCATTTTCTGAGTTGCATTTCCCTACTGGTTCACAGTTTTATAGCAAACTTAGGACTGCAGATTCTTATTACTAGGCCAAATTCTTTAATATTTACATAACATGACAACTTCTTGTGTCACTGATGCTTCACCAACTCCAGCGCCCCAGAATTACTCCGGTGTTTCCTACACAATGCTCCAGTTGCCCACTGCAGTGACAGCATCTCCCAGACCTGGCTTTCCACATGCTTCCCTCAGTTAAACTTCAGCAGCTTTGCAGCCAGGACAGGCTCACCCTGCAGCACAACCTGCTGTCAGCTCTGTTGCAGGGATCCTCCCTCCCTTTGCAGTCCTCTCTTCCGCTAATCCTGCCCTTCCCAACTGCACTAGTAACACGTGTGGCATGACAGCAAACGCTCACTCAAATCCAGACAAATCAGATTTACTGCATTCCCCCTGTCTAGGAGACCAGTAACAGAATAATCTGCACGATCTACCTTTAGTAAACACAGGTTACATTTTATCTCATTATCTCCACCGTTTGAAACGGTTCTTCCCTTTCTGGATTACACTGAAGCCAAAAGGATGAGCCTCTGTATGTCCACAATGTTTATTTGCTCATTTTTAAACAAAATTTCCCATATTCCCCAGTATGAAGGACTTTTCCATGTAGCTTTCATAAAACGAGCAGATGTCTGTCTGTCAACAGACTCATGATTTGGGGTGTCAGATCCTTCACCAGTCTGACCGTTTCCCACTTAGATGCAATTGCTTCATTCTGCTTCCTAAACACTCGATTTCTCCATCCTCTCTGGCAACAGATTAAGTGATGAAGAGCACCATTCCTTCTGTTCACATATTAGTGGCTAAACAAAATCCCACTAATTGTTTTCCTTTCTCTGTTCTTTTTTCTCTCACTGTTTTTTTGATGGTCATCTCTCTCCTCTCCATATTGGTAATTCTCACTTCTCCTCTATGATTTCTGACCAAAAAGCAGTACCTCTCCTCACTGAATCACATTTTGCATTTTTGTGGGCTTCCTGCCTGCAAATATCCCATTTTTTATCTTTGTCTGTGGTTTTCTTTTTTGGGTTGATTATTATTATTATTATTATTATTATTATTATTATTATTATTATTATTATTATTATTGTTAGGGGTAGTTGTTGCTTTTTTTAAAAAAATCTCTTAGACTAAATGTCCTTCCTTCCCTACCAGACTTTTCCTAGGTCTGGTATATTAATTCTACAGCTTTTTACCTCTCTCACAAAGAAAAAAAAAATCCAGGCCACTTTTGTATTCAAGTCCAGAGCTCTACAGCCTAGTTTGCCTCTATAACTAGTTTCCTTCACTTTTATGATATAATAAATCTTAGTTACAGTTGAATGTTTAGCCTTCCATCTAATTTAAATTGAAACAACTCATGGCCTCTCAGTTGAAGGTTGCTTTATGTCTAAGACTTCTATAATAATCTCAATATTTTGCAAATCTGCACTGCTTTTTCTTAGTCTAATAACTATTCAGGAAAGAAATCCATGAATTATCACATCCTGGTATATCTGCACCCAGCATTACGAGCAGTATTTGTTCTCCAACATCTATTTGGAAAATGAAAATCTTTCAAAATGACATAATTTCTGATAGTTTTTATCTCACCAATAATATGACTGAGATTTGTGGGTCTCAAATATGCCTTAATACAATGAAATACATTTTTTTTGTGATTGAGTTCAACCTAGAATAATTTCATCACAAAATTACAGCCAAATCTCATTAAAGCACGCTGACTACATATATCTGCACCTCTGCCTTCAGCAGAGCTCATTTGAAAAAATTCTGGCAGGCTGTATCCTGCTTATTCCTGCTGAAAGAGGGAATTATTTTTCCAGTTAATTCCAATTAAAATAATTAAATCAGGCAAGCTGTTATGCCCCAGCAAAGTTCTGTATGCAGAAGTGTTACCGGTACCTTTGGCTGCCAAAACTGGGAATGAAACAGTGCTGCCAGGAGCAGAGGGAGAGGTACCCCCGTGACAGAAACCCCCGTGTGTTCCTGCTGCTGGAAATCTGCTCTGAGGCTCAGGGCAAGGATTCCTGCTCCGTGGTGTGGCCACTGATGCTGGAGCAAAGCAGTCCAGCGTCCCCTTCTCCGCCCACTCCCATCACGCCGAGAGAAATTCAGACTGCCCCGCCCAGAGCTGCAGTGAGTAATTCTCACTTTCCCCTGGTGAAAATAGAGCTGGGCTTGTCCGTTCTGCCTTCCCAGGGAGATGAAGAAGGGAGGTGCTGAGGCACCAGCCTGAAACACGCTGCTGCATCTGTGCTGATGGGCTGCTGACAGGCTGGGACAAATCCTAGTGCACATCTCTGCTGCTTTTTTCAGGTTCCCATGTGCCCTGAACAGAGAAGCCCTGTCCCCCCAAAGGGGAGCAGGGGGTGTTCACAGAGCAGTTGCTGCTGCCTCAAGCACCACGATGCTTTCCCAAGAACAGAAGTGGCACAGGAAGCAAGTAACAGGCAGCAACTGAGGGGAAGAGTTAAAAACCCTACTAAGTGGAGGCCACAGAGCCTGCACCCCAGAGTGGGCACAAGGAGATGCTCATGACCTTCAGCCACTAACAGAGCAAAATGAAAACAACCACACTCCCCTCCCTCCCACAATGGAGCCCAAGAGTCAAAAGTCAGGAATATAGCACATGTTGTTCCTCTAATGAGCTGGGAAAACATAAACATCACCTAAGAGTCAGAAGTCTTGAAGCTCCTTTAACTAGTAGATTTTAAGACCAAATGCACCTATCTTAGACATCCCCAATTAATCCAAAATCCAGCAGACTGGAATACATGCAGCACAAACCAGAGAAGGTGCTTCCAGGAAAACCCAACAGGTACAAAAGCTGGGTTAAAAGAATACTGTCATTGCTGAAATGAAAACCTGCCAAGAGATCAGAGAATGGAGCTAGGATGGAAATGCTGCCAGCATCCTTCTTGCAGGATTGCTGCAGGCTCTCCTCAGATCTTGACTGGACTTTACAGCAGATCCCAACTTCTTTTTCCAGAGACGATGCTTAAGAAGCTTCAGGGCATTTCACTTAAGCACCTTCTACTAATAGTTAATTTGTGAGACAGACAGTTAATTAACACACACTCAGTGGAAAATAAAAGCATTCTCCAGCTTCCAAATTACTTGTTATCCTTTGCAAATGAGAGGGCTTTTTCTTCTGTCACAGCAAAAATGTCCATTTTACAAGGTATCAAAAGAGAGGCTACTACTAACCCCTGTCTTCCCACCTTCGGTTATGGGCCAGGTCAAAGGGATACATCCCTAGCAGTGCAAGGACAGTGATTTCCATCGCATACCTGTATTTATGTTCACTACACACCTGGAAAGCTCCATTTTCCAGCTAAAGGAACTGAACCAGTGCACTTCCATCACCAGGTTGAAACTTCCTATGTAATATGCAGTGTTCATTTTATGGTCATTGCTGGTTTCCTGAAAACATCTCCATTCTTAGCCAGTACAGCACATTACATGCTCAATTTTCTCCCTTAACAAATGCCAATACCTTTCCCTCTCTTAACATATCCCCTCTAACTCGACCCTCAGCCCCAGAATTGTTTCTGTAGCCCTTCTCTGAATTCCTTCCAATCTCTGAGTCATAAAGGAGGATTTATTGGACAAAAGACCCACTTTTAATAATGCCTTCTGCTGTATAATTTCACTGCTGAAGCTAACGCAGGCACCTTCTGTCCTGTTGGACTGTGGCTTG
Organism: Lycocorax pyrrhopterus obiensis; assembly: GCA_014706295.1. Lineage (NCBI taxonomy): Eukaryota > Metazoa > Chordata > Aves > Passeriformes > Paradisaeidae > Lycocorax > Lycocorax pyrrhopterus. The sequence goes on along the minus strand of JACSVZ010000016.1, from coordinate 14,600,213 downwards.
GAACAATCCATGACAGCATGTCTGAAGGAATTCTGCTGAAAAAACTTACAGTAGCAAAAATGTCAGATACCAAACGAGAGGCAACACCCACACAGAGAATGTGGGTGACTGGGGGAACCTGTCAAGGAAAAGCAGGGAGACAGCACTACTGCCCTTAATAACATTTGTTGTGTATGTGGTCACAGAGATCTATAAACAAAAGTGAAACAATTACAACTCCTCAACCTGTAACCCCTGCTCCCCCCCCCCAGCTACGTGAACAAGTGGGAACAAATCTCAGATTGTAATAAAAACTCACAGATGGTTTCTGGAGACCTTTTAATTAACACTGCAGTTTCCACATGGAACAAGATAATCTCCCTTCTTACTGAGTAAGAGCAACAAACGAGCTCCCTTTAAAGGCAGATCATCAGGAATGGTACCTCCTTGTTCTGAAATGAGAGTGCAAATTAAGTGGCAACATTTTTATTAACGATGATTGCAGGATCATCTCAGAGCTTCTGGAGTGTCTGGGAGGAGGGCTGGTGCACACCAAAGGAATCAACGCACAAGGGAACATGGTGCTCATTAAAACGGTGAGTATTGTCCAAGAAATGGGAATGCTGCACGGACCGCGTTGGGCAGCAGGCAGCTGTACCAACTTCTAGATCACACATCCCTGGCAGCAAACATTTCTTAGCACAAAGAAACTGGTTTCTCTCCCATCCAGTCTGTTCAGACTGAATTTCTATACTGACAATAGTGACTAATAGTCCTTGTCAGTAGTGACTGATAACATGTCCTGGATGCAGACATCAGCCAAGAGGTGGAGATTTATTACGGTGGTATTGAGTTGGACAGAGAGGAATCTGGACATGGAGGTGACAGGTTTTGCATGACACAACCAATCTCTTCCACAACCCACTTTCTCATACCCAACTCTTCTCTAGCCTTCCTGCTGAAGTGACCTTCCTGTCACTTTCCTCCTACTTCTTACAAAGGAAACTATTAACACAAATGCAAGCATGCAAAATTTTTGGGGGCAGGAGATTTTTTTATTGTTGTTTTTTTAATGGCAACCAGATTGTTCCTTCAAAACAACCAGGACTTCCAGCAAGTTAATAGCTCCAGTCTATATCTGAGTGCTTTATTAAAACTGCTGTGCCTCCCCCTTTTTTTTATCACTTAAAGGCTGATACTGCAATACAAAAGACATTCGTGTAGCATAATGCGTAAAGAGGCCCGTATGCTCCTGAGACACTGAAGACTGATTATTACCTCTCTTTTTGATTTCTGGCTTCCCTGGTAAGTTTTAGTGGTCTTTGCAGATGGCTGTGAACCTTTCTGCTGGAATACTTATGCACTAGCTTATTGTAGCAGGTTGCTCTGCTGCTGCACTTCTTTCTCTGGGTCTAATCTTGGCAACTTATTTGCATTTGCACTTTAAAGAGATCTAAGGACCTTGGATAGCTTTATTCTACTCTGTGGTCCCCTAGCTTCCAGAGCCACGAAGCCACTTCAGCTGAGTCTTCCAAACCATCTCCAGAGACACCTGCAGAGACCACTAAAACATACCAGGGATGCCAAGAATCAAAGACGGAGGAAATCCCTCCAAGGAGGGAAAACTCCACAACCTCCCTGGGCAACCTGTGCCTGTGCTCAGCCACCCTCACAGTAAAATAACATTTCCTGGTGTTCAGACAGAACCTGTGTTTAATTTTGTGCCCATTGATTCCAGACCTGGAGCCAGCTGAAAAATCCAGCCCTGCCCAAAAAGTTTGCCCCGTTGTTTCCCAGGCCTCTGGGCTAATGCCCCCAGGACATGTGACATTGAGAGAAAAGACTGTATGAAACATGAGGAGACAGGAAACAGAGTTCAGTAGCTAAGGCAGGACAGTGATGACTTTTCACCATGACTTAAAGTAAATGCTCAGGTCTTCCAAAGACCTTTTCTACCCCACTGCTCCTTGATCCTCTTGAACACAGGTTTCCTTCTGCCAGGGGTCCATCTAGATGAGTATTTTGTTGCTGGTAGGGATGTACTGGCTATACTGGTGAAAAGTTTAAGAACACTGCCCACAGCCCTGGATCTCCAGCAATCTGTGGTATACTTTACAGCTGTCACATATTATGTGAAGAATACTTTTTTCTCTGTTTTAAGCTTGCTAATACTCTCTTGGAAAATGCCAGAGATGCTCAGACAGTGAGGCTCACCCCCCTCGAGACTTCCCAATGGGGCTGGGCTTCCAAGGACTCACCTCAATGCTTGAACTCATCTCCTTGTCTCTCTCCTCTGCACACCAACCTCTACGACGCTTTACTGTCTCCAGGACCTGCTTTGCCCCACTATGTGCCTACACCTAATTAGTTTCCTATTTGCTCTGCTCTGTCACTTCACATGAAACTTTTCAGGTCCCTTCCAAACTGCTGTGAGAGGACAAGCAGTCACTAAGAATACACCATCCTCCTTACAGGATGGATGAAACCCCTCCAGTCCTGGCCCAATTGCTTCATTAAAATATTGCTCCAGGTAAAAATGACTCAACCAATTTTGACAGGGGCCTCACAGCTTGCTTTCCACAGAATAGGACGGCTCAGTCACACTTTCCATCTTGCAACTGCTTTCTCAAAGAAATCTGCAGGTATTCCAACACTAAAGGTGATGGGATGTCCTTAGCAGAAAAGGGACAGACTAATAAAGCTACTGAGGTGCCATTTGTCTGGGCAATGAAGGTGATCCAAAAAAAAACAAACCGATGAAAAAGTGAAAATAATTGAATGGCAGAACTTCATTAGGAGTGTATATTTCAGTTAGCTGAGGTTGAAAAGGGCACGGTCATTGAATTGCTGAAGGCTGAAAACGTCCAGAAACACATTTCTCCTTCTCATTTATTCACCGTAATCTAAAGACCAGGTTAAATAAGTCCTCTTTTGCAGTCTGGACAGTTATTTTCTGCTGACTCTGCAGTCACACACTAAAGAACTATTCAGTGGCTTTTATTATTGAAAAAACAGAAAAGAAATGGAAAAAAAATAAAAAGGAAAATGACTGGTAGGGATTTTTAAAAAAGGTATCTAATCAGGAAATAGCATCATTTCAGATGCTTTCAAACAGTAAAAGACTGTAGGAGGGGAAGTAAAAACTGCAAATTTTTATTGGATTTGTGAATAATCCCCCTATTTACTGAAAGAATTGCTTCTGAATCTTTATTTTTCTCTGAATACGTATATTTGAGGAGTCAAGGCTATTGTCTCCATCATGTATTAAGCTAATACATTAATACATTAGCTGATTTATCTAAATGAGCAAGAATCATATGTAAGCCCACTTTTTCAAATATGTAAATCTGGTTTGTGTCCTCAACATTTTTGTTATGACAGCCTCAGAGTGATATAATTTACCTACCAAGCATGCACACTGTACTTGTTATGCAATTACCTATTCTGAGTATGGAAATTTGTCTTTGTCTTACTCAATGTGGATTTAGCTTAGTGCAGATGACAATGTAGTTCCTCTGAGCTATTCCTCCTTCCTTCCTCAAACATTTTTCAAAGGAAATGTGGTCAATATTTGCATTAGAACCACAAGATTAGGGTCATCTGGGATGTCAGTTTTAAAAATTATACTGCAGATTTGAGTGGTGGAAAGAAAGCAAGGAAGCAGCTGTAGCCAGGCTGCACAGAGCTCACCATGCACCAGCAGTCATTGCATCATTGGCTCCATCACTCGAGGACTCTATTTGGATGGTCAAACTCTTAAGCACAGCCATCCCTTAGCCCTGGGAAGATCAGACAGACAGATGGCTCCTACAGAGAGATGAGTTAGAAAGATGCAGGGAGGGATATTTTCACCACATGGATGCTGCCAAGTTTTGCAGAGCACAAGAGGTGCCCTGAGGTCTAGATCAAAAGCTAGTCCCCCAGGATCTTCTGAAGAAAAACACTTCCTCAGTTCAGCCAAGAACTTGACCAGAAGAGTAACTGCGGACACAAGAGACTTTCTGTTGAATTGAGGATATGCTCGTGTCCCTCATGACCTGTATAAGGCCACTGAATCAACCCCAGATATAACCAGCTCAAACAAGATGGACATGAACAGCTCCTGGCTCCCAGTGCTAGCAATTCATGGAAGTACAGCAATGGCCACTGCAGCCTTCTCTTAGGTGCGTTTTCAGTAAAAAATCCAAAGAATAGAAGTGAACGGAGAATCTACGCAAGGACACCAACTTAAAAATACACTCAGAATGCCTGGCAGCTTTTGCTCACTTCATGAAGGTTTCAATGACTCAAGATTCAAGAGTTGAAGGAGGGGAAGTCCATCATTGATAATTACACCAATGTTCACAGAAACTGTGAAACTGTTAACCATAAAGAATTTTACAATCTGAAGTGACGCCACTGTGAGCAGATTATACCGAAGTATTTGAACATGTGATTGATGACTACAGGCACAAAGAAAGGAGACACTGTGAAAGTGAAGATAAATAAAAGGACATAATGACCTAAGAAGTGCATGCTGCAGACTCTCTCGCAGGGTCTTTGGACAGATGTACGGGCTCCTATGAGAACTGTGTGGCTGAAGCTTTGGTTGCAGAGCACACAGCTCTTCCCAGCTTCCTCTTGCTGCCCTCAACTGCCTGCTGAGCATGGCAGTCCTCTGCTGTAGAGGATAATGGTTTGATCTTTCCCAGGGAAGACCCAAGGATAGAGATGAGCTCATACCCTGCCACAGATTTCAGTGGGGTCTTACAGCTTGACCATCTTGGTCTCTCATGCTCCAGAGACTCCTGGTATTTAGTCCCCTGAGAGGAAACTTTGAAAAGATCTCCTGGCTATAGAAAATTTCTTTTGGACAGTCTCCAAACAGATGACAGGAAAGAGAGTCCTAAATGATGAGCACAAACCTGAGCTTTTGAAGTCTGTAAATAAAAGGGGAAAGAACCGCAAGGCTTGTGATTACTTTGAAATCCCACTGAAACCATAGGGAGCTGCGAGTATTTACAGCACCACTGGTAATGAAGTAACTAGGTGTCAGAACAGTGATTTAGCTGAAAAACATGGTATCTACCTTCTGGGTTTATTCTTCCAGGTGGTGTCAGGCCAATTTATTCCATTTTGAAGTCACACAGTGATTTCCCTACTTCCCTGCATCATTCCAACCTGACAAACCTGAAAACCAAGTGCTTCCTTTTGCCTTTTTTTTTAATGAATAATAGAACTATCCCAAATAGCTGCCTCCAAACACTGCTGAAGTATTGGGACACTTCTTTGGTTGAGTAATGTGGGGCAAAGAGGTCAAACAGGGACAGGATGGCCGGGCTCAGAGAGAAACCCGGCTAGGTCTGGAGCAATTTCAACCCTGGAAGGCTTCAGGTGTGAGAGACTCAGGTGAGCTCATCTCTTTCACAGCACTAACAACCTGATAGGAAAAGGACATGTGAAGGAGAAAATCTTCTGAGGTAAAGAACAACGCAAAAAAACCTCACGCTGTCATGTAGTCACTCTCTTATCTCCTCAAGCTCTTACACAGTGCCCTTACCACAGCATCCAAGTGCCTGTCAATCACCAACATGCTTATCTCCACACTGTCTCCGTGGGAGGAAGAAAGGAATCTTATCTCCACCATACTGATGAGCAGCTGAGGCAGAGAGATTAAGGGCTCGATCTAGTTACCTTAACATAGGTTTCCAGTGCCATCTAAGATGTCCTGGGGCATGCAAGACACGCACAGGGCTGGCAGGTAGGATGCAGCTCCTAAGGGAGATCCATGGTCTTGTGGAAGCCAAGCAGGGGATGCTGGCACATTGCAGAGGGAGAGGTATGTCCAGGTTTAGACAACTGAACTGAATCACGAAGTCAAGGCAAGGTATTTGTGGGAGAACAGGGAGCTGAACCCTACAAACTGCCCTGTTAGCACCCTAAGTACAAAACTCCCACCTGCAAAGAAGGACACAACATTTTTTAAAATGTTAACTGCAGGCCTGTTTTAGTACTAAATAGTAGTACCAAACTTTGTGTGCCTGGGACTTCCAAGAAAAACTACTGCAGTCAGGAGCCTGTGTATTGTCTTCTTCCAGGCTGAGTATGAACACCCATCCACACCTTTTAGCCATTACCAAAAGGTCCCTATGGAATCTTCTAAGGATCTATGGAATATGGAGTTAATTCCTTGTCAAACTCAATAAAAACATAGATTGTCATACAAGGAGCCAAAACTGGTATCAGAGTGGCCTTTCTCCACCAAGCCCACAAGCCCAGACCTCATGCTGAGAGGTGAATGTACTTCATTGTGGCAGTATTTACAGAAAGACACTTTCATTTTAGCTCATGGCAAATCCCTGATGACGATTTAGGAGCTCGTAATGAGCTTATTGAGGAAGAATGAAAGGATGCTCAAGGTCACAGCACCCATAGGAGCGCTATCACTCTTGACATGTACAGCAAATAAGGTTCTCAAACAGCTGCCAAATCAGAAATAAGCTCCATGCAGAGAAGCTGTGCTGGCCTTGCTACAGGCTGGCATTTTGGTGCATTAGGCTGAGGACAGACTTGCTAAACCACTGGAGCAATTGGGACACTTGGTTCCCCTTTGCAACAGCTCAGTGCAAGAGGTGGTGGTGAAGCACAGCCTGGCAGGTCTGGTTGCTGGAGCAGCTTCCTGCAGCACAACCTGCAGCCACACAAGCATCTCTTCTCTGCCATTTGTCCCCTTTGGGTTGGACTGTGGCCATGTGCCCTGCAGGTCCACATCCCAGCTGCTACCTGAAACACAGGTTTAACCAAATAACCCCCAGGGATGAGCCTGATTTCAATTCTTCCTTCTGGCCTCCCTCTGAAGATAAAAAACACACATCAGACACAATCCTTTCCCCAGTCACAACAGGTACCCTCCATTGTATTCACAGCTTCAACAGTGAGCAGAATCTGATCAATGTCTTAATTTACTTAAGCCTCACAAAGACTTGAAAGAGGAGAATTATTTTTATGTTATTATTTTTTTATATGTGAAATCTGATTAGAATAATCCTGGCAAGGCAGAGAATGATAAGCAAATAGAAAAGTGAAAAAATGCAGTTTTGAAGGAGGAAATTGATTTCCTTCCCTCCCTCCAAATTTGAATAATAAACTTTCACAATGAATTTCTTTGTAAGAAACTCCTGGAGATGCAAGCAACTACAAAATACTTTGTTAAACCTTTAATAAATTGTCTCTCAGAGCTCCTTACAAAAATGGAGATTATTGCACCATGGAAGTTTGAGACATTCACACTTGGAATCCAGTGGGAAACGCTTCTATGGGGATGCAGAAAAAATTTACAAACTACTTGAAATTAGCCCATATCATGCAAGAAACTGAGGCTATGGGAGCCTGGGTGCTTTGCCACCAAGGAGTTACAAACCAAAGATAAGTGTGGCCAACAGGCACCTTTCTCTTTTCCACACCTCTCCTTTCTTGTGCAGAAAAGTGGATAATTCTCTCCTTTTTCTGGAAAACACTTTGAGCTTTGTGGTAAACAAGCCAGTCCTGCTATTACATCCCAGAAAGACATGATGATTTCCAGTTTCCAAAGCAGGCACTATTTCTAATCAATTACCATTTATTCACCAACATCATCAACCACTATTAACAAAGAACATTCGCTAAAAATTCATACTCCGATGCCTCAAAAAGGAACTGGTCTTCCATATATGCAGTGGCATGAGCATGCACCCATTCACTGGACTTTACCCCAAAGACTGAGCAGACCAGTCTCAGGGATTGTGGAATAAATACACTCATCTCAGTTTTCTAATGAATACCATGAATACCACTTGGTTTGCTCTAGGTATAACCCAGTGGTAGTGACAGCAGACACTAAAATATATCCCTCAATACCACAGAAATTGTACTGGTCCTTCCACCATTGATTGCCTTGTTACGTGATGCTTTATAGCTGTGCTTCCACCACTGAAAAAACCCAATGGAATAATATTTTCTGTTGAGTCCCACCCAATCCACCTCCAAGCAAAATCACCAGTGCAGAGTTGTCCCACAGTTCTCACTGAGTCTCTGGTCATGACTTGATGGCACAAGATGCCCTGGAGAAGGAATGACACAGTGCATGGCACTGTAAAGCACTACTGAAGCTCTGTGAATTCTGGACAGATCACCCAGCAATCCACCTGGATGGTTTCTAGAATTCCACCTAGCTCTGAAAAAAACAAGTATTTCTGCACATCAGAGAGCTTGCTATGTTACTGTCTCTGTTACTGGTTTCTTCCAGCTGTCACTGTGAGTGGCACTCACTGGAGGTGGACACTGAGTTAAATGCACCCACAAGGGCCACCCTCACGCTCATCTCAGTGAGAGCAAAGGGATGTACTGGGTGCTCAATACCTCTGAAAACAGGGCTTTAAGCTATCTGAAAACCCATGCCTGCTTTTGTTACTGCAAACAGTTTTCTTGTAAGACCTGGCTGTGCAGCTCCTGGAGGCATCAGCACATACCAAGTGTTTCTTTTCAGAGCACTGCTGCAATCCTGAGCTTCTCAGGAGCAGTTTCCTATTCTCCACCTGCCATCTTTTGAAGCCGACACCATAAACAACCCCAGCTCCTTGGGTGGCTGAGAAAGAGATATCTGTGGAGCCCTGAGCAACTGCACTTGACATATGGTATTAAGATGTGCAAGGGAACATGGCTGGCAAAGGACGACTCTCCTGTGGTTCTTTTGCCTGCTCCCATTATCCTCAATGATGACTGCTAGGGACATAAATGCTGAGGAGCCAGAAAAGAAATGTAATGGGAAGACAGAGGGAAAAGCAATCCCAGCCTACAGAGTGCACAGCTTTGAAAGCAAAGTGATTTGCGCAGACACAAGATACTACACAAATAAGTTGTGCTGCTGCTGATGCACCAGTTCCCTAAACAATCACAGTGATACAAAAGAAAACTTGTGATTAAGGCAAAGTATTAGGATAAGGGAGAACAGAAGGCCTAATCCAGTCTCCATGCATGACCTTGGGCATATCGCATCGCTCCTCTACACTCTATTTCCTTAATTACGTGATGAAGTTTCCCAGTTTGAGTGGAAAATTATCAGAGAGCATGGGAGAGCCCAGGAGGAACTCACAGGTAAGTGATAACAGATTCTTTTCTGAGCCTACCCCACTGGCCTCAACAGCCCCAGCTAAGTTAATTACTCACACTGTCAATGATCCAGATGATCCAGACACCTTCAGACCCACACATCCCTGGAGGCCAGTCATGGGATGCAGCTTTAGGCAAAAGGACTGCATTTTAATGACTCTCTATCTAGCAGACATGACAGCCACAGGCTGGGTCCTGTATCTGTGTGGCGCTCCCATCAGACAGTAGAGTGACAGAGCACATCCCTGACCCAGTCTCCCATCCAAAGCCATGTTAAGCATGAGCTCTCACTCCTTCTCCCAGTCCAACACTGGCAGGTGTCACCAGACGACCCACCGCTGAATTCACCTCAAGCACTTCCAGAGTCCTTCCCTTTGCTCTGTTCCCTTCCTGCTCAGCCCGGTGTATGGTGGGATTCTCTGGCATCCATGGGGAAACTCTGCTGTGGGCAGTAAACATAAATCATCAACTGGGGACCAGGGTTTAAACCAGAAACAATCTTGAGTGCAACGGGACTGTGAAGATTTTAACATGGTTGGCCAAGCTGTAGTCTGCTCTTAGATGTGCTTTGTATTTTTTTTCCCCTAAACAAAAGCTCAGCATTTGTAGATGCCTTCCTATCACAGCAGGTGTCTACAGGACATCCACAGACATCTCCTGTGGACAAGACTGTGGTGAGCCTCTATGAAGATAGACAAGCAGGAGGTAAAAAAGACACAGAGTATCTCTAAGGACAGCACAGCCAGTGCTGTTTAGCAACAGCTTCTGCAGCATGTCAGGAGAATCAAGGAGGGGAAGTGCTTTGACCAGCCAAAATGCCCAGAGCAGTAGTAAGACGTGCAAGAAGATGGAAGTTGCTTTGGACAAGCCAGTGTAACAGCTGTGAGACTTCTCCTAAGAACTAGGAGGGCAACAACCAACATCATGGAACCCAGCTGTTGCACACTGCATGGTGCTCTTCTCCTGAGCTGGCTGGATCCCTGGCTAAGATCCTTCTTCCAGCAGTGTGCTCTACCCTACTGGGAAGGAAGGGGCTCTGTGCAGCCACCTAATCGGCATGGGAATAGACGCAGTACAGAAGAACGGGATGCAGGCAACAGACAGCAGCCACCAGCTGCAGAGGGTGACGGTTCTCCTTGGCATCGAGTACAGTCCAATGCTCAAAACCCCTCAGCAGCCCCAGCTCCACCACCAGCAAGTATCCAGCCTCAGGAGGAAGGGGGAAATCTCTCTGCAGTGCACATGAAATCAACTTAGAGCAATATGGGACAATGTGGGGAATCAAGCCACCAGAAGCAGGAAAGTCACTTTAAAGGCATGGCTGGCATGAGTGCAGGGGCTTCGAACACTAAGCAGGAACACCAAGAACTGCCCTTCTCAACCCCTGCTTGCTTCACATTCCTGCTGTGGGAAGCAACAGCACAGCATGGCCACTGTGCTTGAGGGAATGTCAGAATTAGGCTAAATCTCACTCCTCATCTCACTCTGCAAGTGCCTAGAAAGTTGGACATTATCTTTCTTGGTGCCTCCTCACTCAACAGCCTTGTTCAAAATCCTTGAGGTTCTATTTTCTTCTCTTCTATTTCATGCTTACAATGATTTAATGGTGGGAGAGAAAAGGCTGTGCAGGAGATTCATACCGATTGCTATCTCAGGGGCTTTAGAAAGAAGCAGATAATCTTTGTCCAGCTGCAGTAATTCCTCTGCAGTGTTCCACACAGCATCTGGGAGTCTGTAAGGTGTGCATGCAGCTTCCAAGGGCTGTTATCAATAATGCACTTGATGTGCAGCCTTCAGCAGCTGACCAAGGAAGTGTCTTATAAAGAGAAGGAAATCCTTTGGTCTTCTCAGGAGGAAAGTGGTGAGGAGATAGAAAGACTTACCATCGTTGCGCCACGTCTAATTTATATCAAGGGGTTGTTCACATTTCAGAAAGCTTTTAGCAGGGGCTGGTGCACTGGTATGTATTTGCGGGATTAGGGAGCACATTGTGAATACCAAAACACTTTCAACTTACTGCAATCAGCTAACTTATAGGGAAGAGCTGCATGAAAGACTACCACTGCTCCCAAAGCACAGCTCCTCTGCACCTCGGATACCATCAGTATGTGGGAGGTGGCAGGACACCCTCAGAGTCTCTTTATTGCCTTCTCAATGGCTGAGACATTGAACCACCATATTAAGCTATGACTTATGTGTGTGTGTGAGGGATTTATTGATTTCACAGAGGAATGATTAATTTAATGTCATTTAAACATCTCAGGGCTTGTCAGGCTTTTCCACAGAGGAGTAGCCACCTCCACACAACAAAGTATGCAATCCCTAGTTCATCAGCAGGAAGAAAGTCCCTTTTTAATCAAGCAAAAGCTGTTGAGGTGTCCACAGGCGTAAGAATACGTAGTTTGCACCTGCTAAGATAAATCTGCTGGTTTGGGTATGTTGTCCAAAACACACTGATGTGAGAGTGGTAAGAAGTGGTTAAGGAACAGGAAAAAGGATGACAGCACTAAGGTGAGCAGCAGAAGCTGTTGGAAAGTGTAACTAAAGAACAGCAAAACTGCTGCAAGCAAATGAAATTAGTCACAAAAGATTAAGCATGTAACCTAATTGCAGGCAGAAAGGTGATGATATACCATAAAGGGCCTAATGGGTACCAGTCCAACAACGATTACTTGGTTCTCCAGTCCTGTAAGCAGTCTAAAAACAACTGCTGGTGCAGAAGAGAGTGTTTCATTTAAGTTTGGTAAAGAAGGACCAAGCTGCAAGTCCAAACTCTGCTCTGAATCATCCTGTCTGGGCTCAGCCTCCAGCAAAGTGAGGATTTTCTCCTCTTATTCATGATGCAGAAGAGGCCATGACTTTACTACTGGAATTCTCAAAATCCCCAACTTCTCATAATCCTGCATCTATGATTATACCTACTCCCTCCTGCACTGCACCACTGTGTGGGGCTGGTGGCCATGAACCATGGCCATTGGGTCACTACAAACTTCTCTAAAGAGGTCCCAAGCCTACAGGCTGATCAGAATTACTGACAGCACAAACAGGAATGTGCAAGCACATCCAGTGCCCTGCTTGTTATCCTGCACTGTCTCAACTTCCAGGGCAGGACAAGGACCAGCTGGTGGGGTGAACGAGCCTTGTATGTGTTTGAGCTCAGGTAAAGGTCAATGTGTGAAACAACCTGCTCTGCAGGACGTTGGTTAAACTAACTGTGCTGCAGAGGGCTTGGGATGATTGCTAAACTGACCTGCTCTGCAGAAGGTCCAGGGCGAAGCAAAGCCTCTATTGTAACAATGACTGTCTTGTGTCATCTTTCTGCCCTAAAGAATCAAGGACTTCTGAAGAATGTGCCTGTCCCCATGGTGTTGGGTGGCATCATGTCAAAACCCTGTGGGCCCCATCCTAGAACCTCCTGTACCATTCCAGAGGCAAAAAAAACCCATGGAAAAAACCCAGCTGTTACAACAAATATTAATTCATTCAAAATTTACAAGTTGACTAATATAATTAAATGCTCTAGAAATAAACAACCAGCAGATCTGACACACTCAGCCATTTCCCCTCAAGGCTGACATTTTTAGTCTCCCAGAAGGGTTGGGCATATTTTTTTAAAAAAGTCAGTCCCTGTGGCAGTGGCTGTGGTGGGTGAGCAGGACAGGCCCTGCCTCTGCTGCAGGCTGCTTTCCCAGTGCTCTCCAAGCCCTGTCACAGGGCCAGCATGCACAGGACACAGCCTTTGCAGTGCCACTCTGGCACACCTCAGATGCCATGAGGCCAGATGCAAGGACCAGGCAAGGCTCAGGAGGCCCTGGAGCAGATCCAGAGCCGTGTCCTGCCTGCCTGCTCTGCTGCCAGGCTGCCTTTGGGCACTGCTGCTGGCAAGGTGCCCCTGGGCTCCTCCCTGCTCGCACACAGCTCACAGGCTCCTGTCACAGCCCCGCTGGCCATCCCACACCTCTGCAGAGCCGAGCACACTTGCCAGCACACAACACCTCACAACACATCAGAGCAGGGACAGCAGCATACACAGACCCCTCCACCCTGTGCTCCCTTTCAAGGATGGATGCACTGCAAGAGAAGATGGGTAGATTTGGAGTTTTCCTTGCAGCATGGAGTGTCTCATTCAGAAAGATGCCAAAAGAAGCAAGTGGAAGAGGCTGGTAATCCCCATAGCCTGCATCCCTGCGACAGGGGTCACCAGGGAACACAGATTGACAAAAGAACCAAGGTGCAATTCCAGCACTTCCCTGAACTAGATCTTGTACACGCACATTTCAGGCCAGGTCCGTAACCCCTGCTGTGCATGTCTACTTCACCAATTTCAGGGGGTTCCTGTGCCAGAAGCCAGCCCTGTATCTTGGGATCCATGGTAACAAGAATTTATAGCACCTGAACTGAGTTCCTGTGATTCAGAGACCTCAATAAAATTATTTTTGTTTTGCAGATGCTTAGTCAGGACGTTACCCTTTGACAACAAAGCAGGGATAGTTCAGGCTCCCACCCAAGCCTTTCTGCTACAGTACCCTACATTCCCCACTGTTTCAGTCAGTCTGGCTTGAAATAGCCCAGGGACTGTCTCTCCTCCTTTTCCCTGGAAAACTGCATTGCAACTCAATGTTTCCCATTTTAAAAGTTTACTATCACTTGGCTCCCAGTTATAATTACATGCACATGGTCAGTAAAGTTTTTTCCTTGGGTTTTTTAGCCTCTCTCCAGCTTTCACCTCCAGAGCTGTTAGTCACTGTTTGGCAAAGGCACACCATTTCCTAGTTTTATCCATTCTGTATTTGAGTTTGGTATGATTATAAAGGAGATCCAAATAATTTCATTAATACACACCTGACCTCAGTCAAACATATCCTCACTCAAAACTTTCCTTGCTTCTTTTCATATGTCCTGGACCCAGGAAGGACAATATTTGTCCTCCTTCCACTACAAAATAAAACATTATAGTCCCACGGTAACCCTGGATATCCTGGAGTTCTGCCTAGGTTTCGTTTCTGGAAAACAGACAAACTATTTGACAATAAATTAATTTTAAAATAGACACTGGATAAATGGTGTTAAAAACAAGCAAAGCAGGCTGGAGAGTTTTAGGAAAAGCCAAATACTAGGCAGGTAGCAGAGAAAGAAGCTCAGTTATCAGCCAGTCTTGCACCCCCAGATAGCAGGATGCAAAGGAATGGCAATGAAAGGGACATCTGCCATAAATGCCTCTCCAGAAGGACATTTTGACAGTCATCTTTTGATTTTTGCCTGCTGGGACAAATGCTCCACTTGTACATCATTTCTGCTAAACAGGGGCTTCACCACACACTGTCCTGCCCTCAGTCTAGACATGCGTTAAGAGTTTCCTTCCAAAATCCAACTCTAACATTGTATTGCCATTGACTGTTCTACTTTAACCTCATCATTTCCCCTACAGTGGTTAACTGATCACACACAACACACAGGACAAAACCAGGCAAGCTCTATGCAATGCTACTGCTGCCTAGCACCTGCTCCAAAGGCTTTGCCTACCTGCTTATCCAGGTTTAGGCCTGCCTGGCCTCGAGGAAATCAGCAAAAGAAACATTGTGCAGAAGATGGCAGCCTCCACTGATTCATCTCTCTGATTTCTCCTCTTGCCCTCACTTTAATTTACAGCAACCCCTCCCTGCCAGTGTTCTACCCTCCCTCCAAATTTCAAGGCAATCATGTGGGATCAAGATGCTGCACCAAAATCTAAACATTTTGTTCTGATTTTATTAGGAACGATAAGGCAATATAAACCACTCTCAAGTTCTTTCAAAATGGGAATCTGTAATGTTTCTTTGGGGAAGTATCAAAATGAGATGAGTCAGCACCTCTGGAGCATTTTCCCCCAATTTTCTTCCAAAATGAAATTTCAACAAAAGATCATAATGCATCCCAACACTGACAGACCACTGCTCACAAAGAACATCCCATCCCTGCTCCTCCAGCTGGTGTTAGGTAGATCATTTCATGTTCCAAAGTAACCTGTGTAACTAAGGCTAAGAGAAGTATCTTTTTATTGAAGCTTACTTAACCTTTATAATTTGAATTGCTATCAGATAAGACAAGGTAACAGCAGCTAGGAAAGCAGGATTAGGCCCTGCTATTACTGATTTTGTCCTCTGAAGGTGTCTTGCTCGAACAGCAAAGTCTGATCTAACTCATTCCAGATGTGAATAAGGGGCACACAGTCCCATCCCTCCTTGAGGGAGCTGCACCACGGTGCTGTGCTGGTAAGTTCAGGGAACACAGGTACTTCAACAGGATGCCAGATGAGAAACCTGCTCCCTAAGAGCCACAGAATTTCACTGTGCCACTCTCCTCACCTTACGAGCAGAACATGGATGGCAGCACCTCACCAGTGGAAAAGGGACCTCTATTAATGACAGCTGTATTTACAAGTTTCCATGCTACAAGGGTGGCATGCCAGGGTGCCTGCCAGGAGCTGAATTTTAGGAACATTCGATGCAAGGCAGGAATCTGCTCCCAGGGGCTGGCTCTTCTCAGAACAGCTGTTTCCTTGAGTATCCATTTTGTTCCCATATCTATGAATAAGTCAGGGGACAGGAGGAGTTTTGTATCTCCCAGTTAATACCTTCATTCAGCGAGCCCCTTTAAACAGCCAGGGAAGAAGAGCAGATAC
Organism: Lycocorax pyrrhopterus obiensis; assembly: GCA_014706295.1. Classification (NCBI taxonomy): domain Eukaryota; kingdom Metazoa; phylum Chordata; class Aves; order Passeriformes; family Paradisaeidae; genus Lycocorax; species Lycocorax pyrrhopterus. The sequence continues at coordinate 14,584,447 of JACSVZ010000016.1, read as the reverse complement.
TCTGGAGAGAAATTAAAAGCACATTACATTGGTCTCCTGCTGTGCTTTGCCTTTGGAGACATTTCTCTCTCTCTCCACTGACCTGGCTCCCTAATGAGGCATGTAAACTAGGGAATCCCCCCAACAAGTGTGCTTTCTTGTATGGTTTGCAACATGTCCAGGATACTTGCCTGGCCTAACTGTACTTCTGACCAATTCAACTGGTACCACTGGAGGTCAAACAGGAATTAAAGAAATGGCATTGGCAGGAGCGGGTTTAATGCCCCAAGCCTATTAGGGGAGAGAATGCAGCATTATTGATTCCAGCCCCTGACCTTGGAGTGATGTAAACAGGAGTGCAGCAGCCCTAGAGGAGTTGTAGCAAAACAGTTATAGCATTGCAAGCAGATTAAAAATACAGTTAATATACATACTTCCCCAGATGCTTGTTTGTTATTATGCAAGACGTGTTTATTATGCAAAATGATAAAGCAGAAAAGAAGGAGAGGAAAAGAAAATGAAAAGACACACTGAGCTTTTAGTGTGACTGGGGTTTTCTCAATGCTGCTTAGATTTTTTTTTTTATTGTGCATAATCATTCCCTTATTAGCAGGAATCTTTGAAGTGATTCAGGATTTAATTTCAGCAGTTCAAACTCACAGGTTTATACTGAAAAACCATAGTGAGCTCTTGTAAGTGACCCATTTTTTCTTCCTCTATATTCTCTATCTCTGCTAGGGTTTTCTAAGTCTTCCCAATAAATTATGTATCACAATTTGCCATTTAAAAAATAATTAGAACTCTGAGTTAAACAACAAGGAATATCTGAGAGCAATACATTTTAGAAGAGAAGTGTTTTGCACTTGGGGCAAAACCAATCCCAGCTGCAATGCCACTGAATTATACATATCATCGTATTGAGAGCTGCACTTTCAGTGTACTTGGAGTGATTGGGTGAACCTGTGGAGACTCTACAGCCTCATGACAAAGATCTCCAGGAGAACCAGGTTTGCCTCCCAGCCAAACAATTCACAGATCCTCCCGTTCCCATGCCCCTGTGAGTTGTTGCAGGGCTAATAGAGGGAAAGATGGGAACCAAGGAGAGAAACTTCACAAAGAAAAGTTACACTGTAGTGGGAATTAATTTGCTGGTGGAACTATTAACTCCAGACAGACAGGAGAGCATGTTCTGTGTCTTCTCCCGTTAGGATTAGGCTGTAAACTCACTGGAGCGGGACAGACCTCTTTATTCCATGTTTCTGAATCCTGTGCAACAACCAGCCCTTGGTCTCAGCTTCCCAAGCGCTGAGGCACCACAAACAAGTTATACCCATTGCCCTTCATTCATTCTGTGCATTTTTACTTTGCCATCAAATGCTAACAGTGGATCTTCAGGAGAGTCATGTCTCTCCCCAGAACAGGCGCTGACTGAAGCCTTTGTGCACCACTGGGGAATTTTCAGCTGCTGTACATTACAGGAAATCAAAAGGGAACAAACCTATGACTCTGCAAGCTTGCTATGCAGACAGTGGTTTGCATCCTACTTTCTGCAAAGCAGGATGCCTCCAACTGAAACATGACTTTCTTGTCTACTTATCACCTAATTCCCATGTCGACCTCAGAGACAGCAATAACCTAGTCTGGGGGAAACAAAATCAGGTATCTTGTGTAAGTAAACAATGCACAAGTCCCAAACAGCTGCTTCACAAACAAAAAAGGTTAGCATCTAATAAATTTAGGCCTCTAAAGCTGGCTAGGAATATATGGTTGGCTTCAACCCAGCAACCCAACCTCACACTATTCCTGCCTGAACAGATGAGGTAGGGATGAGGAAACTCATTGCTGAAGGTATCGATGTAGCTGAGCCCATCGGAAAGTCTTGCATGTTTCTACAAAATGCTGTCTCACCACCTTTGGCTTTAGAGGACTCTACTCAGCCCTACTTTTGTGCTAATCAACACCAGGAAGACTTTTTCCAGGGGCTGGTTATTCTAAGCTCATTCATTCAAGAGCCCATTGGCCCAAACTCAGGAGCTGGCACAAACCATCCCTAAGACCAGCCTGATAACAGCCTCTGGTCTGATCCAGGGCAGACGTCAGCCAAGACCTCAGCTGTCACACAGAGATTAGGTATCACCAAAAAACCCCAGAAAACAAAACCAAAACAAACTCACAGTGATGACATGTTCAGTTACAGCATCAATCTGGGTTCAAGAGGAGGGAAACAACCCCAAACCAAACCAAAAACAAACAAACAAACAAAACCCATTACCCTGGACAATTTTATCTGAAACCAGTCCTGGTCTTGAGGGTGTTCTAAGAAGTCTTTGCAGGACTTCCATGCAGCATGGAAGGCAGCCAAGCAATTAATTTATCAATTGGTCTGTGTGAGTGAACAATATCTGTGGGGAATGTTGACGCATTTTTTTCAGAAATACCCCAAAAAAGGCTATCGGAAAAAAAAAAGTACATGCACAGAGAGAGCAAAGCTGTAGTTTAGGGTCTGCTAAGCAAAGAGCAGGGACAAGGTGTCCCTTGGTGTGGTCAACAGTGAGGTCCAGGCAGCAAACCTAGGGACCCTCACCCAACAAGGAAATCTGCAGCAGCCAAAAGAGACTGCCTAAACAGGTCGAGCTCTTCTCAGACACATCCAGTTCTTTCATGGCATCCTGATCTCATCCCTTGTCCTTTACGATGGGCTTGACCCACACTCCCTACTTGTAACACACTTTATCCACAAATTTTCTATTTTCTTGCTTTGGGGTTTGCTCCCAAGCACAGTGAATTCGTTGATTTACTGCTGCAAGACAAAGACAGAGCCACCAGTCATCATAAGGAAAATATCCAAAAAGTTCCATCACCCTGGAGTAGAAATGGGCCAGTATCACCCATTTACTGCAAGCAGAAACCTTGGATCACATTGATAAAATGAACAGTTTCACTCTTATTAGCTCAGACAGAGCTCAATGCCATCAAGCCGTGGCCTGTAATGAGGTTCACTTCATTAACCACTGGCCATCACAGTGCATCCTTCCCCATCAGCCTTCCCTGATTAACCTTCCTACTTAAGACAGGCACACTTGCTGGAAATAAGCAGGCCCCATTAAACCACCCTCACTTGAATACATGTGTGATCTGGTGCCTTTTTAGACCCTTGAAATGATTAACGGATGTGTTTCCTGAACAACATGGTCTTCCTGCTGACTACCTCTTGGTGTGTCCCTCCCGCCCTTTATATTGTGTCTCACTACTACTAGAAAGAGATACTTTTTCTCTGCATCTTCTCAAGTCTCTCAGCTGTCAAACATCATTTTTCCAATTCTCTGTTTCTTCTTTTGCCCAAGACCCACACCCTTCCCTCCCCTGCACTATCTGTTCAGAAAATGATGACCACTCATTGGTCCAAGAAGACCCCATTGGCTGGCTGTGGCTCTGTGACACACTCTGATTTCCTGCAATCCTCATTTACAGGACATTGGTGGTACAAGGAGCCTCAGCACTGGGCCAGAACCCTGTTCTGCACGGCACAAACAGGACAAAGCATCAGTCCTGAGCCCCTGACAACGTGCCCAGAGGGACACGTGCACAATAATGCAGTACCACACCGTGCTTGGTATTACCTTTAGGACTCTGATAGCTTTACAAAAAGAGGAAGTTTTCATTGTTAGTAAAGCAATTTAATTTATTTAGAAGCAGTCAATTATGTTTACTGGGCTATGAAGGAACAGGAAGCGTCTGGCATCCACAGAGATCCAGATTGATCTCTCTGTCTCTTCTTGACAAGCAGCCAGTTTTGAGACCTATCTCGCCAGGCATACTAACACATCCACTTGTTTTCCACCCTGAGCTGCTGGGGAGACAGAGCCTTGTTACATCTCAAGGGAAAAGGGGAAATCCCAATCATGTAGTGGTATAAAACTGACCAGGAACAAAGATGGAAGAAGGAAAAATTGCATAGAGCAACCCCAGCTGCTGTATTTTCAGTGGTTCCATTTCCATGCTCACATGCACTTTTAAAGCAAAGTAAGTGCCCAGACAAGAGCAGAATCGCTGCACTGTAAATGTACACAAAGGCAGAGGAGATAAGAATCTGGCTATACACTGCAAAGCTATCATAACTACAGAAATGAGAAGTGTATTATTAACTATCACTTTTTACTATGTAGAACTAGAACAAAGTTATTTGAAGCATAAAAATTCTGGCAAAGGGCTGCCATATTTAATAAATCACCGAATCAATTATTCACTGTGAAAATCAATTACTTACTTTAAATGAGAATCTTACGAATAACCTCATGCCCTTTCATGCCATCTAAGAAAGCTGTAAGGGAATTAGTCGGCAAAAACTGCCGCACTTATCTTTTATGTGCATTAAAAAGACCACACAAATACGGGGAATTTCTGCCAACAGAATAGTCCAGAACCCTTTTAAAGGAGTCAGGGTATTGCTGTGGATTTACACTGCAGCCAAAAGCAGAGTATGACCCATTGGGGCACCACCTACGATCAGGTATCTGGGAGCAATTCAGAAGCAATCCCATTGAGTCCATGGCATTTCAAAAATGTGAAATCAGAATATGACCAGCCAACTCTATACAACCTCCTCTACAACGCGACCTACGTTAAGTACGTACTCAAAGGAACAGAAAGTGTATCTTCACAGGTCAGGTATTACTGCCACAGATCTCCGTGGAGACACTTTAAAGTGAATTGCATGGCCTTGCACCAGCTCCCCCTGCTCCTGCTTTTAAAGGTTTGCTGATACATGACTGTTTTCAGAAAAAGCTGGAAGTCCCAGCACAGTGTGCTTCCTCCCACCTACAAAACCAAGGCACTCCAGGAGCCCAACAGTGCAAAGTACTTACTGAGCTGTAGAGATATCCCTCAGCGTTCATGGCAACGTACAGACCTGCCTTCACCCCTTGGATTGCCACCACACGTAGACCCACAGGAATTAGATTGAAAAGGGCTGTGGAAAGAAAAGAAAAGCAAATGTTATGGACACATCACCCTGCATGGCCACCGCTGCTTTTGCCCCAGGGCCAGCCCACCCCACTCCTGCCTCTTCACAAAAGAGACTGAACTAGAATCAACCATCTGCTTCCAGCCATAGGGAAGGACTGCAGCCATGGAGCTGATGGTGAAAGAAAATTTTTAAAAGTACTGAGTTTGGCTGCCTCCCAAATGCCTTAACACACCCATCAGTCTGTCTGATCACTGCCTTTGCAATGCCAAGGGCTCATCCGTGCTCCCAAGCGAGTGCATCGTGATGGCTTTCTGAGGGCCAGCTGAGCCAGGGTAACTGCACACATACAGACTTTGCCTGTGGCAAACACAACAACACAACTCAGTTTAGCTCACCCTGAAACACATTTAAGCCTAGTCACACTTTCCTGCATTTGCCATATGCTAAAAGAGTACACACTCAGTGACCATGGCCAGGAGGATGCAAATTAACCTGACTGTATGTTTGCCCATGTGATCCTGGGCTGTCAAGGGAATGAAGAAACTCAAGAAGAAATAGTGCTACACTCTAGGACTTCAGTATTGCTCCTCATTCAGGAGCAGCACTGGAGAGGACAGAAGAGGACAAGATCTTGCATTATTCAGTTTTAATGCAGTCTTATTGATTAAAGCATTGCAACCACTTCCTCCCAGTTAATTACTTTATTGCTTGATTCCCACCCAGCAGACCCTGTATCTCATTGAAAGACCCTTCCCATGAGTATGTACATTAATGTACTGTCAGGCTTTTGCTACATTTCTAACAGCATGGGCTCAAAGAAGAGACTATTATCATTACTGATAGACTAAGCACTGAAGCATTAGCATGGCTTTGTTTCTACTGGACAAGAGTATTTAGATGTTGCAGGATCTCTTGTGCTTCAACTTAAAAAGAACTAACTAGAATTCATCCCAGGAAGCTGACGATACAGAAAGATGGGCACAGGGTCAGGCAGAAATATAAGCACAAACACAGCGGAGATACTTCACTCAAGGTATCTTCCCACACAACAGCCCTGAAACAAGAACATGCAATGCCACTTTGCTCAGGACATCTACCAGGTGTCTTGGCTGAGCTGGTTTCAAGGTTGTCTCCAAAAGATAAATTCCAGCACATGTATCATTTTTTTCTTCACTTAATTCCCAAGGAAAACTCGATGACTCCCCTCAATGAGCTGCCTAAAATGGAGGCACCTCAAGTCTAGTGAGAAAAACCCTACTCGCAGCCCCTTCTTGTGCTTTTAAGCACCATATTCAGTAAAACATCAAAGCATGTGCTGAAGTCTTACCAAATCCAGTGCCTGTATTTGTGTTTCTGGGGGAGAATGTCAATAGACATTGCCATTGTATATGGCAAATGCAGTCCAGCCTGGGTATTGGTCTGCGAATAATTGGAGTCAAAGACAGTGCTACTCCACTACTGTCCCTAGACAAGACTAACACACCCCAGAGTAACTATTCAGCATTAAAAGTGTTACCTATCCCTTTCTCCCTACCATGAAGGTCTAAAACCTTCTGCAATTAACAAGTCTATAAGCAATTCCCCTTCCCTATTTCTTCCTCCTACTGAAAAATGGAGCATATTACGGCTAATAATGAAACAAAATAGGTGTCATCATTCATTTCCTACAGCCAATTTGTCTTGCATAGAAAACTTGTGACAGATTGTTAAAAGCATTCATTAGGCAGCAAGGTGATAACACCCAGAATTAGTGGTTGAGAAGTTCCACTTGGAAGCATCCACATGTTTCCAAATCTCTTTCCACCTCTACATGCAAAAGGAGCACAGGAACAATCCTACAGTGCTATGCTACAGTAGGAGGACCACTACCAGATCCCAAACTCTCTGGGGTACTGCTGCACCCATGATCACGGCAGAGCATCTCCTCCTCAAACGCAGGGGAGCAAGCGGACAGGCAAGGATAGGGACACAAAGCTGACATAGGTAACTGGCAACCAAAAGAAGTTTTAGGAAGCAAGTATCTTCCTCTATTATAAAAACTAGCAGTTTGGGTCAATGAAGATTTTGCAAATTCCCAGAGCTATGTCTGCACTCAAATCTAGAAATACCTTTGCAGAAGTTGATATCTTTTAGTATCATGCTTCCAAATAAATATTCAATCTTGGTTTAGAACAGATTTTAAAGCTTATAAGCTTTATTGTAAGAATGTAAAAATGGGGGGGAAACCCCTCAATCAACCTCAAAAGCAAGATGTCTCATTTTTTGGCAGGAAAAAAAAATTCTGATGCATTTGAAACATCAGATTTGAAAATGGGAAAGAGGACTAGCTGTGGTAGAATAGAACTGGACACTGGGTGTGCTGATGTGAAAAAGAGAAAAATTAAAAACTGCTTTTAAAACTGTTTCTCAAATGCAAATAGCACATATTCTGTGCCATCTGCAGCTTCATGGAAGGGGCGTGCTCTTTTACCCCATGGGCAAAAGAAAAAAAAACCTGAAAATGTTGAATATTTGTGCCCCTTTTCTTTCATTACATCTTACCATCTTCAACTAGCAGTATTTACACCTGACCCTACTACTTCTAGCACACTCCAGTCCTAAACCCACGAGTATGTTGTCACTGTTACGTTACAGTAATTTATCAGCTAAATTCTGAATGCATGTTTCACTATGGGTCTAAGTTCTCTACAGAAATGAAAGAGTGAGGCAAGATCTGCCCTGTACAAGGTGTGGTCTATATGCTCAGCTTTAAACAGTAGTAAGTCATTGGAGCTAAATTCATTTATAACAGGTGATTTGTTCTCGAGCAAGATGCTTGTGCTGCACGTGAATAACAAGAACTAATGGAAGATGCAATAGGCAACAGCAGCCTCAATGCACCATGAGGTGGTGAGGATTAAGATCCTGAGGGGAGTGGGGAAGGCTGCTGAGATGATCAAGAGGCTCTGGTGGAACACATCTAAAAGAAGAAACAGAGGGAACTGCATTTGCTTAGCTCAAAGAAAGGAAAACCACAGACAGATTCTTCTCAGAGGAACACAATGAAAGGACAAGAGGCACTAGACAAAAGCTTCAAACAGAAATGAAGACTGGATGAAGAAAACTCTCTACAAGAAGAATAGTGGAACCTGAGAGGTTATGGAATAGCTCATTCCTGGAAATGTCTGAAAGAACTACACAGGGCTCTGCATAGCTGAAGATAACCCAAGTGAGATGCTGGAATGCAAGCCTCCTTAATCTTTTTGTGTTTCTGGCTGGAAAGCCCCAAACAATATCCTAGATATGCTGGGCTGTTTCGACCTGGTCAGTCCAGTTCACCTGTCCTTTCTGTACTGTCCATTTGCCAAGGCTTTTCAGATGTTCAGCAGGATTATGTGGGCAGACAAGGAAGGCCACTTGCTCTTAGGAAGGGGCATTACTCTGCTCAGCCCACGGAAAAGCAGTAATAATGCAAGCACTGACAGCAGCAGTGAGCCCTGAAAGGCCATTTGAGATCACTGGAGCTGGAAGGAAAGGATACTGCCCCAAGATCGGGTTCATACATCACACTAAGAACACAAACAGGGGCCTCACACACCATGAAAATGCACTCCAGTGGGAAGAAAACTCTTCACATATCACAATGCCAGCAGCCAGAGAATGTGCCCCCTTGCTTACGCTGAGATGGCATGTCTCTAACGGCATGGCAGAAGGAACAGATGTCCCAAGTGCTGGTTCCTGGGAAGCTGGCTGGATGCCCATTCAAATGCCATTAGAACTTGGCTTCTGGGTTTTTTTTTTTTTTTTCTTTAAGTGAGAGGAGGTGGAAAATAAATGCCATCAGCTTCAAGAACGCACATAAAATGGGCAACAAATAATTAATTGAAAAATTGCTTAAATATTAGCAGTTCCTCTTGTATAAATAAATGGGTTTTTATTAGAACTTTTAATTGCATCAGATGTATCTGAGGGACATGGCATGTCTCATTTTAAATATTTATTTTGCCCGAGTAAACCAACCTAATGTAGTCCATGAAAATTATGCATCCTTTCACAATGCTAATTTGAATAATCAGTGTGGGGATACAGAACACAAAGCAATGTATGGAACACGGTGTTCACCAGCTGTTTAACTGTGCTAAGATGACTTCTGCATGGAAAATAGATGGTCATCTAGAGTGGGAAGGATCTTCTCCTGTGGCCCTCAAGAGTGCCCTTCCCTGCCGTGGATGCAAGTTAACCAACCCCTCTTCAGGGATGGAAAAATATTATTTAACTAGTCTTTGATGAGTTTTGCTCTGGCACACACTTCTGACTGGCTTGTCAGGAATCTTCTGGAGAAGCACTTCAAAACAGAAAACAGCAGTGAAGCAAATCTGTAAGCGGTTTACTTAGACAAGTAACTTTTGACTTTCTTCTGGTCAAAAATTGAGATTTTTGGAGGAAGAGAAAAGAAAAAAAGACACTAGGCCTTATTTTGGCGCTTCCAAAGGGAAAAATGTGATTTCCTTTTGAAGCCATAACTGGAAGCTTTGCATAGTTTATAATGTTCATTCAAACTGAAGATTTATGGAGGAGACCATGTGGTAAAAAGTTACATAAAATTGAATAAAGCACAGTCCTAATTTCATTTTCAGGAGCCAAATATTATCAGGCTGGATTCTTTCCCTCTTTTAAGCTCCCCTGAGGTCAGAAGATGGGGAATTCTTTGGCTTCGATCTTCTCTCAGAAACTTGCCTAAACTTTCCAGCACAGTCCCTGACTTTGAGCCAGTAGCTTGGCACACCTCAATGAGATGCCTCCTGTCCCACCAAGCTGCCGAGACATGGCTGCCACCTCACCAGAAAAATTTACACTCTAGAAGTGTACTTCAGCCCATCTATTTCCAGTTAAGAAGACTGGGTGGAAGCAGCTCTCAGGTACTCAACACCTGGCCAAACTCATCTCTGACATTCCTGGGGGGATATATACATCACAACTCTTTGGACAATTGGGGCCCAACCTTGGCCATGGGAACTCAGGAGGTTCCCCTGCATCCACTGAGGGTGCAGCAGCTTCCCTCATCTCCCCTGTCAGTCTGAAATATTGCAGAACTGCTCTTACATTTCTCTGCTGTTTACCTAAATTCATCCCTGCTCCCATTTAAGCCCATTACTTTGTTGTTCAGTCCTCCATGATAGATGAGGGCAATGAATCTCTGTCATCTCTAGCATATCTTCCCATGTTTTTGACAAATAGGCCTCCAATGGGATTTTCTGCAGCTTAAGAACACCCTACGTCTTCTTCCTTTAAGGAAAAGCAGCTAATACAGCGCACTGAACTCACCCCATGTGCTGGTGTCTGCCTGAGAGCATCTCAAGGCTAGACGCTTCTTGAAGGAGACCTGCTGAGTCTCTGAGAGTAAAAGTGTGTGTGTGTGTGTGTGTGTGTGTGTGTGTGTGTGTGTGTGTGTGTGGAAGTCCATAGATTCTCCTGCTCCGCACATAAATCAGAAACTGCGCTACTGCAATTCCCAATATTTAATTTGTTCAACACCAGTGTATGAAAAAGGACTAAAACCTGACATTTGCATTTGATACAGGCCATGTTTCTGGTGGATGCAGCCTCTTGGGTCATTCCACAAGGGCTTTGCCAGCCACCTGCAATTTCAGTCACCATCTTCCCACAGCTCCTCTCTCCTGCACGGAGCCCCAGCAGCAGGGCAGCTCTAGAACACACCATGCTCCTGCTACAGCTTCCTGGGGATGGGGCAAACACCATGCATGTGGGGCTGCAGCCACCTTGTACCCCTGTCCAAGAGCACCTTCACAGAACAATGTCAATGCCCTAAAATGTGTGCTGAACCCCTACAGACACTCCTCACCTGCAGCCCAGGCCCTGCCTTCCTGGAGAAATGTCACCTTCAATCCAGTTCGGAGCTTCTTTGAATTAGAGCAAAATTGGTCCACAAATCAAGCAGGCTCCTCCTTTTACAAAGTACATAAAGTTTGCTTCCATCAACCCTACCACACAGATGAACTTTTGTTCACCTCTAATAATGACTGGGAAGCCAAATTCCATGCTGGCCACGTTAAAAACTCCTTTAGCAGTGTTACAGGGAGCTCCAAACCAACATAGATAAGACAAAGCAAGACTTGAGTCCTATTCTGTTGATTCAATTTGTGGCAGCAAGAATCTGAGCTTAACTGCCCACTTAGGGGCATCACTCTGATGCCTATGAAATGCAGAGATGCTGCTGAAAATATTCTACACCTTTTTTAACCTTTTGAAGAGCTTTGGTATTGACAAAACAACTTCTTCTTAAAAAGGAAGATTGACTACTGCTTTGCATGTATTTAAACCAGTATGGCTCCTGCACATGGCAATGGTTTTTAAACTGTGTGGCTCTGCTGCACTTTGCTGTCCAGCATGAACCCAACTCCTTTGACCATGGTTTTGGAAGATGACATCCTTTGACAAGGTCATTTGATACCCTCAGCCTTTAGACCAGCCTCAAAGCACGAGACTTCAGTGAACAGCTGCTTTTCTCCAGCCTAGAAATTCCTGATGCTTGCTGAATTTTTGAGGCTAAAATAGTGAAAACAATTTTCTCCTCTTCTCCTTGGAGAGAGAATTCCCCATATCCTTTCCCCACGTGGCATGTGTATAAATATAATCTCCTTTCTCTTCTGGCAGCAATTCAAATCATGGGTTTTATTCTCCACCCCACCCAGATGGCAGTTACAGAATCGGGGCAGGAGGGAAGAAGATCAGAGAGGAAACATATGAAATTATACTGGCAAAATTTAAAGGGGAAGGATAGATAGAAAAAAATGTGCAGAAAACAGCTGTCTTCCTCCTAATTCGATCTTTTCAAAAATGAAGCTGCACAAGTGAAACCCACTAGGTGATGCATTTGATTGTAATTGGGTTGCAAAACAGGCTAATTTTTCTTACTGTAGTCACTGTTTTCGTCCTTGGTCCCATCAATTGTACCATCTGGGTGCATCTGCAGGAAGTATTCCTGCTGGCTGAATAACCTTGTCACAATTCCTTTCAGCTGGGGTTCTGCAAAATAAAAATAATAATTATTACCAGATATACTGAGTACCACAAGACCGAATTTGCTTGTCCCCCATTAAGCCCTGAGTAAATGTAGAAGTGCTTGGCAGGTAAGACTGCTTTCGGTGATTCCTTTCAAGCATGGTTGTAAAATATTCATATATAATACACAGACATACAGGCAAATAAAACTGAGATCAGATGAGCAGGTAAAATGAAATGCATACTTGGTGCTATAGAAACAGATTATGGAACATCAATTCTCCAAAAGTTACCTACCAAATGGAAGTATTTAGGCAGTTGGTGTATTTGGAATATGCCGCTTGCTCAGAAGAGTATTTGCTAGCACTGTTGCAAAGAATGTGCCCATTGTTTCTAATTCTGCTTGTGAAGCCAACCACCTTGTTTTTTGTATGGTTGAGTCACTGTCATGCAGTGACAGTTTTATGCCAATGAAAAGCTATTTTAATCACTGGTATTACAGTGGTGTAAACCCAGAGCAACTGAGTGCTGAATCAGGGCTGCATGTGAGTCCGACTCTGCGGGACTTGGGGAGCAAAATTCAAAAAGGAACAGACACAAGACACCTCCAAAACTGACCTCTGAAGCATTTATGGGCACCTCAGACCACCTCTGTTTTAAAATCCTGCATGTTCCCCCTGCTCCTAAAACATGCCACACACTCTGGCAGATTAGAATCTTTGTCTCCAACAGGGACCTTTCCCAGCCCCTGTGTATCATGAGCCAGCCATGTCCTGGCTGGGTCTTCCCTATTGCCTCTGCCAACATTTTATACCTTCCTTCAGAAGGGGAAAAGGAAAACACGAAAAAAGCAAAACCAACTTGAACTTCACATGACAGAGGTGTGCAGCTTTACCTGTCTCCTCATCACCCAACGGATCAAACACAAACTAAGTGGTCCAAACGAAATTCAATTGTAATCATGCAAGTCTTCAAATTTGTTACAGGCACTGCTGCTGGAATGCAAGCGACCTGGCTGCATGTGAGCAGACACACTCACTGGATGGAGGAAATCCTCCTTGTGTGACAGGAGGTTGTGGTTTTATGTGACCACCCACCAAAAGTAAATAAATAAGACCTAATTATTGCTGGCTCAATGGACAGGAAGGAATCCAGCGTGGCATACCGAAATCTCGTCAGGCTCCTGCCTTTCATGCCTCTAGTGAGGCTGTTTAATAAGCCATGGTCGTTACATAACTGTGGTCACGTTGTGTGTTAAGCGTTCCCATCCGGAGCCCCGCTCTCACTGCATCGCTGCACGACTCCCCTGTGGGGAACCCTCACCCTGCTCTCCTGCACTCCCCACAGCAGCAGCAGGGATCTCAGATGCAGACAGGCTGCAGGTGCAAAGGATTTCAGTTTCAGCAACCCCTACACCAGCCAGGGGAGAGTCAGGTACTTTCTCATAGCTACAAAAGCCACTGAATAAATCAGATCAGCTGGTTTCTATGCTGCCTTAAAAAAGAAGTGATTTCAGTGCAGTGAGTGCTGTAGGCTGCAGTCAGGCTTTCTCCCAGCGAGACTCAGTGCTGGGACAGTAAATAAGTACAGTTGCACTGGTCATCTACTAAGAGCTAGTGTTGGTCAAGCCAACATATGTCAAAATGACACTTAGCAGAACACTTAGCTCATTCTTCTTACCTAAATGAATTATCTATTTTGTTGAATGCAGAAGCTTGATTTAACTTGCCTTTCGTTAGAAAAGCACATCAAAGCTAGAGGAAATGAAAAGCTGTATTCTCAGGCACATATGCCTGCACCACCCTCCTCAAGTCTGTCCCTTTCCTCCCCTTTTATCTAATACCACAATAGTAAAGGCACTAATAGGCACTCTTTGATATGAGACACCTACATTTGAGTCCCTGAATGAATCTTAGCCTCAATTTTACTCGCTGGTTAAATTTTAATGTTTAAGTACTTTGCACGAAATGGAAGAGCTCCCAGAAGGAGAGATTTAGAAGATGCTCCTGCAGTCTGAGGCTTTCTGTGTGCTGGAGAAGTGGGGAGGTCTTGTCTTCAAGCTTTCTGAAGAAGAGCGGGGGGAGAAAACAACCCTGACCTTATCTCTTTTCTTTGGAAGATGACTTAGCTACAGGATAGAATTAGAATAGCACCTTTTCCTCCTTCTTTGGGATGCAAACTATATTTCAACCACGCAAATCATTTTGGAGAAGGAAAATCTCTCCCACTTTTACTAAATAGCCTACCAAGTAAAACACTGACCAAATCTGCTTATTATTAAGAACTTATGACATTTTTAGAATTTATCAGACTAGCACCCAAGATTGCCTGATGTTTCCTTGCATCCTTTTTATAGATGCAAATAGAAAGCTGTATCATCATAGCAAATACAGGGTAAAGCCCCAGGGTCTCTTTCTGTTACTGACCTGACAGACACCTGGTCAGCTTTAACAGCTGCCCCCTTCATAATGCCAGCCTTTTCTGAGTGACTGCTTTCCTAGGGACAAGTTGGAGGGCAAATCTTGTCTTACATGACCTGGTTTTGCTGAACTTTGAGGCTCACACCCATACTCAAAAGTAAAACTCCAAGGGAGTGAAGCAGAGTGTTCTCAGCCATATACAAAACCACATTCCCCCTGGCCCTAACACAGTCTGAAAGCAGCAGAGCTCCTGTCTCTCCTCACTGCACAGATCCTCTTCTGCAGGAACATCCCTGCCCAGACTCTTTTAGGATGCCCTGTAGCATCAGCAAAAAATGCGTCTTCCAGACACCAAAGGATCAGAGAGCACTTTGGAGACACACAGTCTCTCCTTCCCTGGTTTCTGTATTTCCTTGGATCTCTTTCTACAGGAGAAAAGTGCTGGTGAGCAGCTGCACCTTTGGGTACCTTTACCTACCTGAACTAAACACAGAAGCAGTGCAGAGAGGTGCACAGCCAGCAGCAAATTCTCTCCTCTAATGCAAAGAGGGCTGGGGAGTTGCCTGGGCAATGGGAGATTTGTCTCACACAGTACAGACATCTCTTCACCTGAACTGGTCTCTCTTTGCATCCTCAAACCCCAACAGGCTGGCCAGGCCAGGTCCATAGGGTCTCGAAACCACCTGCACCTCTTGAAACCACCAGTGCCTGCAAAGGAACCAGCTCGAACACGACCAGGTGCACAGGTGACAACAGCTGCTGGAGTAGCAGCTTCCCACCAGGGAACCTCTTGTCTTACGTCTGGGCATAAAGCGAGGTACTGGGATTTGCCATTCATACCGTAAGCAGTATGGCGGGAGGCCTACAGACAAAATTTCAGGCAAAGGCAACTTTTAACAAGGAACAAGGATTTACCCATCTTTCTCTCTCACTATGGAACTATTACCTGAAGAGAAAATTGTATAGTGACAGGACAGGAATTTTCCTGCTAGCCCAGAGGTAAAACGTTGCACGTGACTTTTAAGAGACCTACTTTCGTCATATCATATATTTTAACATCACTTCTTTCCATCTACAGAGCAATTTTATCAGTCTTCCAGAACTGCTAACCCTTATGCTGCAGCATTTGTGCTGAAAACCTCAATTTATAGAAAAAAAAAAAACCCTCAAAACCAGTAAGTCTCCTTGTCAATTAAGAATGCTGAGACACCCTGATAAGCCAGAACAGAAAGACAATGAAATAGACCGAGAACTTTTCAGTTTTGCAATAAAAAGAGAACCACCCTTCCCAGCAGGCAATATTGACAGTGCTTATTGAAGTACCAGAGGGAAAAAATACAATAAAACTCCACACCCCATACTTTTTTTTTATCTATACTTCCCTCAATGATACTGCTCCAGGCTATAATCAATAAGAGAAAGAAGCAAACCATAAAATAAAGGGAAGAAATACAGCACAGATAAGCAAAAACTCTGCTATGAGCATTTTCTTTCTGTAATTCATAGAACATACCACAAATCAAACTCAAACCTACTCTCTAACCTCAGCCTTGTACAGCAAATGGGACTCAAATCCTCTTGCTTTTAAAGGCGCACTACTGCATAACACACTTGGGATAAACCTATTCCTCCCACTCAGGCTCCTCCGTGTGCGCTTCTATTCTGCTGCAGAAGCAGCTTTCCCTGCAGAGATGGAACTGAAATAACATGGACAAGACTTCAGCACCAACTTAGTGTCTCCCTAAACACAAAGTCAAGCACTTCAGAATGGATTTAAGAAAGACGTTCTTGCTGCCTTAATCCCAAACTACTGACTGAACAGAAGAGATTTCCATGCAGCTTGTACTCCCAGTGCAGACTCCATGCTACCAGGTTTCCCATGCAGTATGCAAAGGGATATTTTTATCCCTACTTTATAAGCAATACTGCTATACTTTAGGATGCTTTCTTTAAAGATCCTGTTCTAGTTGCTCACATACAGCTATTGAGGGCTGGGGAGTACTGGAGAAAACGCAGTGGACTCTATGCAGGTGCAGTTAAGTTCAATTCCTTCAAACGTGGCAATTCCAGAACATACAAGGGAAGATTATGCTCAAGAAGCACCAAAATGGGGACATGAGAGTGCAGAACAGAACAATAACACAAAGCAAGACTAAGCTGTAACTCTCCTAGTCTGCAGGATCTGTCAGACTGGGCACTTTCCCTACGGTGAAGACACAGCTGACACCTAACGATCCTTCTTAGCGCAGTCATCCACTGACAACTCACTGAACATACCCTGAAGGGCATCTTGCTTGGTTACCCCTTCCACAAGCCAAACTCACCACTTCTGCCTGCTCTGCTTTTAACTTTCTGAGCCCTTTGGCACAGCTGAGGCTAACTAAATCATGATCTGACTGCTAATCTTCCTGTCTCTTCTTAATGGTAATGTGATGCTGCCATTATTCACTTCTGCTGTCCTGCTGCTGAGCCTTAAAGTCATCTCAGCTCACCATGAGCTGCTGTGCTTCCTGCCTTATTATGCAGCGACACAGTGATCTTCATCCTCCTGGGGCTTGCCAAGGACATGATAGTTGCAGGGTGCTCACATGTACTTTGTTTGATCTCCAGGGACACGCTCACTGAAGGCCAGAGGATCATGGCTAAATCACCTACTCTGCAGAGTCACGTCCCTCACCCTCAAGCTGCAGGCGCTGCCAAAGATATCTGCTGTGTGCCATGGGGAAAAGACAAAGAACACTGACAGAAATATCCCTCTTTAATGATCTTTTCATTTAGATCTCCTATTTAAGGTGAATAAAGAACTCACCCCTTAACTGGAAAATGGAGAACACACAAGTATAACAACTCCCCTTAATGCAGAGAGGAGCTATGAGGTTATGCATCAATGCAGCATTTAGCAAAGCCCCACTGAGGGCACCAACTCTTGTTTATTTCCACCAGCGAAGCAGCAGTACTAAACCCCTGCGGTAGGAACCCTACTCTCGTATCATCACTGCAGGGTAGCTCAATTTGCTCCAGACCCTGACCTCTAGAAGACCAAAGAATAGGGCACAACACCCTCTTCCAGCTGCAACTCCACTATGGAAGGCAGTCTACTATGGTCTCATTTCTTGCAACTCACAGAATGCCCCTTATTATGGCAACACAATGGCCTGAGGCTGCAGCAAGCCAGTCCCCACTTTGCCTTGGGGTGGGAATTATAAAAGGACTCAACAAAACCATTCTCACAGAAGTCACCTTAATCTGAATTCTCCAAGTCAATGGCACAGAACTCAGAGGAGCCACTTTTCAATGAACTCTTAAAAAAGATGAAGGGCTTAGTGACCTTTGAGGGATTTGAGCCACTGGCTCCAAGGATTCTTGCAATGCACAGCAATGCTCTTAGTTGGCAGGCAAGCCTCCACTTGAGGTTACTGGTGCAGAACTGCTTCTAAATCTAATCCAGAAGTTACTGTGCCGAGTGTCACTGGTACTTGGTGTGGGTTATGGCATAAACTCTGAAGCTCTTGGGGTTACTGCTCTCTGCACAATGAGCTGTTAAACAACAGAGGACTCTGCAAGCTCAGATGGGAAGCAGCCATTTTCTATCCAGCAACCTGCAATAAGGTACAAGGAAGGTACCTACTGCAGAATTTCCACAGGAGACTTGCCCATTTGTTTGCTCTCTTTGACTGCAGCTCAGTGCCTCTGTCTGGTCTAAGCATAGCAAGGCTGTCAGATGCCAGCAGCAGGCTCCCAGAACACTCCCTCTGGCACCTCCTAAGGACATCAGTCTGGCAAGGGAGAAGGCATCTCCAGCTCTCATCTGAACCACTTCGGCACGCTGCTGACTCCCTTCTGTGCCTGTGCAACAGTTTTGCTGAGGATGTGACTGCAAACACAGGAACTGTAATATATCTCAGGAGCATATTTCACCTGAATGTTCTTCAAACATTTGTTTATTGCAATTAAACATTTTAGCCTGGAATTTACACATTCCATTATTCTTATTTTCCCCCACTCAGGCTGCAGCTGTCATAATGGGAGGTTGATTTATGACTCACCTAACCAGCACTCAAATCCTTAGCACACCAAACCCAGCATGCAAGTCAGAGCATAAACTGCTCCTAATTTACTTAGATTAACTCTGCATTTTAAGTGCCACTGCAGAAACCGCAGTTCCCCTCCCCTAAAAAGGATGGCTTCCAGAATACTCGATAAGCCAAATTTTGCAAACACAAATTTTGTAGACAGAGAAGGGCACCAAAATCTCTCCTTCAGAAGTACCGTATTAATGAAGGCTTGTAATAAATCGGCACGAAAATCAGCAAGCTCCATGCAGATTACTATGGTGACAGGCATCAGCACAGAACTCGGGGATGAAAAGCTGAGGGAGATAAATGTTGGGGTTATTTTCCCAGCCAGGAGCTGCCAAGTTCTCCAGGGTGTTTGGAGTTAAGATGGAGTAATTTGGCTGTCTCAAACGCATCACTGTCGACATAAATTTAATAGCTCAACTCCCAACAATGATTCACTGAATCCACCCAAACTGGGAAGTTCAGGAATAACACCACTTGCAGCTGTGACAGGAGCTGCTGCCCTTGAAGACCCAGAGCGTGCTTCCTCTGGCCAAACACCCCGACCAACTCTGCCATGCAGTGACCACGGCTGTAAGTCTTCAGCAGATGTTGCACATGGCTGGCTGTGGCTGTACCTGCAGCGAGTCACGCATAGAGCAGGTCAAAGCATCGTGAGCCACGCGCGGGGATCCTGGAGGACACTCCAACTGTGTCATTCAGGTGCGGAGGTGGGAAATCCTGCTGCAAAGCGCTGAGCATTTTCAGCTCCCACAGGAGTCACTCAGTGCACAGAAGTGCACAGGCAGGCAAGACAGTTATTTCCCAGCCTCACAGTATTTTCCAGCTTCTGTTGCTAAACTCAGCAAAATTGTTCGGAGCTGAAGGACATGTATTCCTTGGGGAAGCCTACAAGCAGGTAGCCAGAATGGCCTGGGCAATGCTGCCTGTAGCATCCTGAGTAACAGGCAGGGAGAGGGCCAAAGAACTGCAGAGCCAAGGGAGGTGAGTGACATGGGAGCATTTGTGTTTATTTGGATGTCTCCTCAGGCTGCCTGCACAGAGGGCCAGTCACGGTGAGTAACAACAGCTGCCCAACCATTAGGGAGCTCTGTAGGAAAGCCAGGCATCCAACCCCACCTTGCAAAGCTGCCATGAACCCCTTTAGTTTAGATACAGCCATTTGGCTTAACACGCTGGCACGTCACCCAGCTTGTGAGTAGGATGGAGAGATGTAAACAGACTTACTGACACCAGGATTTGCTCACGAGGTCTGTGGTTTCGTGGGCAACAAACAGTCCATCCCAGCTCCTTTCCCAGTGATGCAGAATGAAGGCTGTACCCAGTTTCAGTTTAACATGATTACAGGGATAGTGTCACCCTCCAATTACAAAGCATTCATTTGGAGAAGAAAATGGCTCTGGGACAACAGGGCAGCATGGCACACTCATGTATTTACTCCTCTCAAGTGCGAATCTCCACCCAGGGCTAATAACTACAGAGAAATAACTGGTGTTTCCAGGATGCATCACATGAAATAACAGGCTGTGCTGGCAGGGATGGCCTCTCTGTTTGAAGGACATGCTTCCAAAAATGACATTTCCCTAACTCAGAGGGATGATGGGCTCAAGCCGATGACAGCACCCATCAAAGCAATCGCCTCCTGTCACCGTCAGCAAGTCACTAGAGCAGAATGGCACCTTGTAGGCAAAAGGAGCATCCAGAGAAGTGATTTCCTTTCCTGTGCTGGCGCCTGCCAGGACGAACAGTAATTAGCTCTCCAGCATGGAGCACAGCTGCCTGCCCGCACCCCTCCACGATGCCCGCTTTGCTCTTACAAACATGAGTCCCTCCAGGGAAGTCTTATTTCTCACTTGTATTGTAGGTGGAAATGATATGATTGCATCTCTGTGGCATTTATGCAGGCCCTCCCATATCCAGGGAATCAGCTTTACAGAGATGTTAATCCAAGTCTGAGGTAAGGGGCAGAGAAATTAAGTCATATAAAGCATTGAAAGTTGGGGGTGCCACATGGAATCACTGCTCCACATCTGTGGATGGTCTAAGCACAGCCTGTGGATGTTAGAAGGTAGAGAAGTCACCCTGCAGCTCACTCACTCTCCCGGATCTGGATCCCATGTGACAGCCACCTAAGGTCAAGGGCTCAAGGATAATGAGGTACGAAGTTGTGGGTGAGTTTTCCTAGAAGGCAAACACCAAACTAATGGACATGACATGAGCTACCCACTCTGCACAAACACCAAGGACAAAACAGCCATCACAGCACTGCAGGGCCAAAGAGGAACCCAAACACCAGTGCAGGTGAAACAGTGGGACAGAAAGTGGACGAGAACTGATGGCCCAGCTGCCATCAGGTTTTTGGCACAGAATTGCTGACTACCTTTGGGTAAAACTTTGCTGAAAAGTTCAGACTAAGAGTAGATAAAGCTATACACAAACTCCATCTCACTAGCAGAAAAAAAGAGAGAGATCTGAAAATAGCGCAAGTTTTCATTTTTTCTTTTGACATGACATTTTCTTTGGAAATTTAATGAAAAAATATTAAAAGAGTGAGAGATTAAATCCAAAGTTTCATTTTAAGTACAATGAAATACTGCATTAAGTCTGAATCCTCTTCTCCCCAGAAACTTCTTTTATTTGACCAGAGAACTAAAAAAAATCAATTCTTCATACAGTTCACTCCCAGGTTTGTCTTTGCCTCCCCCAGGATGCAGTTTATGTTGCTTTGTTGATCCAGTGTGTTTTTGCCGCAGACAAAATTTCAAAACATTTTCCTTTCAAGAGCAATTTTCTACACCTGTATTGACTTGAGCTCTGATGATAAAACCAAAGCCAGGCAGGAACAAAAGGCATACAGAAGAGATGTACAGCTGTTCCAGAATTTATGCAGTATGAGCTTTTTCAGGTAAAGGAATTAAAAAAATGAGAAATTTAATGCAAAAGAAGTTGTAGCTACAGCTCCTAAGCTGTCATTTTCCAGCACAGTCAATGCCTTGGCTACTGAAGGTTAAAGCTTGCTCATAAGTATGGATAGCAGAGCATACAAGATGTATTATTTATTTTGAGGAACACCCTGCAATTATTCCTGACATATTGTGTAATTAGCCAAAATTACAGCATATTCACCGAGAGTGAAACAGAGGATAGCATAAATATTATGCGTGAGCCCACAGTCACTGAGCACATTTCATCTGGGTGCAGACTTGTCTCATGAACCAACCAAGCGTGGTTCTCCCTGGCCCCCTGGGCTGTGCCAGCTCCTGAGCCGACACCCACAAAGGGGAAACACTGGGAGTAAAATCCTGACTTTGGCCATGCCAGCAATGGGAGCTCGAGAGCTGCGTGAGGATTTAACAAATGGGAACAGCCACACTGCAGAGCTTTCAGGATGACTGAGCCCAAAGCTCACACCAGAGAAGAAGGGGTATATTCCCATATACATCATCCCAAGAGAGGTGGAAAGGCGGGCTTGGAGGATGTCTGGAGAAGCTGCTTGCTGGGCTTTGCTGCCTGGAGCTGACAAGAGGAGAAACTGAAAAGCAGCTCTGACCTCCTGCCATACTTGCAGCACCTCTTGGCCTGCAGTTTCCCAGAGAGAGGGTTCCTTACAGAGCTACATGTCAGACCCATCCTAAGGACTTGTTTGACGGCTCAGAAATCCTGGGGAATGTTGTGGCAGTACTCTGCCGTGCATACATTTAGAAAGACTCTGTTTTGTTCTCTTAACTCCAACATACAACATAAAACTTCTTCCCTGTTAATCAGATTTCCTCCTGGTTTCCTACAAAGATGCGGTTTGGATATTTGTACATTCTACCCAGAATCTGGTCCGTGGGAGGATGTACAAAATAAGTTTAAGAACATCCTTGTAAGGAATGCACATCTGGAATCAGTGTAGGACTGAGGTTGGACTAATCAACAGTGGGGGTCCCTTTCAGCCCTGCTGCTGGATGACCATGACTTGGTGGCATTATCACATTCTGTACTCTGAGTTTTGAAAGGCTCCACAATAGAGTTCCCATCTCGCCTCACCTTGAAGGGCCCCATGCAAGGCACCCCATCACTAACAGTGCTCACATGAGCAAAGCAGACACCATCCCTGCTGTTCAGGCCTGCCACAGTGCTAGGATTTGTGCTGTTCTCAGATGCTAAATCTCTTCACTTCCCCCATCAATCCAGCAGCCCTGATACTGCAGAAACACCAAGAAGTCCCTCACACAAACAAAACATACTATGGAAACAACCACATCAATCTTCCACCCTGCTCTGAATGCCTAGAAAAGCAAATTCATTAAAATAGAAAATGGACAGAACATGCTACCAACAAGCACTGAGCAGAAATTAATCATTTCAGATGCTATTGGTCTCAGGGAGGGTACCTGGTCCTACCAACACCGGCTCACAGAAGTGCCCTGAATAATCACTCGCTATCAACTCAGGGAAAAATTTGGGTCCCAGTGTCATTCTGCAAGCTTTACATAGTCCCAAGTGATAACATCCTCTTTTGCTACAGTACTCCTCATGCAATCTGGCAGCATTTTCCAATGGGACGAGCAGGTGAAACTCCTTTATTTAACAGGTAATGAGCCTGTGATGTGGAAAAATTAAAGCTTGAATCAGTTGGATTGTATTACAAGAATTTTTTTTGCTCACTGCACTTATGCAGCTTAAGCATTCCTGTAGCAGTTTGGAAGCGTTTTTGACTCAAAATTATGATGTCACTAAATTTCAACAAATCTTATACAACACGCAAATGCATAATGAAAATGTGCTGCTTGTGCCATTCTGGTCTGAAACATTATACTTCAAAGAGCAAGATCATGCTAAAAATGGCCAAAATTCTACCATGCCACTTGAAGTTCTTTCCTTTTGCTTTGTGAAAATACACCTTTTTTAATCTGCATAATGATTTTAATTTTCCATTAGAGCCAAAGGTTTCCTTCAAACTAATGAAAACACTCCAGGTGTGAGAAAGCCATCATCTACTTCATTCTATCTAAAGCTCTGTTTTAAATAACGATGATGTTTTATTGCTCATCTCTCAGCACAAACACCTCATTTCTGGTATCAGGTAGCCCTCAGGACTCCAGTGAAACAGGCAGGTTCACCTGCCACCCAACTGCTGTCTTGGAAGAGAGCTGAAATCAGTGAGCTCCCTCTCCAGGGATGCGTGTGCTGAGGATGACACAGTGCAGATGGAGTGAAAACAGAAAATCTGCCTCTCCAACAGGTTTCTGAACAGAGCTCCTGCTCCTCCAGCTGCCCAGGAGGGCTCAGAGAGGAGCTCTCAAACTTCACCTGGTGCTTTCTAATCATTCAAGAGCTGCTATTGGGCTGTAGCTCTAAAATCTTAAAATTTATTTAATAGAAAGTAGAGCTGTGTTATTGAAAAAAAACAGGAAGAAAACAAAAGAAGAAATGTTTATGGAAGCAACGAAGCTAGGAGTGGCATGGAATGAAATTAAAAGAAAGCCAAAAGAAATGTTTAGAAATGTTTCATTACTGATGCTGTGTGCCTGCCAGCAGGCAGAGCTCGTACTGACGAGCACAACACCACACTGTCAAAGCCAGCAGAGAACTACTGGTTACACCACACATTCTGCCAGCCTTTTTAGCCACCGTCACAGACAATCCCCACGAGAGTGTGATGCTGATCACCAGAGAATGACCGCAGGGACAGCTGCAGATCGATACCAGAGGCAGGCACTGACTCACCCCGGCTCTGGTTACAGGAGCTGTGCCAGGGAAAAGCACCAGCTACGGAGCAGGTGGATGGTCCCAGCCCCTCACCTGCCAGCATCTGATCCCTGCACCTCCTGCAGCCCAGTGGCTCCCAAGTCCCCAGGGAACCCTTCAGCAACGCGACCCTAAGATAGGCACTGAAAGCCAAAACCAGCTGTCTTTTTGCTAATTTCTACTGCTTCTCAATGTTCTGGAAAATACGGACTGGCTTTTTGCAGCACGGCTTCGTTTGCAGCAGACCCAACCACTTGACCTTTTGCAAACAGTTTTGCTTTGGGGGATGAATGAAATATATTTATTTGGCAGCTCAGGCAACATGGGTGGCAACTGCTAAGCAAAGAAACTATCTGTGCAGCCAGCAAGGGGAGGGCACAGCCAACTATGCTATTCTAGATAAATATCAATTAAGTGAGCATGTTCTATTAACCCCAAGACCTGTCTCTTTTCTTCCTTCATTTCAATCCAAAATGCTTAAGTATCTCAAGAAAGGAACAATTTAGGGGGATTTTACCTTCATCATAATGGCAATCAGGTTTCAGCTGGAAAAGAGGCACAAGTAACAGAATTACATTGCCTCTCTGTGGTTATTTTGCCAGTTCACAGCATGTAGCTGTCCACTGGATGTTAACATGTGCCCTTAACGGAGCAGGCTGCTAGAGGGAAGGTGAGACAGGAGTGCACAGAGCACCTCATGGATGCTGCTGTGGGATGTGGGAGAAGCTCTGTGCCCTCCATCACTGTAGTGACTGTGTCTAGCCCTTGGTCTTCATCCTCACATACAGCCCCCACCATGAGAGGCAACCAGCCATTTTCTGACGTCTAACGATGAAGTCACGCACTCCAAGCAGGAACTATTATGCTGAAAAGGTCCCAGGAAGAAAGACAGGGAGCACAGGCAGGTGACAGCATAACTGCTCCTCTCCTTTCACCACAGCTGCCCACCTTCTGGCCAGTGAAGTGCCACAGGTCCACAGCTGAGAGTTTCTCTTCAGGAACACAGCAGTGCCAGCCAAGCACCATCAGAAACCGAGTTTGTTACAGTGTTTGTGTAACACTGAAGGAGGAGGGAGCACTGATGCAAGTCAGACTGAATTGGACAAAATTCCACCTCCCACACAAAACTTAAGGTACAACAGGTGCACATGCTGCCAAGAAGAGAGAAGAGCGGCTACTGCTACCTTCCCCCTTGCTATTGAGCACAAGAGCTCAACAGTCATCCAAATGTAGAGCTCTGCCTAGAGCAGCATCTCCTCAGTGCGTACCCCAGCACAGCAGAACAGTCACCTCCTTACGACAAACCCAAAGCCACAGAGCAGATGCAGGAACAGAGCTGCACAGACCATGATGCTGCTGCTTCTAGCATTAACCTTCCTCTCCCAGTGCAGCCCACTCCACGGGGAAAGGGCAGAGAGCAGAAATGCCCCGAGGTGCTGCAAGGAGTCCCATCACACCAGCAACCAGCCAGCAGCTCCTCCCGGAAGACAAGAAGGGCTCAGGACTCAGATCACCACCCTGCCTCCAGGTTCATGGCTTTGTTCCTCTGTCACCTTTAGCCAGAGCATTCTGGAATGAACACAGGACAGCAGAGGTGTTTGACAGGTGCCAGCTTGCACCCAGATAAATTTTCTCAGCAGCCACATAAGCTCCATCAGGGCATCAGAAAGTCTCATTTCAGTGCTCGGAACAAGCACAGTTATTTGTCTAAGCTGCAGCGTGGGGGCTGGAAAAGCCAAAGTGAGTGGTCTGCCTGAACAGTGAATCCCACAGTCGTGTTCCACAGCTCTCAAGAAAGATGCCTTCTGCTTTACCATTTTAGAAATGTGTTGTAGCTGCTATTTTCAGAGGTACTGTTAAGAAACTGTAGCCCTACAGCCCTGTGACCGTGCTGCACAAACTCAGTCTCTGCATTGACTCCCTCAAAGCACAAACCCTCCGTTCCTGCAAGCTGGATGAGAGGCACCCATGAGTGTGTCCATGGTTCTCCTACAGCTTTTAATAGAGATGCAAAGTAAAACCAGCCTCTGGAAAGGCTGAGTTATTTCAGGATTCTGCCACATGTCAGAACAGGGTGAAGATAAAACAATAGATGTAGTAGCTTACTCCATGCTCAGAAAGGATAATGCATTAACATGAAGAATCTTGTGTTAGCTGGGGAATAGAGATGAACCACACATTAAACAGGAGAACAGACTATAAAGGAACTGTTCCCTGATAGACTACAGCCTGTACAGCCCAAGCACAGAGTAGGTGACTTCAGTATACGTCACTTCTCAAGACATTTCCAAGATTAAGATACAACGATAATGCAGTCATGGCAATGACACTATGACAGCATACGGAAACGTATCCGTTTTCAATGGTTAGCTCTGTATTTAAAAGTTGGTTCTTTGGAGCTGCTTTCTCTGACCTGTTCTCGTCTGGGCTCTTGGTCACCTTCTGCCAAGCCATGGAGCTTACAAATATAAAAGGGATGTCAATCTCTTACATGTTTTGCTTGATAAAATTCTTCCTTTGATTTTAATAATAACACATCACAGCTTGGTTTTAACTGTGCAGAAGTAGAAAAATCCCAGAAATAATGTGCACATAACTGTTCAGAAGGATAAATCAAATGAAACAAATGTCAGAGGGATGAAACAAATGCCTACCTGACCACTGTGGTTCATGGTATTCCTGTTTGGGGAGGGGAAGCATAGAAAGCAGATAAGCCCAAGTGTGTTTGCACTTGCTCCCTACCACAGAGACACTCATGATTATGTTTGTCTCTCAAACAGCCTCATCAGCTCCCATGGCAGCTCTGCTCTCCTCACTGCCCAAGTGAAGCAGATGATTGTTTTGGTTAATAGATAACTTCTCTGTTAAAATATGTAGTATCTGGTCTACTGGAATTATTCTAAATTTGTGTTGAATTCAGCAAAGCAAGGACAGAAGGAAGGAAGAAAACCTTGTCTCCATTTTGGTATTTTTTTGGAACTCAAGCTTTTGGGTTTACATTTCAAAGGAACATTTCATTTAGAAGAAAACCTGAAAGTTAAAGGAAAATACACATAAAAAAATCTTCCAAATGTAATTGCACCCCTACCCCTCCTCCCCCACAAAAAAAAAAAACACAGCTGTATCAGTCAATGGTAAACTGATTTATATGGATCTTTTATGGGGAAGGAAAATAATCACTCATGAACCACTTTTTGCCCTGACTCTTCCATTTGGCTGGTGACGGAGGAATCAATCATTTGTATTGCTCTAATGGTGAGCCTCTGCTGGCTAACGATTTCCACTGCTCTCACAAGCACAGCTACCCCTGAGGCCATGGGGACAGAAGATATCCATCCCTCTCAGAGCTTGGATGACTTCCATGGATTTTCTTGGCATCAACCACACTCAGTCCAGAACTAGTACGAAGCGGCTTACTGACTGACATGCTTGCCCATAAGCTGTGTTGGGAAGCAGGCTGGCAGCTGAGTTTTCCATGCTCTGGAGAAAGCCAGGAACCTGCAGCTCTTCCCTAGATTTTAGAGTCTGAGAGCTCGGGGCTGCTATCTGACTTCCCAGTAACCGAGTACAGCCATGAACCACGACAGCCACCACATCTGCAAGTCACGAATGTGTGTGATATCACCCCAGGGATCAACTGGATAAAATGAAACCCATCTGCCGAGCTGTCACGAGCTGGAGGGAGCCTCTTCCCCCCTCCTGATTATTTTGGCATTCATTAGCACGGGTAGTGCAGAAGGAGCTTACAGCGCTGCCGGCAGACTTGCAACAGACTGCCCCAGCCAAGGAGGATGCATGCCTTCGAGGCTGTGCCCTTCCCCTTGGTGTTATCCAGGCTCATGTCTGGCTGGAGACTTGGCATCTTTGCCCTTATCTCAGCTAGCACTTCTACAAGCTCTTGCTGTCTAGGTGATGCCACATTTCCAGCCATTTCCATTCCCGTCAGCCCCTTCTTAGATACAGGACACAGCACCAAATTCTGCAGGGGAGCAGGCAGAAGAATGTGATGGACCCCCCTTGGCTGGGCACATGCCCAGACACACATGGACACACTTACAGAGAAGAGCTGGGATCCAGATGGAATCATCCTGCAGGGAGCAGCTATGCCCTGGGTAATGCATTTGGACAGTAGCAACAGAGGGGACAAATTCCACAGGTTGGGCAGATATTACAGCTGCTCTGAGATGCACCACACCACAAAAGGAGGCAAGGACTATGAGCTAAAAAGGTGGTTTTTACCCTGAGCTTCAATTATCATTTTCACCCTGCATGAAATCAGAAAGGACTTTAGGATTTAAGTCGGGGAATTTAACAGCTTGCAGATGACAGACTTCTCAAATGTTTTAAATGAATCTCTGAATGAACAAAGTCCTTCTATGTCCTTCAACTAAAGTTGCTCTTATATTTTACTTATACTGCTGCAAAAATATCTACATCTGTATATTTTAAGTCCCAAATCTCTATTTATTATTCAAAATGAGAAATACTGCAAAGGGAAAACATGGTTTAAGTTATTCCTTTTTTCCTATGTGCAAGCCATTTCCTTCACTTTGGAAGAAGCCTTTATATAACCTTAAGGAAAAACATCCTTTCCCTGGAAGAGCACAAAATACGTATCAGGCGGGGGAAAAAAAAAGGAATTAAAAAAACGCTTTTTTTTTTCCTGGGGTGAAAAACCTGTTTGAGAATGAGCTCTGTATTCTAAACTGGAAACACGTCCACAGAAGCAACATATGAGGGGACTGAGACAATGCTATACAGTGCCTAGCATCTCCTGACCCAAAGCTGCCTCAATTCAAACATGATTTCCCCAAATAATAACATTCTTTCAGTGGGCTTCACTTGCATAAAATTTCTAGCAATCCCCACAGATACTGTGCCTGATGCTCCAGCCTGTTTCCCGTCATGCAAGGCTGCTAAACTGCTCAGCTTTGCTGTTCAGTGGCCATGGCATGATGGAAGGCCACCTCCACCCCAGCTCTCTGGGGTGCGCTCTGCCTAAAAGGATGGTTGGTGAAGCAACAGTGACAGCTTTCACAAACAAGCTGGACCCACCAGCCCAGGCTTTCCAGACTGCTATAAAACAGCTGAAGAAGAGATGACATGCTTGGATGCTTTAATTCAGACACAAATGGGATGAAAGCACTTTGTTCAACTATTTGTTGGCAGGGAAGTCATGTGGAGAGAGATGCTTGTCTAGTCTTCTGCATTCAACTCTTGGATCCATCAGTCCCTGAGGAAGAATCCACCTTTTGAACCTGCACCAACAAGCCATGCCATACAGTAATTTCTTTTGAATCCTCTATCGAGTCACTATGGTTCAGAGCAAAATATATCATTTATAGATGTACAATTGCAGCAAATGACCTGTATTAACTCACAATAATGGGATTAAGCCCGTGTGTCCAAATGTTCAGTTTAGTCCACAGCACTCAGTGTCCTTATTTGGCCTACTGTAAACTAGTAAGTCATCTTGGAGCAAAACACATGCAAGAGCTCTAAAAGAACACAGTGTGCATGTAAGACAGCTGCCTTTGCCCATTGAAAAGACAGACAAAACTAAGTTCTCATTTTACAACGTGGTCCCTATTGCAACCAACAAACGAGATGTTTCTGCAGTCTGTTTTCCCCAGGAGCTGATAGCTTTGATTATACAAGATATCCCTGCATGGATCTGGTTCCCTATAGCTTGCCAAAACCTGTGACTACTCATACCCAGTATGCGAGACTCAAC
Source organism: Lycocorax pyrrhopterus obiensis (assembly GCA_014706295.1). NCBI lineage: Eukaryota > Metazoa > Chordata > Aves > Passeriformes > Paradisaeidae > Lycocorax > Lycocorax pyrrhopterus. Next base: position 14,554,531 of record JACSVZ010000016.1, on the reverse strand, counting down.
TGCTCCAGGGTGCAAATTCTCCCTTCCCATACGAGAGCGGGAGTATGCCACTCTCACTTCACACAGGCTGCAAAGTGGAGCACAAGGTGCCAACCAGTGCCAAGTACCTCTGCTCACCCACGTCTTTACTGAATATTTTAGTTATGGCACTGTTTGAATCAGGTATTAAAACATGTATTAAACAGCTTACTTAATCAATGTAAGCTCACACAGTTACTTTACAGAAGCAAAGAGCAAAGGGAACATGAACCTCCATCAGAGTTGTATTTGTGTAATATCAAAGTGCAAGCTACGGCTCCACCACTGCTGCATCCTGAGCTCAGTGGCAGCAGGGCCCAAAGCGTGGCATGCTGGTCCCAGTATCAGGAATTAGGTCTCTGTGTCAGGTAACTGCTCCATAGCTGGAGTTAGTCTCACCTTCTGTAAAATGGGAAGAATCCTCTCCATTTGGTAGAGCTTGTTGAATGCTATAGATGAGAACCACTCTGTAAATTTGAAGTATTTTGACAGTTACTCCCCACAGTTGTAAGACAAGGTCATGTTTAAAAAGGTAAGGAGAGATCCCTTAGCACTGTATAATCTCCAAATACCACTGTACTTCTTTTGAACATAGGTGTTTCTCTCATTCCCTTCACTGACTTGCAAACTACTGAACCAGCATATCATTAAGTACACATAATCACTGGGGTTGTGGGTCCCTGCACAATGTATGCACATTTCTTTAAACCACTTTCAATTCATTTGCATGTCATTTTCTGTGCAGAAACTGGATTCTGAAATGAGCAAGTTATCTGGGCACAATACACTCCCTCGAATAAACAATCCAAGCAGCAGAATGCCTGTGGCATGCGGCCTCCTGAGCAGCACACCCAAGACCAGGAATACAATGTATCAGCGAAATAAATCCCTATTTAAAAGATGGACGTAGGGAACTAAAGCAGACACAGTCCATAGCCTAGAAAGGACATTAGGATTTTTTTCACAGCAACTTAATTCCTCTACTTCTTTGATTTTACAAAATGAATACAGTACTGGTTACAAGGGACTGACTGACAGCTCTAAAGATTGAGCAGTTCTATTTTTACAACACTGAGTAGTACTGATCCTCCTTCTAAGTCAATAAAAAGACTCCCTTAAATCTCTCTGGCCTGTAAATTATCGAAAACATTCCTCAGCATGAAAGTCCATGCAAGTTGAGGGAATTTTTAAAATTCATCGATTTTTCACAGGCATTTACTGAGTCCAAGGAAGCAGAATTGGACCTGTACAGCTAGGAGCATTGGGGCAGGACCAACAGAAAGCCTTCCCAACCACATCCTGCTGCAAGCCACTCAAACTTTAATGAGACAAAGCATCTTGAAATCTAGGTAACAGGTCTACGCTTCCCAGCCCTATTATCCTTAGGAGACCGCATTTAATAGCAGATTAAGATAGAGAGGAAAGAGGAATAGGAAAAGATTACATCAATGAGACTCCCAGCTCATATTCTTGATCCTGCAAAGAGCGATTCCCGAGACAAAATGCCAACATTTTTCGGGCAAGAGCCGTGTTCTGGTTTTGGCTCACAGATTAGCTAATATATAGGATAGTCCAGCAAGCCACCACTCATCATAACTTCAGTAGGAAAAAAAAGATGGGCAACTTTTTCCCTTTGTGTATTTCAAGTCATGGTATATTTTATGTATTTTACAGCCTCTTGCGATACCTGCTTTAAAGCAGACCATTAAAGAAACCGGTTTACACAGCCTAACCCATGCATTGTGTCTTCAAACTTTCTCGTAACTAAATATGGTCCCTGCCCCACAGTCTGTGAATCTGGACTGCTGACAGCAATCCAGAGTAATTATTCTTTCCCCTTTGTTGACAACAGTGTTGACAGAAGTGACCTTCTATGGTAAGAGGCTTTGCCCCATTTCCTTCCCTTGCTCAGATGGTTATGTACCTCAGTCTACAGATCAGAAGAGCAGCCTTAGCTACCTCTGACACCTTGGTGGAGAGTCATTACCAAGAGACCCCAGCTTTGGAGAAGGGGCTTCATGACGAGACTGATCAACAAACACAATACCAATGTACATGGAAAACATGGGAGGGTTACACAGGTTGATAGTACATCCTGAATGGCTAAGTGAATGAGTATCCCTCTTTTTTAACCATTATACTGAAGAACACCTGAGAAAACTACATCTTCACAGCAGCTTCTCAAACCAATCTCTGTTTTCTTACCTTTACGGTGATTTATAGCGGTGAAAAAAATAAATCAATTTAGCAAGACATAAATCATAATTCTACTCAGAAATCATGGAGGGCCTATTCTTGCCAGGTGCTGAGTTCTCACGCCTACCAAGGACAGCTGAGAGCACAAAGCAATGCTCAGAACTGAAACTGTGGGTGGTGGGACTTCATCGTGGGAATGTGAGCAATGTGTATACTAGGGCAAAGTTCTTCACAAGGAACCAAGACTGAGCGCACACAAGCACAAAAGAATAAAGGAAAGAAAGAGGACAAAAAAGGACCACCCTAAAGAGCATTGCTAGGTCCTTGCAAGCTCAGTATCAGGTGCAACCGTCGTGCAGCTGCCATTGAGAAAGCTTTCTAAGCTAATGAAATTCCCTATGCAACTCTGCTCGTGAAGTAGCACTTGATGGATTTAGTTATCAAATGGCCACAATTTTAACTGATCCTCAGCTTATCGATTTCCTTGTCTCCGTGCAGAAAATAAGAGACCATTTTAAAAACTTATCTACAAGGAAGTAGAAAAATACAATTCTGGGTGAAGCTCACATACTTGAAGCCGCTGGGCCACTCCCGTCGGAGGACCCGCTGTGCTCACGCTTCGGATAGTGGTGGAGGGATGCTGGCAGCAGGTCACTGCCCACCCATCCCATCAGACCAGGGGAGGAGATCCACCAGGACCCAAGCCAAAGTTGAGCGCGGAGCAAGCCTCGTCCCCAGCCGGTACCCGGCGGTGCCGGGAGCGCCCCAGGGCAGCCATCCCGGCGGATCCGGGGCTGCCCCACTCCGCGGAGTGGGTTCCCACGGCCCCGGCCCGCCGTACTCACCCGGTCTCCTCCTCACCGGCCTTTTCCTGCCGCTGCAGAAGCGCACTTTGCTGAAGACCCCCAGGACATGCCTCTCGCATAGGGAGCGCCCGTCCTTGCTGGGGCTGGAGCGGCGCTTGGAGGCGGACACCCGGTCGCTGTTGGACTCCCTCGCTTGCCGCTTCTGCCGGATCAGCGAGCTGGCGATAGCCGCTGCCATCGCCGCTCATGGGCCCCCCGCGCCGCTCCGCTCCGGGGTGCGCCGCCCGGGCGCGCTGGGGCCGAGTCGCCGCCGCGCCCCGCGGGGACAGGGGACGACCCGCTTAACGCGCTGCAGCCCCGAGTCCCGGCGCCGGGGAGGGCTCAGCCGGCCAGGCGGAGCAGGGCGCCCAGGCTAACAACCATGGCTGGACGCCGGACCCCGCCGCCCATGGGTCTGTCCCCGGGGAGCGCAAATCCCGGCGCGGGCGGCCGTCGGCGAGACCCCCGGCCGGGCTGGCAGCGCCGCGTAGATCCGGGAGTGGCCGCCCCGCTGGCGAAGGTCCGCTATGTCCAAAGGATAGGGGGACGCGGAGGATCCGCGGGTCCCTGCGGCGCGGTGCCGCTCCGCTCCGCCCGGGCGCAGGCGGCGGCGCTTCCTCCCTCCGGCCGCCCTCCGGCGAGGGGCTGTGGGATGAGTCAGAGACCCCTCGGCCCGCGGGCAGCCCCGGCGCGGTGGCTCCGCGGCGCTGCGCGGCAGGGCGCGCACATGGACGCGGCTCCGCGGCCGGGCTCAGGGAGAGCCGCGCTGCATTTCTGTTCGCACTCCTCCTCTTTCTCCTCTCCCCCCCTACCCACTCTGCTCTCAGAGAGGGCGGGAGGGGAAGGGAAAAGCAGCCACAGGAAAAAGTAGAAGGCCAGCAAACAAATTAAAAAGAAGGGAGAAAAAATTAAATTAAAAAAAAAAAAAAAAAAAAAAAAAAAAAAAAAAAAAAAAAAAAAAGAAGCCCCCGGCCGCGAGTGCGGGCTCACATCGCCGCAGCTCGGCGTCCCGGGCTTACAGCGCCATGGCTGGCGCAGCTTCTCCTGCCCTGCTCGCCGCCTCTGGCCCGGCACCGGCTCTCCCCGACGGCAGCAACCCACATCGTCCGGCCGACCGGGCGGCCGCCGAGCGCTCGGCACCGGGGCGGCCCCGGGCCCGGCTGCCGCGGCGGGGACGGCGGCGGGAGGAGCGATGCAAGGCGGGGAGGAGGTGGAGGAGGAGAAGGGCGGGGGGGTGCGGCTGCCACTGCTGCTGCTGCTCCGTGCGGGGCTCAGGATGCTCCGCGGTGCCGCCCGACGGCGGCGGGGCGAGGAGGAGCCGAGCCGCGCCCGCTTCCCGCCTGCATCCTCCTGCCCGACCCGGGAGGAGGGAGGAGAGGGGAAGGAGGGGCCGGGGAAGCCCCCCCTGGACGCCCACGCTGCGCAGGGCTGCTGCCAAGGCGGCGGGGAGCCCCGCAGCCCCGCGGCAGCCGGGCAGGAGCCGGGCTCCGGGCTCCGGGAGAATTGCAGCTGCTCCCGCTCGCCCTCCTCTACGCAATCCTACGTGATCGAGGTTTGGATGAGAAACATCGCGCAGGCAAAGCGAGGCAATTGCAGCTCCGCGGCGGCTCTGTCCCTCCGCCCGGGCAGACCCGCCGCCCCCGCCGGCAGCCGGGCTTCCCCGGCACCGCAGCCCTCCCGGCGGAGCCGCCTGCCGCTCGTGCAGCCACCCCGGCCGCCTCCCTGGCCACTGCTGTCGGCGCCCGAGCCTCGGCTGCCGAGCGTGTCCGTGGCTTTCCCTGCTTCTCCGTGGAAGCAGAGAGAAGGGACAACCCCAGCAGCCCGAGGGCTGCTCTGCCGGGGGCCGGTTCCTCAGCCGGGGAGCGTGCGGGCGGCTACAGCGGCGGTGGGCACTGCTGGGCTGCCCGCGGCCACAGCGGTCCCACGACACACCGCCATCAGCAGGTGCTGGGCCGGCTCCCGCCTATCTCCAGCCATAAAACTGCACCGAACAAAACTGAAGGTGCAGATACATGCCATGTAGCAATGGCAGGACAGGACTAATCGAGTCCTGAAGGTGTAATGTCCCCAGATGACAAGAGCATTTTAAACGAGTTGGTGACACGCCTTAGGAATCACCAGCTTTAGCAAAATAATCTTTTTAACTACTTCACCTCTAAATTCTAAAAATTTTCTAAATTCTTCACCTCTAGACTTCAGCTCTAAACTATTTTAATGTATTGGGGGAAAAAGACAACTGAAACAATCACCCATTATGTCCCTAAAGATTAAGTAAACTCTGGCATCACTTCCTGATTTTTACTCTTAATCTCTATGCATACCAAAACAAGGTGGAATCAGATTCTCCAGGCTGTTGATCTCTTTTTAACTATTGCCAACTTTTTTTGAGCAGGTTTGCCCATCCCAATCAATAAAGATTTTTCTTCCCTTTCCTGTAGCTAAAATGCTTCATATTTTAATTTTCTCTATCAGATTATTTCACTTGACATCAAAGAATTATTGCTGTACAAGGTACAGGCATGGCCTAAAGAAAGCTGTTTGCAATCAGAGAATCACTGTCTGAACTGCCAGTGAATTATCCAAAGCTTCATCTTCAAAGGATGTGAGGATCTCTCATATCTTCTCAAGAAAGAGGTTTTCCATCTATATAAAGATACTTTTTTGCCTGTAGTCTTCAAATCTCTGGTGAAAAAATGCTGGTTTATCCACCCCGTATTAGATGAGTTCCAGTTATTTTGATGTGCAACTAATTTGTTTTGTTGTGTAGCTGTAAACTAGGAGCAGCAGCTCTGCACTTAAAAACGATCCTAATCAGTGATAAAGTTGGTCACATTTTTTTTTTCCTGATGGTTTGTGGATCTGAAAAGAGAGTTGCTGCAACTCTTAAGAAGAAAGGCTTCTCCCAGGTCTTTCCTGCTTCTGCAGTGACTGAATTAAATTAAGCCAAAGCTTGAGAACATGCACGTAGTGTTGCATTTGCCAACATGCAGGTCTGTCTTTATCTATAGATGGCCAAGGAGTCCACGGGGTTTGGTTCTGAACACAGGCACAGTGCCATTAGCTCCTGGTGACATTACTGACATGCACATCTCCCCCACGCAAGTCAGAGCATGCCCCAATGCCACAAAACTTTCTGAAGAGCCCAAGCTTTTATAAACACCAAGCAAGCCCAGAGTGGTCTTGAGCTGGAGAATGGAAGGCCAACCTCATCATGCTCCTGCACTGTCATTCTCACCGGTGAAACACTACCTTTGGTGGGCTGCCAAGTGAAACAGAAAAGCCTCCATGTGCTTTTATCTCTGACAGTGGAAGTTCTCTCCTTCAACTTCCATTTGGGTAAGCAGGGCTCAAAACATCTCCCATTTTCATCTGTATCAGCTACACCTCTTTGATGGTTGTGCAGCCTACACTGTTCCAAACCAACTAGCCCCTGTGAAATGCACAGGCTGCCTTCCTCATTGCTACCAATGGACGCTGAATTGTTTGAGCAAACTAGGCCAATATGGCATTTTTCCTTAAGGAACATAATTTAAAAACATATTTATATATAACATAATATAATATCTATATTATATAGTTATTATGGCAATTTTTCTCCCATGCCTCTTCTCCCCAAGCTTCCTCCTCACTTCAGTCCCAGTCTGCAAAGCTGCACAGTGCACCATATGAAAAGGGAATTCAAGAGTAGCACCAATTCATAAAATGACCAAGACAGACTGTTTTGATGCCACTGGAGAGACATGCCAGTGCTCCTCCTGCAGTTTGTGGAGAAAGACCCCATCTAGCAGAGGTTCAGACTCACTGTGCTCACTAAATATCCCCACTCCATCCCAAACATACAAGAGCCTCTCCATTAGGCACTCACTATGGAAAGTGACCAATATCAGTATTTCAAAACACTGCCATTTCTGAGGTTTCATTCTCTTGACAAATAAACTCTTCTGTCTTTAGTGCTGAGGTTTAAAATGAAGGCCTGGCTGAATTTCAGGGCTTTGGTGACTTGAGCAGAGAAGAGATCTAGAATTGCATTCCCTTACCTTCCTAAACAGAATGATCTATCTAGGTCAAAACGGAGGTTATTGGCATCTTTCCTTAGTGAAGTGCAATAATTCCCGCAGGGTTGCTAACAGAATATCCTGTTTATTTTTCATAGAGCCTTCAAAAGCCATGGGCTGTGTTCTGTAGATTCAGTAATTAGGCATATCTCTGCTTTACTAATTCTGTACACACAGAGCTAACTACAGATACAAACATAGGCAGGTTTTTTGCTGTTTTATCTGCAGAGCTACTGAAAATGCATACATGAAAATTAAGGAAGAGATTTACATTTAATACCACTTTAAAATGTGTGTGCACGTTGCTGTAGTTGAATGGGAAAAAGAAAGACGCCCATCTCTGGCCAATAATTATGAATGGCCTAATTCACCATTTTACAGCAGCATAGCAACAAATCTCTTCCAATAAGAAGGCACTGTTGAGTTTGAAAGTCTGCATGCAGACACGTCTTAAGAATTGTACCAAATTTCCACGCTGTGTAAATTACATCTAAAATGTGCATTGCCAGGGCTGCTTATTAAGCAGAATTAAACCCATATCTGTGTTTTATTAACTTTATTCTTTACAAGGTAGCCCCTTGTTGCATGTCTAGCATAATTAAAATTCATGCAGCTTTGGCATTCCCCAGTCTCTCTGCGTGGGTGGACTTTTTGAAAAAAAACATGCCTGAGTAACCTGATAAAGAAAAGAAAATACCTTACTGCATTTTGCTCGGTTTCTGTGCAGGGTAGTTCTGTTTACAATGCAGGAGTTTATATCTGTGTTTGGATACCTAATAAGAATTCACATGGCCACTTTAAAATGTGCTATTCGGGGAGAGAGATCTGGCCCTAAAACAGCAGCAGAGTACAAGAACTGGCCGGCTTTCTGGGCTGTTCTCGCACAGCTGAGCTTAGAGCTGACTTGGCCTTTTAATAAACACAGAAGAGCCTGCATCACCTGATTGCTATATTGAAATAATTCATTTAATGGGCCCTTCACTCCCTTTTTTGCCTTCAAAGATTCAATTAAACAAAATCTGCAACTCATCACAAGAAATATTTATTAGTTTAGCTGGTGTCTTTCAGACCAGCTCCAGCCTGGGGAGAAGTTAGGCCTGTCTGGGTGTTAAAGCGAGGGGCAGGTACGCAGCTGGCAGATTGCAGAATGAAACCACTATTGCAAAAATCAGGCCATAAGCAGCACCAACACAACAAAACTAACTGCAGCCTAGAAAAAGAAATAATTCTACTCAGATTTTATACATTCACATATATTTTTTTTCCTTTTTAAGAGAAGATTTTCTACTTAGCAGGAGCTTTTATTTCTCCTTGTTGACTTGCCATCTATATCAGATGGAGGCAGGGCAACACAAGAAAGCTTCGCCTCACTGAAGGGAACTGTGGCTGTCTAGAAGTCAAAGTGTTGTGAGGCATTTTTCTTCAAGCTTCCTGTATGGCTGAATAGACTTTTGTCTCCAGTGTTCTGGAAGCACCTGCTGGGATCATTTCCCTGAAATGAAGCCTGAAAAGGAGCAGTAGCAGGAACCATCTCAAACTGTTCCACATATAGAGAGACCTCCCTGCAGACAGATCAGTGCCTGTCCCACATGCCAGAGCCAGACCTGAGGCTTGTTCAAGGTGGGCTCATCGCAAATCTGTTTTTATCACCTCAGCCCAACAGTCCTGTTCATCAACCATTCTGTCATTGCCTTCCCCAATGGGATCAGGGCATGAAAAACCGCTGTCCTTGCAGTGAATACACTTCAGTTGTGGCTTCATAAGTGGCAGGAGTCCAAGAGAAAGGGCCTGCAAACACCTGCCCAGTGACAGCTCCCACACAGCACTTCAGTCATAAGGGCAGTGCAGGGAGGAGGCCTCGCTGAAGGATCTCCCATCAAGGAGTAATGGAAGGATGGACACTCTGCTTGCGGGTCACTTTGTGCAGGGCAGAGCCAAGAGCCCCCCCCCCTTGCTGAGCAAGGGGCACACAGACAACCAGCTGCTCCAGGCTTAGAACCACCCACCTACGCATCTGGAAAGAAAACTCAAATACCTTCTTGCCTGTACTAGAGCTGCTGAATTTAAAAGACAGGACAGACAGCTGCCTCTATTCCTTTCTTCCTCCCTCTACCTCCTCTTCCTCACTGGGCTCCTCCCAACACCCAGCAACTTACTCCATCCACTTTCTTAGGGACTTTTCACCCATGGCTACCTGTCAAATAGCCTTAAGCCACAGGAACTACAAGAACCTGGAAGAGGAGGGAAAGTGTGGACTTGAGATTTCACTCCAGGTCTTACGTCTGCATTCACAGTGTGTTAGAAAAAGACCACATCCCTTGTGCTTTCAGTGCCGAGCAGAAGCTTGAAGTGAATAGGTGGAACAGTCACCACCGAACAACCCCAGTTGTGAGCCTGAGGCTGAATACACACACATCATGCCCTTCTCTGTCTAAAGCAGAGACTTAGTCCCCAGACCTCAGGATAGCGGCACTTTAAGAACAAGACAATTCCTACTCTTCTCCCTAGGAGAGGTCAGCCATCCCCACTGTTCTCTTCGAATCCTATTTGAGGACAACCTGTAGCCTATTTTGGCCCATAGTTTCAAGAATGCCAGAGATGCCCAGGTCCCATGGACACTGAACCTGGTTGTGACTGGATTTACACGTCACCTGCATGAAGGTGGTGTGGTCTGGGTAGAGACAGGAGTGTGACCCCACAGTGTAGCTTCATGCCCAGGGCCCCCAAGCCCCTGGGCTCAGGAGGTCTGAGAGGCTGCCCATACTTTTCCCTCTCCCTGGGAGGAAGGAAAACTCCTCATGTTGTAACCATGCAGTCAGACACCAATTTCAACCAAAACCATTTCCAAGTGTGTCAGGAAAAGCGTTTCAATTTAAAGTTTCTGTCAACCTGACTTTTCTGAAAGTCAACAAGATCCTTCCTGATTAGATCTCGGCTGAGGTAAACCAGCCCGATTATGTGATTGAGAATGATAAAAAGGAGGGAGGGAGAGCGAAACTCCTATCGTGCTCCTCCAGCAGCGCTGTGGGACCATCTGCTCCACAGCAGGTCAAGGCTTGGAGATTTAAGACATCCACCTCCTTAATGCACCTTTGTGGCACTGGCATAGGTCAAGAGGGGGAGGAAGGGCCAGAAGCTGTCAAGGAGAAATACCAAACTCCCTCCAGATCCATAAACCTGTCTATCTGCACATAATGGATTCTGACAGACCTAAAGAGGCCATGGAGAGTTCCCTGAACCCAAACTTTGCTTGTCCCTTCATCCAGCCTCCAAATCCATGATTTGCAGCCTGAGCTAGGTCATATCTCAAATCCTGCTGGCTCAGCAGAGCAATGCTTCGCTGGGGCAGCCCATTGCTCTGCCACTCAGCAAAGGGTCCTTCCAGTTTGGAGAGCTTGCAGGAAAAGCAGCAACTCTGACAAGACCTGGTACTCCCACTGCCATCAAGCTCTGCAGTACAGGAGTGCTGGGACATTAATCCTGCCCTAAGGATGCCTCTGAAGTTGCATGCATTCAGATTGCATCTTACTTAACAAAACCTGCGTATTTCTCCTGCGTAATGCAAGGGCATATTCAACACTAAATGTAAATGCGAGATTACAGCTGTCATGCAGCCAAGACAAGGTCTGAAGACTCCCTCATCCCCTGCTGACCTAAAGTGCTGGGTAAAAAGGATCTGGGTGAATACATTGCTTCCCCCACAAACCCCTGGCTTCCAAGTACACCTCTTGCTATTTGCATTGTAATTTATTTCCCTCCCCAGCAATAAATCAACTTCTCTATCTCTCCAGCAAAGTGAAATCCCACGTCCTCTTTCCCCGGACTCTCAGAGCTGCTGCAATCCAGACACCAGTAAAGATATCAGTGGTCTGGAAGGAAATCTAAGTTTGCCAAGGATACAAAGACTAATGCGGTAATAATTAATGATCGCAGTAAGTCTGGTGAAGAGAATAAACTGAACTGACACAGAAACGAGTTCACAGAAACAAGTTTCCTTTTAACACAGCCCGATCAAATCTCTGGGGGTGAATTGTGCAGTCTGTATTACTTCAAGACTGGGAAATTTTTTTTCCTCAGAAAGCAGTGACTCTGGGAATTGGGAACCATGATAGAGATTCAGCTAGGAGGAGCTTTCTGCACAGAACTGCAGCTAGAAGAGCCTAAGCCCATGCGTGCATGGATGGAGCAATACAGAGAAAAATGAGCAGCGCTCTGTTACGTTTGTACCCAGTGCAGCAAACACCAGTATCACAAGAGTCATAAAGTCTGGTTGCCACACTTCAGAAGTGGCAGAACGTAGAGGGTCTGAGGACTACAAAGAATATGGATATAGTGAAAAACATGAGCAGCTTGGTCTCTTGGTTGCACTAATAAGCACATCTACAGGGATTCACATGGGGCCACTCTTGAAAATGCTCTTGGTACTCACCTGTATCTAGCCTGTTAATACCATGGCCACTGATAGTTTGGTGTTGCTGAAAATCTGGCCACAAAAGACAAATAGTTGAGATCCTCGGTGTCCAAGAAAATGACAGAGAAAACCTAGCCCTGACTGATAAATCTCTCACCTCTCAGTAAGAACATTTTTGAAGGGAGAGACTGTCTCAATCCAGCAAAGTCAGAGAGAGATCTGGAGGCTGTAAGGCAAGGCAAGGCTCATGTTTATTGTTAATATCAAAGGTAATTCATCAAGAGAACAACATGGAAAGAGTTATGATGGATTTGCTATCATTTCACCCTAAGAGCCAACCTCTTTCAAAAATAGATGAGCTGATATCACAGTGCACAGGGTACAAGGGACCCTGGAGAAGTCACCCATGCACTGAGCCAGCAGTACCTTCATCATCACTGACAAGGCTGGTCTGATCAGGGACCTGCAGCACTGTAAATCCCACAGCTCCCTTTCTAATGAGGCTCTCTACCACCCTCAGCTGAGAAAGGCTACTTCTAACATCTCCAAATCCCACTTAGCTACTAGTTTCTTGCCCTATTGATTATGCCTGCCACAGAGGACTTACTGGGCTTGCTCGGTGCAGTCCTGACTTGAGTTATGCTGGAGACCTGACTCATAATCACAGCTGGTCCCTTCTGCCCTGCTTCTGACACTCACCCGGCGTCAGTCAGTATTAGAGCTAAGATGAACAGAAATTCACTCCGCAGAAAATCCTGCATTCAAAGTTACATTTCTCCCCCACGTGTAATGAAAATGAGACCTTTTGGAGCTCACTATGAAAAGCCAGAAAAGAAGAAAGCACACTGATGTGGTAGAACTGGTGGTCTCACCACTGACCACACCAAGTCTCTCCTTTTGCAGTAGGCAGAGCAGTGGCGTGAAACTTGGAATTGAAACCCCTGTGCAATGTGCTCTTCTGAAATGACTATTTCCTTTCTCCCTTGCACAGTTTTGATAAAGTGGCATTTTTCAAGGGAAAAAAAGCACCACTACTGATTGTTTGGCTACTCCTTCCGAATGCATCCATCACAGCCTCCCAGCCTGTACCACTCACACGTGTCTCTCTGACATGAATTACACTTCTGGCCTTTTCTGCTCTCTTTTCTGCTGAACTCCCGATGTGTCTAAACCAGAAGATGCAACAGCTGTTCTAACCACTTTCTATGGCTCTTCTAGGGCTTTTCAAGAACAGCTTTAGGACATGGACAACCCTGTTTCCTTGCATCCTTTATTCATGACCCCTCTACAGCTTCTATCTTGGACAAAGAATTCCTGTATAGCGTGATTTCTTTCTTCCTCTCTGGCCATGCTTTCCTGACCTCCCCCTTCATATGCACATTTCTTTTCTCACTCCACGGACAGAGTTAGTGTCCCTTTGGGCTCATTCCATCACGCAACAAAAAAACATTCCACTAAAGGGCTGCTGGAGCCTGCTACAAACAGGTCATTGATTTGACCTGGTGTCTGGAGACTACCCCAGTAAAACAGTAGAATTAAGCAGAGAGGGCAATGCTTTCTATGAGTCATGGAGAAACAGGCAACAGATCCTGCTTACCCATAAAGTCATGATCTAAAGCATTCCCTGTTGAATGCAGCTGGGTCCTACAGGATGAGAGGACAGGATCCCCTGAGTTTCCCTTCCTACTCCCACCAAGACGACTGCAAAGTTGGAAATGCTCCTTCTCACCACCCCAAGGGCAGCATCAGCTTCCCCTCCTGTGACACCCAGCATGATGCCCATGGCTTATTCCTTGCCACCTGCCCCCCCAGCTTTTACAGGAGCCCATGGGCACTCTTGCACCTGCACAGGGGCAAGGGGCAGCTTCCAATAATTAGAGGAGCTGGCAAGGCAGCCAGCAGCAGTCCAACAAGAGATGCTGTAGCATTGCCAAGTGTTGTCAGATGTAGGGAAGCTCACAACAAGAGCTTTCATCTTTCATTATGATTGAATGCTTCTGCTCTAGCCTGTTGGAAATACCATCTCCTGAGATGCTATGGGCTCACTGAAGCTCATGCAAGGTGGTATAAACCAGGGGGCAGGTTATTAGCGTTTTCTTTTGGCAGAAGCTTATACATAAGACTAGCTGTGCTTGGCAATTGGAAAACGCACAAGTGTGGGGGTGAGGAGCCTGAATTAAAAGCCACTTAAGTGGGTACTTGAGTAATTATTGGGAGGCTTCTGAAGAGACATTTTTGTCAGTAATTAAGGAGAACATGGCTTTGTACTGGGTACAGGTGGCAATATGGCAACAGAGATCCTCAGCACTCCATGGAGAGATGACCAGCTATCCATTAGCTGCAGAGGCATGTTGAGATTTTCTGCCCAAAAAGCACCCTTCAGTCTTGAAAGAGGGCCAGAGCAGCAAAGGGGCTGAAATCCTGATACTCTCACAGTCTCACATTTCCTGCACCAGGGAAAAGGAGGCACAAAATTATTTTTATGAAACTGCCTAGTTCCTGAGGTAGCTGTTCTTCAGCAGTTAGGTCCCACTGATGTTTCTGTCTTCCAGAGGCCCTGTTTCAGCTCCAGAGGCTCTGTATTCCTGGGCAACCTCCCCATACAAAGGAAGTGAAGCAAAACATGCTGGGCAGTTCCAGCCTAGGGGAGGCTTGGCTTATGCTGCCTGTCAGTGGCTTGGACCAGCGTAGTTGTGATCTGGTTGCAAGGACGCTCTCTCTCCCCTAACTTGCTTTCATAAGCCTGATGCAAGTTTTGTTGCTCATTTGCTTGGCTTTGGGAACCCTTCTGCTTGCTAAAGAATGCCAATAATGCATGTTCCCTTCTCAGTGTCAAGAGGCAAATCTATTATTTCTTCAGTCCATTAGAGTAGCTACTTCTAGAAACTAAGATACTAAACTGGATACTTCTAGTGCCTCTAATACCCACTTCAGCCCACCTCAAGCTGTAAAATGTGGGGTGTAAGATGGTGCCCTCAGATGAAAAAACTGATTTGACAGGACAGTGACTCAGAGCTACTTTTAAGTCTGCAGTGACGAAGTCAGGCACTTAGGAAATTAAGTGTGTAGACCTGTAGCTACCAGGACAGTGTCTGTCTCCTCATTAAAGATGCAGGTAAAGAACCTTGAAGACAGTAGCAGTAAAAGGAGCATATGCAACACAAACATGTCCTTGTGAAAGAGCATAATTCATAGACACTTCATTACCTTCAACAACTTAGAGGTCCTTGCTTACTCATCAGCAAGTCTTAGCTGCCATGAGCCAAAAAAACGTGAGCTAGGATTATCAAAATCTACATAAACAAAGCAGACTTCCAGATCTCACTGATGCCCCAGGGATCTCCCCACAAGCTCCAGCCTCAGCCCCTTACACTACCAGTGCTCTGTGTGGGGTGTGCAAGAGATCCCTGTGCAGCCAGCACCAGCTCTCACCCCAGTTAAACATGCCAGACTGACTCCTGCAAAGTTCCCCTTGAAAAAAAACAGTCAACATAAGGAGGCAGACACCAGGAATTTGTTGTAGAAAAGGCTACATGCTACTCTCAGCCTTATTATTTGCACACGGATAGCTCCAGCAATTATTACAATTCTCTCACTTTTCTTCCTTGACTCCTGGCACAATGTAGAGTCTGAAAAGTCTTCTTTGTCTTTTTATTTATTTAATCATTTGACATGGACTCTGTCAGCTTAAATTTGACCCAGCTTTGCAATTTTATGGGGAAAATAAAAATAGAAAAAAAACAGAGAATTCAAAACAGGAAATATGCCCACAACATTGTGCAGCTTCAATGAAAGCTTTTCTCTTTAAAACAAAGGATGCTCTCTTGTGGCGTTTGAAACCCTGGCACTAGAGCAATTAAGAAAGTGAAACTGGCTACAAACTAAAGCAGAATGGACATGTTTCATAGATCTTCATTGCCCAGGCAGAAAGAAACATAAACAGGGCATAAATAACAGCAGTCAGAGGACAGATAAGCTGAAGGACAATGCTGGCTCAAGAGGAAATGTGTAGAAATTGGCCAAGAATAAATTTAGACTAGAAATTAGACATGGTTTCTAGCAATCAGAGGAGTAAGACACTTCCAAAGGACCAGTGGGCACATTGCTGCTCTCGTCCTGCTCCTTCTGTTCAAAGGAGGCTTTTTGTGCACATTTGTGAAAAGATTATGTGACACAGCCTGCAATAACATGAGCCAAGAGACCCTTTCTCTCATCTGTAGCACCAATACTTTTGGTCTTTCAAAAAATCTCTTTTTAATACTCTAAGAATGGGGACACATTTGATGTGCATTCAGTAGGCTTTTTATTTAACCTTTGCTAATTGATCCATCTTAAAATACATCTATGCTAATAGCCTTGCACATTTAATTGATGAATTGAAGTAAGCAACAGCAATTATTGAGTGTTTTTATTTAGTGGTGTCATTAAATAAAGTGAAAGCAAGTAAGATCCCATAAAATACAAATGGCCTTAGCTAAGGGTTGTTAGGGATGCAGTGACAGAAGTGCATTCAGTTAAGTGGTTATATTGTTACCATCATTCAGACATCAGTTCCAAAGCTTATCTAATTTGAAAGCCACTCCTGCAGATCTTTGCTATTGATTGGTGCAGCCTGCAGAGACACCACTCTCCACAAACTCATTCCAGAATAGGGAAGACGTCAGCTCCCACATGTGGGGTCCCCTGGCCAGCTGGTACCCACATCTGTCTGCACAGGTCTTTTCTGCTTGCTGGATAATTTGAGGATACCCAGCATCATCTGGGAGAGGAAGATTCCGTTGGCAGGGTGAGTTAGGAACAGATATACCCTCAGCTCTTCACCCCACATCTCCACTGACCAGGATTGCTGGTGTCTCGACTTAGCTACTACTCAGCCTAAGTGAAACATATGTTTATGCCTGTAATTTCTGCACTGAACTGCTATAGTGCCAGTTAATGTTGTTCAGAAATGAATTGCTGCTGCATAATGTACAGAACAACAAAATCACATTTGCTACATATCACATATCAGATAATTACCAACCAAGATATTCGAACGCGTGTTCAACCTCTTATACGATGTAATAGGACAGTATCAAAATAGAGCTCACATTACAATGACAGTTTTGGCTTCTAGCACTTTGGCTTTTATTGTAATAAATTCTAATTTTCTGATTTTTATCTGCTCCTCCCCCCCTGCTCCTAGTGGCGTAGGAATTATGATTATGCCAGCTCTAAAACTAGACTGCCTGCTTTTAAAGCAGTCTTTCTGCCTGATTCACAAGCACGGCACTGAAGCATTTGAGACACAAACACTGCAGATCACCCTCAATGCCGAGAGAAAGCACCAGCCTGACCAACTCCACTTTGACTGCCACCAGACCACAGAGTGACCACAGGTGCGTACCCTCCTCCCCACACTGCCGATTCCTCCATCCACGAAATCAGGGTGATGATACTGCTTTTGTAAGCCTTCTCCATGGGAAAGCTTGCAAAGGCACTTCCCTGGGGGGCAGATGGATTTCAGGGTGGGATTTTACATGCAATGCAGGCAAGAGGTGCTGATGGAGGAGCTCTGGCTTTCCCCATGCTCGCACAGATGGAGCTGTCAGGAAGGGCTCCCCTTTCGGAAGGGACCGACACTCTTCAGCTGACACCTCTGACAGCATCCCCTCTGCTCACACCTCAACTTCTCCACACCTCGAGCAGAGACCCCGTCATATCTCACATCCTGCTGTGAGGCCGTAAGGAGAGAGTTTGGCACAGGTGCTGCAGAGCAGCCTTGGCCCCCCAGCCACTCTCGCCTCCCTCACCAGCTCTTCCAGTGCGTTTACAGGATTCCTGGATTCCCACTGCAATAAATGACAAGGTTGCCACCTTGCTTCACCAGGATTTCACTTTTCAGACCCACAGTCCTTCTGCCCCCAGAACAATGAGCTCAGCAACCCAGAGGCAGGGGAGATGGAGGTGCCACCAGACAAGCAGTGGGGACCCACTAGTCCCCCGCAAGCCCACACTTGCCCCAGGGCTGCACCAAAAAATCATTTTGACTGGTAAGAGATTCATAGACATCAGGGAAGCCCTGTCCTTCCACTGTGTGAAACAGGGATTAGTCCTGCAGCCTCCACCCAGCTCTGGGGAAACACCAGGGCTCCACAGGGATGTTTCCCACCCAGAAAGATCCTTTTCCATCCTGCATAAATAAATGAGGAATCCAACTACAGCAGCATGACTAGAGTAACTGTGCCCCACCAGGTTATAAGACTACAGGTCTCAGCACATACAATTTCAGAAAATTTCCAGGCTCTTTTTTTGCATGTGAAGAGAGTGAAAAATAGTAAAATACAGTGCTGCACCAAGTTGTCTTCTTTTCCTACAACGAATTTAAAAAAAATAGAAAATAATACTGGGATCACAGAACTATTTTATTTTACTTTATATTAATCTTGTTTCTTTCCTACATTATTTAACCCTTAAATGGTTAGTCTTGAGGAAACCTCAGAAGTTTGTAAACTTCCCCATCTTTGGGGGGTGGGGGGAACTACAAAATATCTTGGAATATGTGTCTCATGGAAAAATTGGAAATGCAATTAGATGAAGACGTGGAAGAAAGCAAAGCTTCCCAGATGGTTAATTCATTTTTGGGAAGAGGGTGGGGGGGTTTCTAAAATTGGGAAAATACCTCATTTTGCCTTTAAATCTAACATTGGTTTTTGTTTGAGGGCATCATGGGCTGCACCTAAACCAAAACTTTCCCAGTTTTGTTTCCAAGGGTCTGTGGATTAGAGCAAGCCTTTTTTTTTTTTCTTTGTGCATGTAGAATAGTTTGGACCAGGTATTTACAACTGATATCAGAAGGGACTCAATTAGTCCCTGTTATAATGGAAGTGGACAATCCCAGGGCATAAGGATCCACAGACTGACACATAACAGAGGGGGACGGAGGCAGGTATGGGAGCTGGAAAGAGAGAGCACTGCCGTGCAAGGTGACCAGACCACACCAGAATTGCTCCTGAAACTGAGCAACAATACAAGAATCACCACTGAAATTAGGGGAAAAAAAACCCAAGTTTGAGTTTCTTTTCATCAAGTTACAATGCTGTCCCCCTGGGACTGACCATCTACATTGAGCCACAGTTAGTGATACCCCATGCAGGAACGTGCACTCTTTGTGCTGTAAGACACGCTGGAGGTTCTCATCCAAACCCACAGGGATTTAAGAAAATTAGGATAAAATTCACTGCCTGCTTACATCAGTCCAGATTGGGTGTGTACCCCTGAATTTACACGGGGAGGACACCGCTACCGACTCTTAGCTCAAACTACGCCTTTTCCTAAGAGTCGCTCTGCCTCCCTTTCTCGATTTCCATCGTTTGTAAGGGCTGCGAGCGCTCGCCCCAAGGGCCCCGAGCCCCGCGCAGGAAACACGAGCCCCAGGAAGGCGCTCCCCGCACGGGCCCGGCGGTTGCGGAGCCGCAGTGCCGCCCAGCGGTGCCCGAGGCGCGCACCCGCGGCGGGCACGGGACCGGCTACAGACCCCCTGCTCCCCGACTCCAGAGGAAAGCCAGGGGAAAACGAAAAAACAATTTAAAAAAAAAATTAAAAAGGTAAAGGAAGAAAGGAAAGTATAAAAAAAGAAGGAGGAAAAAGGGAAGAAACAAGGAAGAGAGAAAGGGAAGGGAAAAGGAAGAGAAAGGGAAGAAAGAAAAAAGAGAAATGGAGAAAAATAAAAAAGGAAGAAAAAAGGAAGAAGGAAAAAGGAAGAAGGAAAAAGGAAGGAAAAAGAATGAAAAAACAGGAAGGAAAAGAAGAAATATGGGGGGAAAGGGGGAAGAAATAAAGGGAAAAAAAGAAGGGGGAAGGGGGAATGGGAAGAAAAGGGAGAAAAAAAGGGGGGAAGGAAAAGGGAGGAAAAAGGAAAGAAATGAAAAATGAAAAAGAAAAAAAGCAAGCCCTAGAGTATAAACGCAGACGAATTTTTTTTACAAGGACCTGAAAGGCCTGTATTAATGAACCAGGACTTCTGCACATACCAGCCCTCTCACAAGGCACAGTGGGAGCGCTCCCCTTGCACAGCCGGGCACACCTCCGCTGCCTGCAGGGCAGGGAGCCGGGGCTCCCGCACGCACCAAAGCTGCCCCAGGAGATTGTACCAGGGGCCGGGACTTGCTGGAGGCTCAGCTGGAGGGAAATGGAGCTGCTGGCAGCCCGAGATGCTCCTCTGAACACCAGCGTTCAGAAGCAGGGGGTCGGACCCGCCGGGGCAGCTCCCACCCGCTGCCCGCAGATCCACAGCCTCCGGCCCCTTTGTGCGACAAAACAGGGACAACTGGTCGGGCTCAAGGGTGGGGCTCTCTGCTGAACAGAAATTTGAAATATACAATTTCGGCTCACACTAGGAAAATACGCGTGGCCTGGAAATCGGTGAAAGGAGAGAGAGATGCTCAGCGCCCAGGGAGGAGGGGGCGGAGGGGTTTGGCCACGCAGGACGTTGCCGGCGCCCCATCCCTCCGCAGGCGCGCCGTGTCCCCGCGGTCCCCGCGGCAGCACTGCCACCTGGTGCTCAGGGACACGCTCACAGCCGCCCGGGCGACAGAAGCCCGTCCTGCCACCCATCTGCGGCCGTCACCAGCCCGTGCCCACACCCAGCCGAGGCCGATTCCAAAGGCAAGGGTTTCCCCGGATGTACCACGGCTCTGCCCCTTGCCCGGGGCACCGCTTGCTCCCAGTGAGATGCGACAGCTCTGCGTTGTTTTCAGCAGGGCTTTCCCCTCCATGTCACAAGCCTTTGCACTCGTGGCAGCTCTGCAACAGAAGTGCAGGTGCCCTGTGCTGCAGGTGACAGGTCAATGAAATTATCTGTTTCATCATCTCCCCGTTAAAAAAAAAACAACCCAAAAAAACCCCCCAAAAAAGACAAAAAAAACTCCAACAAACATCGGCATGTGGTTTGACCAGTCCATTGAATTTGTGACATTTTACAGTGCTAGTTTGAAAAAAACTTGGAAGAACTGAAAAGAAAGACAATTTATTTCTCTGCAAGTCAAATGCCTGCCTGTTTTTTTATTCACAGTACTTTATTCTAAGTCTTTTTAACAAGTTAAAAACAGAGTGTATTTTTTTCTGTTGGAGTTTTGGACTAAGCGTGACAAGTTTCATTCCTTCCCTCCAAACTTTTTGGCACTGCACAAACCCCCATATCTGTTGTTCTCCCAGCACTAAGTTAAACTGTCTCTCCCCTTTGCACCATGCAGCCTTTGTGCTCTGTACCTAGCAAATCCAAGTGCTAGAATTGCTTGCTGCTAAATGTAAAGGTCTATAACCGACACTGGAAATGGCCACTTGCTTCCACAGGTCTTGCTCTGCCTTACAGATCTCAAAAATCTGAATGCACACGAAGGGCACCTTCACTCCCTGCTGAAAATGCAACCAGCAACAGGGCAGAACAGATCACCTGTATAACAGTGCAGAGCAGCACCCTGCAATGCACCCGCCACGCTGGCCAGGGGACAGCACCACAAAGGAGACGGGACTTTCAAGCAGCCATAGACAGCCAAGTCAGAAGCTGACCAGAGCCTTGGGGTGGGCATCATTAAACACCCTGGCCTTGTTCTACAGGTAGTGAGAGAGAACAAATGGGTTCAGTGCTTCTTTCCACCCCTTACACCCTCATTCCCCTCCTGCCTGGTCGCATTCACTGCAAGCCAGAACTCACTCAGAAGCAGGAGGAAGCTTCCTAAACCTGGACCTGCAGTTTTTTCACACACAAAATTTACAAGGGAGGCAGCTTTTGCCCCTTTCCTATCTGTTTTAGTACAGTCATCCTATACAAAGACGAGAGGGGGGAAGCTTAGGTTCTGCATTTTAGCTGCCTGAATATACAACCAGCAAAATCTGGGGAGCATCTCTGGATATACTGCCAAGCTGCAAGGGACACCGCTCACACAGATGTACTAATGCACCAGCTCTGGATATTACCACCTGCAGGGTAATGCAGGTGCACAGATTACAAAGAAAAGCTAACTAGCTTGGCCTTAGCTGTACTACTTGTTCATTTGTCCGCAAGCAAGTTGTGTTCATTTGTCTACCACTAGATCTGTTATTCAGAGCTATTTGTTTAGGTTGCCTTGAGCAGTTCTTGCTCTGCCAGTCATGCAAGCCCAACATTTGTAATTTCTCCTATAAAATAGGAAATTAACGTAGGAAAGAAGCTGCATACAGCCTTCCACCACAGCATTAATGTCAAGCACTATATTCCATTTTAACGGAGTAAAATGGATTTTGCGGTACTGGCTAGCTGTTCGCCTGGGAAAAGGAAATTTCCTTGGTTCCCTTGGTCCAACGTCCTGACCCCACAGCAAGAATTGAGAATAGATCACAGGGGCAAATCTTTTAACTTGTTATTCCCCCCCAGGAAACAGATCTATTCAATATTTGTTCTTCAGATGATCTTTAAAACTTGCAGAAAATGAACAGAAAAAAAAGCCACAAATGCAGCTATTCCTGTCTGAATACCCACTTCTCCTACTCAGAGAAAAGTGCTGGGTATTGCTTTAGCTCACCACAGAACAAGTACTGCAGAGCCTCAGTTTAAATGAACTTGTGTTGTAAAAAGCAATGCCTTTACTGCTATCTACTCTCTGACTGGCAAATGCATTACAAAGTGAGAATATAGCAGTCACTCATATCTCTGCCCTATTTAAATAAATCTTTGAGGTTACCTTGCCCAACAAAATCACTCTGATAGAGCCCATTATTTCTAATGCATCACCGCTTTCTCTCCTGGGTACTATTTTCCTTCCCAGTATAGCCTGTTTATACAATAAGGCATTTCCTGCCCTGGGAAACAGCCTTTGCAGTGCCATTGATCACAGCAAATAATAAGTACACGCAGGATGCTGCAAAGTCTCGGTGGGCCAACACCAAGCTCTCCTCTTAGCAATTGTTCCAATAGATTTTGTTTTGAACAAGGTGTCAGGACAAACTCCTGTGTATCTGCAGCACAGCCCTGGGCACAGCACAGGTATAATATTAACTCCATTTGGAAAAAAAAAGACTCAAAAAGAACACAGCTAGTGTTCTACCTTGTTAGCTTTATGCTAGGAGAAGTAATTAAGGTTTCTGTGGGATAGCTGCATTTTAGAAAATTCTTCCCACTTTCTTGGTACTAATTACAAAGCCTTCGCAGCCAATGCCTGTTACACCAATGTGAACAGCCCGAAGTGCAGCCACTTTTTGCTGGAGCTGGATCCTGGCTCAGGCACATGATGCCCCACCAAAAGCAAGAGGTGCAAACGCTGTTCCTACTCACGCTAACATCTGGGGAATCACCTCGGACTTAGAGAGGGGCTGCCAGCAACAAGCCAAGCCCTGCTCACATTCCTCCTGCTGCTGCCGTGTCTGGTGCTGGCAGCCCCAGTGCCACGAGCTCCTGCGCACTCACCGGGGACCGGTGACAGCCCCGGCACCCGGCCTGCAGCATGGTGCTCATGGGCCAGTGTCACCTCAGCAGCAGGACCGCAGGCACAACACAAACCAGCCTTCCTAGGACTCATTCAAGTAGGAACCGTAGCAGTATCTTTATCACATCTTGAATACAAGTTGGCTGTGGGCTTCCTGCCCCTCCTCTCACCTTACAGTACCTGAGCTGATGGTTCCTCTCTCACAGCAGGGAAAAATGTGTCCTGCAGAGCAATAAACCCCTGGTTCATCTGTGTGCCTGCACAGCTGGAAGAACATGGGTCCAAGACTGCTTTGCTTTTTGCAACACAGCGCAGCAACCTAAGCAGGCTCTGGGGGTCCCTGGAGGTTCATGCTCTGTGCTCATTGCCTCTGCGAGCTCATGGCAGGCTGACACAGTGCTCCAGCTCCCCCCAGTGCCTGCCTCCCCCTTGGGGAGCGGGGTACTGGCCTGGCAGGAGCTGCCAGTCTGACAGGCTCTCAGGGGGCTCTGACCCAGTGTTCCAGCATAGAGCAAGCCTCTGTCTCACTGCCATGGTTGTTTTTCTGCGGTCCCACAGGCAACCTTCTTGCAGCCAGTGAAAATTCAAAATGACTCTTAGTGAATAATTAATTGTCCTCATCCTGAACCATCTTTAATGAATGAAAAAACTGGAAACCTGCTGGGCACAAGAACATGGCTCTGTGATTGGAGCACAGATGTGCATTTTGCATTTCTGCATGTGCTCCTTGGCAGAGATTCTGGGACTGCAGGTTGAAATCCCTCTGCATTATCTCCTCTTGGGACCCAGAAACCTGAAAATGCTGCAGGAGAAATGTTCATTTTCACTGAAGATGTCACATGGGTCCCAAACTGGGCACAGAAAATGCAATTCCCTGTGGAAAAGGCATTTCTGAGATGGGTGCAGAGAGAACAGTCCAAAGAAAGAAAACAGGCCGAGCTTGGCAGATACATTAAGTGCCTTCTGTTTCAGCACAGGTGTTCGGAGCTCCCTGAGCCATGTGCCCATTTTCAGGGCACCCCAGGGAGAGGGGACTCTCAGCCACCCACCAGCTGCCATCACTACACTGGTTCTGCAAAAGAGGGTTAATCTGTCCCTGCCACCAACGCTGCAGAGTGCATGGCCCATTTATCCCTGCCCGAGCTGCTGCAGCGCTGCCAGCTCTGCTGGGGATTTGGCTGCTGAGTGAGAGTCCGAGGCTTAGGGAAGGGCTGATGGGGGGTTCCAAACCTGTGCAGCATTCTAGCAGAGGCAAGTGTTCAAAAGGGAGCAGTGAATTTCTTTGCATCTTTAGAAGACAAGGCACTAATTTAAGCAGCAAAAACTGCCTTTAGGAGCTCATCTTCCCCACCCAGTGCTGGGCTTTGTAGGTGATAGCAGCAGCTCCAGAGGCTGTAGGGGCAGAGAGCAAACCCACTCCAGTTCCCACTCACATACAGCTCCCTGCAGCCACGAGAAGCATCAAGGGGATGCTGTGGCTCCTCATTAAACCAGGATAAGGAAGGAAAGGCCTTAGGCACAATTACCTTAATGAAGCTGGCAGCTCTGCATGCTAACAGCACCTGACGCCTGGGGTTTGAGGCGCAGCTGCACAAACACTACCAAAAGCACGTCCAGACCCCTGTAAAAGCGTAAGCACACAGCAAAGCAAATACCTGCCTGAAAGGAGCCTGGATACCCACGCTGCAGAGCAGGTGGTGAGTTTGCTTCTTAATTAAGCATATGTTCGTGGAAAGCATCTGTGCACTGAGAAGCCTCAGTCTGTCCCTGCCAGCAGCTGCCTCCCGGCTGGGTAATGATGTGGGTGACATTGGCCTTAATGCCCATGGGAGACCTGCGTGGTGCTGGCAGACACAGCACAGACAGCAGTCAGAAGGTGGATGGTGTGTTTTTTTAGAATTTCCAGCCTTCAGAAAGCACCAGTGACTTGCAGGTGATGAAAAACTGCAAACTACAGAGGAAAAAAGCGCAGTGACAGTTCTGCAGAGAAGAGAGAAAAAGGAACGCGTGTTCTGCCTGGCACACATCTTTTGGGCACGGATTTCGTTTGTGTTGCGCATGGCTGCAGGTCCGGCTGGCGAGCTCAGGTAGCAGTGTGACATATGGCAAGGAATGTTTTAAAGCCGTGGCTGCTCCCACCCTGCTCAGACCCCGTTTGCAGGCGGGAGGTGAGGAGGCTGCTCCTGCATGGGCTGAGCGAGCTGTCGGCAGCGTTCGATCAGCTGCCTCGCTGCAGGATTTTCTGCTTCGTTATGGAAATATACCAGGACACATTCAAGTTCAGTCTGGCTGTCACAGGACATTCTTCAAAACTGGCTTCATAGGCTTCTATTCCTGGTCATGACAGGAATTCATCACAAATACTCCCCACCTGCATTTCTGCTCCCCATATTGCATGTACTTTTGTTCCCTACGCTGATATGTACATATTTCACAGTGTCAGAAAAAGCAAAAAGAGCATAGAATTTTGCACAAGTGAATCATTCTGATAAACACACAAAGCACTTTAACAGGTATCACAAAATTACATAAAAACGCTCTTCTCAGTTCCTTATTTTGTTTCACTCCATGAATATTACAGTACAAACAAAAACCAACAACTACATGAAAGGTGGAAAATGGGCTGATATTTTAAGACTGTGGATGCCTCCAGGTCTATCAGTCTGTATCACTAATTTTCAAGCCTGCTGAGGGGCATCATTAAAGGAAAAGGCCCACACATGCATCTAAACTAGGCTGTCATTTGTAAAACTATCTTGCAGATTTGGATATGTATCTCTTGCAAATTACAAGAATAAACAGAAATTGAAATCCAGTAAAGAAACAGTAACCCCAAAGTTAAGAATATTTTATAGAATAGAATTTGGCCACGCTTTTCTGTCATGTGAAAATATCTGACATTCCCTTCAAGTGGTAGAAGCTGGGCACATCAGGGGCTTGGCTGAAAATAGCTGGGTGCTCAAAATTTTTCTATTCTAGGGATGATCACATTAACTGGAAGAATACTAACTATAGTCCAAGACAGGAGTAGTCCTGGTGTTTCTTATGGGATATAAGTTTAACTGGAAAGTCCCACGGAGCATGGGCTGAGATGGAATGTTACTGAACCAAACTGAAGGTATACTTGAGCTATTGGCAGGCACATCTAACTATAATCTATTTATTTTGAATGACAAAAATAGCAGAAAAAAAAATCAAAATGCTTGAACTGCAGAATAATTTATACCAGCACACTGGCTGCTCTGGGTATACGCTTATGTGAGGAACATACCAACACTGTTACTGCTGCTGGACCTAGCTAGATTAAAGAAAATTATGCAAATCTCTGCTCTGCAAGTCTCCAGATACGAACATCCTAAAGGGAAAAAAAGACGACTACTACTACAAGAAAGGTGGGGAGAGGTACGAGTCCAGTGATTGCTAATGCACACTCCAAGAGACAGTATCATTGTGAGATGCTACTCACAAAGGTGACTCACCCAAGGAGGGGACAGAGGTGACACAGAGCCCTAAGCCAGAGCTCCAAGCTCTGCAGTGTGAGGGACTGGTCAGGTCTCAGTGTCAGAGACTCCAAGGAGGCTGTCACTGCTGACCTGTGATCACCCAAAGCAGCATAACACAACAAGACTTAAACAGAGAGGTGCAACCACCACAACTGAGGGGCAACAGCAAAGTCTCTCTTGTAACCATGAGGGGCCAATACTCCCAGGTAGCCCTCAGACAACAAACATGCCCTGCTCTCCTAACGGGACCACTCAGGGTCAAGAGAGTCCCTACCCCACCACGCAGGTCTCTATCTCTTCTCCCATTATCAGCCCCTTGTCAGTGGTTCAAAGGACTCCAGACAGTTACCAAGAGCTGTAGGTCTGACAAACATCCTGCTCCTGGGGCACTGACAAATCTCTCCTCTACCTTGTTTACTGTTCAAAGGACTGGACCACACAACAAATACCCTGTACCCCTGTCGTTCCAAAACATACCCCACCCCTGCCCAAACTGGGGAGGCATTTCTGCTAACGCTACCAGGCTTATGACACAGCCAGAGAGAGCTCACCCCAGGCACTACGGGCAGTGGGAACACAGGAACAAATACACACACGCTCACCTGCTGTTCATTCCATGACAGAGTGCGATTTGTAAAGCACTACTGCTCCTACATCCTTGAACATTTAGGGAAAGACTATTTCCATCAGTAAAAATGTACCCACATTTTGCCAGAGGAGAATCAGATGTAGAAAATACCCTGTGGAAAGATCCTTTTTTTTTTTTTTTCAGAAGAAATGTCACCTTTTCCCCAACAGACCAAGATGTTTATCCTTTTTTTTTTACTTAGCAAGTTATGTTGTCATGGGAAAAAAACCAAACCCAAATCGAAATGTTGTCTTCTCCTGGCTCTTCCCTCTACATCCTGCGCTAGGGCAGCAATTTCTAAAGAACTTTTTGAATCTTTGGGAGCAAAGCCAGAAAGCATCCCCCACGCCCTGCAGACTGCTGGGCTCAAATTATTTAGTGGATTATCTCTTTATGATTAAAGGATTTTGGCTCATGTTCAGAGATGCTACAGTCCTTCCCATGAGGGGTCCTGTTCACTAAGCTACATCAGCAATTGATGCAAGTGTAAATGCTTGGAGAAAGAGGGACTAGACACTAATTTGGGTTTGGTCCAGTATACTCCTGTGAAAAGCTGCCAGGCGGTGGTGGGTTTGGGCATAGGTTGGCCACAAAATAAAGGAGAAGCCGTCATGGACGTGTTTTTTACCTCAACAATGCATTTCTTTCCTGAATTACATGAAAACAACAACAAAAAAGCCTCATGTCCAAAAGGCGTATAAGAAATAATTTATTCCAACAAAGTCATAGAATTGTAGAGTATTTTGAGTTGGAAGGGACCCATAGGAATCATTGAGTCAAGTCCTCAGGGACCTTTGGGTAGAAGCAAAGGCAAAAACATATATTTGTACTTCTGATGCATCTTTTCTTAACTCAGCAGCTGTTCTATATAAATATTTATCCTACAGCTCTGGCTGCTCTGGAGGAATACAATAAAACACCATTTAATGAATTCACTCTAAACTAAAATCAAACAATGTGCTGCATCTACCCAGCTTACCAGGAGGACTTTCAAACCCTCCCTCACAAAACCTGGCAGAGGTGGGGCACAGCTGCTGCCCCTGTTATTCTTTCAGTCTTGTCACAGCCCAGGGATTTTCTTTGCAAGGCATGGCATGTGGGCAGGAGGAAGAGGGCTCTCATGCTCCAGAGCACCCATCTTCCTGGCTAACACTTTTCCAGCCCTAATGGGATGGGATTCATAGCACTGCATGGTCTGAGCTTAAAAATAACCACTGAAGGTGGTTAGAAAAATTTATGCCTTTCAGCAAGTATCTTGCTTCCTTCCAGGCTGTGTATGAGCGATCTCCTGATGCAGCACAGAAACATCTTTATTTTAGGAACAGAGTATCGTCACCCTTTTCACAAGGGCCATCCTAAACCTGATCAGGTGCCTTTGCTCCACCATTTGTCTCAAATGCCAGGCTGATCATGCAGCCCCAGTGGCCAAAGAGCTCCAGGCTGCCAGGCTGGCCAGGTCTCCACAGCCCACTGCTGGGTGTAGGTTGGGGTTTTGCTGGGATAACTACATTGCAGGGGAAGTGCAGAGACAGGTAAGTGACCTTGGTTTGCTTCACCGTGTGGCCAAATGAAGCTACTTGTGAGAGCCTCCACCTGGCATTTTGCATTTGTAACCTTTTTGCCCTTCCAGAGGGCAGACAGAGCTCCCTTTAAGATTCAGGCTGCGTGCTGGTGAGCGCTCCAAATGCATGAGAACTTGCATTTCCAATGGAAAATGAAAATGCCTGAGTCACCGTTTTATCAGGTGCTGAATAAGAACGAATTTATGTTTTTCATGCCTATAATTATATGTTTGGAAGGGGCTAGAGCAGCTCTCAGAACAAGAAGGGAAGATGTTAGAGCAAGCTCTGCTGATGGAGAGGGCCTTTGGTTGGACAGAGCAGGGGGAAGAGCCAGCAGAAACCGATGCTCCCTGGCAAAACATGTTCTGCTTGTTCCTTTCCAAAGTTCTTTCTCACAGCACAATAAATGTGCTTTGGGAAGGATCAGAAAGACTGGGCAGGAAAAAAACGAAGGTTTTGATTGGCTTGGGGGACTTTTTGGAAAAGGTACTACATTCCTTTTAATTAAATCAGTCCCAATGTAGGCCAGAAACAAGTAAGTACAAACAGGAACCATCTTCCCCACTTAAAATACAT
Organism: Lycocorax pyrrhopterus obiensis; assembly: GCA_014706295.1. NCBI lineage: Eukaryota > Metazoa > Chordata > Aves > Passeriformes > Paradisaeidae > Lycocorax > Lycocorax pyrrhopterus. Next base: position 14,525,296 of record JACSVZ010000016.1, on the reverse strand, counting down.
TAACTTCCCAGCATTTCCTAGCTAGCAGACAGGCCAGGATTGACATATTTCATGTCCCATCTGTAGAAATTGTTTCTTCTCAACAAGAAGACAGAGCACAGAAAAGAACAAAATACACTGCTGGTATCTATCCCAACAACATATTGTTGTATTTGGGTGTTCTTGGCAGTTCAGTGCCTGCCACGTAGCACGACCCTTCCACCAGGCAGCTGTCAATACTGGGAAAATTGAATTTACTCTTAATGAAAGGCCACAGCCAATAAGCAATCAGGCAGTGCGTGCTCTCCTTCCCATCATTAATGAGCCTGGGGATATTTGTCTTCTGTACACTGCCACGGCTCTCCCACCTCTGCAGCTATAGGCCTGAGTCACACCCCAGACTGGAAGGTACACCTCATCTTCAGATTTGACTTAGCTATACCTCAGGATGGAGAACATTTTGGGAGCAATGAATACAATGTGAATATCACCAGGAGTGGGGTAGTGCCCCATTGCTTCAAACCCAGGTATATGTGGGAGTAGCTGTGAACAGGGGCAGTTCTACCCCTTCCTCTCCCTGCCTCAGGTTACACCTTTCCTGCTGCTTCACTCCTGACAGCCGTAGCACTTGTGTAGCCACATGATGACTCGGGTAAGGCTGGTTTGATTAAAAACAATTTATTTTTAAAATACCAATAATAAGAATAGGTTAGTTTCCCACTGGCTTAACCCCCAGCACCAGCACAGGGAGGGAATGAGTATGTGCCCACAGAGGACGGATTCACAAGCTCATTCCCTTCTCTTACTCAGCAGTGAAGCCACTGAGGAACTGCTGCCTTGATACCATGCTCCTACAAAAAGGACTCCAAGTCAGCTCAAAGACATCTTGAGCTGACATGCCCTTCAAATCACTAACCTGAACCAGGTTTCTCAGCTTCCCTGAAGGGAATACTCTAGAGACTCATCTATCTTACCTTTTTAACTCATCACATGTTTAAAACAAAGCAAAATGAAACAATCCCACCTTGTCACCAATAAATGTCCCTTGCGAGCTCAAGTTTTCTCAGCAGGGAGTAAGAGACCTGACAGATGAGAGCTGTAATCCTTTGTGCATGCCTGGAAACTGCTTAAATATTACTATGGCCATTTAAGAGTCTACAGAGATGCCAGTGAGATCTGACTCTCTAAATTGAAAGATCAACAACTTAGATGAAAGAATCTCTTTTACATTGCATCAAGTAGACTTGAGAAGGAAGCAGAAGGGAATAATCACTCTCAGCCTTTTAACAAGCACCTGAAAGTGGAGAGGTAAGAGATGAAAGGATATCAATAACCATATTACCAAATTAAACTTCCATGGGTAATATTAAGACATCACAGAAGTTGGCACCTTCAGGAGGAGAGAGAGAAAACAGATCAGAAAAAGACAGAAGTCTCCAGCAGTCTGTTCTCAGATGGCCATTTCCAGTGGCAATCACGCTAATTGCACACACAAATTAGACAAACTATCACGAATGTATTTTTCAAAATCAAGCCCCATTTATGTTAGTCTCACAAGAGTTTCCAATCAACAGTTTTCAATTGCAAATACAGAACAGTTTAGTCATCAAAAAGCAAAAGGATGAAGAATGTACTGAACACGAAAGGAAAACAATCTCTTCCCTCTCTTTCCCATATTTCTGTAACCAATTCCTCCTGAACATTTAAGAGAATATTTTCTATTGACACAAGACATAAAAATACTTCGGTTTAATGAGCTCTGCTCATCTTAAAAATACAGAGGTAAAAATGTAAATGCACATACAGTATTTCAAGTGGCTTTGAGGGGTTATTATCAAAGTATGAACATGGCTATCAATCATCAGACATACTGACTGATACTAATATTCTTCATGGGAATGTGAGTAACTGTTTCAAAGCATAATATGCCCCTTCATCATTAAAATCACTTAGATGTTACAATTCACCTAGCTTGAGCAATGAAAATAGAGTCTGCTTTGTTTCTCTGAATAAGCACAGTTTTAGCAAATCACTTAAGCACGGGCTTAAAATTAACTAGCTGATTGAGGTCATAGCCCACTTTGCCTGTGAGTTAGCACACTGCTGCAGGTAATGTAGAGAGGATAAGCAAACCCCAAACAGTGAAAAAAACCTTTTTCCTCTGAAATCTGCCTCCTGAGATATCACCATTAACCTTTAGTGTCCAGAAGCCACTAACTCTGAGCCCTTTAGAGAGCCCTCTGTGCTGTTGCTGATTCAGCATTAGAAACCTTCACTGAGCAAGGCTCTCTTTGGAGAAATGGAAGGACAGGGGACTTGTTATCCGTCACTGAGCTATTCCAGCTGCTGGCTAGCACTTGCTAACGCTGCAGGCCTTGGCTCACCAGGTCATACTTAACCCTTAGAAAGCAATTGCCTTCATTTGTTTCTCTTAATAGGCAACCAATATATTCTCCCTGGCGAGCTGCATTCCTACTGAACATTAAATACTTTTACGTGAGGAATTTGTAATGCATGTGCTTTTAATGGGAGCTTACTGAATGGCTGGGAGTCTCAAATGCCTCTTAAAGCACAAATGAGGAATTTCAACCGTACTCTAAAATTCTCATGGTGCATCTTCTGCTAAATACCTAAAATCCTAGCCCCTTTCCCCAGTTCCAGTGTACAGACAGAGTAATATTAAACAGCTTTGAGACTTACAGTCCTTCATTTGTCCACACAGGTCCTGGGTTAGTCCCATAGGTACTTGCAAAGAAGACAGCATTGTCTCCCAGTACAGACGGGCAACAAGGCAGAGGGAGGTGTGGTGACACCCAGGGTGGAGTTACGTGCAGGTACCCACAACCTAAATGTCAGACTGAGCAACTCTCCCTGGCTTCTCTCACACTCGGTGGAGACCTTGTCAATGCAATCAATGGGGTTTAAGCTGCAGCTCATCTCACTGTGCAGATGTATACTAAAAAAGCAGTTGGGTTTCCACAGACCTTGTGGGTCCCTTCCAACTCAGGATATTCTACGAAGGGAGCTCAGTTATGCCCCAGGTATCCTGGTTTCTCTCCTTGGGCTATGAGGGGCAGCATCTCACATCAGAGTGGAAACAGCTCCCCCACTCTTGCTCTGGTCCATGGGCACCCAGCTGCCAGCACAGCTCATCAGGCAGAACGGAGCCCAAAGCATCCAAAAGCTGAAATCGTGTCTCAAGGTGATCCCCCACGCTTCATCACACGCAGAGTTTCCGGCACGGCCATCCTCATCTCCTGACGTGGCTATCACTGAGGCTGTGTCCACCCACAGCTCGAGATGCCACTTTAATCACAAGCTTGTAGGGACTGACAGCTACAGAACTCATCATTTGGCCATAACAGCCTACTCACCAGCCTGCTTTCCTTTCTGTACCCCACATGACAACTGCTGCCTCTCCAGCTGAATTGACCCCACCGGTTTTGAGCCCCCTGGGCATAAAGAAAAGCAATGCCTTACTTGAGGCAAGTGTGTGCTGTTGTGCTCCTCTCATTGCAACAAGCATTTACTAGAACTGGGAATGGTTTAGAGATAGGCAACAAGAAGATCCAAGACTCTTCAAACTGTAAGAGACAGCTTAGCAGGAGTATGCTTGTGGTCTCTGCAATCACAGGTAGCATGAGAGGAGGATAGGATCTGTTATTCACTATCTTATTCAGTACTGGGTCTCTGGAAAGCATCAACCCAAGCTAGCAGGAATCAAGTTCAAAACAAAGGAAAAGAGAGGCTTCTTCATGTAACAGGACTGGGGAAATCCTTTCCATGGGACACTACGATGCCAAAAATGTACATGAACTCAAGAGGAGACTGGTCAAGTACACAGAAGAAAAATCCATTGAGAATTTTTACGTACATTGAACCACGTCTGACTCAGATAATTTTCTAAGCTGAAAATAGCTAGCAGCTGGGAGAGCATTTTGGGAACACATCATATTGCTGTTTTCTTACTTTTTTCTAACTGTTTGATGTGGATGGAGAAAGACTACTGGGCTAGATGGACACTTTATTCTGGCCCAGATTAATTACTCTCATATTTTTCTCTTAGTTGATGCCACCTCCCTATGTATTTCTATTGGTAACTTTTACAGAGAGGTTTCCTTTTTTTTTTTTCCAAGTAATTCTCTCCAGGCTACACTAAACCCAGTGAAGATCTGTCTCTATAACACACCACCACTGTTGATAAAGGAGAGATGAAGTAGGGAGTAAGGCACACTGGCTCTTAGTCTCAAAGCTTAACGAGTGATAATACAAGTGCTAAAACAGACGACTGTCCTTTGGCAGTTAGTGGGGCAACATGTGCTCGCTGAGTAACAAGCACATCATTCCTCTAACGTTTAATTCCAGCAGCATTTTACCAGCCAAATGAACAACATTCCCTTAAATAATGGAGATGCAATGCCTTTCTCTCCTCCCCAACACTGTGCTGTCCACCTCTTCTACAGACCAGGAGCAACGAAGCAGCACGGAAAATCTAATGAGTCTGAGACTTGCAGTAAGTCTGGAGCTCATACGAGTGAGCAGGGGGACAGGAGAGAAAGAGAAGCAATGCCTCTGGGCTGAGTGAGCAGGATTTACCAGTCCTTTGTCCCTGCTCTGGGTGGGAAATAAACCCATAGCTGTCTTCCCAGCACACTTCAGGGGTCTGCATTTCTCTCTCTGCACCCTGCCAGTTCCTTATCAAAACACGACTTTGTTATTGAAAACCTTTTCTTCAGTGGATATGCACATAAGCAATGAACTCTCTCCACTGAGCAGACACAGCCTTATGCCAGGACAGCCCTTAACACAGTCCGCAAGAGTCACCCATGGCTATTCCACAAAGCAGTGTCCCTGTCTGGATTTTTCTGCCAGTTTGGAGTTGGTTTTTTTACCCACTACTAACAAAGAAAAGCCTCTGGTTTGGGTATTTTTATATTTATCAGATTTTTTTCTATTATTTAGAAAGTGTATTTCCTGACCTTCTCTGGGAGGTGGGAGCATCCCTTGCCAGACAGCATGTTAGACAGAGAAGTATCGACCCAAAGGGCACGAGCTGTGGATGAGTAGGGGAGAAACTCTCATGGGAGTGCTTTCAGCAAGACCCACCACCTGCCAGAAACACCAAACAAGTGCGAAATTCATTCACTAAAGTGTTTCCTCAGGAAAGGACATGCCCCCATTTAATTGTCCTCCTTATTCATGGTTCACACACCATCTGAAGAAATTTGACTGTTCTAACTCTAACCTTTTCTAACCTCAAAAACAAAGCCCCCAACCAACCCTAAAACACAGTCACATGGCCTTCTCGGCCAAGGTGCTGTGAACAAGCTGCAGGGCAGAAACAGATCTCCAGCAAGATGTTGTAAGATGTGTGTCAGCCATTTAGCAGGAAAGGCAGGGCAGGGAAGATGCATTTCATTGCTGAGCAGCCTGCAAGCATCTGAGAGCATGATTTATAATCCCACAACTGCCTCTTCAGGTTAAGGGTGAGCACAGTAAAGGATTCATCACAGAAACTCCAGCAAACGCAGAAACAGAGGAAAAAGCAGACCAGGTTTCTTTGTCTTATCCATTAAAGGTAAATTACAGTTATTAGAGAGAAACACCCAAGCACAGCCACAGGACATTAAGCCATATGTGAGTATTTATATACATATTTGTCTGATTAACCAACTGAATATTTACAAAGATTATACCCTGCTTGCACTGAGCATAAATACCTGGGGAAATCAGCCTTTCAAAAACAATACCTAAGAGTCCCTTCAGCCTCACAAATACACCACCCAGGATAACCCTATGCTATTTCTAAACTGAAGCAGCAGGAAGTAAAGGGCCTGGGCACACAGAACTGAGAGCAAGGGGAGCACCACGCTCTGGGACATAGGAAAGTGTGCCAGTCTGTCAGGGTCTGCACTTGAATTTCACTGCTGCAATTCAATGCAGGCTCACGTGCCCCGCTCTCCACCGAGAAAAAGCCACAGAAGAGGATAAACAATGGCAACACTAAGTCACAGAAACCCAGAAAAGTAGTGGCAGCACGTTGGCAGCCCAGTCCCACCAGCAGTAGAATCATTATTTTCTTTGGTTTGGTTTTCATGTCACATTGCAACAAAAGAGGAAATCCAGAACTTGAGAAGGAACTTGCAGCATGGAGGACATTGCCATACTGTTCCAGTGGTTATCTGCAGACACACCAACATCATAGAGAGACTTGAGTATTGTGGAGTGTCACAGACACTTTTGATTCTTGTGCTTTTCCAGTTTGAATGCTCTGTGTAAGTATGTCCAGTTCCACCCTCGGCCCCATAAGGAAGACTGCTATTGCCTGTCCCTCCCTCTGGACATACTTTGGATCCTCCCAGCAGACCTCCCCATCCTGAAAATCAGTAAGGCAGAGGAGGGGACACCAGACTGGGTACTCTTGTCCACAAAGCTACATTTTTAAGCCAGTTTCACTAGAAGTTCCCTTTTCTCCATTCCTCTTTTTCAGTGCTCTCAGCTCCTTATTCCACTCCCACGCTCATGTAGGCTTCCCACTCTGTCCATGTCTTTTCCACCCACTATATGTTGAAGTTTTGAATTTAAATCACTTCTGTATGCTTCTGTATGCCCACACACATGCATTTTCCTACTCCTGGACCTTTCCTCTGCAGGACCCAGCATTTCCTCTGCATCCCACCCACAGTCCCTGCAACTACACTTGCACAGTCCATGGCGCATCAAAGAAGTTTATTTGAGAAGAGAGCCTGAAACAAGAGCTAAAAGTTGGGAACAAATTGACTGTTTGTCACAATCCCAGCACAGGGCAGGGGTTTTTGTTCTCTTAACGCCTTGTCCTATCTTCCAGAGGACCAGCAACCCCAGCAAGTGGGCATCAGGTGTAAGACCCTGGGGATCAGGCCAATGCACTCCTCAGATCAAAGACTCCTGACCTACAGCAAATGGATGCCCCAGCTGGTCCCACACACAGCTGTGGCTTCATAAAAACACTCGCTGAGAAACCAGCAAGATAAATAGAAGGGACAGCAGAAACTCCCCACCTCAGCTCTGCCAGAGCCAAACAATGACTTCAGTCAAGTTGCCTCATCTTATTGTACTTACTGTTGCCCCCCCAACTCCTTGGCAGCACAAGGCAAACTGATTAGGACTGAGCAGTGACTGCTGGGCTATGCACAGGTGAGTTTTCAAGTGAACAAATGGCTTTGAATGCATATTAAAAGCAGGAAGAGAACACTAATAAGGAAACAATTATTTCATGTTTTTTTAAAACAGATTTTTTTCCTATTCTTTCCTCTTATCTGGAACAAACAAAGCTTTGAGGGAACAAATACAATTCCAGAGATAATCCACGCTTTGGATCCCGGAAGCATTTGGTACCGACTTCTGGAAAACAAAACAATGATAATGACTCACGCTGGGCCTGGGGGTGGCTCATCACAAAATTAGCAGCAGCTTCCATGCTCCCAGCTGAGATTGGCTTTGCTGGGTTGTTTTCGCAGATCCCCAGGACTGCAATTTAGCACATGCAAATCGGCCCAGCAGCCAATCACAGCCACCATGCTAGAAAGGCATAAACATGCCATTTAGAAAAATGCTTTGCCATACAAAACATGATTACCTCCTTCCATGCCATTTCAGGCTATGGGAAGAAACACTATTTTTATTATTAAACATTACACATCTCTTTTCTTCCAAGGGGAAGAAGAATTATTTAAAGGCCTTTTAAGCAAACATCTACTCACACAATTGAAAGCTTTGTGCACTATCATTGCATCTGGGGAGGTGTTCATCCCTGTACTGGACACTTATGAGGCCACAGCTCAATTCCTATGTCCAGTTTTGGGCCCCTTACTTCAAGAAAGACACTGAGGGGTGCTCTGTCCAGCTCCAGAATGGAGCTGTGAAGAGCCTAGAGAACAAGTCCTATGAAGAATGGCTGAGGGAGCTGGGATTGTTTAACCTGGAGAAAGGGAGAATCAGGGGGGACCTTATCACTCTCTACAATTCCCTGACAGAAGGTTGTAGAAAGGTAAGGGTCAGTCTCTTCCTTTAAGTAACAAGTGACAGGACAAGAGGAAATGGTCTTAAGTTGCATCAGGGGAGCTTTAGATGGTACATTAGGAAAAATTTCTTCACTGAAAGAGTTGCTAAGCATTAGAACAGACTGCCCAGAGAAGTGGTGGAGTCACCATCCCTTGAGGTATTTAAGACATGCAGATGTGGCACTTAGTGGTGGGTTTGGCAGTGCTGGGTTAACAGTTGTACTCAATAATCTTAGAGGTCTTTTACAACTGAAAAAATTCTATATTCTACAAGAAATCTCATCTAGTTTTCAGACCATGCTGAACTTTTGATGATATATGTACAACCTGGACTAAAAAATTCAAAACTAGCATCAGTCTGGTAAAAAATTAAACAGGTTACTTCTGGAAAGCAGCAGAAAGGGCTACAGGAAGACAAGTGGCTTGGTTTTGAGACAAAGTTCAGTGAGCCAGAAGTAGATCACTCTCACAAACAAAGCAGGAAGATTTAAATTTCTTTAATGAACAGGGCTTTCCATCTGGGAACTGATGGCTGTGAAATACCTCCAGAGGGATCTGCTGGAAACAGAAAACAAGCCTACTGTCAATGATCTGTGGACAGGGAAAACAAGAAGAATTTAAGGGATGATACATACCACTCATCTAAAGCAATGGTTCTGATAAGTATTCAAGCATGTGACCATCTTAAAATGGGACTAGGTGCATGCATAGAGGTAAATATGCACTTAGATGGTTCAGTGAGCTGAGACCTGTCTCCGGAAATACTCCTTGGTCTTTGAGTGGACACGACCTAACGATAGTCACACACACAACTCTTAAGCTGAAAGCATCTGCTCTGAAAGTCATCAACTTTAAATATCTGCCTTTGACCCCAGATTCTTTTGTTACTCTTCAAGTGGAAAAACAGCAACACAATAGACAGTATTTTATACACACAGTCATTCAGGAAAACCAATAAAAAAGCTGAAAAATTATTTCATTATATTGTTAGTTAACATCTCCCATAAAACTTACAGTTTATAGTGCATCACAATTGTACATGGTGTTTAATCTCAGACAAACTCTTTTCTTGGCTGAGATTGGGAAGCGAAGGAAGTTAAGCTTTATTCCTTTTACAAAGCCGTGAAAACCTTCCGCAAGAAGTGCCATAAACCGGCAAACCTCTGCTTCAGAATAGTGTTTATCATCCTGATTGCAGGTACTTAAGAAAATTCAAACTACTCTTATTTTGCTTGAACTTGCTCACTCACAAAAAGTAAAACATTTTCCAAATATGATTCAGTATCAGTGATGCTCTGGTAGGACCCAGACAAGTTTCAATATCCAGAAGACTGAGTGAAGATCCAGCAATTCCAGATGCCTGGCTCCATAACCTCAGACATCTGGCTGACAGCTATGCATTGCTAAGCCACTTTACACCCAGGGAATTCCTGGACCTACATTTCTTTTGAAGATGTATGAAATACTTTATTGCAAACTGAAAAATAAAATCCTGCAAAATATCAAAGTCTTTCCTTTGCATAACTACACAGAACTGGCTGCAAGCATTTTAAAAAGTTATATGCATATAACTAAGTTCATTATCGTTTATATCTCTGGAATTTTTGTGTGATAGAAACCAAGTAATTTCACCAAATAAAACTGCTAAAAAATTCATCGTTTCTAGCTCAGTCAAAACAGATTTTTTTACAAAGATCCACAAGCACTATGGGCTTCCAGGAGAGATGCTTAGCCAACGTCTGCATGAGAGGGTTACTTCAGAATAAAGGAAAGTGTGGATTTAAAATGCTATAGCTATTCTTGAGTAATACCCCAGAGGAGTGCTCCTGTTACAATAAAAAAGATTTTTCAGACTTTTGTTTAATTCATTTCCCAGGTGAATTAAACTAAATCAGACAAAGGTATTCTTTCCACTAGCATATGAGTGTCAACAACAGGCATTATCCCAGAACAGCACAGGTACTTCATTTCCACTGGTCAGCAAGTGTTACTTTTCCAAAAACACAAAACAGGAAGAGGGAGCCTGAGCAAAATATGTGCAGCAACAGTGGCAGAGAATGGCAGGCAAGACACCTGGTGCAGGAAGGAGAAAGGGCTGATGGCCCCCAGTCAGATCCCAGTGCTTCTCAGCCTGGCAACCCACTCCCAGCTCCAGCACAGCACCACTAAGCCACCGTTCCCATCTCCCACCAGCAATGCACATCCACACTCTGCGATGCCACAGATCAAAGCCTCTCTGTGCTCCCTGAACTCAGCAAGGAACTGCAGGTTTCACTGTCTGTCGCTCACATACACAGAGCTGTTGCTTCCAGTAATTTGAAGCTGAACTGTGCAGTATTTGCTGTGCACTGTAACTTGCTGTTTACTTGAATAAACAGCAGTGGGAAATTTTTCAAGAATGAGTGTATGTAAATAAAATGTAGATGGCTGCACAGATGACTGCACAAGCAAACCAAGGAGTCCCTATTCTGCTCATAAGCCAAACACTATTCTCGAATATGCAACTGTACCTCCTATGCGTGTGATTCCATTTGCATCTGCAGGTGTCTTGCACGTGTAGACACATTATGGCAGTGCCCCAAACAGTCTCAGGGCAAAGCAAAGATGTGTATGGGCAGCAACAGACTGGCTAATGGCAGAGGCACAGCCTGACCCTGCCTACCTAGACACAATGCTTGGTCCTGTTGCTCCAAATACCAAACTTAAGTGTTGTGATGCCTGGAGAAATATGAAGACCTACCGTGCCAGACGTCGTTTTAATTTGCCATAAAGCCAGCATCAGTCAGCATATTTCCAGGAGCATCTCCAGACTTCACCAGTGTGAGACACTCACGGAAGCCAAGTTCAGGATTTACTTTCAATATGAGCTTAATTTGTACTGAAGGCATCAATTTGCAAAATAGGGACTTAAACTGAGAAGTACTCTTATGAATGTTTGAGAATAGATCAGTCTCTGGATACAACCAAACCTCTACTACTGAAAATAAAGCTGAAAATGCATTGCTGCTGAATGCTTTTGCTGGTTGATGTGAGAAATATCTGTGGTTTTAGCAATGATGCATCCCACAGGAGAGTCTGTACAGGAGCCAAAGGGAGGACAGGCATGAGACAGAACCACTCATAGAGCCAAATAAGAAATCCTTATGGAGGAAGACTAAAACACTCAGTAGCAGAAATCTCCATGCTGCTATTATGCAGCCTATGGGTACAGGGCCTTTTGCATCAAAGTGGCTGCAAATCAGGTACAGGTCACCCAAAATATTTTTTCACAACTCTATTCACAGCTACAACAACAATACAGTAATTATTTAATGTTTACCTTGAACTTAACAGTGTAGTAGCTATCTGTTTCATAACGTTGGCTAGGAAGCCAAAAGCAAAAAAAAAATCTGGACTGGCAAACCACACCTCCTAAGCAAATGGGAAAAAAGCATTAGCAGAAAAAATAAATTAAAAAAAAACTTAACAAAATTAATTGTGGTTGCACCATCAAGAAGGGAAATATCTCTGCACATGCAATACAATCAGTCAGCTTGCAAACTCTGAAACTAAGATAACAAGTGAAGCACCTGAAAGATGATACAGGATGTTGCTGTGCTAAAATACTTGTAAAGAAATTCACAAAGGAATAGGATAAATCTCTTACTCTATTGCTATGAATTACTTGCACTTTTGTGGTGTCTTGGAGACCCATTAAGCCCCATTTTGAAAGGTGCTGTTCAAACAACCACAGCCTGCCCCTGCACAAAGACAAGGCCTGCACACCTCACAAGTGGAGCATAAGAAAACAACAGGATAGAGTAAGCTACAGTAAAGAGGTGAGAGGTCTTCACATAATAACAAAAATCTTGCTAATATTTTTGCTAACATCACAACAGAGCTGTACAGTACTATACAACTACCTTCACTATTTGACTGTTTCTCTTTGAAGTGCCATGCATCAGCTTCTGTCAGAATCAGGAGTGGTCTAAGGCTCCGAGTCAGCACAACACACAAATATGAATCTGACTTCAAACGTGTGCTTACATCTTTACGACTTGTTTGTATTAAAGAAAACACAGATATGAGGAAGGCAAAAGGCTTGGTCAATCTATCAGAATAACTTCAGATCAGAGGATGAAGGGCACGTAAGTAGCTCACAGCACTCCGTGCCACCACTGTTGCAGTCCATGTTTCCACAGTCCTTCCGCTCCCGCAACTTTATAATCCTTTTGTCGGTTTACATCTCTGACTGGCTTGACCCCACAGTGCCTTGCTGGGCACACCACTACACCTATAGGGTTGTTGCCAGCATATACACCTGTCCCCTGGGGCATGCTCACCTTTTGAAAAAGTAGCAAGGAGATTTCTCCTCCAGCAGGCCCAGCCCACAGTGACCCCTTTATAGGTGGAAGCTTTCATTTTTATTGCACCTTTTTCAAGAACATAAACCTCAACCTTAATGGAAAATGAAAAAATGCAGCCAAGAAGAGGTAACGTATTTTAGCAACCTGATTCAAAGCAACAGACCCCATCTGGAATGCTCAGGCTCGTGGTGGCATAGGGCTAGTAACTGGAAAATAAGCTCAGTTGGAGATAACAATAGGAGATCATTCCCATAGACTGTTTCCTTAGAGCACAACATCAGGAAATACAAAGACTACGCAATGTTCAGTATCATTCATCAGAGAGGGGGAGATAAGAAAAGGCTCAGGCACCACATATGCATCAAGCACACTCCAGCATGGGATCCACCTGCAAAGCCAAACCAGCTCCACCAGGAAACTATTAGGACACTATCATCAACTTCTAGTTCACTGAAGTTACAGCCTAGACCCATGGCCTGAGCACCACCCCACTTTTACCAGTAGCTTATTGTTCTCTTTACTGCTGCAGGTTTCCAAAAGACACAAAACAAACACTCACACATAGCACTACGAAGAAAATTCTATTATAGTTTTTCACTGAAAAGAGACTAGTGTGTGTAATGCTTCCAAGTGCAGCCACAATTTATTCTATTTAATTATCATATTGTTCTTCAAACCGGGACAGAACATGTTTTGAAGGGAGTTCAGCATTCTCTCCCAAAGATTCTCCAGTTGCCATGAGCTTGTCACAGACAGCAACTTGTACAAAAGTGTCACTGGAGAGAAGAGGCTACTGAGGCATAAACGGGTGGCTATAACCATTAACACCTTTTCCTTAGCAGGGCCATAAGGGAATCCAGGCTACCTCAGCAACAGTGTTCCCCCAAGAACAGCCTTTTCAAGAGACAATACCAAGCATTTGCACTGGAGACATGGACATTTTCCGCTTCTAGGACCAAGATCTCACAAAAAACCCCCCAACACGAGCATTAGGAAAGAATACTCTAGAAGACGTCCCCGTAAGCATCCAATTATAGTAGCTTCTACTAATAATAACAATGACATAGGATTTTTTTTCCATAGGCATTTACCCAGTATCATAAAGAGGGAAAGTCAGATTCGTGGAAGAAACACATGTAGCACAGAAGAAACTTCAAAAACACCACTTAAAAAGCTTCAACAAGACCATCCTAAAACTCAGGGGTAGTACCACACCAAACCAAGACACTCATGAACTTACTCACCTCTTCAAAAAGTGCTCAGGGAAAGTGTTTAGGATCAGGAATATTGTTCAGAAATTCATCCCACTGCTCTTCCTTCCCATCCTAGTGAAATGCTCTCTCCTCAACAGGCTAGGAGCTTAGAGGGGAGTTGGGAGTCTCCTGGTCCCCCATCCGGAGCAGGCAAGGATTTCCCTTTGCTTCTAAGTACATCCCCACTCAAAAACACATTCAACACCTTCCACCAGAAAAACACTGCGACATCACTTCTACCAAAAACAAAGTACAGAGAGCTCTTACAGTGGGGCCAACCCCAGAGACGTGCGGGGCCACTGGCACTCTGGGGAAGGTTATCCCCATATTAGCCAGGCAGTAACCGAGGCCACAGCTGGGAGTTCCAGGTGGGATGGGAGATACGGGGGTTCCACAGGAAGAAAAAGGACCTGAGTGGACTGCAGGTGGAATGGGGAACAATAATGAGGGTCGTGTATGAGGTAGGAATCTCTGTGAGGACAAAGGGCACACGTGGGGGTGCAGTGCGGGTGGGGGCTCCAGGCGGGATTAAGCACAGGGTGGGGTGGGGTGGAGGCCAGGCCTCGGGTAGAGGGGAGCTGGTTGGTAATCCAGCGGGTGGGGATGCTGGGGGCGGAGGGGAGCCGGGTGTGGGGGATGCCGAGTTAACGGGGACTCGGTGCCGGGGCCGCCCGGCGGGGTCAGCACCGCGGACAGCGCCCGGCCCGTCCCGGCCACCTGTGCGCGGCGCCGGCGAGGCGGAGGCGCAGGGGAGGACGGCGAGGAAACGGGGCCAGCCCGGGCCGAGCGGCGCCCGGGCAGGGAGGCGAGGGCGGCGGGGACAAGGACGCGCGCTCCCCACCTGGGCTGTGGCTGGATCTCAGGCGCCTTCCACAGAGACACTGCAGCATATGCGAGCCTTTCTCCAGGAGAAGCCCGAGAATCCTCATGGATTTCACTTTGTGGCGCCCTCCCGCTCCTCGGAAAAGGGACCGGCCCCGGAGCGGCCGGCTCTCAGCGGCGGGGCGCCGGGCCCCCTCGCCGCCAAACTTCCCGGCCCATCGCCGTGGCCCCGCCGCGCCCGGGGGAGGGAGGGGGACCCCGCCGCCACTTCTCGGGACTTGTCCGCCGGCGGAGGGCCGGCCGTGCCGGGAAGCGGGGCGGGCTGGCTGGAAGGACGTCAAGCCCTAGAAACACGCGCGGCCGGCTCCCAGCCCTGCCCCCTGCCGGCACAGCCCCCGCCGGGGCGGGCAGCGCCGCCGGGACCCCCCCGCCGCCGGGGCTCGGCCGCTCCGCTCCGCAAGGGCTCGGCCGGGCGGGGGCTCTGCCGCTTCCCCCCCCGCCACCGAGGGCCCGGTCCCGCCGCCCCGCACGGCCCCGCCGCGCTCAAGTTCTGCGAGTCCTGGCGGGGAGGGAGGAAGAGAGGGAGGAGACAGCCCCGCCGCCCGCCCCACCAGCGCCGGGGCCGCCGTGCGGGGCCCGGCAGGGTCGGTGCCCGCGGGTGGCCCCAGCGACCGAAGGCACCACGTGCGGGGGGCACCGAGCGCGGGGCTCCCGGGCGCTGGAACCACGGGACCGGCAACGTGGCCGGGAAGAAGACACACCTCTGGTCTTAAGTCACCGGTGGGTGCGGGTGCCTAGACAGGGATGCTCCTTTATGAACACGCTGTAAACGAGGGAGCGTCCGTATTTCCACCTACAAACCCACCAGCTTCCTGCAAAGGGCGCTCCATTGAAACTCAAGGTACCTTCTTTTTTACCCATTTTTAAACTGTCACTGTTACAGCACTGCAGACTGAAGTCTCAGTGTTGGTGCTGCACAGAGAAAGGTAGGGCACGGATGCTCTCCTTAGAACTGTCTCCAATTCATGAAATTACACAAAACCCACAACACAAGGCTGGAAAACACAGGAGCACAGAAAAACTCCTTCGACAAAACCGTACTATTATATACAAAAGCCGTTCAAAAGAACTCTTTCACCTGAGTAAACTCTAATACTGCACTAAAAAGCAGCTCCCTCTGGGACAAATAGGAGTCCAGCACAAGGGTGATTTTCTAACTGAATTACCTTGTGCACAACCAGGGTTACCTACTCACACACCACCTTTCAAAGCCTTCTCTGCTTTTGTTTCTCCTAATACCTGGCAGAAGTAGCCAGGTGTCTCTGACCAGCTCATGAGACGGACATTTTTCCAAAGAGTGCACTCTAGGATGTAACAGGCTTCTGGCCAGCACTTCAAATGGATGCAAGAGTGGGGATACAGACTTAGAGGTTAACATCTAGATCATAGTACTAAGGCACAGAAACCAGGCATAACAAAAGAAATGCTGCTTAGGTGTGAGAAGCTATCAAGCATTTGTGGCAAAACTAGTATTTTTGAGAGCCCCTGGAGTCTTTCATGCCCTCAATAAATACTCCACAGTTTCAGTTTTACTCTTGAATAGAAAAGGGGGAAAAAACCCCAGTAAAAATGCTAAATGTTTCATGAAATGGTAGCTCTTCTTTTCCAGTCAACTCTAGTTCATATGCTGAAAAATAGCACTTAGCTAGAAGCAAAGCCAGTAGCATACAGTTCAGAACTGTTAGAAAGATGGAAGGTATTACTAACTAACCCCTGGGATTCATGCTAAACTCAGTTTTTGTTGTCTGCTGTGAGTTAGGCTGAAAAATGATCACTCTCTCTGTCTTAATTTATAAGCTGTTTTAGACAGGACCTTGTACATGCACCAAGTCACGGCAAACAGCTAAATGAAACTGCCCTTCTCCGTGTCCCCAGTTACCCAGGATCATTGCTCCACTGCACTCCTCAGCAATCCCTGCTCCACAGCCAGCATGAAAGACCACGGTGCCATGTCAGGGCAGATACCAAACTGAGACTACAGCTATTACCTCTCCCCTTCACCCAGAGTTGTCCTTCAGTCCTCTGCTATATCTGATCATCAGAGAACAAGCCTGTAGCCCTGCTGGAACAAGGCCAGAAGTAGTTTGCACAGTGAAGCCCTAAAACAGAACTGGTGGTTCTCGGGTACTTTGGTAATAGCACAAAAAAATAATAGTCCTCTTTCTGCAAATGCATCAGCAGCATGTTTGAGATGAGAACAATTCTGGATCTGGCAGATCAAGGACAGTACAGTGAGATCCAAAGTCAAGGTGCCCTCCTTGCTTAGCAGCCAACATGGAGCTGTAAATGAGGGGGATCTCATTTAGAGATGCCAGGACTGAAGTGCAGCACCAGGTACAAGGGAAGAGTTGCACTTAGATGTTACACATATCAAGCTAGCATGGGAACGGGCAGATTTATCACATGAACATACAAGGGCAAGTGTGGTGGACACAATACAAATGTTCATAAGAATAAAAAAAAATGAAAATGCAACAGGTAGCTGAATTTTGAGACCTCTGTTCATTAAACTAATGTTGTTGTTCCTGGAAAATCTACTCAGAATAACCCATAAAACCACTAATAAAATAATCCCCATTTCTTTGGGGAGCTTCCATCACCTTGCAGCAAGGCTGATAGTCCAGCCTTTGTGGGGCACACTCCAAGGGGTCAGTTCCTGATTCACAGTAGAGGAAAGGAGGGCCGACTCAAAGCAGTGAAAAGAACGAATGTTACCTGACATTTCCAAAGAAGGGCCGTAAGGACTGCAACAAGCACATGTTCTTTCAAACTGAGTAAACTGATGTTTAAGTAAGTTTAAACAGCAAAATGGAAGCACAAAAATGGCAAAGGAACTGTGATGTATATGACTCAAGTGTTTATGTGCCACAAAATACACAGTAATACAGTGTACCCAATTAGGTAAATCTTAGCCCAGTAAACAAAGCTTAAAGAGTTTGAAAAGATGAATGGAGCTGACATAAATCGAGACATTGCTAGATGTGTTAACTCATTTTAATCTGAAAACAAGGTAAACCAAAATAAAATTTATTTCAGTGCAGAAGGACAGCATGTGCCCAAACAATACTTCAATGGACAGAGTGGTGCATAAATCTCACTATGGCTCCATTGATGAGCTCGCACTACTAAATAATGATGCAAATAACATCTCAAACATTACCGTGAAAATGCTACAGATATTTAAATTTTTAGCCACTGGTAGAACAGAGGTATTAGAAATGATAGTGTGCTTGAATAAAAGCAGGGATTGCATTTGCTGGAACACAAAGAAAGCTGTGAAAGCATCACTGAGGTCAGAAGACATTTACAGGGAACACAGTGTCACGTGTGTTTCTCCCTTATTAAATTAAAATGCCATTGGCCTTCTGAAGCACTGAACAGAAACGAGAATATGTTTAGGATTATGGAATTTAAATTAATACCTTCTACTAAAAAGAGGAATGTACTGCGCTCTGATCAGAGAAAAATAAGGTGATTTAGCCGACAAGGCTCTTTGCTAGGTATTAAAATAGCATAATGTGTATGAGTTCACCAGTTACAAAAGCCAAAAAAAGAAAGAATATCTACAAAAGATCAAAGAAGAGACTAGCCAGGAAAGGTAATTTCCTTGTTTTCATACAAAGGCAGTAATAATCTTTCAAGGTGCTGGGTCCATGCCATTCTGTTTTCACCCATACTGACTGGTAGTTCCTTTGAACATTGTGACTGGTACACAGACAGACAGCTCGTGCAGGTGCGTTGTTTCTGGTTGGTTGGTTGGTTTTTTTGCAAGTCTCTGCCCTTGTTGTATTTTCTGGCCAAACACAGGCGGATATGATGAGAAAGGGCCCATTAACCTCAAGAGCTTTGTCCAAGCTGGTGCTGATGCAGGTCTTGGACCTTGTCCCTGTCTCTGTAAATTTACAAAACTCCTTGCACTCGCTGCTCACTCCATGGGTCTGTATGTGATCAGTGATTGTATATTCCTCAGTGGTGGCAGAGAACTCCACAATACCTTTCTTTGCAAGAGCCGTTTGAGCAAAACCTACCAATGGGCCACAAACTACAGCCCTTTCCAGTGCAAACCACTGTCACCACTGTGCTCTCTGGGTATTTCTGCTTACTCTTTTCCCCTTCTTTATGAAGCAGAGCACTGCTGGCAAGGAGGAATGGTGGGGTCTGCTTCAGGGACATACCAGCCACGTACAGCTTCTACTGCACCCAGCTCCACCAAAGCACAGCACAATCACACCAGAGGCAGTGGGAACTACTGCAGCACAAAGTTGAGGGGTTTGCTGAAGGTCACACAATAAATTTGTGGACAAGTAGGGAATCATCTGTCAGTCCTCATTCTGGTGATTTAATGAGAGGATTAGCCTCTTCCTGATCAGTAAAAAATTGCACTCATTACAAGGCAAAGAATCTGCTGAAAGCTCTTCCACGGATAAAGTATACCACACACCTTCTGAGAGCAAATGGAAGGTGAGACAGAAAAAAAAAAAGACAGAGCTTGATTTTGTACATCAGACAAGAAAGACTAATTTCTTAGTTGCTTTTCTGAACAACAGTTAACAGAAACCACCAACTCCAGCTCCTGCTGAAGAGACTGACTTGGTAAAATCTCAGCCCCTCTGAGCTCACCAAAGCAGGTTCTGGAGCAAAAGAAAAGATGTCCCATAGCCTTGATCATTTAATAGGTTTACCCTCAGACACATAAAAAGCTTATAGTAATGAGCACTCAGGAGCTGAATTTCCTGACATTAAGAAGAAATACAATATAACACGTAAAGAAGGCTTTGTGTATCAAATGTCTCCAGTTTGAATTAGGGAGGAGTGGTTGTTCTGAATATTTTTCAGTACAGTGACACTTCCTCTGAACCTGAACTTGAATAGGGCATCTCCAAACATTTTGGCAGTAGTATGAGCAGCGCAGAACAGATACTCTGGAAAAGGAGCAGACAGACCCTGTTCCTTCCACCCACTTCCACTGCCCAGCAGATGCCCTCATCTACAGGCTGTCTCACCCATGATAGCATTCTCCCCAACAAATTTTTATACTCATTTTTGGAAACCAGTAATACCATTGGCCTCCTCACTATCTTTCGGCAAAGAGTTCTACAGTGGCAGAAAAAAGCTTTTATTAGTTTAAAACTCCTTCTCGATAGTTCCATTTAATGCTCACCTCAAGTTATAAGGTAAGCATTATAAGGTTATATTGTGAAATGGTAATTTTATGTTCTCCATAGCAATCATGGTTTTATACACCTCTGTTGTATTTCCTTCCTCAAATGTTTCATTTCTGCAGGCACCTGAAAATGCCTAATCTGTTCCATCATTCCCTGGGCAGCAGCTACTCTTCACGCTCCACTGACCTTGTCGCTGTTTCCTGTGCCTTTCTAGTTCTATCACATCTTTTCTGAGACAGGATAACTGGAGCTGCACACAGTACTCAGGGTGCGAGTGCTCCAGGGGTTTCTAGCACGGCAGGATGATAGCTCCTATTTGCTTTCTGTACCTTTTCCAATAATTTCTGCTTGCATCTGCTGAGCTAGCATTTCCAGAGAGATTCACACTTTCTCTGCGGTCTTTTTCCAGTGAGGAAATGGACCCCAGTAGCACTCCTTACCATGAGTGACCATAAATTTTAAATGTGTGTGTGTATATATATATAATATTGATATATACACACACACCCCCCCATATATTTGGGTTTCATCAATGGGTGCATTACCCTGCATTCCTCCCCAGTTTATACTGTTGTTAGTTCAGCAGAGGCTCTGTATCAAGAAATCCTTCTGCAGCTCTTTCCTGTCCACTTCTGTTTCTCTTACTCTAATGATTTTGTCTCTTCTTCATCCCCTCGCTTTTCAAGATCATTTAGGAGCATGTCCAGTACTACACAGTTCAGTCTCTCTTCACTGGCAATTTCCCCACTGATGAGACCTGCCCTTTTTTCCTTGAAGGAAACACCCAGTGAGGGAAGCATTTTAGAAATCCAGACTTCTGCCTCACCTTTACCCAGTTGCTCAGTGAACATTAAGGAATTTGGGGGGATGTTCCTCCCCCCCAAGAGCCATGCAGCCCCTTACCCAGATGACCAAACCTGACTGCCAGCCCCCCACAGGATGGGTGCTGTGATTTTTTGCAGATGTAGTTCATGGCAAACTTTCAGATGTTGCCACATTTGTCCTTTGAACCTGAGAGCTGCAGAAGCACCTTCTAGGTACACCTCTCTTGGTGGAGTCAAGTCCCCTGCCAGCTGTGGCTGCTGTTTCACATCTGCAGCCCTTCCAAGGGAAAACACGCTGGAAGGCAGAAGATCTCCCCCGCCTGCCGATCCCTCCGGGCTCAGAGGTTATGAGAGAGAGGAAAGCAGATTAAAGGGCTGTAATGCAGCCAGCACAGGAAGATCTGACCCACAGGGCTCCAGTAATTGAGGTTATTAATCCACGGGAGGTAATGATGGCTTTGCCTGAGGCATGACCCAAGTTTTGAGGGCAGCAGATCACAGTTAAGCCAAGCCTTTGAGGTGGGCAGCAAGCCAGCCTGCTGTCCAGCAGAGCTCCTGGTCTCTACCCACCGACAGCCCCTTGGCTCCTCTGCTTTCAGCAGGCAGCCACCAAGGCAAAGCCAGAGCTGGGATAGGTGCAGCTTCCAAATTCAGGACATGCTCTTGGGCTTTCCCCCCAGTTCCCTGCATGAAACAGGAACAACTGGCAGGCCACCTTCCTCATCTAGGAGTGCGACCAATCCATCCACCTCACAGGGAAAAGTTGTCAGGCTTAATAAAGGGGATTTTCTGAGGGTAAAAGTACAATAGACCAGCCATGCAAGAAGCCATCTCCCCTTCCCCTCCAGCAAACTCACTCCTAATGTTCCAGAGGGCATCTGAGGTTGGGAGCAGCATCTGTGGAAGCACAAGCCTCCCCATCTGCCTACTTTAGTGACACTTACAGAGCCTTTTACTGTTGTCTAGACCTGAAGTGTATTTACTCTGGCATGCTAATACAACACATGTGGCACAGCCTCATCAAGACAAGCAAGTACTTGCCTAACTGCCTGCCTTGGGAACGATGGTACAAGAAACGCTTTCTGCTCCAATTCACAGCTGCTCCAGTGACAGAAAAGCCACTACCAGGACACCACGGTTCAGACCCTCACTCTTTAAGTGGCCACCATGGCTGAAGAGTGCACGGAGACATGTCTGAAACAGATTTCTCTGGAAAGACCACTATTCTGGAACACGCAACTCCCAGTGCCTGCAGTGTAGCACAGCTAAGGTTCTTTGTCAGACCTACACACAGACTTGTCCTTGCTGGTTCTGAAAGGAATAAAATGACAAAAGCTAGGTATTAAATAATAATATTACAACACAGTTATAAAGGGTCTATGTAGGTAAAGGAAAATTAATGTTTCAAGAGATCTGAAGATGTGATTTACAAGACCTTTGTAAGAGCCACCCTTGAAATCCTGGCTTGTTAAGACAGGACTTCCTACTAGGTGTATTTTTTCCAGGTGAATTTAAGTTAAGAAGACTTTTTGTCTGGAAGATTTCCTTTTCTGAGACTCATGTAGTGTAGTCCTCACCTGAATGCAAGAGAGCTAAGAAAAAAAAAAATTGTCTCTTTCTCAGAGCACACTATTACTTTGGGGCAGATACTCCAAAGTAGTAAAAAACAAAATAAAAAATGAACATGCTATTTTCCTTAAAATGACATTTTCCTAAAGTATCTCAACTTTGCTGAAGTATTTTGACAATATTACGAAAATAAAGTTGCAAGGAAAGGCTTTGACCTTATGAAAATAAAACATTTCCATAAGATTCTCAAAGGCAGACAACTGAAGAATGCCAGGAGTGCTTGGCTGAGAGTGGTGTGAACAGAGAGGAACTCAACTCGCTCCCCATTAGGCCACAAGCCCCCCTCGCTATGCAGCCCCCTGCCCACAGATATACACGTACCACACACTGGCTTCATGGAATAGAGAAGATTTTTTTCCTGTTCATAGTTTCAGGACAAATGGTGAAGACAGTTTATATGACCAGGCTCAGACCCTGCCAGCTACAAGGCAGAACCCCTTCCTCCACCTTCTGCTGTAAGAGAAAACCCAAACCTAAGTAACGCATTTGGGGTTCCTTTTTGCATTTGACTCATGGTCCAGCATCTTTTACGGTTTCTGTTGTTAGCTTTTCTCTGCAGCCATTAGAACCAGAAAATCTAAATATGCCAAGTTATCATTCTTACATAATGGCTCAGGGATTTAAGAAAGGCCCCAAATCTTCTAAGAGTTAGCAACACCAGTTTGCAATAACCACACCAGTGACAGGTAACACGGCTAGCTCCCAGGGACAGGAATCACTGCTGACATGTGACATACTCAGTAATGGCCTTACTCTGCTTCTGCTGAAAACACAGCAGTGCCAGCCCACAGGCAGCTCAGAGTGATTATCAGCCCCTGAAAAACTCTGCTCCCCTATGAGAAAGTAAAAATCCTACTTTCCTCAGCAGCTAGATATTTCACTTAAGACGGAATAAAAATTCTAGCAAAACCCATTCCAAAACATGCATAATCTGGCAAATTAAGGAGGAATAAGAAGTATGCAAGTCAAAGATGAAGCACTATTATGTGAATATTGCTGTGGAGCACAGCAAGAAAGTGGAAGTCACAAAAGATAGATGACCAATGGCTGGAATTTCAAAAGGGGAGTAAAATACAGGAGGCAAATGCTTCTGCGTGTGAGCAGATAAATCAGCCAGGCATTTCTTTATCAGGCATTACCAGAGGCCTTGAAGGTCAAGCACCACAATGATTATCTACTTCCCACAAGCAAAGTTCAAAACCTGGACCACACACACAGCATATGTGATGGACCTGGCACAGCACAAAATGCAGCTCAGCATGAGCTAAAGCTATAACTGCAGCCACAGAATGGACTGAGCAAGGGTTAGAGAGGATTTTCCAATAATTTTAGAGACCTGGGGCCAGATTCTGACCTGCTATAACTGATACTGCTTCATGAGGTCTGAATTTAGCCCATACATTTCAGGCACTGATATTATATTTTTTTCCAACAGGCACTTTAGGGATGCAAAGCTGAAATGATAAAGCTGAGCTGCTGCTCCGTCAGCATGTGCTAAGCTATTTATGAGTCACTAAAACACACCTTTTCTAATTCTCACCTTAGCTTGTGAATGGCATGTGGCCAGGATGCCTTCTCCAGCTACTTGAGAAAAGTCACCACAGTGTGCTATGTGCCAGGCTATTGGCAGAGCCACTGCACTGGCTCTGCTGCAGGACATGTTTGACCTCCAGCCAGACCTGCATTAGCCCTCTGCCTGTTCACACTGGGACAGTCACAGACGTTATCTAAACAAGTGTCACCCGATGGCAGCAATAGATTTTAGGAATTTCCCCCAAATGAGAAAGCCTCTGCAGAATCAAAAAACATAACTGCAGGCTTGAGTCGTCCCAAGTCCCCAGTGCTGCCTTAGCCCCACACACCATTTGTGTCCCTGCACAAATGATTCTATCAGGTATAGGGGGCTCACAAGTGAGTGAAACCACAGCCATCACTTTCCATTCCCAAAAAGCTGCGTCCTGCAACTCAGCAGTGAAACAGTAGTTACAATGGGGAAAAATGTCCAATTAAAGCACAGCTGTTCTGAGCCAGTTCTCGTGTGCCATGCATCCACATCCTCAGACCACTGACAAAATTATTTCCTTTCAGCTGGCATTTACTTAAACCCCCAACACAGGCAAACTCAATGATCTAGCACTGGAGTTCACATAAACCCTCCTTAGATGTCACATCCCAGCAGTGAGGCCTTTGCTCTACCTAGGTATCTTGCAGGCCAGCCCCACATTCAAATCCCTACCTTCAGAGACTTGATGTATTTTTTCTCCACCACTTTGGTTTCTTCACTGTTATGCTGATCCCATAGGGGATTTTCCATCTCCCACTCCCCTTCTCAGCCAGCTGCTGTGCACAGATTTAGCAGGATGACTCAGAACCAGGGAATGACAGCTCAACATTTTCCTGCTATAGAGCAATCACTGCCTATCTCCAGAAGGTCCTTGGGTCAGGACTGGGGCTTCTGCACAAGGGAGAGGGAAGCAATGGTTGCTTTCCAAGGAAAAAGAGACCCACTGTGTGGGACCTCCTGCTGCTTCCCTCTGTCACAGCCTCAACTTGTCCTTGCTTAAGTCTCACAGGAGCAGCTTGTTGTAAAATACAAGTTTAGCTATTTGCTTTTCATAATAGCAGAGCCTCAGAGCTCCTGAGGTCAGCGCCAGGCACTCTGTGAGGCAGCACACAACACTGGAAGCTGTGAGGAATGGGAAGGCAGGTTCCCAAGAGGGTGTCTTTTCTTTTTCCCTGCTGAGTTACAGCAAGTGTCACGGCCATATCATCTATTTTTCATTCCCCAGTGCTCAGTGTCAAGCCGTAATGAAGCCATAAAGGAATCCAGCACCACTCAGCAGTGCACAAAAGCACTCTGGCTCAGCACTGCAGAGCTGTACTGTGTAGTGTGCAGCGTTGCAGGAAGGAGAAGAGTCCGATACCAAGAATGTTCCCCATTTTCATATGCTACGCTCCCAGAACTGCAGCGATAGCAAGTGAGAGCGAGGCAGGGCAGAGAAAAGCCTCACTCCTCACCCTGCTCCCTCAGTCACCGCCCTGGCTACAGCGAGAGCTGTCAGGCAAGGCCACGAATGTCCAAGGTGGTTAATGTCAACAGCCAACTACACGAAGGCAAGCAGGCGAAAGCAGAAGGATCCTTCTCAGGATGATGCTCTCAGAGGACAGATGGTCAAAGATAACTTCTGAAAGAGTGCATAAGTGGGACTCCTGGCTCTCCACACAGCTGCAGTAACTCAGCTGCCTTTCCCCAGACCCAAGGCATCGCTAACTCCAGCAGTAGGGGAGAAGAGCTTTGCTGCCAGAGCCCATGGGTGTGCAACTGGACACAGCATGGCCATGGGTCAGACTGTCCATGCAGAGGAGCAGGCATCACTCACGGGGAGACTCAGGGATCCCTCCTGGTGCTCGGCCACCTCCATGCTCACCACCCTGGCCCTTGGCTGAGCACCCCTGGGCTCAGGCAGGGCACCTGAGCTGTCTTTTGCCCATGCATCCAGACCAGAAGTGGGGACAGTTCTCAATGAGCACAGAACACCTGGCAGCCCCAGTGTCCAGGTAGAACATGCAGTGCTTTTGATGAGATAGAGCAGAAACAGCTTTACTTGTACACCACTGGGGGAAGCATCTGGTAACAGGCCTACATTAACACAAAGTAAATTAACAATCAGGTAAAACCTCTGAGCTGGCATCTGCTCCAGCCTATGGGATAGTCTGAGCAGCTAAAACTGGAACAGAGCAATTCCTGGGGAACAAGTCATAGGGGAAAGCCTGCACTGGTCAGTCAGGGATGCAGGCAGCAGTGCTTGGATAATCTCATTTTAATGTATTGTTCTGCTCTTCCCCAGCTTGCTTTCCAGTTAGGTATTCACCTTGTAGAAACTGTTGGGCCACATCTCTGGTACCCCATAATTTTTTTCCACAGTGCCACTCTCACCAAGGAAGCTTTCATGGAGGATGCCTGCTGAGGCCAATTACCGTTTTTCTTGGGGGTGTTTACACCGACTAGGATTGATGGAAATAGGCACTTGGCCATCCTGCCACACAGCAACTATGTTTGCACTGCACTTCACTGAGACCCTGATATTTACATTTAATATTCCAACTTTTCAGGCTTCCTTTTATTCCATATTACAAGTTTCATATTTCCTCACTATCTCTTTGTAAGTCCTGTTAAGACCCTAATGTCCCTGTCAAGATCTTACTCACCTACTAGAAAAATCATGCTGAAAAGAGAGCTCAAATAAGCAGGTGATGGTTCAGCCCAGTATCAGGGTAGTTAACACAGACATGAGATGCTGTGTGTAGACCAGTATGAGGCTGTCCTCCTAAAACATCACAAGAAGTTACAGAACACAGAGCAGCTGCCATCCACTTTCATAAGGGCAGTAGCCTTGAACACCCTTTCATAATCTTATTGCTGTCAGGATTTTTCTACCTTATAACTGCTTTTGAAAAATAGGAGAGAGTCCTGCTGGCTGGGACCAAGCAGGAGCACAAGGATGCTGTTTCTGCATGTGGTGCAGTACAGCAGTTTTGCCATGTGGTAGGTCCAACTGGTCAGCATGCCCACCCCAGTCTTTCTTGGAAAAGGGAGAATAGGTTTATTCTGAAGGCTTTGGCTGATTCTTGTTCTTTACACAAACACTGTACCCACAGTCTAAGCATCACAAGGGTTTACAGAAGCTTTCCTCTTTGGTGGTGTGGCGTTTAGCAGCAGACTTTCTGCATACTTAAGGGTTATAAATGATACTATCTGTTCTTAAGACTACAGGCAATACTTTCCCATGGTGTAGTGGTTGTGCTGAGATGGGTCCTTGACTGCTGGCAGCAGTAGGGGTCACTGTAGTGTGCGTTAAGTGGGAGAATTCACCTAAAACTAAAAATCTAAGGGAAAAACAACAAGCTGAAGCATCCTGTGACAACTCACCCCAGAAGCCCTGTCAATCTGCCAGGACTGCATTACCCAGGAGCTGGGAGTGAAGCTAAACCATCCAAAGTCTAATGCTCAAGAGCTCTTTAACCCACTCCATCTTCAGCTGCTTTCCGTTGCTGGCTGCTTTTAACCTAGTTTTCAACCTCCAGAACTCTTATTTCTGGCTGCAGCTTTCATTAGCAGAGACATACTCCCCATTCAATTCCTTCCAGAGATGTAGGCTACATCCCCAAAGTGCCCTTTTGGGAAAGTTGTCTGATGCACTTGCAGCCAGAGGGTGCAGTGCCCTGGAAAACAGGGAGGAATGTAGCTTCCAAAGTGCTTTTTTCCCCTCAGTACTAGAAGCCAAACCTCACTGGTGAATTTTGTAGATGGGATTGTTCTTTCCTAACCATTGCCAGTTTTGTTTCTAAAACTGATGGGAAAGACTGATTTTTAAGGACATAGAGGGCTCTTCTCCCTTTCTTTGTTTTTCCCCTCTCCTTTTGGAGTGGCAGGTGATTCATTGCTTCTTTCTCTACTTTTTCACACCTCCATTGTTGATGCCCTCTTATACAGGCAGCTGGGGAAGAAACAGCTTTCAGGAAGTCCCAGTGATCACAGCTATGCCCTCATCCTCAGCTTGCAAAGTGCTTTCTTGCTGAACTGGAAGAAATACTGATTTCCTGAAATACTCATTATTTCCTGCAGGAAAATCATCTCCTGTCACAACACAGACAGGCTGTACAAGGGGGAATGCAGCCGTCTGGGGTCCCCTCTGCAGAGGTGCTCACATACATACCTGCGACCTCCCTTACTGCCTGACTTTGAGGCTGTCAGTCTGCATCTTGTCTTCCTCCAGAACTAGCTGTGGTCTGACAAGACCAAGATGGACATTGAAAATAAAAGCGATTTTAAAGTGTAAAACACCTCAGTTGAAGCCTTCTCAGTTTCATACTCTATGTCATCCCCCTAGTCTTCCTGGGAAGAAGGTACAGGACTTTCAAAGGTTGGTGCACATGCTTTCTTTTCAGAAGTGTCCACACTCTTTTACTGTCAAGTGAAAAGTTTCCCTAAGAGGGAGGGATGTAAACTGTCTCCAGTCCCAAAGCCTTGTAACCATGTCAGCAAAGCACCACACTTAGCTATGAAGGTCTGCTGGGAGATTGGATTTATCAGCTCAGACACCCCGGCTGTGCAATTACATAGCCTGCAGTCTTGAAGCAGCCTGAGTCCAGCCAGCCCAAAACACAGCCCAAACAAGTCTGCATCTGGCTGCAAAAGATCTTGTAAGACATATCCATGACTACTGGCATCAGCTCAAAACACTTCTTTGGTTTATAAAGCATCAATGCCAGAAGATAGATTGGGGATGCTGAACATCAACAGCAGAGCTGTTCCCACAACAGCTGTGTACTTTAACAAATCCTTGCAGTCCGCCTTGGCAGAGACGCTGAGGCTGGCATTCCTGTCCCCACTTCACAGGCAGGGATGTTGCAGCAGGACTGGAATGAGCAGAGCCTCACACAAGCAGCCCACGAGGCTGTGGAAGGAGCTGTATTACAAGTGGCTTTGCACTGAGGGCTGTTGGTGCCATGTGCTGGGCTCAGTGCCCTGCCAAGAAGGAGCAAGACTTTGAAACCTAAAAGCCTGTCCCACACGTCCACACTGACTGACTTCCCACCATCTCCTGTGGGGTTTCAAGTGGCTTTAAAAACAGCAAGTTTGGCTTGATGGAGGTCAAGCCACAGAAGAAGTTGGGTCATGTTGCTGTCACAGCATATTCTGTGGTTGAAGTAACCCAAATCTACTGCATCCCTTTCCTCTGCTTGAACCACAAAAAGCTGTTTTCCTTTAAGATGGCCTTACAGCTGGGCTTACTGCCTGCCAGACTTGTGGTCATACTGTCTCTCAGGGCTTTTGTAGGCTAATCCAGCACAAAAGGCACTGGCTGCTCTCCACTCCAAACCTCTGCCAAGTTGTGAGATAGATGGAGCTGCTTATAAAACATATCATAAATTAGAACAGCGTAAGAAGCTAACAACAATTGTTGTGCTGAATGTAGCAGCCTACATCCCAAAGGACCTCAGCACAGCTGACTTACAAAAAAAACACACTCAAAGCAACAAATGTTTTTGTAATTCAAGAATTTTCTCGTGAAACTCAACCTCTGCAGGAATTTTGCAGTAAGATCTCACTTGAAAACCTGCATAAATCCTCCCTAAGTGTTTGTTCTAAGTATGCAAATCCTAGAAATATCCAGCGCAGACAAACACTGGGGGAAAGCACACACACTCCCCATCATGTCATTGTATTGCTCTTTCTGTGTGCCTTCTGGGTGATGAGTCTGTGATTTCACATCCCACCCCACACCTTCCCAGTCAATAACATTAACAACATTTCACTTCTTACAACCAAGGTGCCTCTCAGAGCTCTACCTGGTTGGCAACTCTACCAAGACTGTAAGTCCTACACAGGACAGAGCTCTGGCAACACACAGCTTCTCAAACACACAAAGCAACAAGAAAACCCCAGGCTGGAAGCTGAAACTAAACAAAACAAAGTTCAGAAGTATTTAATGTGTAAGGTGATAAAGCACTGGGACAATTTCACAAGGTGAATCCTCCATCACTGGAAAGTTTTAAAGGAAGAGGGGATGTTTTCTTCATTCAGCGCTGCACTTCAAGCAGGAGTCAATTGAGGGCAGTCCTTCGACTTGTACTCCACAGGAGGTCAGACTGAAAGATCACAAGAGCCTCTCTGACTCCATAACCCAGGAATTAATACCTGGGAGGAGTTTCTTGTAAAATCTGTCAAACTACTGCCCTTTAAATCCCTACCTACAGCTTCTGTGCTATGAAGCCACAATGGAAAATCTATTAAAGAACAGGGAAAATGGAAAAGGGAAAAAACAAGAAGCTACTGACTGATGAAGGCACAGTGAAGGATGCTGGAGGTTTGAACACTGCCCCTGCACCAGGCTGAGCAGGACCTGTTCTGGACTCCTGGAGATCATGGGAGGCTGGCTGTTACTGATTTCACTGGTACTCGCTTGGTGTCCTCTGCAGGTAAGTAGAGGACAGGGGCTTGCATTCTGCAGGACTACAAAACCTGTGTCGCTCCCAAACACTGCACAGCCCCACCACACAGACAACCGAGCTACAAAGCTATTATTCTTTCATTTGAACATCCCAACCAAGCTACCTTTGTGATTATAACTGTAGACCAAAAGAGAGTGCATATGAACAACAGAAAAAAAAACCCAAAACAAAACAGAAACCCAACATAAAAACAAAACCACAAAGCTGCTGTTTCATTATTATTGTACTGCTGCTTTGGAATCAGAGAAAATATAGACCTCCAGCAGCAGATCTGGGTTCCTCAACGCAGCTCAAAAAGCTGGCAGGAGATTGTACAAGGAATGGAAACTAGACTGCACAGATCCTCAGGAAGCCACCAGAGGGTAGCAAAGCATTTTAGAGCACAGCTGACAGAAGCCCAGGCAAAGCGGTGTGATCTATACCTGCATCTCCCTCCTCACTTTCTGGTGGCTATTTGAGTTATTCAGGAAAACTACATTTTTATTCATCCCTATGCATTCCATTTTCAAAATGCTGCCTTGCTTTCTTCGCAGATGAGAAGGAAAATTTATATTTCAATTATGCCTACCCTTCTCCCTGAAAGAAGCTTGTTTCTCCCTTATTTTCTTCATAGTGTCTGCATCCCTCCCCAGCCAACTCTCCCCTGCAGCAGTGGGCAGCAAGGCGGGTCCTATGGGGATGGCCTATGGTTCAGCAGCGGGGTACCACCCTGCGGGGAGGTATGAGGAGGGGAAGAGGGTCAGGAGGGCAAATAGCTGTTTCCAGCAGTTTCAGGAAACTGGTTACACCAGAAACTCCCCACATTAGGAGTCTGGATTACCCAAACACCCTTGCTAGTGCAACGTTCAGATAACACTCTGAATTGCTGATGGCCAGTCTTGAGGTTTTGACTGTTTCAAAGCTGCGAAAAGTACAGAAGAGGAAGAGACATAATATTTTTGTAATGCTTTCCCTTGCCTCTCCAAAAGTCTCCATTTTCCACTTTGCAGATTCCCATCCCAGTCACACAGAAAGCCCTCAGCCCCACAAGCACCTCAAGAAGCCAATAAAACAACCTCATCCCGATCCCCCTCACATGCCCTCTGCTGAGTGTAAGAGTAGGAAGACTTCCAAAAACTTTTTTTTTAATTATTATTTTAAGGTTCCTGTGTGTTAAGTCTCAAGCCAGGATGCAAGGAGCCCCGTTGTCCTGCTCTTGGAAGCTTATATGGAAAAAGGAGACCAGACAGTAACACAGGGGAGGGGGTGGTGAGGGGAGAAGAGTCTGGCTTTTAAATAGCTAACTTTTTCATGCACAGTCTGCAGGAACCAAAAATAGCTCTTGAATATTTCAGCAAATCATTCCCAATAATTAAAATTGTGATGTGTTTTCTGTCAATCCCAAATGCAGTGAAAGCCTTCAGATATATTATTCACTACAAATTATTCATCCAGCTGCACTTGCAGAGTTGAAAATTTCCGTTCACTTAGACCTAAGCGCAAAGAAACCCTCCAGCCCCTAAATGACAAAGTCTTTCATATCTGCCCATTGCCAAAAAATACGACAAACTAATCTTCGCTGATCTATCCCATTTATTTATTACAGGTATGCCTTACCCAGTAGGTTAAGACTGTAGTGCAGCTGACACTTAGCACTGATTAAGTTGCATCTGTTCAGTGCAGCTGCTTTCAGACCCTGTTACAGATAGATGAAAGTCACTAAATACATTTTCCACAAATTGTACTCCTAATTGGAATATTCCACTTGCTCTACCCAGGTGCTGTGCCAGAGCCAAGGATCAGCCCTTTACCACATTGTCAGGAAGCAATGGGAGGTACGGGAAAGGTTCTTGCAGACTTCCAGTTCTGGGGAAAAGCTTCTGCCTGTGTAGAGAACTTGA
Organism: Lycocorax pyrrhopterus obiensis; assembly: GCA_014706295.1. Lineage (NCBI taxonomy): Eukaryota > Metazoa > Chordata > Aves > Passeriformes > Paradisaeidae > Lycocorax > Lycocorax pyrrhopterus. Next base: position 14,493,280 of record JACSVZ010000016.1, on the reverse strand, counting down.
TTATCAGTCCTGCCCCATCGACAGTAGACACCTTTTCTCACAGGCTCCCCAAAACAGGCACCAAAGCTGAAGATGTCAGAAGCATCACCTTCTTGTAGTGCTATGAAAAATCTGTGGCATCATTTAAATCCAGCCCAGTAGCTCACTCCTCCATTACAGCCTCTGCATGAATTACAAATGTGAAGCAGCAGACACTCAGCACAAGAGCACACTCTGGGCAAGATCCATTTACAGACCTTTATAAAGAAAGTACCCCATACATAAGGGTATTTTCATTCTCTTGTAGCCGAGATCAGGAGACCTCAAGGGGACAACACATTTCGGAAGCATTGAGCATCCTTGATAGGGTAGTCAGAGCATGAGTATCTCAGTTTGAGACTCCCCGTCTGTCCAGTGTCTGGACATTTAATATAAATTAATCTGTTATTACAAATCATTCAACCAAGTTCTCCTTGACCTGCAAGGACACATCCTGGGACAAGACAGGGAGCTAAAACAGGCCCTTCCTCAGTCTGTTTGAAGGCACAGCTGTTAAGATAATACAACTTCTCTTCATAATTAAAGTATCATTATTAGGAGAGATGGAAAACACTGGAGAATCACAAACATTCCCCTTTGCAAAAGACGAGCAATATGGGGAAACATCACACTGAAGTCACAGTTCCCTGTTGAGCACTTCTCCTCCTCCTCAGTGACGTGTTGCACTGTCATTCCAGAATGTCACCTTGATGGAGAGAACAACTTCTTGAGAGGAGTCATCAGCTTGGAGCAACAAAAGCCACCTCCTTCAGAAATACACCCACAGAAGTGTGCAAGGCCAGGACAATAACGTCACGTCAGGGTGTAATTAAAACTCCTGAGCAGTTACAGCTCCTCATTGACAGTCTTTTATGTAATGACTGAATGCAATTAAGGTAACAACTTTCCCCATACTGACATGTCTGCACAAACATACAATTACCACAGTGATGGGAAGGAGCCTGACAATTTGCTCAGGGAACAAGAAACCCAGCTAGGAGGTCCCGAGCCCTTTTCCAGCCTTGCTGCTCCTGACTTCTTCAGGACATTGCATCAAGCCCTGAAGGCAGGGACAGAGGCCAGAAGGCGCCTGTACATTAGTAAGTCCTCCTTGCCCTCCTTTCTTGGCAAAACATTCCCTTTCTATGGAAGATCAAGCATGTGTTGTTGCACAACTGACTGGCAATTTTACGAACGAGCTTGGACAGGCTTTCTGGGGGCACAGAGACATGAGGCAAGAGAGATATTGACAATGTCCTAATAAACAAACTAACTAACTAACTAAAAAACAAAAGATATCAGTGGTTTCTCACTCAAGAAACATCCACTCTTAGAAGCCTGTTTTTCCCTAAAGTCTTTTTTAGTTCCTGCAGGGTCAAAGTGAATAATCAATAGTAAGCAGGGAAAGATGATCAACAGAAAGAAAAGAGTTAAACTCAAGTTAACACAACAGAAGTTGCACAGAAGTGCTGTGGGAAGACAAAGGCATTCATATTCAGATCCGAATTAGTGAGAACTATATGAAATCTGGACCAAAGGATAATAAAAGCAAAAGTCTGCTAACAGTGGTTAGATCGCATGTGTTCTCATGAAGCCTTGTCTGGGTGACTCAGACAGCAAGATTTTAGACAAAGAGGGTTTAGAATAAGCCTTAGTAAAGACAAAACCCAGCAGCAATACAACACACAGCACTCTGTTACACAACATTGTCCCTGTCTCATTCACCCTTTGACTTGTCCTGCAAACAGTGGCACACAGAGGTAAAGCCTGTAATGAAGCACAGCTCAGCCCATGTGGACCAGCAGGCATGGACAAGTCATGAGGGCCAGAGACTGTAAGCTCTTCGGGAGTCCTCTTCTGTAAAACTTCAAAGATCTCATCATAATGGAAGTTACCCTACCAGAAAAGTCCCAAAACACACAGCAAGAAGACAGCCCATGCAATTATTTTAGTCTTTGCACCTTTGCATCACTGTATTAATAAAGATTGTCCAATTAAAACTCTTACCACCAACTTAATATCCACTCCTTGACTCAGTTTTCACTCATGTTGGTCTCCACGCTGTACTAGCTCTGCTTGCACTGCTGCTACATCTGCCCACACTAATGTGAACATCCTACATTTCTTGGAGAGATTGAAATGGTACTAAACATCAGTGCTTGGCAACTGAACTTCACCCATAAAGTCTTTCTGGACAGGCCTGTTTTTGCCTACAGTCAGTCAACATGCAGCTGAAACCATTCTGCCAGCATTGCCAGCATATGCTTGTGCTCCTGCTAAAAGCCTTGTGCCAGGCTGAACAGTGAAGTGATAGGGACCTCACAATCCTTGTTTCATCATGACATTCTCTACAAAAATATGCCATTGGACCCGGGTTTTCTCCCCTCCAGCTTGGAAGAAGTACAGTAGTTTGGCTGACTGGGGAAAAATGTTCACATTTCTCACTAAGAAAAACTGTGTGAGAAAAAAAGCATTTGCAGAGCATGTGGTATAAGAGGAAAGGATTGATCAGATTACCTGGAGAACTGATACTTGCCTCTACTAAAATTCTATTTCTGTTCAAAGCCCTGCTTGCAAATTCTGAGAAGAGATAATACAGGATTTTCTTATGGTATTTCAGATTAAATGCTGCATAAGAAATGCAGTATCCTCAAAATGTCGTAGCTATAAGCTTCTGATTCACACATTTGCCATTTGGGGATATTAAGTATGATTCTATTTTTTAATGAAGATACAAAACATCAGAAAAAAAATCCAATTCACAATTCTGTCTGTCAAGTTTAGTGTGCGCTGACTCCAGGTTCCACAATAATGTCACGCTGTGAGTGTGCTTTCAGCAGCAGCTCTAAGTGCATTCACATCAGGCAGTGGGGAAGGCACAGGCTGAGACAGATGACACCCAAAGCTCTTCTAATACATTAAAATCTTTTTGTCTTAAATTGATCCCATCTCAGATATGCTGAGTGTTCAGTCTCTTCTTTTTCTGGCTGATTTAATTATAACTTTCCAACTGGTAAAAACTGTGATATGAAGCTTTGTAAATGAGCATTTTAAAGAGAAAGTGGGATAGAAAAAGACTTAAATCAAAATTTTGGGGATAAAACACACTCTGGCTACAGCCATACAGTTTAACATAGTCTCAAACACAGGCACAAGGCTCTGCATCACTTGAAATATGAGTTACAGTTTAACCTCTGACCACTCAAGCCGCTGAGCCAGTCTGGCACACCACATGGTGGGCATAAAACTGACCCAGAGCACCCATAGAAAACACCTCCTGTATTCACAGTCCCAGACCTCACATCTACATGAATAAACTGTGTCAAAATTCCCTTCACACCTCCCACCACTCCTTTTCCCTAGGTCCCAGTTTTACTTCAGTAGGTTTTCCAGAAGAGTTTTTTTTCCAGTATCTGTTTGTACAAGCAACAATTTTCTTGTGTTTTCTTATTCAAGAGTGAACTTAAAAGAACAAAGGCTGCTCTTTCATAATGCATCATCTTCCTGAACAGACCAAACAAGGTCTCAACGAAAAACCACATGCTTTTATTCGTACCCATCAACCTACCAATAAATGCACAGAGAATAACCACAGAAATAAGGAGGTTGCCACCCTTGAAACCTTCCTGAGTGCCTTCCAGAGATGTGGTGTACTCCCATACACCAGTGGTGGTCTTCAAAGCACAGTATAGACCATTTGGCGTGTGAGACAATGGGGAGGGTATCTTCAGAAATGCATGTTCAAAGGTATTAGAGAAGGTGATGGAGCATGACAGCCACAGAGATTTTCTTCCTACTTCTCAGTGAAGACAGAATTGACTCATCTTAGTACAGTACCACAGTCCAAAATATTACACCTATAGTTGTTTTTTTAAGCTGTATGCTTTACAAGTAGAAAGAGAGCATGGAAATAAACATGAAAAAAGTTAATCATTTTATGGCCCCAACTCAAACTTTTTTTCCTTCAGCAGACGTAGGCATGCAAAGTGGGATCCCAATTTAACCAAGAGCCAACCTTGGCATCAAACAAGTGCTGATACAACCATATGGTTTGAAAGAGTTTTCTCTCCTTCTGCTAAGTACCACCTCACATCTTGGAGAGGACGTGTCTTACAACCATTATCAGCAGCAATTATAAAAGGCATCTGCCTCTAGTGACGAACTAGAACTGCTGTGATGAGGGGCAGGGAAGGCTCCAGGCTGATGGTGCTTCCTGCAGCTCCCATTGCTCACTGAGGACACCAGCACATGGCAAAGGATCTAATTAAGCAGCTCTGCTGCTGGCAGTGAGATATGGGGTACAGACAGGTGACAGAGCTGCAAGGGAAGGGGGGAAAATGGAAGGGATGGGGTATTTCGGAGCAGCAGAGGGAAGTGAGCAGGGATTTAGGCAGAGGAAAAACATGGGATTGGGGATACAGAGACACTCCAGACATTTTCCTGGCCTATTTCAGCTGCTGCCTGACCAATCGTGTCTGTCCCACAGAGCCAAGGAGGAGCTCCTTGAAGCCAAACCTGCCCAAGTGTCTACAGCACAAAGGCAACACTCAGCACAGACCCACAGAGCCTCATGCTCGTGAGTCACTTAAATGCCTGTGGGTACAAAAGCATCTCCAAAGCCAGATGGCCACATCTGCACAGCCCTGTGCCAAGCTCTGGCCCTGCTTCTCTGCTCAGAGCCACCCCAGCACTCACACCTGAGGCACCATTACTCTGCAAGCTGGGGAAGTGGTCACAGGTAATCCAGGTAACTGGAATTTCATAGTAGAAAGAGAAAGTAAGTGAAGCCACCGCAAATATGATGTTGAATGAGGCCCACAGGCAACTGCTACGGTCCCAAAATGTCAAGTACCCTGTCCCACACCCACTAGGTCTGCATCATCACTTCATATGGACTCACCATAAAAGCTTGAAGAGAATCCAGAAAAAACCCAAGCAGTTTACTGTTCCTATGGGAACCTGTTCCAGAATGCTGCCCTGCCCTTTTTCTCATCGCAAACTCTCTTCTGACTTCAAGACTAAATTCATTAATGTAATCCCAATACTGGCACAGTATCTCCTGCACGTAATCATCAGGATTTGTAAATAATTTACAAGAGACATGAATACACTGCCATCTGCACACAAAGGAACTGCTCACTCCACAGCACGCATGCATGTGTTGGTACCTCTGGGGAAGGGAGAGGGTGAGATGGGGACAGCTGTAGGGTCATGCTGGGAAGCTGTTGCTACATGGTGGCTCTTTGGTGACTTAGGTAACAAACTGGATAACAGGCAATTTAATCTACCAAAGCAGTGGGTGCTAACAGAAGTCCCTGCTGGCAGGTGCAGCAGAGAGGACAAGCATCAACAAACAGACATAATAAAGAAAGGTCTCGCCCCAAAAGACAGGCTAGACAAAGGCTGCACATCACCTCTGACAGTCTGGCATCACAGTGGTGGGATGTGAAGCCTTGGGACCACTCTGTGCAGCCATGACTAGTCTGGACTAAAGAAAGTGAGACTGTTCTTTGACTTTGGAGCTCCACAAAACATGGCATTTCATGGAAAATTTAAGAAAAACCAGGGTATCAGTAACTCCTTCCCACATTGCAGAATCTCATTCCACTTCCAAAACCTTACAAATCTAAGGTACACTCCAGGAAGCATCTGCCTTGATTTCAAACACAGGGCAGAGAACTACCACCAAGCCAGATAAAAATCAATGGGCTTCTGCGTGGATGCCAGGGGCTAAATTAATTGAGCCACAGATTACACAGACGAGTACACAAGGCCAGATCTCACACCAGTAGATTGCACCGTTTGAGTGGCAGTATCGGCATCTGGAGGGTGTGTGAGTTCAGCTCTGCAATAACAAACCTATGCAGAGCTCAGCAGGTCGAGGCCATTAGGGACCAGGGCACGAGTCCCAGGCAAGTTGTTCAGCCTCTGACATCTGCAACACAGAGTTACATCACTCACAAGGTAAACTTCATAAAGTTTACGAACCTTGCTGGATGACAGATCTAGTGCAGCACAAACAACTCCTCTTCAGGGCTTGTATGGGCAGAGATGGGCCCTCTATCAATGGGAATTTTAACTGCAGTTTTGATTTAGGTAAGTCTTGACCAAATACTTTTGCACACAAAGCAAATACATACAAATCATAACTACTTACATACCCCAAATGCAACAATATCCTTACGTATTTAGTTACATGTGCCACTTTTAAAGGAACACCCTATTTTTTCCTGATACATTAACTGAATTAGTGAAGATTTCCATCTGAAGCTCTTGTGCAGGGACTTTTTTCCATCCAACTCCAATAATTTAACTTATTTTTTAGAATTATTTTTAAAAGACTTGTTGCTTTGATAGGGAGCAGGAGTTACAGAAGTGTGTCTTCCTTTGGAGTCTCTCCCTCCAAACAGATTTCAACAGGGACAAGGAAAATGGTCATTATAGGCTCAAGACTACTTTTCCTTGGGTGCTGCCCAACTCCCAGTACTTATGCTGGTAGTACTCCTAGGCACAGTAGGACTACAGCATCAAATCAGATAGAATATTTAAGGAAGCACAAATTTGGAGGCCTATCCCAGGAGGCTCAGGAACAGGTTTGCCATTTCACAATGCTGAAGAGAGTGAGGACAAAGGAATGAAGAGATGACAGACTGAGAGAAACTCTGGTGTGAAGTGGGACAGACCAGTAACAGTCATCGCTAATTGCCATTCCCCTTGGGCAGCCCTTAGAAACATCATGAGTGGCTTGAATTGCTTTATTGATATTTACTCTGCCTTCACCCTTGGTGATTTATACAAATAAGAGATTAGAAGAAGGAAGGAAGGAAGAGCAGCAGTAGCAGGAGGGAAGAGGAGGGTAATTAGTGCTGTGAGGATTCAGAGTATCAGTAGGGTCCTAGTGATGAGGGAAAAGACAAGAGGAAAGAAAGGGACTGACATGCATTTAGTATTTCAAGCACAGAAAGATTCTTGCAGCTAGGGATGCTGAAGCAAGACTTGCTTATTATTATGACTATGACAAAGCAGAAAAAAAGTGGAACACACATTGATTAAAGCAGCAGGCATCTCCCTTGGATGCTGACACTCAGCAAGGGGCTGCAGCTTCCCAAGGAGGCAAGCATTTAGATTTCAGCTATTCCGAGACATGGACCATATGTTGGGGCCATCTGGAGACTGCTTTATTTGATGGATGTCGGATGCCTCCAAAGGCACCAGGGAAGGGAGCTGAAATATTGGTAACTGATTGATGCTGAGGGCACTTAACTAAAGATGACCCCACTTCTTCACAATTCACACCTGCTCCGCAGGAGAAGCTCAGAAATTGTCTTCCCAGTGGAGATGATCGCTTCTACAGCTTCCAGAAGGCAGTGGCTCCTGACAAAGCGTGCAGCCATCATTTAACTGGCACAGCTGGTGAACTCAGTGGGATGGCCCTAAGTGTGCTCAGCCAGCACTCAACAGCTGATCCCTGGCACCAGCTGGAGCGTCCCATTCAGCACCAGACATGAATTATCAGCGCACCATCAAAAGATGTGTTGTGCCAATGGACAAAGCCCATGATGCAAAGAGCCCTCCCATGCCTTCAGAGGCTGCCCTGCCCTTTCAGCATCTCTTCAGAAGCTTTGCCAGGAAGAGAAGCACCACTGGAGCATCATCACAGCAATGCAAAGATGCAGAGGAGAGGACACCCATGCAGCAACTCCTGGCTCACAGCTCTGCAGCACAGCTCACGAGGGACATTTTTCTTTCACCTCCAGAAGACAGGAAGCCAAGGCCCTGACATGGACAGGTCAGATAGAAAAGGAAAAGGCACACCTCTGTCCAAGCCACAGCAAACCCCTCTTTTGCAGTTAAAAAAAACCCAAAAGCAACAGAAGCAAAAAACACCACCAAAAACCCCTCCAAACTAAAACTACCCAAAAAAACCCCAACACTCAGACACTCCTGAAGGCAGGCAGTGTTTCTCTGTGTGAATATGCTTCATATCTAGCAGATACCAGAAGTATTTATGTTACAAAGACCATCACATAGAAATCCACCTGCCAAACTATAACCAGCCCTTTTGCTGAGACCTGTGCAGAGAATCGGGTTTTGCCTTGCACCAACAGCAGGTGAAAGAAAGCAGAATGCTCTGTCTCTGTACAAGCAGAAAACAAGCAAAAGAACCCAATAAACACAACTCTAAGAGCAGCTTTCAGAAAACAGCTCGCTAGACCACCCTGCATTTTGCCTGAAAAAACAACAGCAAACACTTTCTTCCACAGCATTCAACTCCAGAGCTTGGGAAATCATCTGAATACAAATGCTTGCTACCCTCAGCATATGGATTTTGCATCCAAGGGCAGAGTGTAAAATGTGCTTTTACAGCTCTTCCTAACAGCCTCTCACCAACCCAATGCACAGTTCTAGTAGTCCCTGGTATTATGGTGCAGGAATTGCTGAATTATAACCCTGGGTCTTGGCCATGGGATGCTGTCCCGCTTTGTGCTCTGCTTCTCAGGGAGAAGAGGGACCCTTTCAAAGAAAGCTGTGAGGCTGTCAGCACCCTCACTGCCACAGCCTAAGCCTCAGATACCGTGCAGGCTTCACTCACTGCCTGGGGATGCACAATTCCTGATGCCAAATTTCCCCAGTGTGACTCCAGAAATTGGGAGCTGTCTGACAAACCCTGATTTCTCATTTGTTGCCAAACAGTGAGGCACAAGTCCTTTGCGAGGGCAGACTGAATCAGGTGATGGAGCTGTGACAATCAACACTGACTGAGAGATGGCCTCTGCTCTGCAATCTCTTAGGAGTGTATCTCTGGAAAGAATGTGGACATGGGCCTCCCTCTGTTGGGAGACTTTGCCACTTACTGTTTGCCCACAGAGGACCTCAGATAGCTGTGCAGTGACAGTCAGCCAGGTGTCCTGGAGCTGGAGGGATTTGACTAAGCACAGGTTACATCCCACTGAATGTCTTCATTAGCAGGCAGCAAAACAGTGCCCCTTTATACACCTGGAGCTCAAAGTAGAGCAGAGTAAAAGCAAAGCAAGAGAGTCCTTCCAGCCCTCATCCCCACTCAGGCTGCAGCTTGTGCTTTGTATCCCCAACTCAGACAAGGACTGGGATTTGGTAAAGTCAAGGGAAAAGAAAGTACAGAGGAAGGGTTATAAATATGCATCAGTGTCTCAAGGCTGGAGATCAAGGGCAATTTTATCAGAAAATCATTTTAGAATAAAAAAAAGCGGTGGTGAGGGCGTATGAGAATGTGTAAAGCTTCATAATGGAAAGGAACAATCCTGTCCTTCCTCCTGGATAGGAGGAAAGGAACACATTAACTGCTGCCTGACACAGGAACTTTGGAGGCTTAAACCTCCTTTTCCCCTCTCCAAATTATAAGCTTTTTGGGATGGAGGGTATCTTTAGCATGCAATTATGCACCTGGTAAAATCAAAGGAATCTACTTCAGTTTCTGACAAACCAGAGTAGTAACACAGGTTTGGATGTAGCTGCATGTCTCTGTGTCAGGCACCACAGTCCCCTGCTGAGCATGGAAACCAACAATTCTTCCATAAGTGAAGGCTCTAGAGATCCCCAGTGCTAGAAGTGAGGAGGTATTGATGCACTGAGACCAGACCAACCTAGATACTCCAAAACAGGGACTTCTTAATCAGGTTCTGAAAACCTGAAAAGTAAAATGCACAGTGATAGTCTTTGTGGGATAATTTACTTGAACACACTTTTGGTTGGTCAGCAGATCAGATGGTGATTTATTACCCCTTGGCCTAGGAAACAAAGAATCAGCACAAAAGGTGTAAACTGATAGTAGTGCTTAGACCTAATCTACTAACAGAACAGAGAAACATTATTCCACTTGCCAGAAATATTCCCCTTGGTGACACCAGTTACCACGAAACACATCAGATAAACTTCGCAACATTAGCTTACCTTTTCAGAAGAGGCAGCCAGACCACTGCAATGCACAGGAGGCAACGCAGAGCAGCCAGTGGTGCTGCACTCATTTCCATGGTTCTGGGACTGATAACTCCTCTAGCTCAGCATTATGAACTATGGTGAGTCAGTGTTCAGCTTTATCTTTGTAAGTAGTTTCTGCACACTCAAAAAAACAACTAGCTTGGAGGAATGCATGAGGAAAATGAGGCACAGGACAGAACCCTGCTCAGCCAGGAACTCTCCACATAATCAACCTCACATAGCATTGAGGTGTAGCACTCATCTGTCTCAGTGAATTTTTGACAGATTTGGGTCTTGGATTTCTTACAAATTCCACTCCCCTACTCCCAGCAGCACCTGGACCACAGGTGAGACCACACATGCACACAGCAGCAGCTCAAGGAGGGTCGAGACAGCTGTTGTTCTCCAGACTGAATTGTGATGCCTTACTGTCCACATGAGCCGTTGACTCTTGAGCATATATGGCTTTTACCTGGGCCCATATGTTAAAACAAATAGTATGTGTCTCACTTCTGCACCATCCTTTCATCCGGACACTTCAAACAGTGCATCTGATCTTCCTCCCATTGCAAGGAGAGCTATTAAGTTCAGTAGGTGCAGCAAGAGAGTCCATTAAAGCTTACTGTGTACTAGTACAATTGTTGCCATTAGTGGGAGGTAAACTGAGACACAGAAGGACACATTTTCCTCCAAGGTCATACAGTAAATCTACTGCAGAGCAGAAACAGAAATCAGTGCTTCTCATTTCCAGCCCAGGCTTTGACCATAATTACAAGTGAGAGATGAAATTTGGCTCCCATTCTAGAGGTTGGGGAAGTTCAGGACCCTGAATCTATTCTTGGCTTTTGCTTCCCGCTTCAACGTGTGACTTTGAATAGGTCAAATTTTGATGCCTGTGCATTTGGAGTGACTGGTCATGCTTAGGTTCCCATATATGCAAGATGTATCCATTAATACTGGGTTAGACAGTTTGTATGCAAATAAAAGCACTTTGTGCACACAGGGTCTCATTTTGATACTGTCACCTTCTGGTGACGACGAGTTCTTTGTCTGCTGCACCACCCCAGAGAGCACCAACAGCCCTGTCCCTCACTTAGCAGATACCTTGATGATACAGGTGAGTTCAGGCAAACCAGGGAAACCTCAGGAACGCAAATCCCCTATATCCTCTCACTGTGCACCAGGGAACATGCACACTAATGCAAGGAACACCTTCCCATCCCCGCCCAGCTGACCTGCCTCAAACCATCTCCCTCCCTGTGAGAGGCTGCAGACTTCAAAAGGGTCCCCCCCCTTGACCAGGGACCACTCTGGTGTTATTAAGACTGACTCAGGTAAAAACGCCACTGTTGCAAAACACCCGCTCATTCAGACTAAACTGTTTCAATGGAATCGCTATTAAAAACAGAGCTTATAGTTTAAACAAACCACAGCAGAATAACAAAAAAAAAAAAAAACCCAAAACAAAAAACACAGCACTCCACAAAGAAAAAGCCACAACAAGCAAAAAAACTCAAAGAAAACAATCCCAAATGGAAACAAACAAAAAAAAAAAAAATCAAAAAAATTTCCAAGGAAATGGGAAGAAGCGATGCTTGAGTCCCCTCCTGCAGCACTGCCTGTTCAGTGTCCTGCTCTGCCCAGCTCGGAGCAGTGCTCGGATGAAACACTCGCACATCCTCTCCTCGGGTTTTTACACAAAAGCATTTACAAGACAACACACACCAAATCCTGGCTGGATTTTTGCTTCTTGCAAGACAGCCCTCGCGTTTCCTGGCCAGACAGCAGGTCACAGCTCAGCCGCTGTGCGTCAGGCAGCACCGCGAGTGTCAGACGCCGGCAGCGCTGGGGGACGGGCGCAAGTGCAGCCACCCTTCTGCGAGCCCTGTTCCAAAAGCTCACGAGGTCACATAGGTGTCCTTGGGAGATAATAGCCAACAGTAACTCCTGTTTCACAGGAGCCTAACCTCGTCCTCACAGCAAGGATAAAGCAAAATTTGTAGATGTGGGTTTGAAGACATGGTTCTTCTTGACCTCCAGTTCTGGAGACACTTATTTCTCCAGCTGACTGCTGGATTTTCACAGCTGCTGAGCAAACTCCAGTTGAAATGAAGAGACTTTGGAGGATTCAACACTCTCAAAAGTCAGCATCGGAGAAACCTTGACCCTGGCAATTTCAGTCATAATTTTGCCTTTGAACAACCTTAGAGCTTCAACTTCATTGATAGCACTTAAAATTACAACAGCCCCCATTAAACCTGCCTAAAGCAGCACAGTGAATGAATAAGGCCACTTTTGTTATCTGTTTGGGTCTTGTACCTTACACAGACCAAGACATAGTCCTGGAATCAACTTTGATGAAAGCTGGAGTAGAAAAGCATTCAATCTTCGCTTTAACATTTCTAGAGATGAAGAGGTCACCATAATCCTCAGCATCAGATACAGTTCCCATGGCTAATTAGCTTCACAGTCAAACCTCATTTTATTTCTGGTCAGAATGTGCTCACCTTTCATTTCAACCACTGGATCTTGCAAGTACATTAAAAAGTGTTCTCCATCTAGATACCAGACAGATCAAATCACTCTTCAATTAATCAAATTCCTGCAGCCTCTCATTATAAGTCATCCTTTATGATCATTCTCATGCTATTCTCTGACTTATCTCTGATGTGTTTCCCCCCCCCCCAATATCTTTTTTTCTAATTACAAGTATCAGAAACTGCTGCAGGTATTCTACAAGAGATCTCACCAGTGCTAATTTCAGAGAAAACATATTCACCTTCCTACTTCTCCAGATTTCTGTGCCTGCCCTCCCACAGACAGCATTTGCTGTGCTCAGTTCCCAGCACAGAGCTCCCTGGGCTGGACTCATCACTCCCCTACCACAGGCACAAGGAATGGGAACACAGTGCTCAGGTCAAGTCCTGAGGGCTCTGCTTCACCTGACTAGTGAGTGAGTGGCCGTGCGCCTTTTCTGCTTCCCATAAATAGGCCACCCTCTCAGCTCTCTGTGTCCAAACGTCTGCTTTTACAAGTAACACTCTTCATACCATTTCCTTGTGCTAATTCACCGAGCAACTCGATGGCTCTCCATGAGAGACCTGTCCTCATCTTCCTTACCCTTCCTCCAGGTCACTCATCACTGAGCAGTAAACAGCCACGAGCTGACCTCAGACAGACCCCACTAAAAAGCCCCAAGAGCTGAACCAAGTGTCCTGAATTGCAGTTTGCTACTCTAGCAGCCACAGCATAGTCCCACTTGTAATTCTAAAGAATGGACTCAATTCCATAGATTAAGCTATTACTTTTCAAGACTGCCATAATAATGATACTTAACATTCCTGGAGCAATTTACATTTTCAAAGCACTGCAAAAATGTTAATTAACAGCATGCTTACACCAGCTTGGGAAAGCAGTCACCTCAAAACTGCTGCTCTGCTGCTTCATTCACATCCACTCATTCCAGACAAATATCAGAAATCATTTAACTCCCATGTTCCTGGGATAAATAATTCTACCAATTATTTAAGCTTAATTTAAGGTTCAGCAACAAAGCGGAACTCAGGATATTAACATGAGCCTCAATAAATTAATGTAATTCTGGTTGTCTATTAAATGACTAAAGAAAAACTTGTATTACAAAAATCTCAGCCTTCATTGAACGTGTTGCACAATACTATGTGCAACTATGTTTTTCAATAAAAATTCATAAATTTAAAGAAGTCAGACTTGTAACTGGATCGCAGTATTTCCAAAATTCACCCTATTTTCTCCTTGCACAATTCAGCTATAACAACCTTTGAAACTCCATGTAATAGTGCCTTATATTGGAAGAGACTGGCACAAATCCACAAAGGATCATCTATTTATAAGAAAAAACATCCAAAGGTACTGGCTGACACATTTTATGAAGAATAACACTCCTGCTTTAGGGAATAAGCCAAATATTGGAGGTTGGGAAGACACTTTTCCTACAGAAGCATTGATCTGTGGCTGCTTTGTGAGAGGTCTGGTGAGACATTGGCCCTTGGACACAGCCAGAGAGATAATGGACAAAACCAGCCATAAATCTCAGCTACTGTGACAGCTTCCATTAGTTGGCACTTGCCAGGCTCTTAGCTGGATCTGAACTTCATAAACCCTTAAAGGTATTTGGAACCAAGTGCTTCTACAGTCCTCAGCCTCTGTGAAGGTTGGCAGAGCTAAACAAGCACTTTAAGAAGTGATGGCACAAGAGTTGAAAATTAAATCACCAAAAAACATCCCCTGCCACAGATCTGAGGAAGGGTTGCCAGTAACTCTTGAAGCCTAATTTCATCCATCTCCGAGAGCAATACACAACAGAAAGCCGCTTATGCAGTGCCCTGCTGAGCATCATCTGTTTACTGTGTATACTGCAATTTTTTTAAAATGTGTGAAAAATGAAAAACTATTTAAGTCCAAATGCTGAATTTGCAGACTCCAGCCTTATGCCAGACAAGATGTTGATCTATAAGCCTATCAACCTGAAAGAGTTTCATATTTAAAGAAGAGGCTTTCTCGTGTTGCAGCATTCGGGTGAGATGGAACCCATCTGGAGCAGGAGCGGAGCAGGGTCAGCAGGATCAGCCACAAGCAGAGCTGTGCACAACAGAGACTAAAGCAGCTTGGCCCACTTAAACCCAGCAAAGAAGAATGCAAGAGGGAATATGATTCTCCCCGAGGTATTTATAGGACAGCATTGGAGCCCAGTGCAGATAAATATGGCCAAGAATACACATAACCTAGAAATTAGCAAGGTTTGATCAGCACGAGATGGCTTCAAAGCAGGTTCCCAGCAGGAACATGGATTTTAAGAGGGCACTTGAAGTTCATGAACATGGTGTACAACGAGGTTTTCAGCAAGAAGAGGAAGACAGGGCAGTTGGCCAGAGAGGTCTTTGCCCCTCCTTGGCTGGCATAATGGCAGGTTGTGAAGATGGAGGGTGATTTGAACCAAAACCCTCTTTACAAATGTGTTTCAGTTTCCCCCATGTGGCCCAGCCGCTGTCTAAACATTTTCTCTTGGTTTTGAAACACAAATACCTTGAGGGAAGATTCACGTTGATGTTTCTCTGGAGATAATAACAGCTGCTCTCTATTAGTGTTTCTTACAGATTTACTCTTGCTAAATGCCCAGTCAGCTGAGCACAGGTTTGACGGGAAAAAGAACAAACAAGGAACTCAGGCATTTGTTTAATGGAGGGCTAGAGCCAGCTGCAAGTATGAGCCAGCACTGGGACTTGCATGCATGCATTCAGGAGTAAACTTTACTTATGTAAAAGCTCTGCTGTCCTCAATCATGTGCAGGGAAAAAAAAAATAGCTGCTGCATCTGTTGGTAGTATTTGCAGACTCTGGACAAAATTCAGGCAGCCAGCAGCAAAGCAGCCACAGCTGAAGAAGTCATCTGCAGCAAGAGCACCTGCAACAGCCTTTTGCTGCATGAATGAAGCAAAGACCCAGCCATGACACTGTCCCTGCCCATGGAGCACTTCACCTCTAACTCAGGTCAAATGCTAAAGCACCACTTCAGTCTAGCAAGAACTCCCCAGGCAGGAGAGTACACCAGCTGGATGGTACGTGACAGACGTCTGGGCACACAGGCCGTCACATTTTCTACTTAAGTGCCTGCAAAATAAGGGATCTTCCACTTGGAGACACGCTTTCATGCTAGGATTATTCCCTGTGCTTCCTCAGGAAAAAATTCCAAATGCCTGGATCTCAAAATCCCAAATATCTATTGCAGATGAGCTTGCTGCACAACAGGCTGCACTTGCAGAGAACATTTAAAACCACTGGGTTACTCCATCATGACTCTCCTTCAGAGAAGCCAGTCTAGGACAAAACCAGGTTTAGTGGGGACAGTGTAAACCAAGAAAGAAGTTTATTTGGGATTTGTGCTGAGAAACTAAAGTATCACCTATTCAGTCTAGAAAGATATTTTTCTGGACAAGTGTCCAGGCAACATTATCTCGTTTTCTTACCCCTAGCCCATGTTCCTTCCCATCATCCAGTCTATCCCACTTCCACAGGCAAGTTACAGTACAGGCAGAAAACTGACTTTTCTGTCACATTTACAATGACCTAAAGAAACCATGCTTGACCCCAGGCAGCCTAACTTATTCATAAGATACTCTCACACCACGTATCACAGCTATGATTTATTTATAAAGCATTCTTGATCTGACATGTTACCAGAATATGTTCCACTTAGCTCTGAAGTGTCTGTTTATTGGAAATCCATCCATATAATTGCCCTGCACATATCTATGGAAGTCACGACATTCCACACATTGAGAGATTTGTGGGTTTACATCAACACCTAGACTGTGGCCTAAGCAGGAAAAGAGAAGAAACCACAGGTAAGTACCACCAGTACCTGGTTTCTTCCACCTGAGGGGACATGTTTTTCCTCAGTAGGAGATCTGGGATGAGCTCACAATATGGATGGTTCAGCCATGCACTGAAATGCTCTGCATGCACTGCTGGATCAGACCCATCCTCAACTGGGCCAGTGATCTAAACATTATATAATTACAGTATTACTTTACAAAACAAGTCTTTATACTATTGGCTTTGCTGACCCTTTGCTTTTCCCCATTGTCCTGTGTACACACTGCAGCTCTTGATGCTGTAAGAACAAGTAGGTCAGAGAAGATGGATATGCAATGAGGAAAAAAAGTCTGGGTTTACATCACCCTTGAGTAAATCCTCCATTAAACCAGTGAGATTGCCTAGGACATGCACCATGATGACTCAAGGGCAGTATCTAACCCTGGCAGGCCTCTTTGGGCACACTAAACATGCATGTCTGTTTTCCACCCCTTCCTCATCCTTAGGCTCACCAGCAGCGCTGGTGCTGGCTACCTGTACTGGCAGAACAGGATTGTCTCATGAACAGTCCCCCAATCCCTGCGACT
This sequence comes from Lycocorax pyrrhopterus obiensis, assembly GCA_014706295.1. NCBI lineage: Eukaryota > Metazoa > Chordata > Aves > Passeriformes > Paradisaeidae > Lycocorax > Lycocorax pyrrhopterus. The sequence continues at coordinate 14,476,365 of JACSVZ010000016.1, read as the reverse complement.
GCACAACCTCTGGTAGTTACAGGGTTTTGTGAAACAGAGCTTGAGAGACCCTAAATACTTTTGTGGTTTTCACGGGCTCATAAACTGCAACAATTAAACAAGAAAATAGATGCCTTCTATCATCCTGCTGGAGAGCTAGAGTTATCAGAGTTCAGGAAAGCCTTCCATCTGTTTCTCCTTTTACCTCTTGCCACATAAATGTCTCTTTGGCTGCATTAGGAATGGACTCTTGCTTCTCCTCCTCCAGATGATTTTTTCAGACTTCCCTAGCAGTCAGTACAGAAGCGATGGCAAGAATCTTCAAAAACCCTGGTAGATATTTGAATGAAAAACTGGGAGAAAACTTTTCAGGTTCCCAACAGCATCAGGACCCGATAAGGTGGTCCTGAGCTCACAGGGAAAACCCTGAAGCTAAGAACATGTGTGCCCTCTGGTTCAGTGTGCCCCTGCTCTGCCAACATGATCTAGAAGTGTCACATGTGACACTTAGGAAGACTGTCAGGGTTCAAAACCACCATCAGATTATGAGTGAGCCACCACAAACCTGCAAACCTGTACCAGTAGCACCAACAGAAAGATGCTTTCATCAAGATACATTCAGGGATGGTGTGGGGAAGGGGACAGGGTCGCTGAACACTGGTGTCTTCTTCCAGTAAACCTGTGACATGGCTGAGAGTCCTGGAAGAAGAATCACTCATTTCTTCATAAAGTTGTGGATATGTTTATCATAGCAATGAGGCCTGCCAAGACCAAAGAGAGAACACAGCTGAACTTGGCAAAAAAGTGGCTCATATCAAGCTCCTCTTTTACCATGTCATTAGGAGGATGGCTCTGCAACACAGAGAGCATCCAGCAATCAGTATGAGATGAGATGATAGGTAGGAGAGCAGCAGCTGGTATCAGAGAGGTTTAAGCACTCTCAGATCTTTCAGTCCTGAGCCATCACACCCACAGCAAAGGATTTTCAGCTGCTGTTACATCTCCTCTTGGATGGGCTTGTGCTGGTGGCCTGATGGAGAAGAAAGCCAGGAAGAAGCTCAAGGCCCTTTCATCCTCAACTGCCCAAGCAGCATGGAACAAACAACTCATTTATATAGTTCCGAGCCCTTCTGGCCCTTGCCACAGGCAGCGCTTTCTCCACAGTCACCTGAAATCAGGAACCACTACTGAACAAACTCTCCATGTCAACCGAATTACAGTTTCACCCATCAAGGACAGGCCCAAGGAACCCAAACACCACCAAACCCACCCTGAATCACCAAGGCTCACAGCAGCAAACAATTATTATATTTTGTATGCCACAGTGCCTTAACTTGGCCTCGTGTGGGGTCAGCCAGAGACTTTTACCTGGTGTTTGTTCCTGTCCTTCTCAAGAAAAAAAAAAAAAATTCCTTAAAATGATTCGTTGTCCTCAGCGGTAATTAATTATCCCCAAGTAGTGAACTGAAATGACAGTGATATTTCTACTTGAATCCTCAGGGGAAAATCGGGTTGTCTTGCTATGCTCTCTAAACCTGACATAAAGTTAAAAATAGGAAGTTTAATATGCAGTCTGCAGGACTTTTTCTGCCTGTAAGGCAATCCCAAGGGATGTCTCAGTTCAACTGCAAGCTCTCAAAGTCCCGCTGTCCTAGAGAAGGCAGTGACATTTATTTCCCTCTTAGGCAGCTCAGGCTCAGTGAAACACTAGCAAGAACTAAAGAACTTGTCAATTAACACAAATAAAGATAATTTACATGAAAAGCTTTTAAACATGTTAATCTCCAGTGAAGCCTGCTTAGAGCTACGTGACAGAAACAGCATGAGGAAAAGCGGAGATTTGGGCTTCCAGTGACTGGGAGCAGATGTTATACCTACAGATGAGCGGCAACTGGGTGGGCAAGGACAAACACCAATTCATGTTTCTGCTGTATAAGTAGCCATGGTGGGTTGGAAGCTGTAACTTGGGGAGCAAATTGGGTTTGTCTTAAGTGATTTTCCAGCTCAGGTTTCAGGTCTTGATATATATCCACACTTGTTACCTTTCCTACAGTGATCAAAAAAGCAAGACTATTGAACAAGTATTTTGGTTAATTCATATCAGTTCTTCATTCAAAGTTAAAACTTGTTACAAGCTCATTTTACCAGATTTTTTTTTAATAAAGAAAAAAAAGTCTGAAATCCCCTATTTTCCTCTCTTTCATTAATGAAGCAATATCTTGGAGTAAGAACAAGAAAATCCCCAAAGGATTAGTCTAATTTCTCTCCCTGTTGAACTGACAGTGCATTTCCCTAGCACAATTCTAATGAGAAAGCAACCACTGAAAGTGAACCAAGCCTTCACTCAGCATTGAATCCCAGTGCACTGTAAAAGCCAGGCTGGTTGTCAGGTGTTCTTTAAAGAACTAGGAGTTTATTTAGGCAAGATCTATTTTCAGAAAAGAGGAAAACAACTCTCTTTTTCTAGATCATCTTCAGCAACGGCACCTCTGTCTCCTTGGTGTTTGCACAGCTCTGCCAGAGAAACCCAAACTCTGCCGTGGGCAGGCTCCCCTGGCACAGATCAGTGGCACCAGTACCCCCAACTCCTTTTGGGAGGCTAGGTCACATCTGTCATGACTTTTGGCCTGACTTAGCAGGTCCAGGAAAATCTGACCTGCCGGCCAGAGCTTCTACAGCCCTGTGCTGATTTAATAAGCCCTCCCAGAACATGGAACAAGAAGAAACACAGTGCAAAGACACCCAGCTGAGGTTTGAAAACCCTCTAGTAGCCTGGGTCTTTTATTTTGCTTGGAGGGGGGTTTTGGTGTGTTTTTGTTGTTATAATTTGTTTAGTGTTTTTTTCTTTCTATTATTCACAGTATCCTATATTGCCATTAGTCTCAACCACAGTTCTTTAGGGCAATTATACAAATAGTTTCTCTAACTCTCTAAGTTTATATCTGTAACCATTCCAGGGAAAAAATCTCCCAACTCTTTTAGGCAAAAGATCTCCCTGGCACAGGCATGCAAATTTTTCTCCCACCCAGCTTTCCCTAGTCCACTCCTAGCTGTGGCAAGGGTGTTGCTACAAGCTGTCTAACACTGATCTTCTCTGTGGCACCTGCAGCAGCTCTACTTTGTCAGAGAGAAAAAACATTGCCACGCTTTTCGCTCCTGCCACAGAGCTTGGATATGGCTTGCTTGAAAAACAGGGCTGGCTCCGCACGGTCTGGTTAAACGCCAGCCCACGATCCCAGGCTCTGGGCAGGCTCGGTTTAAGCCACAGCAGGCAGTGTGCAATGTTTATTTCCCCGGGAGGACGGGACCCCGGCCGCAGCAGCCCGTGTGAGAGCATCCAGCGACACGCTGTCCCGTATGGGTGTGCTGGAGCTGCTCCAGGGCCACGGCAGAGCTGCTGCCCACGGCCAGCCCAGCCCGCGCCTCGGTCACGCCGCAGGTGCGAACACAGCATCGCTTTGCCCCAGCAAAACTGACCGCACGCACGGACCCCCACCCACGGCCAAGTGCTTCCCCCCTCTCTTTCCCCTCACCTTGCTCAGCTTCCAGATGCACTGTTGGCAAGCCTGCAAGCCAAGGTGGCTGCAGCCTCTTGGAGAAGAAGGTGACCCCTTCCCTGCACGCTTCAATCAGCCCCATTCCCTACCTTGTGCTGCCCTGTCCTCTGCATTAACCCCCTTTCTGGAAACGTGGGGTTACAGACTTTACCTGTGCTTTCAGATTTGGTTTTTTGGCCCCTAAAATGAAAGCAGTGGTGGGAGGCATAAGACTTGAGCTGAACTTTACTGCGTAATGGATGATAAATGAATCGTCTGTGCATCCCCCCTCATCTCATGTGAAAATAGCTCTATGCTCTCAGCTAACTTGGTTGGCTTTATTTAATCTGCTTAATGAATTGATGTGTAACAGAACTTTTGTGCCCACAGATGAGAAATAAATCTCTTACTAATCAAAAAGCTTACAACCCCCCCAAGCTTTTTAATACGTGCCTCTCCAGGGCCATCATACTCCCACCACTAAAACCCTTGCAAGCGATAAATGAGAGGCTTTTTTTTTTGTTTCAGTTACATGCTAATGCAGTAAACATAAGAGTGAAAGAGGAAAACGATCAATTTTGCAAAAGAAAGTGGCTTATATTATGCTTAAATAGCTCTGCTTGTGATACAAACACTAGGGCAGTGCAAAAGCTGTGTCCTAGTGTAAATGGCACTTTGCTCTCACATCCAAGTGATTTAGGCTACACAGCACAAATGCAAGTAAATATGCAGGGCCACCTTTTGGTCGGTGGCATCCTGTAACAGAGGCAGAGATCTGTATTCCAGAAACAGACACTCAGCACCTTGACCACATGCAGCCTGAAAACCGTAAATAATCAAATTCCAGCCCATATGTCAAACCTGCTGAGCCCCTAGAACCCCAAAGTCCCTGCCTCTGGTGCTGGAGGTGCCTTGCATTCTCACAGCCTTCTACAGGGAGAATGACAACAAAGCTCTTACACAGCTCAGACCAGCGGCTACTTTTGAAAACCTGGTTGTAAGACACTCATTGCAGGTCGCTTCCCACAATGGAAACCTTGAACCAGCCTGAAACTGCTGTTGTCATAAGCACAACAGCAGCACTGCATCGTTTACTACAGATTTCCTGCAGCCACTGCCAAATATGGCACTTTGGAGACATTTATTTTAAGCGTCATTGTTCTCTGTGCATTAACATATGCTCCAGTCAAACCCTTTATTCATCAGTGCCAGATATGATGAGCCTTGTTACAGCCCCAATTAAAGAGTCTTGAAAGCACTGCCTTAATTTATAACCAGGAGAAGAAAAACAGATTTTAATAAATATAAGGAACCTGAAACCAGTCAAAATCCCTTTCCTGATAAGCATATCTGACTTGGCTTTTAGCTCTTCAAGAAAACACCAAGTCCCTTGTGGGTCTGTGCCAAGCAGCTGAGATGGGACACAGAGAGCCCCTATTGCCACTCTCCCAGGAAGGGACATGAAGTCCCCCTGGATTCACAGGGCATCCTCACCATTCCTCATGCCTGCAAGGGGAAGCTTTATCAAGCCATCTGTTCTTGAGGGCAGATGAACTTGCTGAAGTTTGTATGGCAGTAAATCCTCAACTGAGGCAATACCATTTTAAACCGCTTGAAGCATCAAGGTTCCAGGCAATCAAAGTTATTTTATCAGCTAGACTAAAATTACTAGAGAAAACTGAGGCACAGGACAACCTCCCTTTCCCAGAGCAGCCTCCAGCACTTTAAAGTTCAATAACATGAAGTCTTCCTGAAAAACTCACATTCACAGAATACAAATGCTTCACTTCAAGTCACTTGGCAAATTTCACTAACAGCCCTGGGACTCATCACCCTGAGTGACAGGTCCAAATTCTGCACACAATTCCATTTGTGTGCACATGAAAAGCCCCATAAACCACCACAGCTAATATCAGCCTAAGGGAGGGAAATCTAGTTAATAGCACATTAAAAAGTTAAATTCCATTATTAATGAAAATACCTCCAGCAGAGCAATTATGCAGCACCCTTAGAGAAAGCTGCCAGGAGACAGAGCACAAGCAGAAGCAGAGCTGGCACCAGGGTGTCTGTGTATGGAGTGGCTGAGCTGCTGCCACCCTGCACCTACTGCAACCTCCCCAGGTAGAAAATACAATTGCAAACATCACTTCTGTAGCTAATTACTGATCTGCAGCAGCAGGCTAATAAAAGGCCTTGTGTAGAGGAAGAAAAAGAGACATTTGGTGCTTACAGAATTAAAATTCTCCACTCTGGGGGAATGTGGGATAAATAAACCAATTTCATGCAGAAGCCTAAGTGCTGAGGAAGAAAAATTCCACAGTAGAGGCTGAAAAACGATTTGGGGTTAATTAACATCCATGAGTCAAAGCTTGCCTGACAGCATGAGCAGGGGAGATGGCACAGCCTCCCCAAGTTAAGCCAGAGCACTGCACAGCAGCCCTCCACTACCTGCTAAGTCCTGCACTGAAGCAGCGTACACATGGAAATCCTAAGCAATTCTTTATTTAATATTCCTCTTCTGTAGAGAAAAGGGACATATCCAGTGGAATGCTTAAACAGTACTTCACATGTTCATTTCAAAATGAAATGTTTTTAGAACTAGTGACTTGTGGCACCACGTGTTTCCCCTTCTCTTCTACCTTTCTTGGGTGTCCAGGCAAAACCAAAGTCTCCATAATCTGGTGCTAAAAGCATAAGTTCCACTATGGGACTAAAAGAAAGAAAAGTGATGGCTGTGCAAGACAATGACAGATGAAGAAATAACTGGCATTAAGTCACTGTCACAAAACCCTTCTGAGTGAGGTATAATAAAAGCTGGCTTTGCAGTTGTTTGATTTTCACACTAATGAACAAATTAATGTTTATTTCTATCATCTTTAACATTCATAGTGGCAGGCAGCTGAGGAAGCACTTGAGTTTTCAATGCATCAGCTTATAAGCATGTATGCAATTTTTATGGCTAAGCATTATGTCTCATACTGTTACTTGTGATCCAGACCAGCTTCATGTTTTTCCTCTCTCGATGTGAAGAGTGTAGCTTTGAGGAGTTTTTGTTGAGCAGGTTGTGAACAAAATTGAAATAACCACAGCAAATTAATTGGCAGAGACAGAAAAGCTCCCTGGGGTGCTACCAAATGATGAAGAGACTACAAAACTTCCTAGAGGACAATAAAGATGTACATACATGACCAGGTATTCCTCAGCCTTGTGTCCTATAAAGGTGGTTGTGAAAGCTGCAGTCCTGCAGGTTTTCAGTCTGACCTTAGTAAAAGTGCAAAAGTTAAGAGGTGGGCATGGAGAAACCTGCCAGTCAGGAGAACCACCACCATCCTGCTTTGGATCATGACTCCCGTTGCGCAGCAGCCCTCAGAGTCACGGGGCACCCACTCTGCTGATGCGCAAACACTGATCTCTGACCCGACAACGTTTCCCTGAAATGGCAACAACATCAGGAAAGTGCGATCAGGGGGATTCAGGTCTCTGCTTCTCTCAAGATGACCCCTGAAATGCTTAGCTCGTGACGTTACTAGCATCAGCAAGCAAGGAAGCCAGCCAAGAGCAAAATGTATTTTATCTTTCCATCAGCAATTGAAGTGGGCCAGCGTTCAACAGCACAGCGTGCCAGTATTTCTTCGAACGCCAAATCCACCCTCCAAACTCCGGCTGCAGAGGGAACAGGCTGAACGCCGCAGCTTCTACGTTTCAACGTCAAGCACTGCTCAAGGCAGTAACCAGATACTGCCTCTACATTACATGCACAGATAAAGTTTTCCTACTCTGGGCCAATTTTCACCATCAAGAAGGTAAGAACAGGCTACCCAAGTCAAATTCAGACAGACCAAGAGGGAGCATGAACCTGCCCACGTCTCTCTGCGATGGTTTATCCCAGATCAACGCGCATCAGGCCAGTCCCAGCTACATGCAGTGTTTGCAGTCTGGAGACACAAAAGCACAAGTTCACTGCTTTAGAAAGCTAATCTGCTCTTCAGAAGAAAATATCCAAAAAAGAAACAAGCAACCTTCATAAAAATAGATAAAATTGGGATTTTCCATGGGATGGCACAGGACATGGAAAGGACTCCTCTAGGTATGTGGGTGCACCAGTGAGACCATGACCATCTTTCACCTATAGACTGATCCAGATGGTGCTTCTGCTGAGCAATTCAATGCACAGACCCCAACCCCACCTATATCTGGTCCCTATGGAGCTGTGCAAGTGAGGAGAGGACATCCTGTGGAACTTATCTCCCATATCTGTAAGGCCTTCAAACCAACTGGCACCCTTTAAATACAGCTCTACAACACCTGGCAACTATTTTACTGGTAACACCCTCCTCACAAAAGCCCTGACACATTTACTGACCCGGAGCAAAGCAGATCCCAAGCAGCACTCCAGCACCTGAGACGGGAGATATTCCCACTGCAGCCATCAAGGACAGACATCCTGTGCCTGGCAGCTCGCACCAGCCTACGCAGAGGGGCTGCATTTCACACACACACCAAAGGAGAAGCAGGAGAGTCCTCCACAGGTTACATGCTCTAAGAAGCCCATGCAGGCAGCCCTCAGGCACTGCACCCTTCAGCCTCAATGAGCTTTAAACCTTTAAACACACACCAGAAGTGCTGCTGCTCAGAGGCTACAGGCCATATATCATGCACTAAATGACTTAGTACCCTTTTTGTCTCAACAGAACTGTCACTTCATGTTGTAAGAGCAAAAGAGCCAGGTAACGCAGGGGGTTTTTGAGTGCTTATAGTCTGCAATAAAGGTCCATGTTTATGAGCCCAAGATCCTGAACAAAACATAACATAATCGCCCTGTCCATTCCCAAAGAAAAGCAAAGAAACTTTCATCTCTGCAAAAAGTACTGAAAGCTGTTCATTTAGGAGGCTTATTTTGTTTAGAAAGCCTGCTTTTAGCTTTTCCAGCTATAGTACATTTTTCTTTAATTAGTTTAGCTCAACCAGCAAAGAGCAGGAGTTGAGCAACAAGGGTCTGCACATAAAAGCATTTGAAATCTCTGACTGGCTAATACAGTCTAAATATACACTGCAATCTGCCTGTCAGACTTATTAGAGGGCAGCATTGTGTTCTGTATACTACATTACTATTATTGTGTTTTCCAGGAGAATGAGTTATCCACTGATAGTGATTTCATGTGGGTAAATGAGGCTGCTAGGTTTGGTTCATTAGCATCTTTTCTGCAGCCACCAGCATTTAAATTAGAGATTCTCCTGGACCATACAAAGGAGCGAGTGTTTACTCAAGTGTTTCACCAGCTTGTCAACACAAGGACCTCTCATACATCCCACACTCCTGCCTTTGCTGGGGCTTGTGGAAGCTACAGAAACAGGTACCTCAGACTGAGCAGCTCCTGACAGAGATGGAATTCAATCCCCATGTTTCATGGCAGGAGATATCCTGATACAACCTTTGAAGCAGACCAAAACAAGTATCAACTAATGTTTGGGTGCAGGTTGCCATGCTAACTGCCCTGTGAGCACTTCTGGGATTTCCCACCAAAATCTCACACTCAATTTTGCCCTCAGACCCAGTCAAGGGGCTGGCACAGCTCCTGCTGCCCCACCTAGAGCCCATTTTTGTCAACAGTGCAGGGCTATGAGGAAGCCTCCCAGGCCCCAGGGAGCACAGTGCTGGGATGCTCAGGGCTGACATTACCTTTGTAGCCTCCTGAACCACCAGCCTCCCTCCAGTATCCAGCTTGGTTATCTCTACTGCCCCAAAACCCCACACAGGCAACAGCACAAGGTGAGATGCAGGCAAGTGCTCAGCATATGAAACACTGCAGGCAAACTCAAAGCAAATAGAGGGACAAAGAAAAATGGTTTTATCTCCTCTGATGGCTTGTCTGGCAGTAGGGAGAAGAGAGGGAAGATCCTTCTGCTCAGGCTTTGTCCCCATCTCCAAGACTTCCTCCATATTGACTCATTCACACTTGCATGAAGCAACATTGAAGTCAGTGACAAGACTGGGTAGGGAGAAGGGAGAACTTTGTGACAGGATATAACATGGTGCAAAACCACATGTGAGATCAAACAGGCTGCTGGTGGGAACAGGAACACGGGCATATGGCAAAATCCAGCTCCTGGAATGATTTATTAGACAAAAATAATCTTAAAGGTTGCTTTAAATTCAGTGCTTTAATGCCCTTCTGCTCTCTTAGTGAGGCAGTTAGCTAGCTGTAGCACTAGATTAGGAAACTGAATTCCTTCCACATACAGAACATGTGAAATAGTGCTAGTTGTGACTCAAAAGGCCCCTTCCACAATGTCTTTTAAAAGGCAATATGTGTTTGGGTAAGTAGCTGGTGTATTCCCAAGGAAAGTTTATCTCACCAGTGCTCCCCATGCCATTAGCTAATTATAGAAGCACTGCAGCTACCTGTGGTGTCATGGTAATTGTGGCTGGTGTGCAGAAAGCACAAAGGAGCAATAGCCATAGAACTGCTTTTCACTACCACTTCACAGGAAAGGTTCTCAGAGCACTGCAGTTATTTGCACCTTCACAGCTCCACAATTTATAAGTCATTTCACAGTCATGGAAATCCAGGCAGAGATGAAGTGAGGCAGGCATGAAAGACTCAACTCCCCTTTCCCAGAGCAGGGTTCATTCCTGCCTGGACAGAGCACTAAGTCAGCTCTCAAACTCCACTAACATCAAACACATAACTGGGGTACAAATTACAGGCAAACCAGTTGTCTTTAATTTTAAAAAATATGCCTTAGAGTAGACAGAGAACCCCTATATTTAAAGGTTTAAGATTTCAAAACAACTTCGAGGGCAGGACAGGGAGGCTCTGTACAGCAGGTCCATACATCTAATGAGACAGTAATTAAACATCTAATTTTCTAATCATGCTTTTGATCTGGTGAGCAGTGCTCTGGGTTAAAAGCACCCTCAAACCTACAGATGCAAAATGAAACCTGCTTCGCATGGACAGCAGCTCTTCAATTCTGTCAGCAACAGTGAGGACAGGTGTCTGTTCTACATCATGCTTCTAGCTCAAGGATCCACCTTCTCCAACAGATTTAGATCTTCTCCAAGAACACTTGGCTTCAGCTCCAAGCTGAATCCCGAGTTTTCCAAAAATTACAGCACTGATTAGATTTATGAGATGATTAAGAGGTTCTCCAAGTCCAAAATTCAGGTAGTTACGCTGTAACAGGCTGTTCCACTACAAACCCCTGAAGGCAAAGCCAGTTTCAGGTCTAGTTTCCAAGAACGGTGTGTACTCTGAAGACACACTGCAAGGTGTGCCTGCCACAGCACCTTCAGAAGTCACACCTACAGTCACACGCCATCAGCTGCTGTGGGGCTGACGGACCCGACCTCTACAGCCCTTACACGGCTGCAGTAACTGCAGCACCTCCGACTCAACCTCTGAACATCATCTATGAACCATCCAAAGCAAAGCCCAGCCAGCACCTGCAACAGCGACTGACTCACACAGCTGGACCACCACAGCCACAGCAAGATGTGCCCTCACACAGCACCAGAAGCCTGCCTGGGGATGTATCAGAGAGACAAGCGAGCCTCAAAGCACTGAGCTAGGGACGCACAGCAGGCTAAGCAAGGACTGAGTAAAACTCAGCACAGACTGCAAAACCAGCCTGAAAAACCCTCTGTGGCCCTAACCAGGCCTTTGAGCTGCTGCTGCTGCCACGAGAGGCAGCTGTGAAGGAATAAACTGAGGTGTGCCATCATGATGATGCAGGGTAAACATGCCCTGCAGACCGTCAGCTGCACCAGCAGCAGAAAACCCTCCTTTGGCTGCAAACGGCTCTGAAAAAGTAACTAGTTTTCCCAGAGTTATTAGGAAAGTGAGTAATTGTGCACACAGTTACAGCAGTGCTGTAGACACTGCGCTCCAAATGAGGGAAAGGCAAAGTTGAAAAGGGATTTGTTTGCAGCTGTAATTGTTCTCTGCCCTGACTTTGCTCAAGCAGCTACAATTATTAACCCATAAATTCAACATCAAAAGCTAAGATAACTAAATAGAGGCAAAGTCAGATGGAAAAAAATAATCTAATTTTTTACATTACATTAATTTTTTTCCAGCTGAGATGGCTTTCTTTCTGAGCTGATATTAAGACCATACATATTTTAAGTAAGTCCCACTGGCCACACATGCCATCAGCAGAGTGCAGCATAGCAAACAATAATTGAAGTAATTGTTTTTAAGGACAAAGTATATTCACTTCAACCAAGATAACAGTTTGCATAGCTGAAAAGAAATTAGATATGAAACTCCACGCTGAATTTATTTCCCTGCTACAAGTAATTCTTTAGATTCTTTTCTGTGAAAAAAGATGCTCAAGAGTTTAGAAGGGAGGTGAGCCTTGGACATCGTTACCTGTGTTGTGGATCAAAGTAGCTTGGTGGAAAAAAGCCCTATTGATGCTAAAGCCCGCCCACAGGGAAAAAGCTGAAAAACACAGACACAGACTCTAAGACCTATGTTCAACTACAGTGTTGAGGACAGGAAAGTATTCTTAGCCTGGAGACAAAAATAAATTAATATAATTACTCCAAACAACAAGAAAAAGTCTATTACAAAACAGAAGAGAAATTTGTGTCTTTGTCAACAAAAGCAAAACAGTTTAATTCCTCCTACATTCTAGTTCAAATGAAAAGTAAAAAAAAGGAAAGAAAGGAGAAGCTAAGTGAAAAAAAAAACCCCAAAAAATCAAATCACCTTTTCCTCACAAATCCTAAAACTGGAAACTGTTTCAAAACATTAAAAGCTTTTCAAAGAGCACAGCATCTGGGACCATTTCACACTGAAATCACATTAGCACATCTCTTTCATAGTGCAGCCAGGCTGGTTCTCACTTCTTTAATAACTAAGCTGTAAAACCCTTTCTATCCACCAAATAAGCAAGTTTGTGCCATTACAGAAAGATAACACTGTAAGGACAACAAATCTGTCTTGTCATTTACTCCACACTGGCAGAATCCCACCAGGGATGAATTAAAATAGATCATTTTTCCACCGTTTCCAAAACGAGGACTCAGGTATTTTCGAAACCCTTTTCCATTCATCTCTGCTCACAGCATGTGCAGCTTGTGAAAAAGTTCCCTTTCTCATGTTCTGCAATTAATTTTCTCTGAGGTGGACAGCAGAAAACAACAGACCCATGAGAACCTCGTGCTTGGTCTGCAGGGAACTGCAGCACCACGTTCCAGAAGTGGCCTTGGCAGACTTGGCATGTTGCTGCACTGATTCATTGTCCTGTCAATGAATGTAACTGGATGTTTATTAACAGTGAAAACAAATACATTTTATCTTCTACGCCAAGAGCTGTCTTTCTGAACAAGAGAGAAGCATGGAGAAGCAACTGAGATATTAATATGCTTAAAATAAAAATACATAGCTGGCATCATGGTATTTGATTTAATGATTAGTACATGAGGAACATGAAATTTAACACAAAATATGAATGTCGCAAACAATTCCAGTTTTTTTAGATTTCTCCATTCTCAGCATAAAGATAGGCTGTATTAGATCAGTATCCTGTTTCTACAGGGTATTAGCAGAGAGAGGGAAAGTTATCTAGGTACACACCACATATTAGCTATCTGCCCCCATATTCTTATACTCACTGATCTTTTTAACACTTTTTAGAGTTTCCTGAACCAACGATTCTATGATTTGATAACACTCAGGGAACTCAGTGTTCACTAATCCCATTCACCTCTCCTTTGACAACTGCAGCTACCCTGGGATGGATGCAGCCACCACCACATCACCTCCCTCAGGTAAGCCCATGGCCCCTGCAGGGTAGCTCAGGGGAATTTCCTTGCTGAGCCATTTCCCAGAACAATCTCATCTCCAAAATCACCTGTAGTATCAATGATTTAGAAGCCCAGCAGAGATGTGGGACACAGGAGGGAAGGTTCTGGCCACAGTCAGCACAGGTCTGCAGGAAGAGACTGGTGATACTCAGAGTCACCCACTCGATCTGGGGGACTACAAACCTGCATCACGGCAAAGTCACCTGCTCTGCTGACAGGACACACATCCTCGGAGCCAACAGCTGCTCCAGCAACAGGAGTTCTTTGAACCTCAGTGCTGGGTGGCTTTGTGACATCAAGCACACAATAGCTTTGAGACCGAACCCCAGGAACAAATGCTCCTGCTTCCTGGTGAAGAATCTCAGTGTCAACTGTGTCTGACCAGCCTCCAAGCATGTCTTGTACACAACACTCAGCCTCCATCCTGCTCCAGCAGGAAACATCCCAAAAATCTGATCTCAAACCTTAAACATTAAGTATAGCAAAAACTGCAGCTCTTGAAGGCGACCTGGTTCATTTACCATAAGTCACTTCTGAGGTGACTCAAATAACATCTCCCCTGTAATGAATTCACACCCCACTGCCAACAGGGTGTCAAGAGAGACTTGCTCGTGGGCACAGAGTACTTTCCCAAAGCAGACAGGAGCCATCTCTCATAAATCATCACACACCAGAGGCACCACCTGCAATAACAAATGAGACCTCTAAGGCATCTTTAAAGTCTTGGGTTTGCTACATTAAGTTTAAAGATTGTAGATGTGTCTTTGGTGGAAGAAAATATTCCAACGGCATACTACTGTGCATGCCACTATTCAGGGAATGAAGAGGTCCTGCCACACTGCTCTAATTAGTAGAGACTCAGTATCTCCAGCCCATGGCAAGTTGGACAACTGGAGCTGCCCTCTCCTTTACTGCTTCAGAGGTTTACGGCACATTCAGATGAAACAGATTTACAGCACAGAAAAAACAGTATAAAGCAAAAGGATAAAAAATGCTGTTTGTGATTACCATCTGCACGAAACTACAATTTAAAGCATCAGTTCCCAACCACCCACAACCTGAGACTGTGTTTTCCAAAGGACATCTTCCCTTTTGCAGGTACAGTGCATGCTTGGCAACACCTGCAGTTACTCTCAAGGGTTCTGACTTGCAAGTGCACCTCAGTAACAGCATTGACAAGGGCCATATTTCATTGTGTGTGTTTTTACTGATTAACAGCTACATTACAGCAGAGTGCAGAAGGCAGACATACCTATAATACAGAATATCCAACACTACAGAACATACCAATAACACAGAACTAACAGACCTGCTCATTGTGGGACATTCAGACTTACAGAGAATCTTCTGCAGCATCAAACAGGTAAGTCTAAGTACTGAGTTCATCACCTCTCAGTTCTACCCAGTTGAGGTGGGAGAGTCAAAATGAAAAGCAGGGGAAAAAAATCCATGCAATTTTGAACACTTGTTTTGTCTGGCAACAACATTAGCAGTATTTGCAGTTATCCAGTGTAACAACTCCCATCTTCATTCCCATCGCATCGCGGCACAGGGAGAGAATTAGAGAAGTCACATTTGCCAGCGGCCCATATTGAAATCACATGGCTGCTGTATAAACTTTCAATTATGGAGGATAGAGGCTGAGGGTGGAGGAGATAATCCTTATAAGAACTGCTTCAAAGGTAGAGTATGGATGAGATTTCAGAAAGGCTAACTTAGAAGCTGTGTGATGTGTCTGCTGTTTCGATATCAAGGTCATTCATAACAGTTAGACGTGGTTTTCACAAAGGAAGCCTTTAAAAAATACTTTATTTGTTTCTACAAATCAGCTGATTCTAGTTATAAAAATCCCATTAATTGAGCACCACACAAATCATCAAAGAATCCCCTCACTGTTCAAAGAATAAGACAAACAAGGCAGAAGAAAAACAAGGAACCCTGTTTACACCAAGCTCAGGAAACCCTAACATCAAGCCTAACACAAATAGGCTTGAATAATTTCAGCTTTCAGTGAAAGCAAGCTGAGCATACCTGAGTTGCTTTGCATTTGCTCCCCTGCCCCAAGGCTGTGCACTCAGTAGATGCTGTGGATTAGCTGATTTTCTCACTATGCACTGCACTGACTTGTGCATACAGGTGAGCTGAAGCTATGTATTTTGGGAATAATGCACTGTTCTGTCCTTGTGAAATCTGGCTTTAGCTATTAACTATGCATGGTGCTTTCATAACGCACGTACTTGGGAGGAATTTTCATGCCCACAAGCCCTCTGCACAGACAGCTTTCAAACCTTGCATGGAGTGTTCTTCAGGGTAGCAAGACAAGAGAATGGCCTGCTGTCCTACCAGATCCAGGACAAGAGGAAAACCTCAGGGCTTCTGAAGCTGGCTGGCAAATATCCCAAGGGATAATAGTGCTTCACTGCACACAGCCCCATCTGAGCAATTCACTGGAAGATAACACCTCTCTTTTTCAAACTTATCTATGTTGCTTAGCTAACAAGTGCTCCACCAGGGAGCCCTGTGGGGCACAGAGAACATCGACTTTGTGCAAGGATGCTCCACCAACTGTTAGAGTGAGATGTACAGTTTAGTACATGAAAGGTTTTCTTCTGGGGTTCTCACTGGAAACCGACAGCAAAGCAAGGATACCCAAGGAAAAATGTTGAAGCAAATAAACCTCAGATTTGTTTCCTCTCTGTCTCTCATATGGTTAATTTGTTTTATCTGTCTAGGCAGCAGAAAACTACAACACATCAGACTAGCCAGAATTGCTCATTTCTGAAACTCCACTCCTCAACGGTGCTGCATGCTGGCAAACAGTCACACAGCAGAAATGTGGAGAAATAATTGGTTTTCATGTATTTGGGAATGGCAAATACAGAAGAAATAGAACAACTCTTAATATTTTCTTGAGTCAGTGATAGTTCAGATAAAAGATAAAGCTGAGATTTTACTCTTGTTCTTTAAAAATCATCAAGCATGGGTAGAGAATAAAACCTGAGATACTGCAGGGGATTTCAGCATGGAAAAACTGGAGGTCCCACATGGCTGCCACCAAAATGCCCTCCAAACATTATCGCCACCACCCAGATGACAATGTACAAACCCAAAAATGCTGTGTCCAACAATCAGCCACTTGGAAGCACAGGATTAAACACACACCACCCTGGAGAAAGGGAAAGGTGATGACAAGAGACCAAAAACTAGCAATTGTAAGTTTAATAAAGGAAGGCCCAGAGGCAAATTTAGCTAGTAAAATTAAGAACCATATAGGTGGGGTTTAAGGCAATTGAAGATTATTCCACTGCTGTTTCAATCAGTTCCACATGGCAGGGGTCAAAAAAATTATAAGATACTTTTAAAGCTTTTCATTGCAGAGTGGCAGTAGTTAAGTGGTGTCTGCATGTGTTACATCATCAGTTCCACACTCCTTATTCTACTACCAACTAAGCAGAATCTGAAAGTGCAGCTAATTAAACAGAACCTAAATTCAGCAGGTTTGGATGACTTGCACCACAGTTTTAAAAGAACATCCTGAAACACTCTATTATTGATATCAATTTTAAATATGGTGGGTACATGGAAGTCACAGTAGCTGGAAAAAACCTACTGATGTGCCAAGTATTTTAAGAATTAAATAGAAAATCCTAAGAATGATCTCCAATAAATGAGAGTGATAAAATTAATCTGTATAAATTGGAAATTCTCCAGAACACACAGTACTTAATATTACAGATTTTTAAGAGTATAAAATAATACACTTCAACATGATTTTAGTCAATAAAAAGATACTCTGAACTTTTCCTACAGAGTTTTGTTTCATGCTACACAAAAATTTGATTGAGATGAGGAAATAATATGACATGTATTAACAGATGAAAATCATTTCATGCAGTGGTGACTGAACAGTCACAGGTATACATGCATGCTCCTACTGAGGACCTGGCAGAGGCTGCTCCTTGGCCCTGTAGTGTAAAGGAGTGGGAGAGAGTCTAAAATTTTTACTTGTCAAGCCTGAGGATAGCAAACATTGTGGGACTGCTAAATAAATGAGAAGGGAACAACAGATCCACATGGCTAAATAAGCTCCACCAAAGAACACAGAATGGACTTCAGTACTGCCACACACACAGAGCAACACAAACAACGGGGCAGCAGCCTGTGAAGCCATTGGTTTTGGCAGGAACTTCATGGTCAACATGCAATTAGAGAAGCTGAGCACACTGTGCTGGAATTGTCCTGTGCTCAAGGGAAGCTCAGAGAACTTTGGATGTGGGATGCTCAAAATAAAAAATAAATCAGCATGTGGCATTAGCACTGTCAAAATTATGGTAAGTTTTAATGCTTGCAATTCAAGAAGAATACTGAAAAACTGAATCCAGTGCAAAGAACCTCCAAGAGGATGATTAAAGGACCAAAAGCTCAGCTTAGAGAAAGGCTCCAGAAGCACCATCTGTTCTCCTTAACGAAGGGAGAAGGTTAATAGGACAATCTGATCACAGTTTGCAAGTGCCTACGTAAGGAACAGAAATTCGATCAAAGAGCTCTGTCCTTTAGCAAATCTGGTCTAACAAGAGGTAATACAAAATTCAGACAAACTCAGGCCCAAAGAAAGATATGTTTATGATGGTTAACCAGTTAAAGCTGACGGTGACAGTATTACCAGTATGGATACCTGTCAGTAAGGCTGAATGCAGGACAGTAAAAGCTGTCGTGGATTTTCAATCTCACATTAAAAACATGATGGCACAATCTTTTTTCCCCCCCTACTCAGAGGCAACTTCCTAGCTAAAAAAATGAATTAATTCAGAGCAGCCAGGGAATTTTACAGCACAGACTTTACACAAGCAGCTCGCTCTGTCCCATGAGGCCCATACAGCAGGAGCATCACTCCAAGGTAGGGACTGTGATGTGCCACCAGTGACAGGCTCTGTCATTCTGGCATCTATCAGGAATTAAAGTTTTAAGACTGAAGCTTCTCTCCTGTACCATTGGCTGGCCAACATTCCCACACCAAGCTGGTATTTATTACAGTACCTCATCCCACAGCATCTCCCACAAAATATGACTCTTTGGGATAGAACATGCACATTCAGATGGAGCCTGAACTCCATGGACCTTCAGCTCAGGTGACATCCTGCAGCATCCTGGGCCATGCAGAAAGGCAACAGCTGTAACAGGCATAAAGTGAAGAATCCAATCATTATTTAATCCCATTTTAAAATTAAATATTCATTGCTTATTGTGGGTTGTTTTTAGAACGACTGGGGGACGTGGCATTCTTTCAAATGCTGTTTGGCTCTGGAAGCTCAGGGAGCAGAACATCAGCTGCAGGACCCCCTGCAACAGGGGTTCAAATAGGTTTTACTGAGAAGAGCCTTTAGTATAAGCACACCCCAGTTACAGGCCTGGGCAGCCCATTTAACTGTCACCTTGTTAATAACCCAGCAGGGTTAAGGAGTAAGTAGAATTACAGACTGGATTGGGTTGTAAAGGACCTTAAAGATCATCTAGTTCCAGCTAGACAGTGGAAGATGTTCCAAGCAACACCTTCCTCTAGACCAGGTTACTCAGAACCCCATCCAGCCTGATCCTGAACACGTCCATCGGTGGGGAGTCCACCACCTCTCTGGTAATTTAAGTCCTTCAGCACGTTTTCTTAACAAGCTCTTTGACTCCTGGGTGCCAGAGGTTTGTTTCCTCAGAGCTTGCATTGCAGTGTAGTGCATGAGGGGCCCTTGGAGTCCCCACCTCAAGCCCCAGTTCTCTCACCACATGCTATGAAAGCATTTGCAGCTCCAGCCTTTTAGTACAAACCTATTCCTCCTCTTCTAAGTACAAATCAATGTTTCCTGCCCTACACACAGCATACAGACACTGTTTTCAAGGGAAACAACTACAGAACAGAACCCAACACCACAAATCAGAAGTGCAAAAAGCTGCTGGTGGATTTCTAGGAATGAGGGCGTGGGGGAGAAGGGGAGAGAGTTTGGCTAGAGGCAAAAGCAGCCTATAGAACAACCAGCAGCAGGCTGGCTATGTGTAACCATTTATTAATTCAGTTTATAAGAGCCACAGCCCAGGGCAGAGTTGAACTCCTCTCTGCACGTAGGTGCATCGTGCAGCAGCCTTCACAGCAAAGGCTCTGCTGAAAAATTCCCATCCCTGTCCCTCTGCCGAGCCTGCTGCTCCACTCCTCATTCCTGCACGGAGCCACTGATGTTTTGGAGGGGGTGGGAGCCCGTCCCTTTCTGGCAACGCAAGCACCTCATGTAAATTCATTGAATAAATGCAGTCATTTCTCTCAGCTGATCCATCCCCACGTGCGCATGCTGAAGCTGTGCCAGACCCTCAATGCAGCCAACTCTCGCACAGTTCATCACTCCTGAAGGTGAAACTGTTCGTCACCCTTATCAGCATTTCCCCCTTTCCTTCTCCTCCCCAACTGCCTTTTCTGAATTTCCTGGCCCTCCTTTCTCACAGGAGCCTGACTCCGCACAAGTCAAAATCAAACCCAGGCAGAGCCTTGAAAGAGACCTTGGAGAGTAAAGGACGTTATAAAGTTATTTTAAGCTGAGGAAAACTGCATTTTCCCTTAGAGATTGACTTCAGTCTCTAGAGCCCTTGAATTTTTAGACTTAAATCTGTCTCCTTGATAAGGCTCCATAGTAGCTGAGACCCACAAGAAGTTTCCAAAGCACGAGCAGGCATAAATAACTAGAAACAAAACTGGAGCATCATCACTAGATGCTCACATGAGCTCTGGCTTCTGCAGTCAGTCCATGTGAGCCTTTAGTCATCTGAAGCAGCACAACCCTCAGCTCTTCATGGATGAGGAAAGCTGTGCTAGATCAGCTGGAGCCAATTCTTCCTCCCCTCTATACTTGTGTAACAACCAACTCCTAAGTCCCAGCCTGTCTTGAAGAAATTACTCCAATTAAACGAGGGTCTGATGAGCAGAGCTGCAGTGTGGAGCCCACCCCACCTGCTACTGACCCCAAGCTCCCATGCAGGTCAGCAACACCTTATCACATCCCACAGGGCTGGACAGAATACAAAAAAGATCTCCTTCCTGCAAGGGATGCTTGTCACCTCTGGGGGCTGCTCTGAGCAGAACCCCCCACACTAACCATGCACATCCAGGGCTTTCAGTGGCTGGTTTGCCTTGTAAAGTGTAACCACTAGAAGCTGAGAATACATGGTCAAAACAGACTTCAGAATTCACAGACTCAAAGCTTTTATCCAGCTGTGGAACCTCTATGGGCTCAGGTTTACATCATCTTCACTTTTATTAACTTCAGCTGCTGTAGAAGCCTTCTCAAGCAGGAAAATGAGGGTTTGGTTCTCCTATATTAAGAACCTTGGAGAGTAAAGCAAGGGAGGTACTCAGAGCATGCAGTGAGAGATCTGTCAGAAAAGATGGAAATATCTATTATTTTAATGAACACACAAGCAGCCAGCCAGCCAAGGAACCTTTCAATTTTTTAATTAGAGATGTTTCTCTGGCGTTTTGAATTTGGGGAGGGAGTGATAGAGATTTTTATCAGACTCTTTTCCAGATTCAGTTATATAGCTCTAGCTCTGTATGCACTTCTAAAGAAATTAAACATTACTTACTTTCCAGAAGTGACTGGTGATTGAGGATGCCTTAAATTGAGACTTTGAAACTCTTGATATGGCTTTTAATTGCATTTAAAAGAGTGTGTAATCATTTATCAAATCTGTTATCTTTCAGAGCATTGTCAACTTCATTTCTTCAAAGAGGCACTAGTTTCCAACCACCAAAAAATTCCTGCTCATACCTTGAATGCTTTCACATTTCACACCCAGGGCAGCAATGACAGAAGAAATCCCATGGGGACATCCATAATAATATTTTTAAAAACAGGGTGCATCAGACTTGTTCCTTAAAAAAAAGGATCTCCACATGTCAAACCTACACAAAATTCAACGCTGAGAACAGCCAAACGTTTGGCATTACAGCTCAGATCCATTTGGTTCCCTCCCTGACTCCCTCTGCTCAGACAGGCAGTTTTTTGCATCTGCTCAGCACATGTAGCCTTGCCATGCTGCCAGAGCCAGGAGCCATGCATCCCTGCCAGTGGCAAGCAGCCCATCGGTGGCATCT
This sequence comes from Lycocorax pyrrhopterus obiensis, assembly GCA_014706295.1. Lineage (NCBI taxonomy): Eukaryota > Metazoa > Chordata > Aves > Passeriformes > Paradisaeidae > Lycocorax > Lycocorax pyrrhopterus. The sequence goes on along the minus strand of JACSVZ010000016.1, from coordinate 14,454,905 downwards.
CACTCCTGGGAAAGGCACAGCTTCAGACCCAGCAGAGCTCCAAACCACGGGGGAACAGATAGCCAACAGCAAAAGCAGAGAAGCTCCTTGCCTTTTCTCCTCGTGTGTTGTACAAGCTAAGCTGTCTGTCACTGGATCTTTTGGAATCAAGACTGCATCATCATTTGAAAACCCAGATCCTGAATCCAGCTAAAGGGCTCCTGGTAGATCAAAGATGCTCCTTAAACACAGCATGGTGACACAGTAATTGCCTGCACACATGCTCCTCTAACAGGACACACTATGACACACTAGAAGCCAAGCCACAGGCACTTCTTAGCCTGAGAGTCCAAGAGAAGCTGCTGCAGTAATTGGGTTTAACCTGCACCACAAAGCGTAATAGCACTGCATGTCTGGGTTGGACATATTGAAGCAAATCTGTGGTTTGATCTCGTTAGCCTGAGATCAGCATTACCTTTTCCACAAGCAAAGCTAATACCTGCTTAGCTCTCTGCAATCCTCACCCTCTAATGTGGACAGCATCAAGTTTAGCTCCCTCTGCATGTGGCTCCATCTGCATGCTTGGGGCTCAGATGTGACACACCTGCTTTAGCATCGGTAACTACACCATAACTTCTTAGTGAGATTTAGGAGGCAGTAATTCAAGACAGCCAGTAATACTTGACCAGTGAATCCAGGCTGCCAGGCTGGCACTGTGTAATCGTGTGCTGCAGCTCTAAAGACACTGAAGGGAAGCAGCACATCTCGCAAGGAGGAGCTGAGCCACGTGCAAAGCTTTGCAAACCACTTCTGCTTAGAGCTGCTTTGAATGAGCCACAGCCTGGCCTCTGGCTACAGGGATGAAGAGGCCTGAGCTTGCAGCAGTTCTGGAAGTTAAAGGTGTCAAAGTTTTGCTCATTGTTTTCTGTGCTCCCCTATTTCATGCATTAATAAGATCAAACCACCACCTCCAGATTTCCCTCAGCTTTAGAGAGGGAAACATATTAAACATTGCAGAAACATATAAACCATTTTTGAGCTCTCTAAAGACATTCCCTGAAGGGGGAAGAATTTCCCTAGACCATCACATTCAGCTCCTCTATGCATCATAACTGCTACTTGATACTTTTCAGGAGTAATGCCCTGAAGGAATGCCTGGAACCTGGACTGAAAGCACCAGGTATCAGACAGACACACAAAAGGGACCATGCTTCTCAAGCATTTGCAGTCTTAACAGGTAAATAAAAAAAAACCTGACTGCACATCAAAAGCATGGTAAAGGGACAAAGCTTGATCAGGGTGTGGACAGGCAAGATTATTACCAGCATATCCTGAAATGCTTCCAGCAGCTTTTTCTCCTTCCCTGCCCAGCTGCCAACCTGCTGGACTTGATCCTTGGCTGTAACTTCTTTGTAGACCTATCTTATTGATGCAGAAATGTTAAGAGTAAGTAGAGCTGCACCACAGCTCCAGTCATCATCAGATATTCTTCTCAGCAGCCTTGGGATGATTTGTCACTTCTGCATCAACATTCATTTTGGGTGCTCAGCTCCACAAACAGTCCAAACAGCAGTCATTCATTCACCATTTGATCCATAAATAGACTTGAGTTGGCAAGAAACAGGTCACCAGGAAAATGTATTTCAGCAGACAGAATCAGCAGCTATCACTACCCCCAGCAAACCAAAGTCACCTCTGGCACCTTCAAATCAATGAGTGCACAAGAATAACCAGCCCAGTTCCTGATGCCAACTTCTTCACAAATACACTTCCATTCATTTTCCCATCTCCATTGTTGAGATCCAATTCAAAGTCATTGTCCAGCTCTCAAGTACAGACAGAACAGGTATTTTCTAGCACAACTCAGAAGGTCCAACTTTGTATCTGCTTCCAGGTCAGGTTATTTCTCTCACCCCCACCACGCCTATGCTAGATCAACTGAATGTTTTTAGAGCCACAGTCTCAGTTCTGAAGTACTGACAGAGGGATTAGCTTTGAATTTACTTGTGTAACTTTAAATGCTAGAAGCGACTTAGAAAAAAGCCAAAACATTTTTGCAATGTTGCTCTAAATAAGCTAATTTGCTATCAGAGTTCAGGTAACATTTGCCATCACTACTTCCTATCAGTTGCACAGACAGTGTGATAAACAGCTGCTGTTGTAGTTAATAAGCACAGGTATTTTTTTGCACTTGTGTGTACACACAAACAAAAATGCAGAATGTGTATGTTCTTGTCCATAGTCACTGGCCAAATAGAGCTGCTGTTTGGTACTACCAGAGAAATCCCTGTTACAAGAGGACAAAACCTCAGACCTGGAGCAATTCAGGGTACCATCCAACAGTACTGAAGCAGCTCAGCGTACTTTTGGTGCACTTCTGACATTTGACACTGACAACATCTGGCACTGCTGGCTCCCAGGAGCTCCTAAGGGGAAAAAAGTGCTCCCAGCTGGCTCTTTAAGAAGTTTTTTGGTCATAAATGCATTTTAATTGAAGCTTAATTAGAAGAAGCAATCTTGATTAAATTTACTTGAGGAAAAGGTTTCTCAGGTCCAGGTTAGAAATAGAGACTAGTACTCTGAACAGATGGGGCTATCCAGGTATCCTGACCATTTCACTGTGTGTAAATAAAGAGTAGGAAAGCATCTATAATACCAATAAAAAGCTGTGGGGGAAAAAAAAATCATTTTTAACTGCCAGTAAAATAACCTGCAGCAGTTGCTGTGTATGTGGTTGCAGAAAGGCAGGATAATTCCCAAGATCTTACTTGGATTTAGCAGACAAGAGCCAAGCATTTGATTCCCTGCTCACCAAACACTCAAGGAGGCAGAAAACTAAAAACTGTTTCTGTGAAGCATATTGTTATTGCAAGGCTGCATCTTGCACGGCTGTGCTGGCCAGAGTCCCCACTGAGAGGGTGAGTTTGGAGAACTGGCTCCTTGATCTGGCCCAGTCTTCCAACACTGCAGCAACTGGCATGAAAACCCTCCTCCCAGGCTGCTATGGAGAAAGCAGAGATTTATGCTTGTCATGTCCACAAAGAAAGTGTGATGGCTCTGTGCTTAGATGTAGAACATCAACGGCTATATTAAGAATATATATTAAGCTATATTAAGAAGTATGAAGAATTTCCCAAACAGCTTTTATTGGTCAGGCACTAATCTCAACCCAGAATTTTACTAGGTATTACCTGCTGTTTTCTTTTTCATTCTCACAACACCTGCAGGTGGTAACTGTCAGATTAATATTAAAGGTTTGGTTTAGAAGCATCTGATTTTTACTTGAGAGCAACGCCAGCATCTCTTTTTTTCTATGCACTAGGAAGATGCCAGTGTTTTCATGTGTCTGCTGTGTCAACAAAGACAGTTGGGGACCATTATAAATGCCCTCTACAGCAGGCACCATCCCAAAGTTCAGAACATTTCACAAACACTAACTAAGCCTTGTGGCATCCACAGTGAAATATCATGACCTCCCTTTCACAGATGGACACACTGAGGTTGTGACTTGCCAGTGGACAATTATTTCTATTTCTGCTTCTAGCTCCAGCTTACAGAGCATCCTGGCACAAGTCCCTGCACCAAGCACCTCCCTGGTGTGGGCAGCACTTCTCCACACACTTCCAAAAGCTTGCACCAGGCCTGCTCCTCATTTAACAAAGACACAGGACTCGGCACATCAGGAAAGGAGCACAGCTTTGGAAGCTCCTGCAATGACTTAGATTGTGAGAGGCTGGCAACCTTCAGGGCTTCTCCTGGAAGCCTGAAGTCCAGGGCTCTAACTGTGCTTCAAAGAGGAAAGTTTAAATTGCAGCCCATAGGAAAAGCATGTGTATCTATACAGAAATGCAGCAGAATGAACCCTCTTGAATTAGTTTTTAAGCTTTTTTTAAAACACTCCTCCCCACTTTTCCCCATGTTAACTAGCCCAGCAACACTGCCAGCACCAAGTTAGAGCTATGAGACACATTTATCAACAACCATTCCTCCAATAACTAAGTGAAAGGCTGTATGGAACCCTGCTGTTACCACAGAGAGGCACTTACCCCATCTCAAAGCTTATTTTATGCTCATGAGCTTATACCCAGATTTCCTTCTCTGCTACAAGCAAGCTGTTTAAAGGGTTTCTAACTTAAAATGGAAAATGGCTTTTTTAAAGCTTAAAAGTCACAACAGAATGCTCCACACGCCCAGCATGTCAAGCCAACACACACAGAGCAAGACAACCATAATGCAGTATCTTCTTAGGCAGCTCCATAACACCCTCCTGCCCCAGGAGAGCCTTCCTTCACTCCCTGTTTTGCCCTCCTGCCTGGCATATTTTTATAAGCCCCTCAAGCATTGTCTCAGCATTGCTGCTTCATTCTGGTGTGCCAGGGTGCTGCTGGAGGTGCTCAAGGGTTTTAGCACCACCAGAGGTGTGCACAACTAACCTGTAGCTTGCAGCCTTCCTTTTCCCAGGCAGACAGATGTTAAGTTCAGCTGAAGCTATTAGGGAAGACAAACCAGGTTTCCATGGTTATAGGAGCCTGAGCTACTCGTCTCAGGGAAAAATGCAATGCACGAACCACTGTTAGGAAGCAGCAGAAACAAGGCCAGACTCCTGGGCAGCTCTGTAGAGCAGCTCCTTGATGTTTTACATGTGGGCACCAGCACAAAAAACCAACCAAAGAACAACTTTCTTGACAGCCTGGAGATCTGCAGGCTTAGACAGCAACAGTGTCTTATACATGTTCCACTGCACTTGTGCTGTGACAGCATCTGCAGTACAGATGGGCAGGGCTGTGCTTCTGGCCCTTGCTCACCTGGGAGAGCCTCACTACCCTCTAAAGGGGGTCCATGCTGCAGGATGAGGCATTTATTTATTACCAGAGAGAGTAAACTGTCAACAGATCTGAGCTGCTGGTCTCGCAGGCAAGATGAAGCAGGTGCAGGCTGCTCTACGGGGCACGAATAAAAAGCTTGTGCATGAAAACCCTGTGAAGGCGAAATCTGCAGGTGTGAATTTGCAAATCTGTCCCATTAAATTAGAAGGCTTTGGCTCAGTGTGCTGCAAAAATACACACAGAAAGCCACAGACCTCTCCCTCTCTGAGCAAAGCATAACACACATTCCCTTCATGCTGTCCCAAAAGCAAAATGGTTTACGATCAAAAGCCTGTACTGCTTCAAAATGAAACACTGATGAGGCTGAGGATGCTGATACAATGTGGAAGTGACAACTGCAGAGCCCCAGCAAATTTCTGAGGCAGTGACTCTCCAGGGCAGGGAACATCACATTCTCAATCCCATTTATGGTGCTAGAATAGCATCACAGCTATGTTAATTCCCAGGCAAGGAAATTATTCTTTCAGAGCAGAATAAAATAGATTTCAGGGTTATTTTGGGAGTTCAGACCAGGGAATCAGTTGATCACCTTTCCCCATCCCCCTGATATTTCTCTCTCCAGCTACATGGTGACTGCCTGTCCTGACATCAGAGCAGCCCAGGCTTAGCAACACCTATGCCTGGTAATCAAACTCCACCAACACCTTGGAAACCTGTGAATCCTGTGCTGCCAAAGCCTGTCTGACCAGCAGCCACCCAAGACTGAAGCTCATGACCTCCTGCCAGGGCAGCAACCATGTGCTCCACCAGCAACGGGCACTGCCCACATACACTCCCAGCTTGTTTCATTCCCCCAAGCCACCGCTCCATTGCATAGCAGAGGGGTACCAGAGCTAATGAATGCTGGAATAGAGACACTTATCCAATATGGTATCGGATCAAGATAAGCCAATTACTTTTCCACGGTGTTTGACCCTGATCTGCAATCAACAAATCAATTAAAATATTATTTTCCCTTCTTCTGAAGAGAAACAAGCTGTCACCATCAATAATGCTGTATCCTAGTCTCCAGGACTTTCCAGTAGAGCAAAAAAGCCTTGAGGAGAAGAAACTCAGAAGCATCCAAGAAGGAGAGCATTTTTTTCATATTTCAGGGCAGATTTGGCTGGTATTGACCACTCAAGGATGACTTCACTTTCTGAAGAATCACCTGTGGGACACTAATTTGTTCGACAAATGAGACTCTGTGGGGTGCAAAAGCACAAACACACAAGGCAGTGTTTAGATCCACATTAAAACTTCTCCAAAGTGCCTAGCTGGAAAATAGGATTTCACAGATCCATATTCTGTAGGACAAACAATGATTTTGTAATTTCTTTGACCACACGGCATATTGCAGCAGACCTAAGCAGTCTCATCATAACCACACAAAAGAATTGCTGGAGCTCAGCACCTGCCCATCAGGATGTCTTAGGCAAACTGCTTGCTGAGGCAGACATTTGAGACTCTATTTAAAATATATTTGCCTTAGCAAGGGTTATTCCTAAACAATTAGTGCCACTCTGCTCAAGGCTGTACATTATTCATTTAGCTCCTCTGAGGCATCTGAGAAGGATCCAAGACGTACAAGTCTTACGGGCAATTCAAACTCAGGGCAGGGATCTGATGCTGTTCTCTCCCCAGTAAAACTCTGCTGGCCAAAGGCACCCAAGAATGGCTCGTGAGCTCCTCAAGCTGCACACATCAAATGCATGGGGGTTTTTAATTTGTCCAGTCTGCCATTTAGTGCAATGACTTGCAGAGTCCAACATCCATCCCAAGGGCTCTGGCCATGCCCACACTTTGATAAGGCTAAAATTGGGAAGAAACTGTCCTGCACTGGACAGATAAGGATACCAAATGTCTGTGTCCGCATCCCTGTTACTGCCTGGCAAGCAGGATGGCCTACAAATGAGTGAAGGTTTGGGTTGTCACACCTGTTTCTTGAAATGACTACACAGAGACTGAAAGGAAAGGAACTCTGGATCTATTATCAATATAATCCTTCCGTGTAATATGCTAATAAGTATAGTTCCAAATAAATCAATAAACCCAAGTAACCAACAGAGGAAGGAATTTCTTGATGACAGAAACATCCATTAATGTCTTGTTGGTTGAGCTTCAGAAAAGGCCTGGCAAATCTATAAATAGCTATACATAGTGTTTCCTATTCAAAAACAAGAATGAAGTGCAAAGGCAAACTAATCTGTAAGGCTGGTGCCCAGTAACTCGGACTGCTGGCACACTTTTCTGTCATTCACACAGGGCCAGAGATTAAGTCAGTCTCTACATGGTTAAACAGCTTTCCAAAAGTAGTGCTGGCACACGGTAAGGCAGCAGTGGAAGCAGGACTCTGCTGTCCCACAGCATATATCACAGAGCTGACACTTTTGATAGCTTTTCTCTCCCAGCTCTGTGCAGCAGCCAGGGTTTGTCCCACCAGGACTGCAGATCTGAGAGGAGGCAAACCCTCCCAGCGTGGCCCTACATGCAGCTCTCACACAGCCAAGACCGAGACAACTCCAGAATCCGGCCAGCATCCCACCCTCCACCTGCACACCCCAACCTCTGCTGTAGGTGCTCCCACAAGCAATGGGGGCCTGCCTCAAGCACAATACACCTCCAGGGCAGCTTACTACAGACCACTGTTCCATGAGACCCTGGGCTAGGAAAAGCCCAGAAAATAAGTGAGACTGCACCAGCTGTATGATCGGTTCTGCAGCAGCAGAAGCCCCCAGGAGCTCTGCACTGACTCCGGTAGCTCAGCTTGTAGCCCAGAATAAACTTGCTTTTCAGCTGTGCCCATGGAGCAAGGACCACTACCCACACTCAGACTGGAGCACAACCCTTTGGTTTTAAGTTACCATCACAAAGAAAGTATCCAGGGTTTAAACTAATACTCCATGGTCCTGCCAACCTACAGTCCATGCAGGAACATACAACAGTAACATTCTCATGTCTACCCTAAGCTTCTGGTTGGTTTCTAGGTGGAATTTAACAAAACCAGGATTTTTTGGACTTACACAAGAAGCAGCCTGTCACCCAGGTAAAACCCCTGAAGATAACTAGCCAGCAGCACAGATTTACACAAATTTAAGAAATCATTTTTCATGGCATACACTGCTTTTTGAAGAAAGCACACACTATAAAACAGCTCTTATCTTGAACCTTTTCCTTCAAGTTTTGAGAAGTGTCTACTATTTGTTTGTTGCTTTTCAATACTATCTGAGCAGAGATTAGACAGCAGCTGATATTGTGAACACTGTGCATAGATCTTTGAGAAATATCCATCTTCCATACAGAGCAATCAACCATGAGACACTGAACCACTGAGACTGAATAGTTTCAATTTAGAGTAAAAGCAAAAACTAAATCTGCTCAGATATATCTGTTATTTTCTAAATTAAGTCTAGGCTTTCCAATAAATTACACTTCATAAAAACTGGAGGACCAGGAAAGCTGTATTATCTTTTCACAAAGCGTATCCTTATGTGTAGGCTACAGAAATAAACACTATGATTTGATATCTCCTTTTCCATAACAGGCAGCAGTATCACCTACACATAGATACTTCTGCATACTTCCATTTCTACTAATTTCTTGGGATCCAAGGTCCTACCTACTCAAAGGCACATCCTAATGAATGCGTACTCACCTCTCAGTCTCTGAGCAGTTCACACCCATCTCTGGTAAAAACACACACTTAAATCTGCATTATGTAACCATTCCCCTGTACTCCCTGATTTTTCAGCAGGTAGCTTGTTTTTGAGGTTGCAAATCAAAGGCTGACTTTGAAGGATGGGCTGCGCCTCTGAAAGCACAACTTCCATGCTTGCCACCCCGAGCAAAGGCATTGCTCTGTCCTCAGAGCAGCCCTCTTCTGAGTCAGTGTTACTCCTGAGGGGAGCCTGATGCTTGGAGGCAGTCAAAACCTTTGCAGGTACTGAACTCTAATTTATAAGGACCACACTCCTATGGGAATGCTCAGGATGCTGACAGGTGGAGGAAGAAAGTGAACACCCTAGAGATCTAGCTTTCTCTTAACTCCACAAAAATCTTCATTTAAGACTTAAAAACTGCATCCTTTAATCTCTATAAATACACTGAGATATTTACCTGTGGGTCAATAACAGAAAACATCACATTTCCTCAAAGCCCCTAAACCCAGGAATCATACATGCTAAAAGCAAGCATAACTACTGTGTTGATTTATTGCTGCTCCATTTCTTTATGCCAAAGGGTGGCAATAATATCCCCACTCAGAGATCATCTACTTATGAACCAGGTCCACAGATGCTTCCTCAACAAGCCCCCAAGACTTTCTTTATTACCACCATTGAGAATTGTCTTTTGGATTCCTACCCCCACCGCACCCCTCCAATTATGCAAGAACAACTCTGCATTTTCCAACAATGAGACAGTCTCATCAGGGTGACTGCAGTGAAGTACCATACAGGGCCAAATAAAAATGTTCTGCATCTTCAGCTAACCCAAAAATAGTTGAAGAATATTTTTAATAAGTTCAGCTGCCTTTCCCTACTAACACACTGCTTCAAACTTGTGGTTCACACCCCCATTCTCTTATTAAGGGAAAGTCCCTGGAGAACTCTATCTTTCACATTGCAGTAAGGAGTCTCCCTGTCGTTCATTAGAGACATGAATTTTCTGATGTTCTAGCTCAGAGTACCATGGAAAAGGTGTTTTATTCCTAACTGTGCTAGAATGAGAGTTTTCCTAGCACTTTCAAGGGTGACCTTGAGCAAGTTGCTTTACTCTGTGCCTCATTTTCCATTCTAGCACTGATGAAGCTCTTGGCTTCCTTTTTGTAGCACTGATACCCACGAATGCAAAGAGCTATGCAACAATTTAGTGTTGTATGTCACAAAGGCTGGCATTTCACCAGGCAGACTGATTTGAGGGGAGGAAAGAATGGAGTCCAGCTGCCAGACTCAGCTCCAGAAGCCACGTGGCATTAGCAAAAACATTGAAATTGATGACAATGAAGCTTTTGGCAAAACATGAAACGTCACATGAACATATGTCACCTGAACATGTTTGAGATGCTGATCTAGGTTTGAACAGAAGTATCAAAACAAAGCAATTCAATATTGATGAAGTGACTTCATGTCCCACAGATTTCCCATTCCATCTGCTTTTTTAGTCTGGACAAGTGCTAGCACTGAAACATTTGAACTTTTTAGGAAACAGGTATTTCAAAAGTTATTCAAGTCTATACCAGAGCTGAAAGGCTTTGCCTTTGCCAGTATTTCTACCTGGCTCCCGGGACAGTTGCTGGGTACACAAGGTGAGCTGCAGGACCACCATAAGGAGCTGGCATTGCTTGTTCCTGACTGTTGTAAAAACAGAAGAAAATCGACCATTTTCAGAAAAGATTTTTGGGTTCTTTGTGTTCTACCCTGTATTGTTGAAATAGCTACATTATTCTGACAATATGAGGTGTAGAGCATTACAGTACCTTTGCTTAAGCACCAGCAGCATAAGATGCATACGAGTCTGAGATGCTGACTTGAGATGTGCCAGTTCTATTGGTGGCACAGGTGGGTGTGCCAGGACAGGTGTGACTGCAAAAGTCAAAGGCAACATGACAAGGCAAATACAGGAAAAGCACCCACTGATACAGGTGCTTATTGATTTGGGCCCCTCATTCCTCAATGGCAAATATACACTTTTATGTAACTAATCAGTGGTGTGCCCTCATCAGGGTTTGGCAATATCGACTCATGGATCTCTCTGAACAGTCCCAAATACATCCATCAGCCACAGAAACAGCCAACTAGTACCTGAGAGACCTCAAACATTAAAGCAGCACAACTCTCCCTCCCCTTCCCTCCTGGAAAGGCAATTATAAATAGCCACCTGTTAGAAGCACACACATCCACACAGAGCCCTGGGTATTTACCTCCAGCAAAGAGCCATAAGAAACAGAAAGGAAACAATTACCCAAAGAATAATGTTCTTTCACATCATTTTTCTATGTTGCCTTTTCTATTACTGCAAATATTTGTCTTTGAAGATCTTTTTCTGCATGAAAAATTAGATTTACTGTGCATGGAACCTTTACAGATTATTAAGCCAGACCAACTATTTTAAACTTGGAATACAGTCACTACAATAACTTTATAAAACGTGTGGATTTTAAAATTAAGGGTGATCATATACACAATTCATAAAATCTTCATAGCTCTATAAAAATTCTCTGATATTTAAAAGTATTAAATGTTTTATGTAAGAGAACCCTCTCTTATCCTGAAGGATTTCAGTCCCACCAGGAAGTGCCTATCAATCGGCTCTTTTTAGTAGGGAAAATATTAGCAATATCTTTTACACAGAAGTCTAGTGCACGCTGCAAAATGGTGCCAACAAATGAACAAGTCCTTCAGTCCTGGTTAATGGAGACATTACACACGCAGGACAAAACGTGAAGAGGGCAGTGACGCACACGGGCGTTCCATCACACGCACTCGTAACTTCATTCACCATTCAAGGGAATTTTCATCTGCTGGCCTCGCAGCAAATCAACTATAAAGCAATTATGGGATTGCAATCTTCTGCCATCCCAATGATTGCAAGATTGTACAGCAGGTATTGGATCTGACAGCACAGGAGGAGAAAAAGATGTTATGAAATGCCAGGTGATTAGCAATTGTAACAGAAATGGGACAATTATGTAGACAGCTACTTCTGTCCCTCCGTCTGTGTTTCTGTAAGGGTGTCCTTCTGTGAGAGCACAGATCAGCCTAGAGAACACAGCAAGCTTACGAGAATGCTTCTCAGACCCCATGTTTTCCTAGTGCCTCTGCATCACCATCTTTACCAGGGACAAGATTAGGGCTGAGGCACAGCAGGGACATTACCACCCATATAGGACCCACATCAAGTGACTACCTAAACATACAGGCCTGACAACAGCTACAAAAAAACCCCACAGAATACAAGATGTTACCATGGTGATCAGCTGGAAGGAAAAGAAAACAGAACTGAGGTTTCCTTGTGTCCTTGTCTATCCTACCAAACAGGTCAGATGCACTTTCATCCTTCTACAATCTTCAACCACCATTTAGGCTGCTGCAGCACTAATGCAATGCCTGCAGGCCCAACACTATGATCTTACCCACTGTTACTAAACAGTGCTGCTCTGTTTGTTGCTGAAGTGGTGAAAAGCTATTAGGAGTCATCATCCAAAAAATAACTAGTAAACTTCAACTTTGCTCATCATGATGGCAGCTGGCATGGGATGCATCTCTCCAGTTTAAACTCATCTGAGATGTTTCAGAGAACGGTTGTGAGCTATGAACTTCAGAGAAAGGCACAGAGGGAAGCTAACATCACCCCACTAGGCTGAGGGTGAACTTGTGCTTTAGTAGTATAATGGCTCAAAACCTTTTGGATTAGCAGGAGAAAACAAAACATCACTGCCTTGGTTTCAGGGCTGCATTACCCACCAATCTTCATTCCACTGAGCAGCACAAAAGATTTAAAAGCAATTTCAACACTTGAACATTCAGAGGTAGAATTTAACCCAGGAGTCCTGCTGCTCTGAACTGTCCTCTTCCTCATCACCAACAAGATGAATTTTCTGAAGTTCCCTGGCCAACAACACAACATCAACAGCTGGATCCAACCACTCCCAAACTGTAAATGCTACCCAGGCAAGGTCTCAGATCAGCACTGATCTGACACTAAAGCCACATTGGGTTCCTAATACTACTCCTACACAAGGTAATGAAGACCTCAACCCCAGAGCACACATCAACACGTACTGTCCAGCCAGCCTCCCACTTATGTCCAGAGCTGAAGTCACAGAGTCCCCATGCACAGTAGCTCCACTAACCAGAAGGTTCTGTAGCCATTCTTTCTTGATAGAGTACAGACAATAAGGGGCTAAACCCAGGTGATTTACAAGCTGGTGTATTGAACTTGGCACAGCTGTGTGAGACTCTGGCTCTCCATCCCCACACTTTTTTGCCAGCATGGGTTGAGCTGAGAGCCAAGGGGTTTCTTTTCCAGAGGAGCAGGAGCTGATTTATTGCCTTATGTAGCTGTAATTAGCTCATCCAGGAACAGAACTGACAGTCCAATATGTCTTTCAGCAAAAAAGAAGGATCCAATATCAGGCCCATCCAGGTTTGTCTTATATCAAGGAAGTTCACCAAGTTCGCTGCCCATGCTGTGATATTTATGGATTGCTCCATCATTATCTGGGGTCATAATTAGGGACAAGCTGATTGTATTTTCCCCTCAAGGAGGTACATGAGCTTTTCAATTTGTTACACTCAGGGCATTCAGCAGTCATTGGCTGATAGCCACCTTGGTCACTATTTCTGGGACCATGCAGCACCACTATAAATATATGGAGTTCATAGCCATCAGTGCCAGCTGGGGCTATTCTGGGACATGGGGTGAAAGCCACATAGTTCATAAACCAAGACAGCACAATGTGATTTGAATGGTGCTTTTTTGGTAAAGCTACAAGATAATCTATCCAGATGAGGTCACATCTTCATGGAACCAAACAGCTTCACATGGCTTTGCATGACATTTGAGCCAATAATCATCAACAAAGAAGGGGCAGAACATTTGCAGCTGGTATCTTCTGCATAGAAATATGTGATATAGTCAATTGTAACACTTGCTATTTAGTCATCAGTTCTGTTGAACTGTCCTGGGAAATCCTACGGAGAAAGTAAGTTTTAAGGTTTTCAATAACTCATTACTGCTTGTTACCAGTATCAATAACATAACAGTAATTAATAATATTTTTCCCCTAAGGAAATAATTTCAAAACAACTTCAAACTAACATGTTATTTAGAACTGAAATACAGTATCTTTGAAGAGAAGAATACACAGGCTTTCCTGACAATGTGTCTCTCCTTTCTGGCAAACAGCACTGTGTCTCTTTTACAAAGGAAGTTAAAATGGAAACCTGGAAACAACCATTTTCCCCATCAACTTAAGCTCCAAACTTCAACAGATAGAAGATGTATAAGGTTGATTAGGGAAATAGTATAAGAGCCAAAAACAGTGATAAAGCATTATGGTCCATATGTACCTCCACCTGGAAAGGCCTTAAAAGCATCCCATGAAATCCACAATCCCACAGAAATCTGTAAGAGCTGGCTATTGTGATACCTCCTTACAAAAACAGCATGCAGTAAAATTGCTCAGCTTACAAACATAAGCTTTTACTCTCAGTTGAGCTGTCTGTACTACCACAGGTGTTGACAAATTCTTGTGAATCCAAGGCAAGATCCATTGCAAAGTGCAGAGTCCAGGAAGCCCTTGACTGGCCTGGATGGTAAGAAAAATACTGGGTCCAATCCAGTTCAGCACAGAAATTTCAGAAAATTGGATTTTCTGCAAAATAGATCAGATTCTTAGGCAGCTCCATTGCAAACAGGAGGGAGAAGAGGTAGATGCTAAACTTCAGTGCTCCTGACAGACAGACAGACAACAGCTCAAAGTGTCCTGCCTTAAGCTTTGCTAGAACACTGACTCCCCCTAAGGCTGACATCCCAGACACCAAGGAGAGGGACTGTCCATAGGCAGGGAAATCGCAGAAGACAAAGTCCTCACACATGTGAGGAGGCAGGATGGGGAGCCAAGCACCAAGCACTCCTGCTGAGTGCCATGGGCAGGCTCCAGGCCAAAGCCCAACTCACAGAACTGATGTGCAGGTACTGGGGAGGGGCTGAAGTGGGAGATATCCACCTACGTGGTCCTGATTTTCTCCAAGCCAGCTGCCCACCACAGCTACTTTCTAGACCAGCTGGAGCTGTAGTCAGGACATGCTCTGTTTGGTTTGGATTACCAAATCACCATGCAGCTTCTGGGTAATACAGCTGACTTCAGGAACACAAGAGCAGCAAGGGAGCTGTGCAGCAGCCTTGCCTTTGAGATTACTGAGTATAAACTCATGCTCCACACATGAGCATAAATGCATTTTCAGTGGTGGTGATGCCAGCTTTAACAGTGCTGAGATTCAGTGAGACTCTTCTAGATTCACTGTTCCCAAAAACCTTTAAATAAAAAAGGAACTGCCTTTGTTTTCATGTATACAGCAGAAATCTACAATGGTCCATCCATCCAAAAATTCCCACTGTTTGGCTGACTTGCACAGCACAGAGCGCTGCTTGCACTAGAAGATCCCCCTGCATGTAAAGCTCAGCATCAGCCTCAATGCCCTGTTCTCAGTTTCACTGACAGCAGAGCATGAGGCTAAATTCTGCACTTGGATCTGCTCTCATCAACCTTAGGGCGGTGCCACAGAAGGGACAATTTAACCAAAACCAGTATTTTCTTACTATAAATAATTAAAATTTTAAACACACTCTGTCCTTTGTCTCTGTATACTGCCCACGGCTGTATGCTTTAGTATGTCAGGCTTGTCCTCACTATTTCTGGGAACCCTCTAATCAAAGGAGGTGGGAAATGCATCCCTAGTGCCTTTACTTTTCCTTTTATAAAGAAGTAAACAAAAAACCCCACAAAGTCTTGCTGTTCCTGGATGTTGGTATTTTGTGAGAGGGGAATGCACTAGAAGCACCGTTTAGGTCTGAGAGCCTGGAATGAATGTTACTGAGAGATGAATCATGCAAATAAAACTGGCAGGTAAATCTAGATATCTGGCACTATGTTTAGTAGCAATGGCAGAGATGTCTCAGCACAGAGCCACTTGTAAGCGTAATTCGTAGTCATTTTTAAGATGAGGTGGATATTCTGACTTTTGCAGATACCATATACCAATTTTAATAGCAGTTGCTAAGACAAATGCCTCAAGGCTATATAATTTGTAAAGTAAATCGCCTTCAAAGTGGTAGGAAGAAAGTAAAAGGTAAATAAGCCACAAATGTTTGGTTTTTTAGCATCACCTTGAAACAATATAAAATGACTTCTTTAAACCTTTACTACTTCTTCAATAGTTAATAATTGAGGTCTAAAGGCATTTAAATAGGTCTTAAACCATATAATCAGTATTATTTCCTTTGTTTTCAGTTCAGTAACACATCAGAGACCTGGCCTTTGCCTACTGCCCAAATGAGGCATTTACCCACACCAGTTCAAATTGAGAACAGCCCCCTGTACTTCATTTAAAATCTTGACTGGAAGAGGAGACTCAGGACAGTAATTTTTAAACTTCTCTGCTGAGTCCCCCATCACTTCTCATATTGAAACAAAATGGTTATAATTTGCAGTATGATATTTCTCCACTGGGGCACACTGATAGGAATAAAAAGTTTAAAAATTAACAGATGACTTTGTCAATGCAATTATTTGATAATGTATGGCACCGGTTAACGGGCAGTCTCAGAATACCAGGAGCGCTGGTCAATACTAAAAGAGAATATGAATTCAAGGCCAGAAAGTATCTCAAAAGCTCAGATTCAGCCTTCAAAGAGATCAAATAAGCTGGAAATATTATAAAAAGCAGGTCTTGCTGAGGAAGCTTATTCTACTGTCAACCCAGTTATGCTGCAATGGCTTGTTAGTATCAAATTAGAAAATCCAAGTCTCCCTTCATGTGTAATTAACTTTTTTTCCCCCTCCATTTACTAGAAGGTGCTGGATTCTACATTTTTCCTCATTTTGTTGGCATTACTGCTGTTCCCCTGTCACTTACAGTGTGGTAGAACCACTAGTATGTATAAGACTGAATTCAGGGCTATTCTAAAGGGGCAGAGAAGTGGACATTTCTGCATCATAGCAAGCACAGTGTGTGCAAGGATTCTCAAGAAGAGAATGAATTCATACTGTATGTCTTCTTGAAAAATTTCAGACAACTAAACTGACTCACAGTATCATCTATGGTGAAACAATAGTTCTGGATATGTGGAATATTTTGGTGTTTGTTTATCTTTCTAAAGCCACTGCTGCAAAATATTCTTAACAAGTTTTATACTCACTGAAGTGCTCCCCCAAAATATATATTCAGGACTACACATCAATTAAGGATGAAGCGCTGAGGGCTGTCCTTCAAAGCAGAACTTTATTCCACTCTGCTCAATTTCACACGGGTTTGATCTTTCACACTGCACAGACACCTGTAATTCCACTCCACCTCAAACAAATCACAGCCAAACAACCACCACAACATCTGGATCCTGCTCTTCAACGCCCCAAGTAAGGATAAACACTCAGAAACGAGAAGAGTGTAGAGACCAATGTGCCAATGAGAGGGGGAAGTGGCGAGGTCCAGAATCTGGAACCAGAGAGTTCAAGCTCCTCTGTAGAGTCATGTCAGAGACCAACATCAACTGAAGATCCCTTAGGGTCTCTAGTCCCACATGTGCTTGCATAGTGGCTATCACAGCACTTAATCACATCCATCCTACCAATAACCTCGTCTGCCTGGACTTGGAGAGAAAAATAAACAATGATAGCACTTTATATTGGAGTAAGCATTGCATACAACTCTTAGCGACCAGATGGGCCTCAGTCTTCCTGAAGAGGCCTTCCTGCTTGTCAGCCTCTTTTGGAAATAGCACTATCTGCCAGGAAAGTGGTTTTGCATTAATAATACATTCTCAGTGACTGAGAAGGAAGGCAACTTTCCCTCATTATGCCAATAAGACATTCAGCACTTCTGGAGGATTCATGAAGAAAATCCAAGTAGCTACATTCAGCAAATTAACCTTACCTATTGAAGGCTGATGGCAGATAAAGCCAGCCTTAAGCCAGCCTCCAGTGGGGGGATGAAACATAGGAGGAAGAAGCACAGCTCAAGAAAAAAAAACAGCCTTCCAAATTAGAAATGCTGTTCCATGCTTCCCTGATTTCTTGCTTTGCACATGCTATTAAAAATAGCAAGCAGAAACGCCTTACTTCTCCAAGTGCACATCCTGATGCACACACAGCCTCCCTCGGCCACGCGGCACGCCGCAGGATCGCTCCGGCGCTCTACGGAGCAGCCATCATCTCCAGCCACAAGATCTCTACTGAAACATGACGACACCATAAATGGTTTAATTCAATCTGAGAAAAAAGCCGTAGCTTTCAATGTGCATCCCGCATAAGCATCAAATCATAAGGTTCATCCCAACCTGAGACCTGGGAGAAGAAACTCAATGAATTAGCCTGATGATTTGTAGTCTTATTGACTATAAAGAACACTTTGCAAAAGCAGGGATATAGGAGCTATATTAAAAGGAAACATCCTTGTATCACTGACAGGAAAATAGTCCACTTTTTCTTCAATCATTTTAAGCATAACAGCATTATTAAAGTCTTTATACTTTGAGTGAAAGCATTAATTACTATGCCCATCAGGAATATTTTTCATTGTCAAATTGCCTTTTACCATGCTAATAAACACCAAGATTTGCATGTAAAAATTAATAACGTTACCTCATTTATAGGTCAAAACACACTGACTAAAATAGTTTCTGCAATTCTCCCTAAATAACTAGCTCTTGCATATCACGTTTTATGGCACATTAGAAATGAGTGCAATTCAGACAAGATTTGAATAGCTGAGTAGATAGAAAGGGAAAGATAAGATCAAATAAGAAAAATCTTGTGGTAAGCTAAACCTTAAAAAAAAAAAAGCTTAAAAAAAATTAATCTTTTTTTTTTTAAATTTCTGGACCCCAAGTGACCTAGGGATGAAACAGCTGTATGCAGGTCATTACTCAAAGTATCCACAGATTATGCCTCCAGCCACTCTGTGTATAAATGGTATGTCAGAACAACTGAATGCATTTAAAAAAAAAAATCACTTTCAATTACTCTCGCATTTCATTCAGTCTAAATGCAACATCCACAGCTCCCATGTAACTCATGGAAATCCGTTGAAGGATTTGGGTATTTTCATAAGAGACCCATGACCAAGTCCTGCACCAATTTTTATAAGACTATTATTAGGGTCCTCTTCCCCCTTTGTTTAGTAACATGGTGGGTTTGTTGGTATGGAGGACTATGAGTATGGCCATTTACTTCCCCCCCCTCCATTACCCACTGGAGCACGTTCGAGGCCTGTTAGAGCACAGATACTTCCTGAGCATATCTAGAGCATATCTACTTCCCTCAGCATCAGACAGGCTTGGGTCACCCTTCTCATTCAGAAGTTGCAGATGCCCACCCACAGTATTTCAGCAGCTACCAAATGATGGTTAATAAAGTTAGACTGCTACCTACTCTTCTAGGTGGCAGCAAATAGCCAAGGTTGGCTCATTTTGCAAGTACCACACAGCAACCCAAGCTCTTATCATCTTTGAGCCCTCCCAGGACAGTCATATTTGCGTTGAGTTTAATGTGATTTCTAAAGCAAGAGGAACAGACATTTCTCTCCCTTTCTGAAATGCGTTCAAAAAAAGCAAGAATGCTAAGTGCTAACTTAGTGCCTGACATTCCCCTCCTCTTTCAGTGGAGACTGAGTCTGAAGAACAGCACCAAAGTAATCTTTCACAGCACCCAACGCCAGCCTCAGGGATAAGGTGTTGAGGTCAGGCAATCAGTGTTCCCTCACTATAGAGAAAGCTGGCACCTACACTGAAATGCACAGCCTGGGGCATGGGGGAGATAGCAAAAAAAAGATCAGGCCATTTACTTACCTCCCCAAACAGACTTCCCTGTGTCAAACTTCAAGCAGCCAGTTTGAGAGCTGCAGGCCTCAGTAACATGCCCTGCATCTCACACAGCACATCACTGTGAAAGGCTAAGAACAGGGAGCTGCCTCCTCTACGGAAAATGCACTGCCCAAAGAAGCCTCTGACCATCTTGACAGAGATGCAAGTACTCCCCAAAAAAAGAAAACAGTTTTGTAACAAAAGTAACTCTGCCACTATTTTGTTTGCGTTAAAAACAAGCACGTAAGATGGCCTGTGTGACCCAGACTTTCCCAAAGCAATCTGCACTACTCCAGCACACGTGTGGCAGTATGTGCTGCAGACTCATCTCTAACAAAGACAGGATGTGTCAGGAAGATGTATTATGGGTAAAGTTTGACGTGAGCATTTCTAACAGCTTCAGGACATGAACTATGTCTTGGATCTTTAAGATCTTTCCTTTGATTGTTGAAGAAAGCCACAAAGGTGGGAACAGTGCACAGCAACCTCCAGAACTGCATGTTCTCACTCGCCACCCTCTCTCACCTTGTCCACAAAATTTGTCTTCAATCCTAACATTCACCAGCTCTTGATGGGTTTTGATCACAAGTTCTTCAAGGTGAAGATTCTGTCCTTTACAGGCATAGCATGCAGGCAGCTGCACTGAGGAAGCTGGCCCACAATGCTGGGGCTGGCCAAGGAGGCTTCAGAGCACTTCTGGTGGGATGAGATGGACCAAACCACTCTGCCCATTCCCATATCCACAAGACAGCATAATGCAAAGAGCTCAGACCTGTTTGCCAGTCCCAGGAAGAGGAACTCTGTGCTCTAAGTAAATGGGATCTTACTGCTTAAGGCCTCCCACACTTAAGGGTTTGAACATCCCATGTCTACGAAGAGCAAGATTGTGGCTTTTCTACAAAGCAAAAATCCTGCTCCCAGCTTTGTGACTGGGAAGAGAACATGACTCAGGTAGCACTACTGTGGCAGCATCTGCCTAGGACAGTCACACTGCAGAGATGTCCTCTGCAGACATCTCCTCAGAGCCCTGCTGCTTTGGGACCCTGAGCAGAAGAGAGCTGTAAGGCCAGGTTCCCTGGCTTCTCCCACACAGCCTTCTGAGCACAAGGATAAGGTCCTGTGGGAAGACCCACTGCATGGAGAATGTCTCTCCAACAGGGCAGGACCATGGCTCAAGGGACTGACAAGAGCATCTCCACATCTCAGCTAACATGCTTTAGCTTTGCTGTCCCCACAGGCCAGCTGACAAGAACAAGTCCTGCTGTATTTCCTAGCTAACAGCATGCATCCTATGCTGAAAGCAGCCTGCCCTGCACCCAGGCAATCAAACTGCCCCAGAGCCACCAGTGCCCAGCACCGACCTCCAGGGACAGCAGAGAGTACCAAAAACTGGCTGGGCCCCTGAAGAAGGTTGAGGCAGGCAGCCTGCCCCTGCCCCCCCCCCCCGTACAACACTGACACATCAAGACCCCAATCCCCACATCAGGCAAGATAAAAGTAGTAATCTGTGTTTTCTGGCAGTGAGGGAAAAAGGGATTCCTGTGTTTTACAGGAGTACAAAAAAGGATATAGCACCTTCAGAGGAAGGGAGTCCTCCCTGCAGCAAGGCTAGCCTGCAGTCCCTCTCTACTCCATCCAAAAGCCCAGGGATCCATTCCACACTGTGCAGCTTGACTCTTGTTCGGCCGATTTCTGTTCCAGCCTCTGAGTCTGAACATCACTGCATGGCATTCCCTCCTCTGCGAAGCATCTTTCTAACTGTGACTGAAGAATCTGGCAAGTGACCAAGTATTCTTTAACCTCCACATTAACTATTGTTAGCTTTGGCAAAGCCCAGCTCCCGGAATGCCTAGTGTGGTATCGCTTACTGCTGCAGCCTACAGGAACTGCTGTAGTGGCGAGATTCAGAGAACAGGGATCAGGTAGCAGATGCAAAACAGAGCTCTCACCCACAGTGCCCTCCATCCCCCCGTTGCCTAATGAGCTTTGGGAACAGCCACAACTCTTAAGCTCCTTACTTCTGCAAAAGCTTTGGAGACAGTGAATGTGCAGAACAGAGTAAGTCAGAGAAGCTGTAAGTTGGATGAGGCCAAATGCTACTTTTAGATCACCAAGACGTGTTGGTAACACTGCAGCTCCGTAGAGCATTATTTATCTTTTAGGCATCATGAGGAGATAGAGATGTTTGGCTCTAGCCAGCTTTGTCTGCTGGAAGATGGCACAGGCTGCACCACCTCCTCAACCCTCACCAGACCCCTCTTGGCTTGTACTCTTACTGCTACAGTCCTAACAGTAAAGTCCTTAGTCCCACATTCCACTGCACAAAGACTAGGGTATGTTCTTCTCCCCTCATTCTCATGAATAAGTCCAACCAGTGAAATCACTTATGGCTGCTCTGAGCAGTGCCAGAGATGGTTCTTTAGCCCATTTTTCACAGCAGACTGCAGCCTTTTCAAAGCATCAGCTCCAGCCATATTCAGACAACCAAGTTCTACTGATGGCAAATCCTATGCAGAAATGTCCACAGCAATCATCAGGGATAGCTGAATTCAGGGACCAGACGGCAGGTTTTCTTAAACAGACTTTATGTTGCTTAATATAGCACACACTCTTCCCCAGTATCTGCACAACATTCAGTTGGAGATGTTCTGAGATTTGCACTGAGGAAGACTGGAGGGGTGGGAGAAAGGCTGCAGGAGGAAGCATTTAAAAAGCAAGAGATGACTTGGGAGAAACATCATCTGCAAGCAACAATCTCCTAACAGAGGACTCACAATGCAGAGGCCTGGTTAGTAACGAAAACAAAATGTAAACCAGTGCCTAGTAAGGCAATGCAGTTGCAAATCCATCTAGGATTAGTCTCAAAAGCTAAGGATGTGAAGAGTTTAGTCTGGCTCATCCCTTCCCTCTGGGGAGATGTCCTGCGTTGTGCCTCACTGTACACCTACACAAAACTGCTCCGTGAGACCCGTGCACCACAGGCCTTCTCATGCTGCTCCAACACTATTCAAGTCACAAAAATTACTTCAGTGCCAACACAACTGGATCCCTGCCATGAGAAGACTTCCTTTGCCTTCTCATTTCTTCATTGAGATGCCAAAGTTCCTTGTGTATTTCCTTTAACGTCATTCTTGCTTTGGACCCGTCCCATTTTGGTGCCTTGATTTCTTCTGGGTTTGCTCTTGACAGGCCTTCTTTTTACATAGAGGAAACCCAGAGAGTATTTGTTCCCTATCTCTACCCTACAAAGGAAAATATCTAGTAACAGCAAACTGCTCAGAATTTTTTGCACAAAAACGAGTAATGACTCTTGGGCTTGCCTATCCCTTCCACCAAAGCCAAGCACCTGGAAACATGACTGCTGTGGAGCCCATCTTGCAACTAATAAACCCAAGTACCAGCAGCCCCAAAATCTGCCTTATCAGACACTCACTGCCGATTCAGGCAGCGACTGCACCATAATAGTCACTGTTTGCACAGGACAGGAGTTGGGTGACCCTCCTTCTGGAGGTGCTTTTGCCACCAGCTACCTGGACCCTTGTTGTTTTATTGCAGATGTTTCCTTCCTGTTCCCTGAACAACTCCTCCAGCTACACAAGCTCCACCTGAAGTTCCACTGAGAGCCTTTTGCCTGCTCGTGTAGTACATGACAAGGCACGCAGTGTGTTATACTAAAGTCACAGCCCATTTGTTTCGCATCAAGACAAGTACCGACAGGAAATTCAAAAGGCAAAGGTGGCCCATCTCAGGCTAACGGTGAAAACAGCATGGATAGTAAAAAAAAAATATCTTTAAGGCTAACATGACTGCTGTGAGCTTTTTAATTTAAGTAAAGTCTTTGCAGATACGCTTTCTTAGGAGATACTTACCTGTCCCCAAGCCCTGGTAGTTCTATTGATCACTGCCCACAAGAAACTGTACTTTATAGGGCATACTGCCTCCTTATGATTGAAATAGCTCCCTTCCTTAATCAGCATATAATCAGATATTCCCACACAGGAGAACTATAGCCCTGATTGACAAGATAGTTATAAAAATAAACCTGAGGTTTAAATATAGCTTGCTTGTCTCCCTGGAAGGTATGTAGTATTGCGTTATACAAGTCTACCATAATTTTCCTTGAATTAATATAGTCCATATTGTCCCACCGCCTTGATCGCTATCAATTAAACTGCTCCCAGATTTGTGTTATACAGGAGAGCTGGCAGCTACGTTGGCTGGGAATGGCAACTCGCCTTTCCTCCGCATGGACTGACTTACCATCAGTATTTCATTGGCAATTAACATGTACAGGTTTTGAGTTCACGTACCAGTTGAATGTGTGATTTCCAATGCAACTGAAGAGGAGGACAGGTAAATAAGTGTGCAGGACCGCACGGCTACGTATGGAAACAAAATGCATATGCTCAACCTGAAGGGATATATGTGGATGAGATACCTCTGTATGCAAACACACAAACTAGCCAGGCAAGATCTAATTATCTCCTCTTTCTAGGGTGGACAGCTCAATAGCACAATACTCATTGCATTTCTCCCAATCTATCAGGATGTTCTGATGTATTAAATATGCAATGTAACGAGGGCAGAGCTCTATAGCTCTGATCTCGTTTCAGAAAAAAAGGAAAATCAGATTTTTTTTTTTAAACCCATTCTAATCGTAAAATGCTTTTCATCTGTTAAAAACCTCCCCATTGCTGACTGGCTAAAAACCATGGGACAGACCTCATATTTATTATGCAAATCCTTAGCATTAAGAAAACAAATCACCAACTAACATCTGTCTCGCCCTAAAGGAAAATAAATTAAAAAATCAGCCACCCTTCCCTTCACTCCCTACGCAGCGGGCCGAGCACCCCGCGGGATCGGCAGGGACGCGCCTCCCGCCCGCTCCCCGCCGGTGCTGCAATGTCCCCAGCACAGCGGCAGCCTCGGCCGCCCGGCCCCGCACCAGCCCGGCCACTGCGGTCCTTTCGCCGCCGCCCCCCCGCGCCCGACCCACCTTTCCCTTCCATCGCGGAGCCTTGCGAGCGCCGGCAAGTTGCGGGAAGACGCGCACACTCCTCAGCCGAGAGCCCGGCGGGCAGAGCCGGCCGCCGCTGCCTCGCTCCGCGGTGGGGACGGCGCTGTCACAGCCCCGGAGCTGCAAGCAAGCAAGCGGCGGGGGGGACGGCGTGAGCCGCCGGGCCCCCCGCAGCCCCCGCGGCGCGGGGAGCGGCGCGGAGCGGGGCGCGGCCGCGGGGGAAGCGCGCGTTACCTGGGCGCCGGCGGGAGCTGTCCCTGGCCGAGCGGTGCTGCGGGGGCGAGTGGCTCCGCGGCCCGCCGCGCTGCCTGGCACCGCCCGCATGCGCGCCCCGCCCGCGCCCCGCCCCCGCGCCCGCACCGCGGCACCGCCGGGCCCGGCTGCGGGATCCGCGCCGCGCACCGAGCGCGGCACCCGGGGAGCGGCGGCAGCTCCGGCCGCGCCGCCCCGTCCCGCGGCCCGGCGAGCGGCAGCGCTCGGTGCACGGCGCGGGCACGGGGGCCGGACAGCGCCGGCGGGAGCCCCCCGCCCCGGGCCGGGACCCCGCAGCCGTGCGCCGCACGGCCCCGCTGCTGCAGGAGCGCGGCCGGCCCCGAGGGTGCCCCGCAAACCCCCAGACCACAACTCCCACGCCGGGCGGGTCAGGGAGATCGCTCCGCTCGCCCCCAGCCTCCCTGGATCCCGCGGCGCCAGGCTGAGCCCGCACACCTGCAGACTCGGAGAGGATCTCTCAGGAGATGCCCAGTCTCAGGTTCAGGCCTTCCCTGGATGTGTTGTTTCAAGATTAATTATGCTGATTCATAAAACATCCACCTCATGGCTAGTTTATGCTTTTCCGCCTTCGCATCCAGCCACTGGATTTCACTCCTGGATTTCGCTCATCCTCTAACTCATTAATAAAATAAGCAGTCCTCCCTTGCTAATAAGAAGTTCATAAAACATTCATACCAGGATCAGGTCACTTTTTTTGGAGAACAAAGAGTTTATCCCTGTAAGAAAGTTTCTCCACACTGGAATTACCTCAAGTTTTTTTCAGATTTTTAACTTTGGTGCAATGGGGATGGTAAAACCCAGTTCTGTGTTTATTTTTATGATTTGTGCTACTGAAAAAGCAGCTCAGCTGTGGTGGGAGCTGCACAAATAGAGGATAGATGGCTCCGGCACCACATAAGTTTCTAAATACAGGAACTTCTGTATTTAACAGTAACTCCTCTCTTACTGTTCTCCTTTATGCATCCTGGTGTTCATGTCATCCTTCTTACCTAGGACTGGCAAAACACTCAGTTGTTACATGGTCTCTCATGCTCTTCATTCTGGGCTACTGCAAACCATCCTGCAGACACTACCTATGGACATCCACATCCCAAAGCCAAACCCTGAATTTTGTTATGGAGGTGAACATTGCACACTTTATCCCACCTTAGAACACAGCCCACGCAGTTCAAAGCAACACCTGCTTCAATCTCAGCTGCGACCCCACAAGGTGGCAGGGAACTTAAGTTAGAGATGGCCTATTAGTGCAAAAACAATCAACTAGAAACAGCCCAGGATGAAGACCCGGCATGTAAAATTCAAATTTTAACTGGCTCCTACCCATTTATTAGGTCCTACACTATTGTGAAGAATGACATTAGGGTTTTTTTTAATTTCAGGACTGAATAGTCAGGTACAGTAGGCAAGCTGTGAGTCAAACTGTGCTATAGAGAACTGATGAAGCAGACTTCGAAACTGAAGAGGCAACAAACATTTTCTTTGACCTTCTAGTCAAATCATCAATTCTTTCTTTGACTGATGTGGGATCCTATTTCCCTGTTGCTATGTCTTTACCCACCATCAATGCCACACTGACTAGACTACACTTCCAGGGTCAATCTGTGTGCTTTTTCTGAAAAGCAATGAAACAATGACTCAGTCAAGGTCTATTAGTCCTCACTAATGTTCCAAAACACAATCAGAATATACAAAAGAGTGCTCCATAACTCCTCAGAGTTTTTTAGAACTCTTGGACTCAAGTTATCAACTCCCACAGATTAAAATCAGGCAGAATCTCAGAGGACATTAAAGTTCCTGGCATCCAAGTTCAAGAACAACTTTCAACAGAAAGAAGAGAAGGCAAAGAAACACCCTAACTTTCAAGGTACAGCGAGGCTGTTTACCAAGAACACAATCTGAGGCACCATTTGCAATAGCAGGCACTGGACCAAAGAACTAAGAGCCTCATTTCAAAGCTGTGCACTCCTTGGAAAGCTAACAGCCATCAATAACTTCACAGAAAAAGCTGGGAAACAGTTCCAAGCTGAAGGCATCAGGCTGAGCCCCACTGCCGCAAGAATACATGAAGACCAAGTTTCCCAAATATAGGAAGTGTATTTTTCCAGTGTTTTGTCAGGATCAGCCATAATAGTCTCCCCACTGGCAAAGGTAGATTGAGATTTGGGGTTTTTGTGGAGGTCCTGTCAATGGAGGGGGACATTAATTAGCTGTTCAGAGGTCTCACACTTGGAGAGCAAGGCAAAATGAACATTCCTGTTATTTTTTGTTTTGCTCTTGAGATGTGAAGCCTTTGTTCCTTTGAGGTAACAGAGGGTAGAAACATAGTTCAAACAAAACACCCAAACCCACTAATCCACACATTCAATTTTCAATCACAGTTTATCAGAGCTTCCTGGGTCACATCTGGGACATCACAGTTTCTCTCCCAAATCATGAAACCATCACAAGGCCTTAAAATTCATGTTCTTAAAAAGCCAGCTTGAAGAGAGAAGTCCCTCCGTTTGCTCCCTTCAAGGCTTCTCTCCTCAATGCGAAGAAGCAAATTCAAAGAAACAAATCCAGTGAATATTTTCCCTCCTTTGCCATTTACAGGTCATCTTTCCAATTACTTATCAGTACAAAGAAATATAGTATTGCCTGTGCTCTATTCTACATTAAAGTACATCCTGCATTAAAGTATCAATTGAGCTGGACCAGCTCAAGTTAGATCACTCTTTCTCCTTTAGTCTCTCAGGAAAGTCTGAGCCTACTCTGCCTTTGCAAGTATCAAGTATCAAATAACACCACACACACTAATGGCATCTCAATAGTGCATCAAGTTCTTCCCCAAACCACAGCAAGAGAAAGCATTGCAGCACTCAGGAGGTGCAGATGTTCTGAGCCTGGAATCCTTCCTGCTCACATGCTTTAGCCAAGATGCAAGAAGAACCTTTGAAGCAACACTCTGCTGTATCAAGTCCACAGGGTTGCTGGGGTTGCTTCCTTCGCATGTTCAAGCTTTGGGAGTAAGCTGGAATCATGGTACAAATAAGAAGGTGGCTCAATCCAAGCACAAACCACCCTGTGCAGACCCTCCTCTCCCAAAATGCCTCAGCATATCCTTGGTCCCTGTCATGGCAAGGAGATGGCTCTTTGGGAAAGGCAGAGTTATTCCCTCTTGATGTTAGTCCTGAGTGGTTTCTGCAGGGCTGCAAACACAGGCATTTCTTCATGGCCACCTGCATTGTTGTTTGATCAGCAGGGCTCTTGCTCAGCCTATGCTGCTGAAGGCCTGCCCACTCCACCAGACTGACTCACTCTGAACAGCAGAGAGCTACCCCTTGTCCCAGGGGTGGCAGGACAGTGTGTGAGGTCCTACTGGTAGGGGCAAGGTTCTACTTGACAAAGAGCTCAGCCTGTGCAGGTGAGAGGGAACAGCAAGGACTCAGCTTGGCTGCTCTTACAGGGTGCTCTAGACAGAAATAGAAATGTTTCCTGGGCCTTCAGCCCTTGAGGAACCTGCTGCTTCCCACCTTGATGGTGGATGCTGGGCAGAGCCCGCTGCCTGCCCCTGTACCTTTCCATAAGCTGCTGGCTTAGAAACAGCCATGAGCACAGACAGGATAAAGCCAAGTGGCCGTTTTGGCATTGCTGCAGATCGTAAGCCCACATGATGATCATACATGGCCTCCCAGCTGCTGCTGCTCCTGCCCATCTGCTACCCTGGCACAGAGCCTCCTTCTCTAAGAGGGAACCTCCATTCACGAGGGCAGAGACACCAGCCAGCCTGCAAGGTTGTGCACACAGCCTGCCATGCCTACGTGGGGCACTTTTGCATGAGGCTGGAAGTGCCAGGAGGGAGCAGACTCCCAGTAGTGGGATATCATCTGCCCAGTGCCAGTTTCTGGTGATGACCATCCAAAATGGAAACAAACCCTGGCAAAGAGGCACAATCTCAAGGGCCAGGGGACCTACTGGCTTCTGTGCCAAGCTCTGCAGAAAACCAGCCACAAGCCAGCTTCACTTTCATTTCAAGAGTGCAAATTGAGATGCCTATGTCTCAGCCTGTTCCCAAAGTGCCCAGAAGCCAACTTCAGCACCCAGATAAGAGTTCTCAGCCAGAGACAGAGCTGCTCTCACTGCAGGCAACAGAATAGCATTTGTCCCACACAAAGTTTAAAGACAATGTTTCTTAGAGACAATTAACAGCTCAATCAAAAAGGAACTGAGTTCTGGCCAAGGGGGAGAAGTAACTACTAACCTTGATGTTCAGTGTGGGTCTAACCTCAAAGCCAGCTGCAATGGGGAGCAAGACTCAGCCAAGTGCTTCTGAAAGTCCTTTTTTGAACTCTGAAGCATCTACCCCAAACCACCAATGGGCATTGTTAGCTAGCTGCCATCATTAGCCAGCAGAGCAGATTCCTTAAGGACAGAAAAAGAAAACAGCTCTGTACCACACCATGCTCAGAAGATGCTCACGTGCCGTGAGCTGTGCTCAGATAAGCACAAGCCAGAGCAGCAGGTTCCAAGAAAGTAGGCCATGACACAGCAGCAGCAGGAAGGACTTCTAACACTACTGAGAAAGCAAAGAACACAATGGGGGCAAAGAGGAGTAAACAGAGACCAGAAGTTTTTAATAATATAGGTAGAGAAAAATACAAAAAACATTGTAGAAGCTGTAATCCATCACTCTGGGGATGATGTACACAGCTTCTGATTATGAACAAAACACAAATGATTACTACATCATCAGCTGATGTCACCTCCTTACATCACCCAAGTAGTTGCTAGAAGCAGAGTAAGTGCTGATGTGTGAAATAAAGATAAAAGTAAGCCAGAACCTTTGAGCTAGCACAGACTTTAATTACCTAAAATTATTGATTAAATGTTGTTGAGATTAATCAGACAGTATTACATTAATAAAGGAAAAATCACTAATGTCACAAAAGTACCAAAACAAGGGAGAGGTTTTGCAGTAACTTGCTACTAAGTCAAAAATTACTATGTAAGATAATAATGGATGGGGGAACCATCCTGTTATTGACACAGAGGAAGTTCCTTCTGAGCACTTCTGCTACTGTTCTTCATAAACATCCATATACACCCATTTACACCAACAAGAGTCTTGATGTGGATTTTAATAGTAGTTAGATCTGACACAGACAGCTCAACTCCCAATTTTAGTTTTCTGAGGGATACTGAGCATCCCGAGATCACCAAAATCTGTGGAAGGTGGAAGTTATTCTCAGTCCTTGCAGCAAAAGGCTTTGTGTTTTCAGGGCTGGCTCTCAGACTCTCTGAGCCCCACCCCAGGCTTCTAAGTTACTCAGTATAGTAAATAACTTTGTCACCTCCTCAACCAGATGGGGACAGGGAGGAAGCTGTCTGAAGTCAGGTTGTTCTACCATTATAAAAGCTTAAGAATTTCATGTAAGTAGATAAAATATGAAAATTAACTGCTGAATGGAGCTCCTTAAGCTCTAGTCCCTTTTTGACTTGATTAGAAAAGGTAATTACGTGCATTTGGAATTTACGCGAGGTAAAAAAACTTTACAGGGCAGAGGCAGGAAAGAGCTTCCTGCTGACAGCTCAGCCCTGTAAGAGCCAGGTGCTTGAATGCTTGCAGAGAATAGACTATTCACCTTAAAATCCTGTTTGCCTATGTCTATTTCCTACAATTAAAAAAAAAAATCTATTAGCCCATCACTAATCTACAGCTATCGGGGCTGAATAGTATTCACATTTTTTATCTGCAATTTCAAGAAATCATGGCACGCTGACCTCTGCCAATACCCAGAAAGCAATTTCTTTGCCTTATTGCCCCATAAGAGCCATTTCTAGAACCCTGATCTCTGCCCTCAGATGCCACAGTCCTGAGATATCCCCTAAGGTGGCTACTCAATGCCAACACCTACCCCAAAATGCTAGGCATGTGCCAGACTGCTCCAGTGACCCTGAGGGAGGGGACGATAGAGCCTTGAGCACAAAGACTCATCTCCTATCCAGCTCCAACATCTTTTTCCATTTGTCTGTGTTTACCCTGTTCATTTTAATGCTATGTTTTCCAGAATGTTAGAAAATAACAAATGCAATAAAACCCGCAGAGCCAAGACTATTATCATCAGTGTATTCATAGTGCAGCTTTTCCATGCCTCAGGGACTTGGATGTCTGTGATATTTCAGGATGAAACTCAGTTTGTTCAAATACAAGAGACAGATAAGCACTGCTTGATAGCAGCACCACTGACAGCCTTTTGGCTGGACCAGTTCAGAGCTTAAACTCCTCTTGGCCGGTGTCATGAAAACTAGTGAGAAATTAAATTCAAATAAAAGTGAGATGCACAATAGAAAACAAGGGGAATAGGAGTGAAGAAGGGAAAATGGCAAAATCAAGGGGCAATCCTAACTGAACTCACTCATTCTCACCTGAAAGAACAGCAAGAAAAGTCCTTAGGAGTGAAGCTCTTCACTGGGGAGTTCAGCTGCCTCACCCTTCTGCACAAACAAACCTCATGCCTTTAACCTAAGCCTTGCAAAGCATGACTGCTTAGAAGAAGCTCAGCAAGTGAGCACAACTCTCCTCCTTTCTAAACATTGCAGCAGCATTTTCAAAGTGACAGTTAAATATAAATGTAGAAAATAGTGGAGACTCAAGAAAGAATCTGGAATTGCACTCAGAGTAGCCAGCAAGTTACTTCACTCCTGTTCATTCTACAGCAGTTCCCCATCTCTGCTCTGTTGCGGACCTTTCAGCAAAGGATGAAGCAAGACTGAGATCATGGGCAGCATTTGTAACCTGCTGCCTGTTAGATGTTCAAATAGACTGCAGCAACTGTAACCCTGAGTTGGAAGAGCCACATGCTCTGGGAAGAGTCTTCCTTTATTCTACAGAGCTTAACACGTGTTAAGTACAAGAGGCTGATTTTTCCCATTAAGGAGAGATGTCCAAGCTGAGTTTGAGAGGCATTTTCAAGAACCAGGTCCTGAAAGCACTCAACACCTAGGTGAGATCAGAAAGGCTCGTCTTTCTCTGCCCATATTCCACCCTTGCCTCTGAAGATCCTGCTGTGGCACAGAAGCCCTGAAATGGCAGAGCTTTTTAGCTGTTGGTGCTACACACACCTGCCATATAGACCTGAGCTGGCCATAACAGCTTAGCCAGCTAAGAGGATGTCCAGGAGCACAGTCCTGCCCATCCCAGCCATGCCCAAAGCTCCAGGAGGGTCAGAGTGGAATCACTATAGCCCTTTCCCAAAATCTCATTTTCTACTGCACATAAAATTAGCCTTTTCTGCCCAGCATTTCTTAGCTGAGTGATGAGGAAAAAGCGTGTTTCTGTTTCTTAGTTGAAATGGCTACCCTTTAAAACTTAAATATCAGAACCAAACAGCAACTTCAGCAAACAGTGCCAAGAGGACTTTCCTCTCTTGTCAGAGGACCAGCTGCACTGATACAGAATGGGGAGAAAAAGAAAACGGCAATCCCTTGGGCATGTTTACAGTATTTGCTGCATTAGGGGTCAGGTTTGTAAAAACACCAACTCCAAGAGACATGTTTTATGGGCTAGGGAAAGGATCACCTTGAGATCAACACCTAGCATAGACAGAAGAAGCCTGGGATCACTCTCATCAAGGAGGAAAAACTGTGTCAGTAAAAGAAAAAGATGCCAGTGAAGGTTTGTGTGGTGTGGGAGAAGGAATTTACACAGTGTGCATTAAAATAGCTGTGACCTGAGAATCCAGTGCCATACTCGAGTTAAGTGACATGCACATTGAGGGCCTTACAGCAATGTCAGTTGTCACTGGAAAAGCAGGAATGGACTGGAGGTGAGGAGACACTGACAATCTCTGACTGAAGCAAATACCTGGATCTGCACAGAGATCTTTGAGACATACCTCTCTCCTCCTGTTCTCAGACTGAGGGGAGGGGACAAGGCAAACACAAAGGCAATTTACTGCTTGGATTAGATCAGTCAAATAAGATGTAAAGGGAGGAGAGAAGGAGCACAAGGACAGAGTGATATAGGACACTTGAACAAATTTAGATTGGAAAAGGCCAAAGGGAAGAACAGCATCCTCCAAGGAACTTTGTGGATAACAGTCTAGGGAGGGAAGGGAAGAACAGAGGAGTAACATCCCAAGTGATAAGAGTAAGGACATGAGAGGAAAGAAGGGCTGGCTGATGAAGACACTTTGCAAGTCAAGGTGCAGTATTTAGAGAAACATGTGGGGGCTTGAATAGCAAGTTTGTTTTTTAAGGAAGAGCTGCCAGAAGAGA
Organism: Lycocorax pyrrhopterus obiensis; assembly: GCA_014706295.1. Taxonomy (NCBI): domain Eukaryota; kingdom Metazoa; phylum Chordata; class Aves; order Passeriformes; family Paradisaeidae; genus Lycocorax; species Lycocorax pyrrhopterus. The sequence continues at coordinate 14,421,929 of JACSVZ010000016.1, read as the reverse complement.
GGGTGGGCTGAAGGGAAAGAATAACAGCATGGATAGGAATAGATATAGGGAGTCTGGAAGATGGGAGAAGGTGCTGGTGCTCACATCCAAGAGACAAGGACAAGAAAGGAGAGCATATCATCTTGCATTTCTTTTTAAATGTAAAAGAAGTAGAAGAGATTTTGGTCAGAAAAAGAAATTAAGGCAGAGGAGGAAGGTTTGGACTGACTCAAGGTGGCAGGAAGCCAGTTGTGACTGAATCCCGTGCCAACAAGAAAGCTAGAGAAGGAAAACTATTTAGTCAGCAAGGTGGCAAAACTGAAAAAGTTTAGCACACTCAGCATGGCAATATGGTTTGAGACCCTCCAAGTAACAGGAGCAAAGCCCAGGCTAGAGTGAACCAGGACTGGGAATCAACAAGTGCCACATTGCAGTGGAGAAGGCAAGAGGTTCAGGATGAGAGGAGATCAGCTACAGCAAACAAGAGGACCGACAGCAAAGAAACAAGAAGATGCAATGTCAAGGCTAAAAGCACTAGACACCAAGTGATGGGATGTGCAGCCAAGTGGGGGCAGAAAGAAAAAAAAAAAAAAGCCAGCAAGTGGGAAAGGTAATGGAATTGTTTTCCAGGGGAAGATGTTTTCCTATCAGCCTCAAGAAAACACCGTCCAAGGGCTCCAAACTAAAATAATTTGCTGGAAACAAAGCTCGATCCTGAAGATTTCCTGCATCACGAATATGTCAGCAACAAAATAAGATCCTCAGTGCAGGGGTCAGAGTTCCACCTCTAAGGTGACAGCCCCGGTAGGAGTGATGCTGAACTGAAACACCCCGGGCGGTGCGTGCAGGCTCCTTCCCGAGGCAGATCCCAGGCTGCGAGCCCCAGCTAAGCCGTCTCCCCCGTTCCCCGGCTGCGGCCCTCCTACATGCACGAAGCACTGCAATTCTGGCATCTGCACAAAGACACGAGCCACGTTTGCCACATGAAGGGAAAGCTCATCTCCCTGCCCGCTGCCACCTGCTATTCCTCCCATTCCTGCAGCACCCCTTCTCTCCTGGAGTTTTTATCCCCCCACTCCTCCTCTCCCTGCGCTTTCCACCCGTGCAGAGCCTCCGTCCCCGGCACAGCAGAGCATCCTGGTGCCGCAGCTGCCCCGCAGCGCCCCGATTCCGGGGGGGGAGGGGGGATCCCGCAGCGCCCCGATCCCGGGGGGGGATCCCGAGGCCGCGCGCGCCGCCGCCCTCTCCCGGCGGGATCGGGAATTCCCGGGCTCGGCCGCGCTGGAGCGCAGCAGTGAGCATCAGCCTGGCTTCGACTGCCCTTGTGGGGCTGCGCAGGATGCCGGTTTTGTACCTTTCTGAGTACTGTAAATGCACGTTGGCATTTCTCAAATGCCTTTCCGGTACATCGCTTATAGGCACCGCGGTAAAAGCCCAGTGTGGATTGTGACACTCAGCTGTGCATGGAGCTGCTCCAAACACACCCATTAACCCAAATCCTGAGGTACAATTATCCCTGAGTAAGACTCTGCTTAGCTACTAGAGCCAGGTTCATTCAGGACATGGAGAAAGTTGCCTGTTTATTTTCCCTTTAGCAGCTGTTATTCCCATGTGCACACGTTTAGGTGGCTCTCACAATAATTCATTTCTGGTTGGGAGAGCTAAATAAACTGGGTACCAGTTCCTCTGTAGGACCTCGTGCTTCAGGTGTCAGAAATCTAAATCCCTGCCTTTTGGACCAAATTCTGTAACAAGCACGCGGCCCCCCCTTTTAGGCACCACTACCAACACATGCCCAGGCAGCTTCTTTCCCAACCCACAGTGGGAGAGTCTTGGAGGATTTCAATATCACAATTGTCAGAATTCCTTGTTTATCACCTGCATGTAACTGCTTTGCCAGAGACGGGATCAGGACATGGATCACTTCACCCAGCTCTCCTGTAGCAGTAGGCAAGGAGTCCTGTCTCAGCTGACACCATCTGTTCCTCTTACTGGACTGGATCATTCTCTTTACCACCCCAATTCATTTAAATTGGCATCATATAACAATTCCCTCACACATGCACTTTGTGAGAATTCAAAGAAAGCAAATGCAGGAATCTCTGTAGCCCCCAAACCACTTGATAACCAACTTCTCACTTACAAACAGTGAGAAACACCAGGAGACTCCTATTGCAATGCCAGTGACAACAGAGCACCACCACAAACATTTATTTATTTATTTAAATGCATTACAGATATTGCCTCAAACAAGGAACTCCAGGTGCTACAGATGCACAAGGGGGCAATCACCCACTATTTCTGCCTGATCCTGGCCTTGCAATCCCCATCCTGATTAAATTACTGAGGTTAGGATTATCAGCAGGATAATCAGATGCAGTGTCTAATCTGGATAACCCAGCATTACTGGGCCTCACGACACAGGATTTCACTGACCACCCAGCCAGGGCATTCCAGAGCATTACATCTCATTTTCACCACTTAAAGGATTCAAACATCCTAGAGACTTGTGCAGCAGGGAAAGCTAAGGAACACACTCACAATTTCAGTCAAATGCAGTAGTGTTTGCATAACTGCTGTGTTTCCAAGAACCCCCAGAATCAGCACAACCAGGATTTCGGAGCAATCACTTATCTGAACAACTCACTGTGTATTTACAGGCTTCAGATACTACACCTTTGGGGTTTTAATAAAGCCTCAAGTTCTCAACTCATCTGTCAGGAGCAGCTACATGCAACTTCATCTGTCTCAAAGCGATGGCACTGTCCAAAGAGCTTTTTTTGGTCTGGATACCTCCCTCAACCCTCCTCCCGGATTTCCATTTCCTTGGCCTTAGCCTTGCCAAATAACATATGTGTTTGTAGGCAGCCATGAAACCTTCTGAGAGGGAGGTCCTGAGGATAGGGACAAGTTCTGGAAATAAGAATGGTCTTAGACTTGGAGGATTTCAATATCACAGTTGTCAAAATTCCTTGTTTATCACCTGCATGTAATTGCTCACCCCCAGTCTGGCTTCCCCTCAGCTAAGACTTTCCTCCCCATGGTTCTACAAGTTTGTCATTCTGTAACAGAAGGTAGGAGCTCAGTGATGTTCTGCAAAAAAGATCCAGCTTTGGGAATCTGAACTTGCTTAGCTCTCATCGCACAGCAAGCAGGGTTTTTGTTCGGTGACAAAATGGCCTGGATAGGGCACAAAGACAGAAAATGAACCTGATCGTTCACCTAGTCCTCCATTGTTCACAGACAGCATGAGAGGGTATTTTAAAATCTCTTCTGATGATCTGCACAGCCTGAACTCCTGTTCTGCTCAAAAAATGAAACACTTAGAGGCTTTCATCACCTTATCAAAGTCCCTAGTGGCCCCTGCCTGCCCTCCTATGAAGAGTTTGATCTCCTTTTAGGAAGAGGATAAAGCTGTCCTTGAGCAAAGCTGCTTTTCAGTGAAGCATTGTGCAGTTTTTGTGAGAATATCAGACACCTCCAGGTGTCCCTCAAACATGTATCCCTCAATAGTTTCAGATTTTTTCCAAGCAGCTCACAGAAAACAGACTGTAGGCATCTGACTTGTGTTTGAAGGGCACATTAGAAACGTGCTTCATGGAAGAGATGTCTAGATTACATTTCTGATGCTGCATAACTGTGTGGGTCCATCTTATCTCCAATTACAAGGGCAAATATGAAAAAGAGGACTGGGAAGGAAGAAGTTGAGCTGAGAACAAATGGAAACATTGTTGGCTGCCTTCAGTTCATACTCACTGCCAAAAGCAAGGTCATGCAATACTATCTCCCTGCATTGTTAAAAATCTCAAAGGTAAAAGGGTACTATCATTTCAAGAATAAAAATGGCTGCATGAAACAACCTTATCTCCCAGGAGGGATGATGACTTTTTACCCAGGATAACCACATCCTCCAGCAATTACAAAAATGCACAAGATCTGGAGCATCACTGCTGATTTAGCTCATCTCCACATCGAAATCAACAGCCCTCATTCACTAAGCATCAGGGATAGGAAACAGGAACAGCAGCTGGCTGAGTCAGACACCAAGAAGGGAGCACATTTATGGTGAGGATGTTCATCATGCACTTATACCCACCAGGTAAAACAAAAGTAGATAAAGAAACACCCTTCCCATTAGGTTTTCACATTAAACCAGAGGTTGAAATACAAAAAAGAGAAACTCCTGTTCTACCACGCTGGAAAATGGTAGGTTAAAGAGAGTTATTAGAGCCTCATAGGAGGGAGAGCACAGGAGAAAGAAGGTGGGGGTTTTTCTTTTCATACTCTTATCATTAAAATTCTGAAATTGAAAACTCTGACTTCTGCCCATTTCCAGTGACGTACGACTCAGGCTATGCAGAGAGCAACAACAACAAACCAACCACCTGGCTGAGAGACCTGCCTGAAATTCTCACTTCAGGGCTGATATAATGAGCCTCTCCAGCACTTGGTGGATTTGCTTCTTTGGAGTTTTGTTTGTATTTTTAACAAGTCACCCATAGAGAAACTTTCCCTTGGCTCCACACCCTCAAGATAAGTCACATGAGGGCTTCACTAAGAAATGAGACAGCAACTGCTCTCATTTCCATGTCTAGGACCAGCAGAGATAGACAGTATAACCAGACCCCTTAGCTATGTTCACACAACAAGGAGAGCTGTAACAATGGGATAGGAATTGTGGTCTAAACAACACTTCTCCAGAACAGGACTTTACCTTCCTAGGCTATTCTTTCCTTTCTTTAAGAAAGGTAGAGAAATGAGGTGGTGTAGCATAGTGAGGAATTACAGCCTTTAAAATACAACAAGCCAAAATCAGGCTGCATTGCACAGTTTTTGCTTTTAAAAATCTGGGGACTTCAAGAAGGCAGTAAGGACTTTGAGAACACAGCCTGGGACACTTGTGCATTACCATTAAAAATGCACCTGTGCTCTGCTGATGACTCTCACATTGCTTGGGTCAGTGAAGTCATTCCTGCAAGCATTTCAGGCAGGGGTAATCCAAAGTCAACCGGCAGGCGACATGTGCCTCGAGTAAGGAAATAACCAAGCTACTGAATTTGCTTGATCAAGAGATCTTAGAGCCCAGCTGGGCAAACTCGGGGCTTCACAGCAGGCACCCTGCAAGGCAAACAGCCCCTTCAAGCACCCACCCAGAGCAGAAACAGGGCTCACAGACACACCTGCACCCCAAACTGCATTGAGTGAGCCCTTGGAGCACAAACACAAAGCACATGGACCACAAGACTCTGCAGGCTCCCTCAACTCACACTGTAAAAGAATGCACCTTCCCAGCAACTTGAAACATAAGTGAAGGGAACACTTCACCTTCTCTCTGTGATACCTCACAAGGGTTTATAACCAGTGATAAGCACCTGCTAATGTCCAGCTCACTAGTGACAGTAGCAAGCAAAGCTGACTGTGTGCCAGGATGTGCCCTTTCTTTCCAGTCTGACCACACAATTCCCCACAGAAGGAAGTCTGCAGGCTGAGCAGTGTTACCACACAGGGAACCAACAGCTTCAGACAACTCAAGCCCAGCAGGTTTTCCAAGGCATCCCGCCTTCAAGATCAAAAAAACCTCTCCTGCTTGGCTCTCCCCAAACCAGACTCCTCCAGAGAGCACATCTGGAAGGCAGTCACAGTAACTTCTTGTTTTGTTTCCTTGATCCTTTCCTAGGGAAAGAGCAGGCAGCAGGACAGTTGCTGCTTCAAATTCCCAGAACATTGCCTCAGGCTCTCCAGGCACCCCAGCTCCTGGCATACACAAGCAAACCCTGGCCTTTCATCTCACTCAGCTCACAAGCTTGCTCGCAGCTTCGCTGTAAGCACTAGATAAGAGGAAATGGAGAAGTGAGAAAGGCAAGCACACCCTTCCACCAAAATGAGAGCTCACCCTTTTCCACCATTTCACAGCTCAAGATCCATCCCCTTTATAGCCGCAGGGTCTGCCTAAAGCTCCTCAGGGGCCAGACTCAGAACGCAGAGCTGTGTTTTACACTGTGCACAGATTCCCACCAGTGCCACATAAAGGGTCACTTACTTCTCCATCCACCGCCGACCTTCCTCTGACAGCAGCCCCCATCCAGTCACCTTCACAGCACAGAGACCTCCCCCTCCAAGACCTTCCTAAGCCCCCTCTTTCCTTCTTTATAACCTTGCTAATGGCTGCTAATGCCCCTCTCCTGGGCTGGTGCTTTGCTGAGCACTCAGTTCCCTGTGCTGGGATGAGCTCCAGCTGGGAAGGGTGAACCTTCCCAAACACAGCCCTGGCCAGGTGTGCCACGATGGTCAGGGCAGCCCTGCAGAAAGAAATAAGAAAACTAAGAGGTTTTTTTTCCTCCACTAAAAAAAAATCCACTAATCTAATCCACTTTTCAGTGTGTGACAGAGGGAGAAGGAGGTCAGTACTGCAATTGCTCCAGCTTACACATGGAATAAGACAGTGATCCCAGACCCTGAGGGCCTGCCTGTCATCAGTGGTCTCCCTCCACACGTCACCTGTGTGTTCAGAGCAGATGAATTGGTTTTCAGCATGAGCACGTTCCAGGTGCAGCCACTGACACTCCTGAGGACATGCAGCTCCTGTTTAGCTGGTGTGAGCAGCAGGTTCTTGGCTACACGGGCTCTCAGGTCCAGCTTCAGGCTGAGTGGCTGGTCAGTGGCTGGCAATGCAGGATGCAGCGTGGGGGTGCCTGGGAGCTACACAGGAGGATGTAACAGCCATGCACCAGTTCTGCCTAGAGCTGAGTCAGGTGCATGTACCTGCTTTGGTCGGAATCAAGACAGGAACTGAAAGGCACTAAGGAGATGAGGGGGGCAGACCCCAGCAAACTGTGTCCTGATAGGCTTGGAGATAGCCCAGGATGGCTCATCTGTCCTCGAGTGTGTGAGCAACAGACATTTGTCCCAAAAAGAGAGGTGCTCTTTTTTTAATTTTGGCTGCTACTACCTTCTGCAGATTCAGCAACTCTCTTCCCCCCCCCCCCCCCATAAGATACACAAACCACAAAAAATAGAGGAAATATTGGGAATTATTTAGGAAATAGAGGAGTCAGTCCTGTTTCTTTGCTTGTTTGAGCAGCTGTGCTCTCTGGTGAGAGGTAGGGTTTGCATAAGGAACATTAGAGCTGCACTTAACAGTTTCAGCTGCTGCATTTCCACTATCGATTGCCACCATTCAAGCCCAGCTTTAATGCCTGACAGCAGACATAAGCTATGAGGCAGCTATGTCCCCACTGGGAGCAATGATATATTATCACTCTCTTTAAATGAACCTGGAGAAGTACTATATATATTTAACAGAAAGTCCTGTCTCTAACTGACTGCAAAGGAATTTCAGTTGATGCAGAAGTGCAAACCAACATAGCCTCTCTGTGACTAGACTGAAAATCAGGTACTAAAAGTGAGTTATGCATACAGGAGATTATTTTACAAACACATTCATTAATTCGTGTTGCTATTCTGTCCTCATGCCCCTCTCTTCATCTTTTGAATTCAGGCTGGCAAATGTGGACACTTGCTGAAGTACTGTGTGTGAAATTGACAACAGCAGATATCTTCCCCGTCAGCACCCTGACCTCAAAATAATGCCTTTTCCTGCCAGATGTGTGAAGGGACAAGACCATGGACAGATGAGATGAGAAGGTTGTTTCAGTAAGAACTGGGAGGCTGCAGTTCTGCTGCGAGACATTACTTAGCTTTGCAAGCAGAGTGGATGTTTCCCATCTGGCAAATGCCACGCAGTCAAGAGATACCCGAGCTGGCTCTAAAAGAGCTCTTCCCAGAAACGGGAGCTGCTTGTGGTCTCATTAGTGCCACAATGGAAGGAGAGAGCAGGTCAGTGCAGGGCTGCCTTGCCTGGGAGAGCTGGGCTGGCCCCTGTGGGGCTGTGCTGTTCAGCTGCTGAATGGCCCCAGGAAAACACCCAGGTGCTGTCTCCAAGCCAAGCACAGAGCACTGGGAGGGGAGGCAGACAAACCCCATCTCCTCCTGGCTGTCCCTGGCCCTTGGCTCCCAGACAGAGCTCTTTGGGCTCACAGGATGCCTTGTCGAGGGAAGTGCTCAGTGAGAGAGTGGTAACTATTGAAGGAGAAATGGCATTTGGATCTTAATGACCTTTTTGCAGGAAGGTCAGAGGAGTACATGTGGTTACACTGGGCCCAGGCAGCCCCTGGGGCGAGTTATTATATGACAATGGCATTAAACAAGTATTTGAGGGACCAGGTCTGTGCCTGCAAGCACCAGCAGTGCTGGAGGGGTGTGACTCAGACGTCTTAAATATCTCACTGCTCCCTCAGACCTCAGATCTGTTTACACAAACAGTCACATTAACTCAGTTCTTTGTGATAAATAAATCCCACCCCCAATCATAAACCATGGTAATTCCTAACCCCTCAGCTTTGTGCAAAGATACATTTCATTCTTCAAGGCAGGTGCAGCTGCACAGCTGCAGTTATTTATGCCTGAAAGGAAAGGTGAGCAGCCAACAGGATTTGGGACAGCTGTGAGCCACAGAGACACAACACCCCCGACCTACCGACTGCTCTGCAGGGCTGAGCCCAGAGCCCATCACAGGGAAGGACAGCTGTAGCTGTCCCCAACACCTCCAGACCACACCTGAGACCTCTCCTGCGTGTGCCCAGGTGTGAAGGAGTGGAGGGGCAGGAAAGGCAAGCCAGGCAGGACCTGGCCTGCAAACACCATGCACATCTCCTGGCACATTGTATGGGAGTTACTGAACGTGCCTCATCCTCGCACTGTGGCACTGCACTGACTTCCTTTTAATTTGAGACAAAAGTATCAAGGTAAGAAACACTTCACTGTTCAGGAGAATTTTTAAGACACTGATACAGCAAGAAATTGGAAGACTAAGAGTTCTGTATGCAGTCACACCTGGGTTTGTGTTTGCCTCCAAAACTGCATCTTTCCAAAGTTATCACAGTTGTGTAGCCAGAGCAAAACCCCATTCCAAGCAGAGCACAACAAAGTAAGGTTCCTTGTGAGGCGGCAGCTGAGCAGGAAATCCAAGTCTACCACAACATTAAAACTGATCATGTGAAGCTTCTTTTCACTCTTGCCCCTCTGCTCTGTGGAAGGGCTGTGCACAATGTACTGCTTCTTAGGTGTTTTGGGGGCTTTTTCCCACCCTTTTTCTCTTGAGCTACTATTCAGAAATGGCTTTCAAACTGAAGCACTGACTGTATTCAATCAATTTCACAATGGAGCACAGTAGTGCAATCGCAGGTGCCAGTGCTCAGGTACTGCTCCCACACCCTGCAGCCTCACTCCACCCCTCCACACGGCCACGCTGCTGAGTTTCCACCTGCTCAATGAGCTGGAAAGTTAACAGGCTGGAGGGTTCGCTCAGTTTCCTCCATATTTTGCTTTTCCTTGGGAGAGCGTGATTTCTGTGCGTGCTGGACCAGTATGCCCTGGCAGCTTGGGCAGCTCTGTGTATCAGAACAACCAGTGCCTCTGAATTATTTACTCCAACTCACATGAACTTGCATTTCTCTTCCTTTTCTGCCCAGTCACCACGGTGCGTGCTGCTCCACGAGTAAGCTGGAGAGACAGATGACACAGACGATGAAGTCGCACTAGGTGATTATAACAAAAAATGACAAGGCATTTATGCAGCTCCATTCAGCAGCGTTTCATTTCATTTCATTTGAGTTCATTATTGTGTAGCAGAACACCTCTGGAGAGTTTATTTAGAGATGGAGAGGGGAATGGGGCAGGCTGGGGGCAGTGGCAAAACAGACCAGAGGAAACAGTTAAGACATATTTCTTTCCATACCTCCTGGTGCACTGAGTTTCACATTCTGCCTTCAGTGGGTTTTGATGCTGAAAAGAGCCCTGCCTTGGGGAAAGAACTGAGGAACTGGTTTTGTGCTACTGACCTGGTAACATAGGCCTTGGTGGACTTCGTCACAATGGGCTGGTGGGATCCAGGACAGCTGAGTTCCATTTCTAGAGTCTCCTTTAACTGGTGAGCTCATGCTCTTTTCTAGAAACTTTCTGTAATGACTTCCCACCATTGTTCCATTCATTTTAATTACTAGCAAAGATGATGTTAGTGCAACCAGCTCAAGTATTCCACAAGATAACATCTATACATGCCCACAGCAGTCCAGGGGTTAAGTACAACACTTGTCAATCCCAGTTTTGCCACCATTGATTAACAAAATAATGTAATGAATATAGCACCGTACACATCAAGCAAGATCAGTCAGAACCATTACCAAATAGAGGAAACCTCTGGGAGAAGCTAAATGAAGGTTGCAGCTTTGATTTTTTTCATTACAGCTCTTTTGCCTGTTAGGGCATGTTAAAAAGTGTGGGTCTGAAGGTGGACCGGGCGAGCTCTAGAGCCTAAACATCAAAACCACCAGAGACAGTTCTGGTCTCCATCCCTCATGGTGGCAGAAGGCATAAGAGCCCCAGCAGCTGTGGCTGCTACATGACACACAAAGACACAAGGGTGCCTCTATGGTGGCACGAGTCATGGAGACTGCTCCTGGTCACTGCACAAGTCACGGTGCTGGAAAGGTTATACTTTGCAGTGGCCTCCCTGCAGGAAGGATTATCTTCTTTGTGGTCTTTCAGATCAGACAAGTGGAGTTCTCTCTTTGTGTGTCAGCTGTAGGAAGCTGTGCCCTGGCCTGCCATCATTGGTGTACGCAGACCCAGCCTGTACCCTCCAAACACAAAGTCTGCTCTGAGAGCAGAGACTTCAGTCAGGAGCAGACTTACCCTGCAAGGGATGCTGAAGGTTGAAGACTGGTTTGCACAGAAGCACCTTGGCATTTATTCTATGATCAGCTGCAGCCCGCAAAAGTGGCAATTAATATACTGTGTGCATAAGCCTTGGCACGCAGGAGGAAGAAGGACACAAAAGGTCACCGGCCCTTCATGAAAAATGCCCATTCCTTTCTTTGCACAGTGCTGAACGAATCATAAAACCCTCTCCCATCCTGTCAATGTCATGGCAGGGCATAAGCAATAAGAGCCCTGGAGACAAAGCCATTAATGAGTGAATTGCCTAACATCCTAGGCCAAAGCTATGATTTGTAGCCACTGAAGTGGACAAAAGCAGCTCATCTCTCTACTCTCCACCTCCCCAAAATAAAGCTAAAACAAAGGAGTCAGAGGGTTTGAGAATCAGGGAGAAAAGTGGCTGTTTGGGCTCAATTTTCACTTTGCACTGGAGCTTGCTTGACCAGAATCATGTACCATGTCTTCTGTGTGCCTAGAAAGACCTCAGTCATGTCTTCCATACTGATATTCCGAACACACAAAAATGAGGGAAAGACAGGGCTGAGTCAGTTTGAAGAGAGCCTGATGCCCCCGATAAGCACCCACATCTCTGCCTGGCAAATCAGGCTGTCTCGAGACTGAATGAGAGTGTGTTCCTCTACCACAGAAGGCCAGTAAGATAAAAATAACCCCCAAAAGCCTACATTCAGCCTGGAAGCACAGTGCTGAGCCAGGGACAATGATAACAGGAAAACACAATAGTTCCTCAGAGCAGTCCTAAAATAATCAATTATAAATGGCAAAGGGGGAGGAGAAGGGAGTGTGGGCTATTTTATCACTATTCTAAAAGCACTCATAGGAAATAAATTTGGATTCACTTGACAGACAGTTCTCGAAAGCCAAAATGTGCTAAATATAATGGTGAATGTCCCTAAACCCAAAACATGTCAGCAAGAGTCCCTTGGCCAGGGTGTTCCTTTACCCCCCTTCCCTGGTTTAGCCTTTGCCCCACGATGGTTATTTGCCTTTCTGGAGAGCTTAATCAGGAGCTATTAGAGACAGTGCTCTCTAAGCTGTATAATGTTAAAAGCCCATTAGCTCACCCCAAGCAAGGCTGGCAGGAGGGAGATGATGTACTTGCTGAAGTTGAACAAGCTATTTGCATGCTGAATACTTCTAATCACTGAGCAAAGCCAGGAGAATGTGAACATTACTACACTCAGCTGCCCAGTGACCTTTCGAACACGCTCACTTTAATACAAGACAAAGTGGCAAAATGCATCCAGCACTGAACCTGCAAAAATGGACAGATGAGTGTTTTTTAAGCAATTCTAGCCACCTTAAAAAAAAATTTGAGAGAAATAATCATTAGCAAAGTCTATCTTCCCTCTGCCACAGTCACTTGCATTGTGCATGGCCGCTTGTATGATGCATGGGTTAATAAAATATGAAAAATGTCTGCTTACTTTTGGTCTGACCACAATCAGCTTTATCCAGCAAAGTACACATGCTTTGTTTCAAGCATATTTTCAAGTCTCCCAGTGGAATTTATTGTGACTGCCACCTTTCAGTGGCTGTTTCAGCCAATTTGTAGCAGACATGAGCCTGTCTCACAGCCCTCCATGAGGAGACCAAGCAGTGGAAGGGCACAGAGCTCAGGTGTCCAGCCCAGAACCACCACTGCTGCCAAAAGAAGGTTGCTCTCCACTGGAACAAGGCAATAGGGAAAGTCCAAGAATCTAGATCAAAATTAGTGCTATTTGTCACAATGACAACAGAAAAAACCACTAAAAACCAGCTCTTTCAGAGGCTTTTGAGGACTGGCTTCTATTTTGGGCAGTGCATGGTTAAAGTCCTGCTGGTATTTTGCTGCAAAGAGTGACTCTGATGCTCAGTTGTAGTTTTCTGGTTAGAGCACCAACACTTCTCCAGGCTAAAGCATTGGAATATGTGCAGAAACCAATTTATCACAGCCAGACGAGTGACTGAGGCTTCACATAACATGCCTGAAGGAGCAGAGACTGCAGGCTTACACAAAGGTCTTGGTCTCTTGTTCCCTTCTGCCTTAAAATGAGTTCTCCCGACACAGCACAGAGAGTAACCCCCCCACTAGCTGGTGGTTTTGTCACCTCTGCAGCAGTTCAGGTGTCCCTCTGAAGAAGTGACAGCTTTTTCAGCATCTCCCAGAACTTACAATAACTGGAACCAGTCAAATTAGCTGCTTCTCCCATTGTCCTACTGGCCAGAAACCCTATGGAAAGAGCAAAGGCAAAAGCACGTTCCAAGAGTAGGACCAGAGCCAGGATGCCCAAGCAATATCACACTGAGGAGAAGTGGAGCATCTGAAGGGCACTTTTCCTTCCTCCCCACCTTTCAAATGCCTCAAAGCCAGACCCTCTTGGCTGGGACTCCCTCCCTTTTAACCATGTAGGAGTCGGTAACTCACAGACTCACAAAGGACACCTCTTACATGCCACCAACCCCTCACAAACTGTCCCAGTCCTTTTGCAACATCACTCAGGACAGGGAGAAGCCAGCAGAAAGGTGGTTAATGGGCAAAAGGAAAAGAAAAAAAGAAATCTTATCTGCCATCGTAGTGGGTGCAGAACTGAAGCTCCCATGGAGACACTGGCTCACAGCACTGACTTGTCTCCTCTTGACATCAGCAGGGAAGATGCCTACATTGCTAGTTAAAAGCAAATTCCCTCTTATTCCAGTGTTTGTCAGATTGGCCAAGTCTCTAACCCCATGGGGCTGAGTGCTCTAAAATGCTTGTGTGAATGACTTTTAAGAACTCCCTAATAGGGAAAGCACCATGGTTCCCTTGAAACTTGCAGAGAGAAGTAAAGAGTAAAAGGTCATTGGTATCTAAACCCACTGACTACTTTGAAATCCCACACAGAGACCTCTGCACTTCACAAGTCTGTGCCAGCATATACTCAAAGGCAATAGGGGACAATAGAAGAGGAAGAAAATAGTCTTTTGTGTTCTCAGATATACAAAACACTCGTCACCTCTCTGGGCTGGCAGCCTGCTTCATTAACTATAGTACGTGGAGAGGAGCAAATACTAGACAGATACAAACCTACTGCAGGTTAGGATTCTGTCTCCCTGGAAGACAGATGATCCAGGCTCTCACAAACCTACCTGGAAAACTGCTTTTCAGTCCAGTAAAAAGTCAAGCCTCCATTCCCCCACAAAAAAACCCCAACACACAGAATGCTGGAAGAACAAGGTGGATACTTTTCAAAATGTTTTTTAATTAAAACCAAAAAGAGGAGCACACATCAGAGCTTGACATAGGCTAGTCAAACTGCTGGTCACCAGGACGTTGAACTGGCATGAGGAAGGCTGTGTTTCTGCATATCTCAGGAGCACTGGCACAGACAATGGGACTCCTGGAAGAGTACTCTGCCTGCCAGGCTACTGCTGCTTTGTGCTGAGCAGATTTCTCATGTGGTGATGGGAAACTTCATCCTGCAGCCCAGACTCTTCTTTCAACAAACAGAAGTCCCAGAGACTGGGGAAGAAACCATTTCAACAAATCTGCATTTTCCAAGCACTTCTGGAGAGGATTCCCCGTTGTTTCTCCTGCCTCCCCAGGCAGGTTACACAGGTTTATATGGAGACTCATCTTTGGCAATAGCCACACAGGTAGGACCCGGCTCTGCTTCTGCTGAAGTTAATCCATGTCCTTCCCTGGACCAAACTGCAGCTGCACCGGGGCTCATGATCACCAGCCAGTTGTGCTTTAAGGTTAAATCCTCGTCCACTCCATCAGGCCAGCAACTTCTGAGAGCTTCTTGTAAGTGTGTACCAGTAAATTCAGGTAAATGTGAACATCTTGGCTATAGCAATGGGGTGAAGTTATTTTCAATTATGCCCAAGAGATGGAGGAGCTAAAGTTTTGTTTTAAGACATGACTTGGGCACTAGATCAGGTATTGAAACCTCCCTGCCATCTAAAAAAGCAGTTGCCAAAGCTGTTGGTGTGCTGCTCCACCAGCCTGGTTTCTTTACCAGAAAGGCTGGGCTGAAAAAGTGACACATTTTTCATACACAATTTTTGTCAGTTAGAATCTACTAGATATGCACCTAATTTGTCTGTCAAATATTTAAAAAATACTTCAACCTGCTCTAATAATCACATTTTAACACATGCATCAAGTTTGGATCAGAACAGCGTCTCTGGGATAATCAGTAAGCCCAAATTGCTGATTTAAGGCCTAAATATCAGTCACTGGCCAGCCAGCCACAATAAGTCACTCTATCCTTGAACTCTTGGAATTATTTTTGGCTCAGACTAACCCTTGTTACCATACATCTTATCCTACACACAGAAGAAAAGTGTATGTGTTTTTCAAGGCTACTGTCGCACCACAAGTTTACATACAAACACAACTTTTGCAAACATGAGACCAGAGTAAGATCTCCCATATCCCAGGGTGAGTCAGAAAGTTCTCAGGAGTCCAGGGAATGGTAACTGCCAGAAAGGGTCAGGCCTAATACATGCATTAGAGAAGCAAGGTAGCTCCTTTGCTCGAGGTCTGGCTGATTCACTTTGCACATACCACTGCTTTAGCATTACATCCTTATCTAATGGTAAACCTGTTTCAACAACATGCAATACATATTAATGCAATATGCACTGCAACACACAATACGCATCCAAAGAAATATGCCAATGCAAAACTCTGACTGCTCACACATAGCCGGGCTAACAGGGAAGAGTCTTTTACAAAAGACAATCAAGAAATCACCTGAAACCATGAGACCTGAGGGGTCTCAAGCAATCAGCAATATTGAGACCTAATAACAGATGCTAATTCATGAAAGAAACACAAACAGTGGGACTGAGGTAATGGCAGAGATTTCATTAGTGCAATTACATTTAAAATGGTATGTTCTTTAATAGAATTTAAATAAGGCTTTGAATAATTACACACACTAAAACTAACATTCCATAACCTTATTCCGCATGGAAAAGCAGCAGAAACAACCCTCTGGACTGTACAAGGTCCAATTAATGAACAATTACATTCAAAAAGTAGATCAAAACAGAAACAACTCTTTCCCCAAAAAGCTGCATCATCATCTTTAAAGTCAGCTTTCTCCCCTAGAATCAGAAATGTGAAGAACAGATGAACTGGGCTGAAGCCCAGTAGATTTGGCCTCGTCAAATTACCAGTAGTGCTTTCCAACCCAGTCTCTCCTCATTTCTTTAGGGTGATGGAAGCTCATGGAAAAAGAAGTGAATTTCTGAAGCAACGGAAGGTGAGTTGTCCTTTCTCCAGGCCCAACAATGTACATAAATTATGGAAGCTTGGAAAAAACCTCTACATTACACTCTGGCTTGTGTTTACGATGCATGTCCTCCTTTAGAAACTACTCACAGACAATGGGGCAGGGTGGGTGAAAAAAATCAAAGCAGCATATGAAATAGTAATATACTGTTTCAAAATCTGCACTGTCCTGCAGAACCAGGATTTATAATTTATTCAGATTGTTGTCAATAGACCAAATCTACGCTGGATATGTAAAAACCAAGAGACTAAGTCATCAAGGAAAACCAAATGAAAAAACCTGCACACTGCAAGAGTTTTTAAAAACGAAACAAATAAAAATCCCAAGAAACATTGACGAAAGCTCAGAAAAATTTATCGTCAATTCTGAAGTGGGGCCTTGTGACATCATCTGGATTAATGAAGACAGAGATGGACTTCCCAGGGTTCTCAGTCACTAGCTGTTGCAACTTTTTGGCTAATCGGTCATCAGGCTGGTTGGGGTCCCCTCCATCCGACTGTGGGGAGGGGATGCTGGTGGTGCTGCCCCGCCGCTGGAGCTCCAGGGTGAGCCTGTTGGCTGCCTTGACGTGTTCGATGGCAGTTCGGAGGTGCTCGGCGGGGTCGGAGCGCACCGAGGACAGCTTCCGCGCATGGAGCATGACGGTGTCTTCGGAGAGGTGCTCCAGCATATTGCACTGCGGGATGAAGTAGTTAGGGCACATCTTGTTGACCAAGCAGTGCTGGAGATCATCAATGAGACCCAGGAGGAAATGGGCTGCGTAATCCTCCTGGGCCAGGTAGCTGGCTGGCAGCCTGTCACAAGCCCACAGCATCATGCTCCGCAGGTGATATGGACTAATGGCTTTGGGGCGAGACAGCAGTTTGATGATGATGGCTTTGCAGGCCTGGTAGGCTTGCATGAGGCTGCTGGAGATGCACTTTTTCAGCTGCACTTCACTCCTGGCAAATGACAGCCTCCATTCATTGTCCTTCTTCCCCTTGTAGGAACACGCAGGCACTAAGTAAAACCCACTTATGACTTCCTCCTCTGTGATCTTCCCATCCCAGAAGTGGTTCTCCATCAGCCAGCTCTGTGCCACAGCTGGCCAGCCTTTGAAGGACACCACAGGGACAATGTCATACAGCATGCGGCTGCTGCCCACTCCCAAAATGATGGATATGATAGTCCCATTCTTTTCTACCTTCTCCACCTTTGGCATCCCTCGTTGGGGCTTTTTCTGGATCTCAGAGAGCACAATGCTAATGGATTCATAGAACCAGTCTGCAACTTTTGTTGGGGAGAAGAAGTAATTGGTAGCTCCATTGATATGGTCCACGATTGTGCAGCAGTCCTTCCATTTGCTGATGGTTCCTTCGTCGAACAGGCGCAGGCTCAGCCAGGAGTGGCACAGGGCCGAGTGGCGCATGTCAAGCGTGACCGGTTGGTTGCGGTCGTGCAGCTTCAGCGCGGGCACCAGCAGGGTGAAGTCCATGTCATAGTCTGTGCCCCGGGCATAAACATTCAGCTCATCGAGGTCAATGTCCACCACACCTTCCCGCACGCCGCCTGACAGCAGCAGATACTCATTGGCTACAGGCAGCTTCTGGTCAAGTTTCTGAACCATGCCTGAAAAAGACAGAAAGAGAAGTCCTTTCACAAAAGGCAAACAAATCCAGAATTCAGGATTTAACCAGGATTAAAACCCATTCCACGCCAAGCAGGAAAAAAAAGCAACCAGAGGTATCTATCACTTTTGGTGTGGCAAAAATATGCATCAGGCCCAGCACTCAGACAACCTTTGATCTCACCTGACTCAGGGCAGGGCCTTCCCTGCCTTCCTAGAAATATATGAAGTCCATCCTAAACATCATACTGCGAGCAATGGAAAAAAGCAGAAGCCTCTGGTGAAACACAGCAGAGCTACTTCCAGGACTAAATTTAGCTATTTAAACACCTTCTAAACCAGTGTTTCGCCATATTGACATTCATTTCCATGGTATCCAAATGTTTCACCAACATTCCATAGAGAAAAGAGAATATTAATTGACTCGCTATTCTTATTTTCTCTCTGGTATAGAAAAAAGCTGGACCAGCATCAGGGAGTTGGTTTGTACATGAGTGAATGAATAGTTACAAATGTTAGTCCAAGCAGGTCTAATTTTACAATCTGCTTTACATTTACTGATGAACAAGGCAACATGAACAAAGGAAATGCATCCTTCTCTTATGGGCAAATGGAGCAGGTTAAATGATCAGGCAATTAGAGAAGCCAGCTCTGAAATTGGTTCTTCAAGCTGCAGTGACATAAAATATCTGATCAGCTCCCCAGAACAGACATGAAGACAGATTTTTATTTTCAGCATCAAAACCAGACACTTCCCTTCACCCTGCAGTGCCCGTACCAGTTGCACAAAGCCAGCTTTTCACTGGGTATTCTATATATACACCCCACTATACTGTGACCATTGAACACGAGCAGCAGACTGAGAAGAGACACTACACAGGAGCTGAGATATTAGCACCTCATTCAGTGTTGAAATTAGGCTTAAAATTGAGCTCTGCACTTCAGCTGCTCTGTAGTCTGCTCCTGCTTTCTGGGCTGTTTCACTGCTGGTGTTCCTCTTGTGGTTAAACGCTTTTGGTTGCTTCCCAGCCTCAATTCAGCCACCACACCTCAGCCATGAGGGAACAAAGGCCAGTGGCTCTGAATGGAGATGCTGAAGCTGTTAAAAGCACTGCAAAAGGGATACATATTTATTCCTTACAAGCACAAATGCACTAGTTTCTGCTGGCATGCATTACTGACTCCAGCTTCTGAAAGGCAATATGGTTTGTTTATATCAAGAATGGTCAAATGGACAACTTCCATTAAAAGGAAGCCAGTCTTAGAGAGACAGCAGTGGGAATAACTAGCCAGAGGCATAAAAGAGTGAGCCAGAAAGCTGCCAGTCACTCTGTCAGCCCAGAAATCACAAGCAGACACATTAGGAATGTTTTTTACTGAGACACAAATGATCAGCACTACAGTCTGAGGACCCATTCTGTCATAGTCCCAGTGACTGCAGAGCCTTTCCTGAGGTAATGCATCCCTGTAAGATCACAGACACTGTCTGAACTGAGTGGGTCACCCTAGCAGAGAGCAGCAGCATCCCAAGGCACTGAGGGCTGCACTAGGCTGAGTAGCACTGCAGTGCTTTTGGAGAGACTCACCTGTCCCTTCCTGCATGCTAGGATAGCAACAAGGCAATGCTATCTGTATACATATAGGTAAGCCACGACCAGAGCAAAATCTAAAGCTCTGTGGACACTGATTCCTTGGAAAAGCCAAGGAGACTACTGGAAGAGGCCTCTGTGTGAAGCAGAATGCATCTTGGGGCAATATTCAGTGCAACTGAAACCCCGCCATGTGAAATTCCTTGTTAAATACACTTTACCTGTTTCATTCCTTCCAAGAGCACTGGACCCAGTCCATTTTGCTGCACTGAGCTGGGATGATTTTCCTGCCAGCTAGGCAAGGACATAACCCCTTCCATTTCATGCAGCTCCAGGGGCTGCAATAGGAGGAAATAGCTCTAAAGGAGTGCTAAGAAACTCTTCCTGCTAAATCCTGAGTTAATCCCGTTCTGCGATCTTGCCACACGCTGCCCTGTTCATCCTCAAAGGGAAATAACCAAGAAAAGCTTCTGTCAACCTCGAAAACATTTTCTAAGGCTTAGATACACAGTGAGCTATGTTACCCTGATCTGTGGAACGGCAAAGTCTTGCACAGGCTTCTCTATCCCAGAGGCCAAATAAGTAGCAGTCACTCCTTTGCTGTACCCAGAAGGGGTTTTCTAATGGGTACCTAAATTGATGTGACTTCTGCAGACAGTACTGACACACTGCCTCTGAATCCTCTCCTTGAACCAGTGCAAGCAGCCTTAATGCTTTACACCTCTGTTGTAAGTTGAGTCCAATACCCATGAAGTAGAGTCTGGATCAATCACATCATAGGGACAGGGAGCAATTCTTTTTTTTCCCCAAAGATTAAAGTACTACTGGCCCTAACTGTGGGGCAGCACAGCTATTCACGATATGATGGCCCATCCTGCCTCTACACTCACACAAAATTTCCCACTCAGGACTGTGATCTGCAGCATCTGCAACACGGATCTGTAGATGGTTCCTGAGATAGGCACACAGAATGTAACTATCCTACAGAAGAAAATGCTCAAACCTATAGGACTCAATAAAGGATGCATTTTTCTAAATATTTTAAAACTTAAAGGATGAAAAATGCTCTGCAGTGTGCCCTTTGCACCGAAACTTCTATCCCAGAGCCTTTGACTGAAAAAGAAAATCACAATTTTTCTAAAAGGTAGAGATTCTCCACTATGGAATCTGATGTTGGATGAGTTGCTCTCCTTCGCCTGAAGAGATTCTTTGTCCTTAAGTGGGAGCAATAGACTTGATAGTCTAACCCCACTTAACCAACAGCAAGTGGGACTCAAGCCCTGCCTTCTGTACATGGTCAACGAGTCACTTGATTTTCCATCTCCAGAACGCTAGACCGACCAGCAGAAGGGAAATATTGAAAAATAGTTAGGAAATGATCTAACATATCACCAATATCTCTCTACCTGGCTGGCTGCAGTTTAAATTCAAACCCTTGAGCTCTGCTTGGCACAGAATTTCCCCTTCAAGTCCTGAACCAGCAACATCTGCAGCTCTGCCACAGAACAAGAGAAGGAATTTTTGCTAACAGATCACAGCAGCATTGCTGATCCAACTGAAGTGGTGGAGCAGGGAGTTGAGATAAGGTCCCCTTGAGGAAAGTATATTTAGAATAGGCATAGAGTGTTCTATAAATAGTTGAGCTGGCCAAATTCAGGATTACCTAAGGCTTTAGGGGTTTGCAGTCTCTTCAAACTGCCCCCCTTACTCATAAGTCTATTTAACATGTGAAAGGATTTCAAGGAATCCCATCAGCCAACACTGTGTGGCACACACTACCCTGTCACAAAGCTTTCATCCCAAGTTTCTACAGCCCATGAATGTACAACAGAAGTAGGCACTCCAGTTCAGCAAGTACGTAAGTGCAAATACAAAGAAGAAAAATACCAAGACTGGTACTCAACCCAAGTACTTAATAGCACCAGTGGGCCATTTGAGCTCTGTTCATCTCAGTCCCAGGAACACCTGGGGGGAGGAGGAGACAATAGGGGTTACAGAAAACCTAATGAAATTTATAGAAGCCCTGTGGAGTTGTCTGTAAAGACCAAACCAGAATTTGCAGGGTCAAACACAAAAAAAAAATATTTTAGCTGAAGGACCAGCTCTCATGGCATCAAAGTAGGTTCACTGATACTTAAGAAGCCTCTTGCTGCTGCCAGGCAAAACACATAATTTGCAGTAGTACCTTGTGTGACACTGAAAAGGTTGTTTGGCAAAGCTAAGTGAGAGACTGGTGTACAGTTACCACTTCTTTCTAAAGCACCTTAAAAGAGTTCTGTTTTCCTAGACATGTAACTAGTTTAAGATCTTCTCAAGCTATTAAATTTGGTATCCTAACAGGTAAGTATGCTTGCAAGCATGAGAAAGGCAAGGAATGTGAGAACCAGGAGCACCACCTGTAGGCCAGGCTTGCTGGTTGGTTTACTAAACATGAATTCAGAGTAACACAGGTGAGCAAGTGAGTTCTACCAAGAGAACTTCATTCCTTTGTTGTTTCTTCAGTGTCAGGAAAAAAGGATTTATTTCTACTTCAAGCACTAAGATACAAAGAGAATAAAAACAGAGAAAAGAGATTTTACTTTATATAACAACTACATTTGGGACACATCCTTGAATGAACTGTGACTCTGATGCAGATGGCACAGAGACTATTCTTCCCATTAAAAAAAAAAAAAGGCAACACAAAGATTCTCTCTATCCATTACAGAATTTCAGATGAACTGATTTCATGACCATTGCAGTGTGTGCTGCGATCCGCTGCTATTTCATGACTAGCTTTGTGTAAATAAGGAGGAACACAAAGATTGGTCTTTGAAGAAACTAATTACAAGAAAAATATGACATAAAAACTTATTTCTAACACATGTATTTCCTAATTTTGGGTTCCTTCTTGAAGCATTTCTTCCTGATGCCTTAGATGTGCAACCATTGCCACCAAAAGGAAACATAGGCGAAACAAGATGCTGTTCTGTTAGTCTAACTTGGTCTCATCAAACTGAATGGGGTGATGGTCAGGGCAGTCACTGAATTCAGGGAGACTTCTGCCGCATGGGAACTAGAGAGAGGTCAAAGGAGCAGTGGGGTGCTCAGAAAGGTTCCACAAAGGAGAATCGGCAGAACCTTGCACACAGAAGAAGCCTTTCACAGGAATTCTTCTGGGAGCCAAGCCAGACCCAGGCACTAACTGGTGTATGTCCCCCTCGAGTTCCCTGGCAGTCTAGGGAGAAGATACATAGAAGGGATCGTCCTTATATATGTTATCTGTTCTGTAGGGAAAGCTAAGGATCACTCACACATCCCACTGCTTCCCTCTTTTCTACTGCTTAATCCTTCCATAGGACCCAGCGTAGTCAGGACCAGTCATACATTTTTCCTCCCAAGTTCATCCTGTTTGATGCATAACCTTGAGAATGCCTTTTTTCTTCTACATGAAATCATTACCATCCTGTAAGTCCCAAGACCTAGGGAAGTCTGACCTCCTGGATGATCAGAAAGTGGCTGGAATTGCTCAGACAGCACTAACCACACACTAGATGCGATTAGCAGACAACTAATTTGTAAGCTCAGGATGTCTCATGCTGGCCAGGCAATTCTTACCCTTGACTGCTATAAGAAATACATGAAACCCCAGGCTAGTAAGAAATACAAAGAGCTTTTATCATTTTTTGTAAAGACACTAGACAGGGACTCTGAGGTTCCTTAACAATCCTGCTGCAAACAGCAGATCCTGCAGTATAGGAATGCTGCTCAAAGGAAAGATTTCTGCAGAGGTCTCCCAGCTATGCCCGAGCAATGTGTGTTGAATTCCAGAGGCTTCTTTAAGACAGGATGGGAGGCCGCTCTGATGCATCTGGACTGCACAGATTCTTCTGTTTCCCTTGGTAATTGCAAATCTATTTATGAGCAGCACAAGTTTTTGTTACGCAGGAGAACTGGAAGAGTCAGCTCTTTAGGGGAGTCTTTAGTTACAAAGCACATTTTGAGAGGACTGTTGGCGGAAGCAGGCAGCGGGTGGGAGAAGAGTGGGGAGACTGAACCATGTGATACCAGTTTAGTCAAATATGAGATGCGAGCGAAGGAAGCTGCTCCTTGCAGACTGATACACCAGTGTCCTACTGATTCTGCTCCTTTTAGAAATCTTGTGACATGGTGACAGAACACACTGCAGGGAGACAGCACCCCCTCGTAAAAGAAATCAGCTTCTTTCTCCAAAATCTTCTTTAAAAACAATCTTAAAAGTAGTGTCCCAGTTTTTTTCCAGTTTTCATGTGTCCTGGTGGAAGCCACCCACCTCACTGAAATCCTGTTTGGCAATGGAAAGGGGTGTTTCATGGTGCAAGCAGAAAAAAAAAAAAAAAAAAAAAGAAAAGAAAGAAAGAGCCCAGATTCAAAGGGTGAGCCTGTACAGTGAAGAGTGGTGCTGTCACAAACACCTACATCCACTCTGGCACCAAAACCAGCAGCAGTGTTCCTGTAGTGACCTGCTTGGCTAAACCAGTCAGGTCTCACAGACCACAACAGCAGGACCAGATTGTTTCCAGAGCTGGAACCAGCATTTTCAGAGGGAGCCCCTGCATTGCTGTGCACCTCTGCTCTGGGCAGGAAGAGTTTGAGAGTCAGTTCCAAACTGATGCTGGGTTTCCAGCCTGCAAGTCTGCTTATCCAAGAGTCTTATCTCCAGAGTCATATTAGCCAAACTAAGATAGGAATGATGAAAGCTGAAAGCCTACATGGAATATAAAGTGCAAGTCAAAGAGGTGCTCTAGGGTCTGAAAAATGTGGATGATGAGGTCTGAGAGCAGCTGACAGGCAGAACAGAAGGAAGAGGGGACAAAGAGGATAGTTATAAGAACAACTTGCTGCTGCACCCCAGTTAACACTGTACACTGTGTCCACACGGTGTCCATATTTTCAAATGTGCATAAGACATGAAATTCCCTTTGGAAATGGCACAAGATGCCATCTATCCTGGAACAGCAATCCCAGAGACAAAATATGCCAGAGGACAGATTGTTTTAACAGTTCCACCCTCTGGGACTGAGAGTGCACATTTGGCAAGGGCTACACAGGGTCTAGATGGGCCATTTCTGCTCACACCCCTACAGAGCACTGCTAAGTATTCAGCAAGATGGTACACTGGGGGAGACTCACCAGGATTCCTCTCTTGGATCTGCTTACAAGGTAACGGCAGTGGGCACAAACCAGGTTGAGCATCTTGAGTGCAAACATGCAGCTTGCAGGAGAGGCTGTTCTGCCCTTGTTTTTCCTAGTCCCTTCACTGCTAGTGAGATCTTTACAAGAGCACAGCAACCTCAGTGTGGTACATAACATGTCCATCTACTGCAGCATCCCGGCTCAGGCAACTGCTGCTGAGCGCTTTCAGGGGAAGAGCATTAAGAGCGAGGAAAGTACAGCATAATAACTTTCCCTCTGCAATCTTCAAGCATCGTCTGATTTTGCTATTTCCCAAACCAGAGGTAGTATTTGCAGCTTTGCCTTTAATAGCACTGACAGACTTATCTGCTTGGAATGTCTCTCACTGCTTTGTAAATCAGTTACATTTTTGTTATAGTCAGTGCCTTGCAGCACTGTGTTTCACAAAGCACATGTGTCAAAAGAATTTCCTTTTGCTGGCTTGCTAGGAAATAAAAAAATTCACCTAACCATGGCACCTTCCATAGATCACTGAAGATCTTACACAGCTGTATCAGTCATCTTTTTTCCATGTTGAGAAGGTCAACTTACTTAAACTTTTTTTAGCCAACTGTCCTGATCTGCAATTGTGTGGGCCCTGGTATTGCTACACTCTTAAGTGAAATGAGACGGTCAACACTGCATGACACATGGAAAGGTGACTTCTGGGTGAATGCCTTCACAGTCCTCTGGGAAATACCTCAGCAGCCTCGCTTGATAAATTAGCCTCACTCCACTGCAGGTTTGCCCAACGTAATGGAGTCCTCCTCCCCAAAACTCAATTTCACCTTCAGGATGTTCCCCCCTTGTAAAAGCAAACACCAATCCCATCACTTTACAAGGGGTGTTGCTGACACTGGAAAAGAACTGTGGAAGTAGGACAGGGTAAGGTTTTGGAGACTGCACAGGAGAACAAAGTCCCCAGAACCAAGTCCCCTCCTTCAAGCTCTTATCCCAATCTGACGAGTCAGCACCAGGTGCCTCTCACAGAAAACACGTGGCAGCTCTCCACTGATGAGCAAAGCCATTCCCTTCCAGACCTGGGAACACATTCT
Organism: Lycocorax pyrrhopterus obiensis; assembly: GCA_014706295.1. NCBI lineage: Eukaryota > Metazoa > Chordata > Aves > Passeriformes > Paradisaeidae > Lycocorax > Lycocorax pyrrhopterus. Next base: position 14,396,449 of record JACSVZ010000016.1, on the reverse strand, counting down.
CCTCTCACTCCAGTCAGCCACAGGGGCACGAGTACATATCAGGCAGAACTTGTCTCCAAGTTGTAAAAGCACTTTGGGCTCTGGGATGGTTTTGTGTTCTCAGTTACTGTCTGGTATCTTTTGCCCATCCTGAAAGGGCTAAATTGCTACACCACTTTATGTTCTGGTGCCAGCGGGCTGTGCACAGAGGAAAGCCACCACACCCTCACATCCTCTAAATAACATAAAAGCCTCCCCTGTAAATGCACTTTGAGCTGTTCTTCCAAGCCTCCTGCTTACAGTTCTCCAACACACCAGAAATTCCCTCCCCAGCTGCTAAATTACCAGCTTGCTTTTTGTCCCTTTAGTAGTTGTTTTCTACAAAGGTAAGTCACAGCCAAAGGCAAATCACAGCACTATTCCTTATGAACTGGGCCAGAGCTAACACTGCCCATCCTCAGGGCCTGCCTGTTCTGTAATAACAGCTCTACCTTGCTGCAGAGCAGCAGGAGATTTGTCCTTGACTCAACAATTCTTCACTAAATCATCCAGAAAAGCTAAACTTACATATGGAGTACACATGGTGACTAACAGCCATCAGGGAGTTGATGAATAACCACAGCTGTAATTCATGTCCTTGATTTTCCCTTAAAATCCACCAGACTTGGCTCCTGGGGTCAATGACATGATCAGAATGGCACCCCTTTCAATTGCTTTCATTCTTTTCATCTACCAATAACTAAATCTATTTAGGTTTATACAACGGGACAGGTCAGAAAAAGAGAGAATGAAGGATGATTCCAGGAAACTAGCCAAGCACCAAAAGAGGGCTGGAAATCCTGAGTTCTCTGAGTACAGAAGGAAAGCAGGTGTCTTCAGCAGATTTTCTGAGGCATTTAGTGGAGAAAATTACATGAACTGAATCTTCTCTCCAGCCCTTAGAATTCACTGAACTCCATCCATACAGACCTAATCTGGCCCCTTTGACAACTCCTGTATCCAAACACTGCGAGAAGCCAAGACAGGCCAAATACAGCTGAGACAACCAATGCCAGAAGCACAGTATAATTTTTCTCTTGCATTGGACAAACAAGATGAGGCAGGGAAAGCAGATCCTTGTCATAGAGTGCTGAAATCAAAAAGGCTTAAACAATGCAGCTGTGTCTGAGATCATGAAGCTAAGAGCAAGCTTTCCTGCAGTACTAACCAACTCCCCCCCCCCACCACTGAGAACATGGCCAAAGTCACGTGGAGCTGGATCAAGTCACCTATAGGAGATGCTTCTGCTAAAATGTACATATGTACAGCATCGGCTGTACAAAAATTGCTGGTTGGCTTTGACATTCATGCAAAATTCTTCATCCATATCACCAGGAGAAGTTGATAAAGGCCAAATTTGTTGTTAGCAGAAAACAGAGCAGCTCTCCTGAGGTGAATGGAAATTTCAAGAGCATTTCTCCTTGGTTTCCATGGGAGACATGCAGAGGAATACCTAAGCCCTCTGAACTTGCCTGTCCATGTCCCATTGCTCCTACCATCCTGCCACAGCTTCATCTTGCTGAGGTCCTATTTGACAGCACACAAAAGCCAGCAGAAGTTTCTAACCAAAATCTCAGATTTTACAGCCTTTTTTTTTGCAGCTGAGCACTGTCATCTGTCAAAGAGCACAGCAGGAAGCACTGTGTGGATTCAATCTCCATCAAGCACCAAGCCCACAGCCCCAGCAGCTGTCAAGGATCTCTTATCCCTGCAGCACAGGCAGGGGCCAGGAAGCATGGAACTGAATAATTAGAGTAAAAGAGAAAGGAAAGAGCAAGCACTGCTACAGCAGGCCAGAACCTGGACCACCTTGTGTGAAGGTACACAGTAAAATGCCACTGTCACTTTGGCACAGGACAGCAAAGGAGAAATGCAGTCACCTTAAGAAAGCAACAGTAAGAAGTCACATTGCCAGGTGGCCCTGAAAGATCCAGGTATTGCAACTTCCCTCCTTCCAGTGTAAGGTGTGGACTGGCTGGTGGGAAGGAGGAGCTGGTGGAGCTGGCAGTGCTCACTGGCTGATGCCCTGGAAGCATTTGCAGTGAGATGAGGGCTGTATTTTTGGAGCAGTTCTCTGCTACCAGAACAGGGCGTGAAATGCCCTTTGCACAGAACTCCCATCCCACTTTAGCCACTCTGCTCACTCAGGAGAAATTCCAAGAGAACAACCACATCTGTTGCAGAGCCTTTTTGTGCTTACCTGGAATGAAATAAAGCCTCACACACACATTTATTTAAAGAAAGGCCTGGTGATCTCTCGGCTCATCAGGATGAAAGCTACATTGCAAGGTGAAGGAGGGAGGAGAAAGCAAAATTGTTGCTGATCAAATATAAAATTTGTAAAGTATGTTCCAGGAAGCTGTCCCCACCAATAGCCTATCCCAAAGTAATGTCTCATCTAAAAATCTAGTGGAAAATGGCATAAGCAAGATTTGGGTGCAGAAACTGCCAGAAACTTATGCAAAAGACCTCACAAAGTAGGATTTCAAAATCTTCTTGCAATGAAAAGCTGATGGCAATCAAAGCTCATTCTTCAAATTTCATCTCGTATCAAGGGTGCTTTACCTTCCTGACTCTGAAAGCTCAGGTGAGCAGAATCCCATTCACCAATCCCCCAATGTTTTAGGAAGCAGTGCCCCCAGCCCAAACATACATGAAAAGACAGGCCATGAAATCATAACAATGTCTTCCCGGTTTCATTTTCTCCAGCCATTTTTGCAAGGAGGACAGAGGAAAGGCAGCTACTGCTCAAAATTCAATAGAAGTAGAATTCAATAGAATAGAAAATTCAGTTTGCTGACTTAGCTTTCCCCTGAAAATGTGAGAACTAGAAATGCTTTGTTTACACTCTATTTAACAGAGAACCTCATATCACTCCAGTAATATGCCTTAAGGAAAACCACAGTATACTAGTAGAATTTTCCTACCTGTATTTGAAGTTTCTTTCAAAAATTGAACTACCTTCTTTATTGTCTTAGTGCATAATCTGGATTTTTAACCCTATAAATTCCCTAATATATCTGTACAATCATGAAAAATGCTAAGAAGCTTTGTTCACAAATGATGATAAAGAAATTATGCTTAGAAGAGGCAGGTACATGGAGAATACAGATCCTTCAAATGGATACAGTAATTAGAAATCTCACCTGTATTTTATAGATGTTGCTGTGAAAATACTTTGTAAATTTTCCCTGTGGATATTCAGCTCCTGCAAAGCTTGCTATCCCTTGCATGAAAACACTTTCCAGCACAACATAGATGGATATTGTTTGAATACAGCCCTGCTACACAGCAAGTAACGAATAACACAGTGCTTGCTGGCTTTCCACTGACAGCTGGTCCCCACACTGTGATTAACAGACAAAGAAAGAAGATTGCAGACCTCCTAAATTTGCTAACACAGTCTTCGGAATTAATTGCATGAGGTAGAAGTGGGAATATGAGGGTGTGAGCTGGTCCTGTAACAAGGATGCTTGTCCCTGAAGTCAGACAAAGCTGATGTACAGCTCATAGCCAGCAGAAATCTGAGCACAATCCTACTTGTTTGTTCCTGGCTGCACTTTAGGAAGGGGCTGGAAGACAGAGACAGAAAAATACTGGTTTGTAGCTGAAGCTAATCAGCACCAAGGCACAGATCGACCACTGAGCTGCACTGCTGCTCTGGCTGGCATTGTTCTACTTGTGCCCAGGTAGACCTGCCTTGGATGACAGGCTGGGCCCAGATCTGAGGCCCCTGAGCTGCTCTGCTCTCCTTGGCTGAGACACAACCCACAGGGAGGAGTGTAAAAAGACCTTTCAGATTTCCTTCCCCACTTGATGGGGTTTGGCACACTTCCTAGTTAAGCTCAGGTATCAGGCAGCTCTTATCCACATAAAATAGCCCAGAGCCTAGAGCATAGCCCAGAGAAGGGCAAAAGTATGTCAGTTCCCAAACAGTCACTGGCATCCTCTGCCTGTAGATAGAGGCACCACTAGGAGGACCCTGCAAAATAGAAATTGTTGTTAAAACACAACACCCTGCCCCAAATTATATCCTGAGTACTCAGAAATTAAGCCGGAAATATTCCAACGAACTTTGTGGTTGAGGAAGAAGCAGCACTTTACCCCTTCCCAGAGAGATGGCTTATGAAATCATGATGCTGCTAAAACATCTCTTTGCTTTCCCAAGCTGAGGACATTCTACTTTGTTGCTGGTTCTTTAGATCACCATATTGAGCTTTAAATCTTACTTCAAACTTCACTGCCGCCTTAACGAGAAGGCAGGAAACATTCCGCCGTGCTGTGGGTATGTTCATTGTCCTTCCGTGTAAAAGGTCCCGGGGAAGTTGTGGCAGCTCCAGCAGCAGCGGTGCGTGCGGTGCTCTCTCCCGGCAGCAGATGGCAGGAGCGCACCGGCGTGCGCGGCCGCGGGCTCGGCAGCGGAGCGAGAGCCGCATCCGGGCGGGACACACCGGGAATGCGCTCCCGCCGCACCGGGACAAGGCGCGCAGACACACACACCAGCATGCCTCCCCACCACCTGACAGGGCTTACAGTGGAGAGCAAGCCAGCTCTGACACAATTAGAGCTTTGAGACCAGCACCAGGCTAGCAAACCGCATTCGCTCCATCATTTTCACCGGGCGTACGCCAGGAGTCCTCTGGTACCAAACAATGTACGGGGCTGGGAGCGAGATGCAGCTTTAAGAGAGGATAAGCCAGAAGATAGACACCAAACCTGTCTACAAATCCTATTTAATGCCAGATTTTCAGCTTGTGATGACTGAAGGGAAAGGCCAGCATTTTGTCTAAGCCATCTGTACACAGCTCCTTTTGTGTCGTTTCTCTTTGAGTATTTATGCCACTTTGCACAGCAGCACAACTGAGCAGGCAGTGAGCACCACGGCTTCAAAGGAGAACAACTGCTGTTTATAGAAGCACTGTCAAGAATTTATTGCTAATGCATTTTGATATGTTATGAAAAGAGAATGAATCATTGCAGGTAAATTTAGTTCAAAAATTAGATTTTCTATTTCTTCATCGAAAACCAAGTAAGCTCTCAGCAAGCACAGAACTGCACAGGAGCAGTTTTGTGTTCAATGGAAACAGGTACTTCAGTTTAAGGACACAGCCCTCCAGAGAGTTGGATTAAAGGTGAAATCAACATCTAGCTAATCAGTTTCCCTTATTTATTTTCATCAGAACAGAGTGAATACAACAAAAGTAATCTAGGAGCATTCAAAATTAAATGCAAAGGGGATCATCTAGGAATGCACATACATCCATGTGTATTTGAAGAGCAGGGCTGGGATTTTGGAACTGTTTCAGGGCAATAAACAGAGAGCCTATCTGGAAATGAGGGAGGAGCAGAAAGCATTAAGAAAAAACCCAACAAAAACAGCGTTCTTGTAAAGTCCTGTTTGCCTATTTTAATCCAGTGTATAAAATTTCTGAACTAAATAAATTTCAAATGCACCTAAATAGCAGAGACAAAGGAAGCTAAAACCAGCTTCTTAGTCAATGGAATTATATTCCTATTTTGTCAGTGTGACTTCTCAGAGATTTAAAATACAGACCCTCCCTCTGTGAGCGATGTGCTGCAGAAGTTACAGCATTAACTGTAATAGTTAGGTTACAGCATGACTCCACCTGTAGGGCCAAGATCCATCAAACTGTCCATGTGTCAGCTGAGTTATGGGCTAGTGAAGGAACAAATCCAGAGTGGGACGCGGGTGTGCTTAATGCAGCCTTAGACGTGTGTGCTCGAACAGATAGCTGTGAACATATGGCAACACAGAACGTATCTGGGATGAGGGAGCATCAAAGGAACAAACCCAAGCATCCTTTGAGTTTACAGAAATAGCAAACTACCAACACAAGCACTGTGTTGGTAACGCTGCCACTGTGTGAACTACAGCACCATGCCCAGCAACAGCATCAGCTCTCGGGGGACTGGGTGCCTCCTAGACACTTCAGAAGCTGCATCTAAATAGCTATTGTCACACCCACACTGTAGCTGTAGGCCAGCAAAAACCTTAATGGAGGACACAAACATATTTTTTACCCCAGAACACTCCCCAGCCTTTGAACACTGCTCAGACACTGTCATAGGAGACACTGCTGGGGTACCTCTCTTGCTGGCTCCAGACACGCACATCCAGAAGCAACCCACCAGAAAGCCCATTTCAAGCTTCAGAACTGATTTCCAAATTTTGGAACATAATCGCTGGACAGGACAGTGATGCAGGATGTCCTGTCATGTTCTTCCCCCCTGCCCCCAACCCCATATTCAGTCAGAAGTCTGGAAAAAGGGAGGTGGGTGGATAACTAAATCTTCATACCCATTTTCCCACTCCACTCCAGTTAAAAGGAAAGGGTCCAGCCCCAGAAGTCATTGTGGGGGACAGGTCATTTGTTGCAAGGGGGCTGGGTGGAGGTCCAGTTTAAAGACCACAGGAGGAAATTCTCTCCTTTGGGAAAGTCAGGGTAGCAGGGACAACAAAAGGAACACGTCTGGAAAATAGCAGAGAAGCAGAAAAAGTGAATGAAGTGGCAAACAGAGCCCACATACGGCCATAAAACTTGCAGATTCCATGAATACTTGTCGAATCCAATGGGATGCAGTCTGGGTTTAAAGCAAAATTGTGACAGTTCAGAAGACACACACAGGTTTTAAGCATTGAACAGCAACATTCACTAGAGCTCCTTGACTTTGTTACTCATTCTGCCAAGGGTACATGAGCTGGGCATGGAGCAGAGAGGGGCCAGAGATTCTGCAATTCAGAGTCATGCTTTTGAAAGCCCAGAGTATTTCAGCTCTGAGGCCTGAGACCAGAATTTGTGTAACAGAAGAAACAAATGTGGAAACAAGTGACGCAAAGACTGCTTACAGCAGGGAGGAAATGCAGGAATTGGGCTTTGGGGGAGCCTGCATTGCTAAAGAGCAATCGCTTGATTACACGAAGGACGAATGCTGGGAGGTGTCTGACTCTCCTGCCTGCTTGAGATGCTCAGCACACAAATAGCCCTGGCTCAGTGAGCCCCAAACCACAGCTGCATTCCCCACACCAGTGGCTGAAGTGAGAGCAGCCTCTCTCACCTATTTCTCCTCCTGCTCAACTGAGCTGAGCTGAATTTGTGATCATCACGCAAGCCTTGTATCCCTTGCAAGCTGAAGCACTTTTCCTGCTTTTCCAAACACGTCAACTAGGATCAGAGGCTGCTCTGCCAACCCTTGTGTTCAAAACCTGGAGCATGGACTTGGCCCACGGAAACATGGAAGGAACATGAGGTCCATTGCTTGTCCCCAAGCTACAAGCTGCCAGACTGCCTTCCTGACTTCCTTCCCCTGCTCAGAAACAAAGCTGGAATTCTCACAGCATCATCTACTGGCTCCAGAAGCTGGAGCTTTAATGACAGCATAAAATTTAATATCATACTTGATCAAAAAGAGAAACAAAAAATGTGATTATAAGTTGGCACCACTGCAAGGCGCTCAGCTGGTATTTTGCCCCCTGCACTAGAGAATGGCAGGGGCAAGCCCAACCACTAGAGACTTGCACAAATACAGCTCAGGTGTAAACCCCCTTGGCCCCTCACTGCTCAGGGCAGAGTTGGTGTGTGATGGTGGGAGCCAACCTCTCTGCTACCTTGGCAGTGGCATGACATGCCAGCAGCCTCCAGGGTAACAGAGGAAGACATTTTTTACCTCTTCTCTATTGCTTCAAATGTGTGACTCCACACACCACCCCACTGTCTGCCCTTCAGGGTCACACACATACACCATTGAGGCAAGGGCTAGGACGGTCAACCACACTGCTGCCAGCATGGATGCTCTTTCCATTTTATGTCTTTTAAAAGCTGTTAACTTGAAGCAGAGAGAAAAAGAATCAATAAACTGAGGAGCTGCAATCTCTTTTGGGTATCTTAAGAGCCTGGCTTTTGGCTATTTTCAGCAAATTAGTGTGGGGCTCTTACACACTTATTTCTGCTCTCTGCGAGGTGAAAGCAGGACGGCCGCCAGCTCTGTGACTCATACAAACACAGGGGAGGAAACATAAAACAAGCTGCCTGCTTGCTCTTTCCCAGGGTTTACTCACACCCTTTGTAACTATTTGATGTGCCTGCTCCAGCGCATCCGAAGTTGCAGCACAAGAACAAGCAGGGCTGGGGCTGGGCTTCAACAGCTTTTGCACAGAATTGCTGCCAGAGCCCCATCTCAAACTTCCCACTGAACAGAGAGAAGAAAATAGAGATCTGTCTGCACTTTTGAGACAGTAGCTCGCAACAGTCCCTGGCAGCTGGACAGAAATAACTGTTATGTTTTGTTACAAACCATTTTTGGCTAGGACACACAAGAAGATCCATTCTCATCCATCACCTCCATGTACCAACCTAACAAACACTGACAGAGCTGTTCCTCCCAAAGTCTCCAAATCCTGACCCATAGACAAGTATTTGTATTGGATTCAAGTTCAGGCACTCGGCAAAGATGTGCTGGAGGTGCTTGACAAATGTTCAATATTTATTATTTGGCCTTATTGCCAATTCTTGTCTTCTGTCTTTTTCTGAAGATCCAAGTTTCTGGAGTCCTAAGGCAGGGCAAAAGTCTCAGCTTAAATTTACATAAAGAAATGAGCAATTCCTATCCATCACAGCTGCAAATAACCAAAAATACCCTGAAGGAGATGAGTCTCACTTAAAAGCAGAAGAAAACAGAACAGAAATAAAAATACACCAAGAGCTTTTAATTTTAGAGTCCAACTCAGCTTCTGAATGCCTCAAGTTTAGCAAACCAGCTCGCTGCTATTCCCTCTAAGCTTTCCTTTGGATGGCTGGCATCAGCTCTCACTACAAATTTATTGAGTAAAAAAATGATGAAGCAAAACCCACTGGGTTTCATATAGGGAGATGGAGAGATGGCACTGAGGAAAGGGACAGAGGGATCCCATGTATTGTTCCCCGGGATAGTGATGTCCTGGGAAAACACTCCAAAAAGGAATCTGCCTGCAGCCCTAGGGGTGGCAGGGGCAGGGTATATTCTTCCCTGGACAGATAGCTTCCTCCTCTGGAGCGCAGGAGTGCAGTGCATCTTTTCCCAGCACCTACTGGCCCCTGTCTTGCTGTGATCTTCTAAGTGCCCACTTTCACATCACAAACTCTGCTGGATTTCTAATATCCCTTCACAGTTCTTCCACACAGGCAAGCTCCCTCCAGACTCAAAGCAAAACAGCAGCAATGTACACTTGTACTGGAGGTGTTAGAAACACCACAGTGAGCAGGGAAGGAAAGCTCTGTTCCAGGGACCACTTCCTGCCAGGTCCTGCAGTGCAGCACAATTTGGGTGCCTCTGCCAGGGACAGTAGCAAGAGGCTTCCAGGAGCTTAGAGAGCCCTCACTTGCTCACCAGCTTTACTGCTGGGCTCCCCACTTGCTTCCCTGCTCAGCGTGAGTTAATTATTCTCACCAGAGCACAGTGCTTGCCCCACTGGGCCATCTGGAAGAAGCATTCACACAGGGCAGTGCTGTGACTTGGTGCAAAGGAGGACAGAAAAGCACGTTGAGTTCAGCGGTTCTTCTAAGGCAACACACACCAGCATATCCAAAAGCTGGCTCCTGCCTTCCCTTCCAGCTACTGTCACAGCTCTCACAACCACACACACCACACCAGGCAAGGCTCTGTCTAGGGCTCTGCGCACCTCCAGGCTCCTCCACCTTCAGCTGATGACCCAGAACATCCCCTGGGACACTGACCAAAGGAAGGAGACAAGCCTATCAGCACCCCACTTCACTCAGCTCTCAGGACTGCCAGACCTCTGCTGATACCCAGAGCCCAGCAGCAGCAAACCTCTGCAATGCCACGCTCTAACACCAACAGCTGCAGCCTTCATTGCTGCCTGAGGATTATCCTCCTCTGACCCCCTTGCAGCTCCTCTCTGTGATCTGCCCACCTCACTCCACAACTTGGCACAAGACCAGGCTCCCCCGCCTCCTATCGCCGTTACTCCATCTGTCCAAGTCCTAGTCTTTTTCAGCACCCATCTGATGCACCAGGGGCACAGCCGCTCAGCCCCTGAGCCTTCCACCCATCAGACACCTCCCAAAGGGCTCCTCAGGGGCTCACAGATAAAGACAAAATGAAGTTTTGAACGCCATGCTCCTTGAGACCACTCATTTTTCCTTCCCCCTCATCTGTGTGCACACAGGGAGCCAAGAGCCTCACTCCCTCGCTATTTCTGGATGTGGGCAGACCCTCCTCTGCCTCTGCTATTAAAGATGTCTGACATAGCAGACAGGCCAGCGCCTGGCATTTGGTTACCTTTCAGGCTCTCCGTTTAGCTTCTACCCAGAGATAACAGATCCCTGCCAAGAAACTTAGTTGTCAAGGAGACCACTTTCAAACAACAGTTTGCTAGAAACTATGTTATTATCTAGGGTAACACATCTCCACTGTGGAGCACTAGGGTTAACTGCCTGCTAGCTCTGCCTTAGTTAAAATACAGCCTCAGAGAGAGAGAGAAAATCAAAATGAAGTTGGCAGCATAACCGAGTCCCAAAGTTCATAATTTCACATACATACAGGATTCTCTGGAGGCAAGGCAAGGTCACCAAAGCGAGCTGTGCTCCTCCTAGTGTCATGGCTCCGCCTCCCCCTCGCTCTCTTACACTGATTTTATAATCCAAATTCAAGCCAAAATGCAAAGAAACAGATCCTAGCCTTTCACTGACATTGACTGTGTCTCCTCTGAGAACTACATATTTCAGGTGGCAATATTTAACCTAGAAACAAATGAAAGCAGAAGCAGCTGTACAGGGAGAGCACAAGACCAGACAGGTGGGTTGAGATGGTGCTGAGCAGAGGGCTGGCAGGCGCCTAATGAAAGATGTAGCCGAAGGGCATGCAAAGAGTTTCACTCCATGGATGTAGTTTTCTAGCTCCCACTGCATGTTTCCTTCCAGCCCTGGTAGAGGACAGATCTCTAGGGCAACAAAAGCTCCTTTTTTATTTGCCTCTGCCTTCAGCAATAACAATTCCTATTTTCTCTGTTTCCTTCTTCAGACACTGAGTTAGCTAAGAGGGAGAAATCTGCCACTCCCACCCCTCTTACATTACAAATAAAGCTCCCTCACAGCGGCATTATGAGCTACCAATAACTTCACCAACAGTGAAAAGACAGCCAGAGAACAGCAGCCAGGAACAAAGAGTGCATGTGGGTAATAGGAAAGAGTTACCCTGCACGTAATCTTCAAAACCAGCCAGAAATGAAGCAGTTGCAGGAAAGAAAGGCATTTGCAAAACTACCAGGTGTCAGCTGATCTATTTCTAATTGCCTGAAATGACAGCTCCTGACAGCATAAAGCTAATCTTACATCTCTGGAGAGGAGTTTCAAAGGTAGGAGATATTTCCTGGCATGGGGAAAAAGCTGAGCTGGGAATTCAGGTTATAAGGCACATAACAGAGTGGGAGCCATTTTAAGGCCTTCAATCACTTACTACAACACAGAGCTTTATTTGGTGCAGCCTCTTCCGTACAAAACACGTAAAAATAGCAACTGGTGAGACATGAAAATCAGAGATAGCGGGCTTGTGCCAGAGACATTTAAGGGCAATGATGATCTGCTGTTATGGCTTCAAGGAGTGATTTAAGACTCCATAATTAATTCTTTGCTCTACGCTGGCCATGAATGAGGGGCAAAGTACCAAGGGTTATAGTTCCATCTTCAAGATAAAGCAAGCCTGAAAATGCACTGGATGTAAAGGAACAAAATTTAGCAAAGAACTCGGAATACGAAGTTGAGAGTTTCATTCCGTACCAAGTTTTTGCTCAGCCTCCTACTGTAACAAAGACCTAGACAGTCAAGCTTCTTATGCAGTTTGTCTAGAGATGAAATTCAGCACCAGTTTATCACATGGCAAAGTCTTCTCTGAAGAACCTTCCACTAAAAGAGCAGAAAGTATTAGCAGGTAAATTCTTTTCACTATATACAGTTACTGAAATCTGAATTCAGCCTGCTGGGTCAAACTAAAGATTACAATAAAATTTTAAGCCTCAAATTTCTTTTCTCCTTTTTTTTTTTTTTCCAGGAGACTGGTCACTACATTTTCACACTTTCTTCTCAATAATGTGCATTTAGGATCTCTGTCGATTTGTATAAACTCTAAAAATTATCACACTGAGAGGCCCTCTATACCCCCAGCACCATGGTGAACGCATGGTGACTCCCTTAACCTAAGTGGTATGTTGTTACCTTGGGAAAAAAGGTTCACAGCCCAGCACCAAAAGACCATTTGGTCCCTTATTGGGGCACTGGAGGCCCCTAGAATTAATGCTGAGTGGAGGGAGAAAGTACCCTTAGAGAGGAAACAGCAACTCCAGAAATATGTCTCCAGTGAAACAGTGGGTCTTGAAAAAAAAACTGGAAATAAAAGGTAAAATGCTGTGCTGAATTCTGTGTTTTTTAAATATCAAATAAATCCACAGAGCAGTACAGAAGACAGAAATCCACTATGGCCAAGATTAAAACATTCTGAAATTTGACTTCCTTTGCAGTTGAAACAAAGGACATAAAACTTCTGAAGTTATTCACAAGAGGAAAAATCTAAAAATATTTCAGGTACAGCAAATAGAAAGTACACAAAACATTTAAAAAACTTCAAGTGTTCTGTTCCAGAAAAGAAACATCAATTCTCATTATCTTTCCTTTACCATGGAAAATGAGGGCAATGCAGTCTTGTGAGTTACCCCACTCAGATGGAAAATGATCAAAGGTTTTTGCTACAGCTCTGCTTATCAGGTGTTTAAAACAGCTTCACCCATGGCCTTTGCCTTCCAGAGCAGGATGTTCTGGACGGAGAGGCCAAACCGTTGGCCAAGAGCAGCAGAGGCAAACTTTTCCTTGTTGGTAACTGGTAGAGGACACGTGTGTGCACAAGGGAGAGGTGGTGCCCATGCAGACGGACAGGAGCGGGATTCCATCCGACAGCACCGGAAACCCACAGCCAGGCCTGGCTGCCCCAACACGCACAGCACAAAGGCAAACAAGCTGGAACCCAGCCGGGAGCACTCTGCCAAAGCTGTTCGCCAGAGGGAAATCCCAAAAGACTATGGCCTGGAGCCAAGGATGTGGGGACAGAGAGTTAAAGAAGTCCATCTAAAGCTGACTGAATTTCCTTCTCCTCCAATTGCTCTGCAGTGTCCTCAGGACCGACGGAACAAGTGTCAAGGATGAGGAGTGGAGCTCCTTTGGAAAAACCCAGGAGAATGGACAGAAGTATTTGTGAGGGTTTCTCACCCTCAACACAAGCCACTCCTTGCTTTAATGACAAATGACCACACAGACCACTATTTCCACACGAAAAAATGCCAGTGTCTTGTGCACCTAAGTGACATATATGAGCAGCTGCACCACTTAAGGACTTAGGAAAGATTTGGTGCCAAGATGGACACCAAGCAGCTGGTTCAGGACCACGAAACAGGACTGGATTTTCCACAGAGTGGGAAAGGACCCAGACAATCCAAGTAATTTCTAATCTGGGAAAGTACAACAAAACCAGAGAGTTTGGTATCCACAGTTCACACCAGGACTTGGCCCCCTTTGCTCAAAAAAAGCCCTAGAGATACTCAAACAGAAAGAAATGAGACAGGAAGATCAACCAAAACCAATTAGCAGACTCCAGCCAGAAGGCAGAATTATCCTTGCCATTACTGGCATGCTGAATTTCAGCTGCAGATGAAGGCTGCAAACTTTGACAGTAGGAGAAAACCAGCTTCAGGGCTTCCAACAGGCGGGTCCCAAACCACATAGTTAGATTTATTTAACAAACAAAATACACTACAACTAGCATTTTCTCTTATCACTGTTAGGTGGGGATTTTCCAGTTTGGTTTTTTTTAACTCTTTGTAGTTTCCTAAAAAATTCCAGGGTAGGCACTGACTTTCTTAGTGAACATACAGCCTCCAATAAGCTTGTTTCTCCCATCCACCTTTCACAAGCCCTGGAGCAGTTCCTATTCTTTTTTAAAGTTAATTGAGTTGGGCTGAATGAGCAAGATGTCAGTCAGCAAAGCATCAGCATGTTCTGAGGGCTCAAACATCCAGAGGGGTGGGGCAGAAATGAAGAGTTGAAAAGGATGTGACATATCCATCCCCAGGACTCAACAGATCACTGTCATGAGATACCACTGGTCTTTCTTTCCATGGCCAGTTATCCATGCTCATGCATATGTGTGGGCAGACACCAATCCCCTTTCTCAAGAAGCAGAGCAAGTAGTAATCCCAAAATAGCTCCACTGAGGTCCAAAAGATTTCTCCACGAGTAAGGTACAACTCAGTGAGAGCAAGAACATCAAAGATAGCCTATAGCAAGTCTGTAGCTCTCCTATCCTGGATTGATTTATTAATTTCTTCTGTGCTGGTGATTATAAAGAGGGGGAAGGGGATGAGGAGACAGAGACAAGGCCCTTGTGTGCAATGAAATTAAATGCACAGCAGCAGCCATCATTAATGATGCATTATGGAGTAACAAAGGGAGCCTGGTTGATTGACACTCCCTAACAAGTTGTGTATAATAAACACTTCTCTCTAAACAGAAGGTTCCTGATTATGGGATATGTTCCCCCTCATGTTAATGACGATGTTTATTGTCATAAACGCACCCCACTTGAAAGGGAAGAGGCACCCAAAATAAAAGGAGGATTGACTGGGAGATGCTTGACTGAAGAAGCCACTAGGCCACCTTGCTGAGATCTGTACAGAGCAAAATGCATGAGGCTGAGAAGTCATCCAGGAAAATAAGTAGCTGCAAAACAAGTATGAAGATCAGGGGCACGGATGCTCTGGATTTAGCTTCCTCAGAACAGGATCTGGACTGTATTTTTATGATCTTCTCTAAACAGATGAGTATTAGTGTAGAACCTTGGTTCTACTGCACATCAGCTTCTACACAGAGCACAGAAGCTGCCTGGGGAGCCTGCTTGGGGGTACAGGCAGCCCTGCTCACCCACATGCTCAGAGGAGCACCCCGACACAGGAGACAGGCTGCTTTCCTTCTCTCAGCACCAGCCTGGCTAAGGGGTTGATAGAGCAGACCTGGAGCGTCAGCACTTAACCAGGACTGCCCACTCTGAACTGGTGGGGATCCAGCCAGTTCATTCTGACACATTCCTGACCCTCAGGATCTCACTTGCCCTCAACAGCTTGTCCTTCTCTCCCCTGATAACTTAATGCAATCACTGTTATCTCCATCCCTCATTCCTCTAGCAGAACTCTCTTACTCCTTCCATTTGACCCTAAAGATAAGAGGCTGCACAGAGCTCATGACAGTCCATGGGTGACAGACTACAAGCCACTACTGGCTGGGTTCAAGCCACAGACCCTCAAGCAGGTGGAGTCCAAGCAAAGGGCTGTAGGCTCCTCAGAGGACTAGGACACATCCCAGGCCTCTCAAGCCATGCAGAACTGCACCAGTTCAGATTTCCCAAACCCTGTCTCACCAGCAGAAAATTTATCTCCAGTAGAAACAGGGTCATCTAGTGAGGGACAGAATTCTCTTAAAGGGAGGGTTAACTTCATTGCAGGGTTTGAACACCTTTTGCTCCTCAGGACTGAATCCAAAATGAAATGGGATGAAAGGTAACAAGCTCAAGAGAAGCAGAGGGATTATTCCTAACCAGAAGTGTTCACATTCAGAAATGCATCTGAGCAAGCACCCCAAACAAGCCCATTTCCAGACAGTTCTACAGGGCAGAGGTTAGGCCCTGGAGTATGTCATGTGGAAGGTTGCTGGCAGACATTGAACAGAGGGTGTAAACTCTGAGTTTCCCAGAGAGCAATTAAAAGAGAAAGGCAGGAAATTTGCAGCTCTGTAATTAATGCCAGTGAGAAGTCAGAACAGAGGGTGACATCACCACAGCTAATTACAGCTAGGGGGAAGGGCAGGACTAATCGTTATCCTGACCCTGTGATCCATATCTGACTTGCTTCAATTGTGCTCCTGGCCAGACTTCCCAGGATGAGCATGATTCCCATGGCATGTCTTTGGCTCTGTTCATGCCAAGCACGTGTGAGGCTAGACCCCCATATATTTCACATAGTTATTAAAAGGGAGAGTAGTCAGGAATGAGTCTGGGGACAGATCATAGGGCTGCCCATGGGTCTTGCAGCAAGACTGTCCCTTAAAGCTTCTGCTGTAAGAAGATCCTGTAAGGCACCGAGGAGCTTCCAGGCCTGACCTCTCTTCCCCTTCCCGCATTTAACTGCCCAAATCCCTTTTTCCACACCCACCCCAGAGCTGGCATTAGTCCAGCAGTCAGAAATAAGTAGACATCTGGCACCAAATGCCAGTGAAGCACTTCTGCACTCCTTGTGCCAAGACAATTCTCCCCAGGCTGTCACCATCGGTGGCCTGGAAGCTGCTATTTCCACATGCACACAGGGGATGGACAGCAGGGCTCTATAGCTCATTGCCATTGCTGGGTAGATGGGTCACAGAGCAACAAAAGCCAGAAAAGGCAGGAGTTGCTTAAGGGAGGTCCGCTCTCATTTGCCAGCCACACCTGGGAAGACACTATTGATACATCTTGCTGTCCTGATGCTATCAGTGTTCTGGGAGGAGCCCATGAAAGGAACTCTGCACCACCATAGGAAAAAGTCAAAGGTATATCCAGATCTGAAAAGCAATTGTTGTAGTGCTACACATGGTCACTAAAACTTCAGGGTACCAAATTTTCAGCCATGGTCTTCAGCTGCCCTGTTCAGCCATTGCAGCGGATCCTCACGATCTGTTCAACCCTCTGACTCAGTGGTATTTAGCTCTCCCACTGCCATGCAAAAAGATACCAGAAGATTGACAAGTGGTCTGCAGAAATGCAACACTACAGCAAAAAATCCCTGTGAAACAGGAACCAAAACAAGGCAGCCAGCATACTGTAGCCTGTGCCCTCCACCACCCTGAAGGGACACGCATCCACTCTGCCATGTAAAGGAAATGATTTCCGAGGTTGTTTCAGTGAAATGGCCTATCAGTAGTGGGAGCTGTTAGTTCCAAGGAAAACTAAACAAGGTCAAAAATTAACCAGATAGAAAAAGAAAAGCTACATCCAGAGGAAAGGGAAGGGGAAGTTGCATCGTCTTGGTTTTATTAAGATTGTTCTTTATAGAAAATGTGACGTTAATATGTGGAGTAACTATTTTGGCATTGCGTGAAAGCAGCAGGCTCAGCACAGAAGCAGAGAAAGTAACCAGTTTCTGATGAACTCTTCAGGGTGAATCCAGTGCAGAAAGTTAAACCTGATAGCATAAAGAAAGGATACCCACCGTACAGAATTTCACTTTGAGTCTTGATATAGGAGGTGTTAGTAACACACAAAAATTATTTTTAAATGCTTTTCTAAATCACTGTGTAAATGAAGCCTACCTGCCAAAAATATTTAACTATTATATTGAAATATTGTCAGAGACTGCACATATGATACGTTAGTGAAAATTTCTTGGTAGCATTTAGATACGCTTCAATAATGCTTCAAAGATTAAAAACATGATGGCAATCTACAGCGTGGCTTCAAAGTAAGACATCAGTCAGTTTATACAGAAAACCACAGTAACAGACCTGTAATACCTAACTGCTAGTCTGCAAAGGTTCATTACAAATTCCTTTTAAAATCTTTCTCACATCCTTCTCCCCTTTCCCTATTCTTGTTTTCAAAAAGACTGCAGGAATCCCCTGGATTAAGGGAGAACTCATAGTCCAGTAGCATGCAATACTCAGTCAGTCCTAAGGCTATTACAGCTCACTGCTCCCATGCAGAGATAAGCAGTGGGTTAGAAAAATATCTGAGCAGTTCCAAACATCAAGATGATTTCACACCTCGATGGAAAATATGCAGGCTAATATTGCAGCAGTCATTATGGCATCCAGCATACAGTCATGCTAAAATCCACAGAAGAATATAGCTACAATCCTTCATAGGATTAGAAGACTGATCCATACACCACTGAAACCAATAAGATTTTTTTCCATTAAGTGGGAAGTGAGTTGCATCCTATAAAACATTTACTCCATGAGTTTTCATGAGACACAGAAGTGCAGAACAGCTCCACTGTCAATGCCAAGATACACCAGCACACAGTGATTTGTAATGCAGACTGCACGTGCCTATTTTCTTTCCCACTAGAAGGGAAGAGCTGATTACAGAATGGGGTAGGTAATGAGGTTACACTGCTGGGCACCGCAAATAATAAATAAACAGGAATAAATACATGAACTTATGACCATCTAAGAAATAAAGCTAAGGTAAAATCAATAGCATCACTTTTGCATATGCCAGAAAGGTCATGCCTGCAGCTTTTGACAACAGTCACATGTTAATGTGATGTTTTGAGAAGACAGTTTAGATGATATATATAAGCAGTCCTAGCAGAATGCAACAGTTCTAAAAGAGCTCTAAGCGGCAAGTTTTTGTAGCATATAGACTAGTATTTTATGACCTCTGAGCATACAGGCTTCTAAAGTCATAGAAACACACTACGGCAACCTAACACATATGTATGGCCTTAAAAATCAACCCAGCCATCTGTGTCACTTGCTGTTGGAGGTGAAGAAGCTGACCCAGTGCGTGTTTCAAAGCCTCACTCAAAGCTCCATGGTGGGTGCTAAGGCGACAGGGGCAGAGCGAGGGCTGGGGCATCACAAATAGAACTGGAATAGAAACCCAGCAACGTGTATGTGTGGTGTGGGTGTGTGGGGGGGTGTGTGTGTGTGTGAAGAGTTGGCTAGAAGGAAAAAAGCCAGCACTGAACATTGTCAGGAGGCCTTCACCTAACAATCATGGCCAAAAGGTATCCAACTGCAGCAGATTTCCAACTTGGGAAGTCTCTCTTTCCACCCTGAAGTTTTACAGAATGGACACCAGAGCCTGAACTTCGCGCCATGGAAAAAGCCATTTCAACAGAAATCTAATGAATGGCTGATGACACTCTTGTCTACTAATAAATATTAGATAAAACTGATGAAAAGCAATTAGCAGAGAGGATAGTGGATGGAGGAGGGGAAGGTAGAGAAACACACAAGCAATCAGGCCCACAAAGAGCTGTTCATGTTTGGTCACAACATTTGTTCCAGCAAAACAAGCTTTGTGAATTACATGTTTTGGATCAAAATCCTTCAGAAAGACTGTGCCCCACAGTCTGCTACAGAGCACATCCCTGGCTGATCTCAGAGAGAAGGACCTCTGTTGTACAAGCCACCCATTCAGACACTGGCCAAACACTCAGCAGCATTACCTTGTTGTTAGCAGAACTCTTGAGTTCCATATCCAAACCCCTTGAAAAAGAGGGTCTGAGAAGGGGGGTAGATAATATACTTTAAATTCCACTGCTATGAGTAAGGGTTGTTTCAGAAGTCAGAAAACATGCATTTATCTCTTTAACACTTGGATATTCTTTTAGTCAAAGTGCTGGAGACAAGGGCTCAGCAAATGAAGAAGGAATGAGAAGGTATCGAGCTGCAAAATACAATGGCAGCCACATCAAAGAAGCTCACACGAGTGAAAAAAGCCAGGCAGCTGATCTGTCTGCACAACTGAATGGCTGTACCATTTATTTTTAAACACTGTTATTGCTCATGATACTTGCATCTACTTTTCCTCTCTCACCCACACTGGAGCAGCTGCCCTGCTTGTGTGAAAAGGGAACTTGTGAGCACCAGCACTCATTAGGATGATGCCTCACACAAGCAGGCTCTGACTGGGATGCCAGTGCGACAAGTCTGTGCGAAAGGGAAAAATGACAGGGGGGGAGAGAGATCGTGGCAAAAAAACAGTCAGTGTTCAACAACACTAGAAAAACAATTCAAGATCAGTTCATCGACCACAGACTTCTTGACAGTGAGAAGGACTAGAAACTTCAAAGGCAAGTGTGAAAACGCAGGGTAGCCTAAGAGTAGCCTACAGCAATACCTCCTCTGACACACCTTCCCCGGCTTTCAGCAGTGTGTGGCTTAGAGGTTTCTGCATGCAGCCTTGTAAATGCTAAATAGTCACTTGACAGGCAAATTGTCTTTGAATTTGCACAACTCCTTTTAAACCCATTTGTATTTTAACCTTTGTGTGTCATGGGGCAACAAGCGCTGTGCTGCAGCTATGGGTCATGAGAAATGCTTGCATTTCAGTGGCCATCTGCTAAGTTTATTGGTGCCTGTAATTCTTCTGCAGGATGTAAGACAATCAAAATTCATATCAAATCACCCTTTCCACCCCACTCACTGTCGTTCCTATCAGGTGAAAAAGGAGTAAAGCACATAGGGGAGACTCCTTCTAGATTGCAGTTGAAAATGCCATGAGCCGGTTCATTATTTGAAGCCTGAAGGAGTATCTTAACAGTTTGGGCTGCTCTATGGCTGCTTTAGAAGGAAAAGAAAGATTATATACTGACCCAGGCCTGATGATCAGAAAAAAAATCTTCACTACCAGGCAGTGACAAGTCTGGGCAGAGTGCTTCTGTAAATGGTATGAGTATTATCAGTTCAGACAAGTCCCACTGCAGAACAGAGACTGGGGCAGAGAGGAAGGCACCAGGGCACACACATCCCTTCTGGCATTGCTAGCTAACAAACCCAGCTCCAGGGGAAAGAACTGACAAACTATGTCTGGCTTGTGCATTGCTAAATTAAAGTTGATACATGGGAGATTTGTAAGAAGAGCTGTAATAGAAGAATGTTGTCAGGACTAAAGGGAAGATATGGGAATCTGTTAGCAAAACCCACTTTCCCTGTCCATCCCACTCTGCTATGTATCAGTCAGACTAGAGCTACAATCACCTCAGAGAAGAAGTGACTGCCTACTGAGCCCACCCCTCTGCCTGTAAAGCCAGCTGTCTGGTTGTTTCAGGAGAGGATGAAAGACTCTGAGGTTTCTCCTAACTGTGCTACCATAGGAAAGCAGAAGAGGATTATTCCTCACAGCCTGTGTGGTGGCACTCCCCAGAACCTGCTTCCATCCTGGATCCCAGGCAGCCTGGCAGCAGCACTGAGCACCAACGTCCTCCAAAGCAGTGCCCAGCAGCTCTGTGGTTCCCTACACGGTGGCTGGGACCTTATGCTTTGTGGAGGACAGCAGCTACTCGCATTCCTGAGGAACCATCTCACTGGGAATCTGGGTGCAAGCTCCCAAGGCTAGACTCTACCCCTAACTAGAGAGGTCTGTGGGCCAGGCAGCAGCTTCCAGGACACTACTGCAACCCTTTGTTTGCTCGTCCTAGAAGCACCACGTGGATCTGCACCAAGCTCTGTCTTGAAAGGCAGCGAGAAAGGAGAGCAGTGTTGCACAGAGATTTCACTTCCATGCAGCCAGCAGCATCATGGGTTATTCGAAGCAATTTTTCCATCCAGGACATTTCAGGCCCAAGGCTAGCACTTCACAAAAGGACAAAGGAGAACAATACTTCACAGGTTCTGTTTCCCAGCCTTTTCTTTCAAGAGTCCTCTAAGTCCCAGCACACAGTAGAGTCCAAACTTACTGGTGTTGCATACAAATCTTTATTAACTCACACTGTCCAGAGACTGATAGAGGAAAGAGGGAAGAAGCCTGGCCTATTCCAAGACAAACTCTCAGTACAGGTTGCATTGCCAGTGTTCATACAATCACAGAATCATTCAGGTTGAAAAAGACCTTTAAGATTATCAAGTACAACTGTTAACCCGTCACTACCAAGTCTGTCACTAAACAATGTCCCTAAGGACCACATGTACAATCTTTTAATTATGTCCAGGTATGGTGATTCAGCCACTTTCCTGGGTAGCCTGTTCCAAGGCTTGAAAAACCTTCCTATGAAGAAATTTTCCCTAATATCCAACCTAAACGTCCCCTCACTTCCTCTTGGACTATTGCTTGTTACTGGGGAGAAAAGACCAACCTCCACCCAGCTACAACCTTTGTGTTAGAGAGCAATAAAGTCTCCCCTCAGCCTCCCTTTCTCTGGGTAAACAACCCCAGTTCCATCAGCCACTTCTCTTAAGACTTCTGCTCCATACCCTTCCTCAGCTCCATTGCCCTTCTCTGGACATGCTCCAGCACCTCAAAGTCTTTCTGGTAGCAAGTGGCCCATCAATTACATCCTTCTCTTTGTGCCCTCTCCTTCGATAAGCTCTTGCATACATTACATGCTTCTGTGCAGGCATCAAGCAGTCTTCTGTTGTTTAGAGGCACTTGTCTCCTCCTCTGGAGCTTAGTGACATAGAGGAGTGCTGCGTTTTCCCACCTAATCCTCTTGTTAAGGGTGAATCTGTCTCCAAAGGCTCTTTGCATCATCCCAAGATGCTCCATGCCACAAGTGAGAGAACGGGGATCAAAACACTGCATGGAGAAACACCGAGTTCTTTCTGGTGGTTATTTTTTTAAATCCTGCAGTCAGAGGGTCCCTGGGGTGTGGGACAACTGTGTCTATTAGAGACACTGCATTTAACACCTTAGTCTCCATTGCTTAATATTTCAAGTGATAATTCTGAAACAAACTCCTATTTAGCTCACAAGATTAATTCAGCACCAGCCTCTTCTCTTGCCTATTGCTTTACCAGCCTCACTTGCCTCTCTTCCTTCAATGCTTGGCTCATTCTTTTTCAAGCCCCTGAAGCAGCCTAGCCCTGCTACCTTGCTCAACTTCACACTCTATGCACTGTCATGATGTGGTGCTGTTTCTTGCCTTAATGTTATGTCACCAGTTACAGCTTAGGGAGGTATTTGGGGGCTCCTGTAGCCCTGTGTTCCTATGGTTTATAGCCACAAATCAGAGAACCCCATAACTTTAAATCATATCATCATGCTCCAACGCCGCCTACGGTAACAAAGTCCCTATTTCTCCTCCACTGTGTGGGTTTGGCAAACTTGCTCCTTGCATCACCACACAAAGACATCTTTCTTCTCTTTAGAAGCTGCCTGCTTGTAACCTTTGGTTGAAGGCAGAACCATTCCCACTCTGAGCAAACATTCCAGGCTTATATACTTTATACCAGCTCCCACATGGCCTTTCTCTGACAGCTCCTCGCTAGCTAAGGGAGAATGCCATGGAAGAATACAGAGAAGACACGAAATCCACAGCTGAAGAATGTCCCCCATCAACCTTACCCATGCCAGTGTGTGCCACAACCACTGGTTTATGCCTTATGACATTTTTAAGGGCCTGGGAAGGCTCATAAGGAACCATCTGCCCCTGCCTTCTGTGGCTGAGTTCATAGAAACGTTCTCAGCCACATTTTATTAGTTCGAGAATAATGTATCACCCCCTTGGCATTTTTTAACAGGCTTTTGTTTCCAGATATGACACTTAGAGGGAAACCTAATCTTCATGCAGGCACCTGCTGACACTCAGGAGGACTTGGAGGCAGTAGATGTGTGCAGCTTCATCTCTTACTTACACACACCATCCCAGGCTGGACAGAAAGCACAGCACAGCCAGCCAGGAGCATGGCCACTTAAACCCATTAGAGGGGTCTTTGCTGTGACTAAGCAGCACAATGAGATTAGGCAGGAAGAGTGGGGGGATGGGGAGGACCCTGCAGCCCTGTGTTACAGACACAAGATTTTAAGCACTACACATAACAAGAGCAAAGTGTGGATGGGAGTCAGGGCATGCTTTGAGACCAGGGCACAGGATAATTTTTTTATCTGCAAGACTCCCGTTTAGTTTGCTGCAGCCCTGATTATGGTGATACACAGGCAGTGAAGGGCTCATCCAGGAGAGCAGAGTGCAGTATCTGGGTCAGTACAGCTGAGGTGCCTACCCTGAGGCAAGGAGAGAGCGTGGCTACCACGGAGATTTGTCTCCTCTTTGAAAGGGGCACAAAGGGATTCTGAACCTCCTGGATTTAAATCCTGGCAGAGGTCAGTGCCAGCTTCTTTTCAATATCTCCTAAGAAGGTCAACATGATAAAAGCTCACCCCCTCAGTACTCAAAGCGATTACCAACCACTCGAGCAGCACCAATAGCTTCTCCTCCTCTCTCCTAGTTTTATTGCCAAGCAAGTCTGTGAGTGGGTTCAAAGGAACAGATGTCTTCATTGTGCCTTCCCCCTCCTTTTGCTCACAGGAAGAGGCGGAGCAGAGAGAAATTAGTTTCCTTCAAATAATATTTTTTGCTTACTCTATCCTCTCCACTATTCAATGGTCACAGAGCTAGGGAGGAGACTGCAAACTTCTGATATTGCAGCAACTTATCCAGAGTGTGACTAAAAACTTTCACACTTGGAATACATGAAACAGCCTCTTTATCCAAATAGCACCCACGCTTTAATTCAGAATCTTTGTGGTAAAAGTGATAAAAACTTGGTAAATATGTTTTACTTCATCTTTGTATCCAGCTGGGATTGAGTTCGTGGTTACTGGGTGGTTTTTCACCTATCAAGGCACACCTCAGTCTGCAATATGCAGCATTTACTGCTTAGCACCAAAGCATGCATGCAGTTCTGAGTGAAATTCTAGGGGCCACAAAGTACTCTATCATTAAAAATAACTTGGTAGCACCACAAAAGCAGTATTAACCCAGCCCCTACTGCAAGCTCTTCTGTCAGCATCACCAAAAAATGCAAGAGATGCAACTGAATTGCCATTGAAGCCCTGCAGCATGAGCCCAGTCTCTTTGCCACTTGGTGCCGCCTTTTGCTCACACACAGGCAAAGATAGGAAAGAGCCTTCCTGGAAAAAAAGTGAAACCTTTGCAAGAATTTGCTGACAGAGCCTGCCCTTACTAACCTGAAAGGACATCAAGCCTCCTGCTTTGAAAGCACCAGCCCCTGAACTTTGAGCTGCATGAAAATCTCCTCTGGCTGGATAGAGAACAGACATTTTAAGCACAAAAGAAGCCAGAGCACAGCTGGGATCCCAACTGCCTTATTTAATAATTCCATAGAAAGAGGCATGGCAGAGTGTGCAAACACAGCCCCCTCAACAGGCAGCTACAGAGCGTGGGGAACACCATCCACTGTTCAAAGGACCATCATCTCCCATGGAATACCAAGGTTACCTGCAATAGTGTGCAGTAGCCCAAGCCTGCCACACTTGACCTCTTCCAAATTACCAGGAGCTGTAGCAGTGCTATTGGGTAGGGACTGCTTTTTTGGCTGCTCTGCTCACAGCCACAGGAGATCTGGTTTATAGACCACAGTCCAGAACCAAACAGCAATAGGGAGGTATCCTAATTTTTAATGGAAGGTAGATAGGATTGCTAAACCATACAGCAAGCTCCCAGAGGACAGATACTGAGAGCAACTAATTGTGCCAAGCTATGAACTGCTTTCCCATGGGACCAGAATGACAACCCTGAGTTTCTCATCTCCACCCCTTCCTGACTCAGCAGTTGCAGAAAAAAAACCACAGTTCTTCCTATAGTTCTCTTTATTAGGGCAGAATATAGTATATATTTCAGAAGAAGACTGACAGAGCTAAAGTTTTTCTGGGAACATGGAGAGGAGACAATTCCCACCATCCCCTGTAGACATTTCCTTTCTTTGATGCATCCATGAGTGAGGCTACTAGTACCCCATGTTCTGGCTGGTGGAGGCTGCTGGTACCCTGCAAACATTTTGCACAAATGTCTTTTCTGACAGTCATAGACACAAGACTATAGACTCCACATTCCCTGGTGCCAAGGCTTGCTACACTGTATTCCCCATAAATGCCCTGTGTGCAGTAAAACCATGTCTTGTTCAGCAGTTGAGATTAAGACTTCCCTATTATGGATTACAAAATAACCAGTTTCTCCGCGTTGGGCTGTACTCCCCAGGCACCACCATCAGAACACTTCACTTGGACTTCACCCATGTATAAACGTTGAACCAGGTTTAGGGTTAAAGTGCTCCAATGTACAACATCAGCAGGAAAGTCCAAAGAGTCATGTTGTTAAGACATACTGACTAAATTTGATCAAGCACTTCTGCTCATTCTTTGCACTCTTCAGTCTGCATATAAGCAAATTTCAAACAAACAAATGTGTGTTTACCATGCCAGACTTTCAGGCAACTGCCCAGTCCCATCTCTGGCATGATTCTATGTATACATATAGCCTTAGAAAAGCTCATTCCAGTGACTTTCTGGGAGACTGCCAAGTGTGACTGCAAAGGGAAAAATAGGTGAGCTAATCACATTCCTATTCATGAAAACAGAATTTTCTCCATCTCAGCAGAAGGTGGAAGGAAATACATTTGGCCAAGAGGACCCCAGTGATCTCTATGTTGATGGTATTTGACTACAAAGGAACACTTGCAGTGGGAGAAGCACACACAGGCTGTGTGTAAGCACCTCCACACATTAACCAAGCCTATTGCAAATGCATTTCTGTATTCCTTTCAGGCTCCCAGGCTGGCAGCACCCAGTTCTGGTCACACATCTCCCATGCCTCCCTGGCATCATGGCACGAGACCTCTGTGTGCACCCCTCATCCCATCACTATGTTAGGCCTTGGCTACATCAAAGGGAACTGTACCTGACGTGGCTGCAGTTACAGACATGGATGGCAGAGCCAGCCCAGCATTTCTATCAAGTTACTCCTTCTCTCAACCCAACTGCCAGCTGAGAGTTCTGGAAAATGTTTTGGCACCAGTCTTAGCTGAATCATCTAGTAATATAAGCCACATCTGTTCCACACACATGATCTGGAAAACATCTTTTCTTTAGCAATTTCACAGGAGGAGAAGGTAAAATTGATAGCAGCTGGGCTTATGGCCTTGAGCATGCTGCACATCAAGGGCATGCTGCACACCAACCAGCTTTTCTAGTCCTGATTGCAAAAGGGAAATCAGTCCAGTTTATTCTTCATAACTCACTAAACCACCTCAGCTATTACTAGAGACAGTGAGCAAATCCCTGCCAAATCCCTCAACAGAGGAACCTCCAAAAACAAATAAGACAGACCCTGAGAGACTGTCAGCAGGGATTTTTGCTGAGATGCAAAGAGAAATAATCAAAACACCAAGCAACTACAAACAGTCCAGTCAATGGTTAATACAACCCAATGAAAGTGAAAGTTAACAAAGCAGCAGAAGGCACAAGACTACTAAAAATGCTTCTGCTACTTATTTCCTGAAAACTTCTTAAAAGCAAAGGTTGCAGTTTTCAAATGATCTTTACACAGACTGGAGTACAACGGGGCTCTGTCCCCAACCAAGAAGTCCTAGAGGTATTGGCAATACAAACCAAAAACCTCTATTTCAGCATGAAGAGCTGGTTTAAGTACTACTGCCAACCATAGACCCTTGTGGGATGGCTCTGCTGGATGTGTATCAGGTGCAATAGCACTGCTGCTTCATTCCCTGCCAGGACATCATCACAGTGTGGGTGCCTTGCTGGTCATAGCACCAGGAGCCACATGGACCCTCTCCTGGGACAGAAATCCTGGGTAGCAAAGCCAGCTATTATTCTGCCTCTTTTCTGAAGCCTGACATTTGGCAATCTAGCAAATACAACCTCACCTGCAGTAATCATAATGTGTATGCATCCTCTGGTGTCCAGAAGAAAAAACTAAAGAGATGGAGGAGCCCAAGCTCCTTGCAGAGTGCCCAGCACCACCAGGCACAGCACACCATTCCAGATCAGTGACTAAACTCTCAGCTCTTTAAAAGGCAGATTAAAACTACTTGCTGCATTGGGACAGAAATAAAAAAAAAATAAATAAATCAAAAAGAGAAGGATTTAATAGCTCTGCTCACTCACAGACCTCTTTGAAAAAAAGCTGCAGAATTAAGATAGAAGTTAAGGTAAAGCTTAAGTTTTGCCCTCATCAACCTTGGCTGCATGTTTTCAGTGCCAATGAAGACACTGTAAGAGATGGAGGAAAAATAAAATGAGAACAGACAGATAAGGGGATTTCACAGTGATCCAAGCCAAGCACTGCTGTCTTATACTGTCCTTGAAAAGGAAAGTGAGAGATCTCTTTGGAGTGAGCACTAGAAGTACATAAGCAATATGTCTAAGAGAATTTTAGCTTGCAAAGGCCACAACATGACCTGAATAATAAAAAAAATCCATCTCTCCTTTTCTCTTGGGCACTAAAAGCAACTAAGCAAACTTGCAAAAAAGAGTCAAACCTTTCACACACTTTCCTTCTCTCTCCTCGAACACCATTTCAGTATCTCCTAGCTCTAGTCTTCCCTCACGGCAAGACAGCACAAAGAAGGGTTTGGGTTTTTTACTTATATAGTGCTTAAGTATAGAGAAAACAGAGCCAGTCTGAACTGGAAACAAAATGTGTTGTAAACTCTTGTGAGTGATTAAAATTACTTCAAGAACGGTCTTAAAAAACATTAACAGGACTCACAACAACTGGTTTCAAAGTTAAGCTGCAAATGAGAATCCATAGCACCATTTTCAAGCTCACTTCAAGGTGATGAGGATTCACACTAGGAAGACTGTGATAACATGGTCAGGCCGTCCATTGTGTGCATCTGTCTTCTCAACTCTTCACTGTCACGTGTGGCGACTTCAGTTTGACTCACTACTTGGAAAAGTGCACTTCACAAACCTGAAAACCTGTCAAGAATTGCAGGAACCATTGTTCCATTTACTATGGATCTTCCCTAGGGAGAAACTTGTGTAAATCAAGATGCTGGGGACAGGAAAAGCTGAATCAAACACTGAAGAAACACCTTATAATGAAATACATTATACTGATTTAGGAGAGGAAAAAGTTCAATCCCAACCTTAAAGACTTCACAGTGGAAAGAACTGCATCAGAACATGTAAAAGGAGACAAACACCTTTCTGTTACAAATTGGAGCTAAACCTAAAGCACTGGAAAAACCAGAACTTCCTCCTTGTTTCCAAATAAATTTCCTCTTTTGAAATTTTACTGCTGTTAGTTCAAGATTCTTTATATAACGGGAGAAGCTAGAAACTAATGTCATTTTTTCTTAAAAGAGTAAAACTAAAACTAAATCTCCTCAAAACCCCCAAGCCAATCTAGTCTCCAGAATTAGGAATTCGTATGAAGCGTCCTTGACCTGACAAAACCACAGTTTAGGAGAAGGCTACACAGAAGCAGAGGAAAGGTGGACAAAAAAGAGGCTCTATGACTTATGATATAGTGCCATACATATACCATGAATCACAGTCAGCCAATTGTTTTCATAATTAAACTTTTTTATTTGTGTCCATCTATTTGTGTCTGACAATTATCTATCCTTTCCCAATAGCCAAATACAATAGTTATTTATGGCTGAAGAAATTTTGTTTCAAAAAGCCAAATGCAAACTTTGCAACATTGAAGAAAAGCAACAAGATACTAGTTTGCAAGTACGCCTGCTGGCCGAGGAGATCAGCATTCTTGAATTACTATCATTTTATAACCGGAAAGAAAAGAGCTTTGCTTTTCCAGAAAACAATCATCATGCAGTTTGGACTGAAAGCAATCACACCTCTAGATGGACAAAAAGAAGGAGGGAGGATGGGAGACAGGGTGAAGCTTGTGTGCAACCCAACCCTGCCTATGAAACAGAAACAACCGATGTGTCTTCCCTGTAGGCTGAGGCTGGGTAAGTAAATATTCACTTTCCTGGTCTGTGCAGACAGGTGCCACCAGGGAAGATGGAGCTACCTCTGTGTGGCAGAACATGCTTGTGGTGTGACAGCCTGGCTCTGTCAGGTGTAAATGCACTTCAGGTGTTCGGAGATCTTCACCTCCAAAGCAGACTCTAGTCGGGGTTAGCACTGCCCATGTACCTCATTTAGGAGTGCTTCTGCCAATTTACACGTAAGGAAAATATGTGTGCTGGGAAAAACAGGTCATAGAAAACCAAGACTAAATATAAAATAAAATGCAGCAAACTGCACTTTGTGGCCACAGTAAGTGGAATCCTGAGACACTTCCTGACAGATTGCTGGTAAGCACAGACTATTTTTCCCTCCCTCAGACAGCAAAGAGGATCCAGCCCTTCCCACCACTTAAAATTCAATATTGCAAGAGACTGCCGACTCCTCTGTACGTCGGAAGCAATGGGGGAAGCGAACAAAGCTGCTTTACTTTCTCTAATCTTTCTCCCTTGTGTGCCTGCACCAGATGGTGCCGAGCTGCAGGTTGGAGAGAGATAATAAACCCAGAGGAAAAAAAAAATTATAATATTAGGTTATAAAACAGCTGACCTTCAAATATGACGTCAGCTCCTGTTTAATTGATGGGACAGGTCCAGACAGACAGACGTATGCACCCTGGGATGCCCATATTCAGCACCTTCCTTTCTAATATGGGAAGAAGCCATACGGCAGCACTGTTAAAATGGACTGCTCAACCTTTAGAGGTGTGAGAATAGCAGAGAAAAAGTCAGAGTCTCCTTTTAACTTCAGACAGGCAGAACCACTTGTGGAAAGCACTCTTGCTGAAAGTGGTTTTGCTTAAACCCTGGTCCAGGATCACCAGTCTCTACTGATGATAGCCTGCCTTTCCCACTGTAAGGGAAGTGAAATAACCCCCAAGTTAGACAGCACAGATCTTCCAGAAGATGAAAATTATCAAATATAAGATGGTTTTAAGCTTCTGGCTACTCTGGTCCAGAAGATTGCTTCTAATTGCTGTCACTGAAAGCACTGCTATGAACTGTGGTTTTAAACAGCATATTAGAGACAGGAATTATCTTGCTTCAGTCAAGCACAAGCTCTGGAAAACTCTACCACAGCATACTGTAAATTCTTGCAACCTTTTTTGATATGCTGATGTCAAACAATTCCAACCAGCCTAGTCTTGGATGACAATTTTCTATAATGTCCAGCTTTGGGATAAAGCAAAACACACTAAATAGTACTCCTGCTGATGAAATGGAAAGCTAGGTTACTGTGAGGAAGATGGAGCAGTGTAAAGTGCATAGGCCTCAGAGTGGGAAGCCCTGGGTGGCTCTCTGCCTCCCCTGCAAACATTTGCAGCATAGAAGAAGGCATCTCCCCCTCCTTGGCAAGGAAGTTATCTCCTGCCCACCTGCCACAGCTGTCTTTGCATGTTGATGAAAAGGGCTTTAAGACTATTAATTGATTTGAGAAACATTAGATTCTGTTTTAGTGCTTCCACTGCTCTCTAGGCAAAGGTGACAGACAACAGCCTCAGCTAGAACAGCGCGCATCTCATGAGAAGGAAGCATTTCACCAGTTTCAAGAGAAATCTATACAGAGACTCCCAGCAGCAAGGGACAAAGCCACACTGAGTGACAACACTGAACAGTTCAGTATTTATGAGACACGCACAAAAATAAAATAGCTGCTTGTAAGCAGCTCAGTGCTGAAACACTGAATTTCAGTTTTCTTGCTGTGTCAAAGATACTTCAATCAGGGAGGAACAAAGCCAAGAGCAAAGACACTCAGTTCCTGTGTCCCAGCGGAGTGTCTGCACCCAGACACCAATACAAACATCCCTCAGTCACATCATAGCCGTACCAGGTCTGCCTGGCTCTGCTCTCTGGAGCCAGACAGATGCCTGGACATTGGCCAGCACAAAGGTCCCTCAGCAAACTAGTGCTTCACCATCCTGTGAACAGCCCTGTAACTTGCCTCTGTCCTTCTCAGAAACCAAAGGTTGCTGGCAGGGAAAATGCCTTCCTAGGAACTCAGAAATTCTGCAGAGAGATTGGAATTGGGGCAGCAGTGATTTAACATCTACCATTAAAAGCAGTTTAAAATTTTATGGTCAGAGATAATAAATCCTGTCAGACATTTGCAGTTGCAAGCCAGGCCATAGGCAGGGCACAAATAGCTTTGCTGCAAGATGACCAGGAACAAATTTAAGTGCATTTTATACAGAACACAAGCCCTGGATTGCTTCAAACCCCTGCTTTGTCCAGCACCTACATGAGTAGATACAGGGTCACGAAAGGAGGTGCTCAAGCAACCAATATTTGCCGGTTAAAATAGATGAGGCCAAGAAATGAGGAATAAGGAAGAACAATGCTGAACTGTAGCGCAAATCTGGAGCATTATCTTCCTTGGTGCACAACAGAATAGCATCAACCTTGAAAACAATCTTACTTTTTCCTCCAGAACCACTCTGGGTTTTCATTTTGGTCAAAGGTTGCTTCTCATACTGCCTTTAGTATCTCAAATAGCTTGAATCACTGCTGAGTTATCAAGTGTGGCACTGAATGCCTGCATGTGTAGGAATTCTGCATTAACACAGTTTGGATGAGACTCCAAGATGCACTGTTGGGATCTTCCAGAGATGCTGGTCACACGATTGTTCTGCCATGCTGAGGACACAAATTGCTTTGCCTTCCTTTGTCAGCTGGTTTTCAAAGCAAATAGGAGGACCTTCAACTATCCACCAGAAACAGAGACAGGGACTGACTAAGGAGTGTCCTTGTTACCATTTCTGCTACAAAACAAACCCACAGACTCCTGCTGCCTTGCTGTGTGAGATGCATGCAGCAAAAGGCACACAGTTCACAGAGCTGTGCTCAAAGCCAAGCAGGTGGTGGGGCCTATATGACCGGTTTCCTAACTTCCTCCCATATGGGTCAAGAGCAGACCTCCCACATCCTCCAACAGGAATAATTTAAGTAGCTGGAGGCTAAAGATGGAGTTGCATGAGCATGGAGGGGACATCAAAAGAGAGAGGTTTGCATCAGTGATACCATCTCTACCCTCCCACAGGCTTTCTCCTCATACCTCCTTAGATCAATTGCCCCTGTAATTGTAAGCAGTACAACACTAACTACAGTCCCTTCAATATTTCAGTCACTAAAGTTGTCATGCCTTAAAAACAAAGGAATTGGGAGAGGGGATGGCGAAGAGAGAGGGGTGAAGCTGTGCTGTGTCAGGGAAAAGGAAGAGGCCTTTCTCCAGCTCTTTGATGTTGACTCCTGCTGTTCTAAATGGAACCTTACCCAGGAAAATAAATCTTCAGTTAAAGAATACTGCAAACCACAATGGGGTTTTATCCTGGCAATACCAACCCCACACCAGCTTCTAAAGCTCTTAGTTGAACAGAGGGTGAGCAGCAGCAACACTGTGCTGAAGTCCGCATTCCTAAAATTCCCCAGCGAATGCAGGCAGGCTCAGAGAAGGCAGCTTAGGGGTTATTAGCTGAGAATTCAGGTTCAGATGTTCCATGGCACAGAGGTCAGGGCAGGGATACAACCCCTGTCTCTGCTGCACATTCATTTGAAAACCTTCAAGCGTTCTCAGCGTAGCAGTCTCTGTGCTCTCACTACCCACCATCGCACAAAGCGTATTTTGCTCGTGTTCCTCCAGTCTGTGCTGTCTCTGGGGCTGGAGATCCACACGGCAGCAGCCTCCTGGAGGTCTCATGAAAACAGCAGCCAGCAGCTCCCACCCTACCCCTGATAACCACTACATCTCCGTGAGGGAGGAGAGTATTCATGCAGCAGAAATCAACAAGCCTGCTTGTTTCTTATTCCAAAGCGAAGACAAAGGTGGGGTTTGTTCAGCTGAGCAGAACAGCCAAGCCCTGCAAGGAGGGCAGGAAAAAATGTGGGTATTTTTGATTTTGGTTTGGACCAAGTACCTTGAAACAGGGTGGGCATACGAATATTTTAATAAAAAAAGTTTAAAATTTGAAAGGCAGAAGAAAAAAATCTAAATGCTCTACACCTGTTCAGTAACACTGCTCCTTTGGAGACAAAGGGGACTGGGAGGAGGGGATAAAACAGGGGGAAAAATCCAATGCTTCAAGCTTTTATTATCCTACCTTTAGAATAGAACAGAGTCACTAAACCTTTCTGAGTTTTAGAGCAGAAGAAAAATGGAAACAAACACTTGATTTTTTGGGTATATTTTAGAAAAAAATATGGCACACTAATACTAAAAATGCAAAGTTGAAAGGTAGCAGGGACATAGAACAACAAAATGTGACAGTAAAAGGAGATCCATAAATTCCACATATAGCAACTGGAGGAAAAGAACTGTGAAGGTAGAGAATTAATTCCTATTATTTGGTAGAAGTTTTCTGATAAATCAGTTTGCTAATCAAATAACACAATCCTTTTTTTTTTTTAAAAATTAATTCCTATTATTTGGTAGACGTTTTCTGATAAATCAGTTTGCTAATCAAATAACACAATCCTTTTTTTTTTTTAAAGTTATTCATTTGCAGTGTTTAATAGGAACATTTTCAGCCTTAGACTCTGAGCTGCATTTGGCAGCTACAGTGCTAATAATTAACTGTTAAAATATTTTGCTCCTTCAGCTCACCAGCTCCCTTAAAATGTCCTGTGGCAGAAGCCAGTGTGCTGTTTGACCAGGAAATGAGTTGTCTTGGAGACATCTTCACATGCAACAGCAGCTCAGTCAGTCACTTTGAGTGATGCCACCCAGTAATCTGCACATTGCCTTCAAACACAAAATGAGGATATCAAAGCCACTCAAAGAGAATCATCACCTGCAAGAAACATGCTATTCTTCTCTCATGTACTGTTAGCTGAAGGAAGAGCTGTAGCAAGATGAGAGTTCTGATCTCAAAATGCACTGCTACCTCCCTGCGTAATTAGGTCACTAAAAGGCTAATAGTGTTCCTGTTCATACAGCCATTATAGGAAAGTAATACTCTATGCTGGTCTTGCAGAATCAGTTTCAGGTCAAACCTGCAGGCACCACTTCTAAATCAGAAAGTTACTAAAAGGTTAGACAAAGAGGTAATCCAGAAGTGTGACCACTAGCTATAACTAAACCTCTTGGATTAGAAAAAGAGTTACAACTTAAAGCCATTCTAAAGTACCAGGCATCAATTTACAAAGACTACAAAACAGTTATTTCCAAGGCAAACCACTAATCCTATGTTATATGACCTGATTAAATAAGACGCTTATCTTCTAGTCACCCTAATGGAATGCTAAAATGGTGCTGTTCTTGGAAAGAAAATGT
The DNA here is from genome assembly GCA_014706295.1 of Lycocorax pyrrhopterus obiensis. Lineage (NCBI taxonomy): Eukaryota > Metazoa > Chordata > Aves > Passeriformes > Paradisaeidae > Lycocorax > Lycocorax pyrrhopterus. The sequence goes on along the minus strand of JACSVZ010000016.1, from coordinate 14,361,619 downwards.
GGAACCAATCCTGCCCAGCTTGAAGATGCAGACAGGGATGCACCAAACTCCCTCTCACCAGCTCTATACACATATGCAAAATGGCAAGGCAGAAAACGAGTCAAATGCCAGACAGATTGCATTCATGCCAGTGCATGTCTGGGACCCCAAACAACATGTTTGGGATTCAGGATTATGAATAGTAGGGCATAATGTCTTTAACTGCCTTCAAAACACCTCTTACATGGCAATAGGCTTCTGTTGAGCCTTCTCCTGCCCCAAAAGACAGGTTGGTGGCCTAGCAGGTGCCGGACCTAGTGCACCAAAACCACCAAGCATCCTCAATTCTCTTCAGCACATGGTGTGATGATCCAACGTAGTCAAAACTAACAGAGACTTATTCCCCTCCTGAGCCTCAAGGACCACTGGAGATGGTGTTCCCTGAAGGCCTTATGGAAGTACAGAAAGGTGCACTTAATGAGGCCACATCTTTGCTAACTCAGTGCCTTCTGAAACCACAAATCTATTAACCCTGGGTCTGCATATTTGCAGCACAAAACATGAAGACAAGTCTCCTGCACATTTTTTTTCATAGTATCACATATGACTTGGGAGTAGTCCAATTCCTGTGCAAACAGGGGTACATGCAAATGCTTGAAACCTTCAGGAAGAAAGACACAGGCCCTGTATAGAATATTACTGCCAACAGCTCCAGTTAAGGGTAAAAAGAAAAGCCTTGTCCCAGCTGTAATAAAAGGTTCCCCTGGGCAGCAAGAAGAGCAGTTTTGTTCACAGAATCTGTGCATCTCAGCTGAATTAGTTAATGTGTGTTGAACACACTGAAAATTGTGAAGTGGTACATAAATGCTAAGGATTGTTATTTATTATTGTCTTGGTGCACAACAGCGGAAACCAGTGCCATTTACAGACATGAATTAAGAACAACAGGAGGTCTATCAACATGCAGTGGGTCTGGGGGTTTTCTTCATTTGTCTCCCTCACTCCTGTCTCCCTCAGACAGAAATCTCTTCCATAGGACTCCTACAGTCCTCGCCAAGCAGTGCTGGCCTTGGCCCAGTGAAGCCTGTCACACTGGAACAGCTCTGTTGGGAGGGGGTGAGACCTCCACATAGAATGAAATAAAGGCATATGCACATTTTAAAGGTAAAGAAAGAGTTCCTTAAAAGAAATTGAGAACTCAGTGACATACACAGAACAACAGAGTGATTCATATATATACAAGCAATGTCTTACAAGACCAGTCTCAGCGTAAGAGCAGATTTTTAAACATTGAATTCTTTACCTGAATTGTTAAGTAGCTCAGATAAAAAGATGATTCCAGATCTCCTGTATGTGACTTGGGTGAAGGAGTGAGAGGGTTTTTCTAGTTTTTAAAGTAACTCATGAGTGCCTCAGTTCAGAGCCCCAGTTCAGAGCCAGAATTTAGGTTTAAGAGGATCAGAATAATTATTTTTAACTTTGATTTTCCAGACTAACTTGTAATGTAACTCTGCAGCTCTGATAATGTGAAAATAGTTTTGCTTAGTGTTTATATGGCACATATGAATCTCTCCCCAAGACAATGAAAATAACTGCAGAGAAACAGTCTTTGTTTGATGTTACAAGCTTCTGTCAAAGGGGTTAGTTTCACTGTAACATTGTTGCCTCAACTGTAAATTTTGCACATCCAAAAAAATTCACAGGATATTGAGAAAAAAAGAGGGTTCAGGGTCAAACTTTTACAGACAAATTATTACATAATGCAAGCCTCTGAGAGAAGCTCAATCAAATTGTAATGGTTCCTTTTTCTCAATAATGCACTTAGATGTGCATTACAGCTCACACACTGGAAAAAAAGCATGGGCATTTAATTCAGCTTGTCAGAGACATGCTGCACTGGCAGAGAGACTTGCATTCCTCTTATTTTCCTCAAGTTACTGATTGCTTAGCACATGTCTACAAAATACAGATATTTCAGCAACTCAAGCTTTAAGGGCCTTATATCAAGGGGCCAATATCAATACCTGATCTGCCATTCAGCACACTGTATGCAACTGTAAAAGATGAATTTCAGAGGCCTTGAAGTGTTGTTACAGTGACATTCCCTTCTCCATTTGCAGAGCTGCATTTTTTTTTAAAATACCATTAAACCAAAAGTTTATTTTAAACAGCAGCTCACAATCCATGCCGGAACAGAAGCAAGCTTTGCTGGTTGAATCTCAAGGACTAACTACTGCAGAGCAGTTTCTCAGCTATCCCTGCATACAGATTTGCATCCACACCCAGGCTTCAGAATCACATAAGATGAAGAGGAGTGGGTTTCAGATGATCACAGAATATGCTGAGTTGGAAGGGACCCACAAGGATCATCAAGTCCAACTCCTGGCCCTGCACAGCACCATCCCCAAGAGTCACACCATGTGCCTGAGAGCATTGTCTAAACTCTTCTTGAGCTCTGCCAGGCTTGGTGCTGTGACCACTTCCCTGGGGAGCCTGTTCCAGTGCCCAAACACCCTCTGGGGGAAGAACCTTTTCCTAATATCCAACATAAACCTCCCCTGACACAGCTTCAGGCTACTCCCTGGGGTCCTGTCACTGGTCACCAGAGACAAGAGATAAGTGCCTGCCCCTTCTCTTCCCCTCAGGAGGAAGCTGTAACTGCACTGAGTCTCCCCTCAGTCTCCTCTAGGCTGAACAGACCCAGTGCCCTCAGCCATCCCTCACACAGCTTCCCCTCAAGGTCCTTCACCATCTTCACTGCTCTCCTTTGGATGCTCTCTAATAGTTTCATGTCTTTCTTACATTGTGGCACCTAAAACTGCCCTCAGCACTTGAGGTGAGGCCGTTCCACTGCAGAGCAGAGGGGGACAATCCCCTCTCTTACCCGGCTGGCGATGCTGTGCATGATGGAAAGGTAATTAGGTGGTTACTTTGTCATAAAGAGAAATTGGATTCAACAAGCAGGACCTTCCTCTCATGAAGCTGTGCTGGCTGTGACCAATGACTGTGTTGTCTTTCAAGTGTTTTTCAACACCTCCCAGAATAATCTTCTCCATAACTTTACCAAGCACTGAAGTGAGACTGACAGACCTGTAGTTTCTGGGGTCCCCTTTCTTGCCCTTCTTGAGAATCAGGAATGTTTGCCAGCTTCCAGACAGCTGGGACTTGTCTGGATTCCCAAGACCATCCAGAAGTCATTAAGAGAGGTTTTGTGGTAACAACAGCAGGTCTTTGGAAACTCTTGGATGAATCCCATCAGGCCCCATAGATTTTTAAGGATGCAGCAGGAGCAGCAGATCCCACACAATTTCATGGTTGACTGGGAGTAAATCATTCTCTCAGTCATGGTCCTCTAGCTCAGGGCACTGAGATCCCCTTGGTCCATCATTCTCCCTTCCAAACTAGTTTTAAGTCTGTCAAGGAGCACCTCTGGATGAATATAACCATACCTTGCTCTGAATGCTGGCAAAGGAAGAGGTGCATTTAGAAGGAGATGAGGGCATTTCCCCACTGCTCACAGGACAACCCTTATTTCACGTGAAGCAGGCAGCTCCTTTGTTTGCTCTCAACTCCAGATTCCTCGGTGCACCAGACAATCCTCTACAATCACATTCAAGAGTGGCAATGTACAAAAAAAGTTTACATGAGTTGGTCACAAAGTACCTATAAGAGCTTGCAAGATCATGCAAAATGCCCTCTAGAACAGGTTCCTGTTGCACTGAGCTAGGGACAGAGATTAGAGTTATCAGCTTTGACACTCAGCAGGAATGTGTCACAAAGGATTAAATCATTATTTCATGAAGTGTCAGCAAACGCAGCTTTCCTGCTGTTCTACCACTAACTTATACGTTAATTAGTGAGGTACAAAACAAACACGAAATATCTCCAAGCACGTGCCTGTGGATCGGACACAGCCAGAGCTATTAGCATGGGATTCACTTCCAAGAGGAGTCACCCAAAGCATCACAAAGAAATAGCTCTTCAGACTATTAAAATGCAAGGAGTAGAAGTGCTGAAGGGAAACGCACAGAAGCTAATTGCAATATTTGTCTTAGCATTTTTGATAGATGTTTAATACCGCTCCTTCACAACCTCAGCACCTGATTTTCTAAACCAGGTCAAATATGCACCACTGAATAAAAACATCCATCCTTGAGAGAGAGTTGTGGAGCAGTGCCAAAAGATCCCACAACAGGAACAGGAGAGTTGAGATAAGACATTTTAGAACAAAAAAAAGCACACTGCCTAACAGATTATGCAGTAAAGCAAGAACTGATTTTGTTATTTCCAGATGAAACTGAAAGGGTTTTCTAGCTGCTCAGCAGTTCTGGACCAAATCATTTATGAACTCTCACTCCATCCGTGGGTGGAAGAAATTCTGTCTGGTCTGACTGCAAGCCACAGTAGAGAAGATCTAGGCAGACCAATGACATCCCACACATAAACCTCTACTTTTCTACTAAATTATGACCTTAGAAGTGTGTCATTGGACAAGAAAAAAAAAAAAAAAAAAGATTCACTGAAGATTCACTGCTAATGGCTATCCAAGCAAGATTTCTAGTTCTGGCCATGTCTTGTATTTTTCTCTTGCCTTCTGTCTCTAACTGCTGCCTTCTACTGAGAGACATTGCCTGACACTGCCAAATTGCATCAGTATGCACATTATGGACAGGATGCATTCTTTAAACTAATTTGTCCCAATTTTGCTTTGGGATCCCTTCAGTACAAAATAAGATTACTTGCTAGAACTGGGTCAGGTTGTAATCTCTCTGACAGAGGTTGAATTGTACTTGATCTCAAAGCCACTAGACCAACACCCAGTGACAGGGCAACTATTTGCCTTCATTATCAAAATACTTTTCATAGCAAGACTCTCAAAACCAGACTTCCTTTACATGGGAGGGTTGCATTGATTAAACCATCCTGTCATGAGGAACTGCAGCACCTCGATGTTTGACTCTTCCAGTACCACCCCACCTTTCACAGACTGCTGAAGCACAGGAGACAAGGAAGGCTTCTCAGAGTACCAAGGCCCTACTACAAACCATTATATTCAGAAACTTGCACAGGTCTGTATAAATTTGGGGGCAGTTCAGAACAGAGGTCTAGGGTGTCCTCACTCTGACTCAGTGTTTCACCCACAGAACAATTTTCTTAGATTGAAATAGGTGCCACCCACCTCCTGTTCTACCGGCTGAAGCCACCCAATGCTGTGAAAATGTCTGCCCACAGCCCTAAACATGAGTGGGCGGCAGTAACTATCACTGCTGTGTCAAAGACATGGATATGATGAACCTTAGAGCAACCAATCACCCCCCTCAATGGTATGCAAATTGTACTTTTGACACCAGCATGCTTATAACAAAATGCATTAACAATCTTCTAATTAAATGCTTTAAATTAGGTTAAAATCAGACTGTCTGACAGTTGAAACACAATGCATTAATAGGATTCTTATAACTTTCTTAGCATCAAGTGTTTATTAAAAGCTCAAAAGTCAAATACGTTGGGGAGCAGGGAATCTACTTCAAAAGGAATGATTCCTATACAACCACACAGTCACTGAAATAGTGCTTTGAAAGAACTGCAGAAAGTTTATCTAACGCAGAAGTACATGATTCAGAGACCTGTCAGTTTGGCTGAAGGACTAAGGCACAGATTAATCCACTCAGTCCAAGACAATTGCTATTTACAGTAAAAGAGAATGCAACAGAATGGTAGAAACTAAAGCAAACAGCGGAGTTCTCCTAATGAAACACAGCAAAATCCATAGCTGCATCTGTCAATTGAAACATCAGCTGCTGCTGAAAGATTTATTTTGAATGTTTCATAAGCTGCCTTCCGGTTCCATTAGTAAAAAAAAAAAAAAAAAAAAAAGGGCCAACCCCCATATTTTTGTTAGTCAGACAATAAGAGAGGTTTGTGCTAACAGAAATCATAAAACTTCACTGGATATAAAGTGCATAGTTAAGATGGGGAACCTATGAAATATGGTTGTAAGTTCCAATAAAGCTACAGTTCAGCTCCTGAACTCACAACACACTACAAGCCATCAGGACAAGACTTGGACCAATAACTTGAGACATGCAGCTAGAGGTCATTTTCCAGCCCTCTCACCCTTGCTCCCACGCAGGCTCACTGCTCTTTTCCCACTAAAGGACATTCTGTGAATTCAACCTCCTAAGTTGCTTTCTGCTTAGCTCCCATGATAGGTCCTCTGCTTTTCCAAGGGAAAAAACCAGGGCAGATACTCCCCTTTGCTTCCCCAGAACTCCACCTACTCTACTGCTTGTTTCATACCTCAAAGACAGGCAAATTAAAGGCAGTCTAAATGTAATATAGTATGTTGTACACATGAAGCGACTGTCACTCTCAAGGAATTTTCTCCTTGTTCAGAGGACAGCAGGCCAAGCTACCAGTGGGCAGAATTAATGGTTTTCTTTCAGGACATGGAACTTAACCCATCCCAGCTGTTGCTAAGGGAAAACCCATCTCAGGAGATACGTCACCCTATATAATGCATTCAACTCTTAAGCCTCTCTTTTCACAGCAAACGAGCTACAGCTCTTGCTTCTTAAGTGAGCTTCATACACCAGCATCACTCAGACAAAGGTGATGGACTCAATGGCAGGTCATTTTTCTTAGACTCAGAGAGACCTGACAGGTCTGTTCCAGAGCCTCTACCTGCAGCTGCCACCACAGGGTTTCACACAGATGTGCTTGGAGGTGCAATTTGCCATCTTAATCACTGTTCACAGTGGCATGCTGAAGCAGTCCTTGCAACTCAAGATCCCTTGACTGGAGGTGAAAGCCAATCTTAGCCTTAACTACATCTCCTCCTGGCACTTTCTCACCTAACCAATCCTGCAGGGTCTGACCTGGGCAGAAAAAGATTCCAGAGGTATGCCTGGGAAAACCACCTTTGCAGCAAAAGGACTGGGACAGGCACCTAAAGGTGAACCTAAATGCAAAAGTGTACATGTCAAGGCCCAAGAAAAGATGCAAAAGGTTCAGCTGTACAGGAGACAAAGCAGGAACCTGGCGTTTGTCAAATAAAAATTAAGACAGACAATCCCAACTGTCCAAAAAAATTGACCAGCTTGGAGATTCCCTTTTAGAAGTCCAGGCAGGACTTCTACCTTCTGAGTTTCCTCTAGACTGGACATTGTCTATGGGCTACTCTGGGTCTCTGAGTACACATCCAACCTGCAGATTACCAAAGCTCTAATAAAACATGTCCTCCAGCCTTCCTGAGCAATGTTGGAGTCGTCTTTAATTTAGCTTCACCTATAAAAGTAGCTAGCTGCTTAAAAGAAAGTTGAACAACTGGTTTCTGACTAGAATTGCCCTGAATATTTTAGCATTCATGCAAAGTCATGTGGAAAAAAAAAGGAAAAGTCAAAACCTCAACAACTCCTGTATCCTGGTTACCATCCTCCACTATAATTATAAAATTGCCCTTAAAACATAATTGCATAATTGGGCTTGGCAAGTATTCACCCAAATCTTTTACAAATATTCCACAGACTGAAGGAGCAGGCGGTGGGCAGTCTGACAAGCCTGCCATGAGAATTTGTGCCCTTAGGACATGTTCCTAGCTATTACACTAAATACTTAGCATCACAGACTAATGTTTCAAAACATAGTTGAGCAAGTGAAGAACCAGCATCTTAAAACAAACTGAGACAAAGATTTTCAACCTGTTTTCACTGATGACACATATATGGACCAGCAACCCCTTTGAAGAGAGACAGAGAAGGCTACCAAACCTTTTTAACTAACTCCCAGTGAGATGAAATTGGTTTATTTCTGACAGGTAGAACCAAATAGAAGCTACCGATGCTTTGTAGGCTTACTTTACCTTTAGTACACTGTCCCCTAATTAAGAAAAACCAAAACCACCAAGAAACCCCCACAGCCTCAAATGCAAATACAGAAACATGTGGTCTGTGGGGAGAGGAGACACAAGTGAAGCCAGAAATGAAATCTGCAATACAGTAAGGTTGTTTCTAACAGCTGTGCATTATGCATTCAGCAGCACAGGGAATGCCAGCAGGGAGCCTTTATTAACACAGGCCTCAGAGTACAGTGTGCTCCTATCATGATTGGCCTCTCTTGAGAGAAGGCACACACACACAAAAGACTTAACCCTAGAGAGATCACTCCAATCCTGTTGCTATTTCACCAGCTCAACACTACAACAGGAACCAGAGAATTTCCATGATGTATCCTAGACAAAACAGGTAACACTTCAAACAATGCCTGAAATCTAATCTACAATAGATTTTATCAGCAAGTTATGGCAGGTAGGGAATGGGAGAAAAAAATGTCACACAAACCCACACAAGAATCACATTGACAATGCTGTTCTGCTACACAGACCTCAGGTACAGGGGGGAACTGGAAAATTCTTTCCTTGTAGAAGCTGCTGATAAAAGCAAGCTATTGTGAAGACACCTGTGTTGTCAGCACAGCAATCTGCACCTCCACAGCCCATATTTTAGGGGCCCATCAGTCCAAGAAACAGCCAGAAGCCTTGCTACAGATGCAGGGGCTCAGCAGGGTAGCTCACTCCATTTGGGAAGCTGGTATTGGCAGCAGAAATCATTTGTTGATGCCAGCCCTGCTTCCACTCTGAGACTTGCCTCTATCACAAACACTTGCTAGCACACCCAGCACAGCACCAGGCAGACATCAGAGAATTAGGAAATGATCTCAGAATAGGCTCACCATGCCTCCTGTATCAGGTGCTGAGACAAGTTCTCTAGAGGTCTTGTCAACAGCTCTAAGTTGCAGCTGGTTGCAGATGCTCAAAGTATGGCCTGCCCTGGTGGGCACTTCCCACAGAAGTAACCACTGAAGTGACAAAAAGATACACTAGAGGCCTTAAAAACCTGAAAGGCCACTTTGGCACCAATTTAAACTAGTCCTTTCCCTGATTTGATTTCTCAGGAAGGAGAATGGCATGAAAAGTCCTAAGTATCCATACTCTGGCTCTGCTGAGAAGCCTCATAGTAGGAAATAGAAACAAAACACCAACCCAAAGAGCTTGAAAACTGCTCTAGATGACTGAACCCTGATGTGTACCTGGAGTGGAGAATATAGCTCTATATCATCTGTACTTATTCATATCTCTCTGTTCCTTTCTCTTGTTAATAAATAAAATTCTAGAGTTACTATTCCAAATAACATGAGCTGGTTTGAGGCAGCAATAGCACTAGAAATTTCAAGGGGTTATTTTATATGCAATGTTGTAGTTCCCAAGAGCATAATATATGTGTTTTTTAAGCCTACCACATCTGTGCATTAAAGCACTTTTTACTTAGGTGCTGAACAGAAAGAGACAGCTAGTGTCTATTAAAGAATTTCCTGAAGGTACTTGTACTGCAAGAATACTGCAAGAACAATACTCTCTAGGTCAGGTACCCTTAAAAGGTTTTAAATATGACTGCTATGCACCTCTCATCACAATGGCAGCAACTGCTCTAAAAATCAAAATATCATTGACTGTAATATCATCATTTGATAAAAATACTCCTTTATCACTATTTAAGCACAAAACTGAGTCATCAGGAGAATACGTAATTAGCTCCTTTCATGACTAGCAGGCAGAGACTTGGTCTCAGCTTTTCTTAGCCAGCTCTCTGCCCAGCACACAAGATTGTCTTTTCTCCATCTTTTTCTTGGTTACTACAGCCATCCCCTCCTCTGAAGCTCAGTTATACCTGAGTCAAAGAGACAAGTATTTATCAGTCATAGCTCAGTGTGAGTACAGGAAGTCACCCAGCAAAGCACCAAAATACACCTGTTGTTTTGGTGTAGGGTGTTGGCAAGACCATACGGTCTTTGTGACTGTGAAAGGGACTGTGAATGTCCAGGAACTACCCACATTCAGAAAATACTCACTTCCCCCACCAGAGAGGTAAGTCATTTGTAGTCCTGTTCTAATGCTTGGGGCACAAGATTTTGGACAAACGCATGACAAGTAGTACCTCTCCCTAATTTTCTCACAGTCCAACTCTTTAGATCTCCCAGAGTTCAGTTGCTTATAGCCAGGGCAAGACAACACAGATGAAAGAGTTAATACAAATTAAAAGCAAAGTCTGACCTAGAGGGCAAGCCATGCAGAGTACAAACATCTGAGAATCTGCACAAGGTCTCCTCACCTATCATTCATCCACCAATTACACACCAATGTAATTAAATCAGGAAAGCTATGTTTAATTTTCCTACCATCACCTGATGAGATAAGAGCAGTACGTATGGGAGGGATCAGGCACAGGGGAAAGAGCTATTTATTAATAAGTTAAATCCTTTTAGATTTAAGAGCCTCTTTTGCTAAGAAGGATCTGATCCACGAACACAACTTCTGGGTCTAATGCAGACAAATCAGACATCCCATCTCCATTTCTGTCCTGGGCTTGGTCCTCAAGTCTCTTCTTTTATTCAGAAACAAGACTTACTGAAAATTATCAGGTACAACTTAGACAGAAACAAAGCTTTTGTTGAAACCAAAGGTTTAGCTATACATTTAAAACCGAATAATGCTCATCTCCCAGTCATTATATTAACAAAGACAACCACATTAATTTACTTTATTTCTAAACAGCCTAAGGCACCCTGTTTCATGAACAGCAAGGCATTAGAATGCATTTGCAGAAGTACAAGGCACGCTCCAGTTCATTCTTCTGTCTTTCTTCTGTTGCCTTCTCCCACATGAGGCAGGAAGAAATTCTGTGGTCCCTGTACTTTGCAAACACTATTTATGCTTAAACAGGATCATAGAAAGCTTTCTCTACTTGCTAGCCACACTGCAGCTATAGCTATTTTCTCTCCACTCTTCTTTGCTCCATCCCATCCAGTCATGCTTCCTCAGCCAGTTATTTAAAGCCCTGACTGAAAAATGTATCAGATCACAATAGTGGATGACTTCCACCGGATCAGGTTTTCAAGAACAAAAATCCTACAGGCTTTCATGCAACCATGGCTTCACAACATCTTTTTTGTTGTTGTTGTTTAACTCAGAAGGGAAAAATATTTATAACTGCAACTATAAATATACAGGCTATTGACTTTTCAACTTGTTGTCCTTGTTCTCAGGCTAAATTTAGTCTGCTATATCCTGTCCAGCCCTTGGTGAAAAAGCAACACACACATAAAATTGTGCAAATCCCATACAGCAAGCAATTATACTTATCCAGGTACCTTACAAGATAACCAGCAGGACAGGTAGATTCTCATTACAGAGTGTAGGTATGTTCATGGCTATGGAGGAAGTGGTCTATCATAGTGACCATCCTTCGACACAGAAAACAGTAATTATTGCAATAGGAGAGCTCTGTGTTTCTGGATGAGAAAAGTGATGTAGGTTATCCAGAGTGTACATGTAGACCATACACTTGGTTAAAGCATGCTTTAAGGGTGTATGTGCACCTCTGAGCTACAAAGAACCATCCACTGGCCACAGCAGCTGTTTACGCAAAAATGTTTGAGAGAATATTTAAGACAATGATTCAAACTTCGATGACTGATTTCAAGGTCTAATCTGCATGTTAAAGAGCATCCTTTCGTATCCTGAAGGCTCTTATTCGTCTGAGTGATTCCTTAGTTACTTCAAGGTAAATATTTATCAGAAACTGACTACCTGGAGAATCAGAGCTGTTAGTCATTCTACTGTTACTCTTAAGAAGCCTTAGTCATGCCAGAGCCCAGGTGATTTCCGCAAGGGCCAACACATGCTTCACCCTGGTTTAAGGATCCCTGCCCGCGATTCAAAGTTTCACGCAGATGAGGACTCCTCCGCCACAATCTGACTTGCTCCACTCGCTGCGAGTTTTGCAACCTAAGCAAGAAAGGCAGTTCGGGAGATGCTCCTGTACAAGCATCCGCCGGTCTAATAACCAAAATAAGCGGTCAAAAAAAAAAAAAAAAAAAAAGAAATCTGTGTTCCCTACGCCTCGATAGCTGGGGGAAAAAACAATAAAGGGTCGGGCTCGCCTCGCCTGCAGCCCTGCTGGCTCGGCGTCTTTCTTGAGCACCGGTCAGCTCTGCGACCCAGCCTTTCCTCTGTGCTTATAAATACATCGCTGCCAAAGGCTAGTTGGATAGGACAGGAAAAAATAGTTTCCTGGGGGTGAGAGCCGCCCTGCGACCGGGGAGCCCCCACCAGCCCGGCGCGCCCGCGGCGCGGAGAAAGGGTCCGCTGGTGCCGCACCGCCGGGAGCCCTGCCCGGGGGTCCCCGGCCGGCATCGCCCCCGCCCCCGCCCCGCACGGTCCCTGCCCTACCCAGCATGGAGAAGATGAAGTCCTTCGCCGTGTGGATCTCCAGGGCTCGCTGGTCGTCGTACTCCCTCTGATCGTGCTTGGTGAATTCCTGGATGAGTTTATTTAATTCCTCCACCCTGGCTCCCGATCGGAAATCCAGCTCCGGGAAGGGAGGCTTGCTGGTGGTGCCGGCGGACCCTGCCTTGCTGGCGAGAGGCGCCGCCATCTTCATGCAAAAAAAAAAAAAAAAAAAAAAAAAAAAAAAAAAAGGAAAGAAAGGGAGAGGGGGAAAAAAAAAAAAAAAGGAGGGGTTTGCACTGTTGCAATGGAAGAATGCGAGCGGCGGCGCAGCGGCAAGCCCGGGCGCGGGGCTGGCCGCCGGCGCGGAGCGCGGAGCGGCGCCGGCCGCCGCGATCAACAAGCGGCCGCGCGGGCTCAGCCCCCGCCCGCGCCGCGCCCGCGGCACCGCGGAGCCGCCCGCCCGCTGCCGCGCCGCGGGGGGAGCGCAGCGCAGCGCAGCGGGGCTGCCCGCGTCGGGCCGGGGCGGCGGGGGGGTTGCTCCGCTGCCGGCGTCACGGCGGGCGGGTGCTGAGCCTGGAGCCAGACCGCTGCCTCGGGATAAAATCCTTTTATTTTTTCTTGGTTTTTTTTTTTCTAATTTAAATTTAATTTTAAACTTCAGCAAAAGCCTTGTCCTGCAAGTGGATTAATAACTGGCTGGGAACTCTGCTCCTGCCACATGTTCCCAAGGCATTCTGTGTTTATTCCTTTTTAGCTTCTTACGGTATCTGGAAGATTGCTTTATATATACATATATGCATATATATATAAGAAGTGATTTTATCGTATATCTTGGGAGAAATGACCAAGATAAAGTACAGTTACTGTTGCGCTTGACATGAACACTGCCTCGAAGCTCCTGGGAGCTACATAGACAAAGGGTAGAAGGGAAATGGGATCTCGGAAGACTTGCCTGAGGTCAAATAGCCTGTGGCAAGGAGCCCAGACCTCTGATCTTCATCCATTTCTCCCATCGACAAGACTACACCCTTTTCTTCTGCATGTATTTTTAATGCCTCCTAACTTTTCAACCTGCAGTGGTTTTCTCCCCTCAGCCTGATCTTCTGTGCCTTGACCCATCATTGAATATATACAGCACGATCCATTACATACCTTAGTACATCCACTGGAAGAACTGTCCGTCTTCCTGCCCAGGGAGCATACAAATATATTGCGTTTGCCTTCCATACGGCATTTAGGTGCTATGGCACTGATGCAAACTTCTTGGATATGTATTATCCTCTCAAGATTCTTGGCAGGAAACAAAGCTTTCAGCTCAGTCTCAGACTACAGTAAGATGTGTCTACCAAAATCGGGCGTGAGCATTCAGAGAAATAATTGAAACTAAGCTCAGTGTGAAGAAGTTACAAGGCAGTATGAAGAGGTTACAGGCTGGTTTGCCTGATACTTTGTAAATACAGATGCCAGTCTTTAAACCTGAGCTTAGGGATGTTGCTTAGTTCCTCTGAACCATTATCTTGATCAGAAATGGAAGTTCAGCACAAGGGTAGGTTTGCACCCTGTAACAGAAGCCACAAACCATTCAAAGCAGAACGCCTGATGCCTCTGGCTTTGTCCTGGAGCCACTTATACAGTTTTGAGGGCACTGATATGCTCATTATCTAAGAAATTATGTCCCAGAGGTAAAGGCAGGAGGGTGTGTGTGTGTGTGTGTGTGTGTGTGTGTGTGTGTGTGTGTGTGCGCGCACATGCCCTCTGCTGGGTACACAGGCGCTGTTGTGTTCAGACGCTGCTCACAGCCGACTGCCACACATCGACTTCATTCACCATCGGAGCCTTGGTGATCAGCTGCCTTGTCACATGAACCTCTGACTAGCACCTTGACTGACTTTGACCAAGCATCTCTCCTTTTTGTCCCTCCCCAGCAAAGCCTACAGAAAAACAAAAACCCAATTAACTGGTAGCACTAGCACAATGCAGGATAGGACTTGCAGAAGAGCAATTAGCTGTGTGCAGTGTTGGTGGCCTGCCCTGGGGTGTTAGTTCTGCTAGCCCGGCTCAGCCCATGCCCTCCCATGCTAGGCTGCTGTGGTCACTGCCTGTCTGAGTACTCGGGACCTCTTGCCTCCTAGAGGGTCTGAGAGCCCTGGTGCTGTTTCCTTGCGGTGTGTCTGGCTGGGGTGACAGTCTCGTACAGGCGGACAGCTCCCTCTTGTGATAATGCTGCTCCCACAGAAGTCACAGTAGCTTCTGAGCCCCAACCCACTTCAAGACCTTCTGTGTTGCCCTGTCCATCTCTGAACACCTCTAAGACCCCTGTGTGCCTGTCATAACCATTTTTAGCTGTGTGGGTATCCTTGTTTCCCTTTCACGTGATGCAAACCGCCAGCAGCTCTGCTGTATGCATCACTGGCACCACTTAGGGAAAGCAGACCAATCTTTTTATACCAGTTACAGTTTTCATCCTCAATCCTCTTGCCTCATCTTTTTCAAGCTGATGATCTCCACAAGCTTCATGGACAGGGTAGCTTTCTTTCCTAACCATATCTTATTTACTTCATCATATGTCAATACTGGAACTGCCAGTCATTTCTTTTTGAGCATTTTGTCTCAGATTCTGTCTTTCAGTGGACCTCCAAACGGTCCCATCAACTCTCCACCCACATCCACAGGCTTACATTATCATTTTCCTCCCTCTTCATTTAACAGGTTTAAATCCCATTCAGTGACTTCATAGCTAGCTTTCATTGCCTGGATTCACTAAGCACCTATTGAAAACATGAAGTGCTTCAGAAACAGCTAACGCCAGAAGCAATGGCGATTTCAGTTTGTCTTTTTTAATGGCACCTCTGCTTGAAGTTGTAGTCACCTTCATATTTAGAGAAAATTTCCATTAGATCAGGGTGTTAACTTCTCCATGCTTCTTGCTCATCTGAATTTGTTTTATTCCCGGTACCATGCATTATTCAGAAACGGCTCAGATCCAAAAATGTGCTTCATTCAGTGCCTGAGCTCAAACCAAGACTGTTCACCAAGAGCAGCATCAAGCAAGCAGTTTTAATTTTCTTCAAGAGTGTCTGACAGGTACTGCACCTCTCTACCTCACCTCAGTGCTAAGAGAAATTGTGCTTCATGAAAAGAAGTTGTACTTGTAAAAGATCCTTTATACCACCTTCTCTAGAAACCTTTGAATGGGCTTGGGTTTCCTCAGTGGCAAGTAGGATCTGCCTCACCATCATGTGCTTGTTAATACCCTTGAAACTGCATCAGCTTGCAATTTTACCTCATCACATCAGTGTAATTTAAGATCTCTGAATAAATACACAGTTAATTCAAGTCTTACGTAAATCAAGCACTGGGGATTACTTGAGCAAATAAATGAGAATGAGATTGCAAATAGTGTTGGCCCGGAGTTTTCCACCAAATCTTTTTTCTTTCTTAAATTGAACTCTTGTGGAAAAAATACAGCATCCTCAAAGCTCCTCTTGTGAGCATTATTTGGGATCTGGAAGGAACCCATGGCCTCTGCTGTGCTGGCCCCAAGACTTGCCAATGAGGACATTCAGCTTATTCGGGATAGGCATTGAAAACTTGGATTACTAAACTGTTTCTCACCTGCACTGGAATCTGTGCTCTCCCTCTCACATTCACCCTTCCTTTCTTCCATGTGTTCTCTCTTTCCTTCAAACAGCCTTCCTCTTTTCCTCCTTCAAAACAGACTTCCTCTTCCTTTTCTCTTGCAGAACAGATACCCTCTTTTCAGTGCCATTTCCAACATTCAGAAATAGAACAGGCCACAGAGAAATGATGTGAAAGAGAAGAAATAACTGTACTCACTTCTGTAGCATGACCTGGGACCTCAAAAAGCTTTTCACACTTGAATAGGCTGTCTCAAAAAACTGCTGGATAGCAAGTGAGTATTAACACCATCACCCTAAGACTGGCAAAACAGTACTGCAGTAGCTATGAAGAACAATTGGCCCAGGATACCAAGGGATAAAGACCAGGCAACTCATGGGCTGATGCTCAGTGCATTTCATTTAGATGCTGTAAACTGGTAGAGGGAATTAATTGGAACAAGATCCAGAAATAAGGTGGAGCCTGAGATACTTCATCTTAGAATCTGCAGTTGCTAATTAGAGCATGATGCAAAATGAGCTAAATTCATCCCTCATTTCATGGAAATTGTACCCAGTTTTTTAATTTTAAAAGTAGACTCCAGAAAGATCTCCCTTTTTTGTACTTAGCACTGCAGCAGCTGTAGCTCAAAGCTTCATGTGGCATGGGACTTCACCAGGAGGAAAATTGCTGACTGGAGTGCTCTATTTTCTCCATCTGGTGGCTGCAATTTCTTCTTCGTATTATTGCAGTACCTTCTAAGCTGTTCAAGGGTCCTTTGTGCCTGGTGTTGCAGAAACCTGGTCCTGGCCTATAGAACAGGCTGTCTGTGCAGATAAGAATGACAGAGCAGGGAAATGAGCTGCTCACATAGAGGGAGTTGCTCAGTGGCAGACCAAGGATCCTGCTGTGCCATCCTCCTCCCTCTCCTTCACTGGCTTTGCACTCAGCTGTGCTCTTCCCATTGATAGCTGAATCCTGGCCAAGATTTCTCCCTCTTCTGCTTGTACAATTTCTCTGTGGGTCCTCAGCTCCCAGATCTGCACCAGTCCAGTAGGAAGGAGCCCAGAGAAGCACCAAACGTAGTTTCACATTAATCAGGACTTCATTTTCATTTGGCTGGTGATACCCTAGTGTACTTCAGGTGCTTCACTGCTCTTCAGATCTTTCCCTCCACTAGCAGCCCCTAGTCTGGTTCTGGAGCAAGGCATTTTGGGACTCCTGGACAGAATTGCCATGATGTCACCAAAGCTCTCCTTGTACTTTTTTGTATCAGGTCTTCCCCTCCTTCTGAGGCCAGAAACTTTGCCTGTATTTCACACACCCCAAAAATATCTTCAAAACAGCACTTACAGGTAGCAGTCTTCAGGCTCCACAAGTCTGGGATCTACAAAGGCTGGGTTTAGTGCAGGCTCAGGGCACACAGAGTCTTTCAGATGAAGTCTGGACTCACGGCGTCTCCCTGGCTCTGCCAGTCAAGTTACATGCTTCAAAGGGGCAGGACTTGGAAGAACTGCAGTCATAGAGCCCCATCACAGCACTCCCAAACTCTGGAGATCTGGAACTGGCAAGGAATTGGGCTCCTGCTCTGTATCCAGGGTTCCCTCTTTATTTCCCCCACTGGTAGGGTAAAACCAGCTCAATTCTGGCCCATGGACTCCATTAATATCACCACCTGGAGCTCTCTCCGCATGGGACATGTGTGGTCACAACTATTAAATTTGCCAGCCAAACCAGCATGGATTATACTCAATTGTGCCCTTCTCCAAACACCTAGTGTCCCCCAGATGTCTCCCAGAGACCACGACAAGCTCTGCTCCCTCCTTATTCCCCCTCCAGGCACCACAGACTTTGTGTCTGTAGCTAAAAATCTGTGTGATTTACAGGCACAATCTCAATATGCAAAGGATTATGTCAGACCAATAGCATGCAGCACACACCACAATCTTCAGACAGTTTTAAAAAGGGGTGTGTTGCTTCCTTGACAGACTTAAACTTTTTTTCCAGATTAAAAAAAAAAACAAACCCCTTCCCCTGTGAAGAGTTGTGATCTGCATCCTGTCAGTAGAACACAGCATTGAGTCTTCCACGTGGCAGCGGGGCTGTGCTCATTAAAATTTTTTGAAAAAATAACATTGCATCTGTCATAGCCAGCCTCAAATTGCCCATACTCAGGATGCTTAAAACATTGTCTAAAAGAAGAGCAGAAGCTTTTAAGTAAGGTTCTAAGAAGCAGACTCCTGATTCTCAACCAGCTTCAGGCAACAACTATTGAAAGTCCCCAGGTGGATCATTTACTATTCTTGCTTCAGTGTCTTTTTTTCGGTCTTTTTTTTTGGTGAAAATATACTGGTGATCTGTTTATCTCATTATTGTAAAGTGTCATTAGGTTGTAGCCAGACACCTCTGAAGTTGATCTGATAAACTTCACAGTCTCTAAGTGGGCTGGCTCAGAGCCTCTGTAAGCAATGTTTGGATAGATTGCTGCTGCTCATTTCCTGGATTTATGTTAATTTTCTGTCATTAGTTTTATTTTTAAATTGGGATTTTCTCAAGCAGTAAAATTTGGATTCATATCTGAGCAGTGTTGAGCATTGCAGTGCTGCACTGGAGCTAATGCTTTGGTACAGGGATATGGCCAGAACATTAAATCTCTCATCCATGTGCAAATTTCTCCTACATGGAGAGGATACAGATCTGGTGTTTGGGTTTGGTTCCATATGTAATAAATAAATTTTGGTGGGGCAGTTTGGAGAACACAAACAGCATGACATGCTCCCTTACACATCTATATGCATTATGTACAGCTTGTCTACTCATTGCTGTTGTTCATTTGTAGCTAATTGCTTGTATTACAATAATATCAAAAGCCACAAATTATAATCACGGCCCTATTGTACTGGAAAACAGATATAAACATAATGAAGAAGTGGTCATTAGCACTTCTGTTTCAATTCCTTGTATGCTCAGAGACCTCACTCAGCAACTCTCTTCCCATCCAGGAGCTTAGAAACGTTACCAGTGGGTCTGTGCCTGCAGTGATGTTCAGACCTAGAAGACCCAATTACACCATTTCTCTTGAGCCACCCCTCTGCTCACAAGGTGACTACCAGCAGCAGTTTAACTCAGCACTTTACATGCAAACTCAGTAAAATAGCAACTGTGATTTAGACATACCTGCTACCTCTTTGGAGCCTCGTAATGTACCACTCGCAGCATCATTTCTTACTTAAAATCCCACATTGAATTCACAGGTGACTCAGTTCTCCAGGCCATTGTGTAGTGGCCACAGCTGTAAAATAGCTGTAGCTGTAAAAGATGTGTATTTTTCCGAGTTTGAAAACAAGAAAAACTCCAACATCCAGACTCTTTTCTATGGAGAACACACTTCTTACTAGTTGTCATAAAGGTGTGGGAAAATGGAGGCTTGCAGGAAATGCTACAATTCCCTGTGGCAGCATCCACACAAAGAGGAAACAGTCCCTTGGTCACTTGTTGAAAGCCAATAGTCCCTTTCTTCTGCTTTTCCCCACATTCTGCTTCCTGTTAGAATACCCCAATCTGTAAATGATTGTCAAACCACATTGACTTACATATCAATTTCCTTTTCATTAGCATGAAGATCTAAGAGATTTCTTTGTGCCTTTCTATAAAAATACATTAACATAAAATGAAATCCAGGAGGCCTGAGCTCTGTACTGTATTTAACTGCCCTACTTCACTAAAAACCTCTCTGCATCTGGCCACTGCTGACAGATTTTTAAGAGCTCATTTTTTGTATTGCTGAGAAGCAGCTTTCAGCACAGCTTTGGCTGGTGCATGGGTTCATATCTGAGAAAGGGAAAATCTGAGATGGATAAACAAAAAGCAGGAACAATCTATAATAACAAAAAAAAAATTCTCCTGTAATTCTTGTGACAGCCTGAAAATGTGTCAGATAAAACATTTTAGAGATCTATAATAATGAGTAGGAGTTTGTGTCCTGAACACAGGACTTGTCTGTCTGCCAAGACAGACAATTGCAAATGAAAAATAACAAAAAAATGGGAGGGGAGGAAGGAAAGTCATGGAAAAACAAGGTAATTGTGCTTTTCATGAAAGATATTAGTGAGCCAGGACTTGGTCAGAACTGCAACACACGTGAATGGTTTTTCTAGCTTTAGTTCAACTAGTACATCTAATAGCTAAAATAATTTGTTTTCTACTTCCAGTACTGAGCATGCTTTTTTTCTGCTGTCTGGAATGGTCTGTATTTACTCTTAAGTGTTTTGTGTTAGCAGCCGGCATATGAATATCTGCAATATAAATGGGTCTCTGGGAAATGAAAAGCACCTTTTAGTCTGAGATTATCAAACACCTTTTGTCATGTGGACTTTCAATGCATGGGTATGCAATGCTGGGATACCTGACACAGGTATGCAATGTTGGGATCCCTTTGTGACATTTTCGTAATTTAATTTTTCTCAAAAAGACCCTTCAGTACTCTTCAGTGCTAGAATCCCTCTGTGACTCCTGTGTGAAAGCTTGGCATGCTGTCACCTGGGAAGTCACATAAAGTCACTGTGTTTCCTCTTCTATCCTCACCTCTTTTGCAGAAACAAGCAAATCCTGGAGTTGCTGCTGACATCTGTCTTCCATTTTCCCTGCTGCGCACTTTCAGGAGGTGATTGAGGATAGATGCCTAGACTTTCTGTGACTTTTGCAAACACTTGTGTCTAGCAGCCTTAGCTGTACTGCTTAAACCCAGGGCAACTCCGGCAGCACGCACTGGAGTCAGGCACCGTTCAGCGTGTTCTCCATCAGGTGGTGAAATAACAAACCTGTTGAACAGCACACGACTACGCTCAGCAAGGTCTTTTCCTTCAAGGTTGTATAAGAGAGCAAAAGCAGTTAGCATAAACCAAAAAAGGAAGAGAAGTACCCATCAGAAATGGAAAACTCCCAAAGCAGAGTGTAGCCCTTACTCCTTACTGCTGACCGGGGGGCTGGAAAAGGAGCTTGGTATCACTCCTAAATACACAAAGCACCTGACAGTGCCCCACCACACTGCGGCTGCAAGCATTCCTCAGAGGCTTAAGCATGTTAACAGTGAGACCAGATCTGTGTAGCAAACCACTGCATAACTAAGCCCCAGTTATCCCTACTGATGTCTGTGAGGTGGAAGTGAGGGTGCAGAGCAGGATTCAGGGAGTCTTTTTTTGTCAGTGCAGCAAGTACTAGGGGAGGAAGAAACAGGCTATGTACAGCACAGTCTGCTCGGGAGGGAGCTGTGATTGCAGCTGAAAGACCTGGCTGCTGCTCAGCTGAAGGGAGAAACAAGGAATTGATCAGTTATTGCTATATTGCACATGCAATCATGGATTCTTGCATGCAAATTCCCAGGGTACGATCAAATTCCACTGTCAACTTACCGTGTTAGTTTATGGAGCTGTAATCCAAAGTAAAGCTCTTTACAGCTCCCTAAAGCTGCAGAGTTTCGGTGGGAACAAGGGTCTGCCAGCAGTAACTCCATGCTGGATGAAAACCTTAGCTTTTTTCTGCCTTTCTTGGCTGTGTGGTGCATTTTCACAGGGTTATGAAGATGGTCTCTTCATGCTGTCCTTTTCCCAGAAGCCAGATCACTGGTCTGTGCTGTCTATTTTTGCTTTTCTTTAATGAGTGTGCATTATAAACAAAGGTGTACAGCATAATAGAACCCCCTGGAAATATTTGTAAATAAAAGGCTTTTAGAAACCTTTTATAGGGAAGCCCTATAGACATTAATAGATAGTGAACACTTTTCTAGAGGCATTGTTATTCCACTAGTCTATACAATTCAAAAGCAAATTATATTCCTGCTATCAAGTCCCAAAGGATGATTCAGAAAACCATTAGAAAGGATCTAATTCTCTGTAATTTTCTACAGTAATTAAGATAAAAGCCTTTCAGGGTCTCCTCTATTATAGTGCATGGGATTTTTCCACAGGAAAACAAATGATCAGTTTAAATTCCCCCTGGTTACTTAAGCAAAGTAAAGCCAGTAAATACTGAAGGTCTATTGAGATAAAATTTCCTTTCATTTCCGTGGGAAATTCACTTAATTTCAGGAGACAATGAGGGCCAAGGATTAGGCTCCCTGTATTTTATAACAGGACATCAAACTCCACCTTCTGCTAGAGTCAAAGAGTTTCAGTGATTTTGCCACATCTTCCCTTTGGGCTGGCAGGGAATGTGTGCTCTGTGGAGGCTTTGCACACAGCAGCAGGTGCCATTCCATTAACACCAGGAGACTCAGTGTAGCAGTGAACTCGGGGCTCTGAGAACCATGGCACATCTGCAGAGTGCTAATTGAAACACCACTGGTGTTTTCCCCATCATGTGCTTTGAGAGCTATCTGAGGACAGAGACGGTGTTTCTAGAATGTAGTACTGAGTTCTTGTGAAACCCATGTATCTTTTTAGCCCTTGTCTCCACATTTGCTGCCCCAGGAGAGGCACTAATGACCTCTGCAGGGAACTCAATGCAGAGCCTTAGGAAGAGGTCACACATATGAGAGAAGAATGAGACATAAAAGCCATGGTGACATATCTAAGAGCTTAAAGGCAAATATCACTCCTGTGCCATGCTTTGTTGGAGCTCGCTTTGTGAGGCTGTGGCCTATACTTTGGACTACATAAAGCTGAGGTCAGACCTCTGTGAAATCCTGACCTTGATGACAACAATAAGAGCCTTTTCACTGATTTTTCTGTTTCTGGTGTGAGAGATTTGTCCATAGCCCTATCGTAACTCTGCTCCAGGTAGTGCCCTCTCTGCCCATCCTAATGGCTTTTCCTCCAGCCTCCGCCACTCCACCCTTCTCTTCCACCACTCTTTGAGGCTGACAGTGAACTGCCCACAGTATAATGACAGCAGTAATAGCTTCTACTGTGTGGCATTTCTCATTCCCAGATGTCTTCAGAGCCAAGTGCTTTAATATCACTGACCTTTTACATGCAGCTTACAGCTAGTTCTTCCATGGAGAAACCAGAGCCAAAGCTGGGTACAGAATATAGTACTTTGGATTTAGTTGTCTTCACCAAGTCTTGTACCTGTATCTTTCCCTGTCTCATTACCTGTCTCCCAGATACAGTGTGAAAGGAATCTATTCCTGTTTCCAGGAGCAATGGCAGGCCCCATCTGATGATACAGAAAGGTCATTAGGGGCTAGTATGGCTCTGAGAAATCATCTCTTACCTCAGCAAAGAATGAAAGCCTGCAGAAAATGGCTTATCAAAGAGGTTCATCACCTCTGCTTCCCAGGGGGTGTTTGGAGGTGTTGGATATACTCATCAGTTACAAGACTTCCTGCTGGAATTGCTGCATCAATTAGCCACATGAAAATTGTCATCCTGCTCTCTCCACTTCAAACAGATCTTTCCTTTCAGTATGTGGTGCCCTCTTCATCTTTATTCCAGAGTTATTTATTTCATCTGGTGGCACTTTGCAAAATTTCCTGGCCTTGATACTTATTTTGCATCCATGTACCAAAGTGTGACTTTGATTACGTCACTGTCCCAACCACTCTAAATCCCAGCCACTTATCTGTAAACTTAAAGTCACAATGAGTTCAGAAACAAATGACTTACAAAGATAAATCTTGACTCCAACACATCAGTGCCAGTACTCTACCAGCAAATAAACCATGAATCTTCAGAGCACCACTACAGAATGTCACTGCTCCAGAGACCAGAGGACAGAGACCACTTTCTGAATTAGCTGATTCTGCTTTTGATAAATGTAATGGCTTTTGCTTCATACTGTATAAAATTACTTAATTCGTGAATGGTGCTTCTTCTTCATTTGACACTGTGAGAGTGGGGAAAAGGGATGGAAGGGGTTTCCATTTCCTCCAGACTAAGCGGTTCTCTGACATTAAGCAAGCCACCTACACTGTGGGTGCCTGGTCCCCCACTTGCCAGGCAGGAATATTTGCTATGAAGTTGAGTTGAGAGTCACTGACCTTCATTCATAGTGTCCCTCAACAGTCTGCCTACCTTTTGAGTCCTTGTGGAAGTCCTTTGGAGAACCTCGATGTGGCTTTTGATCACAGTGGACTTAAGGGTGCTCTGAACCCCCCTGCTAAACTGGAGGATTCAGACCATCGGAAAATTCACTGTGGCCAAAACCCACCACTAGTAGTTTCTTCTGTACATTAATTTTTATTAGGAGTTTGCACAAGGCTACAAAGTTCTCATTTCACAATGAATATTTCTCCATGTTCAGAGTGACAGAAGTCAGACTGCACCAGTGTCTTTTTTCCAGAGTTTCCAGTGGACTTGTTTTATCTAGCTGTACAGATATCCATTCAGCTGTAGCCAAACCATCATAAATCATTTCCTGTTACTTTTACAGACAGGTATTTTGTTTCTATGTGACAGTGAGTCCCCACATTTTCAAAAGCCTTCTGCCCATAAGTGACGTTTGCCTTAGTGTACAGTGGAAGCATACAAGAGCTCCCACAGTACTTTCTGGTGATATTTTTGCTGCACACAAGTCTTTTAGCAGCCCCTTTACATGAATGGATTTTATACAAACAAAATAGTTTAGAGATTCTGAGCTGAAAAGCACTGTGTAAGTGCCTGGGGTTATTTTCAATTAACAATATCTAATTCCAAGTACACCATGAATCACATTTTTCTTCTCTCTTTAGAGCCAACATGTTAATCCTTTGAAACAAAAATGGCTGCATTTTAATGAGAGTTTAAAAGGGTGAAAGTTCTGCTCTAGTACGCTGAACATAATAGAATATTTTTGTGATGTATATCTTCCATCCACTCACTTTAATTTTCAGAATAATATCTGGAGAGCAGCCTATTTTATCTTTGGGCTGTCCTCATTCATTCCACTGAGCTTTCAGCATGTGTAACACGGTTAATTTGAAGTTGATATTTACTTTTCCTTATGGGCACTAGGTTACAATAACACCAAAAAGATTAGAATGTTGTCCTCTCCAGGTTGACTTGTACAACATATCTCAGAGAAGCATTAATTTTAATTGTGTTTTTACACTCTATTTCCTGGTACTAGGACATAAGAATTCCTTGTTGGATTAAGTCCTGAGCTGAAGACGTGGGCTATTAGCACGCAAAAGCCTTCCAGTGTCCAGCACAGATCCCATGTGGATCTGCAGTGGGTTGGCTCATGTCCTTCAGTGATGTCTCAAGTCATATGATGTAGTTTGGAGAAGAAAGGATAACCTTGTCCACCTGTGAAGCACTGTAAAGCAGCAGGCAAGGCTACCAGTAAGGGTAGGAGAGAAGTTGCAAGTTAAGAAGGAAATTTCCTATCCTTTTCATGCAAGGCCAATACCTTGTCCACATCTCCTCTCTGGTGTGATTTTGTGGCTTTCATAACCTGATTCTCTGTTGCTTTAGCCCATATTCAAGCCAGGAGTGTGGGGGAAAATGAGATGTCTAAAATACCTCTATGTGCCCTTTTTCCCCTTTGTGTTCTGCTCTAGAGCTGAGAAGTCCAGGTAGGTGTTTATGTTGCAGATGGGGAGGGGTGGAAGTGCCCATGCAGAAGGTATTCCCAAAGACTTATTTCTTATCCCCAGAGCTCTGAACTGAAGTAGGTGAAGCAGGTGGATGACACTAGACTTTGGCTGCGAGCCCAGTGTGATAGCAGTTCACTGCAGAGGTTTGTGTTTTCCACTGATGTATAGACAGCTACAGTCTGACTTCAAACAGCATCTTGAGCTGGGCAAAACTGGCTTCTTCATTTTATGAGAAAAGGGAGATTTAAGGAAGCCTGTATAACATTACTCCAAGGCTTGAAGAAAAAGCCTACCTTTAGGCAGAAAATCAAACTGAATGAATCGGGCATCTCTCGAGTTCCTTTGATTACTCTGATCAGGGCATGTAAACAACATGCTGCTAGAGGAGAAGAAAATAAAGACATTAAGTAGGAAGAAGAAAGGCTCTAACAGCTGCTCAGGAATGAGTAAAATAGACACATAAAACCAGCAAAATGTTATGGGTAAAACTACAACAAATCATCCTTTCAGCCAACCCAGCCCAGGTACTGAGTTGTCACCCACTGCATTGTTTGTAAGAGATAAGCAGAGGTGGGCAGATCCATAATGCAGAGGTGTTATGGAACTGGATAGACAGCTGACTGACCATGTTTTGGCTGCAGTGCACAGTGGCTAGTGTCTCTACCTAGTCATGCTCTCTGCAGGTAATTTAGCTCCTGACTCTTCAAGCTATCCTGTTTTACCTTTCTCAGTTCTATTCAGTTACTGTCAATGAACTATGACTTTTTAGTTTGCTTTTTTTTAAGTATATTTACTCAACTTACAGCAGGAAAGGTGTAATAGAAGCCGTGCCTGCAGCATCCTAGGAACCTGATACCGTACACTGTGTATTAAAGTTAAAAGGTTGGTCAGCCAGTCAGTCAGCTTCTGTCCATCTCTGTAACACCAGAACATTTTACTGTAAAATTTGGGTAGCTGTCACCAGTTCTCCCCATATAGCCCCTACAATGAAAATGTCCTGGGTAAGTTAAATTTCATTTTCTTGCTGGCAGATTTCTCTAACTACATCAGTTTGCCTTTTCTAACCAGCCTACAATGTGTTGGGGCATTCCATGCAGTGTGGCTTCCTCAAGCAGATCTGTGTGAGCCTGCAAGAGGAAAGAAGTTGTTTATCTGTCTGCTTGAGGGTCCTCCATCCCAGAAGGGAACACAGTCAGCAACAATGCACTCTCCAGTGAAAGCAGAGGGTGCAAAGAGGCCCCCAAACTTAAAATACAATTTTGTGTGTGCAAATCCTTGCAGATGCAAGAATTTTTACCTGCCTAGTTACAGAAATAAGGGATAGGATGAACCGTAGCTATAATGATGAAGTAGCCAATGACAATACAAGAGCACTTGCCAGTCTTATTCATACTCAGGAGCTATCAGATATTCTGTAGTTATATGTGATGCATGAGCATGAGGTAAGTGGACACATGCTCTATTAACTGTCTGCTGAAATTTTTAGTCGATTTTGGATTACAGATGAATTCACAGCCTCTTGCATTACAAACTAAACCATAAAATCACATCCCTTCTTCCACTGGATTTACAGATGGGCACAATTCTCTCCTGGACTGATTCATGGCAGTATCTCCCTGCTTCACTGCCGGGTCAGTACCTCCTGCAATTTCCTTTCTCTGCCACATCCACTTACCGTGGCTGCAATCTGTCCAGATGTGACTGATGTCACTTGTGTCCAAATCAACTCAGGACAGGAGAGAAACAGTAGACAGAAAAGGACAAGGCTACCAGTGTTAGTATACTTATTTGTAATGGTGGCTGGATTCTCATGGCTCATTAGACAAAAGCAAAAGAAAATTAATTTGCTAATGGAAATTAACACTATAGGCATAACAGAGAGCTTGCAAGACCTGATCCTGTTATCACTGAGGGTTTTCAGATGCAATTTTCACTGAGTTCAATAAAATTTCCCTGATTTTAGCAAGGAAGATGAGTCCTTACTTTCAGCATGCTGATTAAAATATACATGAGAGTTCTCCTTTCCATTTGTGGCAGAACAAAAGCCATTCTCACAGCTCTAGCTGGAGAGGCTTTGGGGCAAAATGCATATCAGCATGTTACCTCAACTGACTGATTTCTTTGCTGCACAGATGAGCAAACTAGGAGTCATCAACTTCAGCACATGACAGGAATCAGAGCACCTGTCCCCTTGCACTCTGTGCTCTGCATGAGATGAAAGAAAAAGCAAGTAAATCAGTGGTTGTGAAGCAAAGCAGCTAAGTGAGCACTGAAACAGCCTTGCAACATCCCTGGCCTTGCCTGGCCTGGCCTGACCTGACCACTCCCTCTTGACCCAGATTTACACCTCTGCCAATTCAGGTAATGAGCGCCAGTTCAGTGCTTCTGCTCTCTCCTAACCAACATATTCTCTAGCAGCAGAGACAGCTCTCTCTTAATAATCAGGCAGGAGGTTTCATTACTTGGATGGAATGAAAGAGAAACTGGAAGGAAGACAAGACTCTAGAGCATCACTTCCAGACTGTGTTTCAGCGCATGAAGTGTTTAACAGCCATACTGGTTCCCACACTTCACCAGTACTGCTGCTCATTCCCATTCCCTTGCTGCAATGAACTCCCTTGGTTGTACAAGGGTCTGAGACTTTGCTTATTGGGCCAGTAGTGAATATAGAGTTGCATTCTTTAGCCATTTTCTTCTTCTAAAAGCCAGATCAGCTCCCTATTCTTGTTCTTAACATGGGCCTCAAAACAGTTGCACTGATATAATTAAGAGGTTAGGTGGGGTGAGATGTAGGCTATGAGTATTCCCTAGATCGCTGACTTTGCCACATTCTCAGAACATAAAACCCTGCCCCATCATGAGATCTCACAGGGTAAAATTCACCTGTACACAGAAGCCTAACACAAGAGCAACATGCAGTTTTAAGTCTGATTTGTTCTTAAATATTGCTCATGTCAGAAACGTTTAATGCTAATTCACAAGAGCTTGTTATGAATTCAAACTTTACTGTGTCAGATGCCATGCCAAAAAAAAAAGGAAAAAAAAAGTAGGATCTCTGCCTCAGAGAGCTCTCACACAGGCATGAGTCTGTGAAGAAACACAGAAACAAGACCATATATTGGCCAGCATGACAGATGGAGAGTTCTGCACCCACATTCACTCAGCATCACATTCCTGGTGTTGCAGGAAAGGAGACTTTCAAAAAAGTGAAAATCACAGGTTTATTTTATTTTTCTCCTTCCATGTGGAAGGCCTAGAGAAATATCGGTTTTGTTTCATCTCTCCAGGCTCACTGTCATGGTTTTAGTGACCTTCAACATTTCCGAACATTTGGCTGTGATGCTCAAGGCATCAGGGACATGCTAGAAATTGTCCTGCAGCCTCACCATATTTGAGTCTGATTGCCCTTGACCAAGCTGGGTAACTTTGCAGACATTTTTCTCATCTCTTCTCAATGACACGCACTGAAAAGTACAGAAACAGAGCCAGGCTTTGTCCACAGACAGTGAAAACACACACATACACACAGACTGAAAGCCCTAGGAAACTTTCCAGAGTCACAAAAGGCTGATATTCACCTTGCCAGATTTCTGTCATGAAATGCTTCACTTATATTGTAGAGCAGAGATACATGTTGAAATTATGGGCACTAATGATGTATTTATTAACAGATCTATAACCCATAAATAAATTACATTTCCTTGTACTACAGACAACAAACCTCATAGCCAGACTTCTGTTCCTGGTGCAAACAAATTCGGACTGACATTTTCCTGCTCCAAACCAAACGTGTATTTTGACATCTTGGAAACATGGCTGCGGTGTCACTAATGTCAATTAGCTAAAGCTCTCAGAAAGCTCTGGTGCTTCAGCCAGATGCCAAAAGGAGGGTTTAGAAGACTAACTCTGAGCAGAGACACTTGGAAAAGTTTCCTGTCAAAGTTAAGACACATGCTGTTTAGGAAGAGCCACCAGTATATTGTGGAGCTGTTCCAACACCCACTGAAGACCTCAAGGTAAATTCATTTACTGGCTGCACTCTGCCATGGATGGATTCTCATGTTAAGAGACCAGGAAGAAGTAACAGAGTGTTATGATTGATAAAGCATAAGAGAAGGGGATACACAGGACTCCTGGAAATCGCTGCAGGCAGGATAACCTTGAGCAATGGAGCAGACATTTCCTTTAGCTTTGTAAACACACAGTTTCACAGGACTCTTTCCCTGCTCTGGGTCTTTGCCCTTATTACGGTAGTGATGTAGTGTGAAACCTCAGGGCTTGCTGGTCAGTGAAATTTCGAAAGGCAGCCTGAAATAAAGTAAGTTGCAGAGTGAAAATGGAAAAGCCATTCTTGATTCACTCAAGGAGGAAGTGCTAGTAACCCAAAAGCAGAATGTTTCCTTCTGAGTAACCCTGAACCTTATTCTGAAACCAAATCAAAAGAAGTCGATACTTGGATACCTACTTAAATCACCTGAATTTTGAGAGGTGCAGCTCCCATGGATAGTCAAAGATTAATGGATTCGAGAAGGTAAATGTCAGTACATTTTGGGTGAGCAGAATTGCCTAGAATCAGACACAGGCTATGGAGAAATGTGAATTCAGCACTGAATCAATATTTCAGTCCCTTAACCATCAAGGATGCTCCTGCTTCTCTTTCCAACTGATTAAGCAATGAGGTGAAATGCTGGGATCAAGGATAGCTGTTATTCACAGCTATATCTTGTGTGTCTTTGCATTCAGAAGCAATTTTATTCATCTGCCAAGAGAAACAGGTCAAGATAAGTTTCCAAGTTGTGTGGGAGGATGCAGCCATGAAGCTCAGAGCAACAAGGCCTCAGCACAGCAACCTCGTGCTGTCATAAGCAGATGGCAAATGGGGAGTTGTGAACTGGGAGCTGGCTGGACGGGCCCCCACTCTTTTCTCTGCACAAAGATCCATAACAATCATGCTGCGACACTGGCTGCAGAAGATTAATTTTGGGAATTTCCCCTACAAGTCTGACCTAATGAGATATAGAAGTGTCCGCGTGCAGCTTCTGCAGCTGCCTTGTCATTAGAGGTGCTCATTTCCTGGGTGGGCATGTGATTTCCCATTTCCCTGGGTTAGGAAAATAACATAATTATACTCTGAATTCAAATCCGCTCTGGTTTAGGGAGAAGCAGGGTCTGATATGCATAGTTTTTAAATGGATGGCACATTCCCATTACACAGGCAACAGTATCAATTTCTCTTCTGTGTGAATTTTTATTTCAACATGTCAAGAGTCACTTTCATTTATACTTAAAACCCAGAATGAACCAGTGCTAGCACAAACTTTGAAAATAAAATAAAGGCATCCTCAGTAGAAATGAATAGATAGGTGACCATCTATCTTCCTAACTTCTGTTCAAGGAGTCAGGCTAGTTGCACTGGTGGCCACAGAAACACAACTGTAATCTGTCAACAGATTTTCACTTTCATGCAGGTACTTTTTTTATTTAATATTCGTTTTCTTTTAATTTCTTCATTTACTCACTTTGCACTTGACTGTGATTTTGCACTATGGATATCTCATATTTAAAACATAAGCCTGTTATTTTACTGTAAAACCATGCAGAACTCTCTTCTTTCTGTAGCTCCCCCATTAATATTTCACAGATAGGAAATTCAAGCACTAGACTCATGCAGACCTGAGCAATAAACAAAACCTCTGGATTGTAAAGGTCCAACTTTTAGCAGAAACATTATTTAGAAAGGCTTTGGGCTTAAAATGCCCTCAGATGAGAAGTGGAAATTAGGTTGTAAGATGCTGGTTGGAGATATGCAAGATCTGCACTGATTTGCTTCACTTTTACTCGGCAAGAAGACCACTGACCAAGTGTAGCCTTGAATTTGGAAGGGGAGCCCTCTTCAGCAGTTCATTATGTCCTGCTGTTCATGTGAAAGGGCAAAATGTCTTAAGGACCTGCAATAGTCCACAGCCAAGGCAAAGGATGAGGAAAACCAAATTAATAGGGACCAGATCCCATTTTGGATGGCAGGGGAAGCTAGAAAACACAAAATACTCTCCAAATCCTGCTTATATCCCAGCCAAGCAGTTTTGTTCCCTACTGCCACAGAGGAGCACTTCCTTCCCGGCCCTAACCCTAACCCTAACCCTAACCCTAACCCTAACCCTAACCCTAACTAAGCCTAACCCTTTCTCCAGGAAGCAGAGGATGTTCTCTTTGCAGCAGTGCCCCACACTCCTGCCCCATATACATATGCAAGGATGTTCTAACTGCCTCCTTCATTAGGAAGGAGCGAAAGTCTCCTCTCTGTGCCCTAGAAACAGTAAGTCCCTGCTGGTCTTACAGACTGCTATGATACTGAGGGCCATTAGTCCTGCTGATTCTGTGGGTGACAGAGCTCTGCAGACATTTCCTCAGGCTGTCCCCTCCATGCTAATATGTTATCTGGACTCCTCCAGCTCTAAGTGGATCATTTCCTCTCTCATTTGTCTCATCTCATAGAGCCCTGGAGGTTTGCTCACATTTATTTTTGGCTCTGGTGGAGCAGATTTTTCTGTTTCAGTTTGATTTACCTTCATTGACAGACATTTATATTTCTCCTTCTTAGAGAGGCTACTATTAAACCAACCTGTTCTTACTGGTAGTACTTTTGTTATCAGCATTTTGCTCCTTATTCACTGGGAAGCTGGATACCCTGTCTCCATCAATAACCTGCAAGCGGCTGGAAAGGTACCCAAATCGTGCAGACACCTGTGTTTTGAGGACAGCTCCCTGTGCAGCTCAGGGCTGGATTGTAGGCTCCTACAAAGCTGAAGCTGGAGGATGGGTTTCAAGCATCAGCAAAGCCAACAGCTCAGCCTTCAAGTAGGGAGCAAACAGTATAGCTGAGGGATATTTGCTCTAGCACAGAAGGAATGCCTGGAGAACCACTGAGGGTTGTTCCCCTGGGAGTAAAGGGTGGTACTGAGGCACACTCCACATAGTACAATTTGAGCTCTCCTACAACTTGGTCAGACACAGACATTATCCCTCACCCTCTAAGATACATCTGTAGGATCTATGGGCTGGGCTGACAAGGATACTACAAGTTCCTTTAACTGGTAAGGGGTAACACTGCTCCCACAGCTGGAAGGCACAGCTGAGGCCCTGCAGGGAGAAATACTGAGCTCAATATCATTCCTCACATCCAGCTGTAACTTAAAGAGCAAGGGAGAGCTGCTCCCTCCCCCACCCCATGCTTCAGGACAGGGATTGTGGTGTCTAAGGAACCATGAAGGAGAAACTCTCTCAACAGTATTTCAAGTCTTCTCTGCAGCCTATTCTTGCCACTGTCCTGACAAGTGTAAATCATGTCTCAGTGTAAATATACCCAGTACATCTGTCACATCCAGGTGGCAATGTTGGCTATGCTGTTTGTAAACCCACTGAGAATAATGTATTTGTGCTGTGGGATGACATCCCATAATGAGATTGTGATATTCCATAGCCCAAGATTTGCTATTTGTGACAAAGACGGATTTCATGAATAGAAAGGCTGCCAGGAGATCTCCTGGACTTAGGGGACATTCATAAGCTGGGGATCCTTCTAACCTACTCAGCCATAACTCAAATACAAGGGAGATACTTTCTCTTGCTTTTGAAACCAAAAAAATAAACACCATTAGCTGCGTATCTGGCCATATATTTGCATTCAAAACACAACAAAGTACAAAATAACTAAATGTAAAAAAGCACAGTCAAGAACTGCATATATTTACAAGCCAGCCTATCATATTGATCCAATTACACTTAATGTAGCAAGTATAATAGTAAAAAAATTAATTTCCATGTCTAGAACTTCTTCTTTTTTTCTTTCCTCAGAGATTCAGAAATTGAATCCTTTTAATAATGAAATTCTGATTTTTTTTTTTTTCTTTGCTCCCAGGTGTAATTTATTTATGGAAAGCTTAAAAAAAGTGTTCATCCTTTCTTGTGAAAATACACATATGCCACATCCTTCCCTCCTGTGTTGTGAGCAGAAGTTGTATATGTGTGTATTTATGCATATGTAGAAATCTGCATGTAAATTCATGCCTCTCTAAGCCTCTTAGCAGCAAAACAACTTACACGTAAGTTGTTTCCTCTATCTCACTGGGAATTAATCATCCTAGACTTAATAAAGTAGGTGAATTAATACATTTATTAATAGATTTTATAAAAGCAGCCTTGGAAATGCTGGATTGTTCAAGGCCAGACAGTAAGAGAAAAATTGTTAAAAACACAGCCTCTGTATAGGGCTCAGCAGAATTAGGAACTCAGTCTAAGCCTCTTGAGTCGCAATCTTGTTTCTCTGCCTCTGAGATCAGCTGCCTTGTCTTCATTTAAATGCATAGTCCTTTGAAATTACTACTTTATGCTACTAGACTTCTTGTTCTTCACTTACATCAACACATATACAAACATGCAATAGAGTTTCATGTAAGTTAATAAAATACAAGAGAACCCAGAGTATAATGTGAACTCCAAACCCTCTATCCATGCAGAGCCCACGACAGGGGAAGTGCATGGAGCAATGGAATTCCTGGAAGCTGAAGTCCTTACTCAAGTTGGTATGAAGCTAATGCTGCCTGCTCTATGGGGAGCTGTACTCAGTGACTCAGTGGTCTTAGCCCTAATTTCCCACAGCTGGAGCCGAGACACCCCATTTTACAGGTGGGTAAAAATATGAAAAAGAAAGGCGAAGCAATCTGTCTGTGGCCATACAACATGTCTGTGACCATGCAGAACAGGTCTCAGTGTCCCACAGGCCTGTCCTATCAGTCCCTGCAGCTGGAGCTGCATGGACTCCTATGCTGGGTACTGTATACTCAGATGTATAAGTAAATGTATTTCTGTTGGCTATTTGCTTTGCTGCCCACCTCCACATGTCTCTTAGTATAACAGCTGACCAGGGTTGCAGATGGGTAACAGAGATGCTTACACATGAATTAGCACATATTTGAAAGCTGCCACTTCCCAGGACTGATCTGGACATCTGGGGCCAAAACCAGCCCTGGGTGCAGTGGACAGGATTTCCCTGACATCATCAGTGTTGTGTCTCCTGAGTCACAGTGCGTGCTTGGCTCACTCTCTATAGCCTCAATCAGGCAAAGGGTTTGTAAAGTGGCGTAAAAGAAGCATTGATGGGGTTTAACATAAAAGGTAGAATCAGGCCACTAAAACTGACCATTTAAATCCAGCAGGTCACTGATTCTTTTCTGTTGATCTGAACTGGAATAATCAAAACCTGGCTGGGTTCCCCTTGCAGTCTCTCCATCACACCCTCTGAATTTCCCTGCATTCAGAGAACACTTCCACCCCCTCTGTCCTGCTCTCTGAAGGAACAGTTAGTTTGAATTATAGGTTCCCTTTTTAACAACATTCTCTCAGAAATCCCAAATGCCAAAGACTGCACATCAGCCTGTACAGTTTCAGCCATTCCCATGCACACATCAGTGATTTTTCCCATCTCTGATATATCAATGTTATTTACAAAGTAATACTTACATATATATTTCTTCCCTTTAAAAAACTATAGTAGTGTGACTGCAGTGACAGCCCCACATAACTGCAGAGGTCCTATCCTAGAGATACTGCTGCCAAGGGGTGAGATTGCTTGTAAACAAGAGGCTCGTGCAGCCCATGGGTATAATTTCTAGATTGTATTTGCAGCAGAAGTCCCACAGGTTTTGTAAAGCAGGTAATGGAAGGGCTATTTTCCATGTTTTGTGCACCATATTTCAGGTTTATTATTACCAAAGGACAGAAACATCTCCTTGCATTAGTAATCTTCAGGAAAATGTCATGGTCATCACCATTGAAGATACTAAAATCAAATTTATTGCTGGAATCTGGAAAAATGCCACTCCAGTGGTATCTCCTTTTCTACCATGCCTATCCAGACATTTGCCTGAAGCTGGTTTCTGCTGCACCAGGAGAGGCAGTGCAGTTGTGCTGGTGAACATCAGGCAAGAGAGATCCTACACTGAGGTTGGTTCTGCAAAACTGGCCTCAGCCAGTGTTTTGCAAAAGAGAAGACAACTGGGAAAAAATCTTAGAAAATAATCCTGGAAGAAAATTTCCTAAAACATGGGATGCTGCTGAGGAGCTCATAGGGTACTTTGAGCATCTATTTTACTTCCAGTCCCTCTGATTTCTACATCTTATCAATGTACCAGCCTGAAAACTTAGTAGCAGATATCTTTGGGAACTGGAGGGTTCTCCTCTATACGTTATCACCACAAAAGATGTTTGGAAAAGTCCTTTGACAGGACAAGAGGAAATGGCCTCAAGTTGCACCAGGAGAAGTTCAGGTTCGGGCCGGACATCCAGAAGAATTTCTTCACTGTAGAGTATTTATTTGTTTATTTTAAATCAAATTTCACTGGACTCTGCCCCACATATTCTGCTCCATTTGCTCTAATCTCCATGCTGGTAGCTCAGCATGGGACTGCAGAAGCTGTTCCAGTTGGAGAAAGTGGGAACAGTAGGAAGGGAAAGACAGTGAGTGCTAGCCACAGAATATGGCAATTTGGGATGATGAGATAAGTAAATTAGCTGGATGGTTCTGTAATATGATCAGTGGCAAAACGGACTGCTATGGTAGTAACAGCAGTAACATGGTTGTGATAAATGTACGTGGATGTCTCAAAACTGGTTTCCTGCACTGTTTGCCATATCAGGAAAGTCATATTTTATCAATGACATATTTCTGAAGTTTTCCCCACAGCTATAAGCACTTGTGATACCTGTCCTTAACACTATCTCCCTCTGCAGAGAAATGTCATGTGGCAAGAAACACCAAATGATTTTGCTGGTCCTAGAGCAGGGCAGCATTGAATAGACAGGCCTGAGTCTCTCAAAAAACTGCTGCCAACTGCAGTGGGAGCTGTGCCTGCTTGCATCAGCACTTGATTCACCCAGAAAAAAAGCCTAGTAATGGACTGAATTTGTTCTTAGTACAACTCTCTTGACTTCAGTGGTGTTTCCCTTGCAGTGTACTTGTTCTGACACACTCACATTGTGCAGTCAAGCAAAGTAGCAGAGGCTCTGGCTGGCAGACCATGATCAAATTCCACTTCAAGTAAACCAGGCAGCCTGCTGCCAGGGGTTTGGAGCAAGGAGAGAGGCAGTGTGCCAAAACCATCTCCTACAGAACTGTGTTCTTCCCTATTATTTAGTTATACTGATGCTGACAAATGTACTTTAACATAATAGTAGAAAGACTTGGGTTGGAAGGGACCTTAAAGATCATCTAGTTCCAACCCCCTGCCATGGGCAGGGATGTCAGCCCTTCGACCAGGCTGTTCAGGGCCCCATCAAACCTTGATCACTGCCAGGGGTGGGGCATCCACAGCTTTCCTGGGCAGCTTGTGCCAGCACCTCAGAAGCCTCTGAGTAAAGAACTAAAGAAGTTAGTTCTAACATCTGATCTAGATATCTCCTCTTTTATTTTAAAACCTTTTCCCCTTCCTATCACTATCTGCCCGCGTTAGAAGGCACTCTTCCTCTTTTTAAAAGCCCTCTTTAAGTAAAGGCTGCAATAAGGTGTCCTTGGAGCCTTCTCTTCTCCAAGTTGAACACTCCCAGCTCTCTTAGCCTGTTTTCATAGGAGAAAAATGTAGGCTCAAGCCCTACACTTTGTACTCTTCGTGGCTATCTCACCAGCATTCAAAGCTCAGGGTGCCTTCTGATTAAGCAGCCAGACCACCATCCATGGAGCTCAGCATCCAGTCTCCTGAAGCGTTTGCTGTGGTCACGAGCAGCACCAGGACTGCTGGGAAGGAGTTTGTGCTGGCTCCTCTCCAGGTGCCGTTTGCACCTCTGGCTTTGGGAGGCACTCTCGCTCTCCGCCACAGGCATACCGTCGCTCTCCTCTCCTCGCTGCTCCTGCTACTGAGCGTGGCAGTGCCTGCCTTAGTAATAGGAGGACAAGCAGAGTCTGTTCCAGGTTGCCAAGGAGATGCTGAGTAAGATATGCGAAGTCAATTACTTCACCAGAAAATAGGAGCATGAAGAAGAAAAATAAACCTAAGCTCTTCTGGGATGAGCATGCTTATTTCTCAGAGCATGGGACTAGAATGCTAGAATGACTAGAATCATTAGCCATTTGTACCTCAAATTCTAGTAGGATATTGTTGGGAAGAAACAAATGTACACTGTATTGTGCCCTGTGACAGGAAATTTTATGCAGAAAGTATTGGGAACAGATAGGCACAAGTCTACTGTAGGCCTGGTATGAATTACTCTATTACTTTTAAAATGCTGGAAGAAATCCCCTCACTGTGATTTGTTAGAGCTGAGGAATCAGAGCACTTCCCTTTACACACTTTCACAAAAAAATTCTCTTCAGAATTTCCCATGAACAAGGTTCTTCCTTTCCTCTGACAAATTGTGACCAGCTCTCTCCTTACGCTCAAGAAAGGGAAGTTGGCCATTGCCAAAGTACTAAATGATGCACTTCACTTGTGCATTTTGATGAAAATAAAAGGAATATTTTTCATGAGAAGATAAACACTTCCATACACCGAAAATATTTGTGGGAGGTTTTACCTTCCCCCAGCCAGGGAAAAAGCCCTCCCCTGTTGCTTCTCCCTCCCTTCTCCCAATTAGTTCCAATCGCAAACCAAACCAAATCCAATGAATAAATTCCAAATCCAATAACAGACTACCATGGCATTCTCTTAACAGCCTGATGGGTGCACAGGTCAGAGGAGGCTGACTCGGTTGAGTGAGATTCCTCTTTGATGAAAAAGTGATTCCTTTTCTTCTCTCTTTCCTAGCATAGGTGGACTCAGACACTGGTATCTCAATGGTTGCTTAGTTGCTGTGATTGCAGAGGGACTGGGTTTGGTCACTTTGGGGCTCCCTCCACGTCAGTGTTTCTTTTTCTGTTGCTGAGAAAAAATGAGATTTGGGAAACTGAACCTCAACTTCCATAATTGTAGCAGTGGGTGTCCAAAACCTACTCCTGCATTCTTGGCAACATTCTGCAAATACTGTATCTTGTGTGAATCACAAGTCTTGACTGAGACACCATTCAATCTGCTCTGCTCTGTCTGATTTGCATTCAGATTTTTTGTGCTCTGTTTGTTTCTCATGAATACATCAGAGTAGTCAGTGTGCATCCCAGGGTGGTGTACTGGAAGCTGTATCTTGGAGCCTGTTAATTAGAAAAAGCCAGCAAAATACTTTTTTTTCACTGGGCTGAGCTCAGGATCTGTTTTGCTCTAAAAAAAAGTCTGTAATTTTTGAGTATTTTCATTTTTTTTATTATTTAAAATTAAATTTAGCTGTGGCTGAATAGCCTGACTTTATAGCTGGTGGAAATGTCACTCTCTAGTATTGCTGGTGCAAAGGTGAAGCTATATAGTAGCTTAGTGATAATGTTGTCTTCTAGATAAGTGCAATTGTGATTTACAAGGTTGTAAAGCTTGAAAGTTCTCATAACAAAGGATTGTTTGTGGGTCTGTTGTTGTGAGAGTAGCCTTTCACAGGATATGAACCACAGGGTTGCTATTTCTCATGGCAGCCCCATAGTCCCCACTGGTTGCCAGTCCCAGCCCAGTGAGCAGGGATTACGCACTGTCACCTCCCAGTGCAGCTGAGCAGGGGCTGTAATTTGATTGCTCTTGGAAGTCCAGGGGAAAGACTTCAGTCCTTCTTAAATTAAAATCATAGGTAGTGGAGGCAAACAAGTATGCACCAGAACATAAAAGTCATCTTGGCTAAATGCCCTTCAGTGGAAAGGAAAGATCTTTTACCTGTCTAAAATTACAGTCAGAAGGAGATACGGCAACAGGCTTTGTAGGATAATGAATGTGCTCTGTTGCAGCCTGAGATAAATGAAAATGATGATTGCATCTGTCACAATCAGAATCAGAATCACAGAATGGTGGAGGTTGGAAGGGACCACAGGAGGTCATCTAGTCTAAGCTCCCTGCTCAAGTAGGGTCTCCTGGAACATGTTACTCAGGGCTCTGTCCAGACAGCCTTTTAATACCTCCAGAGAGTGAGACTCCCCAACCTCACTATGAAACCTGTGAGCAATCTATCTAGTGAAGGGTCTCCAATAACTGGTCTCCAAGCATTCTTGCAGGAAAATGTGCTGGCCTGCTACAGTCTGGCAACAGTTTGGACTCTTTTCTTTCACCATCCCTCCATCAGCATTTTGAAGAGAGATTCCCACTGGGCCAGTTCAGGATATGGGAGACCAGAGCCTAGTTGAAAGTGGGCTGAATCCCTTTCACATAATTATTATTAATATAAGACTTCATCTTACTTTCTTCTTCTCTTACTCTCAGGCTATTCATCTCTACTGATGCAGAGAGATTGCTGGTTCAGTGCATCCCCACTTCTCTGTGAGTGAATGAATCCCACTGGCCTACCCTCCACAGAGTGATAGAGAGAGTGCTATCCAACAATACACAACTTTACTGCAGCATCAGCAGTCCCAGCTGAGGCTGGGATAGTCATATGCCTTGTTTATATCGCGGTATGCTTTTGCTGTTATTACGTAACAGTCATTAGCGGGAAGGCTGTAGAACAGAGGTTATTTGAGAGAGCTGACGTCTCCCACTAGGGACCCGAGAGAGAGATTTCTTGACTACACAAATGTCTGTCAAATGTCTGCCTCTGTCAAAGGCTTATACAGCCAGCGCTTTCTTATGATTACAAATTTCTTTTAGAGAAAAATATATTCTAAGAGGCAGATCTTAATCCTTCAAGTACTGCTACAAAGAAGCCTTAGAATAAGAGTTCCTGAAGTATAACACTTTGGAAATGTGTGCGCCGGGAGTGATAAAAAAACTCTTATACTTGGAAAACAAATCTGTTTCAGTTGTGTGCATTCAGACATTCCTTCTGATTTGTTTAACATTTGTTTTGTTCTGTCCAGTCCATCTGAAAAGAGATCAACTTAATGAAGCCCAAAGATGTAAGGCTTTTAGATCATTTCATTACACTGTGGACGAAGGAAGAGCTGCGGGGTGGTGAGCATCAGACAAGAGAAATAACATTGATATGTGTCTTGATTTATTGTAAAGCAGCCATAAGGCAAAGTTTTTAGTTTCTGAATAGACAGCAGAATTCTCTCAGATGTTTCCACACAGGAAATCCCTGAGGAATCCTTACAGCAAAGAGACAGGTGGCCACGAGCTGTCCCACCACACATGTTGCTGTCAGAATGGAAATACAACCATAACAGAGCTGCAGCTCTCTGCCCCACAGTAGCAATCAATTCCTGCCTGCTTCATCTGGCATCGCTCTCTTTAGGAAGGAACTGCTCTTTCTGTTGTGCATTCCTGCTCTCTGGTTTGGCTTGGCTCCAGGGCAAAAAGGAATTTGTGGAAGTTGGCAGCACCTTTAGCTGCAATCACTGAGTAGCTTCCTCATCTTTAGGCAATGAATTTTGTCATCTCCTCCTTTTCTGTTGGCATCATTTCTTGATAGACAGTGAAAATTTCAGTCATCTTGTGGGTAGAACATTTTCATGTACATTAAACAAGCTAAACCCAATTTAAATATGAACGTTTATTTGGCTGCAAAAATAAGCTCCCCACACCCAATGACCTGTGCTCTATCCCTCCCACAGACAGAAGCCTCACCCAAAATACAATTCATGTTCCTTGTCCTGTCAATCTAGAGGGTCTTGTTCGATCAAGGGAGGATTTGATGGTCAAAGGCAAGGCTCTCAGCAAAATTCTTTTGGCTCCCCAATGGGCAGGTCTAGGGGAGACACTCTGCTTGACCTCTGTTATGATGACACACTGGCAGATAGGCACTCTGTAGGGCAGACTGGGTCTGGACCTAAAGGTTTCTGAGATCAAAGTCAGTGGGTAAACTGCTGGCAAAACAGAAACTGGTGCATTTTATTGAGTCATGACAGGGTACAGGAAAATTACATTAATTAGACAAGGTTTTATTGCCGCCCACAGATTGCGTGTCCCTGCTATGATCAGGCTTCACATCAGAAAAGGTGTAGTACAAAAGTGCATTGAAAGATGGGCAGGGCCTGGAAGACCTTGAGTCCTGACAGATGAAGATGAGAGAAAGAAAGGGTTTTTGTCTCTATGCTATAGGTGGACAATGGACGATCTCCAAAGTGCACACTGCTGCTCAGGGCCCTGAACCAGCTGACAACACTTGCTGTTACTAAACATCATCATTTGGACAGGCAAAGGCAGCACCCTTTGACATTGCCTTGAGTTGGCACATCTCTCATCCTGTCTTCATAGAATCATGGAACGGTCTGGGTTGGAAGGGACTTTAAAGATCATCTAGTTCCAACCATCCTGCCATGGGCAGGGGACATCTTCCACTAGACCAGGTTGCTCAAAGCCCCATACAGCCTGGCCTTGAACACTTCCAGGGACAGG
This sequence comes from Lycocorax pyrrhopterus obiensis, assembly GCA_014706295.1. NCBI lineage: Eukaryota > Metazoa > Chordata > Aves > Passeriformes > Paradisaeidae > Lycocorax > Lycocorax pyrrhopterus. The sequence goes on along the minus strand of JACSVZ010000016.1, from coordinate 14,319,834 downwards.
GAGTCCACAGCTTCTCTGGGCAACCTGTTCCAGTGCCTCACCACCCTCACAGTAGAGAATTCCTTCCTAATATCTAGTCTCAATCTACTCTCTGTCAGTTTGAATCCATTTCCCCTTGTCCTGTCGCTACATGCTCTTGTAAAAATTCTCCCTCCATCTTCCTTGTAGACTCCCTTCAGGTAGTGGAAGGGCACAATTAGGTCACCTCTAAGCCTTCTCTTTTCCACATGGAGCAGACTTACCAGATCTGTGCTCTGTGAGCACAGTTAGATTGTTGCCAATCTAGATTGGTGATTGCACAGCCACTCTGGCTCTCCAACGCCCAGGTTTTGTCAATTTCTTGGTACCAGATTTAGTATGGCCAAATCAACATCTGGATGTACACTGGAACATCCACCCTTCGCTATGTGAACAGGCTGCAAGGACTAGGATTTAACCATGGGTCTTCTGTCCAGTAGCTAACTGCAGTACCTAACTGAAGAGAAACTTTCAAGTTGGCCTTCAGTAAAGGGCAAGTATTTAAAAGTGGAAGAGTTGGCAGAGGGCACCTAGTAGCACACATTTCACCATCTATTTGTTTTAGTCTGAGAAAGATTCAGGGCTCCTGACAGCAAGAGCTGGGCAATAAAACTGTGATGTTTCTTTAGTAATTCCTGCAATAAGAATAGATAAATAGATTTCATTGTTCAGTGTCATTCACCACCCCATAAGTTACTCAAAGAATCCTGATAGGGAGAGATGATGAAACAACCTTGAAGAAAAAGTTAATTTTCTGCAAAGTTTAAAACCCTTTTGGAAATGTGAGGGAATTTTCTAATTGGCCTTTTATAAAGTCCTTTTATATTCCTAAAGAATATTTTAGGTACCGTCTTTCACTTGTATGTATCTCAGAGTATGTCTCCTCTGTACTGAGATTAGTTTTTACCCACAGGTTTCGTGAAGGGCTTGTGATTTGTGATGCTCCTGTCTAAGGACCCTACCTTGTTGTACCTGGAACTGTTGAAAAATATTGAACTAAGCTGCACCACCCATCACTTCCAGATGGGAATGACTACAGGCCCCCTGTTCAGCCTCTACTCTGCACCATTAACCTGAGAACCAGACAACTCCTAAGATTTCATTTACAGGACACTCTCAGTCATGCAATGTCAAAGGGCACCAGTTGGAGCATTCCACTCATCTTTGTACTTTCTACAGCTACAGTCTGAGGCAATCAAAGAACATGACTCAGGACATGTCTACACAATGCAGTGCAAGGCAGAGATTTTCAGCTACCACTGATTCATCCAATAGTGGAAGTTCCTCTGACTCACAGAAGTCATTAAAAAAAATGAGATTATGTACAGCTCCCAGAGATGAAACTTCTGTTACAAGAGTTCAGATCTTTCAGTGCCTTCAGAGTCCCAGAGTTTATGTTAGTAAACTGTGAAGAGTTAAAATATTTTTGTGTATGGACAAACATTTACAAGACACCCATTTGTAGTTCCTAGTCAAAGGCAGCCTAAAAGACCAACAGGTAACTGTTAGAAATTGACAATCTTCCATTTTCCAGTGTCAAGTCTTCAGGATACTTCACTTCTCCTGCCTAACTTAATAATACCCTGAAGAAGCTCGGTTTTCAGAGAGCTCAGCAGCTGAAAATCTTGAAATGGAGGCAGTCAGAACAAACACATACTTCTGAGAATGGGAGCAATTAAAAGTAGAACTCTTCTGCTGTCTTTAGTTATGAATGATATAGCCAAACTGAACAGTTTGGGAGAACCTGAGCCTCAAGTTTGGCTTTTCTGACAAAACACCTGTCATTTAAAAGCACCTCCCCCAAAATGAGCCAAAAATTCTATTTGGTTTGTGCTTTAAAATTCTAGTGACCTTTTCCTTGTTAGAGGCTAGTATGTCCTCCCTTTAAAAAGTAATACTAATTTGCTTGTGGAGAAGTGCATTTAACAGAACTGTGCTTTTTAACACCATATCTGTTCAACTTCACTATAGTTTAGTCAGATTCCTGCAACTGAATTTCCTGTTCTGGCTGCATTAAGTGCATTTAGCAAGCTCCAGACCAACTGTATGTGAGCAAAACCTTATTTACCCAGCATCAAAGTGCTGCTAAGGATTAAACAGGTAAATTATTAAGAACAAGATATGGCATCTAACTTCCTCTTCACTATCAAGCTTGCTGCCTCAATACCACTGGACACAGACACGTAGGAGAATGCCAGCAGCCTAGTCAGAGTGACAGGAACAGCAGGACAGCTTAGGCACACAGAAGGTGGAACTGTGCTCTGATCCTAGAAAACAGTGGCCAAAGCAGTGGCAGATCAAATAGATCATCTGCAAGTACTGAAACAGCTGAAGTGTAAGGAACTAATAAAAGACACTGGTAATGCCATGAGGCAGCAGAGCCAGTGAGTCCCATGTTGCTGATAACTTCAAGGTATCATTACAAAGCTGAGGAAATACTTATTTTTTTAGCATGTTTTAACAAGAGAGGAAATTATGATACACAGGAAAATTATTTCACCACATGCAAAACAGTGTTAAAAAAATCAAAAACAAACCAAGGAAACCTCATGCCTTTATACAACCTATAGAACCCAAGATTAAGTAATTTCATGATGACAGAATTTAAAACTATCTGTGCTGCTTCCTTCACTGTATTCTCATTCTCTGTAGGCATTATGCCACTTAAGTATATTTATGAATATTATTTATCCAACAATACAATGTTTTTAAATATTCTTAGCTTCTTATACCTGCTCTCTTCCAAATAATTTCAGCATTTTCAGCAAGTTTCTTGAGCCTTTGACTCCAGACTAAAATACCGTGGTTCAAATGAGCAAAAACATTCAGTTGATTATAGCTCCCACTGCTGACTCAGTATTCCCAGCCCCAAATAAGATCAGGCCTTCTGTTTATGATACTGATTTCTGCTGATTTTACACTGTGAACAGCCAGTCCTTTGGAAAACTTCTTTAGCCCTGTCATCTTTCTTGATTTATAGCTGGTATTTTGGTAACAGGAGTACAACTGTGTATTTCCTCTAAGTGAACATCCATGTATATTACAAGCACTACAGATCTCTGTACCATAATTCTATGTTTCCTTATCTAATATATCCGTAAATGTCTCATCTGAACACCCCATCAGCCATGATTTTATGGCTTCTTCCACATCATTGGTCAGACTATGAAACAGCATACACCCAAGAACTGAGCCTAAGTACACACTCAGACTGCAATAATCCCTTGTTTACAGTTACCCGCTGGGGTTCAGCAAATAACTCAGCTGGGAAAGGAACTCCTCAAGAATTAAAACATTGTCACAAAAACATTTGGCACAGTGCATAGGATGTGACTTTTCTAGAGAATTGCATTGACTTCCAACTGTACTGGCTGCCAGGTAGAGACCATGTAAAAATATTTTTGCTTACAAGGTTTACTCAGGTATTCACAGCATTGTGAATGGCCACACACAGGTTCCTTAGGTGTCAGTTCTACAGAAGCAGGGCATCTCTTTGAAAATATCCTCAAACATCTCTACAGCCTAAAGCATCAGCAAGTCTTTAATTAAAGGACCACAGCACAGTTTGACCACAGCCGTCATGTGCAGCACTGGGATTGTCCAGGCATTAGTGCAGACAGGCCCTAATAGTTGCCCCCTCCCCATACTTTTACCTTTGTTTCATTTTAAGCAGCCTTCTCAGTGTCTGGTGGTCTCTGGAGATAGCAGAGGTGACAAAAATGAGCAGGAGTAGCATCAAACAATATTGAAGAAATTACTGTCTTTCTTCTGTCACTGCCCACAATTTTGGTGCCAGGGTGTTTAACTCCATGAGTTTTGCTTCAATCTAGTGCAGAGAGAGAAATATTTGTGAAATCCAGCCCTAAAGTTTGGAGGAACAGGAAGAAAGGACTGTGCTAAAGATATGTGCAAGTGCAGAAAAAAAATTGTTTGCCAAACATTGAAGAGGTTTAGCTTCAGTTTCATAGAATTCCAAGTCTGGAGTCTGCAAAATGTCCAAGAAAGCTCAAAAGCATCTGAGGCGTTGGCTAGGCTTACTGAGATCAATAGGGCAAAACATAGGCCTGCCAGAAGATGTTCTGAACTGGTCTGAAAGATGAAAGATTGGATCTGATCTTATCCAATCGCAGGACATTAATCAAAAGCCAAAGGCCATGGTAGCTGGATATTTGATTTAACAAAAAAGCCCAAGATTTTCAGGCCTGTGCAAACCTAATACCAACATTAAAGTCTAGAGAGAGAACCGAAACAATTCTTTTCTCATTTTCTTCATTTTGTCTGCAGATATTAAATCAGTTGACAGCTTTGTACAGCCATCAAGATGAAGTGGCTTGCAATGAAGAAGTAATTCCACGGGTCCACAAACAGGAACAGATGCTGGACCCCAGCCAGTTACGTGCCAGGCCGTGCTGTCATGGTGCACGTCAAAGCTCATTCTTTTAACACCTGGTACTGTGAAAATGAAGTTTGGACTCAAGGAAGAAATCAATGCCATGAGCTTGCTCAACGACTGAATTTCCCACTTATCAAAAGCAGACCAGACATGAGAAACCAAACTAAAGAGCAACTCTGGCACAAACAGAAAATTGCTATGGCATTACTGCAGGATGCCCTGGTTGTGTAAACCCCTCAGGGGACTGTGTATAAGGTAAAACCATCTCAACCTGAAGAATGTCTTCCTGTGAGGAGAGAGGTGGTGTGACACACTGGGGATTTGCCCACCATGGCTTCCATCCACGTACCAGCATCTTCCTTTTCCCTGTCAGTGGGGCACCACACCAGAGCCCCCAGCTGGCTGCAGCACAGGCCCCTCATGCAGCGGCTCTGACCCCGGGCCCAGGGGCGTGAGCTGGGCCCGGGGAGGGGAGCCAGGCCCGGGGAGGGGAGCCGGGCCTGGAGGCAGCAGAGGCTCTGTGGGCAGCCGGGACCCAACCTACTGCTGGGCAAGGCTGGGCTGCTTCAAGGCCAGAGAGTGGCCCTAGGCTAGGCTGCTTTTTAGTTCAGGTTTTGAGTACCAAAATCAGCTCCTTGCTTCTATGACCACCTGTAAGCACCAGCTTCTGCTACTGCATCTCTGGCACACGCCTCAGCCTGCTGGCAGGCGGAGGGAATGTCCTGAGCAAGGCCAGCCGTCCCAGTGGCTTACAACGGTGGCTCCCAGAGCGATTGACCATCCTCTCTCCTGAAGCACATCGTCTCCTACCAAAACCAGGGGAATCCCAGCAGTGCCTCAGCCACTTGCCTTAAGGAGAGAAGCCTCACCCTTCACTGCACTTTCTAATGCACAGTTTTTCCTTTCCTCGATGGCTGTCGCAATGCAATTTGGTTGCCTTCATGCCTTAAGGGCTGTGATCTGCTCACGTGCCCACGGCCTCCATCACTGCCTCTGCTTCACTTTGGTGAAACTTGGGTGCTTTACAAATCATGCGAATGCTCCAACCCCTGTGCTAACCAGGTCATTTCACTCACATTTTTCCCCTATAGACTTGCTCATTTCCTGTGAAGAATTAAATATCCCCCAGTCCAGAAATCTAGGATGACTCCCATGGGATGCAGGAGACCAAGGTACAAGAACTCACCCTTCACACTCCCTTGAGATAAAGGGAAGGCCAGGTTTCCTTTCCAGTCTGTGACGTCTGGCAAGCCGTATCATCTCATACTGTTCCACCCTGAAAAACACGAATAAAGCAGCAGCTCTAAAACCTAAGCTTGAGGAGAAAAAAATCAGAAATAAGAGGAAACCCTGCGTGGTTTCACTGAGTGAAACCAACTACAGTAATTCATTGCACCTGGTCCCTTGAGCACAGTGGTTTAGAGAACTGTTTCTGGATGTCAGCATGCAAAGACAGCCCAAAGTAACATTTTACAGCCCATGGTTGCTTAAAAGATTTTTCTAAGTATATTATCGTATTATTTTCTTAATTTTAATTTTCTTCTGGATTTACATGTTAACATAAAGCAACAGAAGAACTGTGGGATAAAATGAACATCATTTTCCACAGTAAAATCTTAACTTATTAGTATGCTTAATTTTTATTTAGTTTTTTTCCTAAAGCTTTTCTCACGGATTATCCTCCGCTATACTTCTATAGCAGGCCTGGAATAAAGGGAACTTGCCAGGACTTGGGGGTGTCACGCACTCCATCTCTAAAAGGCTTATTCAAAACTACAGGGAAGATTTATGGGTTTGTTTTTCTTCGAAGCTCTGTACTTACAACATTATCAGTGAGGAGGGAATTGCCTCTGCTTCTGTTTCCCAGCTTTACTTGGATGTTTCTCTAACCTTGCTAATTCTCTCATTTTGATCCTAGTCTTAAGAAATTTTTCCATAGAGTGAAAATCGTGGAATGAAGTGAGTATTTTTGATTTACAGGTACCGTTTTGCTTAAAAAAAAAAAAAAAAAGGGAGAGAATAATTCTACTTCTTGAAAATCTGATAACATAACCCAATGATGACCTGGAAGCTTGGAGCTTAGGGCACTGAAGAAAAAGCAGAGTTGTGAGCTTCGTGATTATTAAGCCATCACAGGATTACTTCTGAAGTGCAACACTAAATTTTGACACAGTTTTAAGTCCTGCTGGTGGCACAGATGCACTATGTATTATCCAGGTAAATCTCATGTTCTCTCTTGTCTGGTTTGGCTGTCAGAGAAAGGTCTGTCTGCTCTGTAATTTGTTATTCCTGACTAGAGCACATTTACAGACACTTCTGCACGCCTTGCTGAATGCAGGTGTGAAGAGAAGATCATTTCAAGATGGGTATATACTCCTAATTATATTTTTGAATCTTCATAATGGGGATGGTCAAACACAAGAATCAGAGAGGGACCCAGACATGTCGTGGTGTTTCCTTCTTGATTGGACAAGGCCCAGACCAACCTAATATAATTTTGGAGTTACTTAGACTTTAAGCAGGGTGTGAACCAGGTAACTTCCAGAGTTTCCTTCTTCTTTTGATAATTCTGCAATTTGTATGCATTGCCATGGGCCTGCCCAACTGGGGAATCTTGACTGATATAATTCCAGATGAATCAAGACATTGTCATAATTTTACTCATACAATTATGCACATGGGCATACTATCTTGAAATAAGGGTAGAATATTCTGATATTATTAATCTGCTTTGAAAACTGTAGTATTATTGTTCGGTTTTCTTATGGACAAGAAAAGAGAGAAGAACAAAGATTTTATGCGACAGATATATCTGTTCTCAACGAGGCACCACTGCAGGTATCTAGTGAAAGAGTTTTCCAGCTCTGCATTTTGAATCAGTTGTAAGGACAATTTATTTTATCTTTCTGAATCATAGTTAGTAGCTACTTATGTCCTTGCTCTTATGATTATAACACAGCGATGCTTTATCAAGAACTGAGTATCTAATAAATCACTGACTTGATAGCAATGGCTTTGGCATCCTTGTTTCCAAGAACTATTTGTTTCCCTGGTTTGATGTTCATTTCCCAGCCCACATCCTCCATTCAGGCTCTTTCTTTCAGCAGTGAGATGCTACTTTGCCAAGCCCTTCTATTTACTAAATGCTGAAATAACATATCCAGTGGCTTTTCTCTTGAGTCCATATCCACTGCTATAGGAACTCTTTCACCACAGATTATATAATATTTAAAGGTTGAAAGATAATTCCTTAATCTAGACCTTAAAAGCAATTTATATGCATGTGTTCTTTTTGATAATTAACATTTCCATTTACAGCACCATGATAGTTGATATTCATCTTTTACCTATATGTGTTTGATTTTAGGATTTAGTGTCAAACAGAGAAGCTTAGAGAAAATGTGTAAAGTTTGAATTTTGACCAGCAGAACCCAAATTGAAATATTTTCTCTTGATCAAAATACAATTATGTTTTCTAGAATGTCATATTTTGAGTGGACTCAATATGTTAGAAAATGCTACCCAACTGTCTTTGGTTTCTGAAAATAGAAATCACAGTCATTCACTTTAAAAAAATTGACCATTGAGGTCAGCTATATGTCCTAAACTTTGTTCACACAAGTTTTTATGTGGATATAAGCACGCAAACACACCCAGGTGTCACCTGGAGTACTAAATGCCTTGCTGATAAGGAGCCCTGTGTACCTCAAGAGACATGAGCCTTGTTCTCCTAGAGAGGTCAAAACTCAAGTCCTCTTGTGTAAGTACAGTTCACTCTAAAGCAAACAACAGAATTACTCTACTCTTAACCCATCAATGACACAAGTGAGTTCCATTTCAGTTTTGTTCATTTCAGGTGTAGAACTTGCAGAACAAAGTACAAGTAGCAACACATTTCACAACCTTCATACTTCACTGGGGTCCAGAGTGGGTTTGGTTCATGATCTGGGGACAGACTGAGCAACAGGTTAACTTCCCTGTTCCTCTGATTGTGAAAGTGGCAGGAGCTGCTGGAGTGAGACTTTTCTTAGCTGAACTCAGTCACTTTTCAGTGAGTTTTTCTGTAGAGTGGGCAGGGAGGTATCTTTGATCTAGGTAATGGAGAGTAGTGCACAGCTCCAGTAGTCATGGGAAGTGTAGGATTTAGATCAGAAAAGGCCATATGAATAGATTTTGAAAAGTTTCTTAATTTTTAAATAATTTATAATTTTGCATCTCTAAATATTCACATAAAACTGAAATTGTACTAGAATTTTTTGTGAAGCAACTGTAGTAACAAGTTATAATAGCTTAATTGCAGGAGCCATTTGATATTCAGAGGGCTCTCTTACAGAAGGAGCTGTAAGAAGTTACCATACCTTAGGACCGTAACCTGAGAGGAAGCAGATTTATCCAGAAGACAAGGGATGGGAGAAGGCATCCTCTGTGAAATGACCGGGAAGAGTTAAGAGGCTTACAGGATTACTCAGTTCATGAGGAGCTGGGTTGGAAGGCAAAGAACTGCACCAATTCATTTGGGATCTGTGGCCAAAATAATCAACCAGACACAGAGAGCTGTTTAAAATTGTGTTCAAGTAGGTGAAAGGCTTGCTGAAGTCAGAGTGCTGATGACAGGAGAGACAATGCAGGCTTCATCAGCACCAAAGGAGTATGCCGTGGTGAGCTGAAAATTCAAACAGTCTTCAGCATTAATTAAGCCAAGCTTGAGATTGCTAATTTTAGACACAGCTGCTGCTGTAATACAAGTTACATTTAAAGAATGAGCCAGGAGCCCCTTTTGTTTAGACCACAATGAGCTAGGACCAGCACCACCAGCTTTGACAGTAGAATACCGAAATTGAGACAGTGCAATAGTGGAGTAAGACCCTTGTCCCTGTAGGTAACTTGGATTTACAAACCCATGGACAAAAATAAAGAGCAGCACTCTGCCTCTGAAAGAAAGTGCTGTTGGGGTATGGTCTCTGCTCACCACAGGTTTGTTGTATACTGTAGATGCAATAATAAATGTAAAATATGTAAAGGTGCAGATATGAAATTACTGAACTGAAGTGAACCAGAGACAATTGCTTAGATTATCACCGAACCAAAAAAACCCCAACCCTATATAAAGAAGGCAGTTAAAGAGATAAATATCATCTACTTCCTCCTGCCAGAGATCTACTCCCAAAACACACATTCAAAATTGTCTTTCATATCTTACCTATTATTAAGGGACAGACTTGGAAAATGTCTGGGCTTTTACGAACCGATTTAGTCATCTCATGATTGTAAGTGAGGCCCCCAAAATTAAGAAGAGTTTTACCTATGACAGTCTTTTCTTTCTTCGAATATCCACTGGAATACCAGCAAACCCTCTTTATCACATTAATTGGGAGGAATGTTATGGTCTTTACCTCAGTATGCTAGAAATAAAATATATTGAGATGTATTTCAGCTGAAAGATAAGAAAGGCTTTACTAGTTCCAGATTTAAGTATACATTATCAATATAGTACACATTTGTAAGCACTGAATAAACTCATGAATGTTACCTTGAAAATTAATTTCTTTTAGATCACAGTATAAGAGCACTATTTGCCCTCAGGAATTTTGTCCATAAGCAGTTGACAACAGAAAATACTGGCCAAAAAGCTGCTATCTTTTTATTTCTATTATCTCTGCTTTGTTCAAATCATAAGAAAGAGAATGAAATTTGAATCTGGCACCTGTGCTCTAGTAAGAATGCTACATTTCATTTCCAAAATTATTACAGCTTTCAGACCAGGAAAGAGACAGCTTGAATTTCAAATTGAAGCTTCAGTTTGGAGAGCCAGCAGTTAAAAAAACAGCCTCAGCTTGTGCTCAAGAGAACGCAAGCACTTTACTCATCAAGCAAACATCCAGTTATAACAGACATTTTTTGTGTCTTATCAGCCTATCAAAGCATGTTACTCAACAGAAAGAAAGTGAGATAATCACACTTCTGTATAAGTGATCTAAATTTGTCTGTTTATAGATTAATGGGTGCTGTTTGTTTGTTTTATGACTCCTTGGTGGATGTTTTTCAGAGCATTGACTTCAGTGTAGCTCCAACCGGAATCCAGCATAGAAAGATTTCTGGAAGAATGGGAGGTCTGTCAGTGCCTTCTCACCCACAACGTCAGTAAGGGCAATATGGAGCCAGAGGTCAGTGGGAGTTCCAGAAACAGTGACAGAGGTAATACATGCTCCAAAAACTGACTTAGTCGTTTTTCAGGGCAGAGGAAGAAATTATTAGGTGAATACAAACAGGAGGATCCTTTTACTCACACAAATCATATCAATTAAACTGAAATTGATGCAAAAAACCCAGTGCAGTTAAATTTGTGCAAAGCCCAATGAGATACAATCATACTGTCTGAAAATCAGATAAAGATCTTTAGTTTTTATGTGCAAATTTACAGAACCTAATGTATTCTAAATTAAGGGAGTCTGCACAGAATTCTGCCATTTAAGGGCAGCCATTTAGTTAATTAATTTAAAATTTCTTCTAGATACAGCCTCAGATAGAATAAGCCCTGCACATGTGCTGCAAGCGCATCCCAACAAGACAGCAGCATTTCATATCAGGCCTCCACCTCTCTGCTTTGTGCTAAGTAGCAGCGTAGCAGTCTCCCATAGTGACACTCTGGGGCTCAACTGGCCTCAAACCGATGCCTTAGGAGAAAGAGGTTTTGTGTAATTTCCCCCATTCTTTAAGCTTTTCAAGCCCCCTGGCTTTCGACTGATTACGACACCACAGACTGAGCGTTAGCTACACGGTGAATTGCAATTGCTATTCATCAGAGAACACTTGGATTCAAGAAAATGGGAGGAACCAGATTTAGGTACTTGAGGACAATTACATGAGTTACTGTGTAGCAAAAGCTGAACTAGACAGCACTCACTAGAATGGGTGAACTGCTGAGTTTGCTTCTTTTATTATTTGATTTATCTTGTTTGGGACATTTTTTTTTTTGTTATTATCTTCATTGTTCTGTCCCTCTGCATGCATATCAGGCTGATTCTGTCTCTTTGGAAACATAACTTTATGCTTCAAAAATTAAGAGAGTCTCTTGAAGAGCCCCCTTCTGACCACCAGCCAGAAAGAAAGTTGTATGCAGTATTATCTGTCCTTTTGAGGGTGTTGCATGTCACACCAATCATTGGCAAGCCCTATTATTGGCGTCTTCTGCTGCAGATTTTATGTGGGAAATCTCTTGTATCACCTAAACGCAATTAGTCCCCATGAGCAGCCCCAGCGCACCTTGTCAAGAGGCAGCAGGTGAGGTTTCTAATGCTGGCTGCAGATGGGGTGAAATCTGCTGTCAGAATGAAACACAGCAGTACAGAGCACTACCAAGCCAGTCACAGGCACCAGCAACCATGTGTGCATCACTTGTATCTTGGACTTAAGGCAGAAATAAAACATAAATTGTTGGTGAGATTGCTTGCAAGTGCTCTTCCTTAGAAGGAATTTTAGCTTCACTGTACTAGAAATTAAGAACTGATGTTGCTTTTCTTCCTCAGGTTGCTGTGCAGTCCAGCCCAATATTTTTACGAAAATGGAAGCGTCACCCAGGTGCCTTTCAGAGATACAAAGCATGCAAGTAGAGGAAAGAAATAGTAGGCCTGCAAAGTGATCCGTTTCACTGTCAGGAATGTTGGATACTATCACATCCCAGTGGAATAAAATGACAAGTCATTTCCTTGTCATCCTTCCCGTATGGAAAAGAGGTTATTAATATTTGTCCCTCACTGGAAAGCCTTAATCCATACTTTAGTTCACCTTTCACAGACAACCTGAGATGGCAGTAAACAGGAGCAACAGAAAAGTCACAGGAAAGGTCACACTGCATGGCTGGAGGAGTGTTCATGGTGCTGCAGGGCCTCACACTTGCTGTGGGTGAGGAGGGGTCAAAGAATGTGTGAATGAATGGGTGGGTTTATCAGAGGGCTGCTTTCTGTCCAAGATGGACTCACATCTTGTCAGAACTGTACAGAGCAGCGCCAGATTCAGGGCAAATCCCTGGTCTGCAGAAAGAAAGCATGTGAGTATATGGAGGGCCCCCTGCTCCCCACTGCAGTGCTAAGCACATCTATTGCCCAGCATCTCAGGCAGTAAAGGGATTCATTCAGCCCTGCTGAAAACACGGTGTGCACAATGCATCTGTATCTGGTGGTCACTTGTATTCTCCCCATCCCACTGAGCTCTCCTCAACTGAACTGGAAAGTGTGGTCAAGGGTTTTGTGCAGGGAATGAGTCTCTTTTGTCTCTAAATCACAGAAATCCTATTCCCCATTTACTGGCTGGCAAAAGTACACATGTTTTCCTAGGAAAACATTTGCACTGGAGAGGGATTATTACTAGTCAAATGAGCATCTACCCTCTTGCTTGGGAGGGACTTGTGCGGGGCATGAGCTTCTGGCAGAATGCAGGACCAGGCCCATTGTCAACACATCAGTTAACATCTAACTCAAAATATTTTTGTGTTTCTCCTTAGCTTCCCTTGATCTGCTCCTATTTCTCTTGTTTCTGTAAGTTGCCTCCTTAGTTAACGAGCAGGGCAAAAAAGAGTTGAAGAAATTCCAGACTTAGTTTCTGAAGGCTTAATCATCTTAATTGTCAGAATAGAATCGTAAAGAGAAAGTGGTTGCAAATAAGATGCCACTTTTAGAGTAAGCCCCACTTCCAGACGCATTCTCCTTTTAGATCAAAAAAAAAATAGAGCCGTGATCTGGGGTTTCTGGGCAGTTCAAGGAAACTCTGTACACTTTACGATACTCCTTTGACTCATCACTCATGAAATCCAAGTGCAGTAGGAATTTGTCTGCCTTCGAGCTATTTGTTGCAGATCCCAGTGCAAGAAATGCTGCAAAAGAACAGAACGGTAAAGGCCCAGGTGGCAGTGGGAATTATTCTCCTGCTTTTTCTGGGCTGCCAGCAATCAAAAGAGACTTCATGGAAGCCCAGAAAATTATCCTTTATTTTTAAGCAGGAGCGATATGGTATCAGTAATATTTCAGCAAGTTCCTGAATTATGCCCATGACAACTTGACTGTTGTGAGTAAATTGAAATCTTGTTATCTGCTCTGCTGACTGCTAGTTTCAGAAAGGGAGAAAATTCAGTCAGAATGAGAAATCTCACTTAGAGTAGCAATGAAAGCTGGGCAGGAGTTTTGAAATTGAAAAAGTTGTCTTGCTATCTATGTCAGAAAAAAAATCCCTTTAAATTTCCAGACTTCTTTAATGTAAAAGAGCAGCAACAAAAATTTGGAAAATCACATCAATTTCTCTAGCAAACAGCTAAGGGTGTCAAAGGAAGTGACACAGAGTATGAGTATTCCGTTCATAGGTGCTTTTCTCAAGGAACATAGCCCAGGGAACATGATACATGGTTGAACAGATTTTTATAATCGCCTCCACCCTCTTGTCAATATATTCACCTGCTCCACTGTAGGTAACCCCCATTTTCTCCTTGCTCAGTACAGCTGGTGGATTACTATGCAAACTACACCACACAGAAGACTTAACTCTGTCTTCTAGTATGGGAACCCTCTGGCACTTACAATACATTTTAATTTTAATCTGTATTTCAGTGCCGAATACCACAGGGTAAGTAGCACACTACTGAATGTAGTTTAATTCAGGAATCTTAGCTGTTAATACATATCCTTTCTCCACTTTTAGGATGTGGAATGTTTCTTCCCTTTTTAGATGTGGAATGTTGTACAATTGAATCATGTCATTTTTTTAAATAAATCATTTAATTTTGTGGTTGCCTAACTCTGCTCTGGCTTCTGTCTGAGAGAGAAACCTGTAACACATGGATTTCTAATGGCACATCTGAATAGAAGAGATCTGGACAAATAACCACAATACTTATAAAACTTTTGACTCTGAATATACCTACAGTAACCTGTGCTTTAGGATTTGCCTGATGTATAACTGTTTAAAGATAGCACTGAATAGAGACTAAGTGGCAACTTGTCATGGCTTTCCCTTTCTCATGGAAGAAATCCAAGAAGGACTGTGAGGAAAACTTTCTTACTTTTTCTGTCTTTACATATTTTTTTTTCCTCTTGAACCTGAGCTCAGTCTGTTTTCCAGTTGCTTGCTGCATTTCACTGCATCATTTCACAATAAATTGATTGTGATAATTGCTCCTGATCTCCCTAGTTTTCTGGATGTCATTCCTTAGATTTTGAGCAGTGCAGACATTCCTTTTGCTGCATTCACTTAAGGACAGATTCTCTGTACTGTGTCAAGTACAATAAGGATAATAAAGGAGGGAGCACCACAGAGTTTGGAACCGAACTCTGCCTCCAGAGACTGGGGACCACCCCTTCCCTTTGCAAAACGCCCAAAGAGCAGAGCCATTTACATTGTGATCTGTGGTGGGATTTTGGTCTCGTGTCAACTCATCTCTGAAGGACTTTGTAGCACACAAAGACTGTGCATTTGTAACTGCTTTTGTTTTACAGCATTTTCAGCGTAAATTAGAAGAGCTGAGTGAAATGAAAGCTTTGTGTCATGAGAGATTTGCAGGGATAAAGGAAATACGTAGCCTTCCAACAAGTAACCGCGTTACACAGTACACTGGCTTACTGGCATTTACACATTTTGCTTTGCAACAGTGGGGATAATAATGCTATGAGCAAGTTAATAGAAAATCTTTGCTATTAACCTGGTGTTGTCTGAGCTGAGATGTACCCACCCATCCCTCTGCGGCTCTCTGTGCCCAGGAGAACTCCTCTCATTCCAGTTCAGTGGGATACAGAGCAGAAGAGCCTCCTCCCCTTTGGCTCACTCTCAGAGCTTTGCCATGAATGAGTAACTTCCATGTGGGAAGAGAAAATCAGACATGGATGAAACCCTGGGTCTATTTAGTTATTCTGTGAAAAATCCAGAGGCATAAACTGAGGTCCCAACATTCTTTCTTAAACAATTTTTGAGTAACTAATTCCACAAGGGCTTCATTCCATTTTTTTTCTTGATAGGATCAAGCAAAGACCAAGAGGTGGCTTGAGGACATGGGATCCTGAAACAGGTAACTGCATGTCATTGGTGCTGATAACCATCCAAGGCAGGCTTTGGACATGCTGGCTCCTCTTCCTCACTTTAATATGTTGTATTTCAGCTTACCTCACCAGATGTGATTTTAACAATAACTCAAGGCCATTCTGTGACTGGACCCAGCCTTGCAATGTCAACCAAGGAGTGTGGATACGAACCAAGCATGACACTCCAACTGATGGAACAGGTCCTGATGGAGACTATCCTGATGGAAGTAAGTGCTTGGTTGTGGCCTTGTTTATTTTGCTTTTTTGAAGACAGCTTGACTACCTTTATTCTTCTTTATTTGAAAGAGAAAAGAGGTTCATGAAGCCCTTTGAAATGTATTGGGTTTGTTTCATGCTGACACCTGTCTTTGACTTTTCACCATGTCAGACAGGCGTGAATTAAACTGGCTTGCTCATCATAGATTGGATATCTTTATCAGTGCATGGAAGTAAAAGAAAGCTAATTATATCATGCTTAAGGCCTCATAGAGAATGTAGTGACATGGAACAGATCATTTTTTAGGAGAGGGCTTCTGGCCAAATTACCCTGATCCCAGTTTATGGCAACAAACGTAATGACTACTGCACTGGCACCAGATAAAGTTCACACTAGCTAATTACAAAATCAAGTCTGAAATTGAAGAATATTTTTAAAAGGCTTGTCCTCTGATACCTGTGATTTAAAAACTGGAGTCTAATGTGGTCACAGTATCAAACAAATACTCCATGGTTCCATCTCTGTGTGTTTGAACCGCTATCCGTACCGCAGCAGATCCGTTTAGGGGGATCAGTCTGCAGTCATACAGCTTCCTGTAATTATCCCAAGACCGAAAGGTCAGCTACTGTCAGAGTCAGAAAGCGGATTAGAGCAGTATTAGTTGGGATTGTTGCTAAATAATTTTCTGCATTTTTACTATTTTGATAATAATAATTAAAATTGCTTGCTGGAAGAAGAAATGAAATATTTTTATTTGGATTAACACAAATTATAATATCATTTATAAATGCTTCGTTATATAATATAAATTATAATGTTTTTCTTTTTGAATTGACACAGGCCATATCACTTTAAATGTGACTTAGATTTTCTTGCCTACCTAAATCAACGACTAGAATGTTAGATAATATGTGTGGAGCCATACTTTACCATACAGTAATGGTCATTCATTTATTTCTGATTCTTTTCCATAGTAAGATGGGAGAGGCTTGACTTTAGCTGCACTGGAGAAATTAATTTTGATCTTAGCCCACATGAAGCAAAAAACTTCAGCCCTAGTAAAGCAAAATCTGATTTCATATTGAACCAATCAAACTGAAGCATCCTAAAGAAACACTGCAAGTCTCTGAATTTTGAAAAACTTCCTTCCTTTTCATAATGTCAAATATAAATATTTTGAAGGAAAAAATCAGCATTGCTTTCTTTTTCTTCCATTTTGAGACAAACCCAAATGCTGACAGTTTAGAATTTTCCTTATGCCAGGGATTTACACATCTTGAGACCAAAATATTTATGAAAAAAATATATCCCACAAGAGAAAGTGTATAGCAGATTGCATTATTTTCCTTTGAGGAACGTGGAAACTGAACATGGATCAGTGTGGCAGTATCTGGAGGTGCTGTCTCTTGAAAGAGTCCTACGTCTTTAATTGTGATCCCAAAATAACTCTTCCTGTGAGATGAAATATATTTGCTTTGCTCTCAGGCTCACATTCTACTTTGGATAATTACACGGATTAACCATTGCAATGTGAAATCCAAACACCCTTTGCTTTGTTTCTTTACACTGATAATGATGCCCTTAATTTCTTCCAGAGCTGGGTTGCACTTCAGTTTTAGATGATACCTAACAAGTCATCAGAAGATTGAACCTTTTTTTTTTTTTCCCACTCTGCAGAAGGTTATTTTATCTACCAAGAAGCAAGTAATCTGATCCCCTTTGACACTAATAGGCTGGAGAGCCCAGATACTGTAGTTTCTGGAAAGATATGCATAGACTTCTGGTACTACATGTTTGGATCAGAAGAGATGAATGAGCTGAGAGTGATTATCCAAGATGGCACACGGGAGTCTGTTCTGTGGTATCGTAAGGGAAACCAGAGTTCCTTGTGGACCTATGGTGCCATCACTCACTCTCTTCCAACACAGAGAAAGATAAAGGTAATATATTTGCAGAATATATTTCTTTGTACAGTGTCAGCACTTGTTCTCCCCTTGCAGGCTGCAAAATGTTGTGCATGTAAGCTAGAAAATGTAACCAACATTTGCTTGGTTTATATTTTGTAAATAGAATGGTCTCATGATTTCTGTCAATGAACTAAGAGAAGAAATAAACAACCTCCTAGTTTCACCTGTGTTAGTAGTTAAGGGATAAAATTCAGTTTCGTTTTCTGTCTTTTTTCTTCTTTCCTCCTTAATTTTATCACGAAGTCAAGGACTTTAGACCTCTTAATTAAATGCGGGTTTATCTGCTGTGAGTTTCAAGGTTTGAACTTTGGGATGGTGCCTGCATTGGACTCCTCTGTAGACTCCAGATCACTAGTTCTCATAAATCATTTATAAGTCAGCGAAATAGAGGATGATGTTTCTTGCAGTCCTCACCTCATATGTTCCTTTAGCTGAGGGAAGCTAAGAAAGCTGTTATAACCTCATCTTGTTGATGGCTATTTTTAGCAATAAAGCAGAGAGATTAGTTTGAAAACATGCTAAGAGAAATGGTCTTGTGTTTGCCTAAACATCTCTGATGCAGGGATCACTTTGTGTCCTGCCTAGGTGATTTTTGAGGCTGTCCGAGGACTGACAGAGTATGGGGATACAGCACTGGACAATGTGAGAGTAAGGGATGGACCCTGTGGTAAGTCTGTGTTTGCACCTGAGTCAATGCTACTTCCTCATCTCTGTTTAAGCTGTTGACCATTACTTTATTCCATATACAGTATAGAAACCCCTCAGAACTTCAAACCACAAAAGAGAAATGGCAAAAACTTTACACCTCACTTCATTTAAATGTTATGTGTTTTGCTGTAATTTCTTCCTAAATCTTTCCTCATCACCTCAAACATCCAAGACAAGCTATCCCTTTCTCTACAAATGTGACCTTTTTCACCAGGTCCAGCAAAATTTACCTACACTTCTAAGTCTGAAGTGCATCTCTAAACCTAGACAAGGCCGTGCACATTGACCTTGGATTCCAGATTAAATGGTCTAATTGGCATTTGACAGCAAATATCAGTTCATGCAAGCTCATTAAATACACAGTACAACCATATGTCACAAAAAGAAATAACAGTGAGTCAATAACACTGAGTGGCACTGCCAGCTTTGACTACGAATCAGCAATTTGAGCTCGATCTCTGACCCTGTAACAGATCAGCCAAGACTGGCACAAGCTGTGCATGGCTAGAATCCATTTTTACTGACAAACATGCAATACCTACAAAATGTGAATTGAACAAGAAATTTGCTGAAAAACTTACATAAAGTGTCATTAGGTCTTCATAGGTGTTGTTCTCTGTGAAATACTACTCATATAATGACATAACATGTTTCAAATTTACACTACCTGTGACAAAGATTTCCTTTCAGGTCCACATCCCCTGATCATATGATTTTACTTAAAATTCCGTGAAAAAGACTTGGGGCCTTATTTCGTTTGAGAGCTAGGGAGAGCCAGTTCTTCATTTTTCCAGTTGCATTAGCACATGATTCAGCCACCGGATGGTGCACAAAGGTAACTCTGAGAGACAAGAGCTCCTCTGTTCATCTCACTCGCATACCTGCCAACACTCACTGACAGCAGGATCTTCATGTGTCTTAACATACACCAGAGGGAGTCACACACCCAATTGTAACTATACTTCTAGCTCCCGAGAGGAGCCCTAGCTCAGTCACTGTGATCAAGCTAACAATCAGATGAGCTTTCCTAAGAGCTAAAAAGACCCCTACATCCCCGATTTTAAACACAGGCAGTTCTACTTGCTTCACTGAAGAACTTCTAACTTTATGCTGGTGAAGAGTAAGTGAAAATTCCTGTGTGTTGGTGAGTAAATAGTGTTCACCCTGTAATGTTAAAGCTCATTGTATTGCTCTGTCTTTTCCACTAACAGAAGCTGTCCCTACACCTGTACCATCAAGACCTACACCAACAGAACCTACACCACCTCCAGTGACAGGTAATTTTAGCCAATTGCATATACTACTCAATGGGTTGTAGGACACTTACATTTTTTACTAGCGGTACTACTTCTTCAGTTAATTTCTATGGGTGTTTGTCTATGACGTTGCTTTATGCCATATAAATCAGCCTTTTCTGTTTCAGTTCTTCCATATGTAATCTACAGAATGAGAGTGATTGTGTGGTGGGAAAACACAATGAGGTGGGCTTTCGGGATGTGTCTGTATGTTAGTGAGAATGTATTCCTTTTTCCTGTCCCCAGAAGCTATTTGCAGTATACATGGGGATCCTCACTACAACACCTTTGACAAGCAGCGTCATGACTTCATGGGCACCTGCACCTACACCCTCTCCAAGCTGTGTGAGAGCAACAGCTCCCTGCCCTACTTCAACGTGGAAGCGGCCAATGAGCACAGGAGAGGCAACACCCGTGTGTCCTATGTCCAGTACGTGGATATCGATGTCTATGGCTACAGGATCAACCTCGGTCAAAAAAGAGCTGTTAAGGTAAGGTTGGAGCCCACTGTCTATCATTCGTAACTCATGGGATGAATGAAGAAATTGTTGTACAGTGACTACAAATTTCCAGCATCCATAGAGTAATATTTAGAGGGCAGGCAAATATTTAGGAGCCGGAGTAATGTGGAGTTCTTAAACATGGGAATTTCAAAACTGAAAGCATAGGCTAAAAATCTGTGCTCTGTTGTTGAAAGATGGGCTTAGAGTTGACACTCCAGATGGGGTTGGTGGGCTAGACTACCTTTCTAACCTGCTCCCCATACTCAAGTTTGGCATGTAACAGAGAGCAAAGAGGCTCTGAATTAGCTGAGCTCATGCTGGTAGTCATTTTCCAATCCTGTGTGGTAGCCTGTAATGCTGAAAAGGGCCAAGACGGTAGAAATGATTGAGCCAAACCCACAGGAAACAGACAGGTCACCTTGCTTCATTACTACCCTTCTTATGAGAAAATAATGATTTAAAAGAGGCAAAGGTATGAAGGCACACTGAAACCTTTCCCATCTGGTCTTAGAGACACAGAGAACTCATATGCCCTCATTTGTCCAACAGCTTCTCTCTTATACCTTTCCCCTCTATTTACTGGTTTTATTATAAAAAAGAATAGGTCTGTAGGCAGTTGCTACAGACAGACTATGCTAAGTCTTGAAATTTTGCCAGCTGTGTCTGGCTCACCAAGACCACATTTGTAAGCTATGTTGTAGCCATGTTGCTACGGCCTCAAGCCGTAGATTATGTGGCCATATACACCATTCCTGATAAATAATATTAGCACGGAGTGAGTTCTTACTGTTCACTGTCAATATAGGGATCTAAGAGGGTCACCATTAAAAATACTTCTTTTCAAGTGCTTACAATACTTGTCCTTCTCTGTGCCTGCAGGTCAATGGAGTCAGCCAGGTGGTCCCTGTGACCTTGGCCCCAGGTGTCAGTATTTCCTTCAGCGGGCAGTATGTTGTGGTTACTACTGACTTCAGGCTGCAAGTCAAGTTTGATGGAAATCACAGAGCAGAAATCACTCTTCCCAGTACCTATATGTCTAAAGTCTGTGGAATATGTGGAAATTACAATGGGCACAAAGCAGACGACTTTCTCAACCCAGATGGAGAGATGGAACCAAACTCAACCAGCCTTGGCAACAGTTGGCAGGTTTACAATGACTCCAGGTAGGACTCCAGCCAGGATGTCAGGAGTTACCTGTTGGCTATGCAATGACCAGTGTTCTGTGCAACTGTTGCATGGGGGTCAAAAATGTCAGACACACATGGGATAAAATCTATTCTTGTCAGTGTACTTACTTTATCCATCTGGGTAAAGTTTCACAGAAAATTTAACTGTGCTTAAAAAGAGAAAAATTCTTAGAATCCTAGAATTGTTTAGGCTGGAGGACCCTTAATGTCGAGTTCAACAGTTAACCCAGCACTGCCATATCCACTGACAAACCATGTCCCCCAGTGCCACACTTAGGCATCTTTTCAATACCTCCAGGGATGGTGACTCCACCGCTTCTCTGGGCAGCCTGTTCCAATGCTCAACAACCTTTTTGGAGAAGAAATTTTTCTTAATAGCTAATCTAAACCTCCCCTGGTGCAACTTGAGGCCATTTCCTCTCACCCTGTCGCCTGGAAAAGAGACCGTCCCCCATCTCACTACAACGTCCTTTCAGAGAGCTGCAGAGAGCAAGGAGGTGTCCCCTGAGCCTTCCCCTCCCCTGCCCTAACAATCTCAATTCCCTCCGCCACTCCTCATAAGGGTTGTGCTCCAGACCCTCCACCAGCTCCATTGCTCTTATGTGGATACAGCCCAGCACCTCAATGTCTTTCTGGTAGTGAGCGGCCCAAAACTGAACATGAGAATTCAGGTATGGCCTCAACAGTGCCAAGGACAGGGGAGGAATCCCTTCCTTCTTCCCTCTTCAAATCTTACTGCACCTATGCTTTGTGCCCAAAGAGAGTCCAGCTGGAGTGGGAGGGGTCTTTTTGTTCCCTCACATCATAATGTTTCCTCAAGAAAAGCTCAGGCTTCTGCTGGGCTCAGGCAGCCAGTACCACTCCTGTGGCCTCACCATGGGGAAGGGCTTTGTCCCTATTGTTCAGGACTGGATCCTGCCAGGTGCTGGGCACTGCACACACAGCACCCATACCTTCACATCACATATCCCTCTGGGCCCGAGTTCTAGGGTTACTTATACATTGGGGTTTTCAGGAACAGCAGCCAATTAAATCAGAAAAAATATGTATTTGTTCATGTCTCCATAAGTGGTCTCTTTAGGCACCCTGATGTAAGCCAGGGCACACAGCTGCAAGCAAACAACGTTCCCATATAAGAGATACTGCACTTCTCATTTGCCTTGCCTTGCTTATAGGAGAGAAAGGCCTTGGGGGCTTCTTTTGTCCCCTACTCCTGTTTGAGCACACACAAAGAAAGAGTATGTTAAGTACAAACACAGGCCAGACAGGGAGAATGATCTGTGAGTTTTAGCACTGACTTGGCTAAATTCCTGTTTTACATTTAAATTTAAATTTTAGTACTCGAATAAAACACTGAAGGTGCCCACTAAGATTTCAGTTACTGTTTTAGTATATGAATGCTAATACTTGAAGCACTGTTTCAACTCTTCTGAGATACTTGACTTGTTATTAATTATTTCACAATATGTTATTTAATAACAGTAGGAGATGAACTTTGCTTTCACTTTCTAATTCCCCTTCCATGTAAACAGCCTGACTTATCAGAAAGCCAAAAATAAATACCTGGGTTTTGTCCAGGCCTCTCAAATATTGAGATAAGGTTGAGATAATTTTAAAATCTGAATTTTTATCCCAAGAGCTTGACACAGGGATTGGAAATACGTCATGTTTAGTCTGGGAAGAGACCTGTGGTTTTGGTAGATGTGATTTCAAAAGCATTTCGGGTCTAGTGAATCTAAAGTTTATCTGTTAATTTTTCCACATCTTTTTTCTTTTTTTTTCCACATTAGGTGCTCACCAGATGATGGCCATACTCCAAACTGCACTGATGATGAAAAACACATGATTCAAAGCAATGCATACTGTGGTCTGATCACAGATCCAAATGGTCCATTCCAGAACTGCCACTCATTAGTTGATCCACTGAGTTATTTTGAAGATTGCCAGTATGATCTGTGTGAACTTCATTTGAACAATGCAGCCCTCTGTGAAAGCCTACAGGCTTATGCAGACGTGTGCCAAGCTGCAGGAGTCCAGCTGGCACCATGGAGAAATGCAACCTTCTGCCGTATGTATCAAAGATTGCTAGAAATTACCACTTGTCAGGAGGGTATTATGAGGATTTCCTGAAGACAGAGCATTACAACACTGTTTTGAATTAATCTAACACTGAGAATCTTGACTGATCAGGCCAAAGATTTCAGGGTTATATGTAGTTCTTCAGTTTGATTCCTTTGGGAAGATGCTAGTGAAAATAGTTCGGCTGCTTTGAATGAAAGGAAAAAATACCATCTAATCCATATTACAATAGAATTGGAGACCTTCCATTGAATTTCTCTCTGCAAAGAGAGCAGGATGAAGGAGGAACACATCTGACAAGCTGAGCAGGAGATCTGGGAAAAAGGGAGGAGAGTGTTGTTATCACTATCAGTGGCACAGACCCCCATATGTGTAAGAGAGTAGGGAGTGCTAACCATTCTTCCCTACTGGATACGGAGGAAAGCATCAGTGTCCTGTATAAGCATAGTCATTCATGGTTTCAGATGGGAGAGGAGGCAACACAGATAGGCAGCCTGGAATTAAAGGCCAGGACAGAAGTCAAAAGTCTGTGCAATGAAGATTGTAACAATGCTACTGAGGGTGGAGAAGGCAGAGAGAGTAGGGAAGAGATGAAAGAGACAGAAATGCACAGAGGCACAAGACAAAAGGTGTCAAGTATTGAAGTAATAGATAGATGCCTGTGCCTGGGAGTAAATAGGAATAATGACCTTTCTTTTTTGAGTATTGGTGAAGAGTAAATAAAGAACATTTCTCAAGCATTCAGGCATATATTATAAGAAAAAAAAATACGTATTATTTTTAGAACAAAATTTAAATACCGTCTGAAATGCCTGAACAGATCTGTTCCCACTAGAAACAAATAAAAGGAACAGGAAATAGTAATTCAGTGACCCATGTGCCTTCTGTGTTGAAAGAGGTGGGGAGACTAAAAAGCTTGTCTGAAAACATTGGAATTACTGAAGCCTAATTTCTTTTCTGACTTTTGTTTCACGTTTGACTTCAGTCTCTATATGGAGCATTTTCTTGGCTGGGGATGTTACCGAGGCTTTCCCACCTAGAGGTTCCATGGTTTCTAAGCAGGAGTGAGCTGTCTCTGCATCTCTTCTTTCTGCTGAAAGAGTTTGCAGGATCTCTTCTCCTTGCCTTGTGCCGATTTCATTTAATGAACCTGTATATATTTTTATCTTCTGCCAACCTCACCAAATTATTTCCTGTAGATCACCTGGATCAAATTAGGTGGGAGGATGGGCAGAGAAATGTACAATGTCATTGTACTATCTCTGTCTCCTTAGAAAAGCAGGCTAAAGATAGAGTGAAAAAATATGTCATTAAAAATTGTCCCACATCACATAAACATCTAGAAGCTGAAAAAACATTGCTTAGGAAGCTTCAGTTCTTGGACCTTCTCATCAGAAAATGACAGTGTTTAAAACATCTAATTACAAAAATATATGTCATGCATATAGCAAAATATAAAAATAGAATAGAGCACTTCTACATCCTGATTGTTTAACAAACCTTAAAGACCTCAGTGAAGTGAAAATAAGAATTGAGACATTACAACATGACTGTAATTAAATATCAGAACTATAAACTAAATATAGCATGTCTAAGACAAACGGCTAACATGACACTCATATCCTCTGTCCAATGCAAGTATTCAAGAAATCACCTTCATGTCATAGGAAATACTCCCTCTGAGCGAATGTTTAGATAGCCAAACCTCAAAAGAAATTCAAGTGTGGTAAGACAACAAAGGCATGCCTGAGAATGCTGCTAATCCCAAGATTCACAAACATTTCAAAACAAATCAGAATATGATATTAAACAAACCCAAATACTTGAGTAATCAAAAAATAATAATATATATCTTTATCTTTTCTTGCACAGCATTGACCTGTCCGGCCAACAGTCACTACGAGCCCTGTGCTGCAGCCTGCCCTGCCACCTGTGTTGACCCAACGGCTCCTGTTACCTGCAGCCTGCCGTGTGTGGAGGGCTGTGTGTGTGACAGCGGGTACCTGCTCTACAACGACCGCTGCGTGCCCAGCCAGCAGTGTGGGTGCTGGCACAACGGGCAGCACTACCCCGTGGGCTCTGAGTTCTGGACGGACGACACCTGCTCCTCCAAGTGCACGTGTCCCGCACGGGGAAGCAAAGTCCAGTGCTACAATGCCTCCTGCCCTGCGGGCCTGTACTGCGGGGTGCAGAACGGGAAACCTGTGTGCCTCGAACACTCCTACGGCATCTGCCACGTCCACGGGGACCCCCACTACAAAACCTTTGACAAGGTGACGCACAACTTCATGGGCAACTGCACCTACACGCTGGCCAAAGTGTGCTCCAACATCACCTCCCTGCCCTACTTCAACGTGGAGGCCAAGAACGAGCACCGTGGCAACACCCGAGTGTCCTACGTGCGCGAAGTCGTGGTTGAGGTGTACGGACAGCGCATTGTCATCCTCAAGCAGCAGAAGAGCCATGTGCTGGTAAGTAGAGGGGCTGGCATGAGCGTGGTGGGGCTGCAAGGCAGGGCTGGCTTCTCCTGGCGGGGCCTGGTGTGTACCAGGTGCCACCATTGTCCCAGACGTGGGTGGATTCCCCTGAAGGCACTGGGTCGCTTTGTTTTCCCTTTTAGGAGGAGCTAGGGGAGGAAGAGGCAAATGTGAAACGTGGGTCGTGTTGAGCAGAGTGCAGAACACAGCACACAGCTCTGCGAGTCCCAGGGGTGTTGGGGCGTGAGGACATCCCGGGCAGCTGTTTGCCGTGCCTGGGCCAGCAGCTGCTTTCCCTGGGCAGGAGCAGCCGGGGAGGCCAGGGACAGGCTCGGGGCCCACTGTGGTGTGTGTCCCGTAGGTGAACAACGTGCGCCAGACGTTGCCGGTGAGTGCCGCGGGAGGGGCCATCACAGTGAGCAAGAGTGGTCGCTACATCATCCTGGAGACAGACTTCAACCTCAGAGTGTCCTATGACACTGACCACTCGGTGGAGGTGAAGGTGCCCACCACCTACTTCAACCTGACCTGTGGCATGTGTGGGAACTTCAACAACCGCAGAGACGACGAATACATGATGCCCAACGGGCAGCAAGCCGCAGACTCCAACGCGCTGGGGGAGAGCTGGCAGGTCCCAGACAGTGACCCCTCCTGCGGTGTCCCCGTCCCCTCCCCACCCTGCAGTGCAGAAGAGGAGGAGCTCTACAGGTCCGACCGGTTCTGTGGCATACTGACCACCAGGCCTAGCTCTTTTGAGGGGTGCCACGGCGTGATCAACCCCCAGGACTACTTTGACACCTGCTTGTATGACCTGTGTGCCCTGAATGGTGGCCAGGAGTTCCTGTGTGCTGCTCTGGAGGCCTATGCTGACGCGTGCCAGGCAGCTGGTGTGACTTTGCTTCCCTGGAGGAATGCTACCTTCTGCCGTGAGTACCTGTTTTGCCATTGCCAAAAGGGAAATGGGCCACACCCTGTGCTCTGAATGTCTGGCCAAAGCGAGTCTTTGGTCTTCCCCTCCCCACAAGGCTGTCCATGGTTGAAGTCTTGCTGGTCCTAATTTTCCCCTTCCCATTGCAGCCCTGCAGTGTCCCCCCAACAGCTACTATGACCCCTGCACGACTGGCTGTCCTGCCACCTGTGTTGACCGACAAGCCCCACAGAACTGCTCCAAGCCTTGTGTGGAGGGCTGTGCATGTAGCTCTGGCTTCCTCCTGAGTGGAGACACCTGTGTGCCCGAGGCCGACTGTGGCTGCCTCTTTGAGGGCAACTACTACACTGTGAGTGAAAACCCTGCCCTGCTTTGCGCCCCTGCCAGAGCACTCCCCTGCCTGTACCTTCCTGCCTCATATGCTGAGGTTTGGTGTTTCCCTGCCTGCAGGAAGGCGAATACTCCGTGAATGAGAACTGCACTCGCCGGTGCCGGTGTGAAGCCAAAGGCCAGATGGTTTGCTCTGCCTTGTCCTGTGGCGAGGACGAGGTCTGCAAGATCCAGGACGGCCAGAGGGGCTGTTACCCAGCCAGCACTGCCCTCTGCCACATCTACGGTGACCCACATTACAGCACCTTTGATGGGAAGCTCCACCACTTCCAGGGCTCCTGCAACTACACGGTGGTGACGGGCTGTGACAACTCCTCCATCGGGTTCAGTGTCACCACCCGCAACAAACATCGCGGCAGCCGGAGCTGGACAGCTCTGAACTCTGTGGCGCTGTCCCTCGAAGGCCTCCACATTGCACTGCGCGAGCACAAGGCAGTCTACGTAAGCCCCTCATCTTTACATCTGGGAACACCAGATGCCCTGGACACCCTGAAATACCCCTCTGTCCCCAGGGAGAGCTTGCTATTCCCTGAGCCTGCTGCATGGTCACAGAAGAGCATGGCAGGGCTCTGAGAGGGGCAGACATGGCTGCTCGTGCAGACACAGGTTCTTGGTTACTTTCTTGAGCTTCCGCTGTCCCATCTGTACAGTTGCTGCTGCCCTCATAGGCCTGGGCAGGGTTTCTCATGCCAGCAGTGCTTCTGGCTCACTGGCACTGGCACCACCCCGGTGAGGAACAGTGACCTCTCAGCGGAGGGCACCTCTTTATGCTTCTGTCTCCCTCTGTCCCCCTTCTCCAGATCAACGGTGCTCCGGTCTCCCTGCCTGCTTCTCCTGCCCCCGGTGTGAACATTTCCCTGAGCGGCTCCTACGTACGGGTTTCTACCAAGCTGGGCCTGCAGCTGCAGTTCAATGGGGACCATGAGCTCCTAGTGAAGGTGTCTGAGAAGTACAAGGGCAAACTCTGCGGGCTGTGTGGGACATACACTGGGAGCCAGCAGGACGACTTCATGCGACCCGATGGGGTGGTTGTGCCTGACTTCAATGACTTTGGAGCCAGCTGGATGGTGCCGGATGATGACTGGCCGTGAGTCCTTGTTCCATCATGCAGATGAAGGACAGAAGGGAGTGTGGGAGAGGGGAGCTGTGAGGGGCATCAAGACGAAGGGTTGGTGATGGCAAGCATGGGGCAAGGGAGAAGAGGCAGGTTCCTGACCCCAGGGAGAGTGGGCCAAGCCTGGGCAGGATGCTTTTCCTAAGCTGTTTGGATCACAACTGCCTCAGTCCCTTGTTCCTGTCCACATGAAACCGGGGATGGCAATGGTGCCTGTGGGCCATGTGTTCCGCCCTTTCAAGTGACAGCCACGGGTGCCTGTCTTAGTGAGGCAGCTGGACTGCAGAAGCTGAGGTTTTGTCTGGGGAGGAGGTCAGGAAATGCAGTGGCTGCTGTCAACAGGCTGCAGGGAACTCAGGGCTGTCTGTCTGCTTTGTAGGTGTGACCCATCCATCAGTCCACCTGCATCCTGCTCCCCTGATGAAGAGGAGGCAGCTAACAAGCAGTGTTCAATCCTCACACACCTCGGTGGCCCGTTCCAGCCTTGCCATGCAGTTCTGCCACCCAAGACGTACTTTGAGAGCTGTGTCTATGACCAGTGTGCCACGGGTGGCAGCACAGAGCAGCTCTGCAATGACCTGGGGGCCTATGCTGCAGCCTGTGCTGAGGCAGGCATTGCTCTGGGAGACTGGAGTGCTGGCACTGTTTGTGGTAAGTCTTCTGTCAACCTCCTTCGATTTCCTTGAATCTCAGAGTCAAGCAATGGGGCAGTTCCGGTGGAGGTTTCCCCACGTATCACATAGCTAACCACTTTGCTGGGCTAGCCCTTGCATGAAGAGACTCTTCCGGACAGGTGGAATCCCCGTCCTGCACTTCCTTTGCAATGGTGCGGGGGTGTTTGGGAAGCGTGCAACATCCCCATTTGGGAACAAATCCCCGTTATTAATCATACCTTATCCACTTCTGTTTCACTCTGTTTCATCCACCAGCTCCTACAACCTCGCCCCCCTTGCCAGGCACTACAACGCAACCTCCACATACAACGACATCACCGTCACCTGGGACAAGCACAGGTACTGTTGTCTCCCATCCGTGTTTTTTAGTGGCTGTGCTAAGCGCTTCCCCTTGGCTGGCCACCCTCGCCTGTCCACGGGCATGCCATGGATGTACATGGATGTACCTGAGCCCTGCTGGACACAGGGAAAAGGTGGCCCCACCCTCACTCTACAATCTCTGCTTTCCTTTCTGCACCGTGTTCAGCTCCACCAACAGACTGCAATTTTGCCTGCACATTTGACAAGGACTTCTGTGGGTGGGTCCAGGCAGATTACAGCAGCATTGACTGGATAAGGAACAAAGGCCCAACGCCCACGCCAGATACCGGCCCCTCGTCTGACCACACAACAGGAGGTAGGAACAGCAATCAGGACACTGGCAGAGGGGTGTCCCTGGGAAGATGGCAACGAGCTTCTAACAGCGAACACAGACCATGTCTTTCCTGGCCTTGCTCCAGAGCAGCTTGTCCAGTGTCCCCAAGGGCCAGAGGCTGCCTTTGGGAGGATTTCCAGCCCTGGCAATCAGTCTGTGCTACCCCCAGAGCAGGCGAGGACCTGCCGTGCAGGGGAGAATGTAATGCACAGCTTGATGACCTGTCTATCTCTCGGGAAGAGGAATGGGTCTGTGTCTCTGTTACGAGATACTGGCTTTTCCAGAAGCCAGAGATGAGGGTTCTCCAAATCTGCAGAGCCATGTGAGGACTGTGGCAATGCTTTGGGGGTGTTGCCATCGCCCAGTCCAAGGCCTACAGCTGCAATGGCCCTGAGAGCACATTGATAGGGGCACTTGGCTCTGGGGAGGGTTGTGAAGGAGCCGTGTTTGCTCCCCGCTCCTTTTGCCTGCCTGACACTGCAGCCGCGGTGCTCCCAGAACTGTGCTGGGGTTGTCCCTGGCTGCTTTGGGTAGCTCTGATGCATCTGTGGCAGTGTGGCTCGTGCTTTGTTTCAGATGGCTACTACATCTTCCTGCAAGGGGGGTGCTGATGCTCTCCCTGGCTTTGTGGCTCACCTGGTCAGTCCGGCATGCAGCTGGGAAGGAACACTCTGCTTCCGCTTCTGGTACCACATGTACGGAACCGCTGAAACAATGGCCCTGCGGGTGTATGTGCAGAAGGATGATGAGCAAGTGCTCGTTTGGCAAGAGGTTGGGAACCATGGGGACAGGTGGCACTTGGGACAGGTCACGGTGCACATCACAGGAAACATGCAGGTAAGGCCACAGGCTCTCACTGCCACCTCAAAGGAACTGTGCTTTCTAATGGCTCTTCACACACACAGCAGGAGCTAATGCTGGGAACCATTCCTTCCCTCAGATTTTGCTGGAGGGAGAATGGGGTGAAGATGTGCGGAGCAACGTAGCGTTGGATGATCTCTCCGTTGAAAAGGGATCCTGTGCAGGTACAAGGCTTGGCTTGGGGAAGGGCAGCTTGAGACATGTCGTCAACTGATGTGGCAGGCTGTGCTAGAGGCAGGAGCACAGCTTGTTTTTGGGCACAGATGCAACCTCTGCCTGAGTCAGCTTTCCTCTGGGACGCTG
Organism: Lycocorax pyrrhopterus obiensis; assembly: GCA_014706295.1. NCBI lineage: Eukaryota > Metazoa > Chordata > Aves > Passeriformes > Paradisaeidae > Lycocorax > Lycocorax pyrrhopterus. Next base: position 14,288,966 of record JACSVZ010000016.1, on the reverse strand, counting down.
GAACTGTGGCAATGCCTGCAGTCACTGTTTCAGTTAGTGTATTACGAGGCCCACAGGCAAGACATTGGCCATAGGTACTGAAGGGCCTTATTGTCACCCAGCTAAGCTGGTGGCAGAGCCCTTGAGTGGGACAGCTCTGCCTGAGATGGCACTCTTCAATCCCTGTCCTGGGCATGCCTGGTCATGGTGTTGGGTACTTCAGAAGGGTGGGGGAGCCAGCTGCCTGCAACAAAACTTCCCTGTTGGTGCACATCTCCTCTAACTCTCTCTTGTGCTAGGTCCATCGACACCAACACCCACGAGCCCTGTGCCAGGCACCACAACGCAGCCTGTACTCACCACCTCACCAACCAGACCCACTCCCAGCTCAGGTACTGCCACCTCCCATCCCCATCTCATTCTGCGTGTTGAACCTTCTCATTTTGCTTCCTCCAAGCCCCACGACACGGGATGGAGTGTCTGTACTGAAGGGGGGTGCGTCTCCTCCTATCTCCCAGCTCTGCTGGTGGTAGCGTTTTTGCAGAGGCATAACAGTGCCATCGCTGCCCTGTGTCTCTTGGGTTAGAGTGTTGGGTTTTTCAGGAAGGGTGGACACTTTGGGACAGGGCCACTATGGAATCCCTGTCCTACACTTCTTTTGCCATGGCATGGGGCTATTTGAGAAAGGTACATCGTCCTCATTTGAGTTGGCAGGCTGTGCTAGAGGCAGGAGCGCAGCTTGTTTTTGCAGTGCACTCTAGGCCATGGATGCCGCCTGTTCCTAAACCAACTCTCCTCTGGGCAGCTGGAACTCTGGCAATGCCTGCAGTCCCTGTTTTAGTTAGTGTATTACGAGGCCCACAGGCAAGACATTGGCCATAGGTACTGAAGGGCCTTATTGTCACCCAGCTAAGCTGGTGGCAGAGCCCTTGAGTGGGACGGCTCTGCCTGAGATGGCACTCTTCAATCCCTGTCCTGGGCATGCCTGGTCATGGTGTTGGGTACTTTAGAAGGGTGGGGGAACCAGCTGCCTGCAACAAAACTTCCCTGTTGGTGCACATCTCCTCTAACTCTCTCTTGTGCTAGGTCCATCGACACCAACACCCACGAGCCCTGTGCCAGGCACCACAACGCAGCCTGTACTCACCACCTCACCAACCAGACCCACTCCCAGCTCAGGTACTGCCACCTCCCATCCCCATCAGATTCTGTTTGTTGAACCTTCTCATTTTGCTTCCTCCAAGGTGCACATCTCCTCTAACTCTCTCTTGTGCTAGGTCCATCGACACCAACACCCACGAGCCCTGTGCCAGGCACCACAATGCAGCCTGTACTCACCACCTCACCAACCAGATCCACTCCCAGCTCATGTACTGCCACCTCCCATCCCCATCAGATTCTGTTTCTTAAAAACAGTATTTTACCTTATTTTGCTTCCTCCATGCCCATGTCCGTGGGGGGATGTGTGTCTCCTTCCTTGTCCCTGTGATGCTGGTGGAAGAGTTTTTAATGAGCAGTCACTGTGCAATCCCTGTCCTGGGCATCCTGAGCCTTCCTGATCATGCTTTTGGGCTGTTTGTGATGGGTGGGCAAGGTACCTGCAACAAAACTCCGCTGCTGGTGCACATCTCCTCTAACTCTCTCTTGTGCTAGGTCCATCGACACCAACACCCATGAGCCCTGTGCCAGGCACCACAACGCAGCCTGTACTCACCACCTCACCAACCAGACCCACTCCCAGCTCAGGTACTGCCACCTCCCATCCCCATCAGATTCTGTGTGTTGAACCTTCTCATTTTGCTTCCTCCAAGGCCCACGACACGGGATGGAATGTCTGTACTGAAGGGGGGGTGCGTCTCCTCCTATCTCCCAGCTCTGCTGGTGGTAGCGTTTTTGCCGAGGCATAACAGTGCCATCGCTGCCCTGTGTCTCTTGGGTTAGAGTGTTGGGTTTTTCAGGAAGAGTAGACTAGCTGCTTGTAACCAAGGCCCATGTTGACACTGACCACTTCTTCCTCTATCTCTCCATAGGTCCACTTTCTACAACACCCTCTACCCCACTTCCTAACATTACAACACAGACACCACCAAGACCACCACCAACAACACCTGGGATAACCTCAGGTACTGCTATTATTGGTAGAGTTCTGAGTCCTCTTCAAAACCCATACTGGGTATATGGTGCATTTGCATTTAAGGGCTGTTATTTGATTGATCTCAGTCTCCTTCCATATTAAGACACACATTGAATCCTCCTCCCTTTCTAAGGGTTTGTGTGGCACAACTATGCTTCTAGCATTAAGGTGTCTGAGTAGCTTTGAACCGTATGTCTGTTAAAATTAATACTATGATGATATAGATCTATAATAACTCTGCTTGTCCATAAAGCCAATAGAGCAGTCATGAACCAGATGCTCTTTGAGCAAAGTGAGCTGGGGAGAAGAGGCAGTAAGACGTGCTCAACTGAAAAATTTCCTCTGGTCTTTCCACTGTCAGGCACCTGTGTGGTGGAAGGAGACCCTCACTACCACACGTTCGACAAGCAGTTACACAATTTCATGGGCACCTGCACCTACACCCTCTCCAAGCTGTGCGACAGCAACAGCTCCCTGCCCTACTTCAATGTGGAAGCGGCCAATGAGCACAGGGGAGGCAACACCCGTGTGTCCTATGTCCGATACGTGGATGTTGATGTGGCTGACCAGCGGATAAGGCTGGGGCAGGGTGGAGTGGTGACGGTAAGCTCGAGGGGGAGACTGGGGCCGTGCAAGAGGAGAGAACTGTGCCAAATGGGCTGCTCCAACCCTGTCTCGATTCTTGTCCTTCCAGGTCAATGGAGTGGCAGAGATCCTGCCTTGCAGCCCATCCGCAGGCGTGCAGGTCTTGTCCAGCGGGTTCTACACCATGGTCATGACAGACTTTGGCTTGAGAGTCAAGTTTGATGGGAAGCATCGGGTGGAAGTGACACTTCCGAGCACCTTTGGGCAGAAGGTTTGTGGCATGTGTGGGAACTACAACGGGATGGCAGCAGATGACTTCCAGAACCCAGAAGGGGCAATGGAGCCAGACTCCACCAGCCTGGGCAACAGCTGGGAGGTGTCCAACAACAGCAGGTGGGTATGGCCCCCAGCAGCCCTGGGGACACGTTGGGCAAGGGAAGGAGGAGGTGGCACCAGGAGAAGTCCACAAATGACCCAGGGCCCTTCTGCCTGTCTTTCCACAGCTGCTCAGCCGGACCTCTGCCCACCCCAGCCTGCAACGAGACCGACAAGCAACTCATCGGCAGCAGCCACTTCTGTGGGCTCCTCACAGGCACCAGCGGCCCGTTTCAGGTGTGCCACGCTGTGCTGAGCCCCAGCACCTACTTTGACACGTGCTTCTACGACCTGTGTGAGCTGGGGCTGGACCGTGAGACCCTGTGCAAGAGCTTGCAGTCCTATGCAGACGCCTGCCAGTCACTTGGTGTCCAGATACCTGCGTGGAGGAACGCAACCTTCTGCCGTAAGTCCAGACATGGTACCACAGATCGGTACACTCAGGAAAACACAGGACAGGATGGGAAGAGTGAGCTGGGGAATAAGAACTATTCTCCCTATGGGCTGTAGGGATTTACAGGTAGTTATCAGTATTAGAGGCACCATTTTCCATTTCATTTTGATCAGGTAGGACTGAAAGCACAAGTGAAGCCAAAGAGACCATAGAGAAAATAGAGATAGTTACCTTCTGAAAGGGGGATATTCAGCAGAAAGCAATATTCTCTTCTCCAAGTAATTGCCTGGTCTTCTGTCTCGGCAGCGATCACTTGCCCGGCCAACAGTCACTACGAGCCCTGTGCTGCAGCCTGCCCTGCCACCTGTGTTGACCCAACGGCTCCTGTTACCTGCAGCCTGCCGTGTGTGGAGGGCTGTGTGTGTGACAGCGGGTACCTGCTCTACAACGACCGCTGCGTGCCCAGCCAGCAGTGTGGGTGCTGGCACAACGGGCAGCACTACCCCGTGGGCTCTGAGTTCTGGACGGACGACACCTGCTCCTCCAAGTGCACGTGTCCCGCACGGGGAAGCAAAGTCCAGTGCTACAATGCCTCCTGCCCTGCGGGCCTGTACTGCGGGGTGCAGAACGGGAAACCTGTGTGCCTCGAACACTCCTACGGCATCTGCCACGTCCACGGGGACCCCCCACTACAAAACCTTTGACAAGGTGACGCACAACTTCATGGGCAACTGCACCTACACGCTGGCCAAAGTGTGCTCCAACATCACCTCCCTGCCCTACTTCAACGTGGAGGCCAAGAACGAGCACCGTGGCAACACCCGAGTGTCCTACGTGCGCGAAGTCGTGGTTGAGGTGTACGGACAGCGCATTGTCATCCTCAAGCAGCAGAAGAGCCATGTGCTGGTAAGTAGAGGGGCTGGCATGAGCGTGGTGGGGCTGCAAGGCAGGGCTGGCTTCTCCTGGCGGGACCTGGCATATACCGGCTGGGAGTGGGTTCCCCTGAAGGCACTGGGTCGCTTTGTTTTCCCTTTTAGGAGGAGCTAGGGGAGGAAGAGGCAAATGTGAAACGTGGGCCGTGTTGAGCAGAGTGCAGAACACAGCACACAGCTCTGCGAGTCCCAGGGGTGTTGGGGCGTGAGGACATCCCGGGCAGCTGTTTGCCGTGCCTGGGCCAGCAGCTGCTTTCCCTGGGCAGGAGCAGCCGGGGAGGCCAGGGACAGGCTCGGGGCCCACTGTGGTGTGTGTCCCGTAGGTGAACAACGTGCGCCAGACGTTGCCGGTGAGTGCCGCGGGAGGGGCCATCACGGTGAGCAAGAGTGGTCGCTACATCATCCTGGAGACAGACTTCAACCTCAGAGTGTCCTATGACACTGACCACTCGGTGGAGGTGAAGGTGCCCACCACCTACTTCAACCTGACCTGTGGCATGTGTGGGAACTTCAACAACCGCAGAGACGACGAATACATGATGCCCAACGGGCAGCAAGCCGCAGACTCCAACGCGCTGGGGGAGAGCTGGCAGGTCCCAGACAGTGACCCCTCCTGCGGTGTCCCCGTCCCCTCCCCACCCTGCAGTGCAGAAGAGGAGGAGCTCTACAGGTCCGACTGGTTCTGTGGCATACTGACCACCAGGCCTAGCTCTTTTGAGGGGTGCCACGGCGTGATCAACCCCCAGGACTACTTTGACACCTGCTTGTATGACCTGTGTGCCCTGAATGGTGGCCAGGAGTTCCTGTGTGCTGCTCTGGAGGCCTATGCTGACGCGTGCCAGGCAGCTGGTGTGACTTTGCTTCCCTGGAGGAATGCTACCTTCTGCCGTGAGTACCTGTTTTGCCATTGCCAAAAGGGAAATGGGCCACACCCTGTGCTCTGAATGTCTGGCCAAAGCGAGTCTTTGGTCTTCCCCTCCCCACAAGGCTGTCCGTGGTTGAAGTCTTGCTGGTCCTAATTTTCCCCTTCCCATTGCAGCCCTGCAGTGTCCCCCCAACAGCTACTATGACCCCTGCACGACTGGCTGTCCTGCCACCTGTGTTGACCGACAAGCCCCACAGAACTGCTCCAAGCCTTGTGTGGAGGGCTGTGCATGTAGCTCTGGCTTCCTCCTGAGTGGAGACACCTGTGTGCCCGAGGCCGACTGTGGCTGCCTCTTTGAGGGCAACTACTACACTGTGAGTGAAAACCCTGCCCTGCTTTGCGCCCCTGCCAGAGCACTCCCCTGCCTGTACCTTCCTGCCTCATATGCTGAGGTTTGGTGTTTCCCTGCCTGCAGGAAGGCGAATACTCCGTGAATGAGAACTGCACTCGCCGGTGCCGGTGTGAAGCCAAAGGCCAGATGGTTTGCTCTGCCTTGTCCTGTGGCGAGGACGAGGTCTGCAAGATCCAGGACGGCCAGAGGGGCTGTTACCCAGCCAGCACTGCCCTCTGCCACATCTACGGTGACCCACATTACAGCACCTTTGATGGGAAGCTCCACCACTTCCAGGGCTCCTGCAACTACACGGTGGTGACGGGCTGTGACAACTCCTCCATCGGGTTCAGTGTCACCACCCGCAACAAACATCGCGGCAGCCGGAGCTGGACAGCTCTGAACTCTGTGGCGCTGTCCCTCGAAGGCCTCCACATTGCACTGCGCGAGCACAAGGCAGTCTACGTAAGCCCCTCATCTTTACATCTGGGAACACCAGATGCCCTGGACACCCTGAAATACCCCTCTGTCCCCAGGGAGAGCTTGCTATTCCCTGAGCCTGCTGCATGGTCACAGAAGAGCATGGCAGGGCTCTGAGAGGGGCAGACATGGCTGCTCGTGCAGACACAGGTTCTTGGTTACTTTCTTGAGCTTCCGCTGTCCCATCTGTACAGTTGCTGCTGCCCTCATAGGCCTGGGCAGGGTTTCTCATGCCAGCAGTGCTTCTGGCTCACTGGCACTGGCACCACCCCGGTGAGGAACAGTGACCTCTCAGCGGAGGACACCTCTTTATGCTTCTGTCTCCCTCTGTCCCCCTTCTCCAGATCAACGGTGCTCCGGTCTCCCTGCCTGCTTCTCCTGCCCCCGGTGTGAACATTTCCCTGAGCGGCTCCTACGTACGGGTTTCTACCAAGCTGGGCCTGCAGCTGCAGTTCAATGGGGACCATGAGCTCCTAGTGAAGGTGTCTGAGAAGTACAAGGGCAAACTCTGCGGGCTGTGTGGGACATACACTGGGAGCCAGCAGGATGACTTCATGCGACCCGATGGGGTGGTTGTGCCTGACTTCAATGACTTTGGAGCCAGCTGGATGGTGCCGGATGATGACTGGCCGTGAGTCCTTGTTCCATCATGCAGATGAAGGACAGAAGGGAGTGTGGGAGAGGGGAGCTGTGAGGGGCATCAAGACGAAGGGTTGGTGATGGCAAGCATGGGGCAAGGGAGAAGAGGCAGGTTCCTGACCCCAGGGAGAGTGGGCCAAGCCTGGGCAGGACGCTTTTCCTAAGCTGTTTGGATCACAACTGCCTCAGTCCCTTGTTCCTGTCCACATGAAACCGGGGATGGCAATGGTGCCTGTGGGCCATGTGTTCCGCCCTTTCAAGTGACAGCCACGGGTGCCTGTCTTAGTGAGGCAGCTGGACTGCAGAAGCTGAGGTTTTGTCTGGGGAGGAGGTCAGGAAATGCAGTGGCTGCTGTCAACAGGCTGCAGGGAACTCAGGGCTGTCTGTCTGCTTTGTAGGTGTGACCCATCCATCAGTCCACCTGCATCCTGCTCCCCTGATGAAGAGGAGGCAGCTAACAAGCAGTGTTCAATCCTCACACACCTCGGTGGCCCGTTCCAGCCTTGCCATGCAGTTCTGCCACCCAAGACGTACTTTGAGAGCTGTGTCTATGACCAGTGTGCCACGGGTGGCAGCACAGAGCAGCTCTGCAATGACCTGGGGGCCTATGCTGCAGCCTGTGCTGAGGCAGGCATTGCTCTGGGAGACTGGAGTGCTGGCACTGTTTGTGGTAAGTCTTCTGTCAACCTCCTTCGATTTCCTTGAATCTCAGAGTCAAGCAATGGGGCAGTTCCGGTGGAGGTTTCCCCACGTATCACATAGCTAACCACTTTGCTGGGCTAGCCCTTGCATGAAGAGACTCTTCCGGACAGGTGGAATCCCCGTCCTGCACTTCCTTTGCAATGGTGCGGGGGTGTTTGGGAAGCGTGCAACATCCCCATTTGGGAACAAATCCCCGTTATTAATCATACCTTATCCACTTCTGTTTCACTCTGTTTCATCCACCAGCTCCTACAACCTCGCCCCCCTTGCCAGGCACTACAACGCAACCTCCACATACAACGACATCACCGTCACCTGGGACAAGCACAGGTACTGTTGTCTCCCATCCGTGTTTTTTAGTGGCTGTGCTAAGCGCTTCCCCTTGGCTGGCCACCCTCGCCTGTCCACGGGCATGCCATGGATGTACATGGATGTACCTGAGCCCTGCTGGACACAGGGAAAAGGTGGCCCCACCCTCACTCTACAATCTCTGCTTTCCTTTCTGCACCGTGTTCAGCTCCACCAACAGACTGCAATTTTGCCTGCACATTTGACAAGGACTTCTGTGGGTGGGTCCAGGCAGATTACAGCAGCATTGACTGGATAAGGAACAAAGGCCCAACGCCCACGCCAGATACCGGCCCCTCGTCTGACCACACAACAGGAGGTAGGAACAGCAATCAGGACACTGGCAGAGGGGTGTCCCTGGGAAGATGGCAACGAGCTTCTAACAGCGAACACAGACCATGTCTTTCCTGGCCTTGCTCCAGAGCAGCTTGTCCAGTGTCCCCAAGGGCCAGAGGCTGCCTTTGGGAGGATTTCCAGCCCTGGCAATCAGTCTGTGCTACCCCCAGAGCAGGCGAGGACCTGCCGTGCAGGGGAGAATGTAATGCACAGCTTGATGACCTGTCTATCTCTCGGGAAGAGGAATGGGTCTGTGTCTCTGTTACAAGATACTGGCTTTTCCAGAAGCCAGAGATGAGGGTTCTCCAAATCTGCAGAGCCATGTGAGGACTGTGGCAATGCTTTGGGGGTGTTGCCATCGCCCAGTCCAAGGCCTACAGCTGCAATGGCCCTGAGAGCACATTGATAGGGGCACTTGGCTCTGGGGAGGGTTGTGAAGGAGCCGTGTTTGCTCCCCGCTCCTTTTGCCTGCCTGACACTGCAGCCGCGGTGCTCCCAGAACTGTGCTTGGGTTGTCCCTGGCTGCTTTGGGTAGCTCTGATGCATCTGTGGCAGTGTGGCTCGTGCTTTGTTTCAGATGGCTACTACATCTTCCTGCAAGGGGGTGCTGATGCTCTCCCTGGCTTTGTGGCTCACCTGGTCAGTCCGGCATGCAGCTGGGAAGGAACACTCTGCTTCCGCTTCTGGTACCACATGTACGGAACCGCTGAAACAATGGCCCTGCGGGTGTATGTGCAGAAGGATGATGAGCAAGTGCTCGTTTGGCAAGAGGTTGGGAACCATGGGGACAGGTGGCACTTGGGACAGGTCACGGTGCACATCACAGGAAACATGCAGGTAAGGCCACAGGCTCTCACTGCCACCTCAAAGGAACCGTGCTTTCTAATGGCTCTTCACACACACAGCAGGAGCTAATGCTGGGAACCATTCCTTCCCTCAGATTTTGCTGGAGGGAGAATGGGGTGAAGATGTGCGGAGCAACGTAGCGTTGGATGATCTCTCCGTTGAAAAGGGATCCTGTGCAGGTACAAGGCTTGGCTTGGGGAAGGGCAGCTTGAGACATGTCGTCAACTGATGTGGCAGGCTGTGCTAGAGGCAGGAGCACAGCTTGTTTTTGGGCACAGATGCAACCTCTGCCTGAGTCAGCTTTCCTCTGGGACGCTGGAACTGTGGCAATGCCTGCAGTCACTGTTTCAGTTAGTGTATTACGAGGCCCACAGGCAAGACATTGGCCATAGGTACTGAAGGGCCTTATTGTCACCCAGCTAAGCTGGTGGCAGAGCCCTTGAGTGGGACAGCTCTGCCTGAGATGGCACTCTTCAATCCCTGTCCTGGGCATGCCTGGTCATGGTGTTGGGTACTTCAGAAGGGTGGGGGAGCCAGCTGCCTGCAACAAAACTTCCCTGTTGGTGCACATCTCCTCTAACTCTCTCTTGTGCTAGGTCCATCGACACCAACACCCACGAGCCCTGTGCCAGGCACCACAACGCAGCCTGTACTCACCACCTCACCAACCAGACCCACTCCCAGCTCAGGTACTGCCACCTCCCATCCCCATCTCATTCTGCTTGTTGAAACTTCTCATTTTGCTTCCTCCAAGGTGCACATCTCCTCTAACTCTCTCTTGTGCTAGGTCCATCAACACCAACACCCACGAGCCCTGTGCCAGGCACCACAACGCAGCCTGTACTCACCACCTCACCAACCAGACCCACTCCCAGCTCAGGTACTGCCACCTCCCATCCCCATCAGATTCTGTTTCTTAAAAACAGTATTTTATCTTATTTTGCTTCCTCCATGCCCACGTCCATGGGGGATGTGTGTCACCTTCTCTGTCCCTGTGATGCTGGTGGAAGAGTTTTTAATGAGCAGTCACTGTGCAATCCCTGTCCTGGGCATCCTGAGCCTTCCTGATCATGCTTTTGGGCTGTTTGTGATGGGTGGACAAGGTACCTGCAACAAAACTCCGCTGCTGGTGCATATCTCCTCTGACTCTCTCTTGTGCTAGGTCCATCGACACCAACACCCACGAGCCCTGTGCCAGGCACCACAACGCAGCCTGTACTCACCACCTCACCAACCAGACCCACTCCCAGCTCAGGTACTGCCACCTCCCATCCCCATCTCATTCTGCTTGTTGAAACTTCTCATTTTGCTTCCTCCAAGGTGCACATCTCCTCTAACTCTCTCTTGTGCTAGGTCCATCAACACCAACACCCACGAGCCCTGTGCCAGGCACCACAACGCAGCCTGTACTCACCACCTCACCAACCAGACCCACTCCCAGCTCAGGTACTGCCACCTCCCATCCCCATCTCATTCTGCTTGTTGAAACTTCTCATTTTGCTTCCTCCAAGGTGCACATCTCCTCTAACTCTCTCTTGTGCTAGGTCCATCGACTCCAACACCCACGAGCCCTGTGCCAGGCACCACAACGCAGCCTGTACTCACCACCTCACCAACCAGACCCACTCCCAGCTCAGGTACTGCCACCTCCCATCCCCATCAGATTCTGTGTGTTGAACCTTCTCATTTTGCTTCCTCCAAGGCCCACGACACGGGATGGAATGTCTGTACTGAAGGGGGGGTGCGTCTCCTCCTATCTCCCAGCTCTGCTGGTGGTAGCGTTTTTGCCGAGGCATAACAGTGCCATCGCTGCCCTGTGTCTCTTGGGTTAGAGTGTTGGGTTTTTCAGGAAGAGTAGACTAGCTGCTTGTAACCAAGGCCCATGTTGACACTGACCACTTCTTCCTCTATCTCTCCATAGGTCCACTTCCTACAACACCCTCTACCCCACTTCCTAACATTACAACACAGACACCACCAAGACCACCACCAACAACACCTGGGATAACCTCAGGTACTGCTATTATTGGTAGAGTTCTGAGTCCTCTTCAAAACCCATACTGGGTATATGGTGCATTTGCATTTAAGGGCTGTTATTTGATTGATTTCAGTCTCCTTCCATATTAAGACACACATTGAATCCTCTTCCCTTTCTAAGGGTTTGTGTGGCACAACTATGCTTCTAGCATTAAGGTGTCTGAGTAGCTTTGAACCGTATGTCTGTTAAAATTAATACTATGATGATATAGATCTATAATAACTCTGCTTGTCCATAAAGCCAATAGAGCAGTCATGAACCAGATGCTCTTTGAGCAAAGTGAGCTGGGGAGAAGAGGCAGTAAGACGTGCTCAACTGAAAAATTTCCTCTGGTCTTTCCACTGTCAGGCACCTGTGTGGTGGAAGGAGACCCTCACTACCACACGTTCGACAAGCAGTTACACAATTTCATGGGCGCCTGCACCTACACCCTCTCCAAGCTGTGCGACGGCAACAGCTCCCTGCCCTACTTCAATGTGGAAGCGGCCAATGAGCACAGGGGAGGCAACACCCGTGTGTCCTATGTCCGATACGTGGATGTTGATGTGGCTGACCAGCGGATAAGGCTGGGGCAGGGTGGAGTGGTGACGGTAAGCTCGAGGGGGAGACTGGGCTGCTCCAACCCTGTCTCGATTCTTGTCCTTCCAGGTCAATGGAGTGGCAGAGATCCTGCCTTGCAGCCCATCCGCAGGCGTGCAGGTCTTGTCCAGCGGGTTCTACACCATGGTCATGACAGACTTTGGCTTGAGAGTCAAGTTTGATGGGAAGCATCGGGTGGAAGTGACACTTCCGAGCACCTTTGGGCAGAAGGTTTGTGGCATGTGTGGGAACTACAACGGGATGGCAGCAGATGACTTCCAGAACCCAGAAGGGGCAATGGAGCCAGACTCCACCAGCCTGGGCAACAGCTGGGAGGTGTCCAACAACAGCAGGTGGGTATGGCCCCCAGCAGCCCTGGGGACACGTTGGGCAAGGGAAGGAGGAGGTGGCACCAGGAGAAGTCCACAAATGACCCAGGGCCCTTCTGCCTGTCTTTCCACAGCTGCTCAGCCGGACCTCTGCCCACCCCAGCCTGCAACGAGACCGACAAGCAACTCATCGGCAGCAGCCACTTCTGTGGGCTCCTCACAGGCACCAGCGGCCCGTTTCAGGTGTGCCACGCTGTGCTGAGCCCCAGCACCTACTTTGACACGTGCTTCTACGACCTGTGTGAGCTGGGGCTGGACCGTGAGACCCTGTGCAAGAGCTTGCAGTCCTATGCAGACGCCTGCCAGTCACTTGGTGTCCAGATACCTGCGTGGAGGAACGCAACCTTCTGCCGTAAGTCCAGACATGGTACCACAGATCGGTACACTCAGGAAAACACAGGACAGGATGGGAAGAGTGAGCTGGGGAATAAGAACTATTCTCCCTATGGGCTGTAGGGATTTACAGGTAGTTATCAGTATTAGAGGCACCATTTTCCATTTCATTTTGATCAGGTAGGACTGAAAGCACAAGTGAAGCCAAAGAGACCATAGAGAAAATAGAGATAGTTACCTTCTGAAAGGGGGATATTCAGCAGAAAGCAATATTCTCTTCTCCAAGTAATTGCCTGGTCTTCTGTCTCGGCAGCGATCACTTGCCCGGCCAACAGTCACTACGAGCCCTGTGCTGCAGCCTGCCCTGCCACCTGTGTTGACCCAACGGCTCCTGTTACCTGCAGCCTGCCGTGTGTGGAGGGCTGTGTGTGTGACAGCGGGTACCTGCTCTACAACGACCGCTGCGTGCCCAGCCAGCAGTGTGGGTGCTGGCACAACGGGCAGCACTACCCCGTGGGCTCTGAGTTCTGGACGGACGACACCTGCTCCTCCAAGTGCACGTGTCCCGCACGGGGAAGCAAAGTCCAGTGCTACAATGCCTCCTGCCCTGCGGGCCTGTACTGCGGGGTGCAGAACGGGAAACCTGTGTGCCTCGAACACTCCTACGGCATCTGCCACGTCCACGGGGACCCCCACTACAAAACCTTTGACAAGGTGACGCACAACTTCATGGGCAACTGCACCTACACGCTGGCCAAAGTGTGCTCCAACATCACCTCCCTGCCCTACTTCAACGTGGAGGCCAAGAACGAGCACCGTGGCAACACCCGAGTGTCCTACGTGCGCGAAGTCGTGGTTGAGGTGTACGGACAGCGCATTGTCATCCTCAAGCAGCAGAAGAGCCATGTGCTGGTAAGTAGAGGGGCTGGCATGAGCGTGGTGGGGCTGCAAGGCAGGGCTGGCTTCTCCTGGCGGGACCTGGCATATACCAGCTGGGAGTGGATTCCCCTGAAGGCACTGGGTCGCTTTGTTTTCCCTTTTAGGAGGAGCTAGGGGAGGAAGAGGCAAATGTGAAACGTGGGCCGTGTTGAGCAGAGTGCAGAACACAGCACACAGCTCTGCGAGTCCCAGGGGTGTTGGGGCGTGAGGACATCCCGGGCAGCTGTTTGCCGTGCCTGGGCCAGCAGCTGCTTTCCCTGGGCAGGAGCAGCCGGGGAGGCCAGGGACAGGCTCGGGGCCCACTGTGGTGTGTGTCCCGTAGGTGAACAACGTGCGCCAGACGTTGCCGGTGAGTGCCGCGGGAGGGGCCATCACGGTGAGCAAGAGTGGTCGCTACATCGTCCTGGAGACAGACTTCAACCTCAGAGTGTCCTATGACACTGACCACTCGGTGGAGGTGAAGGTGCCCACCACCTACTTCAACCTGACCTGTGGCATGTGTGGGAACTTCAACAACCGCAGAGACGACGAATACATGATGCCCAACGGGCAGCAAGCCGCAGACTCCAACGCGCTGGGGGAGAGCTGGCAGGTCCCAGACAGTGACCCCTCCTGTGGTGTCCCTGTCCCCTCCCCACCCTGCAGTGCAGAAGAGGAGGAGCTCTACAGGTCCGACCAGTTCTGTGGCATACTGACCACCAGGCCTAGCTCTTTTGAGGGGTGCCATGGCGTGATCAACCCCCAGGACTACTTTGACACCTGCTTGTATGACCTGTGTGCCCTGAATGGTGGCCAGGAGTTCCTGTGTGCTGCTCTGGAGGCCTATGCTGACGCATGCCAGGCAGCTGGTGTGACTTTGCTTCCCTGGAGGAATGCTACCTTCTGCCGTGAGTACCTGCTTTGCCATTGCCAAAAGGGAAATGGGCCACACCCTGTGCTCTGAACGTCTGGCCAAAGCGAGTCTTTGGTCTTCCCCTCCCCACAAGGCTGTCCGTGGTTGAAGTCTTGCTGGTCCTAATTTTCCCCTTCCCATTGCAGCCCTGCAGTGTCCCCCCAACAGCTACTATGACCCCTGCACGACTGGCTGTCCTGCCACCTGTGTTGACCGACAAGCCCCACAGAACTGCTCCAAGCCTTGTGTGGAGGGCTGTGCATGTAGCTCTGGCTTCCTCCTGAGTGGAGACACCTGTGTGCCCGAGGCCGACTGTGGCTGCCTCTTTGAGGGCAACTACTACACTGTGAGTGAAAACCCTGCCCTGCTTTGCGCCCCTGCCAGAGCACTCCCCTGCCTGTACCTTCCTGCCTCATATGCTGAGGTTTGGTGTTTCCCCGCCTGCAGGAAGGCGAATACTCCGTGAATGAGAACTGCACTCGCCGGTGCCGGTGTGAAGCCAAAGGCCAGATGGTTTGCTCTGCCTTGTCCTGTGGCGAGGACGAGGTCTGCAAGATCCAGGACGGCCAGAGGGGCTGTTACCCAGCCAGCACTGCCCTCTGCCACATCTACGGTGACCCACATTACAGCACCTTTGATGGGAAGCTCCACCACTTCCAGGGCTCCTGCAACTACACGGTGGTGACGGGCTGTGACAACTCCTCCATCGGGTTCAGTGTCACCACCCGCAACAAACATCGCGGCAGCCGGAGCTGGACAGCTCTGAACTCTGTGGCACTGTCCCTCGAAGGCCTCCACATTGCACTGCGCGAGCACAAGGCAGTCTACGTAAGCCCCTCATCTTTACATCTGGGAACACCAGATGCCCTGGACACCCTGAAATACCCCTCTGTCCCCAGGGAGAGCTTGCTATTCCCTGAGCCTGCTGCATGATCACAGAAGAGCATGGCAGGGCTCTGAGAGGGGCAGACATGGCTGCTCGTGCAGACACAGGTTCTTGGTTACTTTCTTGAGCTTCCGCTGTCCCATCTGTACAGTTGCTGCTGCCCTCATAGGCCTGGGCAGGGTTTCTCATGCCAGCAGTGCTTCTGGCTCACTGGCACTGGCACCACCCCGGTGAGGAACAGTGACCTCTCAGCGGAGGGCACCTCTTTATGCTTCTGTCTCCCTCTGTCCCCCTTCTCCAGATCAACGGTGCTCCGGTCTCCCTGCCTGCTTCTCCTGCCCCCGGTGTGAACATTTCCCTGAGCGGCTCCTACGTACGGGTTTCTACCAAGCTGGGCCTGCAGCTGCAGTTCAATGGGGACCATGAGCTCCTAGTGAAGGTGTCTGAGAAGTACAAGGGCAAACTCTGCGGGCTGTGTGGGACATACACTGGGAGCCAGCAGGATGACTTCATGCGACCCGATGGGGTGGTTGTGCCTGACTTCAATGACTTTGGAGCCAGCTGGATGGTGCCGGATGATGACTGGCCGTGAGTCCTTGTTCCATCATGCAGATGAAGGACAGAAGGGAGTGTGGGAGAGGGGAGCTGTGAGGGGCATCAAGACGAAGGGTTGGTGATGGCAAGCATGGGGCAAGGGAGAAGAGGCAGGTTCCTGACCCCAGGGAGAGTGGGCCAAGCCTGGGCAGGACGCTTTTCCTAAGCTGTTTGGATCACAACTGCCTCAGTCCCTTGTTCCTGTCCACATGAAACCGGGGATGGCAATGGTGTCTGTGGGCCATGTGTTCCGCCCTTTCAAGTGACAGCCACGGGTGCCTGTCTTAGTGAGGCAGCTGGACTGCAGAAGCTGAGGTTTTGTCTGGGGAGGAGGTCAGGAAATGCAGTGGCTGCTGTCAACAGGCTGCAGGGAACTCAGGGCTGTCTGTCTGCTTTGTAGGTGTGACCCATCCATCAGTCCACCTGCATCCTGCTCCCCTGATGAAGAGGAGGCAGCTAACAAGCAGTGTTCAATCCTCACACACCTCGGTGGCCCGTTCCAGCCTTGCCATGCAGTTCTGCCACCCAAGACGTACTTTGAGAGCTGTGTCTATGACCAGTGTGCCACGGGTGGCAGCACAGAGCAGCTCTGCAATGACCTGGGGGCCTATGCTGCAGCCTGTGCTGAGGCAGGCATTGCTCTGGGAGACTGGAGTGCTGGCACTGTTTGTGGTAAGTCTTCTGTCAACCTCCTTCGATTTCCTTGAATCTCAGAGTCAAGCAATGGGGCAGTTCCGGTGGAGGTTTCCCCACGTATCACATAGCTAACCACTTTGCTGGGCTAGCCCTTGCATGAAGAGACTCTTCCGGACAGGTGGAATCCCCGTCCTGCACTTCCTTTGCAATGGTGCGGGGGTGTTTGGGAAGCGTGCAACATCCCCATTTGGGAACAAATCCCCGTTATTAATCATACCTTATCCACTTCTGTTTCACTCTGTTTCATCCACCAGCTCCTACAACCTCGCCCCCCTTGCCAGGCACTACAACGCAACCTCCACATACAACGACATCACCGTCACCTGGGACAAGCACAGGTACTGTTGTCTCCCATCCGTGTTTTTTAGTGGCTGTGCTAAGCGCTTCCCCTTGGCTGGCCACCCTCGCCTGTCCACGGGCATGCCATGGATGTACATGGATGTACCTGAGCCCTGCTGGACACAGGGAAAAGGTGGCCCCACCCTCACTCTACAATCTCTGCTTTCCTTTCTGCACCGTGTTCAGCTCCACCAACAGACTGCAATTTTGCCTGCACATTTGACAAGGACTTCTGTGGGTGGGTCCAGGCAGATTACAGCAGCATTGACTGGATAAGGAACAAAGGCCCAACGCCCACGCCAGATACCGGCCCCTCGTCTGACCACACAACAGGAGGTAGGAACAGCAATCAGGACACTGGCAGAGGGGTGTCCCTGGGAAGATGGCAACGAGCTTCTAACAGCGAACACAGACCATGTCTTTCCTGGCCTTGCTCCAGAGCAGCTTGTCCAGTGTCCCCAAGGGCCAGAGGCTGCCTTTGGGAGGATTTCCAGCCCTGGCAATCAGCCTGTGCTACCCCCAGAGCAGGCGAGGACCTGCCGTGCAGGGGAGAATGTAATGCACAGCTTGATGACCTGTCTATCTCTCGGGAAGAGGAATGGGTCTGTGTCTCTGTTACGAGATACTGGCTTTTCCAGAAGCCAGAGATGAGGGTTCTCCAAATCTGCAGAGCCATGTGAGGACTGTGGCAATGCTTTGGGGGTGTTGCCATCGCCCAGTCCAAGGCCTACAGCTGCAATGGCCCTGAGAGCACATTGATAGGGGCACTTGGCTCTGGGGAGGGTTGTGAAGGAGCCGTGTTTGCTCCCCGCTCCTTTTGCCTGCCTGACACTGCAGCCGCGGTGCTCCCAGAACTGTGCTTGGGTTGTCCCTGGCTGCTTTGGGTAGCTCTGATGCATCTGTGGCAGTGTGGCTCGTGCTTTGTTTCAGATGGCTACTACATCTTCCTGCAAGGGGGTGCTGATGCTCTCCCCGGCTTTGTGGCTCACCTGGTCAGTCCGGCATGCAGCTGGGAAGGAACACTCTGCTTCCGCTTCTGGTACCACATGTACGGAACCGCTGAAACAATGGCCCTGCGGGTGTATGTGCAGAAGGATGATGAGCAAGTGCTCGTTTGGCAAGAGGTTGGGAACCATGGGGACAGGTGGCACTTGGGACAGGTCACGGTGCACATCACAGGAAACATGCAGGTAAGGCCACAGGCTCTCACTGCCACCTCAAAGGAACCGTGCTTTCTAATGGCTCTTCACACACACAGCAGGAGCTAATGCTGGGAACCATTCCTTCCCTCAGATTTTGCTGGAGGGAGAATGGGGTGAAGATGTGCGGAGCAACGTAGCGTTGGATGATCTCTCCGTTGAAAAGGGATCCTGTGCAGGTACAAGGCTTGGCTTGGGGAAGGGCAGCTTGAGACATGTCGTCAACTGATGTGGCAGGCTGTGCTAGAGGCAGGAGCACAGCTTGTTTTTGGGCACAGATGCAACCTCTGCCTGAGTCAGCTTTCCTCTGGGACGCTGGAACTGTGGCAATGCCTGCAGTCACTGTTTCAGTTAGTGTATTACGAGGCCCACAGGCAAGACATTGGCCATAGGTACTGAAGGGCCTTATTGTCACCCAGCTAAGCTGGTGGCAGAGCCCTTGAGTGGGACGGCTCTGCCTGAGATGGCACTCTTCAATCCCTGTCCTGGGCATGCCTGGTCATGGTGTTGGGTACTTCAGAAGGGTGGGGGAACCAGCTGCCTGCAACAAAACTTCCCTGTTGGTGCACATTTCCTCTAACTCTCTCTTGTGCTAGGTCCATCGACACCAACACCCACGAGCCCTGTGCCAGGCACCACAACGCAGCCTGTACTCACCACCTCACCAACCAGACCCACTCCCAGCTCAGGTACTGCCACCTCCCATCCCCATCAGATTCTGTTTCTTAAAAACAGTATTTTATCTTATTTTGCTTCCCCCATGCCCACGTCCATGGGGGATGTGTGTCTCCTTCCTTGTCCCTGTGATGCTGGTGGAAGAGTTTTTAATGAGCAGTCACTGTGCAATCCCTGTCCTGGGCATCCTGAGCCTTCCTGATCATGCTTTTGGGCTGTTTGTGATGGGTGGACGAGGTACCTGCAACAAAACTCCGCTGCTGGTGCATATCTCCTCTAACTCTCTCTTGTGCTAGGTCCATCGACACCAACACCCATGAGCCCTGTGCCAGGCACCACAACGCAGCCTGTACTCACCACCTCACCAACCAGACCCACTCCCAGCTCAGGTACTGCCACCTCCCATCCCCATCTCATTCTGCGTGTTGAACCTTCTCATTTTGCTTCCTCCAAGGCCCACGACACAGGATGGAGTGTCTGTACTGAAGGGGGGGTGCGTCTCCTCCTATCTCCCAGCTCTGCTGGTGGTAGCGTTTTTGCAGAGGCATAACAGTGCCATCGCTGCCCTGTGTCTCTTGGGTTAGAGTGTTGGGTTTTTCAGGAAGGGTGGACACTTTGGGACAGGGCCACTATGGAATCCCTGTCCTACACTTCTTTTGCCATGGCATGGGGCTATTTGAGAAAGGTACATCGTCCTCATTTGAGTTGGCAGGCTGTGCTAGAGGCAGGAGCACAGCTTGTTTTTGCAGTGCACTCTAGGCCACGGATGCTGCCTGTTCCTAAACCAACTCTCCTCTGGGCAGCTGGAACTCTGGCAATGCCTGCAGTCCCTGTTTTAGTTAGTGTATTACGAGGCCCACAGGCAAGACATTGGCCATAGGTACTGAAGGGCCTTATTGTCACCCAGCTAAGCTGGTGGCAGAGCCCTTGAGTGGGACGGCTCTGCCTGAGATGGCACTCTTCAATCTCTGTCCTGGGCATGCCTGGTCATGGTGTTGGGTACTTCAGAAGGGTGGGGGAACCAGCTGCCTGCAACAAAACTTCCCTGTTGGTGCACATCTCCTCTAACTCTCTCTTGTGCTAGGTCCATCGACACCAACACCCACGAGCCCTGTGCCAGGCACCACAACGCAGCCTGTACTCACCACCTCACCAACCAGACCCACTCCCAGCTCAGGTACTGCCACCTCCCATCCCCATCAGATTCTGTTTCTTAAAAACAGTATTTTACCTTATTTTGCTTCCCCCATGCCCATGTCCGTGGGGGGATGTGTGTCTCCTTCCTTGTCCCTGTGATGCTGGTGGAAGAGTTTTTATGAGCAGTCACTGTGCAATCCCTGTCCTGGGCATTCTGAGCCTTCCTGATCATGCTTTTGGGCTGTTTGTGATGGGTGGATGAGGTACCTGCATCAAAACTCCGCTGCTGGTGCATATCTCCTCTAACTCTCTCTTGTGCTAGGTCCATCGACTCCAACACCCACGAGCCCTGTGCCAGGCACCACAACGCAGCCTGTACTCACCACCTCACCAACCAGACCCACTCCCAGCTCAGGTACTATTGTTTCCCGTCTCCTCTCTTACTGCCTTTTAGAATTTCCCTGTCTTTTGAATCCAGGTCCCATAGCCAAATGACAGAGTTTTTATACTGGAGGGTCAGAGTTTTTCCTTGCTGATCACGCTTTTGGAACATTTCTTCTCTTCTGGGAGTTTTTCTGACTTCTAACTATATACATCTTCCAATGGGTTTCTTCTGCCACAGTGCTGTTTTCGTAAGAGTAGCCCAGACATATGACAGTTATCTTCTTTGCCATGTCCATATATATTTAAATTATTCTTTTGTATAGCAAATTTTCACCAGTTATACAGATGTTACTGTCTGTATATTTTAAAATTTAATTTAATTTCCAAATTTTGTTTTTGTTTGGGATATAATCCAATTATATTTTCCTGGGAAAGACTAATTTATTATATAGGATATGTACTAAACTCTCAGTTTAGGTAAGTTTTAATAGCTGGCTTCCTCCAATTTTAATCACTGATGTCTATATGTATCTGCTTGTTAATTACAAGATAGTCCTGGCTCACCTACTCAGTTTAGATTTCTTCTGCTTTTCTTGGTAATTGTTAAGTATGTCTTTCTTCGTAAGGAGTTAAGGTTGACACGTAGACACAACCCTAAGTGTAGCTGTGTCTTAACATGGCGTTGAAAAGCAAAGATGTAAGGACCACTTTTCCTTATTTTTTGTTGTTGTTAGTAAATACCATGAGGAATATTCAGGCTCAACTCTGCTAAGAGGTGATAGGAAGTTTTTTCCTTCAAAATTGGAAGTTTTTATCAACACTCAAAATCTTACCCAGGTCTCACACGTAAATGCATACACAGTGTACCTCCATTTGTACATATTATCGCTGGCTATTTAATATTTTTTTTAAGTATGTAAAGAATATCTTGTGAATGCAATACTCAATTTAAGTCCCATAAGTGATGTGAGTACCGAACCCCAGACAGCTGATAGTGCAACGGTCTATTCTGGCTAACCAGCCCTGTAAAGTTTTTGAGTAAATTCTTCCTATTTAGTCAGAATTAGCCTTTCTGATCTGGACACTAAAAACTCACTGCTCCTCTTTATATAATGATGTCTTAATAATGCCTTTTACCCAACTTTCTTCATCAACCTCTAGCATAGATTTCTGATACACAAGAGTACAGATTCTTTGTGGGTCCAAAGATAGAAGCTGGGTTGGCCTTTGGAGTGCTATTGACTGATGTCATCACTATTACATCTGAGCAACAAATACAAAGTAAAACAAGCAAACTGGGAACCAAGCAGCTGCAAAAGGTGAAGACTCAGAAGGACTTTTTCTTTCTTCACAGGTCGTGCTTCCTGCAGCGCCTCTGGGGATCCACATTATAACACTTTTGACCACAAAGTCCATAATTTCATGGGAAATTGCACTTACACCCTCTCCAAAGTGTGCACTGTCTCTGAGAGTCTTCCATACTTTGATGTGTCCACAACAAATGAGCACAGAGGAGCCAACACCAAAGTCTCTTATGTGAAGTCAGTGCATGTGGAAGTCTATGACAATCAGATTTCTCTTCTGAAAAACAAGAAAGTGAATGTAAGAAAATACCTATTTAAAAGACATATATAATTTTTAACTGACATGCAGGTAATTAAATATTATCTCTGTAGAGTTTATAACAAAACTTTGTCTTTTTATTAATGATATCGACCTCTTTTAATGAGATCTCCAACAAACTTGCTCAGATGTTCTTTAATCAATTCCAGTTTCCTTATGCACAAGATCCTCTCTTTCAGTAATCTGTACTAGCTGCTGGAAGTTGTAGGAGTCCCAGCAACCATGCACTAACTTTTACAACTTGCTGTACAGGCGAATGGTCGCAGAATGAACCTGCCTGTATTTATTGAAAAGAAGATCAGTATTCAAAGCAGTGGTGGATATGTTCTACTGGAAACTGACTTTGGGCTGTGGGTGAGATATGATGGAAATCATTACGCAGAAGTCTCTGTGCCCTCTAATTACAGTGGTCTGCTCTGTGGCCTCTGTGGTAAGTGGTAGCTGGTGATTACTTAAACTTTTTTTCTTAGCATGTAGAAATTAGAAGAATAGTTTGTCTTGTGAGTTTCTGGTTATTGTTTGGTTTGGATCATCTGAACCTTCCTAGCTCAATTACCCCTTCATGAGTTTTTCACACTTTCAAAGCAGGAAATCTACCTATGAATATAATTATGCAAATAGCACTGTTTAATTTTTAGTCCAACATTCTACATGTTGGATGCCAGAAAATGAGTAGGTTTTTTTTTAAATAAGTTTTTTCTTGGATTCCATGTAATCTAGTTACATAGGAACTTACAGACTTCCTGCTTCAAGTGTCTGAGATCAGCTCTTGTCAGTCATCAAAACACAACTCTGCTCTTATTTTGTCCAGTACAGATTGATGTTACATATATATTCTCCCTATCTCATTTTAATTTCTCTTACAGCCTGAAACCTAGGTTTTTTCTAAAGGTCTGAACTTCATGTGTCCCATAAATCTCTTTTTATCCTCACAGGTAATTATAATGGTGATCCAAATGATGACAATATAAAGCCCAATGGTGACATTGCAAGCAGTTCCACTGATCTTGGAGAAAGCTGGCTTGTACCTGAGAATAACACCATGTATGTATAATAATTTAATCACATGGCATTTGCTGAGCAAACTCTTAAAATCAAATATTCATCCACTTGCTGGCTTTTTCATCCAGTACCATTCTACATCTTCCAGCTGCCCATTAGAAATAGGGAGCTGCACTTTTACTTAAACCAGAGAATGATAAGAGGGCTTGTGTCCTTTAAGTCTCATTTCCCAAAGCAGGAACTGTCTGTTGAGTGTGAAGGGGGATGGTACATCAGTCCAGTTCCCTGATTGGAAACCATAAGTGTTTGGATCCCATAGCTCTTTTTTTTTCAGCTAAGAATAAGCCTTTGAATCACCCAGAAGGGATCAAAAAATGAATCCGTTCAGTGAGAGGGCTGACATCAGCTTTACAAAGAAGCTGGATATAGTCTTGTGACTGAAATAAAATGCACTCTTTTGTGCAGGGTTGACATATATTAATTTTTCCACTGAAAATCTGATAGTAAGAGATGTGACACACACGTTTGATTTGCTTGCTTTCCCCAGATGCTCCAGTGGTGGGACAGAAGAGCAATGTGATCCTGCATTGGAGAGTGAAGCAAAGAAAAACACAGCATGTGGCATGATCACAGACCCAACAGGTAGTGATTGGTAGATCTCTGTGAGCCATGTGATGGAGCATGGTCTAGCTTGTTTTGTCCCTTCTGTATAGTCTCCTTTTCTGAGCTCATATTGGATCTATATAAAACCTCCAGTGTGAATGGCCAACGTAAAACCCATAGGTGCCTGGTCAGGATATGTCATCTGTTCAGACAGTGCCAATGTGTCCATGAATTTTATCTGAGAACATGTGCAGGGAACCATAGCTGCTCTTTGTGCTATAGTGACTCTCATTCTGCTTGCTAAAAGAAATGGTTCAGAGGGCACTGTCAGTGTGTGTATTACAGATAGTTTATCTGAAATTCTGTACATGTTCCCTATAGTTGTAGAATTTGTGGTTTGGTCTAGGCAGCAAAGCTTGATTTATGTAAGCTATGTTGTATCAATCATGCACAAGGAAGAAAGCCGGATCCAGAGAGCCCACTCTCATACTGTGCATCGCGTATCCATTTCAAATACTGGATTAACTTATTTAACACAGCCTGGAACACTCACAGTGTGTTTGCCGTGACAGAAAATACATGGTGGTCACAGTCTTAACATTCCAGTGGGTTTTTTCTATCCTTCTATATATCTTTCTTGATTTACACAGGAATCTTCAAGGACTGTCACAACAAGGTGCCTCCACAGAATTTCTTTGAAAACTGTGTTTATGACATGTGTTTCACTGGGGGACAGGCGACATCCTTATGCTATGGACTGCAGGCCTATGCTGAGTCGTGTGTCAATGCTGGGATATGCATAGAGTGGAGGAAAGCTACTCTTTGCCGTGAGTGTTGTGATATAAATATCTATTCTGAATTTTAACTTCATTGTCCTCTACCTTTTCCATGCATGTTATTTCATTTTATGTAATGTTCTGAGTATAGTCTGTCTTTTATAATGTCGTGAGCCTGCTTCAGATTCAGAACTATTCCAGGATTTGTATAAACCACTACTTTTTGAGAACATTAGGATACATGCAGATTAAATCCTTAAAGTTTTATAATATTTATAATTTGCTATCAGTTTCTTGGAAAAGTCTGATTACATTCAACTGTGTCTTATGTGAATTTCTGCATTGGAGAAATAAGTCCCTTTGCCTCAGTGAAAATCTACCATCCTCAAAGTAAGTGGAGTTGGTAGTCCTCCATAAAACATGCTTATCAATGGCTTTTGGTTAAAAAAATAATAAGAGACCTTGAAAAGCAATTGTTTCTAGGAAGTGCTCTATTTCTCTCTAAAGTAAAGAAATCGAGTATTATCACTTATCTCTCAATTAATTCTCTTCAGAATGACCTTATAGCAAATTTAATATAATGAACTCATATTTCTTAGAATAAAGCTTTCCAGGAGTTCCACTGGTGCTGATTTTAAGCAACACTGGACACCTTCCTGCTTGCCAGACATACAATCATAGAATCATAGAATGGTTTGGGTTGAAAGGGACCTTAAATACCATCTAGTTCCAATCCCCCTGCCATGGGCATAGACCCATTCCATTAAAACATTAAAACTTGCTCAAAGTCCCATCCAACCTGGTCTTGAATAACTCCAGGAATGGGGCATCCACAACTTCTCTGGGCAGCATCTTCCAAAGGACATTTAAGTCCACAAACTACACACCTGGAGAGAAAAAAAAAAAAAGAAGTCCTCTAAAAGTCAACCATACCTAAATAAACCACAATTGTTTTCTATGCTTTTTTTGCCTTATACTAATTTTTATTATACCAGTTACCACTGGATTACCTTCTGCAGATCTGCACCTTTTTTCTTTTTATCTTTTTTTTTCTTTTTTTGATGTGATCAACAATTAGCTCTGCATTTAAACTAAACCATAAAACAAATGGATAGGTTCTAGGAGCTGGTCAGTTTGGAAAAAGAATCACTATGATAAAGCATCCAGTAAGTCAGCCCTGAGAGGACAGAGCACAGAGAATTCATAAATAAAAAGAAGACAGAGGAAGAAATGAGCTTCTAGCCCTCCAAATCAGACTAAAGCTGTGGACATCCAGACTCCATAGTCTGAGGCCATAGGCCAGGACCTAAATACCTATGGCTTGATGATAGTAATATAGAAAACTCAGTAACATTAGAAAGATTGACTGTCAAGTGCTCTTTTCATCAGTGATTCAAATAAAAACTTGATTAAGATCCTGACAGAGGGACGGAAGTCTGGCTAGATGACTGGAGATGTTGGCTGTAATTGTCACACAAGACTAAGAGACACTGTTGTAGGGACAGAAATAAATGAGAATCGTACGTAGTGATTTATGAGAGAATCCAGCCAAACCAATGTTTTTCTGTGTTTTTTTAAATGACAGAAATGGACAAATATTCCGGGATTTCTGTAAAATGTAATGTTATCCCTGGGGACCATGTTTTGAATGACAGAAGCCCAATGCTACCATAAGCTGAGGAGTGTGAAAGTATATTGTTCTCAAGGAGTCTCAGTGAAAGACAGAGTGTGATTTTTAGTTCTATTTTGGAATATATGGCAGGTGTTCAAATAGTAACTACAGTAATGGGGACATACCAGCTGGTACGGCAGAAGATTCTTCTCTTCCCTTAACTGGGTCACTTTACACCTTTAAATCAGCAGAAAAAGTTTGCTGAACCAAGCACAATTAGTCATGTGTGATCACATCAGACATACCCTCAACATGAGCCTGCAGTATTTGACTTGTGAGGGGAAGCACAAGGGTTGCCCACTAGGTCTTGCCCACCTCTATCAAAAGCCATCCATCTCCCTCGGCAAGAGATTTCTTTGTACTCAGCACTCTCCTGTCAGACTTTGTAACAGCCATTTTGCATATTTTCAGAGAAAAAAACCTTTTATTATGATTGCCCTTTTGAGTGATCTTATTTTTTCTCTTTATTTAGCAATGTCCTGTCCTGGAGGCAGCATCTACAAGAGCTGTGGTACTAGGTGTCCCTCTACCTGTTTGAACATCTCAGCAACTGATTCCTGCAGTTCTTTGCCAGTGGAAGGTTGCTTCTGTAAGGAAGGCTATGTTTTGAGTGGAGACAAATGTGTGCCAGAAAGCAACTGTGGTTGTATTGATGAAAAAAGCCAGTATCACCAGGCAAGTAATCTCAGACATTTAAAGAAAAAAAGGAAAAAACCAAAACCAGGGGATCTCATTCTTTATCACTGTGAGGGAAAAAACCATGTTAATAAAACGACACAATTCATATTTACACCATTAATAATTTCAAAATAGACTTACTTTGCCAGCTTCTTTGGTCCATGAGCTGTGTGGCTACAATTGCCTAAATGACCATACAACTTGCACATTCAAACACTAGTAATTTGATTTTCCCTTATGGTTTTACCTTCCTATTTATATTATAACATATGCTTCTACACTCTTTTTTTCCATGTAGCTGAACGAAAGCTGGTTCACCAGTTATCCCTGCACTGAGCGCTGCACCTGCAAGGCAAATAATACCATTGAGTGCAAACCCTGGGAGTGTGGAGTCCAAGAGGAGTGCAGTATTCAGGATGGTGTGCTGGGCTGTCATTCCAATGGTAAGCCCTGCCTGAAAATCAGCCCAATGTCAATTCCATAATTAGATCCTCTTCTTCTAGCTTTATTATAAGTATCATTTCATATGTGATAGTAAAGAAGTCCCAACTGACTGCTGCCAGTGCTGAGATGAAAATGCATGATGTTCTGTCTTGCAAGCACAGATGCCGTCCTGTTGTCATGTATATCAGCAAAAACTGATCCTGCCCAAAACTCTGCAAGGTTGCTTGGATTCTATTTGTCCTGATAGTGAAAATTCAAGTCCCATATCACCAGTGCTGCAAGCTTTAAATTTGGTTGCATTTCTGTGAGAATTGTATTTCTGTGGGCCTGCGTAATGACAAGTACATTATGTATTGATGTATATAGATGTAGTTTTATTTACTTTTATATTTACATCTACATTTATACAGTTAATGACGTATTTTTATATAGATAAGTAGAAAAACTCTGTATTACTCTCAACTATACTATAAATCATAGCTATAACAGCATATAGAAATGGTTGCTGCCAAGTAATATAGAAATTTGCTGCCAAGTTGTCATGCTGTATATAATTTGCAAATTAAGTTTAGGAGATGCTTTCTGGAAACTTCTTATTTCCAAATAAATGTCATTGGCATGAACATGAGATGCCTCTGTGAAAGTTTGCCCACATAATAATGATCAGGATGAGGTTGCTGCACTAATGCAAATTGCTTTGGTCAGCTGAGTCCATGGTGAAATCCAGTACAAAATTCTTATATGGTTGTTTTCACCTTCAGGTCAAGCAACATGTCAAGTGGTAGGAGACCCCCATTATTTCACTTTTGACGGAATGAAGTACACTTTCGTGGGAACCTGCACCTACACTTTGGTTGAGGTTGTCAACACTGCCACCAACGTCATTCCTATAACCGTACTTGGCAAGAATGAAGACAGAGGACTAAGAGGGGCCACATACCTGAAAGAAGTCTACGTAGATGTGCATGGTGTACAAATCACCCTTCAGAAAAACAAAGGAATCCTGGTAGGTGGTGGTGCTCTTTGTCCTGGCAAGAAGTATCTTAAAATTCGCTCACTTAGAGTAGCTGTAGGAAAAAGGATCTTCACATTTCCTAAAGAATATGTATACATATGCTTAATACTTGTGGGCACCTCCATTAAGTGGATGTCATGAGGAAATTTAATTTCTCACTAGTTCCCAAGGCTTCTGGTTTGGGTTTACTGTTTTATTGTCTATATCTTGGAGATCAAACCCAGGGCCTCCATACTGGGGAATTGTTCCCTGAACTAAATTATGGGACTCCCTACTTCAATGGCTTTTATCAACCCAGTCACCTACAGTGAGCAAGGCATAATGTATCAGTCTAGAATAACATGGGGAGCCATGGCAATGCTGGAGGCAGGGAATCTACCCTATGGGTGAGAAAGACCTTGCTCACTACCAGGGATCTTTCCAGCTCCCTGTTAAAAGCACAGGATATGAATCCTGCCCAGCCCTCCTCAGCTAAAAGGCTGATTCCTGCCACCCATAGCTGGAATATGCAATGGTGGAAATGTAAACAGCTAAAATTGTCACAGAGAAATGTTCAGCACTGCTAGGAACATAGATTGTGAGCTTTCATGGAAGAATGTGCATACTGACAAATGACGCATCTCTCCAGCTGAACAATGAGAGAGTCTACACTCCAGTGCAGAACCGACTCCAAGGCATATCCATTGGAAATGTTGGCAGATTTATAGTAGTGGAAACTGACTTCGGTGTGATAGTGAAATATGATGGCAATCACCATCTGGAGATCACCCTCCCACGCTCTTATTTCTCACAGGTAAGATTTAGTACACAAACATCTGGAGTTGTTTCAAAAGCGCTGCTTTGTGCATTTACTTCCAGTTCTTTTTATTCCTGTGTTTTGCTATTGCATCTTTCTCTGTATTGTAACACATAATTGTTTTCCTATCTATTTTTTTCTCTTTACAACAATTTCTTTGTGTTCCAAGGGGGAAGTTAAAGAAAATTACCTGTCATGGGGAATACTTTTAACTTAGAGAAATAAGCAGCTTGAAGCCTTAGGGAATCACAGATTTACTGAAAATTCTGTTTTGTTTCTCCATGAGTGCAGTCAGAATGTCTGAAATGTCGGGTACAGGACTGGTTATAGTTGGTGATTTGGTCACATTATTCCATAGGCAACGAATAAGACATTATTGGGGAAGTTGATGCAAAGAGGTCATGCTTAAAATATGGTTCTTTTCCATCTGCAGGTGCATGGCATGTGTGGCAATTTCAATGGTAATCGTGAAGATGACCTGTCCTTGACCAATGGTACAGTTGTCACTGCCCCACAGTTTGGAAATAGCTGGAAAGTGGAGAAAGACAGTGATAAGGGGTAAATGTTCAATAATTTTTGTACCTCCCATCTTACTTCAGAAACAGTGAATTGTTTTCAATTCTTTTGACTGTTTGCTAATTTGTAACCTATAAGCAATGTATATGAGACTTTTCTCTTCTTGAATTTGAAGCTATCCCCACACGAAAACACTGCACAGGCCAGAGAGAAACCACAGCCATTCTATAGATCTACATATGCACTTGGGGAATGAGTGTTTGGGGCAGTCCAGTGTGGACTCTGTTTATTTTACACTGGTAACACCCAGAGCAGGATGATGGTGCTGGGGAATGGTGAGGGCCAGCTGCTCCCTGGCAGACAGGGAGCCATATGTGACGACACGGCTGAGAAAACAATGGCCTCACCAGCCCAGGTCCATCCCACTCTACCTGAGCGAGGCAAGCAGGGAAGCCCCATGGATGGAACCCGAGGTCAGCCTGGTTCAGTCCAGGTCACCACAGAAATTTGTTGTGATGAGACAGATCCAAGGTCAAGCTGTGAAGTCAATCCTCTAATTAGGTTCAATTTCAATGAGAGTAAAAAGTGTCAGACACAGTGGGGTGGTTGTCAGGCAAGTCTACCTCTGCCCAGTCTTTCATTCATTGACAGAAGAAAGTCATAGTCTCCAGTCTTTTCTACTTTTCAGTGGAAACAAACTTTTCAATTTCAGTCTGTCTTATAGCAGCCTGTGTCCATTGCTTTCTTGCAGTTGTTTGCCAGACTTAAGAGAAGATGATGATCCTCCTTGCACTGCTGAGAATAAACAAGTCATTGAAAGACAGTGCAATGTTCTAAAATCAGACAAATTCAAAGTATGCCATAGCCTAGTCAACCCTGACAACTTCATAGAGATCTGCATCTATGACATGTGCCAGTATGATGGCATGAAGTCTGCTCTCTGCGACATAGTTCAAGTCTATGTGGACACCTGCAAGAATCATGGAATCACCATTAAATGGAGAAATAGCACATTCTGTCGTAAGTACAAAAGCAAGTGAAAAAACTGAAACCTGAATGACTGATAGAATAAAAAATTTAGCAGAATTAGGTGAACAAGTTATGTAAAAGAAAATTAAATCTAAATTCTCACAAAATGCAATTCTACTATCATGATTCCATTGCTGCACTGAACCGTGTTCAGGTTCAGATAAACCCAGAGATAACTCAGAACTAGACAAGTTATGGATATTAATGTGGAGTGAGAATGGGATTAGTAGACAAATGAGATATTGTAGTGAGCCTAAAATGAAGAAATAATATAACCAGAAGACTAAAAGAAAGAGGGATACTGTGTCAGGGGACAGGGCTCAATGCTACTCACTGTGATCTGAACAAAAACTGTCAGTTTGCCCAGTTGTTTATTACGGACCCTGTTCTCAGGTTAATTTCCAGGGTGTGTGCCTCACACCACCTGTTCAACAAAGCTACAAACAAATTATGTAAAGATCGTGTAGTGGGGTTTTATCTGTGGGAGTTTTTTTACAATTTTGTATTATATTGTGGGATTATCACATAATGTTGTGGAGGACAAAATAGTTAACTGGTTAAAAAACAAGTCAGATCAATGTTTAATAGATCCGAAATCCCTAGTTTCCTCCTTGCCATGAGTGGAGGAAAATACTGGACTAACAAACCTTTTGTCATGTTACACTGTTTCTTGAACTGTCCATTATGCATGTCTAGTCATTGGCAGAAATAGGGTTTAGAGCTAGATGAACCTGCAGTCTGACAATGCATATCTGCTGCTCTTGCACGTCTGTAGTTAAGCTAAATTCACACCTGATTTGCATAAATGGAGGGTTGAATATTTTAAGGAATTTGCCTTTCAGGGTGTCATTTCTAGCAGTGCCCAAAGAGGCATTTGCAGCTGAACTGGAATACTGAATCTGGATAATCTAGTGCCAGGTGGTTCAGTCATACCTATAATAAAACTGAATAAGCAGTTCCAGAGAGCATTCTTTGTTTTGTTTTCTGTTGGGTTTTTTTAAAGTAAAACATAAAAATAAAAACCAGCTGATGATCAAAATCAGCTATTAAATGGCAGTTCTGTACTACCATTTCATAGGCCAAAGTGTAGCTTTCAGTGTTTGCAGGGCACTGTGTAAATGTATTTAATAACGCTGGCTCTGTTCTCCCACGCAGCTTTGCCCTGCCCATCCCGGAGCCACTACAAAGACTGTGTCTCTGCCTGCCCATCAACATGCAGTGACATTTTTGCCTCCTCCCTTTGTGACAAGACAGAAGAGTGCACAGAGGGCTGTGAATGTGATGATAATTATGTGCTCAGTAATGGCAACTGTGTGCCTCTCAGCAGTTGTGGCTGCAGGGATGATGACAACAATTACTACAGTGTAAGTAGTTTGTGAAGCAAATCTCTGACTTCAAAACTTGTAGAAAATTGGTCTCCTGTCCATCTTAATATGAAAGAGAGAGAGAGAGATCAAAGACTTCAGGGTCTACCTCCTAAATACCTTTCATCTGATTAGTGAAAACTGCAGCCTTGGGTATTAGGAGATAGAGAAGCTTGCACCTGAGGCCAAAACAGAGGCCTATTTGAAAACAGTCAATTGATCAGTTATTCAGGCAGTCTGTCCCAGTCTGGTTTTGTGTTCAAATTCTCATGTTGAAGACAGTAAGATAAACAGACTGAGATCCCCTCTCCCAGGCTCTTGGTGAAACTACACTTAATCAAGCAGTTGTGGAATTGCCAACTGGACAAGGTTGCGCCCAGCTATCGTCCACACCCTTGGCTATTGAACTTCCATTGCACTGCAAGCTGAGCACCTTGATAACGTATTATTAACACAATTTGTCTCCAGGCTGGGGAGACATGGATAACTCCACACTGCACCAAAAGATGCCAGTGCCAGAAGAACGGTGTCATCAGTTGTAAGAGCTATAGCTGTGATTCTAGAGAAACCTGCGTGATCAAAGATGGAAAACACAAGTGCAATCCAACAGGTACGTGCAAGCAGGTCTTCACTTGGCGTTCGCTTGAGGGCTTCAGAAGGAGGAGGATGTGGGTGTCCATTCTTTCTTTCATGGTTATTCCATTCTTTCATGGGGAAAGAAGGCAACTCTGTGTTATTGACAACACGTTACTGAACACAAAAAGGCCTCAGTTCTCATAACAGAAGGTTCCTATTCCATACAGAGAATTTGTAGAGGGAAACGGATACCTGGGTATAATTTTCTTATATCTAGAAATTTGACAGTTCATTCTGACTACTTTGAATAATTTTTTTTAAAAAATTCACACTGCATCTACTGAACCCAAAACTCAGTTTGTGAATCCTATCACAATGACCCTGTTTTTTCCATTTCATGCTGATTTGACAACAGGAAAAAAAAAAACAAACCGAAAACCAATAAGCAAAACCAGGACAGAGCAGATCTGGACAGATAGGTCATATGCCAGTCAGAGGACTTTGGTGCTTTTCATTCAACATTTGTGTTGGCTAGGCAAAGTTAATCCCATATTCTCTAGGGAGGTTGGGTTGATTAGGAGAGAGCTTGTTGCATAGCATCCCTACACTTCAGTTTTGAAGAATAGCATGGCATCAGTCCTACTGTATTGAGGATCAACACAAAAACATAAGGCAAATTCAGTGTTCCCCTGCTACATTTTGGCAATATATCTTAGAAGAGGCAGCCCAGCAGTTTTAAGGATCGCCTTGCTATGCCTTATTCCTGGCATAATGGTGCACTCTGTGCTCAGTGATTAAGGAGAATACATAGATGATAGTCCCTGTATCTGATTGTTAGGTCTGGTAAACCCAATGATCAGTTTAGTAACCTCAGCAGAAATCAGTGACAGCAATGAGTCAGCCAAAATTAAACATTGCTTTTCAATTTTGTAACAACACATGGCAGAGGTTATGAAAACAACACCTCTTAAGAGGCCACTTCAAGATGTGCTTGTGGCAGAGTCATTCCTCTGCAGAGGGCCAATGTGCTCAACTTAGTTTCAATAAATTCTATAAACCCTCATGTTCTGCTTCAGCTCAGCTGGCTTACAGGGGTTCTCAGCAGAGGAATGAGTTTCTCTGCCCACCTCTCCATCTGAGTGTCTATTCACTAGAGTGAAGCCTGAGCACCCATCTTTACTTTCAGACCTGCATGCTAGCAGCCATCATTTTTATCTAACATTTTGAACAGATCCATGCATGGGATCTGGCACATGCACATTTAGACTGGAGAGTAATGAAACTCTTCCCTTTCAGGTTTTGGGAGATGCCAGGTCATGGGCGACCCACACTACATCACCTTCGATGGGCTGGTGCACCACTTTCAAGGGAAATACACGTATATTCTGGCTCAGACCATCCCTGGCTTACCTGACACTCTGACACAGTTCAGCATTGAAGGCATGAACTATCCTTTACGTGGAAGTCGACACATTACTTACCTGAAAGAGATGCTCATCAATGTTTACAACCACACAGTGCGATTCAGGCAGAACAAGCAGGTTCTGGTAAGTCTTTCCCTGACTGCAGAGCACGAAGAAAGGCCCTCCCTTGGTGTAAAACACCTTTGAGTAACAGACTCTTTTTTTGAAGAATTAAAGTATTAAAGAGAACTGTATTAGTACAGCAGTGCTATGAGGCAACTGCAAATGAGATTTTCAGTTGTGTGGAATCTTTTTTCTCCACAGCTATGAAAGATACAATTCTACTTCAAACAAATAAATTAATAAATATAGTTTTATCAATGAAACCCCAAATATCCCAAGGCTTACAATAAAGCCATGCAAATCTTTATCAGTGGAAAGGAAAGGTTTGTTTTATGCTAGGATAATTTAATTTTCTTTCTCTTTATTGGAATGTAAAAGCATATATAGCTGCTATATCACATTTTTAGCTCAATAATAGAAATTTCTTAGGGTGATATGAAACTACTGTGTTCAGATCCCTTTCCAAAATACATGATTTTGTTAACTTAAAAAAATAAATACTGTCAAATTATCTGATATATTTATCATAAAACCAGAGAAGTATTGGATTGTAGCACTGACCTGTACTGAAATCAGATTTTAATTTGGCCTATATATACTGAACTTTAATTTTTTCTTTCCTTGTTAGTTGGATGGTGTGAGGGTGAGGCCCCCTGTTCGACCTCATGAAGGTATTCGTATATATCAGAGGACAACAAGAATTTACCTGGAGACAGATTTTGGCTTATACCTGAGCTTTGATGGCAATCAAAATGCAGGTAAGTGATACTAAAAAACTGTGCAGAAATATTTATGCACTGCCCCCAAAAATGTTCGCATTCCAGAGGAGGTCTAAACCCATGGCAAAATTTGAAATCTTCACCCTTTGAGCTTATGGTCCTTTGGGATATGAAATACCAGAAAATAACAACAAAAAGTGTTTCTCATGAACCAGAAAAAGCCATAAAACTGGCATTTCTCTCTCTGGATCCCACTGAACTTAGGAGAAATGAGACGTAGAGTCAGACTGTCATGTATTTTTTTCATGTTAAGTAAGGTCTGAGTGATAAAAGCAGATCACTTTAAATTGCTAATTGGGATGATGGGGTGAAGTCTGGATCTGCCCCTTTGCCAGCTTAACCCAGTCACAGGAGTCATAGGACTGAGATCCTCAAGCTATACACTGTGAGTATATAATTTTGCATGCTTCCTCTCAAGCCTACTCCAGATAATCCCATTCTTTAGTGCTTGTCAGGACTTTTATGTGTCATATACACAAGTCACTCATGTAAGCTGGACACACGTTATCTCCTCTGTTCAAAGCAGAGTTAGTCCTGATTTACAACAGCATATAGCTATAGTATTTCTGAGTGTATGGTGAAAGTGCCAGGCTATTTATTTACATGGCCATCATTCCTAACCCTGAAATTCCAACTGCAGAAAGCAAATGTCTGTCTATAGAAATTCTGTTTCTCAACGATCAAGTGGATTGTAAGCGAAGGGCAAAAAGTGGGTGATGCATTCAGTTTGTTGCAAAGCAGTAAGCAGCGTGCACTAAAAGCACCCAGGTGATGATGTCATGTTATATAAAAACTTGCAAGAAATTACTTTTTTTCATGATCCACATTGCAGAGCACAGAAACTGTGAACACATGTATGAACAGGTATGTTCAGGGCTGTGCTCATAGGCTACGTCTTAAGCCCGTGTCACATTAGCAGCTTCAATCTGAATCATGACGTGTGGCACTTGGCATTGATTTCCACCTCTTCCATACATTCGGTGGAAAAAATTTCTGTGTAACAGCTTTTTTTCCTTCTGACTTTCCCTAGACATAAAGCTGGCTACCACCTACAGAAGCAGAGTGGAAGGCTTGTGTGGAGACTTTGACGGGAGACACAGAAATGACTTCACAAATCCAGATGGTGTTTGGGTGAGGAATGTGAATGTATTTGGTGAAAGCTGGAAAGTTCCTCTGAAAAGAAGCTCTCGTCTCAGGTACTTGATTTTCTATTTAATACCCACAGCAAGCACTGCCACTAGAAGTGAGTGAATTAAGCCATGGTTAACCTCTAGGAATAACTACACTGTTTCTGTCTTATCTTTCTTCTTCCCTTTGTTTGTGTGTAGTGACTTTTCCTGCTCATCACTAAGGTGAACTATCAGTGCCCTTCTATCTGGCCAAAAGAGGCCTGAACTGTCAGTGCATTACTCCAGTTCAGTATCCCTCTTTGGAGTCACAGCCATTACAACAGTTAGAGCACAGGGATGAATAACATCTTTGCCAGGATCCATGAGCTCATGGTTCCTGGCAAAGATAAATACGTGTTGTGCTGGGTGGCCTCAGTGAGTGCAAATCCTGATTCAATGTTAGTCTTTCCTCTGGAATATGAAGGTAGCTTTGAAATCCATCAACATAAGTTCACAGTTGCTCCCAGAAAAGGTTCTTGAAGAGTCTGATTTTCTTGCTTTCATAGCTATCTATTTTTTTTTCTGCCAGTACACAAAAAGTAAGGACATTCTTTTGACTGTACATGAGCATGATATTTGTGGTCAGGAAAATTCTGTGCTAATTACACAACACTGAAAAAGGCTTTCCTTACCTTCCTTCCCTCCTTCCTTCATTCCTGTTGTTTTGAAAGCCCTTTGGAAATTACTTAGCCACTAACATGTTGCTTTTTCAGAAAGCAAATGGAACTATATTAGCAGTCAGGATATATTTTGGCTGCAAAACACTGCCTGCCAGAATAGCAGAAAACAGTATATGGGGCAGTGTTGAGCATAAAGGGGCTCTGGAGGCTGGCCCGTAGGAGAATTCTGGCATTTCAGGCATGCAGCCAGTTGTTCAGTGAAAGTGAACATATGTCCAAGAAACAGGGCTTTATTCCATCTGTATCCTTCTGACTAACATTCAAATTTTGTTGAATAACTTGGATGGAGGAGGCAATGGATGAAACATGTATCATGCAGAATT
The DNA here is from genome assembly GCA_014706295.1 of Lycocorax pyrrhopterus obiensis. Taxonomy (NCBI): domain Eukaryota; kingdom Metazoa; phylum Chordata; class Aves; order Passeriformes; family Paradisaeidae; genus Lycocorax; species Lycocorax pyrrhopterus. The sequence continues at coordinate 14,252,309 of JACSVZ010000016.1, read as the reverse complement.
TCCAAAGAGATAATTACAGATATCCCATTTATTTTAAATATCCATAAATCTCTGAGATGGTAGGAAGTGTTCCAGTACATCTTTGATTTGCTGTATCTCCTTCTTATTCAGGAGAAAACATGAAAGAGAAATAAGCTTACATTTACACATGGCAGAAGTATTCTTGCAGTGTAACTCAGAGAGTAGTGCCATGAATGCTGGATATACACAGAACACTGATGATTTCATAATGACTTCATTTACAGACGAGATGTCAACTCAGAAAATGAATCTGAGGAGGAACCAGACCCAGGGCTTTTCCAAGGCTGCAATGAAAATCAGCTGGAGCAGCAAAACACAACTTCAAGATGTCAAATCCTGACTGACCTGAACGGTCCTTTTGCCAAGTGTCATTCTGCAGTCCAACCAGATTTCTATTTCACGTAAGTGTCTACTGCAGACAGTTGTTCTCCCATTTGCAAAATCATTTTGGCAAATAGTTTCTGACAAGAACTATCTTCAGTCATCTGCAGTCTCCAGGGTATTAACAGGACCTGAGGATAGTAAGTGTCTTTGTAGAACTGGACCAAGCGATTCCATTATCGATATATTTACATCCCCTTATTTATTTTTAAATAGTTTTGATTCTCTTTCTTTCCTCTATTCAGAGTTTCCCTTCTCTGTTATCTCTACAAAGCAGCTTTCCTCTTTTCCTACACAGATAAAGCAGCAGTATTAAGCATTATCCCTGTAGCCTGGAACTTCCAATGTGCTTACAGTTCTCATCCACATTCAGTGAGAATTTAGCACCTGGGTCTATTGGGTAGCAGTTCTAGCTTCATCAAATCTGTGTTGTGCTGTAGCCAAAGGCTGAAGCTGTCAGTGACACTTTTTGAATTTTTCATGGAGAAATACAAAAAACAGATTAATGAAGAGTAACTAACCTTCTTCAAGAAAGTTCCCTCTGCTGTGTTTCAAGGTTGCTCTGCCTCCTATATATACAATTCCTACGTACCTAATTCTGAGCTGTATTTGTCCCCACATTCATCATTCATCCATCATCAGACACAAATTTGCCAAGTAGCTGCCAGTTTTCTTTAGTTACATAGTTGTGCGTAATGTTTTAAGACAGATAATGCCCACCCCAAAGTCCCTCTTACCTGTGAGAAGAATGTTACAGTATCTTAAGCCAGATAAAGTGGACCACTGACTTATATATATATATATATATATATATATATATAAAATATAGTAGTAGGACAGCCTGTTCTACCTGCTTGCTGGTGCCCTGATTTTTCTGAGGTGCTGCATATTTGCAGATTCCATTCATCATAGCTCTCAATGCCTCTGAAAATCAGGCCATGAATATTCAAATGATGAGCAAAACTGAGAACGTAGCACTGGCAAACAAACACTGGATAAAACAGAATTCTGTGTCAACATTCAAGGCACATGGACAGGGGGAGGTTACCCACGTATTGAAAGAAGTGTGTAGTTCAGCTGTAAGACTCAGCAGCACTAAAAAGTGTTCTATAAGCAAGAAGTAGCCCGAAACAAAAGCAGAGAGCAAAGAAGAACTTACTGTCTTAAGTCAGGTAACTGTTTATTGCTTGGTCCAAGGGACGCTTAGATTGCATATGAGGAAAATTTTCAGTTTAGGTCATGGTTTAGTGGTGGACCTGGCAGTGTTAGGTTAAAGGTTGGGCTCGATGGTCTTAGAGGTCTTTTTCAGCTTTAATGATGCTATGGTTCTATATGGACACCTCACACAGCAGCAGCAGATGCACAACAAATGACCGGATCTTCCCAATCATGTGCTTGGGGTGTCTTTTAATCCTGTTTCCTGTCAGCCAGATACTGGAAAACAAAACTAACTCAGAGTCAGGCAGAAAAGCAAATGACAACAACCAATAACAAATGTACTGGGAATTAATGTTTTCTCCTGCTGCACATAGGAGCTGCCTGTTCGATATGTGTGTGGAAGGAGATGAGGTTGCTACCTTGTGTCGCAGTCTGGAGGAATATGTGCTGGCTTGTCAGCAGCAAGGAGTCAGTGTGGATGGCTGGAGGCAACAGACAGACTGTGGTAAGCACAGGAAGAAACAGAAAGTAGTGATTCTACCTGCAGGACTCTTAAAATCTGAAGTTTAAATCTTTTCCTATATCACATCTTCTCAGGGAGTAAAAACATGTTGATTCACACTTCACTCACTCTTCACAGTTAAGCACATTTGCTTTGCTGGCCTCTCTTCTATGTCCTATGCTGACCTTTGCATTTAAACCTCACCTTAGAGAGATACTTAGGAAATCAGAGCTGTCATCTCCCTGTCATCAGAAGTTTTGTGAGTGAAAAGATGTTCCTATTCCCAATAGGAAAAAAAGTTTAAATTTTGGAGACCATCACAAGCTACAAATCTGAAGGCAAAACATTTCATTTCAAACTCTCTTTAAATCTACAAAACATACTAATTATCTTTTTTGACTGTGAAATTTCAAGACTAAAAAAAGATTCAACCGAAAACTCAAAACTTTTCAGATAAAAAAATGATGAATTAAAACTTATAATCATTTCAATCATATTTTTCCTCTTTTTTTTTGAAATTTGAAGATTAATCAAACCATACTTTCCCTGTGTCTGCTATGGTTAGATGAGTTTGTATTTCTGGTGAAACACATTTCCCAAAGTTGTGGAACAGCTCTGGCACTTGCAGGGATGGCAGCCCTGAACGTGTGAGAAGTTGTTTTGAGATCAGTGTATACCAGGAATGAGAGCACAGTATGCAAACAGCTTTGATGATGCATTTCCTGACTTTGGAGTGCTTTACTTACAGTTCAGTACTATTACAGATGTATGCACATCTGTGAGTGTATGTGTTCATCATATTGCCTCCTACAAAATGGATTGGAAAGGGAATTCTGTAAGTCACTAATGCATTGCAGCCTGGTATAACTGGACTCCTTATTTCTACAGGTATATCATGTCCTGCCAACAGCAAGTACAGCTCATGCATGTCTGCATGCCCAGCATCCTGCAACGACCTGACCAGCCCCTCTGAGTGTGAATCACCCTGTGTTGAAGGCTGTGAATGCCTCCCTGGTTATGTTCTTAGTGGCTTTGACTGTGTGCCTTACAAAGACTGTGGCTGCACATACCTTAACAAATACTATGAGGTACAGTCTCTCTGTGGGTCACACAGCTCTCACAGCACTAAACAGTATTTTCTCCCGTTAGTTATTTTGACCATCTCCTTATAATCCTCAGCATGTAATTTTGCGTTAGAAATATCAGAAACAAAGAGCAATTGTTTAATAAAATTCTGGTTTCTGGAAAAAGGCAAGAGAGGTCAAGATCTCTTGGCCGCCCTCTGAAACTCTGCCTGCCAGTCCAAGGCAAACACTTGGAGAAAGTATGTGATAAACTCATGTTAGTTCTTGATCTTTATTACACTCACAGACTCTAAAGTTTACAACACACCAGTCAAAGAAAAATTCCGTGCGTCACTGTGGCCCTGCTCCTCTCAGTGAAGAGTGGTATAGGCAGGGTTGAGAGTCTGTAGTTGGGTAGGACATGAAGAAAGCCCTGAGCAAAGCTGGATTCTGAGGAGAACCCTCCATTGTCACTGCAGGATAGAACATCTTCATTATTTCATAAATTTCTGGTTTACCACTAGAGATTTGGTACAAAAAAGGCCTAAGCCAGTAAAGATTTACTATTGACAGGTGGCACTTTTAAGAAAAATGACAGCTAGCATTTCCATATTGCCTTGGAGGTATGATGTGATTCATCTGCCACTCATCTTCAGCAACAGTTGACCATTTTTGGTTGCACATGTACCCTGCCTGGGGCTAGGATCTCATGCCCCAAACTCTTATTTTGCTTTCTTTCTTGGGCCATCCTCAAGTTTCAAAGAGCTGCATTAGTAAGGTGCTTGCTTTCTTTTTTTTTTCACAAACTACTTAATGAAAAACCAATCTGCCCTATTGCCGTTCATCAGGAAAGCATTGGAGAGAGTATAATGAGGGCCCCAGTGCTACATTCATGTTTTTTCTGGCTGATTTTATTTGATCTTTTTTAACATCTAACTCCTGTTCTTCCAGATTGGAGAAATATTCACCACTGATGACTGTTCTCAGAAATGCCAGTGCACAGAAAGCTCCACTGTTTTCTGTTCTGACGAAGTGTGTGGGTCTGGTGAAATCTGTGGCATTTCAAACTACAGTCGTGGATGCTACAGGAGTGAGTCAACCACTATCACATTGTCTTTGATGCTATGAAGTCTTGACTTACTTTAAAGGACATCACTGGGTTAGGGATAGTTGCAAGAGAGAGTGTACAGAAGAAAACCACGCAAGGGATTTCGCTCTGATGTTTCACTGGAGAAACAGTGTTTCTTTCCCTTATTCGTGTTGTCAGATACAAGTAACATGCTAAAATACAGGGGATGAGCAGCATTAGGAGTCAGTGTAATCTAAACAAGAACAGTTCTCCTCAGGGTTGGATTATCTGAGAGTCAAGTGTTTCTCCTTTTTTCCCAGGTGGCCCATGTATGCCAAATCCTTGTAATAATGATGGCATTTGCTCTGAAACTACCAACAGCACCTCCCTCCACTTCTGTGAATGTTCAGAACTCTACACAGGACCAAACTGCGAGGCTGAAAAAATAGGTAATAAAACTATTTTGGATTTCCCTTTCTGGGTTACACCCACCACTTTCAAAAATGGGTGTAATTATGGAGAAGACTGAGCTTGCTCTTCATTTTCATGATGTAAGTTAGTAACTCAGTGGGTGAGAGCCTGTGGTCATCCAAGCAGAAAGAAGGGCCAGAAGCCCAGTGGAGAGATACCAGAAAGCAGGACACCAGAGCTTGGTACAGCATACAGGACTTGGATCTGACATCACTCCAGAAAGCCACAGAGAACACAGTATAAACCAAACAGACAGGCAAGGGTGGAGAAAAAACATTTCTGTTCACAGCATGGTTAGCTTTCAGTGACAGGGCTCTTGTTTGTTCTTCAGTTGAAGACCCTGACACAGAGGATTCAGACCACACAATTGCCATCGTCATCGGAGTTGTGGCAGGTGTAGCTGTTATCATCATTCTCATCTCCTCTGCAGTGTACCTGTTCAGGTAAGGCTTTTCCCAGCTTTGCTACATCCAGCAAAGCACAGACACCTCTTTTAGCACCTGTAAACCTCAAAACTCCCATCAGTTACATACGTGCAAGACTAGAAAGGAGCTACAGCATTCACAATCTCTTCTGAGGAATGTGAGGGTAAACTTACCTTTTTTTTTTCTCAGGAATGAACATATGCCATTTCTTTTACACAGGGCATATGCATCACTTATCATAAAACTCTAGCTTCTCCAAAACCCAGTTCCATTCATGCTCACAGCATTGTTTGATCTCTCACTATAAATAATTTAAATAGAAATTTAAATAGGTTGTTCTTCTTTTTTTTTTTCCCATTGTACAGAAGGAAGAGAAAGGTGGATACCGCTACAATTAGAAGGGATTCTTCTTTGAAATGGTCCAGGGATCAATTGGATGCCAGAGTACGTGAGCAAGATTATGGCTGCATCGTGAACAGTGCATTTGATCAAAATGAATCTCCAAATACACACCTATAGTTAACAATATTATTCCTATTCATCTGTCATACTTTTTAGTCTTGTATTTTAATTGTATTTCTAATACTTTGAGAAGAAATAATAATAAATTTATCATTACATTTGTTGAAAACCTTTGAAATTGTTCATTTAAAATATCTCTCAGATGTCACGCTGTAGGCCCAAATTGAAATATGTTCTAACTGACAGAAGAGGCTCTGTTGTCTTCAAAGGCTGTTTGTAAAGCACAAAGTCCAGACAGACCTTGACAGCACGAGTGTGCTGCATGACACGACATACACACCTCTGAGAGATGTACAAACCATAGACTCATGTGGCTAGAATTCAAACTGAAAGAGAGTAGGTTTAGGTTAGATATCAGAAAGTAGGTTTAGGTTAGATCTTAGAAAGAAGTTCCTTACTGTGAGGGCAGTGAGGTACTTGAATGGGTTGTCCAGAGAAGTTGTGGATGCCCTGTCCCTGGAAGTGTTCAGGGCCAGGTTGGATGGAGCTTTGAGCAATCTGGTCTAATGAAAGGTGTCCCTGCCTGTGGCAGGGGGTTGGAACTGGATGATTTTTAGGTCCCTTCCAACCCAAACCATTCTATGATTCTATGAACTAATTATAGCATCCCAGGCAGGTCTTCATGAGATCTTACCCAAATCCCTCCACAGGGAGGGGATTAATTGACTGACATGGACACAGTTCTTTACGCCTCTTCTGGCAAGGCATGTCCAACTGGGGAGAGAAACAAGACACTGAGCTCACCCGAGAACAGATGTAATAAAAAGGACGATCCCCATTATGCCCTTAGAGTGGAGGGGATAAGAATTAGGCTTGTCACCAGTCCCCAGCCTGTGGGGGCTAAGCAAGAACATTACAAAAACTTTCTGAAGAATAAGATCCTGTCATAAACTCTCCTTGGAGTCTTTGCAAACTCAGAAGCTGCCACACTGATGAATGTGAGAGGAGCTCTGCATCAACTCAGCCCCAAACCATACAAAGGAATCCTCTACATCAGGAGACCAAAGGTGTTTGCAGCAATGCCTAGTAACATGCTGTGTGTGAGACCCACCCCATGACAGACCACTCACAAAGCTCAGGGACTGAAGCATTGCCTGAGCCTTGTCCAAGCCCAGAATGGATTACCAGGGCTATGAGTGAAGCTTTGAGATGTAAAGCACCACGAAAAATTTTTCTGGTGCTTTTCCAGTTCATCGCAGGTTACTTTCTGATTGTTGAGGAAGATGTATAGTGCAGGTAGCTCAGTGTGCAGCTGCAGTGTGAGATGCAGATTGAGCTCTGGGTGGCAAAGCCTGACTGAACTGGTGCCTTTACACAACAAAGGGCATGGGGACCTGTGACACAGTCACATGAACAGACACTAAGACACACAGCAGGAGCTGAGGACCCCAGACTGTGAGGGTATAAAATCCACAGGGTTTCTTTTGGTTTGGGTCTCTTCTGGGAGCACCCAGCTCAAGCTATTGTTTTGTTGTTGCACCATGATTAATTTATTTTAAGGATCCAGATGTTTAGACTGCTATGGGAAACCTGGGGCTGAGCAGGTAAGAAGACTTTGTGTGATTGTGTGAGTGTGAGGTGTACAGGGGGGGCACCTCAGGGGGCCCTGATGGGGCCTTGCTCCCAGCTCAAGTGGAGCAAGTGTGACTGCCAGAGTGGGTCCTGGATGGTCGGACAGGAGGGTTTCCTTAACAGGACATGCTGTTGTTTCTGCTGTAATGCTGGTTATTATTTATTTACCCTTTCTCCTTTCCCTTGTATCCATAAACTCATGTTCTCCAGAGAAGTATTTGCAGTCTCCATGGTGAGTTAGGTTATTCTGGTCCATTCAAGAACACACTAGCTGTCCATACACACAGGCCACAGCTATTTTGGAAAGGGTATGAATAGAAAGGGCCTTTCAACCTCATTACACAATGAAAATGAATCAGCGAGAGAGACCTACTCGTCCACAAATGAACTGTCAACTTTATGCTGGAATTTCACTGTGTTTATAATACCATGTTAGCTGCCTGTTCAGTGGCAGTTCCTAATGCACTCTTGCGCCTGCTACAGCGTGATTCAGTGACTGCCGAGCAGTGCTGATCACACTCACCTCCCTTTGCACTCGGTGGGAGCACAGGCCAGTCCCTGCCCTGCGGGATCCCAGCTCAGGCTCCCCCAAGAAACAGGACCCTGCTGCACCCAGGTAAAGCAGATTTCTGGGTTTCCATGTAGATGCCTTTTTTTTTTTTGTCAATACTACAAGAATTGCCTTGGTGATTCAATTTCCACCGCAAAGCTTTGCAAGTAATTCAGACTTAAAGAAGGGGATGATACAGAAAGCAGAACTGCCATTCAATGCTCAACTGAATTAACAATTTCACGTCACTGGAACACAGAAAGATGACAAATCTTCCACTGCTCTCATACTTTAAATCAACCAGCTTGCTCACCTGACTTCTGAAATGTGAGGCTTTAAACACACTGCTAAGTTCAACTCACCCAGAGGACAGTTTTGTTGTTAGTTTTAGCACACTGTGCCAGCACCAGTCAAGGAGACGGCTGTATGGGCTCAGCTGTGCTCATCTCTTGGACCAGGACCCTTGCTGGGCACAATCATGAGATTTCTCTGATGTCCTGAAGGAAATGCCCAGGCCACGTCATAAAAACATATCCTAAAAATCACTTCACCCTAAAATTATTTCACTCAGAGCTCCAGCTCCTTTGCTTCTCATCACAGTGAAGAAGTAGAACGGCAGCACCTCATTTTTCTTTCGAAAGGTTTTCTGGTGAGGGATGTTCACTCACCGCTCGGCCGAGCAGGACGGGAGCCCTTCCACGCCTGGAGGGGCTCGAGAAGCCGCGGCAGAGTCTCCGGGAAAGTGGCAGTGGCCCGTCTTCCTCGGGGACAGGATGGGATTTTCCACTAAACGAGTGGTTTTGGCAACAGTCACGGGAGGAGAGCCTCCGCATAGGAGGGGCGGTGGGAGGGAGAAGGAGGGGGCGGTGGGACGGGACGGGATGGAAGAGAAGCGGACGGCTCGGGACAGCGCTCGGTCAGCGTCGCCAGTGAGCCCGACAGGATCCGCGCAAGCGCCATATTCTTGTTATTTATAGCGGGAGTAGCGGGCCGCGAGAGGCGACGACAACAGCGGGACAAAGGCCGGGGTGAGCGGAGCTCGGGGACGCGAGCGGGCATTTGCCAGCGGGATGCGGCTCCCTCCAGGCTGCCGGCGGCGGGCGCGGCTCTGCCGGGTGGCCGGAGGCGCCCCAGAGCCCGGGCACGGGCTCGGCACCGCGGGCACCCCCGGGCAGCCGCGTCCCGGCACCGGAGCGGGCCCGGCCCCGGCACCAGCGGAGCCCCGATCGGAGCGCGGCCGGGAGGGGAGCGCGGGCACCGTGGGCGGGCGGGGGCAGCCGGGGACGGCGGCAGCAGCTGGACGCGCAGCGGGGCCGGCCTCGGCCTCGGGCGGATGTGCTGGGTGGGAGCGGGGCCGTTCCGTCGCCTGCCCTGCGCCGGCGGGCGGGAGCGGCCCCGAGCCGGGTCCGGCGGAGCGGGGCCCCGAGCCGCTCCGGCAGCCGCTGCCCTCGGGGCCCGGCACTGACACGCTCCGTGCCTGCGGTCCCGGCAGGTGCCTGTGCACAGCCCACGCCTCCCCGCTCCGCTCTGCCCTGCGCTGAGCCAGCCCAGCTACAGGTGCACATCCTGACTGCACGCTCCTGAGATGGCACATGGCAATCGCGACCCCAAGCCTGGGGACCTGATCGAGATCGACCGGGGAATTTACCAGCACTGGGCCCTCTACGTGGGGGATGGATATGTCATCAACGTGACACCTGTAGGTAAGGCTGGTTCAGCCTGGCAGGGTGCACAGTAGATGTTGGGATGCCCCAGGAGCCCTGTCTCCCTCCATGGGCTGCTCCATGTGGACCTCGCGTGTGTAGATGATCTTTCCACTAGCAGTCGGAAACCCATCTGGGATCCTGGAGGGGCCAGAGAGGGTGTGCCTGCCTGCCTTACCTCCTCCCTGCCTTCTCCAGATGAAGGAGCCCCATCCTTGTCTGTCAGCACCACATCAATATTCACCAGAAAGGCCAAGGTGAAGAAGCAGCTCCTGAAGGAGGTGGTGGGAAATAATAAATGGCGTGTCAACAACAAGTATGACCACTCCCGCACTCCTCTCCCTGTGGAGGAGATCATCCGGCATGCTGAGCGCTGGATTGACAGGGAGGTGACATATGATGTGCTTGGCAGCAACTGTGAGCACTTTGTGACAGAGCTCCGCTACGGAAAGGGTGTCTCTGACCAGGTGAGTGACACGGGGTGAGCCCCTGGGTGTCTCCCAGAGCACCTCCTGGCTGCTCTGTGAGCCGTGGGACTGGGACACAGCCTGCAGCCTGCATGGGGAGAGCCAAGTCCCAGGCGTGGGCTCCAAAGCAGCGCTGCCTTCCCAGAGCCCCTGGACGTGGAGGGTCACTATGGTCTGTCTGCACCCTGACAGTGCTCTTTACTGAATGCCACCTCCTAGGGGTAAAAACCTGGCTGTTATCCCTTCTGCTTATGGGGCACATGTCTCTGACTGATTTATTTACCCTGACTATCCCTGCCCTTTCTATATTACCATGCTGAGGGAGTAAATATAAGTGTTTATCACGTTTCCAGCCTGCGTTTTACTTTTCCTTTTATAGGTCACAAAAGCAGTTATTGGTACTACAGCAGCAGTAGGAGGTGTCATTCTTGCCTGTCTTGCCACCGCTGTTGTGAAGGGCTTGCGTGGGGACTCATCCAGGAGAGAGAGGAAGTACTACTGATGGGCTGTCAGGAAGAGCTCAGAGCAAGGCAGGAGGAGCCCCTGGCCGCAGCAATCACTGGTCAGCTTTTGATACACCTGCCACCAAGGCTTACTAGCAACTGTGCCACCCTTGCTGTAAACATTAAATAAGCCTTAATAAAATGTCAGATATCCAGACTTTAATTGGCCCCAAATCCTTTTTTATCTGAGTAGAGCTTTGTGTGCAAGTTCAACAATTCAGCCTTGTTTTTCCCTGCTATCCCATTAAGAATACAAAGTCAAGATTGTCACCATTCAAGGTGACTCTCAGCAGCACTAACCTGGTTGTCACATCTGCTTTTATTTCATTGCCTGTGATGATTTTTGTGGTAGTCTGGGAGCACTTGCACTGGTGCAGGCTTTTCATCCATTTTTATCAGTTGGTTCCTATTGGCTTTTTCTGCGTATCCATGATTTTAACCTTAACTTTCTGAACAAGTAAAATAAAACCACTGCTGGGGGTTTTCCAGCTGAGGCTCTATGTAGGTGGGAAAGCCCTGGCTGCAATGTCTGCAAAGAGCAGGCAGGGCACGTGCAGTGTCTTGGAGCCTGTGCCTGTGGTGCCTAAACGGAGAAGCTCCCGGGAGGTTGGGAGGTCGGAGGGAAGGGCTGGTCAGGTAAGCTGTATCCTTCAGAGTTTTATAGGAGTGCTCCGATTTTGGCATGGTGATGTTTTGCTTGGCTTTTCCCTGCCTACAAAGTGCCTCCCAATGTACTGAGCCACGCCATTTCCTTGTCACAAAGCTGGTGTGTGAATTGTCTTGGAATCAAATTGTTTAGAGGAAGTGTGCTTCATTTTCCTTTACCTGGAGTATCCGCCTTTAGAGTTTGGAACCAGGTTACCTGCATCCCACATGTGAGCTCAGAATCCTGTGTTGCTTTTGTTACAGGCAACTGCCTGGACTGCAGGGAGAGGTGAGAGCAGAACAGCTGTCTGGCAGAGGCTGGCTGGTTTTGTCTGCTCTGAACAGGTTGTCCAGGTTTAACCCCAGCCAGCAACAAAGCACCAGGCAGCCTCTTGCTCACTCACTCCCCTGCCAGCCCCATCAGGGAGGGATTGGAGGAGTGGAAGTGAAAAACTTGTGGCCTGAGAAGAAGTTGTTTTAGTAGGTAAACCAAAAGCTGTGCATGCAAGCAAGCAAACAAGGAATTAATTCATTGCTTTTTTAAAACGTCACTTTTACAATGTTTGAAATAACCAAGCCAAGGCTTCCTGTTGTTTTTCTACTCCCTTTGTTATTACATCTGAATAATGTTCTTAGCTTTAATGCAGGAAAACACATCACAATCAAACTGAAACTGAAACTCCTTTTTGGATTCCTGGAAATGGAATTGAAGCTTATTTCATGGCTAAGCTAAGGATGTGGTTATACAACACCCTGTAGGCTTCAGCTTTTCTTTGCTCATTGCATTCTCTCTGCAGCCCCTGACAAGGGAGCGCTGTGTGAGGGCAGCGTATGGACCTCTCTCATCTCTACTTCATCTTGGAATACAAGAGAACTGGAATTACTTCATCTGGGGAATTGTCTTGTTGTTCTTGAAAGCTGTAACATTTCAGTGCATGTGGCAGTTTGCAATTGTACCGTGCTTCTCTTTGCAGTCAGGGTGACGTTGCTCATTATGGGCTGCCTTTCCACTGAGCCTGGTGGGTGCAGTGACAGGATTTGGTAGAACACTGCCTGAAGCATGAGGTGAGAGTGTGAGGAGGAGCAGCAGAATCCACCACTTGCTGCATTTTGAGCCTTTCTAGGAGATGTTAGCAAGGCTCAAGAACTGCTCGAGTTGTCATGGGGTAGAGTCAAGGCTGTTCTTTTCCCAAAAGCCGAGAGAGCACTCCCTGCCTGTGCTCAGGGGCACAGCCAGCACGGGCACAGCCTGTCCCTAAATGGAAAGGCTTTTGTACTGATTTCAGCCCTCTGAATCTGGTGCACATCAGAGGATGAAAACTTGGGCTGAAGCCCCAGCATCGTGCAGCCCCTGAGCCTGGCTGCAGACTCTCACCTCACCTTCTTTACTGTGTTTGTAGGTGGGTTAGCATAAATTTAATCCATGCTTTTTGCTGCAGAGTCTTTTGTATTTACACGAGGCCGTTTGGGATCCCTCTGCAGCATCCTCTGCCATTTGTGGCACCGACTCTTTGACTGGTCCTGCAGCCACGCTTTAATCATGATCCAGACGTAGTTGTTCTTCAAGATGATGTCCTGCAGAATGATAAGGTGTCGGGTCACTGCTGTTGTCCATCACTTGAACAGGAGGACCACTCGGGGACCGAGTCTCCCCACAACGAGACGGTGGGCGGACTTCGTCATGTACAAGATAAGATTTTCTGCTCAACGTATGGTTTTGGCAACAACCTGGGGAGTGGAGCCTTCCTCGGATCGGGGGAGAGAGTGGGGCCGGAAGGACGGGCTCCGGGACGGCGCCGGCCGGCATCGAGCCCGACAGGATGCACGCAATCTCCTCTACGATGGACTTCATAGCGCGAGCACCGGACCGCGAGAGGCCAGAACACCGGACAGGCGCTGGGGTGAGCGGAGCTCGGGGATGCGAGCGGGCATTTGCCAGCGGGATGCGGCTCTCTCCAGGCTGCCGGCGGCGGGCGCGGCTCTGCCGGGCGGCCGGAGGCGCCCCAGAGCCCGGGCACGGGCTCGGCACCGCGGGCACCCCCGGGCAGCCGCGTCCCGGCACCGGAGCGGGCCCGGCCCCGGCACCAGCGGAGCCCCGATCGGAGCGCGGCCGGGAGGGGAGCGCGGGCACCGTGGGCGGGCGGGGGCAGCCGGGGACGGCGGCAGCAGCTGGACGCGCAGCGGGGCCGGCCTCGGCCTCGGGCGGATGTGCTGGGTGGGAGCGGGGCCGTTCCGTCGCCTGCCCTGCGCCGGCGGGCGGGAGCGGCCCCGAGCCGGGTCCGGCGGAGCGGGGCCCCGAGCCGCTCCGGCAGCCGCTGCCCTCGGGGCCCGGCACTGACACGCTCCGTGCCTGCGGTCCCGGCAGGTGCCTGTGCACAGCCCACGCCTCCCCGCTCCGCTCTGCCCTGCGCTGAGCCAGCCCAGCTACAGGTGCACATCCTGACTGCACGCTCCTGAGATGGCACATGGCAATCGCGACCCCAAGCCTGGGGACCTGATCGAGATCGACCGGGGAATTTACCAGCACTGGGCCCTCTACGTGGGGGATGGATATGTCATCAACGTGACACCTGTAGGTAAGGCTGGTTCAGCCTGGCAGGGTGCACAGTAGATGTTGGGATGCCCCAGGAGCCCTGTCTCCCTCCATGGGCTGCTCCATGTGGACCTCGCGTGTGTAGATGATCTTTCCACTAGCAGTCGGAAACCCATCTGGGATCCTGGAGGGGCCAGAGAGGGTGTGCCTGCCTGCCTTACCTCCTCCCTGCCTTCTCCAGATGAAGGAGCCCCATCCTTGTCTGTCAGCACCACATCAATATTCACCAGAAAGGCCAAGGTGAAGAAGCAGCTCCTGAAGGAGGTGGTGGGAAATAATAAATGGCGTGTCAACAACAAGTATGACCGCTCCCGCACTCCTCTCCCTGTGGAGGAGATCATCCGGCGTGCTGAGCGCTGGATTGACAGGGAGGTGACATATGATGTGCTTGGCAGCAACTGTGAGCACTTTGTGACAGAGCTCCGCTACGGAAAGGGTGTCTCTGACCAGGTGAGTGACACGGGGTGAGCCCCTGGGTGTCTCCCAGAGCACCTCCTGGCTGCTCTGTGAGCCGTGGGACTGGGACACAGCCTGCAGCCTGCATGGGGAGAGCCAAGTCCCAGGCGTGGGCTCCAAAGCAGCGCTGCCTTCCCAGAGCCCCTGGACGTGGAGGGTCACTATGGTCTGTCTGCACCCTGACAGTGCTCTTTACTGAATGCCACCTCCTAGGGGTAAAAACCTGGCTGTTATCCCTTCTGCTTATGGGGCACATGTCTCTGACTGATTTATTTACCCTGACTATCCCTGCCCTTTCTATATTACCATGCTGAGGGAGTAAATATAAGTGTTTATCACGTTTCCAGCCTGCGTTTTACTTTTCCTTTTATAGGTCACAAAAGCAGTTATTGGTACTACAGCAGCAGTAGGAGGTGTCATTCTTGCCTGTCTTGCCACCGCTGTTGTGAAGGGCTTGCGTGGGGACTCATCCAGGAGAGAGAGGAAGTACTACTGATGGGCTGTCAGGAAGAGCTCAGAGCAAGGCAGGAGGAGCCCCTGGCCGCAGCAATCACTGGTCAGCTTTTGATACACCTGCCACCAAGGCTTACTAGCAACTGTGCCACCCTTGCTGTAAACATTAAATAAGCCTTAATAAAATGTCAGATATCCAGACTTTAATTGGCCCCAAATCCTTTTTTATCTGAGTAGAGCTTTGTGTGCAAGTTCAACAATTCAGCCTTGTTTTTCCCTGCTATCCCATTAAGAAATACAAAGTCAAGATTGTCACCATTCAAGGTGACTCTCAGCAGCACTAACCTGGTTGTCACATCTGCTTTTATTTCATTGCCTGTGATGATTTTTGTGGTAGTCTGGGAGCACTTGCACTGGTGCAGGCTTTTCATCCATTTTTATCAGTTGGTTCCTATTGGCTTTTTCTGCGTATCCATGATTTTAACCTTAACTTCTGAACAAGTAAAATAAAACCACTGCTGGGGGTTTTCCAGCTGAGGCTCTATGTAGGTGGGAAAGCCCTGGCTGCAATGTCTGCAAAGAGCAGGCAGGGCACGTGCAGTGTCTTGGAGCCTGTGCCTGTGGTGCCTAAACGGAGAAGCTCCCGGGAGGTTGGGAGGTCGGAGGGAAGGGCTGGTCAGGTAAGCTGTATCCTTCAGAGTTTTATAGGAGTGCTCCGATTTTGGCATGGTGATGTTTTGCTTGGCTTTTCCCTGCCTACAAAGTGCCTCCCAATGTACTGAGCCACGCCATTTCCTTGTCACAAAGCTGGTGTGTGAATTGTCTTGGAATCAAATTGTTTAGAGGAAGTGTGCTTCATTTTCCTTTACCTGGAGTATCCGCCTTTAGAGTTTGGAACCAGGTTACCTGCATCCCACATGTGAGCTCAGAATCCTGTGTTGCTTTTGTTACAGGCAACTGCCTGGACTGCAGGGAGAGGTGAGAGCAGAACAGCTGTCTGGCAGAGGCTGGCTGGTTTTGTCTGCTCTGAACAGGTTGTCCAGGTTTAACCCCAGCCAGCAACAAAGCACCAGGCAGCCTCTTGCTCACTCACTCCCCTGCCAGCCCCATCAGGGAGGGATTGGAGGAGTGGAAGTGAAAAACTTGTGGCCTGAGAAGAAGTTGTTTTAGTAGGTAAACCAAAAGCTGTGCATGCAAGCAAGCAAACAAGGAATTAATTCATTGCTTTTTTAAAACGTCACTTTTACAATGTTTGAAATAACCAAGCCAAGGCTTCCTGTTGTTTTTCTACTCCCTTTGTTATTACATCTGAATAATGTTCTTAGCTTTAATGCAGGAAAACACATCACAATCAAACTGAAACTGAAACTCCTTTTTGGATTCCTGGAAATGGAATTGAAGCTTATTTCATGGCTAAGCTAAGGATGTGGTTATACAACACCCTGTAGGCTTCAGCTTTTCTTTGCTCATTGCATTCTCTCTGCAGCCCCTGACAAGGGAGCGCTGTGTGAGGGCAGCGTATGGACCTCTCTCATCTCTACTTCATCTTGGAATACAAGAGAACTGGAATTACTTCATCTGGGGAATTGTCTTGTTGTTCTTGAAAGCTGTAACATTTCAGTGCATGTGGCAGTTTGCAATTGTACCGTGCTTCTCTTTGCAGTCAGGGTGACGTTGCTCATTATGGGCTGCCTTTCCACTGAGCCTGGTGGGTGCAGTGACAGGATTTGGTAGAACACTGCCTGAAGCATGAGGTGAGAGTGTGAGGAGGAGCAGCAGAATCCACCACTTGCTGCATTTTGAGCCTTTCTAGGAGATGTTAGCAAGGCTCAAGAACTGCTCGAGTTGTCATGGGGTAGAGTCAAGGCTGTTCTTTTCCCAAAAGCCGAGAGAGCACTCCCTGCCTGTGCTCAGGGGCACAGCCAGCACGGGCACAGCCTGTCCCTAAATGGAAAGGCTTTTGTACTGATTTCAGCCCTCTGAATCTGGTGCACATCAGAGGATGAAAACTTGGGCTGAAGCCCCAGCATCGTGCAGCCCCTGAGCCTGGCTGCAGACTCTCACCTCACCTTCTTTACTGTGTTTGTAGGTGGGTTAGCATAAATTTAATCCATGCTTTTTGCTGCAGAGTCTTTTGTATTTACACGAGGCCGTTTGGGATCCCTCTGCAGCATCCTCTGCCATTTGTGGCACCGACTCTTTGACTGGTCCTGCAGCCACGCTTTAATCATGATCCAGACGTAGTTGTTCTTCAAGATGATGTCCTGCAGAATGATAAGGTGTCGGGTCACTGCTGTTGTCCATCACTTGAACAGGAGGACCACTCGGGGACCGAGTCTCCCCACAACGAGACGGTGGGCGGACTTCGTCATGTACAAGATAAGATTTTCTGCTCAACGTATGGTTTTGGCAACAACCTGGGGAGTGGAGCCTTCCTCGGATCGGGGGAGAGAGTGGGGCCGGAAGGACGGGCTCCGGGACGGCGCCGGCCGGCATCGAGCCCGACAGGATGCACGCAATCTCCTCTACGATGGACTTCATAGCGCGAGCACCGGACCGCGAGAGGCCAGAACACCGGACAGGCGCTGGGGTGAGCGGAGCTCGGGGATGCGAGCGGGCATTTGCCAGCGGGATGCGGCTCCCTCCAGGCTGCCGGCGGCGGGCGCGGCTCTGCCGGGCGGCCGGAGGCGCCCCAGAGCCCGGGCACGGGCTCGGCACCGCGGGCACCCCCGGGCAGCCGCGTCCCGGCACCGGAGCGGGCCCGGCCCCGGCACCAGCGGAGCCCCGATCGGAGCGCGGCCGGGAGGGGAGCGCGGGCACCGTGGGCGGGCGGGGGCAGCCGGGGACGGCGGCAGCAGCTGGACGCGCAGCGGGGCCGGCCTCGGCCTCGGGCGGATGTGCTGGGTGGGAGCGGGGCCGTTCCGTCGCCTGCCCTGCGCCGGCGGGCGGGAGCGGCCCCGAGCCGGGTCCGGCGGAGCGGGGCCCCGAGCCGCTCCGGCAGCCGCTGCCCTCGGGGCCCGGCACTGACACGCTCCGTGCCTGCGGTCCCGGCAGGTGCCTGTGCACAGCCCACGCCTCCCCGCTCCGCTCTGCCCTGCGCTGAGCCAGCCCAGCTACAGGTGCACATCCTGACTGCACGCTCCTGAGATGGCACATGGCAATCGCGACCCCAAGCCTGGGGACCTGATCGAGATCGACCGGGGAATTTACCAGCACTGGGCCCTCTACGTGGGGGATGGATATGTCATCAACGTGACACCTGTAGGTAAGGCTGGTTCAGCCTGGCAGGGTGCACAGTAGATGTTGGGATGCCCCAGGAGCCCTGTCTCCCTCCATGGGCTGCTCCATGTGGACCTCGCGTGTGTAGATGATCTTTCCACTAGCAGTCGGAAACCCATCTGGGATCCTGGAGGGGCCAGAGAGGGTGTGCCTGCCTGCCTTACCTCCTCCCTGCCTTCTCCAGATGAAGGAGCCCCATCCTTGTCTGTCAGCACCACATCAATATTCACCAGAAAGGCCAAGGTGAAGAAGCAGCTCCTGAAGGAGGTGGTGGGAAATAATAAATGGCGTGTCAACAACAAGTATGACCACTCCCGCACTCCTCTCCCTGTGGAGGAGATCATCCGGCGTGCTGAGCGCTGGATTGACAGGGAGGTGACATATGATGTGCTTGGCAGCAACTGTGAGCACTTTGTGACAGAGCTCCGCTACGGAAAGGGTGTCTCTGACCAGGTGAGTGACACGGGGTGAGCCCCTGGGTGTCTCCCAGAGCACCTCCTGGCTGCTCTGTGAGCCGTGGGACTGGGACACAGCCTGCAGCCTGCATGGGGAGAGCCAAGTCCCAGGCGTGGGCTCCAAAGCAGCGCTGCCTTCCCAGAGCCCCTGGACGTGGAGGGTCACTATGGTCTGTCTGCACCCTGACAGTGCTCTTTACTGAATGCCACCTCCTAGGGGTAAAAACCTGGCTGTTATCCCTTCTGCTTATGGGGCACATGTCTCTGACTGATTTATTTACCCTGACTATCCCTGCCCTTTCTATATTACCATGCTGAGGGAGTAAATATAAGTGCTTATCATGTTTCCAGCCTGTGTTTTACTTTTCCTTTTATAGGTCACAAAAGCAGTTATTGGTACTACAGCAGCAGCAGTAGGAGGTGGCATTCTTGCCTGTGTTGCCACTGCTGTTGTGAAGGGCTTGCGTGGGGACTCATCCAGGAGAGAGAGGAAGTACTACTGATGGGCTGTCAGGAAGAGCTCAGAGCAAGGCAGGGGGAGCCCCTGGCCACAGCAATCACTGGTCAGCTTTTGATACACCTGCCACCAAGGCTTACTAGCAACTGTGCCACCCTTGCTGTAAACATTAAATAAGCCTTAATAAAATGTCAGATATCCAGACTTTAATTGGCCCCAAATCCTTTTTTATCTGAGTAGAGCTTTGTGTGCAAGTTCAACAATTCAGCCTTGTTTTTCCCTGCTATCCCATTAAGAAATACAAAGTCAAGATTGTCACCATTCAAGGTGACTCTCAGCAGCACTAACCTGGTTGTCACGTCTGCTTTTATTTCATTGCCTGTGATGATTTTTGTGGTAGTCTGGGAGCACTTGCACTGGTGCAGGCTTTTCATCCATTTTTATCAGTTGGTTCCTATTGGCTTTTTCTGCGTATCCATGATTTTAACCTTAACTTTCTGAACAAGTAAAATAAAACCACTGCTGGGGATTTTCCAGCTGAGCTCTATGTAGGTGGGAAAGCCCTGGCTGCAATGTCTGCAAAGAGCAGGCAGGGCACGTGCAGTGTCTTGGAGCCTGTGCCTGTGGTGCCTAAACGGAGAAGCTCCCGGGAGGTTGGGAGGTCGGAGGGAAGGGCTGGTCAGGTAAGCTGTATCCTTCAGAGTTTTATAGGAGTGCTCCGATTTTGGCATGGTGATGTTTTGCTTGGCTTTTCCCTGCCTACAAAGTGCCTCCCAATGTACTGAGCCACGCCATTTCCTTGTCACAAAGCTGGTGTGTGAATTGTCTTGGAATCAAATTGTTTAGAGGAAGTGTGCTTCATTTTCCTTTACCTGGAGTATCCGCCTTTAGAGTTTGGAACCAGGTTACCTGCATCCCACATGTGAGCTCAGAATCCTGTGTTGCTTTTGTTACAGGCAACTGCCTGGACTGCAGGGAGAGGTGAGAGCAGAACAGCTGTCTGGCAGAGGCTGGCTGGTTTTGTCTGCTCTGAACAGGTTGTCCAGGTTTAACCCCAGCCAGCAACAAAGCACCAGGCAGCCTCTTGCTCACTCACTCCCCTGCCAGCCCCATCAGGGAGGGATTGGAGGAGTGGAAGTGAAAAACTTGTGGCCTGAGAAGAAGTTGTTTTAGTAGGTAAATCAACAGCTGTGCATGCAAGCAAAGCAAAACAATGAATTAATTGACTGCTTTTTAGAACGTCACTTTTACAGTGTTTGAAATAACCAAGCCAAGATTACCGGTTGTACTTTGTACTGCCCTTTCTTATTACATCTAATTAAAGTTCTTTATCTTAGTATAGGGAAACCCGTTATAATCAAACTGAAACTGAAACTCCTTTTTGGATTCCTGGAAATGGAATTGAAACTTCTTTCATGGCCAAGCTATTGAGGTGGTTATACAGCAACCTCTGAACCTTCCTGCACTCATTGCATTCTGTCTGCATCCCTGACAAGGGAGCGCTGTGTGAGGGCAGCGTATGGACCTCTCTCATCTCTACTTCATCTTGGAATACAAGAGAACTGGAATTACTTCATCTGGGGAATTGTCTTGTTGTTCTTGAAAGCTGTAACATTTCAGTGCATGTGGCAGTTCGCAATTGTAACATTTCAGTGCATGTGGCAGTTTGCAATTGTACCGTGCTTCTCTTTGCAGTCTGGGTGACGTTGCTCATTATGGGCTGCCTTTCCACCAAGCCTGGTGGGTGCAGTGACAGGATTTGGTAGAACACTGCCTGAAGCATGAGGTGAGAGTGTGAGGAGGAGCAGCAGAATCCATCACTTGCTGTATTCATGACTTCTGAGCCTTTCTAGGAGATGTTGACAAGGCCCAAGACCAGAAAAACCAGGCCAAAAGCTGTTTTATCCCCTGGTGGAGCTGTGTGGCCAGACCTTGGAGAGGGCAGCGAGGTGGGGCAGAGGGGGCCGGGGATGGACACAGGCACTGCCACTTGTCCCGCATTTCCAGAGGGGCAGCACCCTGCCCACTTCAGAGGAGGCACTTTGGAAAACTCGCGTGTGTTGGCCCTCAGGCTTTGGCAATACAAACTGTGCCTCCAGTGCTACTTCAGAGCAACGCCTTGCCACCTCTTGCCACCTCTTGCCACCTCTTGCCACCTCTTGCCACCTTGCAGCCTCACAGCCGTGGTGCAACCCCATGAGGAATAGCAAGCCCAGCTTGCCAGCTGGATCCCACTGAAGCCCCTGCTAATTCACAGAACTTGTGGGTTAATGTGGCATTTGGATGTTTTTCCACCCTCTCCCTGCAGATACCAATGCCCCTTGAAACACTGAGGTCAGGTGATGCACTCCCAGCACACAGTACTAGCAATGACAGCCAGACTTTCCCTTCATGCCAGGTTTGACAAGTCTTTGGGTAGTGGGGACATGGAGAAAGTTGGTGTGCCCAAACTATTGGCTGGGGAAGCTGTCCCCACATGGTGACCCATCAGTGGTCCCTTTTGGCCACCAGCCCTGGGCTGAACCTTACAGATTCACAGCATCTCACTTCACCCTGGTGGGTCTATGCCCCCAAGATGGGCATGGACTGGGGCAAGAGAGGGAGCCCAGAGTAAATCCATACACAAATTTCCTTCACTCTTTCTGCATTTAGGATCTATGTTTACGCTCTCTAAGAAGAGTAGAAAACAGTTCAAATTCCATAGACAAATATTTTTGCCTTAAGATATTGCAGAGATACTTAACTACCCTTCATCTGCAGCAGTTGGTTTCTTTTGTTTTATTCTGCAGCTACAATTTTAACACCCAGATTAAGTTGCTGTTGCTTTTACATTACTAATTTGCTCAACAGTTCTGGGAATCAAGCACATTTCTACACAAACAGGTAATTATCTTCACATACATTTGGTTAAAAGACATTGTTACTGGCTGCTCCATGACTGTCTGCAGCATGTGGATAGATTTTTTTTAAGTAATGGCAGGGAAATCTAGATTTTTTTTTAAGTAATGGCAGGGAAATCTATTCTCTGGTCACCATTATATTTTGCCCTTTCATGTGATTCCACTTCTGTACCTGTACCAGAAATATCAGCTACCACACACAAAGCTCACCCAACAGAAAACCTCCCAGCACTGAAATTTGAGGGTCAAACTCAATTCAAACCCCCATTCTTCTATATTTTTTACAGGTCCTGAGGAATTAAGTTTGGTTTATCAGCACCTTTGAGAGCTGTGCACTCCCACTCACAACCCCATGCACCAAGCTCAGAGCAGGCAGCAGCACCCCATGACTGCACCCAGCAAACTCACCTGATCAGCTCCAGCAGACACTGGAGGCTGGGGATTTGGAAGATGAAAGATGAGGTCACAGACACCTTCTGTTCTAACAGTGTTATCACTGCAGGGAACATTTTCAAAGCCTGAAATCCATGGCAGTCACAAGATGGAGAAATATCCTTCCCACCTCATAATTAATAAATGATGAACTGTTGCTTCTTCAGAAAGGTATCATGTCTTGTTTATGCTTAGAATGCAATATCCGTAATTAGTGAGAATCATGATTGGGGGAGGAAACTTTCCTTTGGGAGACCTGGACAAGCATCTTTGGGGTCAAACCCCCAAACGATGGTAGGTTGTTTTCAGCTTTGCTAGGCTGCCAGACAGCACCAGCAGCCGTGCAGTAGTTGCTGGGGTTGGGGCTATTTGTAAATGTGGGGATCTGCCTTGGTGTTTTTCTCTCAGCCTCATTTAGTGCTGCCTTATGTGCTGTGCTGGAGAGAGGCAGTGGCTCTGTCTGGGGGAGGGGTGCTGGTACTCCTGTTGCAGAGGGATCCCTGTGAGGGAACAGGAAGAAAAGCAGCCACAAAGGATGCAAAGGGGAATTGCTTGTGGAGAAAGGAAGGGTGGGAAAGGTCAGCCTGGAGCAGCACAAGATGGGACAATCACACTTCTAGAAACATGTTGTTGATTTGGTTCCAGAAGAAAACAAAAGAGAATCTTACTTGAGTTTCTGAAACCCTCCAACAAGGCTGAACTTCTGGCCAGGAGACATCCTGTCTAAGATAGGCATATTTACCAGTAGCTGCAAGAAAGAGCAATGGGCTGCCTTGGTAGTATTTGTGCGTCCATTGCTCCACTGAGGCAGGATCAGACCTCCCTGGTGGGTGCTTGACACTTGTAAAATGCCCTAATCCCAATTCTAAAACCTTGACGTGGTTTTGCCCCCCTTAGGGTTTAGGTCTCCTCTAACTTCATATTTATCCTGCTGTTTTCTGCCTCAGAGGTGCTGAGAAGCCAGTGATCACCA
The DNA here is from genome assembly GCA_014706295.1 of Lycocorax pyrrhopterus obiensis. Lineage (NCBI taxonomy): Eukaryota > Metazoa > Chordata > Aves > Passeriformes > Paradisaeidae > Lycocorax > Lycocorax pyrrhopterus. The sequence goes on along the minus strand of JACSVZ010000016.1, from coordinate 14,229,258 downwards.
CATGCTCTGCAGCAGCCTTTAGAGCAGCCAGGCAGCAGTAAGTGCTTCCCAAGTGCAGAACAGATGGTTGATGACAGCAGCAATAACACTGCTCGGCCTGAGGTTTCTTCTACCTGAAAATCTGGCTAGAGAGTATAAAATCTGAGAATCTGTCCCAGCACCAGCTATTTTATGGACTGAGTGACAGGAGCTGAAGATCTCCGCTGCCTGAGGTGGTTATTTCACATTCCCGATGGCCCTGCTGAGCAAGGCCATTGCTGGCTGTGGAAGTGGCACATGGGCACGGGGTTGATGTTTTTAATTAAACTGGAATTGAGAAGGTGACCGTGGAGTAAGTCCACTGCTCAGCTGCTCACAGCACCACAGCCACCCCTGTCATCTGAGTGTTACAAGTTATGCTGAAAGCAAGCTGTCCAGGTCAAACCTGAGGCACGGTGGGAGGTTGCCTGGAGTTGTCAAAATGTGAACATTACAGCTGCTGACAGAAAAACACTTTCTCCCAACGGAACACCACTGACATGAAGTAAAATAGGGGGACCAGTAAGTGCATTGTTTTCTCTGAACTTACTTTTGGCAGCAAGCTGTAGAAGTGCTTGACAGTAATCTGAGAGGACTTTCCATTCATTGCAAAATGGTTTCGGGCTTCTTCTTCCAAGGTGATCTTTACCTCCGTATTAGCATATACCTACTAGAAATAAGACAATATTTAGTTTCAGACTGAGGTCATAACATGCCATTTCACTTCCACCTTGTCAGCTTCCCTCCAGGAAACCAGGGACACAGCCTTCTGCAGCATCCCTTTGTAAAATTTTCATGTGCCAATACTTGATTCTTTACATATTTTCACACATACCAGCCTGCTTTTAGCCACAGGCTGCTAGTTCAGACACTGAAATTTGTCCCAGCAAATTGTCACACAGACAAGAGTGTGTACAATTGCATTAATTCTGCACACTTCAAGCATGACTGAGGTGGCCGCTGCATCTGCAAACCCTTGCCAGTTATTCATGTAGTTACGTCACAAGTCCTGAGGAAAGAATCACTGTATTAATGATTTCTCCCCAGTGGATGCATAATCCTTACCACACTTCCATATAACCTGGGGTAGATATGAACTAGCCCCCAGGTTTCCTCTGTTCCTCAGAGCTACTTCCGAATCCCCAGCAAGGAGAGAGTTATTAGGCATTAAAAGTATTGAATTCCCCCTGGCACTCAAAAGCAGCCATCCCTGGCTGTGCTTACACAGGGAGCAGCTGTGTTTGCCTTGCATTTTTCTGCCATTCACCAGGCAATGGAAGCTGGAATGGAACCCTCCAGTTTGTCTGCCTCAATGAGCCTGACTTTGCTGCCTGTTAGTAGTAAATCACATGACTGAGGAAATCGCTTTTATGCTTATGTGCTAATGTAAGAATTCTTCTAAATACTAAATTTTCAATTTTCTGATCACTCCTGTGATTCTAAAAGCAAAGAATTCCTTTTAACTCTGCAGTATTTTTCTGCATATACTTTCTACTACATACTGCAATCACAGCTTTACAGTGCAGCACCTAAGGATTCATTAAGCTGCAATCAATAGAGAAACAATCTAGATAGGATAAGAGGAGCTATTGAGAAACCTGAGAAAGCAGAACAAAATTTTGAAGACACGTTTCTTGCTGCTGTTCATTTGTTTGGAGGCTTGTGTCATTAGATCTTATGTGGTTCTAAACGAAATCTTTCTATTGTCCTTTAAAACTGTTTTCATGGAATCACAGAATTGTTAGGGTTGGAAGGGACTCTAGAGATCATCCAGGCCAATCCCCCTGCCCAGGCAGGGTCACTTGGAGCAGGTGACACAGGAACCATCCATGTGGGTTGTGAACATATCCAGAGAGGGAGAGCTCCATGACCTCCCTGGGCAGCTGCTCCAGTGCTCTGCTGCCCTCAATAGAAAGAAGTTCTCCCTCACATTGAGGTGGAACTGTCTGTGTTTTAGTTTATGGCCATCATTCCTCATCTTGTCGCTGGGCATCACTGAAAAGAGTCTGGCACCATCCTCTTGCCAGCCACCTTTGAGATATTTATATGCATTGATGAGATTTCCTCTCACTTTTCTCCAGACTAAACAGGCCCAGCTCCCACAGTCTCTCCTCGTAAGAGAGATGCTCCAGACCCAAATCATCTTTGTGGCTTCTGCTGGACCCTCTCAGGTAGCTCCTTGTCTTTCTTGCACTGAGGAGCCCTTCACCTGTTTGCAGGTCAGTGACACCTAAAATAACAAACCACAGAGCCACGGATCATTGGTTCTGTGTTTGCTTGGGAATGTTTTGAGGTATTCAGTGAATCATAGGAGTGACCTGAGTTTCAAATTTGCAGACAAATTTGAGTACAAGCCTGTAATATTCTTCACACACAAAAAAGAAAAGCCTGTGTTTATTTGCAACAAGAGGACAGGAGTCTTGGCTCAAGTATTAATATCAATTATCCTTAATAACAGTAATTTACATGTCCACAGTGAGCTTTGCACTGCTAATATTTAAAGCCTTTACAAGCTGGGTCAGTAACTTGATGCTGAATTTACAGGGCAATAAATTAGGAGGAAATTTAAGAACTTGTACAGCACAACACACTCGATGTGACACATGCAATTACCGTGATCCTACATCTGCTCTGGATATTTTGATATATCAGTATTATTTATGCACTAAATCTTCAGCAGATGCAAGTCAGCTAAGAGATATACAGCAGCTGAACTTCAGACTGCTCAGAGCTGTGCATCTCTCTAGTTGTGGAGCTCTGTGCATCTTTAACTTACAAGCAATGAAAACTTGTTTGCAGCATTAACTAATAATGTTTAATGAGCCCAAGGCTTGTTTGTAGGAGGAGTCATATACATGCATTTGCAGTGGGGCCAGTGGAAATCCTTTTAGGATTTCAGCCCCAGCATAAGCTCTGATTAAATTTTGATTAAGGTCAAGAACGCTATAAAGTTGCTCTTTGTGTATGAGTATAGAAACTCCACATGAGTGTCTTGTCTGCAAAAGCTGGACAATATTTCTGGTGATTCTTTCATGTACATGTTGTACTGTTCCTCCCCAGTCTTCTGTGAAAAAATGACTATTCTCCACAGCTCAGAAGAAAATGGGAATTGAGGTAGGATTGCTATTCCTTCCACAGGAGCCCAGAAGAGGTCAGGAAAGCTAGATCTTATCTGGGTCATTTGTTACCCAAACCAATTCCATCCTGAACTTTGCATCTTTCTAGTTAAAGTGATTTATTAGTAACAGGTGACTGTTTTGCTTTTGTCAATTTCACATTCTCTGCCTTCTGGCTATGGATTCACACTACTGATTTCAAGTTCATGAACCATCGTCTCAACAACTGTCATCTCAGCATACTTCCCAGGAATCTTGGTGTTCTTCTTTATATTTCACTTGTTTTCCAGTCTTTGTCCCAGCTTTTTCCTTAATAAACACATTTTAATGCAATGTTCTGAATCTACAGTCCTGGAAACCTGGAAACTGAAATTTGATGAGTTACGGTGACATTGTCATGTGAACAGAGGAACCTTAGTAACAAGATTAGTTTCCTCGTTGCCATAGCACTGTCTCCCTGGTATTGTTACAAGAAATCCTGCTCCTTCTGCTTGGAAAAAGCTGGTTGGGTCTATGTTTTCAGCTGTCAGAACGCAGAGCTTCCCAAGGGCCTTTGAAGATGAAGTCCATAGCGTGGTCTGATCATCTGCTTTCAGCAAGCAGCGACCAGGCTCTCCCTCCCCTTCCTTACACTCCAGTGTTTCCAAGTAAAATTAAGAGAGCAAATGCAGACAGCCCTGAGTCACTCAAAACCTTTTCAGATGCGGGGGATTTCCCCGAATCTCCTTATCCAAATCAAACAGTGGGTGGCAGCTCTCTATGCCTCCACACACACAGTTCCCCAGGCAGAGGATGGAAACCTAGGGATTTTTTGAAACTTGATTAAAAGCATACTGTTAGTGGGACCACTTTTAAGAGAGCCAAAAAGTACCCAGTGATTAATTCTCATGAGTTCAGCTTGATGTGAAGCAACTGAGATGGTAAAACACTCTGATGGGCTGGGACAGGAGTCCTATTTAGCAATTGCTGTTTGAGCAGAAACAGCCCTATTGGAGAAGAAACAACTCACAGCAGGGATCTCAAAAAATCCTGGCAATGTGCCCTTGCAGGAAGGTTGTGAGGCTGCAGTATGGAAAGGGAGTGCATCTGCTTAGGCTGGTGCTGCTCACTCACAGGGGTGGATAAGCACTGTTAGCCTGCTCCCAATGACCCTGGGAGCAATTTGAAAGAGCCGTAAGGAGCCCCAGCTTCACTTCCAGCTGTAGATTTTACATCTGCATAGCCACAGGCACGAGCTCCTTGTCCCTCCCACCCTGGTGTTAAAAATGGGTAAGTTGGTTACTCCTATTGACACCATGCCTCAGCACAACTCACAGATTCATGCCTCAGTTTCTTTCTATGAAAGAAACTTCTTTCTGTTTCTTTCTTTTCTTTTTCAGCCCAGCCTTGAGGTTTATTCCCTCCTGGGCACGCAGTTCAGACTGAAGACATGCAAGGCTGGGCTGGGTGAAGACACTGTAATTTCATCACAGATGTTATTTATCAGAGTCCTCTCTTTTCATACATGCACATTCCCCCCTAAGACGCTGCTGGCTGACAATGTGTGTCTGCCAGACCACAACACGGCCCATTACCATTTAGTCTGGCCCATTAAGGAGAACTTTAAATAGATATATTTGTCTTTGATCACCACTAGCATCCCCTGTTACTAGCACAGGCACAGTGAAATGAATCTGGAAACAAGCAGCTCTATTAAAAAACACAATGAATCCAGGACCTGTTGTCCCTCTGGGCCATCAAAGCCTTTTCTGTTTCCAGCACATTATACCTTGTTCTCAGCCTGATCATAATTGGCTTATTAATTAATTAATACTTGAGAGACACCATGGAGCTGCTAAGCATCACATAAAACCAATAAATATTTATATCTTATTAAACATACAATAGGATATTTTGTAAGTAGAATTAAATTCCTTTACTGCTTCACAGTTTTGAGCTTAGCTGACAGCTAGTCTTACAATACATTTAAAAATGTGAACATTTAAGAAAGAGTAATTATGCAAATAGGCTAATGAGATCCATGCACACAGCAGTAGCTCCTCCTCGTGTTCTTGGCAAGTCACCAGCACGTTCCGAGCCAGATGCACAGAGGACACGTCTGCAAAAAGAGCTTTACATTGTGATACCTTACAGAGGATGGTTTTAATTACGTGAATTTATTCTGACACATGGATCCAGTTTTGTTCTGCTGCTTATGTGAGACACTGCCTGCAAGGGTGCCTTGGTAGAAATCACTCTGGCACTGCTTGAGCTGCCTGCCTTTTGGTGGGCTGCACGCCTGCTCAACATGCACCTCCTCAGTGGGGCCTCCCTGCAGCACTGGAGGAGGGCCAAGAAGAGATTGTACTACGTGCCTGCAATCTGGTCCCACTGGAGGAGTATTTTATTGGTTGACACTTATTAATTTCATCTCATTAATTTGCATCAGATAGTAATTTCCTCTCTGCTTTCTTAAGAAGTATTGGGAATGTGATTCTTCTCCTCTTGCAATGAATTTCTTCTTTCATTCATTATGGCATAATTATCTCTGTGGTGTTGAAGTATCTGGTGTATTAATAACTACTAATGATCCTGGGAGTTGATATGGGGTGTACGATTTGTCCTGGCCACTGGAAAAGATTAACATTTTGAGTTTAGCATCACATGCACTGAAGTGCTGAAGTCAGTTCTTGTATTTTGCAATATGAATTAAACAGTACAATTTTGAATGTAATTGACTTTAATGTTTATATGGTTATTCCTTTAGGATTTCAGTGGTCTTTAGGCTTGGAATTGAGATGTAGCCTGCCAGGGTTTAAGGAGGTCCCTAAAGATATGTGAGCTTTGCAGCTCTGATCTGTGGTCTCATGGATTTTGCAGAAGGTGGGTGAGATTTGACAAGCAACAAAATCAGCAACACTTAGTTTCAACAGAAGGAACATTATCCTAACATTTACACGATAAAAGGTCTATTGACTAGATTAAGAATATTTATTAACTGTGCTGAGAATGACATAATTGAACAGCCCTGTGCATATTCTCCTAACGCCCTCAGGGTAATTAAAAGCACTCAGGTTGCTGCTGAGTTCTGTTTGCCTTGAATTAACAACGACCTTTGTGGCTACACCTGGGCACTGCGGTGGCAGGTGCCTTCCTCAGAGAGAAGGAGCTGCGCAGGAAGCAGGGACACCCTGCCTCCCCAAACACACCTGGATATCTCTCTTGAGAAGAAGGTTGACAAAGAAGGAGAAAAAATGACAAGATAGTTACCTGTAGAGATCCAGAACCCCTCCAGGCCAGAACATGGCAGGGAGAAGAGCAGCCCCTTTCCTTCTCATGCCACCTCCCACCCATGTTATGATAGGTTTTTCTGTACATTATGTATGAGGAGCTTGGGTCACATTTTATCCCTGAACCAAGTTTATGCCTTGCAGTGTCTTGATATTTAGGGCTAACACTGGCCTCTCTGCTCTGTGTGCTTGAGCTGAACTGCTGCAACATCAGAATCCAAAAACTAAAAATATACATATTCAGTGTATTTGAGTGTTTTCACTTTCTACTCCTAACAGTACATTAATGCTACTTGTTTTTAATGTGTATAAGAAATGCATTCTTCACAATGGCAGTGTCCAAAAGCTTAAGACAACTGTGAATTATTCAAGCCACAGTTTTTCTCCCTCCTGCTGCAAACTACACTAATAAATAGTAAACAATTTGCTGTCAGAACAGACAGAGACATCTCCCTTCCAAAGAACCTTAGCATTTCTCTCTCCAATGCTGCACCTGAGAACATCCTTTCATTCACAATGCAGCTTCCATCAATCAGGATGGCATCAAAGGGGAGACAGGACTTTTTTCCACCTAAAAGAAATGTGTCTTCAGGGACTAAGTAACAAGATTCCTGTAGAACAATACAAAAATGAGCTTTTCTTGTGCACGAGTTTTGGGCAGGTAAATTAAGTCTCAAGATACACACAGTATCAGTAATCTTCTACAGTATATTATTTTAAACCAGGGCTTCTTAGAAATAATACTGGCTGAAAAACAACAGCTCAAAGATCAGCCCTTTAAACCTATCTCTCCAAGTGAACACCTTCAGCTTCATTTGCCTAGTGTCCATAAAACACCCTGACCAGGAAAACCTACCCAAGGCCTTTACATGTCCCATCACCTTAACTATTGCACATCTCAATGTCTTTGGGAGGCAAAAATAGCTATAACCCCTATTTTATGGATGAGGAACTTAGGCTGGGAAAGAAAGCACATACCTCGATGGGAGCCATGTGTCTAGACTCCTTAAAAACCACTCTCACACTGCTTGACAAGATTGTGTAAGCACCCTATAGCAGAGCCAGGAAGCAGGTCTTGGAAGTCCAGAATTGTTATCTAGTTGCTTGTTTGTGAAATTACATTTCCAAGCTGTTCTTGACTCTTGACACAAATTACTGGGTTATCCTGTATCATGACAGATGCTGCAGATACAGATGCATCACTACTGCATCATACAGGCTGTGTCCACACTTCTTGCTGCCCTGCCCACCTCGCCTCCCTCTGCCCAATTCCTTCTTTGGTGTGCAATTCCAGATACATTTCAACAAGTTAGTTCATTATACAGGCTGGTGAGGAAAATGAGATGCAGGTGACTCACTCCTCTCTTGGTGCAGATGGTGACCTGAACTTTTTTATGCTCCTCAGCGAGGTGGTGCAGCTTGGGAGGCTGCTGTGGATGGGAAAGCAACTGCAGAGTTGAAACACCAGTACTCAACATAAAACAGGAGGTTACAATTCAGTGGCCATGCTAACAGCACAGAAACTGAACACGGGGTTATCCCGGGAGGTTTCACATCACTCATTAAAAGTCAGGATGTGAGTTCATCAAGTTAACCTAGAACAAGATGTGGTGGGAACATGGATCTAATTTTCTGTTTGATTCCAATTCATGCCCCTATATCTCCCTTGGCCTTCAAGGAGCAATTCCTGCTTCATGCCAGAGTCATCCCCCATAACTGTAGCATTGCTATCTGCAGTCCTTCAGTAGAAGGATTATTTGTGCTCAACAATTGCAGGACATCAACAGAACTACCAAGTTGTAAAGAGTGTCATTACAAAACTGCCATTGCAAGAAGAAATACAGAAATTCTAATCTAGTTGAGTGTCTGTGCTTTGCCAGTTATTGCAATCTAATTCACACAATTAAATCTCCTGAGATAATAATGAAGTTATTTGTCATTGCAAAGCCATTAGAGAGAATGCCTTATCTTGATTTAAAAGTTGCAATTGCAAAATGATGGACACCAATACTTTAAGTACAAAGGTACACTGGCATCTCTGAGCAGTTGTTCAGCATGGGAGTGCTACTCATCCTACAGATATTGGAGATACAAAAATGTGATGTGCAGCCAACACACCTGTGCTGGCAAAAGCCCCAGCTCTTCACACGGACTTTGCCAAGATCAGTGAGAGACAGCAATAAAAGTGCTCCTGGGCAGCACTACAGATAGCGCTTCACCCTCTCAAGGAACTTTTCAAAAGGCTGAGTCTTGCCCTTGCCCAGTAATTCAGTGCAGGAACAATGATTTTAGCAATGAATTTGGATCTGTGCCTGGGTCTGAAGCAGCATGTGATCATGACAAACAGGTTAGTGCAGAGCTGCCATCCCTTCACCCCCTCCACCACCTCTAATCACATCATGCCGTCTGAGGGAACTGCAATTCTCAGTGTTGAACCTCTAACCCTTATGTCTTCCTTAAGATTAATAAGACATTTATCAGAAGTCAGGAATCCCCAGTTCAATTTTGCTTTTAAATTTTAAGAATAGAGGGGAGCAGCACATCTAATCTCCAGACCTGAGAGACTAAACTCTTGCCTGCCAGACTCCTATCACTCCTTCCCATCTGTATTTCCATTCACATAGTTTCACCTTTTCTTCCTCTGTTACATCCTTTCTCCGTGTGATTTTTACCTTCACCGGGTATTTTTAAAGTGGGGTCAGAAATCAAGAGAATGTTTTCCAAATTCTCAGCAAGAGCATTCAGCAATGTCAACAGGAAGCACCAGGAAATTTCATCTGGCTGCATGGGGACCATGTTTCTTTTTGCTGTCAAGACCTGTTATTTAGCCAACCTTAAGAGGAGTCAATCCTCCTGAAATTACCATAGGAAGAAAAATCACTGAGTGAGTCTTACAAGCCCCAGGTATCAGGTCTTCTTAAACCCTTGAAATTTCAAGATCCCCCATTGAGAGTTTTTTGACACTGCCCTATCAATGCATCTGTAGTAATACAGCAAAATTCACAGGAATTAAACTATAACCAGAAAGAACCTATAAATAGCTACTTGTGTGTATGATAGAGGGAATTGCTAGCAGACTGCAGGATGGGGAGCTGGCAGGCTGCACAGCAGATCCACCTGTCGCAGGGCATACCGTTAAGCCAACAGAAATGATCGACAGGATTACGATGGTCACTGAATATTCAATGTTGCTCAGCAACAGCATGAGGGTAAAGACTTAGAACACATAGAAGTGGTTTAAAGTCTGCAAATGTGAATGGAACACGCGTCAGGGGATGGACATAACACATGTCAGGAGAGACTGAGTGTGGGAGGAGGTGAGAACCTCTCATTACAACATCCAGGAGTCTTAAACACCCATTTAAAGGGTTTGTTTGCTTTTCCAAGGCTTCCATGGCTGTTTTAGGGCATTATTAGCCTCCAGGTCTGAACTTCACAGCAACACAGAATATGCTGAGTTGGAAGGGACCCACAAGTATCACTGAGCCCAACTCTTGGCCCTGCACACCACCATCCCCAAGAGTCATATCATATGCCTCAGAGTATCACCCAAACTCTAGTTGAGCTCTGTCAGGTTTTGTGCTGGGACCACTTCCCTGGGGAGCCTGTTCCAGTGCCCAAACACCCTCTGGGGGAAGAACCCTTTCCTAATATCCAGCTTAAACCTAGACTGACACAACTCCAGGCCACTCCCTGGGGTCCTGTCACTGGTCACCAGAGACAAGAGATCAGTGTCTGCCCCTTCTCTTCCCCTCACAAGGAAGGCTGTAACTGCACTGAGTCTCCCCTCAGTCTCCTCTAGGCTGAACAGACCCAGTGCCCTCAGCTGCTCCTCACACAGCTTCCCCTCAAGGTCCCTTCACCATTCATTGCCCTCCTTTGGACACTCTCTAATAGTTTCATGTATTTTTTACATTGTGGTGCCCAAAGCTGCCCCCAGCACTCGAGATGAGGCTGCCCCAGTGCAGAGCAGAGCAGGACAATCCCCTCCCTCGCTTGGCTGGTGATGCTGTGCCTGAGGCACCCCAGGACACGGCTGCTCCTCCTGGCTGCCAGGGAACAGCTTATCCGCTTACACCTATCTGTAACTAGAAACTGTTGGTAACGATTCCCTCTTTGGCAGCAACTATGCTGGGAACGGAAAGTCAGACTTGAGGGACTGTAAGTCATGTGATTTCCCAGCACAGCCATCTAGCAGAGGTGATCATAACATTTCTGATGTTATGTGATTGCTCAAGAGACAATACCCAAATGTGGGTGGGAGTAGGGCAGGAGGGGAGGGGGGAAAGGAGGGAGGGAAGACTAAATTAGCATAGAAGTCTTTAATATTTTGTGATTTAAGAAAGTCACTGTGAATATGATAATTATTTGGAGAAAGGAAAATTGTAAAGAGAAAGTAATGGTCTGTGAGGCCAGCAGTAATTACCTTAGACTACTGCTAAAATGATGGTTTGATTTCCTTGTACTTCCATACTTTTAGCTACTCTACATTGTGTCAGCCTTATAACAACAGTCATCACTCACTTTTATGTGTTATGTTCAAACGGGCCACAAGCTCCATGGATATCTGAGAGTATAATTTTGGTTATTGTGGTACCTAACTAACAGCAAAAGATTAAGATGAAGTTTTTTGGAGATTTACTCACCCCTTGGCTTCTCTGAAGTAGTGACAGACTATTCTGTAGAGCCAGTGGAACTAAAATAGCCAGTGAAAGTGCTTTCTGCATAAAGACTGGAACTGAAATGAATTATTCATCTGACAAATTTGGTCCCTCATTGAAAATTTAATACATTCTTCGACATTCACTAGGACAAAGAGACAGACACTAAATCAGGGAGCCATCCTTTGGACACTGAAGCTGTATCTGGACTGAAATACCACAAGCTTATGAGGACCAGTCTGCCTCCAGGCACTACCATTAATATTTCAAACATGAAGTTTCAGCCTTGGATGGAAGTGCAAAGTTCAAATTAAATAAACTTTTCAGACTGCCACACTGGAGTTCTCTTCAAAACCCCTCTCCAGAGGGCACTGAAAGGTTGGTAACATCAAATCTAACCAATTTCAGGAGCTCTGGAACTTTTTGTGTATTTTGTAGGGTTTCAAACATACTCCACTAAAAGTTCAGGCACATACTAATTTAGAGTCCCAGCATTCATAGGTCTCTCCCCTTTTAAGGACACTCATGTAGCATCCATAGCCCAGTAAAGTGAACGCAGAAGGCACCACAATGTCCTGTATGCAGAAACACATGCCTGGCATTTCTGTATGCAAGCTTAGCAAGTAACCATCCATAACCACTTCCCCTCTTATCCACAAGATGCATTTGTTTTGCCCTCTGCAGAGGAAGATCAGTCCTGCAGTGTGTCCCTATCTATGCAGGAAAAAAACCATCTTGTGTCGATGTCATAGGAGAAAAGGAAGTTATGACTTGAACAAAGCAATGAAAATTAGCAACTTTGCAAATGGGCAAGGGGACAGAGAAACATCATTGTGGCTTTATGTTACTGCAGCAGCTTTTGTGCTTCCAGTTAATTTAGATGTAAGCAAGAGCTGGTTACTCCCAGAATGGGAGAGCAGTGATGAGCGAGTCCTTCCTCTTTTTGAGTCACTGAGTCCTTTTAAGGTCAAACGCAACTCTCCTGGACATGTGTCCACTGCAGTTTCCTTCAGAGTGAGTCCTCACTGCTGTCAAATGTTGGATTGCTGTGGCCTCCCATATTTCCCTCTACTGTTACTGCCACAGAAGCTGAGAAGAAGGTTTCGTTCAGAGGTGGCCAGGCTGAGTCCTGCTCTAACACGTGCTGCAGCCTCTTGTAGTGGCTCTTTGAGTGGTACCGGAAGGTCTTTTTCAGAAGCAGCCACAGGGGTCTGTTCTCAATGACAGCTTCCTGTAAAGGTAAAAGCAAAAAGAAGGTTTAAGAGGACCTGGACACCAGTTTACTCTTCATCCAGAGTATACACATGGGGCAAATAGTGGACACCCAGATCTCCCACCTGCCCTGCTCATCCACATCCCTTAAACAGCCTTTTATTGACCACATTTCATATCAGCTCCACCAGAGTTCTCCACCAGAGAACTGTGACCAGCTCCTCCTGAGAGCCCTCAGGATCTGGGTAGAAAGCACTACGGACTGCCCATATTTTTCTAGCCTGAGGCAGGGCCTGATAGATCCCCCTCACCAGAGGAAAGAAAAGGTGGCCAGGCCTTGCATTCCCTGATCATTCAGATGGAGGGCTTTAAGAAAAGGGAGCAAGGGTGAGGTAGCAGCAATTACTTCTGTTTTACTAGGCATTCCCAAACTGGGCTGAGGAGGAGGGAGAAAGAGCAAGACTTGACCATTTTGCCTCTCCAATGAATGCTGACCAACACATCCAATGAAGCACACTCACCTCGATAAGGAAGGACACAGCAAATGTGACTGCAAGCATTATCACCATGGAGATTCGCCACGTGGTAGGGGTGCAAACGAGCTGGGAAAAAAGCAGGAGAAGCTATTCAGCAACGTGTCCACAGTAAACACTGGTGGGTACTTGTGTAATAGGACACAGAATCATTTAGGTTGAAAAAACCCCTAAAGACCATTGAGCCCAACCATAAACCTGGCACTGCCAAGTCCACCATGTCCCTAAGTGCCACAACTACACTTTTAAATACCTCCAGGGATGATGGCTCAACCACTTCCCTGAGCAGTCTGTTCCAGTCTGTAACCCTTTCAGTTAAGAAATTTTTCCTACTCTTCAGTCTAAACTTCCCTTGGCACAGCCTGAGGCCATTTCTTCTCTATCACTTGTTAAATGGGAGAAAAAAAGTGACACCCACCTTGCTACAGCCTCCTATCGGGTAATTGTAGAAAGAATTAAGGTCTCCCCTGAACCTCCTTTTCCCCAGACTAAACAAACACAGTTCCCTCAGCCACTCCTTATATGACTCGTGCTCCAGACCCTTCAGCAGCTTTGTGTCATGAAAAGCCAGACCCCCAAACTGGCCTACCCTGCTGATGAGCTAATATTGCTACTTGTCTTGAGGAATTACTGATAAAGATGCTCTATGATGCAGTAGAGAAAACAGAGAAAACCATTATTTAGTGCTGCAAGAGGAATTCTATCTGCATTTTTACTTTCTAATATTAAAAAATATTCAAACTTAGTATTTCAGCTCCAAACTCAGTTCCAGCTTCCCATAGATGGGACTGGTTTTCTGGCTGTAGCTCAACTGCTTTTGGAGATGAAGCTCAGATCCAAAATTTGGATCAGCAGTTTCTCCAGGGCTAGGCTATTGCAGAGGTTTTTATTGCTACTCCCTCCTTTTCTCTTCTCAGCAATTCCAGTGTATTCCCTCCAGACTGCTTGGGCTGGGAGCTTTGCAGTTCTCCCCAAAAGCGTTTTAACCCCTTGCAGCTGCAGTGCTGAAAAATGTCCTGGCCACAACAGGACGGTGACTTGCTTTAAAGTGCCATCTCGTGGCAGGTTCTCTAACTGGGTCTGCCCGCTGAGCCGGGCTCTGCAAATAGGTACACAGTGAGGCAACTTTAGGTGGGCATTTACAATCAAGACGCGGACCCTTTGTTTCTCTTTCCATGTTTCATTAATTCCATTTCTAAACCGACTGGCTAACTGACATGCAAACATTCAGGACTGGAAGCTGCATCGTGTTCAGCACTTGTGACTCAAAGCCACCGCATTTCATCGCTCTGATTGCAAATGTACAGAAAAAATAGCTGTGTGGTGCTTTTGTTGTTTTGTTCCTGTGACTCCTACAGCAAGACTGTGAGAGTGTCACAGCCTCAACATACTAATTGCCAGGCCCACTGACAACCCCATCCTTCAGCTGATGTAGGTCTTATCCTTCCCTCACATTTCCCTTGGGATGGATTGGCACAAGACAGCTCCCAGCTTGCTTTCTGCCAGACTACATAAGTCAAGCCTTATTGGTATTTACTGATCAAGGATCAAGATAGATTCTCTCTTGCCATGACAGCCCCACTAGTCTCTCTCTACAACTGTTCTAAACCCAAATCCTGCTTTGGGAAACTGCAGGCTCTCTGGGATTTAAATGGGGAGCCTGAAAAGATTGGGGACTGAAACTGCTGCTCTCAGTGCCAACTGGCAGATCTTGCCAAGAGGACCTTTGTTCAGAGTAGCACAGCTTGAGAAACACAAGAACGTGGTACTTTATTTTAAACTCACAGAGCCCAGCCCTGTTCTGCTCCTGGCTTCACAAGGCACCAATATACCACACATCATAAGCTTAGTGATGTCATCCTTGGTTGCTCGGACAATGTGCTGAAACAATCAAAATTACATGTGTAGCTGTCTCGCTGAAGGCACAGATACTAGTTTGGAGTCACCATTTTCCAGAAGTTTCTACAATCCCATCATCTAAAATCCACCTCTTTAAATTTTGTCTTTAGAGGTGCCATGTCTCCCTGCAAAAGTCTGTGCCTTTTGCTAAAACAATCCCAGTGTGCTTAAAGTGGACTGACAGCAGGAAAAAATCCCCTCTGGAACAATACTCACATCCATCTTGGAGTAGAGATCATCAATGTCAGCAAACATCAAGAAGAGGCAAATGCCCAGCTGCCCTATGAGCACCAGTATGAACACATCTGAAGGGATACGAGCAAAGAAAGAAACCCATGGGTTTGTGAGCAATCTCAGCTGCTTGCCTTTACTGTAGAAGATTGTAATAATTTTCTGTGTTACACAGCCATCAAAAGAATCCATGAGATAGAAACAAATTTTCAGCAAAAGAAAAATGAACAGAGTAAAACCCCAGCTTTACTCGGTCAAGTGTGGGATGAGCATTGTAGCCACTGATTTAAAACACCAAATGGGTATTTTGAACATTCGATTTGACCTTTCACATCTGAGAAGCTTTACAGCATTCCAATGAGTGTCTCTCTGATTACAGCATACCCTGTGATTCAGAAAAATGTCCAGGACATAGTCTTGATCCTGTTAATATGATTAGGAATGCTGCCTTCAACTTCAGCGATGTCAAGACTTTGCTGTTGATCAGGATCTAAAGAGTCTAAGTAATGGAGAACCTACTACCTTCCCCATCTGTAGGCAAATGTTCCAATGATGAGTAAATTCATTTTCCCTTCAGCTGGCATGCACCAAACTTCATCCTTCACCCACACATTTTTGTTTTGCCTTGTTCTGGGAGACTGATGACTCACTTTTCTGTTTTCTAGGAGGAATGTCCCCTCGTCACTATTACTATACCGAAACATCAAAGCCATGAAACCTGCAGCATTATTTTAACTCTTCAGGAAAAAAAAAAAAAAGAAAAAAAAAAGAGTTGAAGAGAGTTTTGTCTAAGAGCATGCTGTGGGATTTGTCCCACAGAGAAAAAGAACAGCTCTTCCATGACTCACTGCAGCTTCTGGAACTGTCACAAACATATGTGCTCATCTTCCCTTCACATGACAGTCTTTCTCCTGATTTTTTGGCTGACATAATTTGGGTCAAGTTTAATTTTTCCCTATTAAACTGACCTCCTGAGTTGATTTATATATCTCTTCTTCTCTCCCCATACTTACAGTTGGTGTAGATAGGTTGCCTGAAAGGCTTTCCCTTGGAAAACACTACTGCTACGATGAGGCAATTGATGGTACTCAGCAGCCACACTGTGGTGTTTTCATAGCTCTTGAAGCCATTGTCTGTTTGCTCATGGGCTCCATCTCTCGCCCCGTGGAGCCCCAGGCTGGAGGATGAATTCCTCTCATGGTTGTTCACTGACAGGCAGGCACTGAAAAATAGTGTCACACTGGTCACGGAATGATCATTGTCCTGGTTCTTTCCCCCAGCTTCCACTACTAACTATCAGGAATCCTCCCTCTCAGCCATGATATAGGTTATTGGCAGTGCCCTCAACCTCACCACTGGTTGAGCTTGCTGAACTTGTCAGAGCTTGAGCTTAAACCTGGTCTCTCCTGCAATCAAATCCTCCTCTCTGTGCTCAGCAGAAGCATTCTCACCACATGAACTGTGCGTGGCAGGTTGCTGGAGAGCTTAGGGACCTCAGACAACACTGGTTAAAGTGTTTGCACCCTGTGGACAGCACAGGGTCTGCTGCAGCTGCTCATTAGGCCTGCAGTTAAGCTGATCAATAGTTTCATGCAGACCCGCCCCACTAGGTCAGCCCTGTGGTATCCAGAGTCCCAGAAAGGGGACCTACCTGTGCATATCGGTCTTGGAATACCAAGGCTGCTTCTGGACCATCACAAACCCCAAGATCTGCATGCTGAGGCTGAAGAGGATGTTAAGTACAACAGAGAGCAGCAATGGGGGTGAGATGAGCTGGCTTGGAGGCCTGTAGGGCACCAGCTTTGGATAGGCACCTGTGAAACTCACTGAAACATGCACAGATGTGTTTACTAGTGTGTCCAAAATACAAGCAGTGCTGCTGTATAATATTGACTGCATCAATGGCACTTTTACAGTCTGTAATATTCTTTATAAAACATACAAAGATTGTATCAAGTACAAAATACAGAGTTGTTTTCTTACAAAATCATATTGACACAGAAGAGGTTAATTAATGGCATCTGACTATCATGAGGCATTTTTGAAAAATAAAATGTTGGCTTTTTATTTTATTTGGCTACTGTCAGGCCCAAGAATATGAACATATACTCATGCTCTTCTTTTCTTTTTCTGTCACTTGTCAGCTGTGGTTTGAGATTTTTTGCTGCCCATGTTCTGTGCATCCTCCTGCACTAAGCACCTAGTGGCTGGTTATTTGAGCTGGAGGAGGACAGCACTACCTGACACAACAGGTTTTCCTCTGTGCTTAGGTTTAACAAAGTTATCCAGACTTTGATTAAAAGAGCTATGCACAAAGTTTTGATGCAATTCCAGACAGGCTACTTACAGCAACGTAGCTTTTGGCACCCAGTGTTGTTGTGGCTGACTTTTTCAGGCTTGATTTCATCAAAGTCTTTTCCTGTTGTCTGTGTTCCAGCAAGGATGGAACATACTAGGACGTGGTTTTGCTATATGCTTTTCATGGCCCTGTCCTTGCTGTTCCTGCTTCTAAACCTCTCCCTGGACTTTTTCTATGCCAATAACATTGTCTTTCTCTTTATGCCGTAGCACTGGGTTCCCCTCTTATTCTTGGCTTACAACTCTCTGCTCTGTAGTGTCTGACTTCTGTCATTTCTTCTCCGTTTTCACCTCTCTTTCCTTTTGGGGCTCTGGCCTACACAGCTTCAAATGTGGGTTGGACTCAAAAAAGTTAATCCCTTCTTTTTTCATTTGGGCACAGAGTCAGTTATCTTCTCAATCTGCCTTCCTGAGTCAACAGGAAAATTCCTGAATAGACTTTCCACTGCACTAGGTGTGGGTTTATTCCTTCTAAAGATAGCACCCCAGCTAGCAACAACCTACATGCTCAGCAAATGCACCACTAAATATTACCCATCTTCAGGGCTTTTCTCAAGCAAGAGCCCTCTTCTACTAATCTAAACATCCTGTATTCTACATAAAGGATGTTTAGTCTGCAGGAAGCCATTTTCTTCCTTTCTGTATGTAGAATTATGCATTTCCAAGGAGGAGAAAAATATTTGAGATCGTTCTCTCATTAATACATAGGATGACTAAGGGGCTTACTTGTCACACCAATTACGGTGGTAATAGCCAGATCTTGGAACAAAAATTGGTAATTCCCAAAGGAGTTTAGTTGCTGAAAAGAGGAAAACAAAGAAAAGAAATCACAAATCAGGTATTTGCCATGAGCATGTTTGTATCATCTCCAGAAAGCCGTACTATATCTATGGAGCTACTGCTCTGCTGTTTGTTCTGAAATTCTTCTCTGCAGATAAGGAGACCACACATTTCACCACCCTGCCAATAGGTTCCTCACCACTGGGCCTGCGGTGAATATTCTCATTTTGCACATTGTTCAGACTAACTACACTTCCAGTTCACTCCAGGCAATAAAGGAGAAGAATATTTGAAGAGACTGCTTTCTCACTGCTGGGTTACTTCTGAACACAAAGCCCTCCTCTCCATCTGGGAAAAAGCCATGCAAAAGTGGTTTAAGGCACTCCAGGGGATTTGCTTACTGTCAAGTTAATTCATGCTTTAAATGCTGAATAAATTGTAACAGCATATGCTTACACCAGATTCTTCCTTTTCACAGACATATGCCCTCATCCAAAACACCATTTAGTATCCCAGTTTTCTTTTTGCCCAGCTTGGATCTTGAGCCCTCTGGCTGAAGTTAATGGGAAGAATCTTTCCAGTTTTCTGCTGAGGGTACAGGAGGACCATATGATCACACCACAGAAGTTTGCAGCTCAGGTAGAGGTAAAGCTTCATCTCCTAGTTTCGTGTGGCTTTTATGCCCTGTTTCTCCTACAAGGCACTAGTAGCCCATCCAGTTCCAGCCAACATGTCCCCAGTACATACCCAGTAAAGTAGGAGAACACCAAGGTACTGAATTGTGCTGTACAGTGCCATGTACTTGAACATGCAGAAGGACGTGACGAGAGCAGCACGGCCTTCCCTGTGTGAAGGCATAAATAAAGGACAGCAGTTAGGTGATGGGTCTGCTCCTGGTGCCAGTCCTCTCAAAAGGCTGTTGAAAAACAAGGCATGTGTCACAAGCAGAGAAGCCTCTACCAGTATCTTGCTGGGAGGTGAAATAAATAAAATCTGACCTAAATGAAAGTAAAATTTTCACTTGCAGATATCTTGTTCAATGAAATGGGCTTGGTTCCAGTCACCTGTGCTCTGTAGACTGCAATTTACCCCAGCAACTTTTTCTGCTAACATTAACAGTGTAGGTAACAACTCTGTATGAGGAAAAACTTACAAAGCGAAGCAGCTACTCAGTGAGTTCGAACAAGTCCTCTCCTCTTACAGTGAACATACTGCATCCAATGAGGATAATGCTCTCTCCCTGGCTGCTCAAATGCCCCAGTAAGCAAAATCAGGAACCTGGCATAATATATGTCTAATTTTGTTTGCATAGGGTATCAGAGGTAGGACCTAACATTCGTGTACAGGTTGGCTGGTGGACATTTGATTGAGCTTTATGGAGCACTGTTCATTTTGTTATTTCTTTTGCATTTAAAATACTTTTGATGACATAAAGCTCAACTGTAAATGTTCTCCTCTTGTGATAATTAATGTATCTTAAAGGAATTTCAGATAGGGACGAGGCAAATGGCAATTTCAAGGTCAAAGACATTTTTCTCTAGATATGCATATTATGACTTGATGGGAACACCCAAGACTTATGCTTGAGAGGAGTGGGAACTTTCTTTTTTATGAAATAGGAAACAAAACCCCATGCTTACCTGATTAGCTCTGGAACACAGGCTATGCTGGGGGTTTGGGATGTGAAAGGTGAAGCCACAGACGCCTCCTGCTCCGACAGTGATATCCCTGCATGTGCCACTTTCAAAGCCTGAAAGCCACATTCCTCCTCAGTGCTCACCAGGAAGACACAGCAACTTACATGTCAGCCAAGCAGAGACCCCTTATTACAGGATGTGTTCTGTGCACAGGAGTCCCTCTTCGCTCCCTGGGTGTGCTCCACCCTGAGGGGTCCTCCGGTGAGATGTTCAGTCCAGGGAAAGAATGGGGATGACAGCATGGGAAGTTCATTTTCCACAGACCCCACAGCCATCCACTACCAGCTGCAGAAGACAGGTTTGGCTCTGCCTTGTTTTTTAGCACTTATTTGCTCCCACACTTTATGCAGCTAGTCTAGGTTCTCTGCTTGCTTCCCCGAGGAGAATCTTCTGGTGTTTTTTGCAAGGCAGATGAATCAGTCTTTGAGATCACAAACTGCAAAAATCTCTGCCTAGGACAGCTCTTGCATGGTAAGGACCACACAGTGGGATCAGGTCTAAATCAATACTGGTGATAGTACAGCTGCTCTGTGAATAAGTGGTATACTCCCATCTCCAGCATGTGCTCAGTTTGAAATATTCTACTGGCATTGCATTAATTTCTCATTTTTAAAATATATGGTAAAAATGTCACTTACCCCACAGTCATTGGCTCCATCTCCACACATGCCCACAAAATAACTAAAAAATACAGTCATAAGGCAAGTGAGGAATCAGAGCCTGCTCCATGCAAGTCATTTATGCACATCATGCAAGCTTTTTGTTAAAAGCCTTTCTGGAAAGTTAAAGCCTGTCTGGCCAGACAGCAGTTGAGCTGCTCACAACTGCACACAATCTGAAATGGCCTAAAGCTCACCTTGCTCTAAGACAAGGCCTGAGGCTAGCTAGGTGAAGTAAGGGTGAGGTCTTCAAAAGACTTGGGAAACAGCTGAACAACAGGCAACACGATGCCTGGGACTGAGGAATATATATGTGTATATATATATATATATGCACCACTGTGACTGTGAGCAATCCAGACTGCCCTGCCACATTTTCTAACCCATCACATTGAGCCAGCAGTAGCACAGTAAAAAGACAGCAAGCATCAGATAAGCTGCAGTGCTGGGAGAGATTCTTAAAAGTCTTGGGGAAACAGGTCTCAATCTTTCAGGCCCAGAGAGAAGTAAAAATGAAGGATGACGTGAACAAACAAAAGCCAGGACCATGGGAGTGTTTGATCTTTGATGGGTTGCCAAATCAGCATGGAGTTCAGTGTCTCTTTTTTAACAGACTTTTGGAATTGAATTGCCAAGTTGTAGATCTGTGGAGGTTTCAGTTTTGTGCAGTTCCATGAAACTCCACGCTAGACAAAAGCTAGCTCCTACTAGACTCTTTTCAAGCCTAAAAATTCAACAAACACTTTCAAACTCATTAGGAACTTACTCCAGCTTTTGAAATTCTTCGACAAGGCTGGATTTCTGACTAGGAGACATTCTAGCAAAAACTGTTCCATTCAGCAAGAGCTATAAGGAGAAAAAAAGGAAATTATTTTTAAAACGCTTGAAGTAAGTGATTTCAGTAATAATCTGAATAAAAATCACCAAATATCACATTTATAAACAAACAACTGATTCTAGACTCTGAAGCAGGAAATGCTGATGATCAAAGATAAAGGGGATCTTAATCAATATTTTGAAAATGTAACAATGACAAAAAGGACGCGAGGCCTGGCATGCCATTTGAGTTACCTGATGAACACAGATTGCTAGGCAGGGAGTTACAAGAAGAGAATTCATGAGACTATCCTGTCCGTGGAACACACAAGCTATGCTGAATTGCACCACGTTTTCTCCTGTTCTCCAAAACAGGTCAGAGTCAGTGTTGTGCAAGGGGTAGGAATACAGGCACAAATTTTTTAAATCATGTCCTCACACCATAAGGCATGCCTGCTCCTCTCATTTTCAGAGAAAAATACAGGGATTTTCAAATCCTTCCCCATATAATAATATCTTAGATTCATCCAGCCTATACGTATTTCAGGGTTATAATTGTTCCCAGAAGATGTCCTGGTGCAGGTCTCTTCAGCTAATTGTACCAGGACAATTCATATCTCCTGAATGGCAAGGCTACTCCAGTTAAATAATCCAGATCTTACCTTTGGAAGTAAGTGCCTGAAATGCTGTGCTACTATTTGGTAAGATTTTCCACTCATGGCAAAATGATATTGGCCTGATCCCAGTGCCAGCCTGATTCCTGGCTCAGTCTGACTGTCATCCTCCTGTAAAATAAGACAGAATGAGCGCTGTGCCCAGGCCCTCAAAAGCTACTCTGCGTTTACACAGACACTACTACAGACAAAGTAAAGGACATACCGTGAGGAGGGTGCTTTTGAAGACTCTGGGAGCCTTGAGTTCAAGGCCCATTGCCTTTGCTTGGATTTGTAAAGGGATTGAGGCATATAATGCCAATAATTTCAGTGTTAACTGGGTGTTTGTTGCATGAAAAAAGTGGACTGTTGCATTTGATAGAATTCATGCAACAGTGCCAGTCTGGTGGGCTGCACTGGAAATGAGAGGGACTAGAGACAGAAGATGGGCACCACATCTAACCAAGCCTTTCTGCAGTGAAACACAGGGCAGAAGTTGCTCAGGCTGAGGAGCCACTCAGCAGCCCCTGCAGATATTCTCTCCCATCTGCCTGACTCTATACTTCCCAGAGAAGGGTCAGCACCTTCAGACTAACTCTTCAGGGAGAAAGTAACTGGTCTTCATCCCAGCTTCTCTGTGGAGATGCTTGATGAAATAAATTTCTTAGCCTGGCTTGCCTATGTTTCACTGTGTATATGCAATTTCTCAACAGTGGATCCATGTTTTAATTCTGCAGGTAAGGGGAAGTGCTAACACTCTACCTGCTTGGACAGGGCTGGTTCATTCCATGCAGCTCCACAGATTTTAAGTCCACATTTATACCATCAAATTTATCTTGCAGGGAAAGGAAGCATTTGAACTGGCATCAGCTAAGCATGAGGGCTAGAGATAAATCTTTCTGGGATTTCTGCAAAGCTGTTCTCAAACCCAGCTAGGCAGTTAGCAAAAATGTGTTCACAGGATAATATGCTAGGAAGTAAGCTCTAGGGGAGGACATTTTTATAAAGATCTCTTCCTAAACACTCTTCTAGCACATATTCTGATGGTGAATGGCAGTTCTCTGTTACACTAGCATAATCCCACTCCTTATTTAAAGCATTCCATCTTCGTTTGTTTTCCTGCTGCACAAAACCTGCTTCTGATATGCTCACCACGCTTCTGTAATCTTCAGCTTTGTTTTCTTCTAGGGGTTTCCAGGTTACAGATGCTGAAAGAGATCCAGGCACTTTGTTTGCTTCCACAAGAATCACTCTCTGTGTTGGAGCAATCATGCCAGCATTTTTGGCAACTGTTACAGCTGTCTGAATGTTGTCCCCTACAAAAATCAAAGGGAGTGTTATCTAAAAATTTCTGCAGTGAGGAATTGTTTATTCATTAGCCTGAATTCTGAATTTTCAAATATATCCAGAAGAATCAGTGAGATTTCAGTGTCTGTGCATAAGAAAGTTTTGATAAAGACTGAAACTTTCCAGATAAGGTTTGTCTCAATCATTAAAACATATATTCATTTGGAAAAGAAATATTTTGATCTAGAGGTGAAATATTTTCATATTCAGCTTGAAGAAATCCAGATGAGGAATGTGCTCCTAGATTATTTGTTTTAGACAAAAACCAGTAAGGGGTTCAGTGCTAAGTTGCTGCTGGTATCCCTGATTTTCATTGATTGGCTTTGGTGTATGTGAGCTGAAAGGGGTGAGGCCCAAGTCTTTGGACAATGGAAAGACTTGGGGTTATTTTATCCAAACCCTGGTTTGGATTTGGATAGAATAACCCTTCAAAAAAAAAAAAAAGGGATAAACATGCTCTGGTAGCCATGAGTTACAGATGTCAAAAGGTTTGGAGATTTGTCCTGAGCACGCATGCTCCATCTCTGCTCATTTCAGGAGGCCCTATAAAAAAGGGATCTTGCATGACATGCCTTTATTAGAATCAGACACAGCCTGGTGAAGTTGCCAGGGACAACATGGCTCACCTTATGTCATTATTAAAACACAGATGCTTCTTGGATTAAATATCTGTGCCTTCCTACCAGTGGTAGTGAAAACAGAAGACTTTTCACTTAAATATTGTTGGACTGCCTGTCTGGGCCAGTGACCACACAAATAATCCACCAGTTTTAAATACCTGTGACCATAACACTCCTGATGCAGGCAGCACTGAGCTCTTCCAGGACAGGCTTTGTCTCCCTCTTTAATCGATTCTCCATTATCAGCAGACCCAGGAATGTCAGATCAGATTCTACCTCCTCCCTAACAGTCAAAAAGAAACAGACAGATTTAATTATTAATTTTGCCTTTATCAACATTGGATTTGGTGATAGCCAGTTATAACTATCAACCATCCTACCTAACTCAAAAGAATTAAAATAATTTGTCTATTTTCTGCAGTCCTAGGATGTCTCTCTTTTGTGGTGCTTTCAATACCAGCAGTGCTCATTCAGTACCAGAACCCCAAATTTCCTGCAGGACTCCCAAACTGTGGTGGACTGATTTGGAAAGTTCCTGCACACTAGACCTTCTTATTTGAGGACTGTAGAACAAAGAAACACACCTTAGTTAACATGTGTGCTCCTCTTGACAGTTAGACCTGAACAAACAGCCTGTGGCAACTCAAATTCTGTTTTCCCGTGCATTTTTCTTTTCACCTGTGCTATTGCTTTTTTGCAGTTGAACACAGGCAGTTGAGAACAGAATTTGGTAAACACCCCATCCCTGAGTCATGAACTAGAGGTCTCTCAGGGATACAGGTTGACTCTGAAGAATCTGAAAAGAAGAAAAGCTTTCAAGCACTTATTTTAGCCACCAAGGAGAAGGTGATGCCAAACACTTGCATGGCAGTCAGAGCAGCTGAGTCAGGTGATGCCTGAATAGTCACTGCTTTGTGTTTGACCAGCAGCTTTCTCCTTTCTCCTGGCAGCATAAACACCACACATGCTGTAGCTGCACATACAACTGCAAAATCTGGGCCATTTCACACACATTTGCTCATTGGGTTGGATAGGCTTGTTGTAAGAGTTATGTAACAACTTTCACTCTGCGTCAGTGTCCATTGGCCCTTTCAGCAAAGCAAAAAACCCTGTGAAAAAGCAAGTGAGCCTCACCTGGATTAGGACCTGCAGCTAGTAAAGAGAGAGGATAGCAGATGCTCAGTAACTGCAGGTATTTCAGAAGGAGTGTTTCTGGAGTATCACAGGCAAAAGTGAAAGGGATTTGGGAAAAACTATATGTATTCGTGTGTAAGTGCTCTTTTCTTAGGCTCGTGAAAAATTAATACCATAAGCATAATAGAAGAGTTTGCTGACTTCTTTAGAAACTAAAGAGGGCTAAAGCTAGAAAGCTAAATGATTGGACTAACACAACAGCAGGAGATAGTTTGCTGACTTTTACTGGGCTAGAGAACAGTAATGGGGGTCATCTGCTGCCTTTGCTTAATCAGAGTGTGGATAATAAAAAAATCTTAAAAAGACTTCTCTTCAACTGAAAGCCTGGGTAAATCTGCAAGGAGACTAGTGGAAATGATGGAATGAGGGGGGGTGTGCACTAGTCTTTGAGTATAATAGAATTCTTCTTCCTATGTTAATCCAGAGTTAAGAAAGTTAAGAAATGTGCAGGGATTCTGGGCATGTGCTATAGGAGTGCCCTCTATCTATTCCCAGGCCTATACCCAGATTTAAATCAGACTCCCTCTGGTCTGAATCTAACAAAACTCTGTACTATGACCCTGCTCTTGGCAGGGGTGATGTGGTGATGGTGCTTTGTGAGGCACCACTGGCCCATGGCTGAACATGGCCAGAAGCAGTGTTTTTTACGGCTTACCTTGTTAGAGCAGCAGGCAGTTTCCCTGCCTGGAGAGATTTACAGGCCAGTCCAATGACCCTAAAGCCCTGTGCTGTGTAGAGCAGGAGCTTGCTTTCAAAGTTCGATGGGACTGTGCAAAAGAGGAAAAGACATTTTATCACAGCATTTTACTGCTTTCTAACAAAAGGAAGCCTTGGAGCAGGGAGGGTTTATGTCCCAGAGGGCTTTTAGACCTAGAGGCTACTGATAGGCCAAGCACATCAAAGAAAGGAGCTGAACTTAATTTTTTTCAATAAGAAAATCTTTGCTTCTCCCTTCTCATTTTGAACTTAAAAGTTCAAAACATACACTGCAAAGACTTACCTTCTTCCAGGGTGTCATGAAGGATCTGTGCTTCTCTAGCTGCCCTCCCAAGGTTTGGAGAAAAAAAAATCAACTTTTTTGAGGGGGGGCAGACCTGTAGACAACTTTTCCAATTATTATTCTGCCAGAGACTGTACACTTTGTACAGGAGATGGTAGTTACTTTTATCTCTTAGCAATCCATCCTTGTTGAGAAGGGCTGTGTGAGAGCTTAGCCTTAGACTTGGAGTACAACAGAGACAGTTTTCAGGCTTTAGTATAAAGTCTTAGACACAGAAATCTCATTTGGACCTTCAATTTCATTGCACCCTCGAAAATCACTTACACATGTGTGTTTCTAGGAAGCATTTATAAATGTTTGTTACCTGTTTCTGCTCTACACAGCATGGCTACTATTTCTGGAGCCCCTTTTACGAAGGCCTGTGGGTCCCCACCAATTTCCTGGGCAATGACAGACATCCTTTGCAAGGCTGAGGAAAATGGAAACTGATGTAAAATGGTAATTCCTTCCACTGGGGCCTAGGAGGAAAGCAAGTGGATTACACACTCTAGCAAGGATTTTAAACTCAGACCGAAGGATTTTAGGCCTGTCCTTTGGGCCATAGAAAGAAGCTAACCATGTATAATGGGCTTATTTGTCACACTTAGACAGAAATGACTGGTACATAAAGATGAGATTAAATTTGTGCAGAAATATTTAGCTTAAGCAGTAGGAAAAGTTCACTGACAATTTTAGCAGACTACTAAATGTGATTTACTGAAAGGAACTTACTAGTCTTGTTTCTTTAGTAAGACTCTGTTAGGTCTTACACTGGTCTTGCAAAGGGAAAATGGTTGTCAGAAAGTGTCCCACCAGTGTATGTCACCACCAAGGGTCTGACATCAGCCACCAGACTCCACTGCATTCCCCACTCAGCTGAGTTTGGGCTGAGTTTCAAGCCACGAGGACAGGCAAATCTCTGAGCTGGACAATCTCTGATCCAGCATCCCCCTGCTTCCTGTGTGAGCTGCAAGCTCCCCCAGGCATCTGTAATCAGAGAGAGCAAGGCAATCTCTCTGTCTCTGCAGGCAGTACAGGAAAGACAAAGTGCGGAAGAGCTCTCTTGGACAGGGACACCTACGCATTCCTGTACTGAAAGGTAACCCTTACACTGGCAGTCTAACTTGATCATGGATGTGAATCTTGCAAACAGCTTACAGTGGTGGCTTTAGGACCAGGTCTAACAACTGTGGCATGTGTGGATCCTGGACCTTCAGTCTGGTGTCCACTGGAATCATCTATCACCTGTGTATTGAAAGACAAAAATATTTCAGACTGCAACACCAGTATAGCTAAAAGGAACCTCAAGGATCCATTTAAAGCTTTTCCTTGCCTCTAAACAAGGTATCTTATTCATTCCTGGGAGGGGTCTGTCTGATGTCAAACTAAAAACTTCCAATAATGGAAAATCCACTGCCTCTCTTGGCAACGAAATAGAAAGCCTCACCAGGTTCAGTAAGACATTGCTGTACTCTTGCACAGCAAACGGGTTATGTCCTCTCACTAATAATAAATCCTTTATTCATTACAACACACTTAAATAAACAAAAATCTTTAGATATAACATAGACTCAATGAGAAAATAATATACAAGAATTTGTATTAATGTAGAAAGCTTTGCTCTTGAAGTACTCCACAAATCATCTGGATTTTTTTATCATCACAACATGATTGTGAGGAACAAAAATATTTTTTGGTGTCAAAGGAAACTCAATTATTCCTGTTTCACAGGAATTATTTAACAGAATTCCTGATTTTTTTTGTAACTTTGATGGGTGTCTGGCTAAACCTGAGATGGCAAGGTGATCTCCCCACTGTTTGCATAACAACAAAGCACAGCTTTACCCAGTTAGTGGCCTCGAACATTTTCACATCCAGTGGGTCTCCTTGGATCTTGCCCTCCCAAACAATTAATGAATGACAAACTGCCAGTGCTTTGAACACTGGGCCCCAAGGCAGGCTGTGGTCTGCAAGGAAACTGTGAATGTCCTGAAAGCTAAAGCAAAAGAAAGCATAAAAGTTACTGTCAGACAACACCAAACAACGTAAGACTAACAGAAAAAAAAATCCTAAATTGGGGGCAGTTAAAGTCCCATCCTGAGGTCAGACCACACACATGTTCCGGGGACTTGTCCTCCCCCATGAACTGCTTTTCATGCACCTATTAAGGCTGGGATACACATGCTCAAAACAAGCGTGTTATGTCCCGTTAGGGAGCCCAATGGGATGGAGAGAGGAACAGATTACTATAAAATATCTTCTTTGAGTCTTATGCAAAGACTCTTGAGTTCTGAAACTGATATAAGTTTGAGCAACTCTGTGCATGCGCATTTCTGGAAATGTAAATGGGCAAAATCAAGGCCACTGAAAGAACAGAGCGTCAATCTTGTGGATGATAGTGACTTCCTGTCATAAAGGATTTGGGTTACACTTTGAAATCTAACCCAGCCTGTCTACTGCAGACTGTCTGCCTGGACATGCTGTGCCAAATGCTGGCGACAGTGGCTGCATCTTTTCATGTGGAGTAAGATCCCTGGGATAAGGCAAACAATTCATTTTCCAGAGGATATGGAAATAAAATTAAAAATCTAAACATGGGGAACTTCAAACTGCTTAAATGTTTAATATTAACTGTCTTTCAGATTTGGTCCTATGTCTAGTAGAAGAATCCAATCACTACCCCACCAAATTTAGATGCCATTGATGTGTCAAGGAGCCTTACCAGTTTCTTTCAGAGGGCAGCAAGCCCCAAAGATCCAGGCCATCTTCTGTTAAGGTGCCAGTCTAAGTTAAAATGTACATTTAAATTAACTTCCCACATGAGAGCTCCAAGAGAATAAAAAGCAAGACTTATTTTAAGAGGTTACTGTCCAGAAAATGCCAGCATGGTGCAGAGCAAAAGGGCTACCAGACAATTCCTAGATTCCAAGAAAAACAAGAATTTGCCAAAGCTTCTGTTCAGACAACAAGACCTGAAGTGCAGAGCATTGGTCATTGTGTTTCTAAAATACAGTAGAAACGCTCAGTCAAACCCCAGCCTCCCACCCCCACCATGGCTCTCATTACCAATGAGGGCATAACCACCACACAGCCATTACTTTGTCAAAGCAGACAAGGTTCAGCTGTCCACATATGTTGATCCTCTGTGGGCTGATGCAAAAGATGCCTTTTTTCTTCAGCCTCTGCTGGGTATAAATGATTCCTGTTGTCAAGGCAGCTGGCAGAGCTGGCGGGACAGCAATAGTGATAACATCCAAAGCCTTCTTCACTACTTCTCCTGTCTCCTCCTGACATAATAACAAGGACAGTTATCAGGAAGAGAGTGGCAAGGAGTGGTGCTTGCACTGCGTGTAGCCCTCTTCATCCTGCCTCTCCTCCACTGCAGGTGCTCCAGGCTGTACTGTTTTCTGCCCATAGTCCCTCATGAGTTCATATCCATAAGAAATTAATAGGCTTGATTTAACCAGAGGCTTTGAAGCCTCATCACTGCTAAAGAGCAGCCCCCAGGCCTTCATTCATTCTCCATGCAAACAAACCTCCAGGCAGAGCTCACAGCCTCCTCCAAAACACTTGTATTCAAACATGCCAGCTAGATCATTGCACCCTCAGTCAAACCCATTTTCCCATGACACAGCACACAGGAATCTGCTGTTTATATGGGCATTCATCCAAATGCCTACAGGCACAGCTCTGGACTTCATGTTAAGGTGGCAGGTGAGACATATGGGATGGTCTGAAAAGGAGGGCAGACTGTATGAGCTAATGATTTCTTCTGACCCTACGTTCTAGGAGTTGTGAAAGAAAATTGCTTTTACCTGCAGGAAGAGACATGGAAGTAACAGTTACATTTGTAAAGGCAATCTATAATTTGGGAGCTTAGAGGTCAGTGTAAAACCGACTGCCAGGATGCTGAGTGTGGGCACCGTTATTCTGGGCAGTTGATATGAATGCTAAAGAATTGAATGGTTTTCAAATTGGGGTCCCAGAACCGAGACATTGCAAGCTAAAGCAAACTTGCAGTTCAGAAAGACTTGCAAACCATCACTGAGATCTACTATTACTACTTCTGAGCTTGGGACTTTAACTATAAATCATGTTGCGTTTGATGTGCTGAATTTCCATCATGTTCTGGTTCTCCCTTCATTGATATTGTCTCAGACCACAGAACACACAATTTTGATAATATTTTGTATCTATTTTATGTTAGAAGGAAGTACTTACCACCCACCTTTAGATAAACACTCACAGAAAAAGAAGAGAAAACATTTAGTACATCCTGTGATTCAATCTTACAAGATTGACAAGACAGTTTCCGCAACTGAGATAACATCAGCATGTATTTCACATATTACAATGGGGAAGTTAAATTAAGAAAAAAAGGAAAAACAGCAAAGCAGACACAAGAATATATTTTTAAACACACTTTCTTTGATATCCTCAGGGGAAATAATCTTCTGAGCCAACTGACTGTAGATTATTCCCCAGGAAAAAATTATTCAAAAACTGAATTAGAGAATCAACCTCACAACTCATGACTTGGACTTTACATTGGCAGATAATTATGATGGCATGAAATGATTTCTTGAAAGTTTCTGAAGAAGTTCTAATCAATTAGGCTTTAAAATTTGCAGAACTACTGTTTACAGTGTATAACTCTTCTCATATTGACCTTGATGCATGAGAATGAGTGAACTATTCTAAAAGGGTTTCAGGTGAACCCTCCAGAGATTTAGAGACCAATATGGCAGGGCCCTAGGTGTACTAATAGCCCTTAATTACCCTCACTAGCCTCACCTCCATCCACATCCTCTGCTCATGGGTTCAGGAGCTCCATTTAAGCTCAGGCCTGGGCCTTCAGTGCCTGTCTGAGCCATGCTGTGGGTATACCCACTTCTGTCACTGTCTCTTGGATGGACAACTTAAGATGTGTGTCACAGCCTTGTCTCTTGTCCTCATCTCCTTCTGCTTCTGACTGATCTCCCTGGATTATTTACCACTTTGCCTTGCCTGGGACTGTTGCTAGGCTGTTACCTGCACCCAGCTCTCCTCACTGCGTTCAGACACCGTGTGATTGTGCTCAATTACTTGTGCTCTGGTCATCCTCGGCTCCTGGCTTGCCTCCCCTACGGAATAGCTGTCTTCTGCTGCTTCCACATACAGTAAGCCTTAGTTCCACATTGAGATGTGGGAGATTCAACTGTCCTGATACAGGACAGTTGCCTTTGCAAAATTATTTCCCCAGAGTTCTCAAGGATATTAAGCTGGGTGATAACTAAGTGTAGGTTATTTCCCTTCCACCACCCCGCCCCGCCCAGATGACTATACAAAGATATGAGAGAAAAAGACAGAAGACAACAGGGAGTTCTTTGTAATGTCAGTAATTTTCAATGATCTCTGTTTACACTTGTACTGCTCAGGGCTCTGTAACACGGAAGAAAGGCGGCCAAAGGAGTGGCAAATGATCTCTAAGTCAAAACTAGTACAGGAAGCATCAAACAGAAAGCAGCTATTTGCTACTTCTCTAAAACAAAACCTACAGTGCCTTCAGTGATTCAAACAGCAACTCTTAAAACATTTTTGCGCAGTACATAATGCAACTGTGGGAATCATTGCCACAGGTGCTGTCTAGTCCAAGACTTAGATGAATTCATAAATAGATTAAACCACACTCTAGGAGATTTTCAGTGACTGTTACAGCTAGAGGATCCAAATACAAAAGACAGCTTTCTGAACTCTTAAACCTTTCTCTTCAAGAAGTTAGAAGACTGTATCAGGGACAAATGGTTCTATACCTGCCCTACTTCCTACCATTTAACATAAGCATTTGACACCAGTTACTCTCAGAGAGAGTAGACAGGGATAGATGGGTCTTTGATCTAAACTGAAGTTTTAGGAAAGCTGCCTTTCACAATAACACATCTGCCTCTGTCCCACTTAACTCATGACTCACTTGTGCTTTTTCTAGGAATGTACAAAAAACTGCCACAAAAACCCTGTAAAAGGTTCTTACAGGGTGCTGAGCTGCAGATAACACATGCAGGGCTTGCATAGGATTTTCCAAGACCTCAGAAAAAATTATTGTTGGGCAGCAGTAGGTTTGGCATCTTGGAATTGAATGTATGACAGTTTGTGTACTGTTACCAATTCAACTGCATTGTAAAATGCACTCATGTACTAAGGTAAAAAGGAGAGTGACAAGGACTATGTTACTATATATAAATGTTTATGAAGTCACTCCAGTTTCAAATCTCTTAGATGTGACCATTTCTCCTGCATTTAGTAACTCACCCCATTAAGTGCAAATACACACACTGTGTAGATCATTCCAATGGCTGCAAATGCTATGAGGCACATCAGGAACCGGAGGGCATCTCTGTACAGCTTGAAGTTCATGGGTTTAGGGTAGAGAATGGACCTGACCAGATCACCCTTGGCTGTGTTGAAACCTGGAAAGACAAATTAAAATAATTTCAAGGGGAAAATATTTCAAAAAATTCTCTGCAAAGAATGGAGGGGTTCAAAATTATTCATAATTTCTGCAAGTTATGAAAGAAGGCCCAGGTGTTTCATTTTAGTGTATGTGACCTTATCTGCAGAATATTGAAAAGAGATATTCTTGTCTTAGGGGGAAGGATTTTTTCAATGTCTCAGAAGCAAAGCAAAATTCTGCTTCATAATTATGTGCTGGCAGTTTTTGTAGAAGTTATGCCAAGCAAACAGAAACAATGCATAATAACTTAGCCCAGCCCAGGATGATGATTCTCCATCTGAGTGATGTGAATATGGATTAGTACCTTTAACTTAATGGGATTTGATACATTGTCAGACTGTTCCAGTGAGAAAAATCATGGAAGGAAAAGTGAACTCAAGTGTTGACTGACCAGTCCGCAGCACCACAGCTTTAACTACTCCTCTGTCATCTGCCTTGGTCTGGATGACCTCTGTTCCACAGAAAAGGACATGTTTTTTGTAGTCCTCTGCACAATACACTCTCCAGGGCTTGAAGTTATCAGCTCGAGGTAGGTGGGTCTTTGTTACTGGAATACTTTCTCCTAGGGAAGATTAGCTCAGATGAAAAAAAAACTGCAGTACACTTAATAACAGCCTGCTGACTTCCAAATAAGTACCTAGACATCTAGGTAAGCTAAAGGTGTTTGCTAGAGAAACCAGTTTACAGAAATTGTACTTTTATATTTTGACTCCTTCAGAATGAAAAGAGCTTAAAGCCTAGCAAACAAACAGACTGCCAGAGAAGAGTTTTCCTTTGCATCCGTACAGCAGCTTCATATAAATCTGAGAACTGAAAGCAGTCCAAGGACTCCAAACCCTGGCTGTAGACATAGAGACTTGAAAAGAGGCCAGAACGGGTGTTGCATGACTACCCTTGATGGCCACAAGTTGTCTACCTAATTTGAACCTCATGTGCAGGTCGCTACGCTATTCCCTCAAGCAGATGGGAACATGATATCTCTATTCTCCCCCCCTAGTAAAAAGCAGGGCCTTTAGCTCAATGCTTGACAGGTGACAAATACCCTATTTATTTCAAAAGAAGAAATATTTTGTGACACCTGAAGTTTTCTAAATGGAAGGTGTTTCTGGAATATCCCATTTATATGAAATTTCAGAACTGTCAGTTTCAATTCGATTCAGACCAAGACCAAATTTAAAGAAAAGAAATAGAACTATGACCTCCTCCTGCACCAAAAATCGTGCTTTCCAGTGACCTCTCCCACCTGGTGTGTCCTCCACTGCTAGCACAGGAATGTGGGGCCAAGTGTCTGGAGGGCTAGACAGACACTCCACAGGCTGGAGATGTTGCAGTGATGAGACATTCAGTGAGTGACAGAAACCACAATATCCAGAGTGGACTGTGGGCCCTGTGTAGGAACAACTTTGCTTCATATCCATTGCTTCTTCTCCTGACCTGCTCCCTCCTCTTCACTGTCCACTCTTTCCCTTCTAATGAGATCACCTCTTCCTAAATGCTGCATGCCAGGAAGGTAGAAAAGCATAAATTGCCCTTCCTAAAGTCCACATTGTCTATTTAGACAATTAACAACAATTCAGTCACTATTATAGCAAACACCCAAAATAACCCCCTTCTAGACCAGCTATGGACTGTCTCACAGTCAGGGATGTACATGATGACACCGTCTGTCCTGTGTGCCTGGCTGAAGCCATGGGGCAATGATGGGTGTTCAGATGGCAAACCTGGGAGAGATGAGCTGTACCTGTCAGCATGCTTTCATTTACAGTGCACTGCCCACTGACCAGGATGGCATCACAAGGCAAAAGGGTTTTGCCTTCTTTCAAAACCAGCATATCTCCAGGAACAAGATGGTGTGATTCCACCTCTTGGAAACCTGAAAGTGACAAGTAATGCAAACTTTGTGCTTCATATATTTCTCTGTAGCAAGGGGAAAAGAATACAAGGAACTACTTGCTGAATAGAATTCTTTATAATGGCTGATAAACAAAGGACCTAAGTTTGCAACCTATAATATTTAAGAAAAGCCTAGGCATCAGTTCCAGCTGTAGAATTCCTCCTTTTCTACCCAGGAGCCCAACCAATGGTTACTGTTCCAATGCACTGACCTAACCAAAGGACCTTGGATCTACACTTCTTAAATTGACTTAATCTCTTTGTGTTGTGCTCTAGATACCTTGACAACGAACAGACTTTGCACAGAGCAATTAGGTGGACTCACAGCCATTTAATGGGTATGTTGTTGGCTATGTCAGCACTGCTTTAAGAAAAATTAATTAGTTTTCCTGACAATTTTCTGCTAAGGCTGCACTCAATTATTAACATGTTTGATGTGCCACAACATATTCCTAAGTCAAAATAACTCTATGTGCAGAAGTGAGTTAACTGAGCTGAGAAACAGAAGAGGAAAACCGCTTTAGAATGAATTTGTTACTATACATGCTTGGGTTTGATATAAATTGCTATAGAAACAAAACACATTGAAAAAAGAAGCATAGAGGAGTCACCTTCCTTATTTCTGCAGACAGTGACTGTGATGTTGTTATGAGCCTCAACCAGTCTGTGCAGTTTAATGGATTGCTATAAATTAAAAAAGAACACACAAAAGTGTTACATCTTACTTACATGATGCAATTTGTCCACTAAGAATTATTTCCTTTTGTTATTTGTGGTTATGAGAGCCTTCAGAAACTGAGTTCCAGCTCTACCAGGAACTATAAAACCACAGAGAGAAAGAAATTCCGCACCCTAATTATGAAGAGCATAACAAAATGTTACAAAGTGAAGCACTGGAATGGGGAAGGGAGGATGTGGGTAAGGTAACACACAGAGATTATGATGACTAGGAGGCCAGGCCATGGCACCTGCTACCACACAATGTCACAAGACTAAACCTCTGAGTAAGTCTCACAGCACTGTGTGCATGTTGTAACATGCTGGCCTTTCCCAGACATTAGAAGTAAATCTTCCTTGTGGAAAAAGGTGAGGTGTCTCACCTGTCTAAGATCGTATACAGTCAAAAATATTGAGAGGAGAGACATGATTATGATGGCAGTGGCATACTCCATGTAATCTTCAGCAAACCACAGACACACACTGAACAGCTGGAACACGTAAAATGGATTTAGGACCTGTTTGGAGAGACAGCAATAGTAAAGAGCTGGCCACATTTAAATGGCCCCAATATATCTAGACAGTCCAGAAAAGGTCTGGAATAAGAGACATTAAGTATTGTGATTCCTGACCCCTTTGTAAGTTTTTTAGCAGTTACTTTAGTCTAATCAGATTGGACCATCTTCACCTGACAGAAGGGCCAAATAATCTGGGCGGATAGGATGTTATTCAGGATGTGAATGACTGAGCCCAATCCTTGTTTTGTTCGCTTCTTACAAGAAACATAACAAAGGTGAGAGAAGAGCAGGTTGTGCTGTGAGCATGGAGCTCACATACCATAGGCACACCTCCACAAACACCCTGTTTAGGCCACATATAGGCTGTTCCTCTCTGAAAAAGATATTGCTGCCGTGAGTGGTGCTGTGCCCAGAGGCACGAGCTCATTGGATCTGTCTGCAGCTGCAGGTGTGTACCAGGTACTGCTGTTCACTTAATCTCTGCTGATTAAGAGACAGCCCTTCTCTGGAAGGTTTGATTTCCAGTGCAGCTTGGAAACCTTTAATGGCCCTCAGAAGGCAAATAGAATGAGCTCCCAGGACACAAATACATAGAAATACCAAGCAGACACACAGGCATGGGGATGAAGGATAGGGAACAATGGAGAATGAATGAATTTATGATGATTTCATGGAACAGCTTTCAACAGGATTTGAAAAAGAAGTGTGCTTGAAGAGTGAGTAGTGGGAAGTTAAATCAGATATAGAATCAATTATATGCACACTTGGCCTCCCCAAGCAGCTCAGAATAAAAGCAACAGAAGTACTTAACCTCTTTGATGAGTAGTTTCCAAATAGGGATCACTGGAACATCAATAGTGTTTGGCCCACATATAACTCTCCTGTATGGGATAAAGGTACATCACTCACAGATAAAATAGTGACAATGTCACTCACTCAAGAAACGGCAGATTTCACTAGTCCTGAGAGCTTCTATTGATCCCAGCTTAAAGGCTGGAAGGATCTTTCTTCAAGAAAAAAAATTAAATGTCTCTACAGTGCTTATGTCAGAAAAGATGACTGTACCAGTGACATTTACTTACACGGACAAGAGGTGTAACACAACCTTTTAGGCAAATGTTTCCATCATGCAAAAATTACTTTGAAACACCATAAACAAAGGAATTCTGCATCTAAAACTAAATGATCCAAACCCAAATAATTTTGCAAAGTTAAGGGTGATTGGAATGTAAGATTTGACATGAGC
Organism: Lycocorax pyrrhopterus obiensis; assembly: GCA_014706295.1. Classification (NCBI taxonomy): domain Eukaryota; kingdom Metazoa; phylum Chordata; class Aves; order Passeriformes; family Paradisaeidae; genus Lycocorax; species Lycocorax pyrrhopterus. The sequence goes on along the minus strand of JACSVZ010000016.1, from coordinate 14,192,292 downwards.
TAAGGTCAGGAGCTGGATTTTCAGCATTCAATCAACTGAAAATTATTTCTCTATTTAGCAGTTTCATGAATACATATTCTGTAACTTGCTGAATGATACAGTAGTTTATGAGAATAAGTTCAATGACCAGAACTAGTCGATTTGGAGCCCCAATGAAGAAGCAAACACAGAACTTATCTGCACTCTTTCACTGAGACTTTCTCTTACTCCAAATAAGAACTGCTTAAATTTAGTTACAGGACATAGTTATTTTCTGATTGAGAACAATAACAGTGATGAATACTGAGACATTTCAAAAACTTTGACAAGGAATATGCAACATCCTCTAGCCCTTTTCATTCAATATTTCCATGCACAGCTGTTTCATCTAAAATGATGTGCATATTAATAAATACACAAGAAACTCCTGGGAAGTGCACCAACAGCAGTGAATTTACATCTCTTTGAAATCCATATGTTGAGTACTCATGTTTTAAAATGTGTACCTGACATTCTGTTCATTGCAGGTGAGACCAGAACCAAATTTATCATGTATAGCTGAGCAAGTGTGGTGGTCTTCTAGGACTCTAAAATAGAAAAGGAGTGTTTTCCTTAGGACATTATTTGCAAAGAAGCTTGACTTCCTCAGAGACTTGTACAACCAGTGCCGTGAACTCACCCAACTTTCTGGAACTGTTTTGCATAGATATTCCAGACATAGCGGATTTTTTGTACTTGGATAGTTTTCACCTGCAAAACAAAACAGGGATAACAATACATGCAACACAGCAAACAAAAATACTCCCAGCCTTGCTCACAGAGCTCAGCTAGGCATCCTCACTGGGGTCAAGTACAGATAAAGGAAATTATATGGAGGCAAGGAGGGAGAGAAGACAGGATTGCATACACTGACTCCCTAGTTGAATTATAGGTTGGGATCCCCACCTCAGTGCAGTTTCCAGTAAACTTTACAGATCTTTAGGTCAAGCAAGTACAAAGCAGTGTTCTTTGTGAAGAAAGGAATAATCTTCACTCTGATTTCACAGAATGAAGGTAAGAGATCACTGATGCCATGGCGAGTACACAGGCAGCTGGAAAAGCCTGTCTTCAGCCAACAGCTCCCTTGTCTTCTGTCTGGCTTTGGGGAAAGCAGAGGGCTTTGGGCCATTTCCAAGCATGGTGCTGAGTCCTTTAGCTGAACAGATGTGCCAACAGACAAGAAAGGCCATCCCAGGACACTGAGTCACTGCTAATGCTAAGCCCTTGCAGAGCAGTTATCCATTAGGAACACACACTGTCATTTGCAACTTGCAAGAGGAGTCTGTCCTGTCCTGCGCAAGAATAACGAAGCCTATTAGAGATAATGGCACTTCCTATCAGCTGGCAGAAGGCAGGGCTATACACCTGTACACATGAGTGATAAAGAAATCAGCTCCAGGGAACTCTCCCTACCCAGCACAATAAGCATTATTATAGGCCAATGAAATCTAGACTCAACTCATCCACTGACTCAAAATGGAGCTATAACCACAGTCATTAACTTAACAAGAGGTCTGGAGTTAGGATTTCATGCAATAGGAGCTGCAATATCTGCAATGATGAAAACTGGAGTGGGAAGCGAGGGACCCAGCTCCCCGTCACAAGAGGTCCTTGGACAGCTCTTGGGCACTACACAAAACTCTGTGGACTTAGGTAGCTTAAATGGCAAAAACACTTTATAATTGTTTTATAAGTAGAGGCTTTTGAATTGCTAGGGAAGGATTAAACTGTTTCCTCTTTGCTGCTTTGAAATCTGGTCATTTCTATCTAGATGTGTTGATTGATATGAAAGTGGTGTTCAAAGGGCCTCTTATTTGAGGCCGTATTTGGCTTTTTTATGTTACTAATTTGATCCTCTAAAGAATGTCACAGACCAGTCTCCACTTTCTTCATATTGTGCCAGTTGATTAAACTAGTTGGCACTAAACTTTCCTATGTTCATTAATATATGTCCACAGCACTATTAGCAACAGCTTTGCTCAGCTAAAGTTAGGTTTATAATGAAAATATTTACTAAAACTTGTTGTAGTAAATAAAATAAAAAGAAATGCTAGTAAGTTAGAAATTTATTTCCTGAAAGGGAAAATAGCTCTTTTCTGGATTCCCCAGTGCAGTGCTCTAGTATCTATAATCAAGAGCCAGACATTAGCAAATGTATCATTTTGCATTCCTATTGCTCACACAAACTTAACATGTAATGCTAAGCAAGGCATATAACTGAACAGTCTGGTGCTTGTTCTAGACACGGGATAATTACATTTACTCAGCTCATGAGGGACATTGAGATCTGCTTGGATCAATCATTTGTCTACCTTTTCCCCAGTGTCTCACTGGGATCTCAAATCTATGGAAATGGCAGAGACCAGGATACGTTTTTGCAAGAACAGCTGACAGTGATTCCTGTTAACCTGACTCCAGCAAATGTACTTCGAAGCACAAATTGGTGCATACAAAGGCAAGGAAGCAAAATGCGTTGATGAAACATTTCTGGAAATACTGATGTAGCTCAGGCACTTTTCTGTTCTATTCCCCATCAGCTGCATTCATCCCTGTTTTCATGTTACTGGGACAGCTGTATTTGCTTCTGCACAGTCTCCTTTCAGACACATAGTCACCCCTAAATTCCCTGATTCCTATGCCAGAAATTATTTTTTTATTTGGAACTCTGATTCTTCACTGCCAACCCCAGTCTCCTGGAGCCCTTCTACTTAAAACATAGGTTTTCTCTCAGAAATAATGAGAATTCTCTTTTCATAACCCCCCTCAGAATATGAGAGGATTTTTACAGAGGCAAGTACAGTTGAGTACAGTTCTCTTCTTTTTCCACAGCTCACTGTGTTCCTCAAGCTGCAAGATTCTTAGCTGGATATGTTTCACAGCTCACTTTCACTCCATGAAGCATGGCTGAGATTTGCCATCATCTCCCAGATGCTGCAGGGAACACTTTACTTACTTGCAAACTTGGCTTCATTATGGCTTTGCTGAAGATTGAGTCTTCCTCAGCAGCTGGATAATCTGATCTACTTTTGATAAATGCAGACACAGAGATCCATGTCACAGTCTTACGAGAATAAATCCGAAAATCATCCTAAGTGAGTATAGAAGAGAAGTATCACAATTTGCCCCAAACCCAGACTAAACTCACTTTCACCTTGGAGTTAATGATTACAGTAGCCTTTCTAGAGCACTGCTCTGCCTTTTTTTAAGGATTAACCAACAGAAGCCTCCCAACACTTGTGACTGAGAGAAAATCATTAGAACAGGAACAGAAGCACCATCCTGTAAAAATGTGAGTACTGCAAATACTTCAGTGACCACAGGTCTGGTGTTTGGCTGATAAGGATGGAATGTGAACACCCAGGTCAAGACCTAGGACAGGCAAACAGCACAGGACAATCTGAGATGCGGTGACCGTACAGTAAAGGGAAGATCAAAAGGAACAGAGCGCTCTGCTGCAAAATGGATGTTTAGTGCCAGTACCTTTACACAGCCACTCCTGAGTTAACACTTCATTGGAAGAAGTGTGCCAGCACCGTGCCTTCCTTATGGCACCTTAGACAAGCTTTCACCACAAACTGAGTTCGTGACCTTCCTATTTTTTGTAAAGCAAATTGAACACTAGAACTGCTTGATAACAAGTGTTGGTAGTACAGTCTGAGAGGTTAGAGCAACTACTGTAGTAAGTGGCCTCAGGCTAAGTTTCAGTCCCAAACACTGAACTACAGGCATTAAAGTCAACTATGAGACTGACTTACATTCTGTGTGGGAGCAGTTTTGCAGTTATGAAACTTCAATTGGAAAAGGGAACAGTAAAAAAGATTTCTGTACCAAATATGAGTCCTTTGGAATAATTTAAGTGTTAAGAAAAAGAACTTTAATAATGTTTATATATCTTATTTATTTGCCCGCTTTTCTTCTTAAACTGGTCTTTTGAGTAGAATAATGTTTATTTTCTGATATTTATCTTTAATTTAGATATCAGAATGAGTAGACATTGGGATGCAGATTGAGATGGGAAACTGAATAACACAGGTGTTCATTATTCAAACTAAAGTGAATCAAAATTCAATAACAAAAGTGAGTTAATAGGCTCTTATATTGCAATTGCAGAGATGATGACGACTTAAGAATTAAGGTTTTATGTGAAGCAAAAGATAATTCCGAGGATCAGGCTGATGAGATTACTTGTATCCTCATTAGCAGTAGCCATCACATTTGAGAACTGATATAATCAGAATGTGTCAAAACAAAACAAAACTGTCATTTTAACACAAAGAATCATGAAGGAAATCTGAAATTTTCAAACACCCAGAGCATACTTTGAGAAAGCTTCCTGATAACAAGAACGTACAATATGATTCAATTCCTGTTTAATTACACAAAGGGTCATTTTAAAACTCATTTATTTGAAAAGTGCTTGGCATGCCACATCTTTTTAAAATTACACACAAGAATAGGTAATTAAAAATTGAATTGAAGATTAAAAAGGGATATTAACCCTAATATGATCTTTTTAAAAAAAGAAAAAGCATACCCCTAGACGATTAGAATGCAGATTGTTTCATTATAAAGTATTCAACAGGCAGATCTGTGATTTTCAAAACCTGGGATTTTAACTGCATGCTCCTCTGCTCCTTTAAGAAGGCAGCTCAAACACAGAGGCAGCAAGTGATCCATTTTGCAATTTCAAATGTTGAAAATGCCATTGTTCAGGAATCTTTGAAGCAGAACAAATCAAATTTCTGGAAGTAAACCAACCCTGCCAGCTCCTAGAGTATTCAGGCTCAGCTGGGATTCAGAACCAAGTCTCAGTTTGCTTCTCTTACTGTTGCAGTAGCTTCCACGAAATAAAACCAGGGTTTGCATATGTTGCAGTGCGTCGGTTCAGTCCTCAACAGATAGAGACCTGTATTAGGAAACTACTAGCAAAACATACCAGCTCTGAAAGCATTAACTGCAGGATTGCAAGCTTATTGGACATGGGGAAGGGCTGATGGAAAATGGAAATATAGAGCCATGAAAACAAGCAGTGTAAGCTTGCCCTCTTCTCCGTACTGATCCCTCATGACACACTTGGACGCTGCTGGGGACAGTGCTAGACAAATCTTTAATTTGGCCCATCAGATAAATTTTGGCAGAGAGGGACATCTTCACCAGAACAGCCCAGCGAGGGAAAAAGAATCTGCTGGATCCTGCCAAACAGATGCTTTCGAATCTGAGCACAAGGCTACAATGTAGAAAGCACAGGGATGGTAGAAGGGAGGAGGAAGGACTGGGAACAAATGAGTCTTGAAACCACAGATACTATGGGTTTTATCACCCCAGTGTCTTTCATCTTGTCTGATCAGCTCTTACCCTCCATTCCCATCTTCATCATACACGTAATTTGTGGAATACTTGGAAGTTCTTTAGATCAACAATGGTACACATAAGATATTATTGCAGGAAACCAGCAATGTAAGAGATTTCAGCTAACTGGATACCTTACAGTTAACTCACCTTCCAAATAGCTACATACTAGGGACTAATTTAAAGTAGGCACCTACTGTTGTTCTAAGCAGAACAATATCCGCTTCTTCCAGGCTGCATCGGATGCAGTTTACCCACACATCCCACTCTGGCTTCCAGTAAAACAGCAGCTTCAGAGCCCCACAGGACAAGATGTATCCAGCAATGCAAAAGGCCTTTCGGCAGCCTTGAGTTTTGTAGCCAAATATGTCCTGTACAGCAAAGAGAAGGGGAAAATCATTACTCTTTCTCCTAAAGAAATGCCTGGAATACTATACCTTCCTGTCATTCACTGCTATCCCATAGGTACTGTTGGGTATGGTACTGTGAAAAACAAGCCATAGAACTTGTATTTGGCTGCTTTATGTGTCTTAAACATGATGACCAAAAATTTGCATCTTGAACAGAACTTTTCATCCACCTTCACAAAATCCAGATTGCTGTAGCCTGACCACTGTTTTTATGTAGCTGTGAAACCTGGCATGAGACACTGTTTTGTGTGTGCATGAGCAGGAATGATAACAAAATATTGAGGTTCAAACCCTTATTCCAAGTCAAGAATGCAGATTTGACAGTCAGCTTTTTCAAGGTCCCTGGGTCAGACAGCTGAAGAGCTTAAGTACATCTGCACCAGGGGATGGTGAGTGGTCAGTGCAGAGCTGCTGCATTAGAAGGGCTGCTCCCTGCCCTAGCAGTGATCTGCACTAATGTCCCTACACTTCAGAGACTCGGCCAGTGTCTCTGCTTGGTGCTGCAAGAGACGCTGTGTGCCTGCACCAGCTGGAGCTGCTGTGCACAACTTGGCACAGACACAGCTTTTGTAGCTGTAACCATCTTCCATGACAGCTCCAGTATGGGGATTTTGGAGCTTACTAATGTGCCATTGGCCTAACATGATGATGATGATGATGATGATGATGATGATGATGATAATAATAATAATAATAATAATAATAATAATAATAATAACAACAACTGTTAGTAAGAACATCTAATGAACACTTGCAGAATGCTTTACATGTTCAGAGGGCCAAAGGAAGCTACTCATTTTGGTTGTATGAGTAAGTATTTTTATTCCATTTTTAAAGCTGGGGAAATTGTTACAGTGAGGCAAGGTGACTTGCCCAAAACATCAAAGAGATGTCTGTCAGCATTGCATTTTAAGAGCTGCAGGTCTTGGTACCGTGGCCAAATTTCCTCTCAGTACTGCTAGCAAGGACTTAGTAAATGTGAAATGAAATGTATACAGTGAATTTATAGGGGAGATGGGAGATTCCATGGCTGCAACCACATCAGGTGACCAGGAGAATTTGCTAACATAAGAGTTAAGGTTCCTCAATTCCTTCTTCCGAGTATATCTGCAGCACCTGTGCAATCTGCTTCTGAGGATCAGATATCTGCAGCCACAGATATTGCAAGATCCATTTATAAGGTGAGAAGAAAAGGCAATGTAATTGTAAGGATGACTAATGCATAATTCCTGGTTCTGTGCTGGTGTCTTTGCTTGTTATGTGAAATGCAGGCCCTGCCCAGTGGTTCCACATGCTGCCTCGGCACACCTGCTCTGTGGCATTCTCCAAAAGACAGACTCTGTCATCCTAAGCAATCTCCACGAGGTTTCTAAAGGGAAGAAGTTGGCAACTGTGAGGAAAAAGTATGGTAAACAACACAGGGAAGTGTTGCACTGCACAGGACCTGGTCATACCACCCGTGAGATGCACACACAGCATTTTCAAAGGCTTCTATAATCTCTGAGCAGACCAAGAGAATAAGGCAACTCTGCAGCAGATATAAGGAAGCCTAAGGAGGGCAGCAGACAGGCAAGGTTGCTAGGAGGTAGTTGGCGTGGCAGTCATGTGCAATTAATATTCACATGCTCCTATAAACAAGTACAGGGTCTCCATTCAACTCTCTCTAGTTGTAACCTTAACAAAAAGGTTAAAGAAATCGTGTCAGCACCAGCACACAGAACAGTACATAGGTCAATGTGAACTTACTCTTCACAGCAATTGCTTACTAGCAAGATGCAGATGCTCAGACCCAGACTTCACAGCCTGTCAGCAAGGCAAAGGATCTCCCAAGGAGACAGAGATGCCTAAGGGAAGAACTGTTAAAAAACCACACCTTCGGACTTCCTCCAGTATATGGCTGGACCTGGAATAACTGGAATAATATTTTCAAATTGGGATGTGTCGCACTTGGACATGAAAGAACTACGCAGACACCTTGTCAGGAGAGAAGCAAGAAAAAAGAGAGGGTCAGAGACCCCGAGCTTTATTATATATGTTCTTAAAAACTACCGTGGATTGGAGGGAGAAATTACCAACCCTCAATCACACTGGTTAAAGGAAAAGTCTATCAAACGTCTCCGCCTAGGAGAATGGAATGAAAAACAATAAAGTACGGTTAACAAAACATGGCTATGTTTACAGAAAGTGCGTGAGAAACTGTTACAGAAAATGAAAACATCGAAGAACTGCAAACTCAGGACAACAGGGTTGGGCATGAATATCAGGGTGGGGAAGAACAGGATTGCTGCCATGTGCATCTTGCTTCTGCTCATGAATCACTCCTTTAAGATTCAGTTTTTGTGTCTTACACCCAATGTCTGAGAAGTCAGGAAGGCTGTAGCGAATGGAATTAAGAGGGGAGAGAGTGGGTGCTCTGCATGTGATTGGCAGTCATTTGGGAACATCTTCTGTTGGCAGTATTCTTCTCCACTGAAATGTTCAATTATTTCCCAAGCTTGATACAACAACATAACCAGAGAACTAGAGCAAACTCTGTATTTCTCTGTATTTTTGCCTAGGAAACCATGCACCAATATATGAAAAAAAATATCTTGAGTCCGCCTATGCCAACATATGTTTTAAGGTCTTTTTTTCCAGAGTAGTTTCAACTCAAAAAGTTATTTGAATCCATAGATTCCAAGATTCTCCCCAAAACCAAGCATGCATCAGTATTCCTCATCTGGAAAAACAGAAGAGAGGCAAACAAGGAAAACAGCTCATCTTGGAAAAATAGACCATGCTCTTTAAGATATCCATTAATGCTGTGTGCTGGATCTTGCTGCTTCTCACAAGGGACTTGCCTGAGACAGACAGAGAGACAGATAGATAGAGAGATACCATTGAGCTGTTCTGACCCTTCAAGGGCATGATTTGCCACATGAACAGAGATGTTGGTTCAGGTTTGTTGGTTCATCTCTTGATAAGTGTGACATTTCTGAATACAGCTGTTCAGGAGTTGTACAAGGAGTAAGCTGGGAAAGAATAAACATCAGATGTTAATGCATTTGAATGTCCATGAAGGATTCTATTGCCAAAGCAAATCATTTCCCATGGTTTGGAAATGTCTGGACCAGGTTACCTGGGCCACATCACTGAGAAGTAAAACTAGGCAAGGAAATAGACTGAGCTCCAAACTTGATTTGTGCCAAAGTTCGCTGAGCCGGAACTTTTCAGTGCTTAACTTCAGTACAGAATGTTCTGTTAGGTTGAGGAGTTTTTTCTCACCCTGTGCTTCCAGCTGGAAGGATTATAGCAATGAATGCTGCATTCATAAAAAAAAATTAATACATGAATAACTCCTTGTTGAAGCAGAAACTTCTCACTTGTCAGATAAGTTGAAATTAAATTCTTTAGAAGAATTCTCAAAACTATTATCTTCCATAAAAAAGGTGAATATTAGACCCAAAACAGAGGTATCCACAATGCAGAAGAAGAACTGAGGAACACGCACATACATGATGCAGGTTTATTTAGCCACATGAACAACTTACAGTAATTAGGGTTTAGAAATTCTTGAAGCTTATTCAGGACTCACTCGGCCTCTGCTACAAAGATCTCCAAGCAAATGCATGTCCACTATGGCAAACAATACTTTCAAGGCTGGCAGAAGTCCTCGTGTTGATGTCACCAGTAAGAGCATGCCCAACAGGTTAGTTTTATGTTGTTAAGGAAATAACTTTTGCTGTGTTTCATTTTGTTGTGCTGGTGCAGACATGCTTCTTTTGAAGAGGGGTCCGATGAATACAGATTTGCACTTTGACAACTTTTCTAATGCATGAACAGGTTTTTAGAGTTCAATGATGCATTTGGCATATAAAACATTTCATAGTCAAATAATCTGGGTTCTTGAGTGCACCAGACTAAGAGATGGTGGAAAATAAAGCAAAGATTAACTATCTGTAAGACTCCAAGGGGCTTCTCATTATCTCATAGGAGGTAACACCATCTACAAAATAGGCTGGTATACAGAGTTCATCTCACCTCTGTAGAATAACTTTTAATAAATTGTAATGTATTGTAAAATTTGTTTCCTCATCTGTTAACGTCCCTTTTCTCTTGAGACTCGCAACAGTCAGAGAAGTGACTGTAACAAAATGGTTTGACTTGTGAGTGAAGGGTCTAAGAAGGGGCCTGGATTATTGGATAGAAAAAGCTGCCAAACCTGCTCAGTTGACAAGAAAGGTTCTTAGCTGCTTTTACAATCACACAAAGCCAGCATTCAAGGGCTTATCACTCTAGAGTCCAGCAAGTATTTGTTACTTATGTTTAAAAGAAAAATTGCGTCTAACTGCCAGGTCATTTGCACAGCAGAATTTAAATGCAAAAGTCAAACAAATCCAGGCACCTTTTTCTTTGGTGAAAACAAAGCCTGTAGCTACCATAAGGAAGCCTAAACAGTGGCTCTGAATTATCATATTTCTGGCAACCCCAACACCAGGTACCCTTTTATGAACAACCTGTTGCTATAACAACAGATAATAGGATTAGACTTGAAAGACTGACTAAGATCCACAAGGAATTTAATAACTGAATCTTATTCTTACCAACCAGAACCTGTTTCATCAGAGGTTTGTTCCTGTTCTCTCTGAAACCAGTAGCAACATTCACTCTTGTTCCATTAGCAACAAGATCGTACCTTTCAGATTTTATTTCAATTTTAAAAGTTATATTTTTCAAATTAAAAGTATATAAAATTCCTGTATCAGATTCCCTTCAGAATTGTGGCATCTCAAAGGAGGCAGACAGCTGCCAAGATGCAGCGGTAAACTGGGGTTCACCAGCTGACTGACTGCAGTTCTCCCATTCCTTCAGCCACAAGCAATGGGGGAACACATGCTGAAGACAGGCTTCTGGCAAATCTTCCCCAAAGCAGTAGCCTGTCAAAGTCTATCAAAATCTTTTGCACTGCAAGACTTAAGCTTCACACTTTAGGTTTTGTGCAAAGGTAATGATTATTCCCAAGCTGTGCAGAGAAGAGCATCAAATTGGCAGAGGGCATAAAGCTGTGTTTTTTCTTCCTATTCCACAGTAAATGTACTCTTCAAAAATGTCTTCAAGCAGATTTTTCTGAAGGGAAGCATACTGTTAGCCCTCTCTTGAGGCAAGCTGCTGTGTCCGGAGTTCTCTCACACTACTAAGATCTTTCTGGTACTACAAATGATTATGGAGAGATTATCTCATGCTCTGAATATACTTTGCTAAGTTTTAGCTGTGTAGCAGAAGAGTGAACTTTCATTCAAGCAAATGTTCTGCAGCAATGTAAAGTAATCCCGAAGACATAAACAAGGATATACAGGTATACAGGTTAGATTTCCTAAATCAGAGTGATTACTCTTAAATCCAGGACTATCTAGCACCTCAACTGTACCAAGCAATGGAAATACAGAAGAAAACTGCAAAGCATTTCTTCTCAATAGATCTCCCCAACCTTTTTCAGCAAATTGGACAGCTGGTTCAACACAGGGAAGCATTACAGATCCAGAGTTCAAATGAATTACTTGCATGCTTTCAGATTACTTGAACTATTCCACTCTGGAAGAACTGGCACTTGCACAATGTCAACTGTTAAATTATTAGACCAAGTGATCTGATCTTGTTTGAGAAATCAAGAACTGCTTGTTAATAATTTTTCATGTAGATTAAACTGACTATTGAAAACTACATCAAAAAATATTTTTCGTGGCTTTGAATTTAAAAAAAGATGCTGCAGGGTCATGGAGATATTATGTACTGCTGCCAGTCATTGTGGTTGCCAGTAATTTAAATACGCTATTTTAACAAAGAAAGAACCTCTGCATATAATTCTCTTTACCTCATGTATTCTTCTTCACTCCTCTACTTAAATAGAGCCTTCTTTGTCTCTTTCTTCACAACTACTCTCATTTACATATTACTTTCTTTTTTTCTTTCACACAAATACACACATTAGCTGTTCTCTTTTTCTATACACACATTGCTTTTTTTTCTCATCCTCTTACAGTACCTCATACATCCTCATGAGTATCTTCCTCTATCTCATACTCATACTCATACTCATACTCATACTCATACTCTTTTCCTCTCTTACATAAATGTAACAAACATACATGCATTCCTGCCTAATTTAGCATAATTTGGCTATAGTTTTAATTGCATTTACTACTCAAGTGCTTCACAAGTCTTTTTTCTTTGACTTCCATTTGGGAACCCCAGGTGAATGAGCACTGATCATGCTCACTGCAGGCATGGAGAGCACGGCAACTGCCAGACACTCTGGATTCATAGTGGAGATTGACTCAACACTGGGCACGCACACCAGCTGTGCATGGAAAACCTCAGATTCACAGTGCAGATCCCTGAGCACCAGATTCAGGACACATGGGCTCAGTATGATACTGCTGAGAAACAAGAACATCATTGGGATAACTGGCTCCATACAAGCACAGCTTGGGTGTCCCAGAAGTGCACAGATGGAAGTGAACATTCAGGGTACAATAGTGCGACTGTACACAGCACCAGACAATCCACTTAAACCTAATTAGTTCCAGCTCAATTCTGGCATTGCTAGTGACAGCACCAATAGTGGTGAGAGCACAACAAGCTGTTTATAGTCCTAGAAGGACATGGCAGGGTGGAGCAGAGACACAAACACAGCAGCCGTTTGGAGCTGGGGAGCAGTGGCACATCAGCACCAGGGCTAGAGCCAGGAGCAGGGTGCTGCCAGCCGGTTTAGCAACCGGGTGGCAGAGCCAGTCGGGTTCTGCATTACACGGAGCTAATTAGTCCCCACCCTCGGAGCCAGTGCCTTGTGCTTCCTGCACTGCTCTGTTCATGCTGCTGGGTGACTCTGTACTGCATTCTCCAGCACATCCCAGATTACCCAGGTTTGCATTACACAAAATGTGGCATCTCCCCTTGCCTGGATGGCTGGGAGAGATGCCTGAAAATCGACATTTGTCTTTAGAGATAACAGATATCCATGTTTCCACATGACACAATTTCTCTTTCACTAGAACAGGACCCTCAGTGAGGAGATTTTGAAGACTTCTCTAGGATTTCTGAAAGTGAGCAGTTATGTCAACTTGTAAGTGACTGTGTTTCAATAGTTTTGCTGTCATACACCCAGAAATCCTGCAGGCACTCACAGCAGAGCTCCAGTGGCTCTGCAGCACAGGAATTTTGAGAAGCACTGCATTTGCCAGATATGCCTAAGAATTGTTTTTGTACAGCTGCATCGTGGATCTGACATCTCCAGCAGAATCTATTAAAGGTACAGAATCCATGCTGATTCATAACACACAGTAATGCCAAAGCAGCTCAGAAGCACTGAATTCACTGCAGTAGTGCACTGGCATTACTATTTAAGAGCAGTGCCATGCAGGAGACCAGATAGTTTGTGTTAACATAGGACTTACTTCCAGATGTTGCAAAACGCATGCGAACACATTTCTCCCTGGGAAACTCTGGAAAGAAATATAGTAGTTCTGTATTTAGGAATCCCAGCTTCAGTCTGAGATAGAGACTGCCAATTGAGACTGAGATTGCCAATTCAATAGACTGCATTTGCCATTAATTTATGCAAACATAACGTGTGTTTTTATGTTCTGGAGAAAGCCAAGGTTTCCAGTTTTCTAACTGGAGCTGATCCTGTAGATTCAGCTGTCAAATGGTTGGGCACACTGGTTCGGCCCATCCCTCAAGCTCATATTAAACCACCTCCATCTAGATTGGTAACGCCACATGAATAATCTATTAAGCCATTCCCTGTTGGAGGAGATAACCAGTTAAATTCAATGGACACAACCAACCTTATTTTCTTTCTGCTAAAAAAAAAAAATATATCCCTTTCTAACTGTATGCTTCTGCCAAGGAAACACCCCAACTAGCAATAACTCAATTACAGTCTGTAGTACTTTATTGCAGAACATGTGCCACCTTCTGCTTCAAGCTAAGAAAGACCTAGACAGAGATACAACTCACCATCTCATTCTCTTCTCCCTGGTTAAGCTGTGCATAATGGTTCTTGGCAGGATTTTCCCCCATGAAATGACCCTCTGGAGACTTTCTAGAGCACTCTCAGGACAGGTCTTCAGCATAGTGTGCCTGAACTTCTACGTTGAGGAAGTGCTCTAAGTACACACCTTCCTTATAATTCTGATGATGTTTGAAGTAGGGAGCTCCACCCTCTCTGGGGTTAGCAGGTAACACTTTATCCCTCCTCCCTCCATTCTGTTGTTGGAGTTTTGCAATTGTGAGGGTTCATGTAGAATTCACTCAAAAACAATGCAAGAAAGAAAAAGTTTAATCTTACAAGTGTTTGCCACAAGATGACTCCAGGGCATAACTCTGGTAAGTGCAAGCAAGCACTGTTGGCATGAAACTTTTAGGGGAGGGCAAGAGGGGAGTATTATTCTTCAAGAGATTATGGAATCACTGGAGACCAGGAGTGTGTCCAAATAAGAAACAAAATAGGCATTGCTGTTGTTAACACTCTTTAGCAACCAGTCTGAACTAAGTGTCCAGCATTGATCCCCACATATACCATGGAAAATAAATCAAGTTCTGGCACTGTAAAAAGGGGCCCCAGTTCATGCAGGTGGATTTATGCACTGACTGTGTGTCAGGATTCAGCCACATAGGATCTGTAACCAGGTCCTTTATTCATTATTGAGAATATCCACACAGAATGTTTTCTGACCTCACTATATAGCTTTGGGAGACATTACTGAGGTTATTTACTCACTCCTGGGGAAAACTGGAGTTTCCCACTGATGTCAGTAAGCTGGATAAGATGTCTCTGACCTTTAAATCAGAGCCAAAAGGAAGCTGGCAGAAAAACAATACTGAGAGTTTTACCACATCCTTTTTTTTTGGGGCTGCATTTGCTGATTAGTCTTGTGATTCATTCCCATTTCACTACTATTTCCTTGTACTTTGATACTTTTTAAGAAGTTACACAAGAAATATTTTAGGAATGAGGTTAGGAAAAGCAAACCTGTTCTTCCAGCAAGTATATTAAGAAAACTAAAATATTACTTCTAGGGTGACTGAAACAGAACAAGAGGTATCAAGTTAGTTCCCATTCCTCAGTATTTCGCTGCCACGAGGCATGGACTTGTACAAATCTGTATCTCAAGCAACAGGAAAGACCACTGCCTACCCCTCAGTGGGCAGGCTCAGAGAAACTGAAAAGGGAGAAATGCAGGAAAGAGAGAAGAGAAAATTAAGGAATTAGGTCAGCTAATACAAACAGATGTGCACCTATGCACAGCACAGGGACAGATGTGTTTGAAAATGCTGGTGACAAGAACTGGAGCCAAGTTGTTCAGCCTTGGCACCTACGACACTTCCAAAAGGAGCCCAGACCAGAGGCTGGACTGACAAGGATATATCTGTACTAAGCTGTGTAAGGGTGATACACTGCAAAAGATCAAGGAGGAACAAGGTTCTCTCCATACCCACCTTCATTGCTACCCTCTCCTTCCTCCCACTGCAACTTGCTCTGAGCATCTCAACTTACCATTTTATTCTTCTGAGACCGAGCAAAGGGAACTCCAGTTATTACACAAGAGTCACAGTTTTAAACTAAAACTTCGAAAGAAAGAACCTAATTAATTCCATTTCTGATAAACCTGATTACATGTGAAAAAAATAAGCATTGCTATCTAGAAGCTGTAACAGTCAGGAAACAACTGCAAAGGTACCTTTTTTTAAGGCAGGCTGACGATTTTGGGAAATGAATCATTATTTTGTGAGGTGCCAGGGGTGAAAAACAGGACTGTCACACATGCTTTTTCTGCCTGGTCAGCTTTTGCTGCTTTCCCAAACATCAGCCTTGCTCTTTCTAGTGTCTGTTGCAGACTAGGGTGCAGCAGGGGGCCCTTGGTTGCTCTGTCCCACCAAAGCAGGGTCTCCAGGGGAGAATAAAGGCTTACACAATCTTTTCACTATTCATAGATTTATTCCAGCTCCAAGGTGTTCTGCACTCCTAGACAACACCCTTATAGGGGTATTTATACCTTCACAACTGAAAACAAAGAAAAGACAGATTAAAGGTGCAAAACGTTCACCATTTCCATCATTTGACAATCTGTGATAATATTTAATCAAAGTCTATTAATCCAGAACCAAAGATGGTGACATTTGTTCATTTTCTTAAGTATGTTCACCATCTCCTGGAGGAAACACCTCTAAAGCAGCCTGAATTGGAACCTTTAGTTATACGACGCTCTCTACTGCTCAGAGTAAGAATTACATAGTATTTATTAATAAAAAGTTATTTGTTAGCATGTCCTATGGAGTATCATCTTTAATTCTTAAATTGAAACTTGCCTTAAAAAAAATCATACATAAATCACAAAAAGAACTGGTCAAGCTAAAATATAAAGCAAAGTAAGATTTAAAATATAGTCCCTTAAACTTACAAATAAATAGTCACAAAGTAGGCAAGCAAGAGACAAAAGCACATGCCTCACCTCATCCCAACAACTTTTATCTCAGTCCTGAAAATACATGTACATATTATGTCATCCTTGTGTAATATATTTTGCTTTGAAAAATCCCACAGTATAAACAGAAGCCTGACCTCTAAAGTACCCCAAATCTCATTCTCTGTTTCTCAGCATGTGACACCCAGTTCTGGCCACATTACAGAAAGGAAGCTCTGAATCAACTGGTGACAGTGTACAGGAGAGCACCGAGAAGAATGACAAAGGAGTCATAATATAAGGAAGAGGAACTTAGGGTTGTTTTATCTAAAGAAAAGGAGACTGAGAAGAGTCATGGCAACAGTTTTCAACCACGTAACTGGAGAACCTAATATTATCCATGTCCACAGCGGACATGTCACAAGAAAGATTCAGATCAGGCACAAGGGAATACTTTCTATTAAAGTCAGCAAGCACTGGCATTGCCAGGTGAACCCGCCAATGTCTGTGGTCTTTAGGGACAGGTGTGGCATGCGCTGCTCAGGAATGACCCAGCCAGAGGTGATCCTGTGTGAGGGCACACGGACGGAGCTGATGAATTCTCCTGGTGCCTCCTTTGCCTCCCGCTTCCATGTGGCTGGAAAAAACCCCCAACAACCCACAGAAGCCCACTGGGAAACACCTTGTGTTTTCCAGCTTTCAAGGCAGCGCTGCCACCCATGTCATGCACTCCCCAAGCACAACAACAGCTGGGGACTCATCAGAATGTTATCCGTAACAGCACGCAAGACCCTGGTAGCACCATCCGGGATGGGCTTCACCTCACCACCCCTCCAGCCCCACCCCGCCGGGCCGGGCCGCGCTGGGGTGCCCGAGAGCGGCCAGGGACGAGGCACCGAGGCGATCGCTGGGGTGTGAGCGGGGCACAGAGCCCGGTGTGGGGGATCCAAGACCCCGGTGTGGGGGATCCATGGCCCCGGTGTAAGGGATCCATGGCCCCGGTGTGAGGGATCCATGATCCCGGTGCGGGGGAAACATAACCCAAGTGTGACAGATCGATGATCCAAGTGTGACGGATCCGGGAGCACGGTGTGAGGGACCCATGATCCAAGTGTGACGGATCCGGGAGCACGGTGTGAGGGATCCATGACCCCGGTGCAGAGATCCATGATCCCAATGTGACGGATCCGGGAGCACACCCACGATCCAAGTGTGACGGATCCAGGACTCCCCGATTCTCCGCTCCTCACCGACCAGCCCCGCGGTGCTCCCTCTAAACCCTCCCTCCTTCTCCGCCGCCGAGCCCGGAACCTTTGCGCGGGGAGGTGCGGTTTCCTGCGGGCCGGGCCGCGCGGACCGCGGTGCCCGGAAGCGGCTCCCCTGCCCTTGCCCTCAGCCCGGCCGCGCTCCTGCGGCTCCCGGGCCGCTCCCCGTCCCTCCCGGCCCTTAGGATGTGGCGGACGCGGGCAGCGGCGGCTTGGTAAGCGGGACGGGCCCCGGCAGGCTGCAGGCGGGCCTGGCAACCGCGGGGGAGGCGGAGCAGCACAGCGGGTTGGGGTGCGAGGTGCGGGTGTGAATGGCGCAGGGCTGGGCCTGAGGCTGCTGCAGGCGGCAGCCTTGTACCCCCAGGCTAGGCAGTTTCCCATCCTCCGGCTCCCCTGGGACCTGGGGGAGGTGGTGCAGGTAGAAGGGAGCTGCTTCTCCCGCATTCTCGCCCTGGGAAGCTCGGGCCGCTTTCGTGTCCAGGCGTTGTACCTCCCAGCAGTTGCCTTGCGTCCCGCTTGTTTTCCACCATTCTACTACACTATTCCAGGCTGGAGCAGAGAAAGTGAATGGCGGATAACAGCCCGATGTTCCTTGGCAAATTCCATAGTCATGGAATGGTTTGGGTTGGAAGGAGAAGGTGAAGATCGTCTAGTTCCAGCCCCTCTTTGAGAGCAGCAGTAGGAAAATAAGCGTTGTCTAGTGCTGAATGAGAAAGAAGATGCCACAGTGCATTTTGCTGGGTTGCGTTTGCCTTGTAGTCACAGGCATAGCAGGCCACTTTTTTGTGTTTTACAAGACATTTGTAATCTCAGTGCAGTGTTGCAGGTTGCAGGCCTGTAATCAGGCAGAGCTACTCATGTCTGGAAGGATAGTTTTTGTTATTGTTAAAACCAACGTCGCAAAGGCTTGAAATTTGGAACTCATTAACTACTTCAATTAATAGCATTGTTCTGCCATCCTTTTCAATCTGACTGTAGTTTTCAGTGAAAATCTCAAGGTGATTTTTTGGTCAGTATTCATCAGGAGGTTTAGCAGCAGGAGGAGAGAAGAAATAGAAAATGAAAGTTTTGGTGTAGTGGGGGTTTTAAAGAATTATAAGATTTCAGATGTACGAGTGAAGCAGTTGAGTTTGAAATATGCAGTAACACTCAAAAGGAAACTGTGGATGGAGGTTTTGCCAGAAGACTGGTGGAATTCAATTTTTCCTTCAGTTTAAACACACAGACTGAATGCTACAAAACACAATGTGTTCTAAAAGAAAAAACACAGAGAAGAAAGTTACATAATACTGCACAAAATGCCTTTAGCCCAGGTGAAGACTAATAATTAGGGGTGACTGCTATAGTATGTGCTACCACATGGTCTCTGCTGGAAATAATAAATATCTGTGAAATGGTAATGACTGCAAAACAAAATAAAGAACAGCCCAGTCATCAGCATGCTTCATACAGGCTTATCACACCCTGATTTAAAAACCTGGCTTCAAAAGTGGGAAATAAAACATTTCAAATGTGGAGGCACTTTTGTATTGGTTCTATTTGTAGTTAATTTCTGAGCCTCTTGTAATTCCATGTCTAAGAGAAGAAACTTGTTACTGGTTTAAGGATTGTTCCGCTCCTGCTTATTAATCTCTTTCTAGGTTCTAAGTTTCTTATTGCCAAGGCCCAGCCTTACAGAGATAGTTTAGTATAGCAGCAAAGGGTGTCCTTCACAACCATAGTGATTTAGGAACAAGGACTTGCAGAGCAGTCTCTGGAATTCCTTTGTTGAGCTTTCCATTGCACTAAAGGAAATTTCTAAATGCAGATCATCAGCAAAATTGGTCTTTAAGAGAGAAAAATGTCTGAATTCTGATTTTTATCTTATCTTCCAAAAGCTCAATTTCTGGATTAAAATTCCTTTTTATAACAAAGTCTTTCACTTCTTTGGACATTAAGAACGTGCCTGTCGTGTCTAGTACATTGAAAATCTTGAGGCAAAGAACTGTGTAGATCATGTAGAGCATGTTATTAGAAAATGCTGTAGTATTTGCCACTAAGTATGATTCACTTGTTCTCTTTAAAATCTGTTAATTTTAAATGTTTTAGGATTACGGGATTAATAATTTGCCATTTCAGTGGTGTGAAGCACTTTTTTTTTTGTATTTGTCCCATTTGTAAGTAAATGCACTTGATAATATTGAAAACCCTGAAAAAAGCATCAAAGACAAGCTTTCATTTCAAACTAAAATTTCAAGCCTGTAACTTCACACATATTTTGCATTACTAAATTGTTTAATATTAACCATTCTGATATGATGGTACATCCAAAAAGTTACAGAAGAAATTACTTTTTTTCCGAGCAGATGTATTTTCCCTAAACTAACAAAATTACCTCCAACCCTGGCAGTGTGCAGACAGTGTTATTGAAAGCACACAAGTTTTATTCCAGGCCACGTGTTTGCAGGCAGGATTGATAAGGCTCCTGTGTTTTAACATGTGCTTTTCATGGCTGAGCTCTGCCTTCAGAGTCAAATCATCCAGACCTTTCCCTCTTAAGTCTGAATTCCTTCATGAAAGCATCAACACACATGGTGCAGCCATCTCCAGAACTAATCTTGTCTATGTGTGACCCAAGACAAAACCATAGTCTTGTAATCCTAGAATTCACAGCAAGTGAAAGGACCTGAAAGATGTCATTAAGCACATGCTTCAACTCCAAAGGAGAGTCTGCTTTGCCAAAATAGGACAAATGTATTCTACAAAGGATTTTTTTCTGTGTATTGGGTTTTTTTAAAGTTTGAAAATCCTCTACAAGCCTAATGTTCTTTAAAAGTTCATTTAGAAAATAAGACAGGCCAGCCAAACTGTTACGTTTTCTTGTATGTTGCAAGTCTTCTGTGGACTCAGCCCAAACAATGCTTTACCACACACGTTACTTGCATTATTACAGTGTGAAAGTTCAATGTAATTCATAACAGACTTCAGAATTTGTAATTAAGGTTTTGTGTCTGTAATCACTAAAAATACTATACCCGTTAACCATGTTTGCAGCTTTTTATTTTCCTCATAAGCATAGCAGTAGTAGCTGGAAATTGTGCATTCAGGGTGATGTAATAAGATTATCTGTAACCAGCTAAAATGTAATGTGAATTGCTTCTAAAGAGGTGTTTGAATTAATGTTGTGTTGAAGAAATCAGTTAAAGTTTTTATTTCTTTCTTTTTAGTGTCATCTGCCAGAGTCTAGCAAATAGCAGCTATGGAATAAAGAGAAAATCACCGCTTCAAAACCTGCATCTTGTTTCCCGAAGTATACATCATCCCTACTATCCAAGTTCAAAGTTCCAGAGACCTCCATTAAGGATATCCCTTCAGCTGTTCTCTTCTCTGAATCGTCTTCCCCTTCACAAAACAAAACTTTTAAATGTAAAACATGGATACCAGTCCCACAGGAACTTTTGGCTGGCCAGATTAGCCTCCAGGCTTCTCAAGGTTCGCTATCTCATCTTAGGATCTGCAGTAGGAGGTGGCTATACAGCTAAGAAGGTATTTATCTCTGGAAGCTATTTTATGCATTTTGTCTTTGTTATTGCATTCTTCAAAAGAGTAGTTCTTGTTATAGCCTCCAAATACTAGATGTCATTGCTTGATTAGCAGATGATAATAAAGGTGAGTGAATATGGGAAACATTGTTTAAAAAACTACTATAGATTTTAAAATATCAAAGTACTACTCATCTAAAGATGGTGGGTTAGTATGTTACATGTTTAGGTAGTAGTTGCTCATACGCTTCTCTATGTATATTTCTTTTCCTATTTCTACCATGATTTTTTTCCTTTCTTTGTTAGACATATGAGCAGTGGAAGGACATGATGCCAGATCTCGAGGACTATAAGTGGATTATTCCTGACTTCGTTTGGGAGCTTGATGAACTTATCGACTTCGGTACCACAAAACCATGATGTTACTCTTGTCTAAAGACTGGCATGTGTAAAACTTAAGCATAAGAGTATAGGTCCTCAGGGCCTCACTCCAGGAGTAGCTTTTTAGCTGTAATTTGAGTGAACTTTTATTTTTGGAGTTTGATGTGTGTTTCACCAAGGAATTTGTATCAGTGTGTTTGTAAGAAGAAATTAGGCACTGTTTAGCATGGATATTCCATAATGCATCCCTTCATTTGAGAATGTTCTTGGTCCTTTCGTAAAGCCGTATATTCCCATTAGTGAGAGTTGTAGCATGATCAAGGGGACTCACACAGGTTTTGGTAGTATTATGCAGAAAGTTCTTTCTTTGTATATGAATGACTTACAAGTGAAGATATAAATAAATCAGTAAAAAATATGTGTGATTAAAAGACCAGTTGAATATGCAGAATAGTGAACCTGCCTATCTACAAAATTATCTTGAAGATACAGAAGAAAAGAAAATGAAAAATAGAAACTCTTGCTTTCCTGAGCCTTCAGGTTGCAGTAGAGGCTTTTGTATATTTTCAGGTGAAAGACAGAAATCTGAAAATCAAGAATAGACTTATATTTTATATGCAGGGTAGAAACGTGGTGTTCTTTTTTTTTTTTTTTTTAAATCATCTCCATGAAGATTTTACTGCATAGAATCATAGAACAGTTTGGGTTGGGAGGGACCTTTTAGATATGTAGTTTCAACCTCCATGCCGTGTATGGCTATTTCATAGATAAATGCAGAGATCGAAAACTGCTACAAGTGTTTTCTTGTTCTTGCTGCAAGTGAACACTACAGTTTTATAGTATTTTAAAGCTAGTAATTTTTACTTTTAAGGATTACAAAATTGGCTTGTTTATGAAATTTAAAACTAAGCTTTTCTTAAAAAAGTTCAAGACATGAGCATAGTTACAGTTTCCTGTAATTTTAAAACATCCTCTACGAAGTATGTGAAAGAATAATGTATGAAGTGTGGTAAAATGTAGCATTAAGTTTTCAGCAATTATAAAGTACTGAGGCAGCAAACTTATCAGAAAGTTCAAAGTCTAAAAAAGCAATTGGTTTTTCAGATATGATGGTCTTTCCCAACACTAATGGGGGGAGGTGCATGTGGAAAGAAACTTCTTAGTACTTTTTAAAAAATTTCTTTAAAGCCATATTCTGAAACAGTTGCTAAGATTTATAGCCTTAGCCATTTTTGTTCACAAAAATAATAGAAAAAAGCTGTACTCACCGGCTGTTGTACTGTTTTCCTAGAAAAACTTCTCAAAGCCCTCCCTGATGCAGATGACCTTGCCAAACTTCTGCCTGACTTTGACAAGATTGGAGAGAGCCTCGCTTCACTGAAAGGATTTCTTTCTCCTGGTGAGAACAAATTTTCAGCTAAGTTTTTATTTCAGAAGCTGAACCTATTTCATGATGAGGGTACGGGTATGTCCTTAGACACTAAAACAAAGCGGGTCCTGAAAACGTTTGTCTTTGCATTTAGTATCTCTTACTGAAAGTGTTCTGGACACAGGTAACTGTTACGCATTTTTAGAAGCAAGAATTCTAGTAGCAAGTGCAGTGAACTAAAATGTGAAATTGAATAGAAAACTGGAATTCTTGTACAACTCTAACAGATTGAAAGCTGAAGTCTTCAGTGAGTCAGAGAAGCTGGATGAGTCCAGCTAGAACTTGGTGAGATTGTCACTGGACAGTAGCAATATCACAGCTGTTACAGGAGAAAAGAGTTGGATTATTAAGAGCAAAGATTCTTAATGTTGCAAGCATGTGAAATAGGAGATTTGTAACAAAAGTGTTCTTTTGCCTTGAATGATGTTTTCCATCTGGTAATGGCCCCAGAAAAACTTGCTTGGAGATTTAGGTTAGTTGGGGCTGTTTCAAAGGAGCAGGTAAGAGTTTTAAATCCTTCAGAAAAGACACAGGGATGGTTTGTTGGTTTGTCTGTTCAGTGTATCCAGGCAGTAGCAGGCTTAATTGTTTTCAGGTTTTGGCAGACTTAAAGGAGGTATTTGTATCTCTGGGCTTTTTAAAACTGAGAACAATTAGATTTGATTATCATATCTGACTTGTTAATGAACACAGCTCAGAACTTCACGCATTCTTATAATAAACTGCAAGATTATTTGTATTATGCTGTAGTAATTATCAAACCACATAAATTTGTATTCATGAAAGATTTTATCTGTGAGGGGTTATATCATTGTTCTAAGTGTATTTGAAAATATTTTCATATCAGTATGCGTAAGAAGTGTGGTTTTGTTTCTTTAAAATACTGTCAATGACAGAACTAATTTATTAATCTTACAAACTGAGCAAGAATCTAAGTAGGGCCCAAGTTCAGCAGAGTGACAAGTAGATTACAATCTCCTATGTATTTTGGCTGTTTAAAATTTTAACACTTTAAAATTGCATTGTTACTGATTGGTAGTGAGATGTCACCTATTACTTGTTATCATACTCCCACTGGCATAGTGGCCATTTATGATTGTGTGGTCCTCCAAATGAGACAAAGATCCCTCATCTTTATTTTGCATTTTGTTTTGTGTTTATAATTTGTATTTCCCCTCTTCTGCTGATTTTTCACAGGTTACAATTTGGTTAGTGAAGTCATAGGAGCTTCTGATCTACTTCTGTTGTTAGGTGTGTAAAAGCCCTTTTTCCTGCCCTTAACCTGCCTTTTTAAAGCAAACTGTTAAAGCACTACTATACTAAGAGGAGTGAATATCAATATAAATACAGTTATTTACAGCAACTTAATATGGATTTACAAATACTTTCCAAATATTTTAAAAATACTTTATAGAATCACAGAATATGCTGAGTTGGAAGGGACCCATCAGAATCATAGAGTCCAACTCCAGGCCCTGTTCAGGGATGCCATAAAAATCCCACCATGTGCATGAGAGCATTGTCCAAAAGCTTCTTGAGCTCTGTCAGGCTTGGTGCTGTGACCACTTCCCTGGGGAGCCTGTTCCAGTGCCCAGCCACCCTCTGAGTGAAGAACCTTTTCCTGACTTAGGTCCTCCTCTGTAAGAATGAATAGATGAACGGTTGCTGTATCTCTGCCACAGTCCTTAGCAGATGCTTTTTATTTCAGGCTTGTTCCAGAAGCTTCTTTCTAAAACCTGCCATTACAATAGAAAAAGATTTTTTTTTTCTCGTTACAGTAGCATCAGTGGATTTTGTATTATCCTTCTGTCTTTCTCAAAAATGAATTCATTTTACAATATTTTGAGAACTTCTAATAGTCTAACTGAAACTGCCTGCTCCCTTGTGGTATAACTAATCTGAGTCATAAACTAGATATAAAATTTTCAGATGAGTTTTGAACTGATTTTCTTCTTCAGTTTCTTAGGATGACTTTTTTTAGTAGGAACTTCAAAGATTATTGAATTACTAATTCATAGGGGTTGAAGCTTTAATTTTCTAGTAAGTGTAGTTTGAGAATTTTTAAGTGCTTTTTGCATCTTATCGTGAGTTTCTGTAATTGTGTCCTAGGTTCTCCAGGAGAAACAGCATTCCGGGCTACTGACCAGGGATATGACAATGACAAACAGTTCAAGAAGGTAATTACTCAATTGCAAAACTGAAAATGTCTTTATAAACAGGTATTTATTTTTTGAAAGTGCATCAGTAGCCCATTGCAGAAGTTCATTTGAAGCAGCTTGAAAAGAATTTATCGTTGAAAATTAGCTCAGTATGCATTACTGCTTTTTGTATATAAAAATAGTGCAGTGATAATAAACATTTTGGTGTAAGGAAATACAAGGCAGACATAAAAATATTTAGGAATTGCATTATTAAGAAAATTGGTTTGTAATAAGAATGTGATTTTAGGTATTGTATGTGCATTTGCAATTTTTCAGAGCATGGTCTCCATGGCACTTGAGTTTATAACTTATTACTGAAGTTGGTTTAAGCGTTGATATTTATTTTTAAGCATTTCTGCTTGCAACTTCATTTCTGTTGACATTTTCACAGTTGTAATTCTTTTTACTTTCTTTAGCTAGATAAAGCATACATTGTATTTTTGTTACTATTCTCTGGAAAATAATGTTACTGTATTTTGATAACTTAAAGTTTTAGCTTTTTTTTTCTTGAAGTCAAGAAGGTGAAGTTTAAATTTTTTGTTTTCATGAACTTCTCTGTTAAATTCTTAAATTGTCATGTTGCTCATTCTTTAAAGACTTTTTATTTTTCCTGTGTTTATTTTTAAAAATTCTTTTACAAAAATGGAAGGAAAACAATATATATCAGGGAATTTGTAAATTATCGTATAATTATTTTTGCACCTGAAAGTTTCTGAACTATTAACTGGGGCTTTTCCATAAACAACTTTTCTGTATATGCAGGCATGTATACATTTATCCTACATTAATTCTGCATGGCAATACGTAGTGAAACCTGTACAAAGCTCACATCTTACAATCATTTCTCTCCATGTAGAACAGTGGTGGATTTCTACGTGAGAATTAACCTAGCTTTTTATTTCCCCTTTGTCTGTAAACTGTCTATATTTTTCTCTAGAGTGATTGCTTAGCACAGATTTCACTGTGTAAAACATAAAAAATACCTTACTATTGATTTGTGAAGAAGTAGCCATCTTAGTTTATTGTCTCTGATAATTGAAATAACTGTCACTTTTACTGAATACCAGTAATATCCTTAAAACTTGTTACTATCCTATGATTGTTTGGGATGCAGCGACATCTGCATTGTAACTTTGGCTGTGGTATGGAAAATACCACCAGATTAAATCAGTATGATTTTGTCTGGTTTAATAATTGTAACTGTTAATCTGCTAATTAATATGATCAATTTGGTCAGAATATTTCAAACTGGGCACATATGAATGCCTAACAGAGCATAATCACCAAGTTATTGGCAGGCAAAATTATTATTTTCAAGACAATGGATAAGATGGCCTTTTTGCATTCGATGCTTACCACTGCCAGCCAATGCTAGTTTAAGAATTGTGATTATATGGCTACATAAAGTGCTGTAGTATGGTATTAAATGTGCCTGATGAGCTGGTTTTCTTTGTTTTGTTGTGAAGAGATTAGTAACTGATAAATCTAGAATTATTTGTTTGGAGGAATTGTCTGAAGAATTGTTATTGGATGTAATCCTCAGACAGGTCTCTAAAAACTTTCAGTAGAATGAGTGAGAAACCAGTTGTTTTGCAAAGTAACTTTGAGAGAGTGAAAGATGTCCTGAACACCAAATCAGGCTGTACTGCTTCTTGTCGGCTAATGTGTTTATTTCATAATCTCTCATTTAATCCAAAAAGTGCAATATTTTTTAAATATAATTAAATTAAAATTACTTGAGTGTTCAGATAAGTAATTTAAATATGTGGCATTTAAATCTCTTTTTACCTGGATTGAATAAGAAATTTTGTCCTGGGAGAAAGAAGAGCAAAGATAGTTATACAAAAACTATAGTGAAGTAAAAACACTGTATTATAAGTGAGGCACTAGTTCAGGCTTGTACTTGAAACAGCTGTGTTACCTTCTTAGAAAATTATCTTGCACTATTGTCTGTATCCAAGAAAACTTTCTGTAAGAAATAGTTTCCTCTTAAAGCAAACAAATTCCAAAGCTTAGCCTTTAACATTAAAGAGCATGTATACTGGTTATAGCTGTGATGGAGTTGGATTGAAAACCGTGACTCAGATCTTGATGTGGGGCTTAGACAGTCCTTTCTCTGCTCTGGTTCTTTGGTACCATCTCATGCCTTGAAGACCCTGCTGCTCCGTGGAGCAGTCGCAGTGTGTGATTGTCTTGCTCAGCCTGCACAGGGTCCCCTTCAGTTGGTGTAAGAGCAGCACAATATCCCACAGCCCTTGACTACAGCTACTGCTGGAGAGTGAAAAAGAGACGAGTAAGGACTGTCACTTACTTGGATTGTTTTTTAAACATTCTTGTTTCTTTAGTTCTTCATTGCAAGTTATGCAATGAAGTTTCCATAATTTTCTCTGTTTTATTAAGAGTGCTATTACATTCCCAATTTAATTTCCAGTTTCATGTTATAGGTACTCTGGATAAAATTGTTAAATTTATTCAAATTCTTAGAAATTGATCTCTTTACCTACCTTATCATTTTCACTCCTTTTTATTCTTTGTAAATTAAAGAGAGAGTCATACTCAGCTGAAGTACAGTATATTAACTTTTAATATAAGATAATAGGGGGTGGGAGAAGTTTAAAGAATGCACGGTAACAATGTTAGTGTTTGTCTCAATATGTCAACTACTGTAGTCTCTTAACTCCTGTTATTCCCTACCCTTTATATTGTTTCATTGACAATGAAAAGAATAATGTAACAATTGTAAAGAACTTGATTTTTAAAACTGCATTAATTGATCTGTGTTGGTTTTTCTAGAAAACATTCTTTAAAATAAACCTAGTTTTACACTGGACAGATTGATTTTGGTGGAGGGGACACACAGTGATAATGTCTAGTGACAGAGAGATGTAAATATTTTTGTTTGTGTCTTGGTTTATGTCAGCTAGGGTGCTGTATGTATAGTTCTGTGCTATTTAAGGTTCTTAATTTTTTAATTTATTTTTTAATTTAAAACAATAAATGAAGAACTAAAATACAAATTAAATAATATTGATGAGATTATTGATTTATATATACAAAGAAGAAAATGTTATAGAGAAGCCTTTTAAATGACACGATTTTTTTATCTGAATATTTTATTAAACAGTGTGACTGTAGAAAAGGATTTGTCATACTTTGTTGTGGAATAAGAGTCACATGTACCAGATGACTTTGAAAGTAATTGCTCGTTAAATAGTTAAATTTGGTGACTTCAGACTTCTGTTACAAAATGCTGAAAGGCCTTCATGGCAGATTTTGTTCATTGTCTTTTCTTGTATTTTTTGACCCATAGTATAATGTTTAAAGGGCATGTGCTGGGTCATACTGAGAGTTTCCTTGTCTGCAAAATGGTAAAATATTATTATTGTTCTTCTGATACTAAATGAGGCTTCCTTTTCTTGCTGCTGCATAGTAATGAAATCTTTTGCCTAAGTTTGTGGCACAGTTCTAGTGCATTTGCTAGTCCAGCATTAGAGGCATTTATTAAATCTGAAAGTGGTTCAGTAAAATGCAAATGAGAAGATTTTTCTATGCTTCAAATTATACAAATCACTGTTAAACAAATGTTTATATTTGGTCATTTGATTGTGTCTCTCCTTTTATCCATTCTCTTCTGTGTTGTTTATCCTTATGTGTACATGCCTGTGTGTATTTCATGCAGCAAATGTGTAACTTAATGATGGATGTCTCGAATTCTTACACCAAAGTTCTGTTTCAGAGTTTGATTCCTGAAGTACATTTTTGAAACATTTCATTTCACTGAATGGTTTCTTAGAAGATGTAGGGTTTTTTTAAGAGCATTATTTAAATAGTTCATTAATACTTTTCTCTACATTCTCTGAAATAAACAGTTCATAAAGTTCCAATAGATGCTGGCATAGTATTTCTCAACCAATTTTGAAAGACAGCTCACCATTATGGGTTTGTTTGGTGTGGAGGGAGAAGAGAAGAAAACTAAGCTTTATGGAAATGCTGAATGAGTAAAGGAGTAACCCTCAAGTTTCGAGGATTTTTGGAGTGGTCAGGAAGGGTTATGACAGCATGAATTTAAACTGCAGTGTGTTATAAAGTGGAGAGGGAGCTTTTTCTTCTTTTTTATGCTCGAGAAACTATTTTTCTTCTGCTAGTTTGAGAAAGTTAAGTAGCAGGCAAAAATCATCTTGCTATAAACTGTCTGTATTTTGCTGGGAATAAAAACAAAGAGAACAAAAAAACCCCTAAGAACTACTGACAAAGCTGAACTGAACATTTTCATAATATTTTAAAGCTGGGATAGTTTAATTTTTAAAAGATTTAGATGCTTAGGTAAAGTTGAATATAATTGTAAAATGTAGCTAAATGTTGGTTGTTTTGTTCTACCTGGATTTGCAAAATGCATGATTTTGCTGGCTCTATCCACTCCACCTAGCAAGAGATCTTGCTAATGAAATTTCACTTTTGTTTGAACTGACCTGTTCATACCTGTTTTTCATCTGTCTTTGTCATGCCTTTTGGTTTAACTTTGTTCTCCTTACACCCCAAATTTTTCCTCTCCTTTTTATTATAAACTCACGGCAGGGCCTGCTTGGGGAGCTCATTCTGTTACAACAACAAATCCAGCAGCACGAAGAGGAAGCGCGCAGAGCCGCTGGCTTCTCTTCCCAGCAGAAGCGAAAGGTGATGGCTTAAGGGACAATATGTTCTGCATTCACTCTAATCAAATACTTCAGCCCCCTGCATTTGAGCTAGAAAAATCTAACTAATTAAATCGTGGACGCAAATAATTGGCCAGCTTCGCTACAGATGTGTAGTCCTGTTTCAGTTTAACCAAGTTGCATTTAAAGCATGATGTTAAAAGCAAAACAGGTACTTTGTGTTGCTTTGAAATTGTATTTTCTCTACCTCTATAAAAACTGTTATTTAAAGTTAATACATTAAAAATGCGTTTAAGGAAAGTATGTGAATTAATGTCAAATCTGTTTACTGTTCCTTGTTTATGGTAGCTCTGTCTTGTAAGAGTGTAGC
This sequence comes from Lycocorax pyrrhopterus obiensis, assembly GCA_014706295.1. Classification (NCBI taxonomy): domain Eukaryota; kingdom Metazoa; phylum Chordata; class Aves; order Passeriformes; family Paradisaeidae; genus Lycocorax; species Lycocorax pyrrhopterus. Next base: position 14,162,251 of record JACSVZ010000016.1, on the reverse strand, counting down.
TATTTACAGGGAATATATCTCTGGGAACTTTTCTCCCCTGCTTTATACTGTTGCCAATCTGAAAATGACAGCAGCTCCTTAGTAATAATTTTGCACAGACAATTAAATGCTGCTGATAGTAACAGTATCTACTGTATCTTCATCAAAGGTAGTCCCTTGTCTGTTTTCCATCTTAAAGCGGAATTTTTACTGATTTGTTGTGCTTGTTGAACATTTGCACTTCTCTTTACTTATTTAATTTAAGCTCTGATCATTTTATTAATTATATGGCTGAGATTGATTGGAAATTCTTTGTAAATTGGGATATTTTAGTTGTCTGATCTGTTGCCATCTGTAGTTCTTAACCACATTGCTTTGTTGGCTGCTTTTGTGCCTTCGTAAAAGCTTTCTGATTACTCGTAGTTTTCAACAGCTTTGGAATTGAGCATTGAATACAGAACTTGATCTTCTGTACATCTGAAGATAAATCCCACAGAAAGAAGAATGCACTAAATATTAATTAAACTTCTAGACATATTTGCATAGCTGTAATTGTCATGCTTTTTAGTCCATCAACAGGAAAATCAGCGTTCTCTGAAAGTATAGTAGAATTTTAATGTTTTACTTTCTTGCCATATTAATTTATATGGTGTAGAGTTACAAGCTCCCTTGTCAGATTGTATCCAGTTTATTGAGAGAGCTGGAGTATGGAATAGTAGATTGACAATTATAATAAAATGTATGCACTTGTAAAAAATTTATCAGCCTAATAAACACAATCAGGAAGAAAAATGGGCTTGATATTAAATTTGTTTCTGATTGAGATTCTACTTTGTTAGTACTTTGTTTCAACTAATTCCACAATTCCCAAGCTGTGCAGAAACTGCAAGGGCTGTCTTTGTAAATGTTACCGTGCCCTCCACAGGTACTCTGTGTTTTCAGAGTATTGAAGGTCTACCTTCCTTTGCATATAGAAAGCTTTAATTTAGCATTCAATGTGCCATTTGGCATACATGCCTTATGACAAGGAATGAGTCTTGTCTGTCACACTAACATTTATGCTTGAATCAAATTGAAAGAGATGGCAAACTGTTTTATTTAATACCTTGATATGAGGCTATGGCTCGAAGATTCCAATCATTCATACACATTCTCCTTTGGGAGAACAAATTGTTACTGTCGTTGAAATAAGTCATTGCAGGCCATTTTGACAGGGCATAAACTAACCTTTTTTATTTTTTAACTGAGTTGGCTTGCTTGCCTGTCTATAAGAGAGTATGATAATTGTATTTCTGTTCTTGAAATTTTTGTTGCCCAATTTTCTTGCATATTTTTCCATTTTAATTTATTTACTCAATGTTAAATCTACTGCAGTTGTAAATTGAGTAACAGTAAAAACCATCTCACAATCAGGAGAGGGTATTAAAAACAAAAATGTAATTGTCTCCTGTTGATTTTTTTTTTTTGGCAGCCTGTTGATAAATATTTAGCAGTAAAATTGTTTAGTCTGGTCCAGCTACACTGTGCATGGCTGCTTGAATGCATTTTGTCTGGGCCTTGCTATTTTCATTTAAATTATTGGAAATCATTGTAGTTCTGCAGATAATCAATTTAAACTTGTAGTCTAGTTAGAGAATATACAAGACCAATAACTGATTTCAAAGATACTGCATTTTCAGATGCTCATAATTTTTTTATACAATATGTGGCAAAGGCTGTTGAAAAGCAACTGCTGTGCAAAATGTGTAACTCTATAAGGAGCTTTTGGTATCTTAGTGAACAGATATCTGTGTGCAAGGGCCCTTGATTAAAACTAAGTCTTCAATATTCTTTTCTCGTAATTCTTTATGGTGGCAATGGGGAAAGAAGGAGGAATGTTGATGCACAAACCGTATTGAACTGGATTAAACAAATACTCATGTGCCTATATAAACATACGTTAATAGTTGATTTTTTTTTTTGGAGAGGGGATAGAAATCAGTCTTATGTGACTGTTAGTACTTCAAATTGTTATATTAGCTTTAGCTTTTATTGGCAACTTAAGAATTTCTAGCAATATTGTGGACCACATATTCAAAATACTATATGTACTATCATTGAAGTCAGACCTGCACCAAGCGCTGAGGCAAAGACATCATCCTAGAGCTGTCTGTTGTTTTTGACATGACTTACCTAACTTCCTTGTTAGAATTAATCATCTAGTGCTAGATAATTCTTTGCTTCAGATCTCGCAGCTTGAGACTGTGCAATATTTTGGCTTTCTGTGTTGAACAGAAGCATCAGCCCACACAGAAGGTCCCCGCGGTTGGAGGTGTCTGTAGGGAAGCACTTCAGAAGTGCATCATGGCCCCACAAGTCCTTTGAGAATGGCAGAAAGCAGGAAAATGTTGTCTCCTTTGAAAGTCTGCAGCATGTGGAAACACTTTGTTTCCCTTTTCTTTCCTAAATTTTCTTGCTTCTTTGGCTCTGCACATCATTCTCTTTGCCTTCCTATTTTTATTTTCCCCTTATATCTCTGAGGTGTTGAAGGTGTGTGTATATGTAAATGTTTATTTACGTATACCACCTTATGGCTGCATGCATCACGTCCTCTGTGTTCAACTAACCCTGTTTCTGATGTACTTTTGCTGCCACTGAACTAATTAATAGCAATGAAAAGTTAATTTACGGCATTTCTCTTTGCTCTTTATGAAAGAAAATACTTGGATAAAGATGGAAGTGTCAGCTTGGATTTCTTTCTATAAATTGCAGACACAATTCTTCAGGCTTAACAGCTAAATGATATTGATCACTATGAATAATTGTGGATTTTTCTTGTTTAGTCTGTAGCAACTGTTGTGAAGTTTTAGCAATGGAATTAATTTGTGTCTAAATAACAGCTGTCCTCTGCATATTAGATAATATGATCTTTCTGATCTGAAGCTAATTTGAGTTGTAAATGTCACATGTTAAACTTTATTTAAATATTGACACTTTCAGTAGTTGTTTAGGTTATCATTTTTTCTAAATGGAATACTTCATCAGTCAACCATTAGATTTTGTTGTTTGTAAATATTTACATCATAGGAGTTTGTATAGCACCATTTATACTTTTTGTCTTTGTGATATTAAAAGGGGATTGTTTTAAACAACTGTTTACTACACATTTTAGGAACATTTGGCTTAAAATGGTTCTTAGTGCTTGATCTTATGATGTTAATGCCTCGAACTTCAAAATCTCTTGTACTGTAATATCCTAATTTTTTCCAGTTTTTAATGTAATTTAAATAATTTTGAAATAACCCTTCAAGACTGTCCTGCCTATTTAAAATGTATGAAGTTGTCCAGCACATTTAGAAGTCTGATAAATATGCAATAAGATTCCTTATGAATATTCATAAATAGTGAATACTCACCTGAAAGTAGTTTCTGTAGCAAGCAGGTGTTTGATGTTTTCATCACATTAAGATGGTGCTAATTTAGAAAATGAACATACAAGATTGTGAGAGTTTGACCACTAAAACTACATTTAGTTCAGTGGCCAGAAAACTCAGCACCATGTGAAGCTGCTTTTCCTTAAGTCCGCTTTCCCAGTGTTAAGTCTTGAAGGGTTAATTTTTACATTTGCATGTACTGGAATTCAAACAACTCTCTGATGTGAACCTCCTGTTGCAGATGGAGCTTTCCATCAGCTTTAAATTTCAAATGCTAATTGAAGAATTTTACTTTCTGTAAAATGCATGTAAAGTCACTTTTCTTATGGGAATGAAGCTTTCAGTTTGTGATTTGGTTACTTACAGTGTTTAAACTAAACAAATGACTGTAGCCATGATTATTTTGTAGGTTTCTGACAAAGAGAAGATTGATCAACTTCAAGAAGAACTTCTACGCACTCAGGTGACTTTTCTGAGTTATTGATGCCTTAAGTAGTGATTTATGTGCAGCAGACTCAGATTTACTAGAGATAAAAGCACACCTGAAGTATATTTGGTAAAAATGCAGTGGTTTTTTCAATCTCTGAATGTATCAATGAAGAGTCCCCTGTGTTGGCACAGACCAAAGGTCAGTGTAGTCTGTTCTTCTCTGACGTTGACTTACAGAATGCAAGACCTCATTCCAACCAAGTTTTAGTCTCTCCTTGACTAGTGAGGCAGAACTAGTTACTTGTAGCTAGATTTTTTCAGGGATGATGCACATTAGTCATATTTGTCAGTGTTTTGGTTTTCTTGCTCACTTATGTTAAGGTACAATTAATCTTTTATCTTCAGGCTTCTAAATTGGTTGGCTCTTTGGCTCAGCTACATTATTTTATAGGGGTTTTCCTAACCTCATTATGTATTTGCTAGTTTTGAGTGCATTTATTACTTATATTTTTTTTAATAACATATTGAAATTTGATTTGTTCTTAAAAGTACACTCAGGCCAAATAAATTTCCACGTTATAGAAAAAGGTTTTCAGAGTAGATATCAAAACTACGTACATCTCTCATCTTCAGAGTACTATTACAATCTCCTAAACAAGACTAAGCTGGTACAGTTGTGTCTCAATCTGAGGTTTTCTGCTGAAGAAAGGGTCTAAACTAGGCTTGCAAATTTATATTTAAGCTCCGTTTTGATTGAATGGCCGGTTCCCACGAGCACTGATTTCTGTCTGATTCCATATGTGTAGGTTCTTTGAAAATGATGCTTGAGATGCTTAACTATTGCTCTGTGTGTTCTGAGGTTTGAGCAGTGTGGTCTTAGAAAAACTTTTGAAGCAAAGGAGCATTGCAAAACAACAGTAATTCTAACACTCTTCTCTTGGTGACCTTGTATTCTTAATAACCAGTGATCACAAAGGTTTCTGTATTTTTGAAAGACCTGCCTGAAGGATTATAGGTTTTTCATAGGTAAAACTTTGCTCATGTGAATCTCCTATGTCCATAATTACACAAATATACTTGTACTACTTTTTATAGCTCAAATACCAAAGAATGCTCGAGCGATTAGAGAAGGAGAACAAAGAATTAAGAAAATTGGTACTGCAAAGAGATGACAAGGGAATTCATCAGAGGAAGTTAAAGGTATTTATGTGTTACAAAACCACATAGAAATATAGTTACGCCATATTTTCCATGGTGCTATTCTAAATTGCATTTGTCAATTCATATATAAACTTTTAACATTTTTTTTAAGATATCTCTCTTAACTTTTTGAGTCATCAGGACTTTTATGCATCCTTTTTTTTTTAACTATATAACTTTTGGAAGTGGCTTCAATTGAAAAACACAAAGGGGTTACCGTATCTAGCTAAATAACTTACCTATGTAATTGGGAAACGTGGCTTGGTTTTCTCATGTAGCTTCACTGTCTTTTTGAACAATCTTGCTTCCAACTCTTCTAGCACACACAGTCTGATACCTTTGTGCTTTGTCATGGGTCTTACTGAGTTTGGTAGAAGTAAGTTATGGGATCAGGGAACATCATTTAATGACTGTATAAATCCATTGAAACTGGCTTTTGTTTTTGTCTGCCAACATCCTGAGCATTCTAAAAATGGTTGTTTTCTGCTTCTGTGTGTCATTTGTTAACCAATATGGATCTTGCTCTTTCCTCTGGGATCTGAAAGATGAGTCTTACTTGTACAGAATAAGATTGATAACTCTATATCCGTGTTAATGTTTATTAACAAATTAAGCTAAATAAGTCTAGATGTTTAATGGAAGAAACTCACTTTAGCTTAACTTGAAAACTGCAAAGTTTGCACTCACTTGTTCTCTTACGGTGTACATAGGAGCTCTCATTTTCCTCCTTCAGCAAGATGCCATAGTATTTTATTCCAGAGGAGTCAAGGAGTAGCTTTACTTGGTATTGTATTTCATAGAACAAAGATCTGTGCTGCAGTATAGACAGATGTGGTTTCAAACCATCAGGAGAAAGTAAAAACATTTTTACACAAGTTTACAGAAGAAGTAGTGTGAAACCCAGTCTTTGTTCTCTTACTTGGCTATGTTTTCTCTCTGCTCTTTTTTTTTGTAGAAGTCCTTGATCGATATGTATTCTGAAGTACTTGACATCCTGTCTGATTATGATGCCAGTTATAACACTCAAGATCACCTACCTCGAGTAAGTAGATAACAAATTCAGTGGTTTTTACTGAAACACCAGTTTTATAATTAAATAGAGCATTTAATTATATTCCAGTATAATACAGAGTTAGTGCTAGGATATTTTCTTGTAACTCCACCTTTTTGCTTAAGACATGTTTTTCATTTTAAAAGCAATAAGATAATTTTGAAAATAACCAATTTAACCAGGGTAAGCCTGTTTTGGCTCTTAGATAAACCCTATCTGGTTTCAGTTACTGCTGCTGTGCTCAGCTTTTCATTTTAAATGGTTACAGTCTGTGCACCCCATCCTCCTCAGCTTTGTTGTTGTTTCCCAGTGCGTGTGAGTGGAGCTGAGCGAGTAAGGTGCCCTGTCGATCTCCCCACAGCAGTGCTGCTGTTGGAGGGGGATTTGGGAAGGGCTTAGCCTGGCTGCTGGTGTAGGAGAGAGCCAGGAATGCTTCCTGCTTGCACAACCACCTGTAGCATGTAGGAAACTGCCAAGGTGGAGAAATTCAGAATTCAGCACTTTCCAGGCAGAAGAAGCATCTACCAGATGAGTAGTGTTTTGCATGCTCAAAGGATTTTGTACAAGAAGAGAAGAGCTGCCTGCCACGAGAGCAACAAGCCCTCCCTCTCTTCATTAGGTGCCCTGGCAGGGTGCTTTGTGGACTGTGCTGTCTTAAGCAGAAGTCAGTTTTTTTGCTTGACTACAAGTTAGTGTTTCTGTAAAGATTCCATCTTTAAATCAGTGCATTTATTATCAAGCAGAATACAGTTGGTGTTGATACAGATTTATGTCTTCCTAGTCAGCTTTTGTCTACACTTCCAAAATGTCCTTCCAAAAGCCAATGGCTGTTTAAACTTTCGCTTAAGGTGGTGGTGGTTGGAGATCAAAGTGCAGGAAAAACCAGCGTGTTAGAAATGATTGCCCAAGCCCGCATATTCCCTCGAGGGTCTGGGGAGATGATGACACGTTCCCCTGTCAAGGTAAGAAACATCATCATCTCTGCATCAGCATTTGCTGTATTGTTCTCCCTCTGATCGCGACATTAATTGAAGCATACATGTACATAGGTTTATAAAATGGCCTCTAAGCAAGGGAGTTGTTTCAGCCAATGACAAAACCTCTGCAGGTCTGTATATGATCCGTGTGTGCTGTCGGAGTAGTAGCAGTGCCATTAAGTAATTTTGTGCTAAATAAGCTTTACATATAATTGTGTTTCTACAGAGGAAAGTGCACATATGCCATATGCTTCTCATGTTTCTCTGTGTTAGATTTGCTATACTTTCTCATTAAAGCTTTTAACATTTAGGTAACCCTTAGTGAAGGTCCCCACCATGTGGCTTTATTCAAAGACAGCTCTCGGGAGTTTGATCTGACCAAAGAGGAGGATGTAAGTATGATAAAGTGACTGGAAGTTAATGAGACTTCTATTAATTCTCTGAATAATTTTGTGTCTCTGTGATCTCTAAGCCCCTGTTTAATTAGAGTGAAAGATGTTTAGTGGGGCAAGGCATTGTATTAGTTATTAAATTATCTCTTAATGTGGTTTTTGGCTGGCACTGAAGTGGATAAAATGTAGAGTGCTTCTTGTGCCAAGACACTTTTTGAAGCATGAAGGGATCTGCAGGTAGTCTGTCATTTAGTGCCCTCCACATTTACCAGACTGACTACGCATGCATTTGAAATAATACTTATAAACTGAGATCTTCATCCCTAAGTGAATGTGTTTTTCTGTGTAGGTAATTTTTCTTCTATCAGTTATAAAGAGTTTTGTGTTTGATATTTTTCTTTTCTTGTAATAGCTTGCAGCTTTGAGAAATGAAATAGAAATCAGAATGAGAAATAGTGTGAAAGAAGGGTGCACTGTTAGCACTGAGGTAAGAATTGCCAAATATTTAATGGTAAATATCTATATGTGTATATGTTTTGTAAGTATTCTTCAACTGGGAGACTGGTGAATCTAGTTTGCATATACTTCATATTTTGCACTATACAAACTGTATTTGGAATGTTAAAATCAGTTTTATACAACAATTACTTGCATTAGAAGTTGTACTTCCTATTTAAAATGACAGATTGCTGCTGATTAACACACATATGTGTGTGAATATGTGTTCATACAGTTTTTTATGTGTGTGTTTGTCTATGTAACTACATTCAAAGTCGGCAGTGTATAAACATCTAATTTCAATTTTACTTCACAGACCATCTCCTTAAGTGTGAAAGGTCCTGGTTTGCAGAGAATGGTATTGGTTGATTTACCTGGAGTCATTAGCGTAAGTATGCAATAATTTAAAAAATTAAGACATGTAAATGAGGTAGTGTTAATGGTAAGAACATTAGCTGTTGGGGTTTTTTTAACATGTTTGTTTTCTTTGTTTTTCTCTAACTATTTATCGCCATATTCATATTAAAGACTGTGACATCAGGTATGGCTCCAGATACAAAGGAAACGATCTTTAGCATCAGCAAGGCCTACATGCAGAATCCTAATGCCATCATCCTCTGTATTCAAGGTACTGAGTCTAAATGATTATCCATTTTTAACCGTGGTTCTTATGTTACCCTGGAGTCTGTTCTGATGGTATTTTTCCTTTTGTGATAATTTGTGTAGTGTAAAAAACAGGATGCTGTGGAATGTCTTTTTATAAATTAAGACAATGTGTGGCAAAAAGCAACTTTTTGATAAGGGTTTTTTAGCATCAAAGAAAAATGGTGGTGATAATAAAATTCAAGTTTTCTGCCAAAGTGTTTTTGGAGGTAGCATTCAATAATATTGAATATAATACAATGTTGAATATTTTGAGCAAGCTGGTACTTGTTCAAAACTTACAGAACTACAACAAACTGGTTTGTTACAATTATGGGAACAAAGCAAGTTTTCCATTGTGTGTATCCAAAAATGGAACGTAAGTCTAATTTTACTGGGTTAAACTTGTAACATGAAACTTACTTGGTGGCTACTGTGTTTTCAATACTGTGTGTTAGATTACATAGTCCCTAAAATAAACTTTGTATTTATTTTAGATGGGTCAGTGGATGCCGAACGCAGTATTGTCACAGACTTAGTCAGCCAAATGGATCCCCAAGGAAAAAGGACAATTTTTGTGTTGACTAAGGTTGATCTTGCAGAGAAAAATGTGGCTAGTCCAAACAGGGTGAGTTGAAACTCTTTTTCTCATGTTGTGCTGGCTGAAGTCACGCATGGTAAAATACTTGCGATGCCGTCAGAGATACTGGACCTCACCTGCCTGTTCTAAATGGTTTTGAGTGCTTATTTCTGTATTCAGTATGATTATTTTTTTTTGGTGGTTGTTGTTTTAATCTCTCTCAGGCCTTGCTTTTAGTGATGAGCTACGTGACTTCAGTCTCAGCTTGCTATAATCCTGATTCCTTTCATGAACGTGACCTGAGCAAGTTCCATTTCCCGAAAAGGCTTACGGATGTTCTGGGATAGGCATTCTTGTTGTGTTTTGTGTTCTGCTGTGTTATGCCTTATTTGATTTATGCCTTTTTTTGTTTGTTTGTTTGTTTTGTTTTCAATCTCAATAGAACTCATAGTCCCATGACAAACTGCAGTAGTCTATGCATAGATATAAGTAGCTCTGGCTTTAAAACTGTGCTGAAGGAAAGAATGTCTGTGCAAAGTTAATGATGTTTTTCTTTAATCCTTTATTTTCATAGATCCAGCAAATCATTGAAGGCAAACTCTTCCCAATGAAAGCTTTGGGTTATTTTGCAGTTGTTACTGGAAAAGGTAAAGTGAGCACTAGCTCTGCTTTTTTTGTCCTTGGTAGCCCAGGAAGCTGTCTAAATGGAACTGTTGCAGCACTCTTTTCTTTCTGCAGGAAACAGCAGTGAAAGCATTGAATCTATTAAAGAATATGAAGAGGAATTTTTTCAAAATTCAAGACTGTTAAAGTATGTTGCATTTTATTCTTTCTATTAAAATGAGCCTGTGTTGGTAAATGCTAGCATCAGCTTTTCTTGTTGAATTTAAAAGGATTGCAATGTGGAAACAGTAATTGAGATTTATTATGCTTAAATTAAGTATCATGTTGAGGTGACCAAGGTATCCTGGTTTCCTAATGCTTGCTGTAAGTCAGTGGAGACAGACAGGCATCTTCAGGCAGCAATTGATTCCACTGCAGTTCTGGGCCACTCTTCCAAGGTCTGTGTGTCTCTCCATTGGCTCTACAAGAACTAAGTTTCAGCCTTTGTCTAAGCACGTAATACACCTGAGAGGAGTGAATCCAGCCCAAAAATGAGTTTTAGTGCCTCTAAACATCAGTTGTCTTGGTGTGACAGTGTTGTATTCAAAGGGTTAGCTTGCGTGTTCTGAGGAAAGCTCACTGAGCAGAGTTTTGATTTCACAGGGTGGTATTTCTCAGGAAAGTACAGTACGTGATCTTAGGGACGATAGTACCTGCGCTGCAACCTCTAGAATAACTTATTTGGGGTGGGGTTTTTTGTTCCTATGTGTTGTTTTGGAGCTTTTTCCCCTTGCTTTGGTGATGATCTACACTGAGTATTTTAGTGGAAGAGACTAGAATTTGGGTTAGGTACACAGTTAGATGTTGTTTTCTGCTGTAAGAAGCAAAGCTTTATTCTCAAGAGGAGAAAATGGGGGCCTGAAAGCAAGGGTTTGCAGAGAAATTCTTCTAGCTGTCTTTCTTTACAGAACAAGTATGCTGAAAGCACATCAGGTAACAACAAAGAACTTAAGTCTTGCTGTGTCAGACTGCTTTTGGAAAATGGTGAGAGAGTCTGTGGAGCAGCAAGCAGATGCTTTTAAAGGTAAACATGTCTTCAAAAAGCAAGGGAAATAGCAGCTTGCTGTTAAACAGTTATTTCTTCCATTTGCATATAATACTGTTTTGCCAGCACGCTTGGGCAATTGTTTCATACATTTTATATGAGCAGCATTTCCCATTAATTGATAATTTCCCCAGGTAATTTCTAGAAAAAAATCTAAAAAAGTAGTTTATGCTGTGAAGGTACCACTTGCTCTAAAAACCAAAGGAATAAATAAGTATGAAGAACAAAAATCAAGTTGAGGTTTTTTTGTGGGCAAAATGCAGTTCTTCCACTTAAGATTAAGATGTATGAAATGGCTTCTTGTGTAAATGTACCATCTGGTCAGCCAGGACAGGGCTGATGTGTGCAGAGCTGGAAGTTGAATGCCTCCACTGTGCTTTTTTAATGCATGAATTCTGCAATTTGTAGACAGAGTATGTTTGCATAGACAGAAAAAAATTCTGCTCATTTGCAGACATGCTTGGGGAGTTTGTCATAAGCAAGATTTGTGGCAATTTTAAGACCTGCTCAACTTCTAAGTTAGTCATGAGGTGCATATGGACAATTAAAAAAAATAAGCCCCTGTTTCTGATTTTTGCAGCCACACGTTTCAATCTTGAGACGGAATGGAAGAACAATTACCCCCGGTTGCGAGAGCTTGACAGGGTAAATTACACTGCTGCTTTCTTTGGTGTGCTGCAAAGGGTTGAAGGTTACAAATTAAAATTTATGCCTTTTAATTTCATTTGTAAAAGTTTCTTAAAGTTAACATAAAGTACTGACATTTCAAAATGTTAGGACAGTGTAGATTATTGTAGGGGAAGGAAATACTGAGTTCTGTTTCATGAGATACTGTTCTTCAAAGTTGTGATACTTCAAGACTTAAGTCCTTCACTCTTCTAGTATGCAGTTACCTGACCTAACTTGCCCCCAGGGATAGGTCAGTGTTTCTTTGTGATCATAATAGAACTGGCAAATAGAGGTTACATTCACTGGTCTTTCAGACGCACAGAGTAACACAACAATTGGGATCTCATTTTCTAATTCTTTTATAGAGATCCTGAATGTTGAAATGCCATGCCTGGACAGAGGCATGTGAGAGATGGAGGGGAAGATGTATGGTGAACCAGGGTAGCTGATGATATGCACACACATTGTTCAGAACATTACCAGGAGGAATCATTTGAGGCTTAAAGGCCTTAAGAAAACAGTTTTGGATTTTTTTTACCTTTCGTATGGAAACATGATCAAACTATACTTAATCTTATTATTTCCTTTTGCACAGAATGAACTGTTTGAGAAAGCAAAGAATGAGATTCTTGATGAAGTCATAAGTTTGACTCAGGTCACACCAAAGCACTGGTATGGTAATTTTTTCTTTTTACTTTTTTTTTTTTCATAATTTACTAGGAGAAGTTTGCCTTTAAAATAAAGTTCTAGTAAACAAAATTCTCAAATACAAGTAAACTGTTTTTCTTGCACGATGTATTGTATTCCTGCGATTTGTAGTCTTGTCTTCTGTGTTCCTAACAAATTGAGTGCACACCTGTTAGTAACTTGTGTACTGGAAACCATCACATATGTTACAACTCTCATTTTAGGGAGGAGATGCTTGAGAAAACTTTATGGGAAAGGGTATCTACTCATGTGATTGAGAACATATACCTGCCAGCAGCACAGACTGCAAACTCAGGGACGTTTAACACCACTGTGGACATCAAACTGAAGCAGTGGACTGACAAGCAGCTGCCTAATAAAGCAGTAGAGGTGAGAATTTAGTTATTTAAATTTAAAAAAAAATTAAATTAAAAACTTAATTAAAATTTAAAATGAAAGCGTTACTCCAGAGAAGTAAGGTGATGTTTGAATGGCTGACTGCAGTTCTTTAACAGCTTACACGTCAGAAAAGGCTGGCAACATCTTGATGTTCAGAAGCATACAGAGCAGAAACACTGTATTTTGCTCTTCTGGTGAATTTTGCCTATTAAAGAAAAATCGCAAACCTATTTTTGCAAGGTTAACAAACTCCTCAAATAGGTATATTCACATTTAATAGAATTATGCAAGTTTAACAGAATTCTGCTTGCTGCAATACAGTGAAGCAGAGTTTAGTGTTGCTTTTATTAGTAATGGATACAGCAAAAGAAAAGTCAGTGACTTATGCTTGCATGGTTTTTTTGGAAAATCTCCAAATTTTCATACTTAGAAGAATCGTTAAAAATGTGCCTTTATCAGCTGGTACATGGTGTAGTGGTCCATTTCAGGAGGAATTGTTTGCTAACTTTCCAGGTGGCATGGGAGACTTTACAAGAAGAATTTTCCCGTTTCATGACAGAAAAAAAAGGAAAAGAGCATGATGATATCTTTGATAAACTGAAGCAAGCTGTCAGAGAAGAAACTATTAAGCGACATAAATGGAATGAGAGAGCGGAGGATAGTCTGGTATAACGTAGTGGGTTTTTTTGCCTTGAAATGTTTTTATTACAGTTGAATAATCAGTATTCTTGCATTCTTTCGCTGTAATCATAAGATGATTGTTGTGTCCATCTCACCTTTTCTATATAATGTTTTAATTCAGTGTTTCTCAATTCATTTCATTATTATCTTTTATTAGTTATTGCCCTAAATAGTATCTAGTAAAACTGTTTTGGTTGGTTCAGGAAAGTCCTCCATAACCCACTGGCTGCATAAGGGCAGCCTGGTGAGAATTGTTTAGCATCAGCTTATTTGTTCTGTTCAGTCTAGCCACATAAAATAACATCATTTCATTACCATCTTTATAGATTCTGTAATCCAGAGGGATTTCATATATTTTTCTGTATTTTTTACATTATTTATGCTAGGCTGTAGAAAAAGAGTGAGAGGCACACAAAAATAATTTTGGCAGTGCTTTGAAAGGTGCCTCTTGAATATGTTGTGTGTGCCCAATATGATCTGTTTCAGCAGACATTGAAAAATGAAAAGAATACTAGAAATGGGTTTTTTACTAAGTCCTGAGTAAATTCTTTTACTGCGTGCTGAAGTGACATTCTGTATTGCAGCGGGTGATCCAGCACAATGCTTTAGAAGACCGGTCAATATCCGATAAACAGCAGTGGGATGCAGCCATTCATTTTATGGAAGAGACGCTCCAAAGTCGGCTCAAAGACAGTGAGTGGTGTCATGTATTCCGCTCTTCCCTTTTTAATCTGAGCCAGTGTGGACCTAGTTGACTTCACTGAAGTGCAGCCTTTGTATCAGCCCAACTGACACAATGGTGACTGTTTGAAATAGTACTGGTACTGATAGAAATACTCAGCAAAATACAGCCTCAAAAGCTCTCCTGCTCTTGCTCTTGCAATGAGGCAACTGAAAGATAAGCAGTAGAGATCTATAGAGGCAAAGAATTGTATAAATCCACATGTAGGAGAGCAGGATAAATTCAGGGAAAATAGTTGGTCTTTTTATGGTTTCTAGCATAATCAGGTTTGATGCAAGTTGCAGCAAGGTAAGATTTGGGGTTTTTTAAATGCATGATTTGGAACCAGGAGGGTGGTCTTGGTAGAGGGATGTTGTGTTTTTTATATACTTGTTTGAAGTATCTACTGGTTGGAAGTAATTTTTAAATTTTAGTAAAATACATCAACCATTGCTTGAAGTAAGACACCTGACTTGACTCAGTGTGGCGTATTTTATGTTCTCCAACATAAAATGTTTATTCTTGTTCATGTACTTAATTTTGAAAGTATAAATTCGGCTGGTTGCATGTATTTTGTTTGATAGTTAATATCATGCCTCCTTTTTCAGCTGAATCTGTTATTGAAGATATGGTGGGTCCAGACTGGAAAAAAAGATGGTTGTACTGGGTAGGCCGCACCAAAGAACAGGTAAAAGGAAAAAATTTAGAAAGAATTTGTAGTCCACTACCTTTAGAAAACTTTGATTGTTACTCAGTACGTTTTCAAAACTACCAATTCTCTTCACACTATTTAGATGACTACCAAAAAAAAATCACTTGTCATTGTTTTAAATACTACAGGGAATTTAGTATACTTTTTTCCTGCTGCATCTACAGAATGACTTGTAAACTGTTTTCCATTTTTCAGCTGAATTGCATCTTTGCTATTATGACATTGACCTGTGTAATTAAAGTTCTTGCCGTAGAAGGAAATCAATGAAAGCAGGTGGAAACCGGGCTCTTCTCTTCTATACTTTTCATGCCTGCCTTCTAAACAGAAGTCCCATGCAGTTTCCTGTCATGCTCTGTTTGGATTTAATTAGTATGTGATAGCATTATCGCTAGCATTGTAATCACAGTTGTATCTTCTGATTGTCCATATTCATCATAACATCTCCTCTCAGCTGCTCATAGCTTTTGGAAATTTCTTTTGAATTTTAATAGCACCTTTCATTCAATGCCCAGAGATGATGGGCTTTTTATATTACTTTTTCTAGATGTTTCTCAAACTGATTCATACTTTAAAGAAGTAAGCAGAGTTTAAAAGAATAGAGTAGGAAATAATTGTTTCAGAGGAAGGAGTTTTACAGTCAGCTGTTTGCAGCCAGGTATGGGAGCAAGGTAGTAACTTCAACCTATATTAATTAACTTCTATGAACAGCAGCTTAAAGGTATGAATCCATGGAGAGTTCCTGCTAGCTAATAGGCAAAAATTACAGTTCTCGTCAGTGTCACAGGTGGTATGTGAATGTGAACCCTTCTAGCAGATATTCATGGAGGGGAAAGGGGGCTAACACCTATAATTTTTTTTCCACCCTTCTATTCTTGTTCTACATTGCTGTGTACAATGAAGCGGGAAAAAAATTAAATTGACAGTGCATTATCCATTAAAAATGCTATATTTGTTGATGTGTCTTTGCACAAATTCCTTTTGAAGTAACTTAAAAGTAATAGTTAATAGCGTCAGAGGTTTTTTCTGCCCTAGCTTATTAAGCAAATAGAGTGTTTATTGAGGAGGTGCTGATGATCTGAGTCTCTAATAATAAATTCCAACTAATCATTCCTATCCTAGAATATTCGTAATGAAACAAAAAATGAACTTGAGAAATTAATCAAGTGCAATGAAGATCATCCAGCTTATCTGGCAAATGATGAGGTGACGACTGTCAGAAAGAATCTGGAAGCAAGAGGAGTAGCAGTGGATCCATGTCTGGTGAGATGCAGAATTATAACAAGACACATGGAGGCTCCCTGTGAACACTTGAATGTTTTCTAGATAGCAAACAAGAGACTCCATCTGAATACTGAGTTTGTAATGCAGATGTTTCCAAACGAATCGCTACATGACTGCTTGCACTCAATTCACGCACTTCTGTTGGCTGGCAGACAAAGGCTGTACAGCACTTTGGAATCTGTCCGTTTCGACTGGAATCAGAATCTGCTGAGCAGATTTTCTTGCCTACGTTATAAGAAAGCGTGTTAGAAATTATTGTTCAGATGTAATCAAGGCCTTTGTGAGCAAGATACAGTAAAAACATATTGTACATCCTAAAGCTTTCAGTGTGGTTGTATGTGAAGTTTGAAGGTCATTGGTACAATGAAGAGAGAGAAAATTTTTAAAAAATACTTGGAAAAAGGCAGGATTTTTTTAGAGTGTCCCAAGCGTATTGTACTTTTGAAATGTTCTGGAAAATGACATATCTCGTTGCAGTGAAAGGCCCTTAAGGGTAATTAGAACCCTTATCTAATAAAATGTAAGATTTTAAATAAATGAGAATTCAGACATTAATAAGTAATAGATGTAGATTTCCTTTAGCAGTGATTTATTTTCTGCAGTAACTTTGGCTACCTTTTCAGCATTAATACATGCACTTCCTCTAGGTAGAAGAGTTATTTAAATATCTACTACTCCTTTCCTATACAACACTTAACCATTTTTTATAAAGGTCATAGTAGCGTTCCACATCCTCTGCATGAGGAGGCTGAGTGCAGAGGTTTTTTTCTAGCTAAACAACTGATTTTCTTAATTATGTTTTATGGGTTTTCCAGAGAGGCGTCTCGATATTTAATTTTGAAGAATTGAAACATAATAAGCCTAATCAAGAAAAGTTATAAATGTTTGTTTACGTAAGACCTATTAAATATTTTTCTAAGCTTTAATCTGGTTTAATTGGTAAATTAATGGATACAACTCAAAAATGTGTTCTCAGTGTTAATGTAAAGATTGTTTTGTAATATATAATTGAAACGTGTTTTGGCTGCAGACAGTATTCTTAAGCATTCAGTTATGTGCATAGAAGAGTAGGTTTTAAATTGACAGTCATCTGTAGTGTTTGCCAAGTGTAACTAACATTAATCATATCCCAGTTGCAGACAAATTGCTGAGAAATATTTAAACACATGGTACGTGATATCAATAGTGGAATTTGGAGTTACATTTTAAAATTAAATGCAATCATTAATCTAAGCACGATAGTGAGTGTATGTATTTATTTATTTATTCAAATTTAAATACTCTTTTCCTAGATTAAAGACACATGGCACCAGATTTATAGAAGATACTTCCTGAAGTCTGCTTTGAACCACTGCAATCTGTGTCGAAGAGGCTTCTATTATTATCAGAGGCACTTTGTGGACTCGGAGGTAAATTGAAGAACAGATGTTCTTCATCTACACTGGTGTTTTGCCTTAATATTTCTATTTCAGGTGAAAAAAAAAATCTAAAAATACTTCAAAGTAGTCTGACCAGATAGCTGGTGATCTCAGTTACGTTTTACATGAGGCTTGTAATGGATAAAATGCCATCCTGGTGGTAATTATGTAAAATGACCACTAGGTATCAGCCATGACCTAAACATCTGTTTCTAATTGATGTGTAATGAAAATGCACCATTAAAAGCTGTAGTGTACAGCTGTTGATATGTTGTTGATATCCATTTCTCCTGCTTTCCCATTGACAGTTATTTATTTTACTGATACAAAATATTCAGAAAACATCCTTATGGATTTATAGGAAAAGTATGGTCAGTAAGTGTTTAGAGTTAATGCTTGGAACTATGTGTGATCAATGGGAAAAAAATGAACAGCTATGGAGTTTCCAAACACGTCTTTATAAATGGCTTCCCAGTTTTGTAAACCCAAGCTTGTGCAACAAATGACAGTATGCATGAGGTCACAGAAAGAATACACCATTTTATTTCCATTATATTTTAAATCAAAGAGAAATTACTGGAAAGGTAGACCTCCTCACTTTGTTTATCTTTTATTGAGCCATGAAGCCAGAAATATTTGTTACTTTAGAAATACCTTTGCCTGCAAGAGATAAGAGAGAATGAGATCACAGCATGGAGAGCTGCCTCTTCATTACACTTAAACTCCTATTCATGTTACTGTCTTTTTTAAGGTGTCCTAATGTGAACTAAATGCTCCCTCCTGCCATCCTTGCAGGTGTAGAAACTGTCTCTTCTGTTATTAACAAATACAGCCCTTGGCCCAGCCCTGTCTTCCGAAGCGTTTGTCATGCAGGGAGGCACAGCCTGGAGCTCAGCTGTTGTCTCTCAGTGTACTTGCTACAAACAGTGAGCATCAGGTTACACTCCCCAGCCTGCATAAAGTGTTTGCAGTTTTTCCATGGTTTCCCATGATACGGCTCTTTCTGTTGAAAATAGCAAGACATGAAGGTGTTGCAGTTCATTAAATAAGGGTGATGTGGTTCTTGTGAAGTATTTTTGATGTGTTACTTACACCAGTAATTCTATGGGATTTTTGTGCAAGATCTGGATATATATACATGAGGTTACAGTTGCTGCTAAAAGTGTCAAGAGATTTTTGTGTGTGTAGGATGTTCACTGGATATCAGAGGTCTGACACCACAAGTTCTGTCATTCCAGCTCGAATGTAATGACATTGTCCTCTTCTGGCGAATACAGCGAATGCTGGCGATTACAGCAAATACACTGAGGCAGCAGCTCACTAACACTGAAGGTAAGGCTCACAGTCAGTGGAAGGGTTTGAAACAAAAAATTATCTCCTTCTAAAAAACTCATCCAATAATAATTTTGCTGAGAGAGAAAATACTCTTTGAAATTTAAAAATCTTCCTCAAAGAATTTCCTTTCTTAATGGCCCAAAGAAGGGGCTTCTGCGTTCAGAAGTTTGCCTTTTCTCCTATCAGATTAATAAGTATGGTAACATATACCGTGTCTCTAACAGACCTTCTCAAAATTTTGTCCTTAGATCATGGGAGTTGCAGAAGTGTTGCCACTCACTTTTTTTTGGTTGCTTTGTTGTTTTGGCTTTTTACAGTAAGGCGTTTGGAGAAGAATGTAAAGGAAGTGCTTGAAGATTTTGCTGAGGACAATGAAAAAAAGGTGATGCTCCTAACTGGCAAGAGAGTCCAGCTTGCAGAGGATCTTAGTAAGTACCCACTCTACAGTGGTTTGGAATGAGCTTGAAATGAAGCAAATTCTGACTGCTGTCCTTGAGAATATTCAGTGTGATGTGAGTTGTTCACGTGTTGGCATTTATTTAATATTCTACAAAAGTTTTCTTAAATACGGTCAGATCTTACTGATTCGAAGGTGGACATGGGTAGTATAGTGTAAATGATAATATTATTTACACTAGATGTAATTTCACTGATATAAATATATGGCACCAGTATATTGAAAAAGCCTAGTTAAAACAGAGTAAGATTTTAAAGGGAGATTCCCCTTCCAGAGGGTTTACAGTAGTTTAATGCTTTGGGTCACTCAAAAAGTGCTAAAGGGTTTTATGATTAATATAATAAGATTTTAAGCAGTGAATGTTTTTGAGGTGACAGTCCAGGATGAGGTTGTCTCCTGTTGTCTACCTGCACATCGAAGTAGGGTTTGGACTGACTTTTAGTTGATGGGCCTTGTCTTGCACACATACAGTTGTCTTTTTGGCAGCATTCTGCTGTTCTGTGAGACTTCCACTTAAACCCCAGCTGTGCACTTGGTCTGGGAGGGGAAAAAACAATGCTGTGCAAAAGGGAAAAGAAAAAAAAGCTAGTGATAAATGAAGTTCCTGTAGATCTATAAATACCTGCATGTTCCCATCACAGGTGACCATTCTTCTTAGACCTCTGTTTTGTGTTTGATGTAGAAACTAATTTTTGTCTTAAGATATGACTTGGGATATTTAATTCAGAATAAATGAATATTATGATCAGTGTTTCTTCTTTTAATTAGCAAAGTAATTAGCAAAGTTTTGATATTCAGGGTTCAGTGGGACAGAGAAGCCTGCAGTAGCTGTTAGTTTCCTGACTATGAATCATATTTTCCGTTTTTTGCATCCAAAATGTAATATAAATGTTTTGCTCATAATAAACTCAAAATCTAAGGATTTTTTTTAATAGTGCTGGTTTGGTTACACTGAAAATACTGTCTTACTGGAAGTCATGTTATCAAAATCCCAGTGAATCGTATTTGTTGTCCTTTAGAAAATGTAATATTTTGGAATTGTGAGTAGGAGTTCTGGTGATCTAGGGCAAATTGCCTGGGTTTTCTTGACTGATCTCTGAAACAGGTGCTATGACTGTGTAATTTTCATGATAGGTACATAATTCTCTCCAAACATCTTGTGTTTCTTTTCAAACCCTGTAGCAACCTTCATGTAAACATTCTTCTGGAGTAGGTAAAACATGTTTTACAACCTAAGGGGTTCTCCTCTTCTCTATATATGTTGAGGTCAAATGAGTGGTAGCTGCATAGTAGGATGCAGACTTTTATTGAGAAAGTTCTCCTTTTCCAGCAGTGCTGCTTGCTTTATTGATTTGATGCTGGATGCTGATTTTTTGGGCTTTTTTCCTGAGCAAACACTGGTATATAGGGAACCTTGGCAATTTGGATTTATCCTCAAGTATTCCACGTTTCAAAACAAAATAAAAGAACCCTAACATGCCCATGATGTTTAAATTAATGTGTCTTTATTTTGCACTGAAATTGACTTAGAATTTTTGCATTGTCAACTTTGCTTCTCCCCAGCCTCAGTAATAGGCTCCCATTTCAAAGCAGTGACAACTGAGGTCGTTATTTTGTAAACTAAGACTAGACCTGTAGGAGCAGCCTGTGTGTGTTCATAACCTGAGCTGTCAGTGCATTGGTATAAATGCTTCAAATGTGTAGTTTGCATTTCATAAATTACTATATAGCAAAAACATGTCACTGCACTGTATTTCTTTAAATTCAGGAGGTCACAGATCCCACATGCATTATTCTAAGGAAATAATTGTTACTCAGTACAAAACAATGTATGATGACATGTTCTGCTTTATCGTACCTGTGGGAAGGTTTTAAAACTACCACTGCTTAGCTCTGTACTCAGATCAGCTGTGTTCTTTCTGTGTGCTTTTATTGCTAAGTGGCAGTGATTTTTATGGGAATATGACAGGAAAAGGGGGTTTCTTGGCCTTTCTCTTGGTGAATAGAATGCTTTTCTATGGTGCAGAAGTTTTTTTATACCTCTGAGACAGATTTTGATAGCATAGAGCATTGAACTCTCAGATGGCTATAATTTCCTTCTTGTGGCACTTAGTAAAGTTCAAGACTCTGCTAAAGGAAAAAATCCTGACTCCCGCGACACTCCTGTGACTCCATGTTCATAAAGTATTGGTATTTTAATTAGGAAGGGAAGCGAGTTCCTGAAACACAAAGTGCAGTATCTCTATTCCATGCAGCTGTGTTTATATAACCCAGCTGATTCGAGTATCTTGAGCTCCGTCTTCAAATCAGTTACTTGTTGGGGCTCACTATTGACACTGAAAACATGTTCCAGGACGTCATTCTTCTGGTGGTTACAAATAGTCTTCGAATTTCCAGTCTAAATTTGTAAATATGAGGCTGGGATTCACTTCCTGATTAGAAACTCTACTTGCAAATGTAAATTATTTATATACCTGAGGTTGGGATGCCTCCTCTTGATGCTGATGATATGGGAACACTGTCTCACTACTGTTACATCAGTCTTTTAATGCTGAAGCACTGAAAGTGTTGTATTGTTTATTCAGGATACTGGTTAATGGCTGTTAGTAACATGGGTGACCCACTCTCATAATGAGAGCTCACATAATGAGAAAGTAAAACTTACTTGAGCAGGTTTTGTTGTCTGTGTTCTACGGCCTTGAATGGTATTTTAATCCTGTATAAGAATATTCCTTGACATTTATGCCCTGAATCTTGCTGCTTCTCAGTGTTCATCTCTCAAGTTTTCTTTTAGGTATTCTAAGGACTGTAAACAGATCTTTTAAACAAATTACTGATTTTTTAATGTACTGAAGGTTGCTTTTTCTTCAAAAATATGCTTTAAATGTAATGTAAATGTACTCCTTAATGTAAGTCTTATCATGATACTTGTACCAGTGAATAGTTAGTAAGTTTATGGAAACAAAGAAGCCCTTGGATTACAGTCCTTTTGGAAGAAAGGATCGTAAGGTGCAAAAAGGGGTAGAGGAGAATAAGAATAGCTGAATTGGGAAAACTGACTTTAAAAATGTTCTAAAATGCAATCAATCGGTAAGAATACTTCTACTGAGAGATACACCTGTGGTTGATGTATCCCAGCGTCCTGACCCTGGCAGTGAGCAGGCGTGGGAACAGCATAAGAATACAGTAGGACTTGCCTGTTGTGCTCTCACAGGAGCCCACGATCTGTGGTTCCAACATTTCCTAATCCTGAGGTAGTATCTTTGTGATTAATAGGCATTCATGGATATTTTTTTTCTCCTGTGAATTTCTCTAATTGCTTTTTGAACTCATGTAAACTTTGGCATCTGCAACATCCTGTGGCAATTAGTTCCAGGGTTCAACTACACATTGTGAGAAAAAGTACTTCCTTTTGTTTGTTTCTGAGCCACCTGCCAGTTTCATTTGGTTCTCCTTAGTTCTTGCACTGTGAAAAACATTCAGTAATCTTTTTCTATTCATTTTTTTGCCATTCGTGACTTCATAGATGTGTGTGCTACATGCACTTGATGTTCTTTTTTCTGACTTGAAAAGTTCTCATGGTGTAGTTGCTCTTTGCATGGACATTGTTTCCTAGTTTCAATCAGCCTTGCCTCTCTTTTCCTCTTTCTTAGTTCCACTAAACCCTTTCTGAGCTGAAAGAGCAGGCCTTGCACAAAATACTTGAAATGTATCTACATTATGGATTTATACACTTGTGTTATGATACTTTCTGAGTTTTATTCTGGTCTTGTTACAGTAATTCCTTGTAGTCTGTTTCCTCTTTTGCCTGTTACTGAACAGTGAGCTGATGCTGCAGTGGTCTATCTGCAACAACTCCAAGTTCTGTGTGAAAAGTAACAGCTGTGATAATTTCCTTTTCTTGTCATGTTTTTAAACTGTAGGTGCAGTTGAGATACGTTTATTGGTTTTTTATTATGAGGATTCAGAAACAAGAGTAATTTGCTATCTGTCTCTTGTCTCTCTCATGTCTAACTGGGTACTGCAGACTTATTCAGCAATTGGTAGGAACCTGTTTAATGCAGTTGTTCACAACCTCTCTCACAACTCTGGGGCATTATTTTTATTGAAGTTCTTCACCAAAGTTGTCTGCCATTTGAGTAACATAGCCTTGACTTGGATAGCTTCACCAGAAACAGGAAGAATTACATTTACTTTCCACTTGACACCTACATCTCGATTGTGCTCATTGCTGAAGGACAAAATACTTTGATTTGAAATTTATATTCCACACAAGTTAGTATTTGCTTAGCTACATCAGTGTCTTAAATATGCTGTGTTCCAAAAGAAGTGAAATGGGGTAGAAGGAGCTAGCAGTACAATGGTAAACATTAATATTTTAAAAGGAAAATTTCATAGAAAAGCCTCTTGGCAGGACTGCCCTGTTTGTATTGCAGGCTTTAAGGCACTGCTTTGGGCTGGAGGGAAAATCTAATAGTGGCAAGTCAGTGCCTTCAAATTCCTGCAGCCTTGTTAGACACAAGTGTGTGCAGCTCTACACAAATTTTTTCCACTTGCTATTTTTTTTAGATAATTAATTACCCTTTATTTCTACAGTACCTTTGAAAATGGATGAGTCAATATATATCCTTTAATTTATCAGTGATATTTTGCAGTATTTGCAAGTTTATACTGTTTTCTCTTGTATTTGTATTTAACTTTCCAAAGTGAATGATACTAAACATTCATGCAGGGTGCCTCTGAAGTTGCTGAAGGTTTTAAATGTTAAATGTATATTAAAATGGGGCCTTGGGTGGTTGTTTATAAAAGACAATTAGTTGAAGCCACCCCTTCCCTAGAAGTGTCTCTTTTTAATTATGTTTTTCAGTATTTGGCAATATATTTTTTTTCTGGGAAAAAAATAATACATAGGTGAAAGAATTCAATTTCAACATAAATAATGTATTTTCTGCTGTTTTATTTTTAACACAACTGCCAGACTAGTAATTTCAGCAGAAATACTCAGTGCAAAACTGATAGCACGTGGATAAATCTTACCTTTCTGTAGACTACTTTTTAACATGGTAATTGTTTAAAAGGTTGCGTTCCCAGTAAAACGCTTCCTAGAGCTACCGCAGTGTTTGCAGACCTGATGAGCTGGCCGTGCTCTGTTTCTCCGAGGGGCCGCAGCAGTTCGGGAGCTCGGGCAGGTGCGGTGCCGGTGCCGGTGCCGAGCGCGCGGTGGCGCTGAGCGGCCGCGGAGGGGGCGCGGGGCTGAGCGGCGGCTCCGCTCCTACCGGGTCTCCCCGCTCGCCTCTCGGAGGAATATGCACTTGACTGTCCTTGTCTCTCTTGTTTTCGATTCCCTCTCGGGGTTTTTTTGTTTGTTTGCATGACATGTGATTTATGGAGACTGTAAAGGATGGTCATTTTTTTTTTTCTCAGCTGCACATTTCTGGTTAGCAACTGCATGGAAAATATTAGTTCAGTAAGCTTTATTAAGAAAAAAGTGTTAGGAACGGAATCCTTTAATCATTTCAGAAAGGAAGTGGATATTCCAGTGTCTTATGCTAAAGCTAAGTGTCATCTCTCCCTATTGCAGTAGCATCTAAAGCATGCTAGATGGTGCACATGGATGTTGAATGCTTCCGGTGAATCCAAGCTTCAGGCAGGCAGCAGGAGCTTTGCCATTCACTTCACTAGAGCTGTAATCTCACAGACCCGAAAGAAATACGCATGTCCTATTTCTTCTCCTTGTACTCCTTTTGTACAGCAAAACTATGAATGTTGCAAAGCCACAGGATAAACAAAACATGGTACATACAAAGCATCTTTCCTAGGTCAGCATACTATTCATCTAATATCCTGTGTCCTCACAAGTTGGAGAAGAAAACCCAGTTCTTCACCAAATTATAAGTAAAACCATGTGCATGGGAGAGTCATTGGCAGGAGGTGGGAATGCCTGTGGAAACTTGATCCTGAAATTGCTAGCTATAGATGTGAATGGATCAGCGTCCAAGTTCATTTGTCAGTAATGTTGACACCTGTACAGGTGTCGTGGGCTAGCTGAGGCTTCATTCTGCACAAAAGCTTTTTGAAACATTTGAGGAGTAAGCCCTCACATGAAGAAAAGACAGCTTAGGGCCATTTGTTTCAATTCTGTCATACGTTTGTAAGCTATGAAATGTAATAGTTTGCAGAACTTAATTATTTTCTTGTAAAGACTAAAACATATAAAAACTAAACAAACCAGAGTTACAGTAAAATACTTTCAAGTTTTATATCTAAAGTCATTGCTTTGAAGTCACAACATTAAATTTTTAATTTACTTTTTCTCTTGTTGAATGTAAACCATTTGCCAACTGGGAGCATGAATGATTTAATATATAGGCGTATAATAAACTTGCCATTTTAATGGAGTTAGAAAGCTAAGGCTGGCACTTCCATATGCAAGTTGCTGACTCAGGACCTGAATTTCCTGTGATTTGGCTAAGCTGAGTGGGTTCTGTTGTGTCTGTTCTATGTAACAAACTGGTTTTAATCCAAGAGAGTCCCCTTTTTTGTTATGCATTTATGCAAAGTTGGGATAAAGTCTGTGAAGAGTACTTTGCATATAATTACTTGCTCCGTGGTTACATTTTTTCTTTCATTGCTGTTAGCTGTAGAACAAAAATGTTGTGTAAAAGCGATCCTATACTGTGGTCATTACTGTGGCCATTACTGTGGCCTAATTAAATTTCAGTTCCTTGAGATGACTGCCAATCATGTTTTGATTTGACCGCTATCATTCATGACATTGTTGATTACATGTGCTCCTTCAAATCAGGCTTCCACTTGGCTTTCTGAAGCCTTTGCTTCCCTTTGCTCTTCTATTATGAGCTTTAACTTTTTTGTAAAAGGTCACAGGGTTTCATAGGGGCAAAGCTCAGCTGTAGGGGGAAAGATCTCTCAAATAAGCAGATCATAGGTAATTTTCCCCTAGAAACTAGAGGCGGACAAAACAGCTCAAAAGGCAGTGGTTAGTAGTCCTTAAATCAGAACCCATGTGGTTTTCAGTGTTTACAAGATACAGAAAAAAGGAATCATTTTCAAGATATTTGAAGGTAGTGCCCAAATGTCACCCCTGCTGCCCAAAGACAGATCTAGGAAAGAGGAAAGCATCTTAGGAAATGCAAATGGAGGAGTAATTTCATTAGAATCTGAAGAATTAGGGTTATTTTGTGCTCTTATTTCTTCCACAGTGCCTAAATATTGGAGTTTTAGAAGCCACTTAAGTAAAAATATGGTTACTTCATAGTTGTAAGAAAATTCCAGAGGTGTCGGCAGTCTTGCTTTCATGTCATTCTCCTTTCACCTGGTCATAGCAGTGAGAAGCACTCACTCATCTCATCCTTTGCTGGCAGAATATTACACCAGGAGATGGTGTGGCCTACTACCCAGGCAGGAGCAGAGCAGCTGTTTCCTTCTGGGAATCACCAAACAGATCTCCAACTTCTGCTAAGCATGTGCAGGGTAGCTGCTATCTTCACAGTCCCCTGCCAGCAGCTTCCCCGAGGACATTAATATGGCCTGTATCTTATCAGAGGCTGCTTGTCATTTAGAGCACATTTATTTCTGCCCCAGTCTCAATCAGTTACAAAATGTGGGCTGTTTCTTAACAAGTTCAAGCTTGTGCTGGTGTCACCAGTGTGCTGGTGGCAGCATGACTCCTGTGCTCCCTTTGAGCTCTGTAGAGGTCCTGGTGCTCCATGACGCAGGAAGTTGGGGGACAGTGTGCTTGGAATCAGCCTGTACGGTTGTGTCTTCAATTTCCCCTAATTTTGAACCAGAGCAATATCTCACAACAGATTTGCAAACTTCCTGTTAGAATGCAAATTAATTATTTTTGCACTACTATCATGTTTTTAATTCCATGTAGATAATTTAAGAAATTGACCCAAGCAAGTGTGCTTTGATGTGAAAGACACTGGTTAAATGTTCAAGTTCTTTTTTTTTTTTTTCTCTTGAGTTTTGGGGCAGCAGCATGAAACTAATGAATTAAAACCAGAAGAATGTGTAGGATGGTCTGTGTGTCAAAGTGCAGATAATGTAGTTCCTGCTTTGTGTCATGGCAGAAAGTGCTTTAGAAAGCTGCATCTTCTCAGAGAGGGAAGTAATCCTCAAGGGAGAACATACATCACTTGTAGACATCCTGTGATGGAGTGATGGTTTACTTAACTTAAGAATCCCAGATGACCAAAGCCTGTCTGCTGTGATTTCTTAGTTATTGATGAAGAGTTAGGCACTGATGTCCAGGTCCTAAAACGGATCCTTACAAAGTTCACCACATTTGTCACTGACTAAAAGAAGCCTATCACTTAAAGTTGACATTGAAAAATAGTGATAAACTGCTACATGAATAATGACATGTTTAATGCCTATTAATCTGACTCTAGACCCATATCTCTTGTACTTGAGGGTCATTGTGGTGTTGTCTGCTGAATTTATTTTTTTCCTAAAATTTTCTGAATGATGCAAGGATCAAAACATCTAATTGGATGCTATTTTCTCTTTAGTACTGGTTGCTTATGAGGGTACTTATTAATCAAAATTTAAGTACTTATCATGGAGAGACTTACTTATCATGGAGAGATTTACTATTGGTATAAATTACAGGCTTGTAAATGGACCAATATATGCTTTTGTTCTAAAGTAGTGTGGAGCTGTGGAATGTAACATTCCCATTTCCAAATGCTGGAGAGGTCAGTGTCATGTGTGTTGCACATTGTCAATTGTAGTAGACTCCATTTTGCCCATAGGAATGACAGCAAAGAAAAAATAATAGAACCATTTGTTTTTTCTTCAGGATATGGTGACTTAAGTTTCTGACTATTAAAAATTATTATTATGATCTAAAAATTCATCTAATCACCGTTTCATTTTCTGCCATATTCTAGAGACTTTAACTTAAATAGTCCTGACAGCATATTACTTCATTATCTAACGGAGTGTGCTTTCTTTTGGGTGGAGAAACAACATATATCAGTTATTTTTTATGTTAAAGTCTTTTTACAGTTTTATAGCCTTAAGGTTACAGTAGCCTTTACATAAGTAGTTTATCTTCATAGCTGTGTATGTCCTTTCTGCATAAGGAAGAGTTAATCTTTTGTTACATCACTGGATGAATCTTTGGGTAGTATTTCTGGTTTGCCTCTATTCTCACTATCTATTTTCACTATTTCCACACAAAATAATGAGCATCACCACATTCTGATTCATTCTAGTTTAACAATTTTGATTTGGAAGTTCAGTCTTCCTGTATCTCTAAGTCTGATTCAAGGTATGAGATTGTTTTATAAGGTTGCCTTGTCATTCTGCTACTAGTCTCCTTCCAGGTGTCCAGTAAGCAACACAGCTAAGTTCTGTTGAAAGACTGAGTTATTAGAGCAGTTTTAATTAAAAAATCTGAGATGGAGACAGAGGACTGAAAGATGCCCAAGTCCTACCTTGATATTGCAGACCTTGTGACTCTCATAAACTTGCAGCTTATTACAGGGTAATGATCACTGGTGCATTAGGCTAACCTCAATGACAGTGTAGAAATAGTTTGTGACCTCACATCACAGTTTGGTAATACTTCATTTCCATTCTGTAGACAAGCAGGACTGATGTGGAATAGCTCATGAAAATGTCTGTTGTATAAAGTCAGTAGTCTACATAATTGTCCGTTTTGCTTCAGCCCAGCAGCTCAGTTCTGAAATGATCTGTCAGAGACAGAAGGATTTCATGCTTACCAGCCTGAGGAGCCCCAGGGACTGCCCCAAGAAGCACAGCCAGCTTCTGTTCTGTTCCACCGAGGAGGGGGCAAACGTGTGGCCAAAACTGTTTTGTTAAACTGAGAGCTCTCGCCAGTGAATCTGGAGCAGCTATACATCAAGGCATTGATTAGTACTCTACTATTTAAACAGCACAATACACAGTTCCCATTTCTGGGGCTAAAGATCGTTGTTAGCAATGCTAAAATATTGTTCCAGTGCTCAGTAGCTTGCAAAAATGACTGAAGTGTTTTCAGACAAGCTGTCTTCTGCTGCTGCCTTGTTATCTTTAGTGTGAAATAAAGGTAATATTGTTTCCTACAGGCAGCTGATAGCTTTGCTCAGGTGTGCTATGAAGGGATTAATTAATAATTAATTAATTATATTTAATTTTATTATAGTAAAATAATTAATAATTAATACTTGCAACAAAGTAACTTCAGTGATGGCAGCCGTGACTTGGGGGGTTTTTTTTGTCTAAAATGACCTCTTAATTTTATTATGTTTCTGCATCAGGCTCAATATACAATTTGGAGGTGATCTGTTCCTGTTTTAGAGGTGGATTTGCCTACAACATGGAAAACAAAACTGTATCTTCATAGGAAACTATGTCTCTTGATGTTTCCTCCTGTTATAGCCATGCAAAAGGACATCAAACTGGATGCAAATTCAAATCTCATGATAGATTGCAACACATATAAGAAACATTAAAGGACAGCTACGACAATGTAGCATCAGTTGGCGTCTTCTTTCAGTCTTAACTACTGGTAACTGATGACCATGCCAGCTATGTTCTGCAAGCTTGCACTTTAAAGGCTGTATATTCTTAATGATTCATGGATTTACTGTATGAACTATTATAAATTCCATTTAAAGTTTTCAGGATTCCGCAGTGCTTTTATTGCACTAATGAGCTAATTGTTTAAGAATCATTCACACGATTCATCCTCCTGCTCAGCCTTTTTTAAAAAAAAACTTGTAGCTGCTGAAATTCTCTTGACAAACAATATTTATAGCAGTTTGACAGCAGGATGAAGAACAGCGTTTGTCTTTGTAACAGCTTAAAGAAAAGGCCTTTCCAGCACCCAGCCATGCAGTTACAATCTTGACCTCTTTCTTTTGCTGGGAACATACATACAGCATACAAGCAGCACCTCCCATGTGTTTTCTTGACCCTTTGACTGTCCATTCACTTCCCATCTGTTTTGCAGCCTTAAAGGAACAGAGGGGGCCCTCTACTTATAAATCTGTCTTTGCAGCTGACAAATGATGTTCTGTCTCTTTAAGGGCAGCCTGGGTGGTTTTGCCTTTTTTTTCCTTCTCCCCCTTAAACTTTAGCTTTCCTCTCAGCCTTATCCAGAGGAAAATATGGTATGTGAACAAGAGGAAACTGGCAAAAAATGTGATAGGCAGTTTCAAAGGATTCTAAAATTCAGCAGGACATGACCTTGCAATGATCAGGGAATGATGGCAGTGTTTGCATGAGGCATGAGTGAGCGTGTTGCTGCAGGTAACTGTGGCTGGGAAGTCTGCTTTCTGAGGCATTTTTTGGAGTGGCTGGGAGTGTGCTGTCTCACACCATTTTAACAAGAAGTAAAGCTTTCGCATGGCCCTTAGAAAATCAAGGAATGTGGCACAAAAGGCTGAACTCCAGAGAGATGATTCCTCCCTCCCCTTTTCTCCACCTGACTGTTCATAGGAGTTGTATACAAGTATGGAGTTTGTGTCTTAGGTAGCCCTAAGGTAAAAATCATCTTTCAATAGAAAACTTTGGATTGACATCTCTAGTTTTTAATTGTGTGTTTCTGGGCATTGTGATGGATTCTGACTGACAGGGCTTTCCTTTTTACTAGAGGAAAGATGATGCATTCACAGCAGTAAATTCCAAATTTCTGCCTCTGTGGTTAACTAACCATAACATAGAAGTAGCACAGCAAGCAGTGAGAATGTTTATAGGCAAGGAAGGGATTAAGAAAGGAAGGAAGATGGAAAAAAAAAAAAAGAAGGGGAGAACTCAAGTCTAAACATAATCCAGAGCAAAAGGAGTAACAACCATGAGCTTTCAAATATCAAAGCCATGTAAACATTAGTTGGAGATGGGAATCACTTTAATGTAGAACAGGAGGACTTATAATAAGGTATTAACACATTTTTTTCATGCTCGTTTCATGCTGTAAGTGTCATCAAAGTACAAAATAAAGATGGATCTCTGTCCAGAAAGATTTTAGAATTTGTTTTGTGGCTGCAGTTGAAATTTGATATCATACGTGCACATTTGTAAATGGGAAGGGAAAGCTTTTTGATTTGCTCAAAGTACTCATGTGGTTTTATTCCTGTTCTGGCACAGACAGACATGAACATCTTTAAAATTCTGTGCTA
The DNA here is from genome assembly GCA_014706295.1 of Lycocorax pyrrhopterus obiensis. Classification (NCBI taxonomy): domain Eukaryota; kingdom Metazoa; phylum Chordata; class Aves; order Passeriformes; family Paradisaeidae; genus Lycocorax; species Lycocorax pyrrhopterus. Next base: position 14,130,870 of record JACSVZ010000016.1, on the reverse strand, counting down.
AAACTATTGGTTTTATAGATGTAAATATGTATTTGAATGTCTCACGTTTAACTTTAGAACCATAAGCAAGACAGGTTTTGTGGACAAAGGCCACATCTCTTATTAAACCAGTTAATGCAGCTGGAAAATACAAGAAAACCTTTTCTTGCCTCTAGGAGTGTGTTTGAAATAAATCAGTAATGTACTTTGCTTTTGTAATTTGTGTTTAATATTATTTTAGATTATTTGGCCTTACCTTCGGAGATTTGCTTGATAACTTGCTTCAGCTGTTTCATTTTAGCACTGTTCATTGGTAGCTAAGCTCGGTTATCTCAGGCAGCAATCAGAAAGCAAACCCTCCTTGTAAGACTGAATATTTCAGGGGGTTCCCTTCTGACCAGCTTATGATATTAGGAAAAGCAAACTTTTTCTGTGCCTGTGTCTTTCTGCATTCACAGTGTATCCAAATCCTCATTACAGTTCAATTAGTCTGGGTTTGAGCCTTTTAGATTTAGGATCACAGGATTAATGAAAAGAAAATGAGCGGGTAGCAATATCATTTCATGTGGAGATAAGGAGAGACTGAGCATGAATGAGGATCTCAAGACATCTGAATAAAGAATTTCCTCATTCTGTCAGTGAAGTTTTATGGGATATGGAGGGAGGATTATGGGAATATTCATGACCAGATCAAGAGGTATAATGAGTTGATGTATGAACCAGCTTATCTTTTAGGTAAACATGGGGTAAATGGGAAATAGAATAACCATTCATGCTCCTAGGCCTGTGAATTATACTGTTCTAAGATAGAAACAAGGCTTTAGTTACAGTTATTCTTCATTGATTTAATTTGATTTTTGATCAGTGTTTAACAGGTGCTGGAAAAATTGCATATTTGTAACTTCAGGTCTGCATTAGAGGTACCAAAGAGCACATCATCTTTCTAGAATCCAGTGTAAGCAATATGTGTATTTAAACTTAAGCAGTACTTTGTAATAAGAGCGTAGCACTTTTGTTAAAGTCCCTTTTGTGACTGACATGGGAGTAGTATATGAAAGAGCTTGGGTAGTTCAACCAGTTACAGAAGTAATTTGCTAGCAAACTGAATGCTTTTAATCTGTAGTTTACTTGTCCTTGGAAAAACACAGTATCACAAGACATAGAGCAACAGGTCACTTTTTGTCTACCCTTAAATTTGCTTCTGCAGTAAGTGTTCTTACCTGAAATCAGATGATTTTCTGTGTTTGGCATGTTGATAAACTTCCTCAAAACAGAATGTACTGTAATTTACAAGTGTGAATCACCAACAGTTTTATCTAAGTGTCAGACAAAACCCTACAAATGTGGGTACAGAGCTTGTGCATTTCATAGAGGCAAGAACTTCCCTAAAGTTGGGTAACATCTGCTTCTTGAATTGTGAGAATGAATTGTTGTTCCACATACAAAGTCACATGATGCTGATGAAACTGTAGACAGTGACCCCAGAACTGCAGACTCCTCTATTGGAATTCTATCCAAGCACTTATATTTACTAGTTTATTAAGATTAGTGTTGTGTAAATGCGTAACTCTGCCCTCAGCCTGTTTCAAAAGTAAACCAATTCAGCAGACTGCTTCTCTGTGCTACAGAATGGACTTGCAGGAGAGTGTTACAGGTTGCCTGGGATCTGCTGCTGCAAGAGGCTTTACTATGGCTAAAAATACAGGGCATAGCATGAATAATTGCAGCTATTTGGCACTCATTTGTAACTGTTCTTTTTTAAGAATAGCCAGCGTATTATTTCAAAGTATTAAATTACCTCAAGAGCTCATAATTATTACAGTTAAGTAATCATTTCAATTCAGTCCAAGTATAAAAACTAATAAAGTGCTCATAGTATGCAGTCAATTTTAGTATGCCTATTCTCTGAGCAAACACAGCTGATTCAGTATATTCTGGTGGAATACATATTTGCTATCCTGTTATTTTAATATGCCTTAATCAGAAAATTAGAATAGATTTGTTGGCACAAACCTTTTTTTAAGGGTGAAATAATAATTACAGGTTTTTGCTGATGCTATTAGTTTTCAGGGCTGGAATACTTCATTAGCAAGAGGTTGAGAAAGGAAAATATTTGCATTTAATACTGCTTAATCTGCCTGCTTTCACTGGGTCTAATGGCTTGATCAATATAAAGAACACACTTGGGAAAACATGTTGCAATTGGGAAAAAAAAGTGCCACAGAAAGCCACTGAAAGCACAACATGAAGAGATCATCTGGGTCGTGAGATCTAATCCCCAGTTATCACTGACAGCTGCTGTTCATTTTGGAGAGCAAGGTCCAGCATTAATAATTTCCAAACCCAAAATCATTATAGAATATTTTGGGTTGGAAGAGACTGTAAAGAACATCTCGTTCCAACCCCCCTGCCACGGTCAGGGGCACCTTCCACTTGACCAGGTTGGTCAAAGCACCAGCCAGCTTGGTGTGGTCAAAAAATATGTTAATTCTGTCCAAAATAGTAGAACGTTATTTTAAAGGCTGATTTTGTAAACATTCATAGAGCAACAGTATTGGAAGCAGAGCTAAGTAGTTGCCTAAATAAATGCTACAGAAATACCATTTTCCTTACACTGGAGGTTTATATACTGGCATGCAATGCATATTCTTTTTTTCTCTTAGAAAGATAGTAATGAAAACACTTTGGATGTGCTCAGGAAGGAGAAGTGATCATGGGACTACCTTTTTTTTTCATTGACAGCTTTCAAAGATTATGCTGAACTGAATCAGAATTTTTTTTTTTTTAACCTGGTAAAAATCAGCTACTGCTGTGTCTTAACTTCCAAGGTACAGATTTTGCCCTCACACTGACTGTAATCTTCATTTAATATCAAAATACCTTAAAAGAAAAAAATCAGCTGAAATTCAAGAAGCTTCTTTGGTGTGTCCTTTAGGACTTAGAGTGTGATTCAGCTTCACTGTACTTCTGTGTTTCTAGATAAGCACCACTGGGGAAGGGCAGGCTGAAGTGTTGAAAGTGTCAGTGGCTTACCCTTCATCACCTAGGAATTGCAAGATAAAGATAGAAGCTTGAGGTTTCTTCATACTCATGCAGGCTATTTTCCATACTTTACTTCAAATGCTAACTCAAATTCTCTACTTCTGTTAGAACAGGACTGCAGGAGTTTGTTGAGTTGTTGTTATTATTATTACTGTTACTCTGAAATGGATTTTGTGTTTGTTTATGGGTTTGTCATTTTGTTAGATTAAACCTTCAGTTCCTGTAGCTACGTTAGTGTTCTCTTTGGAGGTCATTTTTTTTTCTAGTTATGCTTACATATCCCATTTAAAGCTGATTGTTTTATTTTACTTTTTGTTTTGCTGTTACTTCAGCGCAGCAAAGCAAGTTGATAACATATCGTTTTGATAAAGAGAAGAAAACATTAATAAAAGGTTTTTTTAAAAATGCTCAAACCCTGTATCTCATACAAGGGAACATATGGCTTTAATCCAATAGTATTTTTAGCTTGGAAAAAAATATTTGTCTGTGTTTATGCTCATCTAACTTATTTTTGTCTGTTCTATTGCTCTCCCCCTATTCCTTCATATTTCTGAAGTGTGTGTTTTTCATGCCTATAATCACACACAGAAGGAGCTTCAAATGAGGATGTGGTGAGAGAGAAGCAGGAAATCTCACAGGCTTTGGATTCCAACTATGTTCTAAATCTTGCTTCATAAGCAATTTAATAAATCAAAAAGGTTATATGATGACAACTGTGTATGGAATTGAGAAAAGAGTGGAAAAATGCCTAAACCCCTGGATTTTTTGCAATCAATTTTGCCTTTTCATTCTTAGTAACTATTTGTAGTTGTGGTCAAGTTGTGTTTTGGTAGGGAAGTAAACTCCCAGATTTCGTTTCTGTATAAAATGGGATTCTGCCCACATCCATCTGGTTACTACTGAAATGCAAGAAAATAAAATGCAAGTTTTAAACATTCTTAACATTGTGTGCACCCTTTGGAGGAGGTGTCTTGAATACTGAGGTGTGGTTCCCTGAAACTCTCCTGGGTGAAGGGGCATGAGCTTTCAACTCTATTTAGAATGATTAGTGGTGTTTGTTACACTTGCTGTGGAGAATGAGGATATTTGGTTAAAGAAGAAAGGGGCTAGTGGGCATTATTTAAAAGCGAACAACTCCCTGCATGTAACAAGTGTACAATAGTTCTGCTGTGCGTGATCTGGTGGAAAATTCAGTTTTTTGAAGTCTGTTTCTAGTATTGGATTCCTTCAGTAAATTTTAAAATTATAAAATTAGCAAGGTAATCGTAACATATATCTGTAGTAGTTCTTCGAACAGGACTGGGTTTCTTTTTTTCTGATGTAAAAAATGTTATAAACTTATGTAATTGAGAAACAAAATGCTTAGGGTAATATTGATGACAGCATTAATTTTTGTTTGTGTTTGCATGTTTTTGTTCATGGTTTTTGTGTGGGATTTTTTTTTTTCTTTCTGTACCTGTGCTCAAGTACTTAATAGTAATAGGTCTTTGAACAGTGATCTTTTTATTTCCACCAGAAAAAGTTCGGGAAATCCAGGAGAAACTTGAAGCCTTCATAGAAGCCCTCCATCAAGAAAAGTAGATTGTTCAAGCAGGTAATCATGTTTAGATCATAAAGAGATTGTTACAGTTATCTGATTGTTCTGTATAAAATTATTGTCCATCTCATTTAAATGCATGTTTTCATACAGACTTTGTGAAAATTCCTATTTGTTTTTTTCCATTGTCTGGCTGTTGCTGCTTCTAGTTTCTAATCTGCAGAACGATACTTGCTGCTTTTATACTACAAGCAGATATGAAACATAGTAGAAATATATTTACTAACCAGTTATTTCAGTATTATGAATCACTGTAGGCTATTTAATTACTCTCAGTTCAATATTTTTATCTGTATTAAGAGAAGAAAGCATAACTAGCTGGAATAAAAATTAACAGAACACTTTTCTATGGAAGCATTTTGGTTCTTTTGCTTTTTCTTAAAGACACTATATATTGTTAGCAAAAACATTTGCATGCAGGTATTTTCCAAATTTCATTTCTGTTAGTTCTCAAGTCCATAAACCCAAGTGCTGTCATGCATTTGTACATATTTTAAAATAATTGTCATTCTGTTTCAACAGCAACTTTACACAAGAATGCAGCCTTCTCCAGGATACCTTGCACAAAGACTGAATTGAAATGGCTTTTGTGTCCCATTCTCTTTCCTATCTTTTGGGGAGCATCCTGAAATGTTGAAGGAGAAAGAAAATAATGTCTCGTGGGATTGAGAAGTTCAGTTAAAATCCACCTGCTCATTTAATTTTCGAAGCTACATGCACAGAAAAATCTGATTTGTGTATCAATGAGATAGCTTGGGAACTTGCTGAAGTTGTGTATTTAAGGTTTTTTTTCCTGAAAGGGAAAAAAGCTTTTTATTTTTAGTATGTGTCTTGTATGGTAGAGCTGGATCAGATTCATAAAATGATTTTATCTGTTCTCATTTTCTTGCCTGCAGATGATCCTGGGAGTTTGACATAACATTTTAGTCTTTGTATGTACATTAAAATGCCCTTCTAAGTAATGCCACTTGTATTTGTTATGCTCTGTGTTGAAGCATTTGCTGATCACTGTGGTACAGATTTGAAAGCACAGTATTGAGATCCTGAGAGGAAGTGGTGGATTTTGTTAAACTCCTAAACTATTGAGAGATGTCAGCCAAGCAATTCTTGTAGTTCTTTCACCTGAAAGCACAGATTGCTATTCAGTGACACCTTAAAAGGTTTAGGCTCAGGAAATAATGTCAGCAGCTGCTCCTTTTGCCTGTTCTTTCCTGATATGTGTTGTTACTCTTGAATGTCAGCCGATTACATTTCATTTCTGGGATTGCACAGACTCAGATTTCCTTGTTAACTTCTCCCTTCACCATAGGTACAGAGTAACCTGATAGAGTATGTGTGAAATGTAAAAAGATAGAATGTACAATTCCAACTTGTCCAACTTCCAAACTAAAAAAAAAGGAAAAATGTCATGAATTTCATTTTTACTAATAGCTACTCTAAGACCAAAATCACTTCTATAAGAATGTTGTGCACAAGGTCCTTCCACACCCACTTGATGTCTATCATTCAGTAAAATTAGTAAGGCACTGAAAACTGCCTTTCGGTTTTGCCATAGAAATGCTACTTCTGATAAATTTAAGCATGATACAAGCTCTCTATCATAGGTGCCTGGTGGTCAATCACCACCACATTTCTCTGCCCACACTTTGCCACAAATGATCTGGATACACGTCTCAATACTTGTGTGGAAGAAGGTGTTAGGTCTGAAACAATTTGAGTTGCAGTTGTCTGATTATGTACATTGAAAAACTGACCTAGATTTATTTTCCCTTTTGAAATGGCAATTGATTTTGATATATAGAAATGAAAAGAGAGGAATCTGCATATTTTCCAACAGATATTGTTTTGGTTGCTCTCAGAGGAAACAATACAAAGTTTGGTAAGATGTTCCCCAAATGTTTGGATGTAAAATATTCAGCCATGTGGACAAAAAGCTAACATAGAGATTAAAATTATGTTGAAAGGTTAAATATTTCAGGATGATCTAACTGAATGTTTGGAGATTTTCTGTTTAAAATTAATTCCTGAAAATGAGTGTTCGAGAACCGAAAAATGAAAAAATGGCTTGTGTCATCACCATTCTCTGAAGATAACTTCAGAAATGTAAGTTTGCACAATTTTGAAAGCAGACACCTTTGTGTATAGCAAGTGAAATAAGTCTGTACTTTGTAAAAAAACCAAACCAAACGAAGAAACAAACAAAAACTTTTGCATTTACCTAGAGATCACTGTTTGAAACTTCTGTGTAATGTAAATGTTGCAAAATATCGCATCCAGTGGCCCAATGTTCATTTCTTTTAGTGTGATGTTCTTATGGGTTTAGTTCCAACTTCTCTGTGCTGCTCATCTAAGACTTAGCATGATGTAATCCATGGAAACTAGGTATTTATTATTGAATAAAAATGTAACTGAAGGAATAATAAAATGTGGGTTTTGAACACGGTGCTATTGCACCCAACTGAGAAGTCACTTTGACCTTCTTTTTCTCATTTGTTAAGTTGTGAACAAGTATACATTAATGATTTCAGTATATGTTAATGATATCAAGATGTCTGATTCAGAAGTGCTGTGTCAGCACCTGGTTAGTGGTGGCTGTACCAAGTGTTATCTTTACCATATAAATTAATGTACCATTTGTGTAATACATTTAGACAAAGATCTTGTATGGAAAATCATTATGGTGAAAGCTTCTCTCTCTGCAAGTTGAGATAATGAAGTGATATCCAGCATATAAATGAAGACTGTTACAGAGCATTAGTTTCAGCTGCATTTAAAATAAACATGCAGACTGGGGCAATGGGTGTGAGAGTTAAAGAGCAGTCAGCTTACAGACCCATGAATTCAGGAATATTTTTTTTTCTTTCTTTCTTTTAGATGAATAAAAATTTTACAAAATCAATTGGAAAAAAACCCCCTATTCACTGGAGACTGTGACACTGAAGGTGCAGCAGATTTGCTCCAGAAAGCTTGAATTGCAGACATGGACATGTTAGGCTCAGTGTAGAATTATAGCTCTACCTTTTCTTGCTTTCATGGTTAAACTAACCAAAAATCATCTTTACAAATAAGCAACAGGTAATTTATGCTGATTTTAATAGGATTTTATGTTAAGGTTAGGGGAAAGAAGGTTTACAGCAACTTGTACTTATCTTACTAGGAAGTTACTAAAAATGGGTTAAAGTGCTATTAGATGGCTACTTTAAAATTGCTCTTTGCAAGGAGTATCTTACTAGATGAGTAGCTGGAGTTACGTCAGGCAGCATAAGAAGGATGTTCTGAATATTACAACAGTTTTGAGATAGAAAGCACAATTACTTGAACTGCCTAAAATTCATGTGGTGCTGAAGAGTATATTATTCCAGACTGGTTTGCACAAGTTCATGATATTTTTCTGTATTTCGTAGGTTACCTTCAGATTCTGCATAAAGCAATTTATTGTAAGGAGCAATGACTAATCTGTAATTTCTGTATAGTTTTCAGCTTAGGGAGGGGAATCACCAAATGTAAACAGTGTTGTTCCATAAATGGATGTTCTTCATTTCCACAGCATGTTCACTACTATCATGCAGATACGCTAAGATATTTCTGGTTTTTATGAAATGAACCGTTTATGAGCCAAGGTTTAAATACTAATGGCCAAGAGTTATTCCGACACTTCTTCATGGAAAAGATACAGATGGTGTCTTTTCAAATGTCAAGAATTATTCCTTCTCAGTGGTTACTAGTAACCTCATCCTAAGTTATCAGACTGTGAGAGAAATTAAAATCTTGGAAATGTTTAGAAGTGTGAAAACCAAGCGTAAAGTTAGAGGGTGAATACATCAAGTGAAGTTCTTGGTTATTTCAAATGTACTGGTATGCTCTATTTCACCATCAAGGCCACATTAGTCTGGGTATATTTTTGAACCTAAGCTAAAGTTTTAGTGAATTTTCATATCTCTTAAATGTAGCTTAATAATTCTTAATTGTATTAACAAAGATGCAAGAGATTTCATCACTTGAAATGTTGAAATATTGGGATCTCTAAAGCTGACCCAGGACCCCTTGAGTCGGCTAGAACTCTGTTCTTGGTGGGGTTTGGTACTGGAGATGTCTGTGGGATGTTCTTATGTTAGGAAAGGTGTTGCCATATGAACTGTCTGTGTTCTTGAAGAGTTGCAGCGTGAGATGTTTTTTGACTGTTTGGAATGTGTTTCTAAGTCCTGAGGTGCTTTAGGGAAATCTTCCATTAATGCTTCCTTGCACAGAAGGGGTATACAGTGGTGAAGTTTACTCAGATACTGGGAATATCCTCACAAGAACTTAGCATTTATGGCTATCTGAAAAAACTTACCATCTTAGTGACTTTCTATATCCAAGGAACCTTTTTTTTTTTAAATGTCAGTTTACAGCTCTTGGATCCCATTCTATTTTTTAATTAGTTCAGTAATCCATCTTTCCTTGCAGTAATCTTTACAGACCATGATCAATCACTTGCTAGTTTTTGTTCAGTAAGATAAATGAAATGCATTGTAAAACCCTTGCAAGATAGGTCCTACGTAGTCAGATAACCCCTAAAGCTGTAGTTTCACCAGTGCTGTAAGTTCTAGATGGCTGTAATCACAGACCTTTCACAGCATAAGGCTGTTGCCAGGAATTTTTCAGTATAAAGTACTATATAGAAAGGATGGGAAGAAGCTGAAATGGTACAGAGATTGTAATGGTTGTTTATACCGTGATGCTGGAATGGAAAGCCCATGCATATTTCTGTGTATACAAATCTTGCTTGCATCTGCCATCACCTTAGTGCTTCAGCACATGAAAAGGTGAAATTATCCAGGCTGCTTTTCTGTAAGAAGTGCTGAAAGTCAGAGACATTATTTTAGTTTTGATTAGTAGTGATTCAGGAAGTAGTTCTGAAAGTAGTGGCGAAACAGTTCTAGAGCCAACCTCACAAACTGTTGTGGAAACATTTCTGAAATTGACTCTTAAGTTTCTTGGGATTGGCTTTAGGTGCTGTTCCAGTGCCAATTCCAGAAATATTTCTAGTCCTATCTGCTGAAATGCTGTTTACTGTGCATAGCTGCAAATGCCTGTGTGTTTGTGTTGCAGAACATTGATAGAAGACTTTATTTGCTGCTCTTGCTAGTCTGTAGGCTCCAAGAGGACTTCCAGAGCAGTGATGGTTTCCCAGTATGACTTTGAAACAGCTTTCTGAACTATCCGTGGTAGTGACAACCAGCAAGGTGAGCTTTGTTCAGGTTTTTCACCCAAAGGACAACAACAAACTTTTTGACGGTTAGTCATCGTGGTGCAGTAACACTTTGCCTTATACCATTCCTAATACAGGGGGAGATGTGAAGTTTGAATTAAAAGGGTGTTTTGTAATATGTTTTAGAACAGAAATAGCTTGAGTGTTACATACTCTATAACATTTTAGAAACTTTTTCAGGGAACACCTGGGTAAGCATTACTGGACAGGACTGACAGCTGCCACATCCTTAGAACAGCAAAGGACAAGCATGTTTGTGCTCTATTACTACCAACTTTATGATTTGGAAGTGATGTAAACTCTACCTTGGACTGAATCTGCACATTCATGTTTCATAAAGGATCATCTCTTACAGACTGCTGGAAAACAGTCAATTGCACAACAAAAGCCTCTTTAGATCTAGAAATTATTTCACTACAGAAATCATAACTGAAGACCATTTTCACTTTGTTTCAAGCTACTGCCCTCTCTTTGCCAGCCCCATGAAATAAGTATTAAGGTAACAGTATGCCCCGTATATTTAGGAACATTTGAAGCAGCATTTTGCCTCATGTCCACAAGCCAATTGACAGTAGCTTTTGATGTTTAGATATGGAGCATTCATTGCTGCCTTCCTTACAATGAGTCTGTTCTGGTTCATGTGAAAATCAACATCCTTTTTTGTGTTGCTGCCTGACAGGATGCTACAATACTATTAGCATTTGCAAAGGGTTTGCTCCGTCTAATAGTGCAACCCCCAGATCACAGGCTGCTCAGTTTGTGTTTCTCTATTATGTGAAAGACACAAAGAAGCTGAAGGCTGGCAAAGGCCTGTCAAATCTTGTAATGTAGCGAGCGACCCCAGAGCTTCATTCTGCTTTATATCATTCCTTGTTCCCCATCCCACCCCTTTCCTTGAATGGGCTCTGAGGTAGGTAAATGAATTCAGTGGTATGGTAGGCGGATGATTCCTTTCTGACCTTGTTCCTGTACCATTTGTTTCCAGGCTTGTTGGAGGGAAAGGGACATATCTGAACCTTTTGTTTCAAATAATTTTCTTGCAGGTTGAGGAGTTAATGCAGACCTTGTCTGAACTCACCCGAGCGGAAAGTGTTGTGGGTACAAGTCGTGACACGCTTGGTCCCTTGGAATTGCCAGATTAAAGGAGAAGGCAGTGAATTGGAATTCTTTCACATTTGGCATTGCTCAAACACCTGGACACCTTTTTTTTCCCCCCGTGTGCACGTGTTTATATCCTCTGTCGTGCCTTGAAACATCTGTCTTAAGAGCAGTCAAGAAGCAAACAAAGAATGACCTTTGAACAGCCCAGTGTTCTGTGTTTTAGTTGAGAAGGAGGTGAGGCTGAGTACAGCATACACCAAACACCAGTGGGTTTCAAAGGAGTATTTCATACTGGTGTCTGAAATTGGTACAGCACTTGTTGAAGAGAGTCAGGTTTGTTTTAGGGATTGATCTTGGATCATGTGTTTGATGGTAAGGAAGGCAAAGCTTTCCTGCGTGCCAGGACTGAATCTTGGGAGCAATGAGACTTTTCACACCAGAGTTGCCTGAGCTCTGCATCCTTGAAGATACTTTTGTAGAAAGAATACTGGAGGAATGTGACCAGTAGCAAAACATGAGGTGGGAATATTACTATAGCTGTCCTGCAGAGTCATAAATTTGCCCTCTGCACTGTCAGTGCCATGACGTTTGGACTGTTCATACCTCCTGAGTAATGGATTCTGAAAGTCTCAAACAGAACACAAATTATAGAATCATAGAATATCCTGAGTTGGAAGGGATCCACAAGGATCATTGAAGTACAGCTCCTGGCCCTGCAAGAATACTGCTCTCTCCAAGTCTTAATTGTACACAGTAAGTTTGCCGTGTCTGAAGTGTTCAGTTCAACAGTCTCCCTCTGCTTAGCCCAGTGCAAACCCGGTGAGAGGCCTGTTTGAGCCCATCATTTTGTGTTGCAGGTACCCTTTACTAAAGGCTTCCACAAGCCAAAACAGACATTGGGACGAATCTGTAAGAACATCAGGCCTCAGAGTTGATACAAAAGGCACAGGCATAAAGGGGATGAATGAGGATGGTCATACCCCGTGTTGCCTTAAAAAATGTAGATATTAATGATTTTCTGTTGGTAGACTGTAGCTTGAAAGTGCAAGCATAAGGGATGTTACCTATCACATTGATGCCTGTGCATATTAACATATTTTCTGCATACACTTATAGACTAATAATAATGACATGTTACGGAGTAAGCAGTATTAAGCTTGAAAAGCAAAATTCCACATCCTGCACAGGTTCAGGACATCCCCAAGACAAGCTGTGCTCATGCTTCATTTGTGATTTCTCTGTGCTATGTTTGTGTATGTCTGGGGGACGATGATTCACCTAACAGTTGTAATCTCAGACTCACCTAAACTGAAAGTTATTTACGTATGCAAACTATTTTGTAATTTGGGACTAATTATGGACTAAATTTTTAATCTAAATGGAATAGCTTCCCTGCCCCACTTCCTGGATTACTTGCTAAAACACTTCATGCTTTCACAAGATTCCAGTACTGCAGATGTATAGTTTTGTGTAGGCCTTGCCTACTATCTCACAAGCAAGACCAGCAGGAATATTATCTGTATAAGGCCCTTCAAAAATACATATAAATAACTAAAAATTGGTTTTAATCCTCCAGCAATAACCAGGAAGGCAATGTTATCCCTTTTGTTTTTATTGTATAGTACCTCTGCTCTCACCAGTGGTCAGAAGATTCATTTTTGTCTGGAAGCTCTGATCAAATAGATCTTTTTGCAAGAAAGCATTTTTAAAGCTATTAAATGTTTCTTTTATGACCCAAGACCCATTACCATTGGATAGTATTGCTATAAGGAGAATGAGAGCTTCCCTTTTAAAAAGTCCTTTTTTCCCTCCTGTCAGTTTATGCAAAGTCCATCCCTTCAGCTGGAGGAAATAACACATCCCTTGTCACGAAAAGAAAATAATTTTCCATTGCCTAGTGCCTGAAAATTGGAATTCCATAAAGCTTACAGAAGTACAGCTAGCCATAGATTATCTGGTGAGGGTTCATTTCTGGACACTGCTTTGTTGCATGTTTTTGCACATCCTGTTTGCTTTCCCTGCCAGCATAACCTCCTTCCCTATCCTCCTCTGCCCTATGAGCATGCAAATTTACACCCTCACCAGGTGACATTCTCTGGCCTGTGAGGTGCTGAAAGTCAGATCAAATGTTTACAATAATCTGCCTTGAAAATATATGGTAAAATTGCTCTGTCTACTACTGCTCATATCCCTTTTCAGTTTTGTTTTTGCTGTCTTGGTTTTAGCTACAGGCATGTATCACATTTTATAAATATACCTGTGTCTCAACATTTATATTATGTATGCATAACTATGCAAGAAAAAAACATGCTGACTGCCTCAGAAATCGTGACTTGCTGACTGATGTCTGCATAGCCCGAAACAGAATTTATCTAATCTAGTCTGAAAGACAAATGCCATTAGTAGATGAGTAACAGAGAAGAAACATTGGAGAGTGGTTCGTGGCAAGAGGCTGTTTTCATGTGGAAACAAGGGAATATTATACCACTTGCTGAAGCTTAGAGCAACTCCCAGATCCTCACTGAAATCAAACTCTGTGATGAAAAGGCCTGTAGCCTGTTGGGCCAAGAGATGGGGATTATGAGAATATTCATGACTCCTGAGAATCAGCAGGTGAGACCTAATGCACGCTATTGCCCCTCACCCCTTTCCCCAGCTCATCCTTTTGGTAAACAGTACATAAAGGCTGGGTTCCCAGAGTGACTGAACTCAGTTCCTGATCCTTTTTTTTTCTCCTCTTTTTTTTGCCTCCATTCTTTATAAAAAAGATTGCAGTGGTTTTGCCACTTGTCCCAAGCAGAAGCACGGAATCTCCTTTTCATTTCTAAAAAGCAACTGTGTGGCCAAACCAGAAGTCTTGTGACATTACTTAAGAAAGCAGAATGGTATCTTAGCATCCAAGGCCTCTTTTAAAACTTAATGAAAAGCCTTTCGGAGAGCTTGGATAAGCTGGAGAGGAATCTCTGTGACATATGTGCATTGTCTTAGAAAAGCATGGGTTTGAGCCAACTGTGGGCCTCTGCCTTTAATATACTGGGTATTTGTCATGCCTGTTTTGTTGTGCTTGCTAGTCAGTAAACACCCTGTGTGTAGAGTCCATGCAGTTGGAAGGAGCTGCAGTATGTGATTGATGCAGGACACTGTTCCAGGCCAGTGAGCAGCAGGGGATGCTCTGTGAAAGGGAGATTCCTTGGGCAAGATGGGCAAAAGTATTTTGCCAGATTTTTTCCAGTGCAGCACAAAGGCATATTCCATAGCAGATCTCACCAATTAAGTTTTTGTAAAATTGTCTCTGTGATGTAGGTGAAGAGGGATTCTCACAAATGCTGATCCTGTCCTGATTCCAACAGCTTTTACCTGCAGGCATGAAGTTGCATGTTCAGCGTGGTGGAGTAGGGATGATTGTCAGCTCTTTAGCTGAAGTCTAAGTGTTGTCATTCCTTTGAAGCCTGAAACAGTGCCTGCAGTAAACAGAGGAGAGGATGCTAGATCTTTGCTTTAACTCAGTGTTGTTGCTTGCTTTTTCTCTGCAGGAATGTGTCAGCCTATTCTGCTGGTTTGTGACTCCCTTGTACATGGATTGCAGCTATAGATCAGTGATTGGCAGTGGGAGGTGTCACAGTGAACGCAAGCACAGGACACGTATATTGCTGTCAGCCTCAGGCCTGTGCCACTTACTCAGGGACTTCGTGAAACTGGAGTACTAATCCTCCCTATACATGCCCTGATATATGACAAAGGCAGGCACTTTTCCAGGCCCATCAGCCTTCCCAGCAGGGATAGATAGTCAGCTCAAGCCTTCCTGGCTGTGCTGAGGCAAGTGATTGCAGAATTATGGTTTGGTAAAAATGTACCCTCATGCCAACATTTGCTGTAGCCTAATGCTTATAGGACATCTGTCAATGAAGCCATAGTGATTATTCTGCATTAAGGCAAAGGTAACATCTTTTTTAAGGTTTTCAGCCTTTCCAGGAAGGATGGTTACAGAATTTTAAATCCCTCTTGGAAGTTCAGTCTGCAGGAGCTGTAGTGCCTGGCTCTGACAAAACTGTTGTTACAAACTTGCTTTCAAAGTATCTCAGCATAAGGGTGTTTGTTGTATCCCAGTGACAGCATCCAAACAATACTTCAACAGTTTTTCTGTTAATCTGAATGTAACTAATAGCACTTAGTTCTGTGGCTGGAGTTTGGTCCCCAGCAATTGAAACTGAACTGCTGTCTGCTCAATATAGTTTTGCTAGTAACTGATGCATCTAGGTCAACAAACTGACAGGCATTGCTCATTTTACTGCTTGGCAAATATTGAACTAAAGTCTTCAGCACTGTAACACTGTTGACAATTGCAGGATAAAAGCATTGTCCTCTTTGTTACCATGAAGTGCATCTTCACGTCTGATTCTGGCATAACACACTTGGTAAACAACAAGGGATGTTGTGCTCTGGAGTCCTAAGTGTTTGCTCTGACAATATAAACTTACTGCCTGCTCTCTAAAACCAAACATCTGTCTCTGCCATGGTTACTTCAAACTGATATTGAAACAATCCACTCTCTTCCTGAAAACACTGGAGGGTGACAGCGTGACTGCTGTTGAAGGAGCTCCTTTCTCTTTTTGAAAGCTATCGGTACCACCGTCCTTTATTATGTTGCAGGTCTACGCTGAGGAGCCCAGACTAGTCTTCAAGAGTCTGAAAAATAATACTTGACAAAAAAATCACTCTGGATTGGTACAGTTAACACTAACCCCACTGGAAAGGAAATGCTATGCTGCAAGTCCACTGTTAATTCTTTCTTTTCCAGGAGAGCATGGAAGAGAAGAGACAAAAGAGTAATAAGCCAAAATGCAGCTGAAAAAATTCCATCACACGCATCCTGCTACCTGAGCAGAGCACTGCTCCTTGCCTCTTCCTTCTCCTCTCCAAAATTAAACCTCTTCATGACTACTGTGAAGGTCCAGGGTCATTTGTGTCCCAGCACCCATAGCTTCAATCCACGGTCTCTCCCTTCTGCTTTGCCAGCATCTCGGGGTCACTCGTTTGCTGCTGTGAGTAACCCCCCTGGATCAGACTGGAGCCCTTCAGCTGTGTGCGATCCAGTGGGGACGTGCCCCAGAAGAATGGTGCCATTCTTTTGAATGATTTTGTTCCCTGCTACCTTTGGTCTTTTTTCACTACAGCTCTGTTATTTGTTTCATATTTCGGTCAAGGGTGAAGATAAAAACAGATCTGCCCTTCCTTTGCTTCTTATCTTCACTTTCACCTACAGGTTGTTTTGCGTGTGAAGTGCATGGAATCTTTATTTAGACCAGCTTGCAAGCTATAATGGTAACCTGTATCACACTGAATCTGTTTGTAGAGCGTGTAGCTGCACATCTGTAGTTACAAAATTACGTATGAAACATTAGCCTGAACACTGATTGCAGGTGAATCTGCAAGAAAGAACATTTGCAGCCAGTTGGATCCTGCTGCTCTAGACTGGTGCCCACCAGCTTGCAGGATTGGTCCCCTCCACACAAGTATTAGAAAATGAATCCACAGCTTTTTATATCCTTGATGGAGACACAGATAGCAACAGCATGTGCTGTTTGTTGCCTTTTTGGGTTGAACTACTGGTGCTTCCTTTTCCTTTGTGTCTCAGAAGAAAACCAACAGCTTTGCCTTTGAGGTTAATGCAGCCACATGCTAAAAAGAAATCTAAGGCCCTAGAAAAAAAGAAAGAGGCCAGCACGGATTTCACTAGCAGGTGCTGAGATGGGACAAGTCCTGTGACCATTTTGCATTTCAGACTTGTCTTGGGTCACTCAGAGCTGAAGGGAATGAGAGATGGGATTGAGATTGTGTTCCCAGCAAAAAGAGAGAGGCAAAGCTGCACGCTTCAGGAAAATGCCATCGTAATTCTTCCTATATTAGTTCAGAGGTTCATTGATCATGAGGCTGGAAGCTTTTGTGGCTGATGTCAAGTGACTGCTTTTGGGTATGATTCACCTATTGTCTATAAGCCTCCTTTTACCAAAAAGCAGCTGGTGAAGCCTCTATTTCTCTTAAACAAAACTGTCTTGAACTTTCAGGGGAGAACAAGGCCTCCACTGTGCTGGCCTTGACTGAAATCTCAGCCAGGAGGGAGAAGTCAGACCTGTTTCTTGCTTCTGCAAAAACAAGTACATATTTTTTTCCTCAGTAATAGCTGTGAAGTAGACAAAGAAAGCAGCCATCAGCCCTGTGAAAGAGATGAGCCTGACCATCCCATAAAGCTGCAGTATTTTTTTGTCCACCTGCAAATGTGGATGGCAGAAGTGGCTGCTCTTCTGGCTGAGCCAGCCAAAGCTGGGTACAGCAGAAGCTGATTTCCTAGCTGCTACCCAGTTCTGGTGCCTGGGTTTTTCACAAGTTTAAAGTTCATTTTTATACAGTAAGCTCAGCTCATGTGATTTTTGCTTTTAGATTACATACATCTATATGCAGTCTATGTTAGGAATGCGGCTTGCAACTGACTTGCAGATCCTGGCTTCCCTTCTGAAGGAAGCAGTTCCCAGAAAGGCTCGGCCAGAGCTTGTGAGCTATTTGGGTGAAGGAACCAGAGGAGGAAAGGACAGCCTGATGTAGTGAGTTCATGTGGGAAGGGGAATGGCAGCCTCCTGATGAATAAGTTGGATTCTGTGTGAGGCAGCATCTTCCAGCTTCCCTCCCAGCAGGGGCTCATCGGGCCAAATACAGCTGGCAGCAGCTCTCTGCCCTGCTGAGGCTTTGGAGTTGGACTTATCACACGGTAACAAACTTTCATTTCTGTACAGATGGACAGCTGGTTCTGTATTAAACAGAGGCGAGAACATTTTATATTGCCCTTTAAAATACTTGTCTATTTCTTTCACAAGTTTGATTATGGCTGCCTTGAAAACTGCGTGTATGTGTATGACAGCCTGGGAGTACTCCTATGGACTGGTGTCAGTGCATTAGCTCTGCTTCTTCAGAAACTGTGGTCTTCAAATATATTCTTCAAAACGGTCCAAAACTGTGTCTTAACCCCAAAAAGGCAAATTTTTAGTTAAGAAGATATTTGAGAACTAGACTTCTAATAAATCTGAAGTCCAGTTCCTAAGCAGAGAAGCTCCAGAGATTCTCAGCCTTTTCACTCTACATTCAACAGCACCGAAGAAATCAACTGGAACAAACCAACCAGCAGAAGAAATTTTATTGTGAACAATTACATGTTGATAATGGTTCTTTCAGCCACTGATAATCAGAATTTATAATGGAAAAGAGCCAAGCAGTCTGTAAGTAGCCTCCATCAACTCCACCTCAGAAAAAGTGGAAATATGCATTAAGCCATATTCAGAGTGTATTGTAAGCATTCAGCTTGGAACTGTTGGCTGCACTGGTTTTTACCTGCACAGTTGATTTTAGGATGAAAATAATCCCTGAATAAAACCTAGAAATCCCTGAATAAGACATTTGATCTCTCAAAATGTTCATTCATGTATGGTAGGAGAGTTTTCCCAGAACTTGTCAGGCTCATTGGGCCTGATAATTTTTGAATAAATGCTAATGTGAAAATTGCATTCTGATTTAAGGAAATACTCATTTGAACAAAGGCTTCAGTGTGACCTGAAATGAGTTTTCCTGGAGTTTACCAACACCTGGTCCTAAACATTATCAGAAACACTACTCAAACTCAGCAAACTACAACTCCTTTCCAGCATTTAGGGAGAAAGAGGTTTGCGTGGAGCAGAGGAGCAGCCTTGGGCAGACAGACCTGCAGAGAGAAGAGAATGGGCATGGTATGCCACACTGCACACTCACACAGGGCTATTCCAGGCTCAACAAAGCCCTGGAAGAAACTATTGTGTTTTAATTGTGCAAACCCACGTGGCTGATGAGAAGTACGAGGGTGGATTTTTTTGCTTGTTACAATTCTAAAACTAGTGCTTTGCTACATACTTTTTCTCTGGAAATGCCTCATGGTTGAAATATGCTGTCTCTGAAATCCCCTGTTTCCACCTCCATCTGGAAATAGCTTTGCTGTATGTAGGGCTTAATTTGTAGTCAAGAGACAAAGGGATCACCCTGAAATCACATCAGGTTAGATTGTAGAGGACTGATAGGGTGTGCAAAGTCTAAGTCAAAGCCTTTTGGGAGAACTATGGCATAAATTCCCAAAAGTTCGTGTATTTCCTTTTCTTTTCAGTAATTTTGCCAGTATTCCAGTTTTCAGGGCCCCCAGAATGTCATTCCTGTTAGTTATGTTTTGCTCAGTCATGACTGGGACAGTGCTGTGAACTTTGCTTGCAATCACTCTAATGAGGAACAAGGGCAGAATTAACTCAGAAAAGATCGTCCCAGTCAAACACCCCCATGCAAAACTGAGGTCTTTAGGTGATGATGAAGACAACAGGGTTAAGCAGTGAGAGGCATATAACATTTGAAGAAAACATTTTCAAGATAACACAGTTTCATTTATAAAATACTGAAAACAGACCTGTTAGGTCTAAGACACAGAGGTAAGGTGACTTTGCTCGGCCAAAAGGAGATTCTGAGGTATAATGCACACCAATGATCATCTGGTCTCTTTCTGTCAACATTAATCTTGGATTTTCAAGGTTGCTTGATATTGCTTGGGTGTGGGTCCACTGACTTAAATCAAGTTTTTCCTGCTATTTGTTTCCACTTACCCTGGAAATCAAAGGAGTTCAGCAATCCTTGGCATGAAATATTTGAGCCAGACCCAGCTTTTGTGCTTTTTCATGCTTGATTTTTTGTTTTTACAAGGTGATTTTCCAGTGCAAGGTAAATACTTCGTAAAGAAAAGTATTCCTACATCTGAGAATTTTTTCCTTATTTTCTTATCACAGGTTGTCTTGGGGCATTTAGAGATGTCAGGGAGCGAATAAAAATCAATTACCTGCTTGTAAGCAGTTTGTTACCAGTGTTTCAATTTGTACTCCTTGGTATTTCGGGGTGGTAAGACCAGAATGGGTCACTGTGATCATCTGCACCAAACTTCTGCTGGGCTAAAGGAGACTTGCAATAAAGAAGCGTTGAGGGCTGATGTAACAATCCCCTGTGATGGATCTTGTCACCAGTTAAGTTTGCTAAGATTGTTACAGGCATTGGTAAACACCACCACCTTACTTTGACTAAGTTTATGCTATAGTTTCGAGCACTGAGATCTCATTCTGCCTTTTATCTGATGCATTAAGAGTTGTCTTGAATTGGACTTGTTTTCACAGAGTGTTAATTATGACAGGATGTTGAACTTGGAGGTTAGTTACTCTGTTCCCTACTAGCCTAAGCAAAGGTATTCAAACTGGGTTTCTAAGCAGACTCTCCCAGCTTCAGCCAGAATTCTTTTCAATGCTCAGAGTGTTCTGTGCCTGCAGAGACTGGTACCCTGCTTTGCTGATGGAAACTAAGGGTGGCTGAATGAGCCAAACACGCAAAACCAGCTCAGCAATCCTGGCTGCTGTTCCTCCACTACCTGACCCCAGGCCCAAGGTCCTGGTGTGGAACTGGATCATGGTTTTACATCTGTGTGGCCATGTCTGGCTGGTTGCCATCCCTTATGGGACAGGCCTTGCAGTGAGCATTCCCAAAGGCTGATGAGGTCTTCAGAGCAGTCAAAAAACCCTTTCTTAGAGCTAATGATTCCCCAAAGTCCCACCCTGGTCATCTGAGGGTGACTGGCTGTTCAGCCTCTTTCATCTTTGACTGTTATAACCCAACTTGCGGGGTCTGGCAGAACTTTAGATCACTTTGCTTTTCATTTGGCATTAGCCCACTTGAAGTAGGAAAGTTCATGCCTGGAAACAGTTGGTCGAGATCTGAAAGCAGAAAATATTAATTGCAGGCATGGAGAGCTTTTAAAAGAGCAGGAATTTCATGGAAATAAAACAGTCTAGTCTATTAAGCTCCTCTCATGGACTTTTATGAGGACAATTATTAATATTGTTGAAAATTATACTCATGAAACGTGTTAATGGGAACTGTGCTGGCTGCTGCCAGAAAAACTGCAACCTTTACAGCTCATTTGGAGACAGAAATATTCGGCAAAATAGCCTACAGGGTGCAAAGGTTCGCGTGGTGCTGGCTTAGACTAACTTAACATATGCCCTCTGTAGCCCTGGTATTGTCCAAAACTTAATGCCCGTAATAAAAGAGAGTAAAATTGGACCCCAAGTGGCAAGGATTGTAAGCCCTTGGAATTCTCCTAATCAGAGATATTCAGCTATTTTTAGTTCATAATGTTTAGTCAAATAGCAACAATGATTTTTCTTCTTTTTTTCAACTCAGCTGCACGGTGTGTTGGAGGGGGTCTCAATGGCCTGTGACCTTGCCTTTATCTGTCAGTCTGTCACCACTGGTCTTCAAAGTGCAGCTTAAAGGATCTGAGGCTTCTGTGTGGCCTTGATGTGATCTGCTTTCCTGGTAAAGTTTTTCATTAGCGGGTGCTTTTTTAAGCTGGTTGGAACTTGCTTTGCTTGCTCTGTGGGATGTTACTGGCTTGGGGGCTCTCCTGACCCCCACAACCAGGTTTAATAACCCTGCATGGCCTGTATTTGCAAGCATTGTGTGTATGGTGGATGCTGCTTCTGCACAGTGGATGCTGCTTCCTGCCCCATTGATCAGGCTCTTTCTTTTCTCCTCCTGCCTCTGAAATCTCCATCAAAACTCTCAAAAGAGGAAATATTTTTGAAGTACAGTTGGTTAGATACAGTGACTGAGCAAGAAGCCCATCCATCTGCACAGTGCTTACCCACCTGCTAAGGGTACTGCCCTTCCATCCAGCCCCGGTCCTTACTGCTGCTGTGTCAGCCATACATTTCTTTTCCTCTGAACCTCAGGGAGAGAACTTACCTAACAAAAGAGCAGTCCTGCTGCATCAGACCACTGGTGTGGTAGCCCAGTACCCTGTCTCCAAGTTTAGCCAGCAGCACATGCCCAGGGTAGAGTGAAAAATGGGACAAGCGTGAATGATACTCCAGCGTGGTCTCCCAGCAGCTTGTGGTTAGGAGCTTTTTGAGCCAGAGCTGTTGTCTATGTATTCAATATAACTTAGCAAAGGACAAAAAATATTCTGGGGACATGTGGTTCACTTACGTGATCCCTGCATTTGAATGGCTTTTTGTGGACACCTGGAAGCAATTACTGATGATGCTGAAAGACCTGTCTCAGCCACCAAAGGAAAACTAACTATACCTCCATGGCTGGAGCAAAGGTGTTGGGTGCCCCTGTGCAAATTGAGTGGAAGGGCTGAGTGTGAGAAAACTTTGTCATAGCTGTAGCTGGCTTTGGGAGACACTGACCTTTCACTGCCATGGCAGGTGGGGCTGGCTGGTTCCTCTCAGAGGAACAGTGTGTTCTTGCAAAGATGCTTTCTCACTGCAGCACAGCCAGTCCTGTGTGTTTTGCCCATCAATAAACAGGTGGGACAGCAGGATTGATCAGCTTGTGCCCCTGCTCAGCAGGTTCCCCAGACATTCAACTTCAGCTTCTTTGCTTAGCCTGTATTTGGTCTCAGCCAAGTGGGGACCCATGGAGCACTTTTGGAGAAGTCCAGGGTGGTTACTGCGCATTGGTGTGGGCAGATGCAGCCCCTACCTGTACAAGAGTAGGCTGGGCCCCTTTATTGCAGAGCTGGCCACCAGCATGCAGCAGCTCTTTTCCCCCAGTTCCGGCAGAAGGGTCTAACAAACACTAAATCCAAGAGATGGGAAGAAGGATTCCTCCAAAATGTCTGGTTTGCTTTAGTGCAGTCTGTAAGGGGCAGGCCAGAGCAATTACCAGCATGCACAAGATGCCTGCTATGTTGCTTGGAGTGTTTTTCTTTACTATGTGTCAATACAAACCTAGAGCCATTTTTCAGAGTTTGCCAATGGCTATAATTGAAAAGGCATGAATTGCCCTCAAGAGATTCCCCACTGCTCTGCATTATTATCTGCTGGATGGCAGCTCTATAGGCCATGTATCATTTTTTTCAAATAACCAGTTAATTACTAAATAAAACAACCTAGCTTTCAAGCTGATTAGCCTAGATTAATGACCAGCAGCATGTTTCACTCTCCTCAACAATTTATCATGGAAAAGAACTATGTCTTTAATGATTTAGGTACCTGGTCTATTGAGGCTTGCTCCAATCTGTACAGCCTCCAATTTGATTTAATTGCTCTTCTTAGTTTGTGACCTGGAAAAAACCAAGTGACAGCTCCCATTAGTGAAGCCCAGCTTGCAACTTGCTTGCAGTGTTACAAAGGCTCACTGGGTGTCTTTCTCTGCTGACTTCATTAAGAAGATATATAGAGGTCAAGTGTCACTTTGGCACAGAACAAGTACCACGCCGTTTATCAGCTGAAACAGGTTGAATCAACCTGTGTATTTTATTTAAGGTTATATTCATTCTTTTTTCCTCTTACTGTTTTTAAAAGATGTTTTTAGAAGCTCCTTGTTTTGTTTAAGCTAAGATTGAATTTACAGACTGGCCTTAAAGGCATTAATTGCAGTTCATTTATTGTTACTTTGGCATGAAAACTTTGGCATTGCACTCCTCTACAGTTATTCAATAAAAGATCTTTTGTTACAAGGGCTTATTCAGGGCCCTTGAGTTTGCTTCCTAATTAATATTAGACTTCCTTGCAGTTGTGCTCTGGAGTACAAATGCTCACTTCCCAAGGATGTTGCTGCAAAGGCACATTGAATGTGTCTTTAAGTGCATCCTGAATTACTGACTTATTATTGGGCAAATCCCCGAAGTCTTCACTTAGCCAAAACTCCCACTTAACACAATAGACCCATGGGAGTTGTCTCGTCATTAACCGAGCTCCAGCAGTTGTCTGGCACTCAGTGAACTGAGTCATGGTCACTGCCCCTGAGAGTTTACCATCTACACTGGAGACAAAGACTCAACAAGGCTGAGAAGATAATGAGGCAGCATGAGCTGGAGCTGGGCTCCCAGACCTGGCATTGCACTTTGGTCTCAAGGTGTTTCAGAAGGGCAGAGGAACCACAGCTAACACCACTGGTCACTGTTGTGCTGTGAAAGGCAGGCTTCAGTGTGAGCTGTTGCTAGCCTGCTCTTCCGTTGTGCTTTTCAGCAGAGAGGCCAAAACAGATAAAGTCCTTTCTATGTCCTCTCTAAGGAGATTTGTGGCCCTCTTGGACTGGGAGCTGCTGTCTGCTGAAAGGGGTTGCTTTGCACTGTCCTGTTCCAGGATTTTCCAGTCTGAGGGAAAGTTACTGTCTGGCTTTCTCTACGATTTTAAATCCCTGAGGTTAAATTGCCTGGTGGCAAGGTCAGAAAAAGACCATCACAAATGCTTGGATAAATGTCTGTGTGGTCCCAGCCAGTCACTAACTGCAGCTCCCTGATCCTGGCTGTGCAAGTCACTGGACAGTGACCTGGGGAAAACTCTCCTGCAAGGAACAGACGTGACCACCGTGTCAGTAACACTGGGTTAAGTGCAGGAGCGCATCCTGCCCTTATCGAGCCTCCCTCTGTGGTGCTGGTTACCCATGAGGGCCAAGGAGAGAAACCTAGAGAAAGAAGAGGCACTGATGGGCTGGTGAGGTGGAAAGGGGTTTGGAGAGAGCAGGAGCTGTGGTTTGTGTCTAAGGAACCTACAGCAAGGTGGGGAAGTGTTAAATCTTTTCACAGATGAATTGTTACCTTACTGGGAGGGATAAGCAGGTTCACATGGCAGCCACAGAACCCTTTTTTTTTTTTCTATCAGGAGCAAAGCAGGCCTAAGAGGGGATGGCTGTGACTTCCTGACATGTTCAAAGGGATCTCAGACAAATCCAAAATTTTTGTTTCTTCCTTTCCACAGACAACTGTTACTGCTAATCCTTTTTGCAAGAAAGCAGTGTCTCAGGGAAAGGTTGATGGGGTTGATTGGTACCAGTGTGAGCATTATTATCAATGTCCCGATCCTATGTTGAATGCGCTGTGAAGATTCCTGCCAAGCCTGCTAGGAAGCTCTAAATGTCCAGTGACCCCTTAATCTACCCTCAGTATAAACCTTATGCCCTCAGTGCTGTCCTGCATGAACGCTGAGCTCTCATATTGCCTCTGTTGGAAAGAGGACTCCTGCCTCTACAAAAAAAATCCCTTGCAAAGAAATGCAAAATTCATTTCATTTCATATAGTCCTTGCTACTACTCTTGACAAAAAATATGGTACTAGGTACTAAGAACAATAAGGGAAAACCAGGGTCTGTGTAGCAGAATAACTCTGTGCAGACAGCCTTGGAGCCGCTTTTGTGCCATGAATAGGTATGTGCATATATATCCCCATCCTATGGCTGGATTACTCTAAGTATAGAATTAAATATAGTTGAGCAATTCAGGTTTACTGGTTTATTTGCCAAGGTTGTACAAGGAATATCAAACAAAAGTTTCCAAGTTTTTCACTGATCTTCATTCCTGCAGATAGACACCCATATGTTCCTATGGTGTGACCCAGTATAGATCTGTTCCTGCCTGCAGAAAGTCCTCGTGGGTGCAGGAACCCTTAAAGCACTCCTCATTCCACAGGGCTGTGCAGCAGGGAGGGCATCTGGACAAGAGATGCTGGTGGCATTCGCAGAGCACAACAGCTCGTGGCTGTGTCTGATCTGGGTCTGTCTTAATCACTTTGAAACGGTCACGAAGCTCCATCCCCCTGACCCCTTCCTTCACCCAATCCCCCCTGCTGCTTGAGCCATTTGATCAGAGCATGAACTCAGCTGTGAGTGAATGTGGGCAGGTGTAAAACCCTTTCCTAATCCCTTGGCCATGCACCTGGGTTCCTGTGCTACACTTTGAACCTGTGCCTCAGATCTTCATTTCGGGGTGTAAGAACTGCTTCTCCTCTGAGCAAGCCGCTGTCTTATGCATGCTTTTTGGGTTTTCCTAAAGCACCTAAAAATCTCCTAAGCCTCCTTTCTGCCTCATATTTCCTGCTGGTTGCACTTTTGAGCCCCTGTGCACATTTTTGTCACAAGAGAAGGTGGGTGTTTGCTTTTGCAGTGAACGTAGCTGCCGCCAGCTGACGGAAGAGCTGTGTGACAGAGCCAGGGCTGGTCCCAGCTGCTGGTGTCTGCACCACTTGGGTGTGAGGACTGACACAGGGGATGCATGAGGGCAACGAGTCACCTCTGTTGGCTGCAAGCATCTATCAGTGCTGAGCAGTACAAACCTCTCAAGGGACAAAGAGAAGGGGAGATCTCTCCCATTTCAAACCCTCTCCTGTTACTAATGGGGACAGGTCACAGCCATGGGAATAAGGCACGGGGCATTGATTCATTGAGCTTTTTCTTGTAATGCTGTAGATCTTCATTAATGTTCCCGGTTGTGCTTTCTGCTGATCCCAGCGGGGCCACTTAATGACATAAAGAGCTTAACAAGGAGAGGCTGTGGTCACAGCTGAGGAGAAGGGTCTGGTTTACTGCTGCCAAGGGTTGTGCTGTTTATCACATGCAGCATCAGCCTCTAAATATTTCTTACCTTTGGGACTTAGAGAATCGCTTTGCAGAGAAAGTTATCCAGTAAATCTGGCAGGGCAGAAACAAGAGACCAAGAAGGGAGCCTCTCTTATGACAGTACAGGTCTCTAAAAGCTTTTGGCAGGTATCTGGAGAGGGATGTTTCCTGTTATAAATTGATTGTGTATTGGCCATGGATATGACATCTTATGAGCCATGCAGTGGAGTTTTCTATTGCTATATTTTCCTACCTGTTCCACTATCTCTCCTTGGGGAATCCCAGAACTCCAGGCAAGAAGCTTCACAGAATCACAGAATCTGCTGTGTTGGAAGGCACCCACAAGGATCATCAAGTCCAACTCCTGGCCCTGCACAGCACCATCCCCAAGAGTCACACCATGTGCCTGACAGCATTGTCTAAACTCTTCTTGAGCTCTGCCAGGCTTGGTGCTGTGACCACTTCCCTGGGGAGCCTGTTCCAGTGCCCAAACACCCTCTGGGGGAAGAGCCCTTTCCTAATATTCAACCTAAACCTCCCCTGACACAACTCCAGGCCACTCCCTCAGGTCCTATCACTGGTCACCAGAGACAAGAGATCAGTGTCTGCCCCTTCTCTTCCCCTCACAAGGAGGCTGTAACTGCACTGAGTCTCCCCTCAGTCTCCTCCAGGCTGAACAGACCCAGTGCCCTCAGCTGCTCCTCACACAGCTTCCCCTCAAGGTCCTTCACCATTCATTGCCCTCCTTTGGACACTCTCTAATAGTTTCATGTCTTTCTTACGTTGTGGTGCCCAAAGCTGCCCCCAGCACTCGAGGTGAGGCCGCCCCAGTGCAGAGCAGAGTGGGACAGTCCCTCCCTTGCCCAGCTGACGATGCTGTGCCTGAGGCACCCCAGGACACCCTTGGGCCTCCTGGCTGCCAGGGCACTGCTGACTCACGTTCAACTTGCCATCAGTCAGGACCCCCAGGTCCCTTTCTGTGGCACTGCTCTCCAGCCTCTCCTTCCCCAGTCTGTCTGTACATCCAGGTTCTGCTGTGCAGAACCTGTCACTTTCCCCTGTTGAATTTCATATGGTTGGTGATTGCCCAGCCCTCTCATTTTTTGAGGTCTCTCTGCAGGGCTCCCTGCCTTTGAGGGAGTCAACAGCTCCTCTCAGTTTTGTATTGTCTGTGAACTTGCTCAGTATCCCTTCCAGTCCTGTGTCCAAGTCATTTATGAAGATGTTGAAGAGCACATCAGCTTGATGCTGGGCCCGGTGCTATGGAACTGGGAAAGCCCAGAGCTCTGGAGGAGCAAGCAGAGGGAAGAATCTAGTGTATCTGTGAGAGAAAAGAGCCATGGAGAAGGGAAGGCATCTCTGCATGATGTTCCTAGTGAAACTATCACATGCAAATATACTGCAATTTATCTTTTCTACGTGTTGAAGTCATTCCACAGTACATATTATTGGCAAGCATACTTGAAATGTAACTGTACAAATGTGTCTTAGAAGTAGATTTCCCCTTATTTATCCCAACTGCCTCAGCTCCTGCCTTCCCAGCACTTAATGCATTTGCTAAGCATTAATCTTTCCAGTGGTATTTCAGCTGGACAAGTTTACTTTGCAGCTGGAGTTTGGACAGGCAGATTAGCCTCAAGTAAGTTATGATAGTTCCAGATCTAGAAGGCTTTACTTCAATGGGAGAAAGTTGTGTGAAGCCACAGCTCAGCTATGCACTTGCAGGGTCTTTCCTCCAGCTGTCCATCCAAAGCCCCCACGAGCAGAGCTTGTTGAGCCTTTCTCATTATTCGGGATACCTTCACTAAGTTATTAGTGTG
Organism: Lycocorax pyrrhopterus obiensis; assembly: GCA_014706295.1. Taxonomy (NCBI): domain Eukaryota; kingdom Metazoa; phylum Chordata; class Aves; order Passeriformes; family Paradisaeidae; genus Lycocorax; species Lycocorax pyrrhopterus. Next base: position 14,102,637 of record JACSVZ010000016.1, on the reverse strand, counting down.
CACGAGGACAAATCTGCATCCGGGGGAGCCATGGGGTGCTGAGCACTTGTTAAATTCAGCTGCAAGCCCAGTTTTCATTTTGGTGTGAATTGATGCTCAGCATTTAGTGCAGAGCAGGTGTTAATGGAAGGTCATCTAAGGCCTCTCTGCGGCATAATTGTGGGGCTGTTTCAAGCTTTCTCATTTGGTTTTAATGCAGATCAATGCCATAAATTGTCGAGAATCATGAAGTAAGAGTGTCTGCAATGCTGCTGGATCACCTGCCTTCCAAAACTGCCTGTTGCATATCAAATTTAGAAATTCATCACCTGAGACCCAAACTTCCAAGTGTTTGGAATGCTTTCCAACATGGAAAGCAGTACCAGAGGCTAAAGACTGGATCATGCCACTAGATAAAAAGCATGCAGATGGAGCTGGCTCTGCAGCGGATAACCCTGCGTGGGCTGATTTTCCCTAAATGACGCTGTTTCTCGTGCTTGTTCCCATTAGTCACCCAGTCTCTGCTCTCAGGCTCACATCTCCATATGCACAAACTGGGGCATTGCGCTCATCCAGTTTGGGGCATAACTAAATTCTCATTCATTTCTACCCCACGCAGAGCAGACATAGAGCAGACCTGCCTCTGTGATTTAGAGTTAAAGGATCTTTGGCTAGATTGGCTTTAATATCCTCTGCAGGATCAAGCTCTCATTTCAATGAGTCCCACTTTCCTCTGCCAGTTCATGCTCTCTAACAGCTTTCTTTGCTTTCTCGCCTTTCTTTTGCCCACAATTTAAAGGCACTTTATTTAATTTCAAGAACTTTTTTAAATGGGAAATTGGTGATTATTAATTCGATGGAAACTGGAACTCTGACCTATGGTTTTCATCCTAGTTTTCAGGTGTGACATCAGATAACTTTTGTACCTTGGGATTTGCTGTGATTTTAATAGCACCAGAAAAGCTCTCCCCGCAGCAGCGGGCTGGTGATTTATGTTGTTGACAGACATGCGTGTTGCAGCACTTCACACCATCCCTCTGCTGCACCCCTTCTGTGCTGGCCATCCTCTGGTTGCTCTCCTTCCACTCAGGTTGCTGTGCTCTTGTTGCTTAAACAAGTTTTATTGCAAAGAACAAAAGTAAGTTGAAGGGGAATTGTTTTTAAAATCAAGACTAACCCCTAGACTTGGTGGTGTGCCTAAAACAGGGATTCCCTTTGCTGGGGAAACCATAACTTTTCCGGGTTGGTGTTGCTATAGAGATGGTGTCCGATCTCTCTCTGTTAATATTGGCCCTTTGGAAGGGCCCTGAATAGGCACTGAGGTAGGTAAATTTATGCGGTGACACCGAGCGGGTGATTTTATTCTGACGAATTCCTGCACCGTTTGTTTCCAGGCTTGTCTGAGGGCTGGGACGCAGTGTTGGGCTTTTTGTCCCACGTGCTGCCCTCACGGGGACGGAGTTAATGGAAGCCTTGTTCAGAGCCGCTGGGGCAGAAATTTTTTTGCTGAGAGAGACAAAAGCTGAACGGGCCACCTCAGAGGTTGCTTTGGGAAGGCTGTGTCTTGTGAGCTCTCAAAGGAAACAGGAGATAACGCTTGGCCCAGGAGTCTCATGGAGCATTTTCAAGCACCCTCCTCTCTGCCCCGCTGCCTTGTGCTTGCACATCTGCCTCCTGCACCATCTTTTCTAGGGTGGCAGGGAGGGGGCTTCTCCAGAAAACACTAATTAGAGTTGTTTTTTCACAGCCTGGCAAGAGAATAATTACCAGCATTGTGAGACGTGGCCCAGAGATGCTGCTGGAGTGGGATGGCTGTGATGAGGCCAGCAGCAGAAAGCAGCAACAGGAAAGGGCACAACATGGCTGTACCTGACTGTGGACCTGTGCAGGCTGGTCCCAGCACAACAGGGCTGTTTGGGTCCCCATTTCTGCTCAGTTGTGATTGTACCAGCAAACACAACAGGGAGTTGAGCTGGGACTGAAAAAGCACCATCTAGGCTGCCAGCGCCAAAGCTGCATGTCAGCAGCTGTCTGTGGTTTAGTTTGAGGGTCTGGATATTTGAGCATTTTCTGGGTACTTGTTTGTGCTCAGGAGGGCTGCAGCTCCTGGAGTCACTTGGTTATGGCAGACCACCAGCTGCACTTTGTGGAAAAAATTTCATGGGTCCAAGAAACATTGCACACCATGAAAGCTCTGAGGTGCCCACTGAAGGTAGCCTGGGATCACATCATGCAGAGACAGGATCTCCACCGAGCTCCTTCTAACCAGACCAAGCCCGAGACCCAGCTTCAGCATCACATCACCCTGGGGCTGGGAGCACAGGAATAGCAAGGGGCATTCGGGCATCTGAATAATCTTCAAGGATAGTGGCAGAAGACCTCCAAGACAGGACTGGATAAAGCACTTAAATCTGAAATCAGGCTGGTAGTGCTCCATGGCTCCTGCTCTGCTTTCTGGGGATAGCGACATTTCAGAAAAAGGGAAGTGCATTCAGCATAAATTTATCAAAGAGCACAGGATCTTTAGAACTAAGCAATGCTTTATCATTAAAATATGGCCTTTTGATTCTACCAATTTATAAGGAAGGAAATAATTTCTAATTAATATATTATTTAATTTAGTCTGTTTAAGTGTCGACTTAAAGTGTCGACTGCTGTTTAAGTGTCGTAGTTTTTCAGATGTACTTTGTAATTTTTTGGCATTATTTGATGGCCTGCCTGGAAGGGACAGTGTTCTGTGGTGAGTGGAATGTGAAATAACTGGTTTTTTCTAAGTTTTCCTCTTTAGGCATACAGTTGATCATATCACTATTGCTCTTACTGGAACTGAGTGTCTCTTGTAGTACAAATAACCAGATCAATCCAGCTGGATGTTGGCATTTTTAATGCAACATATTTGAGTATTACATCAGTTGCTGTATTGCTGCAGAGATTATTAATCAAAGGCAGCCCATGGACTCTGATCAATAGAAGGCTCCAGGCTGCTCGGTTATTTTCTGATGGGGGGGGTGTTTCAGTTTTTTGGTTGTTTTGGTTTGGGTTTGTTTTCTGAGAATAATTTTGTTTTGCTCCATCCTTTTCTCCCATGCAAAGCTGTCCTTTCAGAGCTGCTTTTTTACAGGGAGGAGTTCTAGTTCTTCAGAAAGATGAGCACAAAACTAGTTGCACTCACACGGAAAATCAGGGTTAACTCCATAAGGAGAGTGAGGATGCTTAGATGTTGGCTGGAGTGTACAAGATGCTTTTAGGCATGTCAGGAAGAACAATGCTGTGGAGGCATGAAGCAGGGATCTCGTTAGGATGTCTGTTGTGTGGATCAAGCAAGACCCTTCCTATTGTTGATATACATTTCATAGGAGCAAGCTGGAAAACAGTAAAGGGGAATGCCTGCCTATATATTTGCAGTGGGTGCTGATGCAGAGCAGGGAACAAAGCCATCTCAAGTGTCAGCTAAGCTGTCCCTTGGCCTGCACGTCCCACGGGCCGGCCGGCGCTTTGGCAAACACTTGTGTCTGTGCTGTGCTGTGTATTCACGTGAGCTGTGCCACTGGGCTCACGGAGGCGTCTCACGTGCAGAGGCTTTTGCAGAACAGAGTCCCTAATCCCAGGAGTTCTGTCGGGGTTACCGAGGACTTTCCCCGTGTTATGTGCCTGCTTTAGTGGCCAAGCAGGGTTTCTGCTACCTTGAGCCGGGCTGGGAGCTGAGAGGACTGTTGTTTACTTGTTCCTTTTGTTTCAATGAAGATGTTCATTCTCTCCAAACACACATGGACACCTGCCACTTGCCCTCCTGGGACTGGTGGCCCACAGAGGACTGCAGGACCCTGTTTCTGCTCGCACAGTGTAGGAAGCGTTTGCAATGCAAAGGGAGCAGTGCTACAGCTCCAACCCCGGATCATTTACGACCATATAGCCAAGCAAGAAGCCACACTCGGTAGCACACAGCAGCATTTTCTGCTCCTGTAAATAATCCCCAAAGCCACACAGCACTCTTATGAAGAAAGTCTGGCTGGATGGCTTGGGGATACTGTGCTTTAGGGATGATACACACCATTCTACAGCCTCAAAGGTTTAAAAAAAGAAAAAGAAAGAAAAAAAGGCTTCTAATATAACACTGCCATTTAAGAGAAATCAGAACTGAAAAGCAGCTGTCAAACTTTAATTTCCTGGCTAATGAATGACCATTAATCCATTCTTTAATGATTCTTGACCCTAGAAACAAAATGTATTAGCACTCTCAGATTTTGCACAGTAGTGCTAAATGGGGCATGTAATGTACTAATTTAGTGCCTCTTTAGCATAATCACAACCTACATGCACAGCTACATTTCCTTGGCAGGCAGATTTCACAAGACCTGCAAAGAACTTATGTAGGATGTTTCACCCTATTATTCATTTCACTGATGCCTGAGAATCAATATATGTGATTTTTTCCTGTCTTTCTCCACAAAAACGTATAAAATCATCCATTGATCTTCATGAGGTCATTAAAATGCCAAGAAATCTGTGCTTTTCTCTACCTGCAATGAGGCAAGATACCTGGTTTTACTGTGTTTAACTTGTGAATCTAAAAGCCCAGAAAAGTGCTGAGTTTGGATATAAATCCTACTTCCCTGGAGAAATACCGGGTCAAACTGAATAATGACCAAAGGCTATATTTTAAAAATAAAACAATAAATAAAACTGATTAAAAAAATAAATAAAAAAGTAAAAATTTCAAGATTATTATCCTAAAAATGTATTTTTAGCAATAGCTAAGCCTGGCTGTCCTATTCAGAAAGAGAGCAGCCTAAGTGAAAGCACCCAGCTTGATGTGACTACCACCTTCCTTTATTTTGCTTCCCTTTGGTCACTGTTTGGTTTATGGCCATTCTCACAGTAAATATATATTTTCTTCTGTCTAAGTAGAGCCTGTGTTTCAGTTTGTGCCATTGCCTGTAGTCCTTCCCCTGGGCATTACTGAGAAGAGCCTGGCTCGGCTGTCTTTACACCCTCCCTGCAGATATTTATGCACATTGATAAATCTCTTTTTCAGGCTGAACACTTCCAAACTCCCTCAGAGCACATAAGTTCAAATGAACTGGAGAGAGCTCTTGGCCATGAAAGAGCAACTTGGGTGCTTCTTTGCACTGTTCTAGCCACGGGTTTGCTCTCTTCTGTCATCTCCCCTCTGTAAATTATTGCAATGGATGAGCCCTTTGGAGGGAACATTTCCAATGCACTTTCAGGGGATGTAGATCCAGATGGAACCACAAACATCCTGAAGATGTTATTGTAACACCACAACAGGATCCTTGTAGCAGTTTGCCTGATCCTACCTGGTTTATACAGATGCGTGGGGGTGTCCACAAAGGCTTTGTTACTAGATCAGACCCATCTTCAAAATGCAGTTAAGCTACTTGTTATTTATTATATTAACATTTACTTGGTCTAAATAATACTGAGGCCACTGCAAGGAGTTCTGCATATCTGTGTGGTCTACAGCAGGCAGAGCACTGTGCGTGCTGTGCTCCTACATGGGTTTTGTCATGAAATCAATCCTTCCTAAAGCTCGTTATCCCTCTGCGTGCAGGAGCCCTGCCAGGTCTGGCCTGGCAGTCCCTGCCTGCAGCGGATCAATACGGAGCAATAGAGGCAGCTGAGGGAGACAATGCACAAACAAACATTCCTGGCACTGGAAACAGACTGTCTGTGGTTGCAGGAGAAGGTGTGACTCTCCACACCTCCTTCCGCTCCTTGAGCATCTCGGGGCTGCGGGAGGTGTTCAGTCAATTAGTGTGCCCAATACCTTTCTGAATGTTTTTATTTCCATATGTAGGCTGCACTTTAGAGAGAAAAACCTGGATCTATGCCATACTCTTTCCAGAAATTCAGGAAAAGGAAATGGGATTGTTAAATAAAATAGACAGCACTGATCTGGGAGTTCCTAAGGGCAGGCTGCACAGGCTGGCAGCGCTTGCCTCCACTGTGAGCAGAGCTGCCCCCGCAGAGAGGCTCTGTCTGCGGGGAGCACCATGCAGGGCTGGGGTCCGGTCTGGCATGGCAAGTGTAAGGTCTGCTCTGAGTCCTGCCTGTGAAAACCCAGGGAACAGGCCAGATCACTCTATTGCCTTGCATTTCTGCTCTGTGCCTGACTGCTCCAGCAACAGCGCAGAGTTCAAGACTGCCTGTGTGAAACTTTCCTTTGGTGAAAAACAGAGCCCTCTCAGAGAAGACTCTGACTTCTAGGAAGGGTCGTCTGTGCTGAAGGCACAGCACTGCCCAGTATTTGATTGATATTCATTCTCAGGGCTGTGTGAGTTGCCCCAGCTGTGGCTGTCGCTCCTTAGCCTGTAATTCCCACAGATACTCACAATGAGGTCTGTGGAGGCAGGTGTGTTCGTGGCATTTGAAGGAAGCAGTGCAATGTTTTAGGAGAGATTTCCTGTATGTCGTTACTACCATTCCCAAACAGCAGAAATACAGCACATAATTGCTACGTCTGAAACTCCTGAGCTGCTACATTAGCAAGGAGTTAACAGGAATCACAGGCTGCAATTGTTGCAGCTGTTTTTAATAACACATATGGAGAAGTTGCATCTTTCCAGAGATAATTCACGAAGAGTAAAATTTCTACTTTGACCAGATAGCAATTTTTCTTTCATCTCCAGTAACAATTAGTGCTAAGACTTAGTTACACAAAAACATACAGACCATAAGGAGGAGGATTTGTTTGTGGGAGGTGCTAAAAAAATAGTATTAAAATAATAATTAACTAGTGCTGCCTTGTGATGTGCACACAATTTACAGCTGACCATTTCTGTGTACATAGAACCTAGCCACTTCTTGCTGATGTCTGTTCTGTTCTGAATAGAGTCAAATCTGTCTGCTCCAGTTAAGACCCTGTTTTCATATAATAATTTTTAAGGTGATGTCTGTATGATCATATCATCTGCAAGCCTTGAAATGTGTCTGAGCCTGAGGACTCTGCAGGACACACAGATGCCTGTTCTGCGGGGCCGGGCTTCTGTGAGTAGGCGAGTGGGGAATCTAAGAACCCTGCCGTATCTGGGAATGAGGTGGGAGACTGCAGGCTGGCTTCACAGAGCACAAAACCTTGTGCTTGAGTGATGCCCAGAGGGCTCTGCTGTTGCTTGGAAGCTGGTGTGAGGCATGCTTGCCCCTCGAGAGGATGGGGGAAAGCTGTGCTACAGGCTGAATTGTCAGATGGGTCTTTTGGGGCCACAGCCTGCAGGGTCCATACTGTGGGTCTCTGGGCCAAGACCGTAAGAAAATCACAAGTCACTGTGTCACTCCTAGCAGCACTCGCAGCCCTGCAAGTACTTGGTGTGATCCTGTGCCCAAATCAGGGAAATGCTCAGAGCAGTCGGTGTTGGAACATGCTGGTACATCGTGTTGAGAAAAGAGATGTGTGAACTGGCAGCTTTTCCCTGAGCTGGGCAGCAAGGGCTGAACCCTGCTCTCAGCAGAGATGCCTTGGTGCCACTGCATGTGTTGAGCCATCAGCCCTCGCTCACCGCAAAGCTGCACTCCTTTTTTTGAAAGAAAAAGCAAATTCCATTGCACATGTGCTATTCCGTTAGGAAACCTGGATGTGATTTCCATGGACTGTTTCAGACTCATCTATAACTATTTAGGAAGCATCCTGGGATGCACTGAGATCCCCTGACTGATGCAGCCAGAAGGTGAAAGAGCTGAGCGAGCTGCAGCCGTTCTTGCCCTGTGTGAGCGCAAACGCACCGAGCCCTCCCTGCAGTGAACCCTGGGCGCTGCCAGGCTCAGCCGCGTCCCAACACCCGCAGCCCAAAGCAGCGGGAGCCGTGCCCACTCGTGCTCCCGGCAGCTCCTATGCGTTCTTGTGACAACAGAGGGCACCAGCGGCCCTTGCTACCGCGGGCTGTGCCCTGCCCGGGACGCGCGGGGCTGCTCCCGGCGGTGCGGACCCGTGGGAGGAAGGAGCCTGCGAACCCAACGCGGCCCGCTCCTCCCGTTCGGGGCATGGCTGCTCGCCCGCGGGCCCGGGGCCGCTGCTGGGAGCGCTCAGCGCACACGGCGGTGCTGGGGATGGAGCGGTGGAGGAGTGCGGGGAAGCGGGGTGCAGGGAGGGCTCACGCCGTCAGCCTTTCGGAATCCTCACTCTGCGCCTCCTGCCTGGCGGGGCCCGACCCTGTCATCTGCATCCCGACAGAAGTCACTGAAACGTGGAATTTGAGGTTAATCTGCAGTGAAATGGTGCAGGTCAGAGGCTGGGCCCGAGTCTCCCCTGCGCTGCAGCGGAGTTCAGCCTCGCTGACAGCAGCGCGACGTGTGAGCTCTGCCTCCAGCGAAGCCCGCAGGGACAGCCCTGGGCTAGCTCCAAGCTGCTGCTCTCCAGCGCTGCTGCCAGCATGGGAAGGAGCCTGGAGCAGCCTGGCTCCTGGAGCATGAACTCCCCAGCAAGCCTGAGCTGCTGAGGCTGGGTGGCCAGCAGCCCCAGAGCTGCTCCTTTTAGGGGTAACCCCTGTGCAGTGGGGGCCAGTCGAGGCATACCCCTGCTCCATGCAGTAGGAATGGGGCTGCTCCCAATCTGCTCGGCCCCTGACGCGCAGATCCTCTCTCCTTCCGCTTACTCACTGTGTTTATCCCTGCTGCACGTGTGTTCAGCTACAGGATGCCCACGGAGGGAGGCTGAGAAGTTGAAGCATTTGTTACTTTCCTGCAGCACAGCTATCTGAGCAAGTAAGCAGCAGTCACTTTTAGTGATAACCCACTGCTTTTGATCATTGTATCACATGACAAAATAATCAGGGAGTAGAGCAACAAAATACAAGAACAAGTCCTTCTGTTGAACAGCCCCTTTAGCAGAGCATCCTGATTTACTGCTGCTGTGAAAACAGAAAGAGGCAGTGATTTTATTCCTGGTTTCTTCCATGAAGCACTGGGACAGAGTTCATCTCTGCTCTGGTTTGTGGGACACTTTCTTTGATTCATCTTAACTTACGTGAGGAAGATGAAGGGAATAAAAACAGTGATGGAGGGGAAAGGGCTTCAAGCAAAGAAGCAACATGTCACACAGTACTGAAAATGCCACCCAACCGAGTGACATTAACTACTTGCAAGAATAAGAGCTGTTCTGCATGTGAACCATAATCTAGAGTTTGTACCAGAGCCTCATCTTCTTCAGTCCTGCAAATTTGATATATCTTGCCTATTGCAGCAGGACTATTTCCACACCAGAAGATTTACTCACATGACCACAGGACATTGGATGCTCTGTTTATCCACAGCCTAGAAACATGAAGGTCCCAAGTTTCTTCCACTGCCAGGGGCATGTGAAAGCTTTGAGCACATGCTACAGAGATAAGTAGAGACATATGCTTTATGCCAGGCCAAGATGTTTTTATAAAGCGTTTCTGGCCTTGTCTGGTAAAACATTTAATAACTTTTCTGCCAGCAGCCAAAAGGCAGTCAAATATTTAAAAGCAGTAATAAAAGTTCCTGTGTGAGTCAGAGTCCTACAGAAAGCCTGCTAGTGAATTTCCCTATGGTAGCCTGCAGGACTAGCAAGAAAAAAATACCTCAGAACTCTGCTGGTATGAAGTATTTTTTAACAAGTCCTTGGAATTGGCATGGAATGTCTCTGCAAAGGCCCTTAAACCAGATCTGAGGCTACGTGAAGCCGAAAAAGCAATTCTGGTATTTTTTTCTTAAATTATTATAGCCTCAAATCCAATTTTACTCCTAGGGAATCACAGAGAGGCCAGCTTCAGTGTGACCTTTAAGAGGCATCTCACTTGCATATAGAAGAATATGCACAAGTGTGTATTCCTTTAACCTGGAATCCAGCATACTTGGATGTCCATGCCACAGATGGAGCAAAACACTGCCCTGCCATGTGCGTGGCCTGGGCTCAACTCTCTGCTCTCCCTTCCTGCCGAGCTCTGCTCTTGTAGCACTAATGAAGTACCTCTCCTTTCCCTTTCAAAGTCCTCAGGTGATCTCGTTCTGCTTGGAAAATGCAATGAGACCCTGGGCTTTTTTGGAAATGAATCTCATTAAGATCCAAGGCCACAAAAGATTCTCTGCTAATTCTTCCTGCTGCTAAAGCCCTGCCAGTAAGCAGTGTGCTCTGGTTTGGCTCTGCTGCGGGCAGCAGTGCTGGGGGCAGGGGGCCAGGCAGGCACAGGTATGTCACAGGTACGTCACAGCAGCTCACTCTGACCCCAGGTTCATGGGCTGGCAGATGCAGGTGTTCACATTCTTGATCTCCTGCTTGGCAGATGATGCTAACAGAGAGGGGAGTGACACTGCTGGCACTTGCCTGGCAGGATGTGTGCATGGGCTAGTTGGTCACTGATTTTGTTTTACAAATTGCTTCCACACTGCAGTTCAGGTCTGGTTTGGATGCTCTTCTCTGGAGCATCTGGGAGCTGCTCGGGCAGCCCTGCTCAGCCTGAATCCCCTCTTCTTGCCCCCAGACCTTGCCACTCCTCCTCCAGCCAAAAATCTCCTGAGAGCTGTTTCTTTGGTTATTCCTGTGCTTTTTACACTAAAATGGGAAGAAGAATGTCATTTCCCCACGACAGAATGCCAGGAAATGTTTTACTTCAGCTTGGTGGTAAAAAGTGAAGCAATTGGAGAGAAAGATAAGTCTTTCTCAGAGCTGTTTTGCAGATCCCCACAGACACGTTATGCCAAGTGTGACAGCATCAGCACAGCATGGGAGACCTCAGCAGAAAGGCTTTGAGCTGAGCAGGATCGGGCTCACACAGACATGGGATGTCACCATGCCTGCTGGGCTGCTCAGTCTGTCAGCATGGGTCCTACCCTGGATGTCCCAGTTCCCTGCCCTGTGCTCTGACCATGACCCCCTCCTTCTCTTGTATGGGAAAGCCTCGTACAACCTGCCTGGTCCCCCTTCCCCACTTCCACAGCCGTTTGGTGGCCGTTATATCTTCAAAACAGCTACATGCAGGATGAAGGCAGTTGCTCTCTAATTGTGTGTGAGGGCAGCACTTCTCCCTGGGGATAAAACATGGGTTTTCTGAGCCTACAGAGAAGGCCTGTAAACCACAGCACGGGTGGTACAGCCGAGCTGCTCTCCAAGGGAGCTGGGGAAAAGATGGGGGTTTATCACCCAGGGCAGAAGACAGCCTCTTCTTCCTCCTGGCCTTGTCTTGGACAGACAGCCCAGCTCCCACAGCCTGCCTGGCAAGCAGCCGTCCTCCCAAGGTGTCTGACCTCCAAAAATGTGCCCATGGCAGGCTGCTTTGAGCACATAGCAGAGAGAAAAGACAGTGAAGAAGTGTCTGGTTACCCATCTCAGCCACCTCCTTCCCCTCCTTTCTGGGAAGGGAGGTCTGCCCTCCTGGGTGTCAGGAGAGATTCTTTCAGGGAGAGTTTGGCAGTGCAGATTTATGACAAGCCTGTTACAACTCATTGCAGATTTGGGTAACACTTGGGGAAAATGCTGTCACCAACTGCATGCTTCTCTCCTTGGAAACCCCAGTGTTTTTGTGTGCTCAGCTTGCTGCCACAATTCGGTACTGCCAGTGGCTGGGGGAGTAGCTGGGTGTCCAGAGCCAGCCTTTCCTGGCAGCATGGGGATGTCTGCACGCAGCCTGGCTCAGGGTCACTCCCTCAAGGATGGCTGCCATGCCCCAAGGGACCGCAGCCCTTTAGGGTCAGCATGGGTTTGCTGGTCATGGGTGTGATAGTCAGCAGAGCAGAATATGAAAGCACAGTCCTTCCACCCTCAGATCATCATAGGATCTATTGAGCAATTCAGAGTATTTATCTCGTAATGATAGCGTAGCCCTGGGCTGTCTCTGAGGTCCTCGCTGGTGCAATGGCTGGCTGTTGCATCAGAGCCAACAGTCAGAGCGATGGGGTCATGCTTCCTGGAGGAGGCAAGTGCTGATCCAAGCTGTAAAGATTGCATTTGTCTGATTGCATTTGCATTTTCAGCTGCAGGACAAATGCCAGGGTCCTGGGGTGGGCAGAGGGGATTTAGGTTGAACGGGACTTCTAGATCAGTTCCAGGTTTGTCATCTTCTGCTTAAAATCTTGCAATGTGATGGCACTGGTGCTCCCTGCAGTTGCTTCTGGATGTACATGTATTTCTTCTGGTGTATCATTAAAGCATACCCTAACAGGGGCAGCAAGAGGCAAAGCTGGGAGTTTAGGCAAGGAAAATAACTCTGTTTGCTTGTCAGATGCCTTAGGAGAAGCTGAAGTGATCACAAACAGTGGAGTAACTTGGAAGTGTGCAGCACTGAGAAGGCAGCAGGCATCCCACATGCCAGATCTCATTCCCTTTTCCTCACCATTCAACCTGAGTGCACCAGCAGGAGCAGTTGGTGGCATGGATGGATGCACAATTGCATTGGTCACCTCCTGCTGATGGGATGTACAGATGCTGGTGTTTCTTGTGTAGTGGGCAATTCATGTTCCACAGCAGCCTGCAGGGTTGTGGTGATTCATGGGGAACTGGAAAACCTAGCTTTATCTTCAGGGAGAAAACTGCTGAACTTCAGGTTTCAAAGCCTTTGGTTTGGTGGAATTACAGGTTCAAATTCTGAGAGGTTCAAACAAGGTCTTTCTTCCTCTGAGACAAATGGAGTGTCATGCAGTAAATTGCCAATGATTCTCTTTGTTAGATGCTGTGTTACTTTGAAAACAGCATCATGACATATTTCAGCTTTCTGCAAAATAAATAACCATATCATTTATCAAAAAGGTTTGCTTTCAGAAAGGTTGCCACTCTTTTAAGGCATCCGAGACTCTTGGGAATGAAGGAGATAAGAGGAACACAAGATACTTCTTTTCTTTTCTTATTCTATTTTATTTGACATTTCGCTCTTTTTTGCTTATTTGGAAAAGCGCTGATGAGGAGTGATCCTTGGCCATGGCATGTCCCAGCAGACTTGGTGGAGTGTGACAGTGAGGGCCACGTACTGCCTGACTGGCCCCTAAGGCGATGGGGAGCAGCAGGCACCCTTGCTGCATGCAGAACCCTTGCTGCCTGCGATTACCCTCACGCAGGAGGAGGTCTGAGGTTTCTCTTCTCCCCATGGCAGCAAACATCACCCAACAAACCCATCCCCAGGTCTCTTGCAGTGGAAGACACAGCTCCTGGGACACCAGCAAAATCACGTTGTCAGGACTGAGGGACACTGAACAACCAGCATGTTTCTGCCTCCTCAGCTGAGATGACACATCCAGACCATGGATACCTGCTGCACCGTGAGGTCCCATGCTCCCTTCTCACAGACCATCACTGCAGAGCAGCATGCTCAGCTCTGCTGTGTGTAGTGGTCGTGCAACACAGGTGTGCTGCCCCAGCAAGGCACCTGTCAAATGCAAACACTGTCACGGGCGAATTCCTCCTCAAAACTTCTACAGGGAGAGCTATGTGCAAATAAACCCGGCAAGGCAGAGAAACATATTTGAAACTTTGTATTTCTCTTCTTTTAAAGCTATCTCCAGTTTTCAACTATCTCCACATACTTCTTCTTTGTCTAGGACGGGATATAACACACCGGATGAAATGTCAAAAAGCAGCCTCTATATTCAGCATACTCAACAGTAATTTGTTTTATAACGTGAGCAACAGTATCTTATTTTGTGCTTGACAGAGCAAACATTACTAGTGTCCAGCCAGCACCTCACTAACTTTTTTAAAACAGAAGTATTGCAAGCAGTTTTTTATGTCGTCTATGGGATGCCCTCAGTGCTTTCCAAATGCCTGGGAGTCCTGAGTACCGGGCAGGAATTGGCATCCTCTGTTTACACGTGGCTAAACAGAACTAAAAGAGTTTATGTCTCCTGTTTCCAAATACAGTCACTAGCTTTGGGTCTCTGTCTTCTTGGTGCCAAACTGTGAGAGTTTTTAATTTCTGGCATGTGTGCAGAACAAAGAGCAACTGTTCACTGGTTTAACTGGTTTGACTTGTACACAGCTCCGCTGAAAATGTACCTTAGTGTGAAGTCTGTGTAGTGCAGTGAAGAAGCAGATGTTCCCTCCATCCCCACTGCATCCATCAGGTCTGGGTTTTACAAGTGCCCCAGTCGAGGCCAACAGTGTTTGCAGTGTCCAGTGCTGCTGAGAGCTAGGCCAGGTGTTAGATCAAATGTCTGGAGCTGAGCGTGTAACATTTTTTCAGATGTGCTTCTCAGTGATTTTTTTCCAGACAGATGCGGGAAGTCTGTGGTAGAGCTGGGAACAGAGCCTGTTCCTGTGCTGTGAGAGGCTGTGCCTCTGACAAGACACAGGCACGGCCCTACAAAGTAAATGTTGTGATTTCATGGCTGGAGTTGAATGGCACCCGACAGTTGCACCAGGGGAATTTCCCCCCCAGTCTCCAGATTCACAGGCATTCACTCTGTGGCTAAAGCCTCAGAAAACTCTGAAATTCAACAGAAGAAGTCTGGTGCTTAATTTTGGGTCAGTCGTACCAGTGCATCTTTGTGCTCAGGTCCCTGTGTGCAGCTCAATTACAGGACAACCTTAATGGAGGATAACCAGGCAGGAAGGCTCGGGGAGCTGGGGAGATGCAGGGCAAAAGGACATCACGGGGCTGAGTTTAATACTGGCTTGCACAGAAAGCGTTTTACCCCAGGAGGTGTCTGTTGACTCCAACAGCATGTAGCTAAAGCTGCTTCTTGAGCTGGACAATTGAGTGAGAACTGGGCTTATGGATAGATGACAGAAGCTGTGGCTCTGCTTGCTTGGTTGAGTTGTCTGGAAGAATCACACATTTCTTTCCTTTTTAATCATCAGTTGAGCTTATCTGTGATAGGAGAGCCTGTCATATTCTGTGTCTGAGCATGGTGTCCTCTGCTGGTGCTGGCTGCATGGCAAACCCTGAGGGCACTGCTGGCCCTGCCAAGCCTGGGCAATGCCTCACTGGCCCATCCACAGCTGGGCCACACTTTTCAGGGGTGGCCACCCCATGGGGGTGTCGGCTGCACGTGCAGCTCCCCACTGGTCTGTCTCCTCAGTGTTTGGAAGGGCACAACTCCACAGCATGGATTTTTCTGCCCACCTGCTTCCATGAGTTCACATTGAAAGCCTGCTTTCTCAAGAAATTCTTTTATTTATTTAAGATGTGCTGTTTCCATAGGTTGCACCTGCTCTTAAGGATACTACCCACAGATAAACACAGAGGGGGCACAGAGCCAGCACCACAAGTGCCGTTTCTATAGGACATTCCAGCAGGTACGTCTGTCCATGTAATAAAATGAGAGGTTCTGGGTGTCTGCTCGGTTCCCCTGTGCTGGGATGTGGTGAGGGACACCCAGCATTTGACAGCAGAATGGTCCCTGGTCTTCAAGCAGTGAGATGGCTTGGGCAGGTGAGCTTTCTAAAATGACCAGTTGAAACCACATTCCAACCACCCCTCTGCCAGTATAGGTCAGGAATGGTGGCTTTTCTTGAGTAAAATTTCAGTCAGGCTCATTTTTCTTTCTATTTCTGTTTTAGCAAATGCTAAATATTAAGCTATGATTAGGCAAAAAGTAATAAGAGGAATTTCAGACTGAAAAGTGGGACTTACACTTTTGACTTAGATGGGAAACTGGGAAATTTTTTCAGCAAAGCTGCTTCCATGAAAAAAGGTCATTGAAGAGCATTCTGGCTGAAAGCATTTCAGCCATCTGCCATAAGAAGAAAGTAAAAACCCCTCAAACCCTTCCCACTGTGAAAATTCAGTATTTTCTGCAGTAAAAGGCTGAATCTTTTGACTGTGGTTGAAGTCTCCTTTTTTTTCTTTCTTTTTTTTTTTTTTTAATGAATATCATCATCACTAAAACATGTAAAAGAAAGGAGTTTGGGGAAAACTCTAGCTGATACAGGGCAGGGAAAATTCGTGGGCTGGCAAGAGCCTGGAATCAGTGACCTAATCAGCCATTTCCCTCTCTAATTGCTATGATTCTACAGCTTAAAGAATTACACAACATGTATTTTAGTTGGAACAAGATACTATTATTGAGTAAAGTGCATAATAATTGTGTTTCAGAAGGTGAAATAAACGTCTATCACCAGGCACTTCAATCCATCATTGTACTTTGCTAAATTACCTAAATTGCACTACATTCAATACTAAAATTACTTGTAATAAAGTGATTGCCAAACTGACACTCACAAAAAGATGTCTAGTACCCACATTTGTTTTCCTAATTGACGATTTTAGTCTTCGATCTAGGGAGGGAGGAGCACCCACAGCCCTCATTGCAGTTCATAGGAATGGAGGGCACGTAGCTCCTTGCAGGGGCAGAGTCTTTTACAGTGGAAGGCTCCTGTCTGCAGGAAGCGCCTCTGATTTCCTATAGCTTTTCAGTCTTTCCTTAGGTCACTGTATAGAGCCATTTCGCCTACATTTACAAAAATATTAGGCTTTGATACAAGCCTTTCTTGTAGTGATATACCACTTGCTTATATTGCTCTGCAGTTTCTTCCCTGGCTATTCATTAATTAATGCCACATTTTGCAGACTGGGATAAGTGACTTGACCAAGAATAGACAGTATAGAGACACATCCCTTGTCCTGGATCTCTGATGGCACTTTGGGAGATGCCCATGACTTTTGTAGTTTCTTTTTCCTGCAGTCTTTCCACCCTGCAGGATTCTAGATGGCAAAATGCAAAACTTTTCATTTCAGAACTCAGAACTCTTTGTTTCAGCTCCTGAATATGACATTTAGATCAGGCCCACCTAGAACATTGCTTTTTTGTTTTAGATAGTAGTCCAAAGACGTTAATAAACTGTAACTGATGCTGAGCTAAATTTGGTTGGTCTTTTAGACTTTAGCTTATGTATATGGTCACATGGTTATGTATGTGGTCACATGGGACAATACATAGAATTCTTTTACTCAGGCTAAGCAACATCCTTTTGCAAAGGTGTATAACTACTTTTTCATGAGACTGGGTGAACAGCTGAGGAAATCTTGCTTTCTGAAGCCCAGAACCCTCTTTTCTTTCTCAGGGGTTTTCCTAGCCTAGCTCAGAATGGGTCTTTAAGAAATTTAATTGCAACATGTTAAAATTTTTCTTTGTAAGAGAAACACATACTCCATCCAGAAGACACTGAATTTAAGTCCCTGCTGGATGTTTCCATGGCCTCAGCCAAAGGGATGAAACTCTTCTTCATGGCAGGTGACATAATCTGTAGGGTTTACTGACTCTCTTAATGAAATATCAAATGCTCTCATAGGTATTTTTCAGCTTTTTCTTTACATGAAAGGAGATGTGAATGTCTCCTCCATCAGCAGTCACTATATAACATACATACTGTAAGGTCTATTAAAAAAGTTTCAATAAGCTAAGCAAATATGAGGAATTCTGATGGGAAGGAATTAAAGCAGTCAATTTTTTTTCATCCAAAATAAATATGCGAGTTAATCTGAAAAAGCAAAGAGTGCCAAATATTCATCCTATGTGCTAAAGTGACTCATGGCAAAGGCAGACAGTTTTATAGTGCCATTTCTTTACTTGTGCTGGAAATGGATAGCTTCCAAGTGGCACTTACGAAACAATTAGCTGTTCAAGGATAATCAGATTTGTATGAAAATGTAAAGATAAGCGATTTAGCTGTGATCTCAGCTGGAAAGTGACTGAGGGTGGTGGGCCATACCCCACAGTAAAAATCCCCATTCTTTTACTAAATGGCACTTTTGCTGAAATGTGCTGGATTCAAGCAAGTTAGGGCTCCCTTGACTTTCATTGCTAGGATGACACACGACTGATTTGCATCATTAGAGATCTTTGCTGATGGCTGAACTGCTTTGCATATAAATGAGACCTAACCTGAACAGCTGTTCAGCTGGTGGGTGTGAAGGATTTACAGTTCCAGATCAGGTCCCTGCTCACCACCAATCTCTGAGGGAAGTCCACTCCAGACTGATGGAAAACACGTAATATTTTATACTTGCATCCCTAGAGACTGGGCAAGTGCAAAGGCTGGCAGTTCAAATGGCCAAAAAGCATCTTGAAGCCTTTTTATATTTTAAAGTGAAAATGTTAATTTTTCAGTCTTGCCCTGTCCCGTGAAATTATTGTGCGTATGGTGGAAGAGCGAAGGTGGAGATGGATAGTCCTGACAGCATGACAAAGGCTCATTCTGCATCTTCAGGTGTTGCCTGTGGCCTCTCCACAGAGCTCTTCTGCTACTTCCATAACCTGGTCATCTCCAAATTGCCTAAGGTCGGGGCAGGCAGTGAACCGTCTGTAACAGCCCATGGGTTTTCTTCCATTGAGGTGTTTGTCCGAGTGCTCCTGTTCACTGGACCTCTGTTGTTGGCTGTGTGTTTCTCCTTAAAATGTGCTCTCTCAACTCTGCCTTTGCAAATGCACTTGGTGGAGAAAGTGGCAGAAAATGAGATTATGGCTTCCTGACCCCAACCTCACCTGAGCTGTATGGGAGGGCCCCTTAGGAAACCTCTTTCTGTGTTACTTCCAGTTTAGTTTGCAAGTCCCCAGAAGCCTGGCTAAGACAAGTAGGCAGCCAAGCCTTGAGTAACTATTAATCTGCCTGAACCCTCCCTAAAGATTCACCTGTCTGTGGAGCAAACCACATTGTCAAGGACATCATTAATGATGTGTCAGAGATAAGAGTAGCTCTCAGCCCCAGGAGATCCAGAGAGCTTGGAGACAGTTTGGATCTTTGGCCAAAGCACCTGGGAGGGGTATATGTCTAGAGCAGAGGTAGTGGTGACCTCAAATTCAAGGACTAGCTAATACCCGCACCCTGTGTAATGTCAGAAGTATCTCTGCCAGTGGTAGGATTCAGAAAAATTAAATTTAGAGGTTTTCCAATAAAGCATTTGTAGATTCAGGTGTACAAACCCATGAAAGTGTTTGGTCTCCTGGCGATGTTCACACATGGACACAAAACATCTTGGTCTTGAAGGACATTTTACCACTGCTTATTGCTCCACTGAAGCTGGCAGAACAGGGAATGAGCACTATGATCTTACTATGCAATAAATCCTTGATGGTACGAAGGCACCTGGCAACTCTGCAGTGAGTTTTAAGTGTAGAGCTAGTGATGGCAAAATCCTTCAGATGCTGCTTATTGTGGAGGCAGAACTCAACCTGTTATAAACACATCCTCCTTCCCTGAGTGTGGTTGGTTTTATCTCCAGGTTAAGCGAGTGTTGGGATCCCATATGAAAGAGGAAGCTGTTCGGCTTTAAGAGCTTTGTTTACTTATATAAGACCTAACAAACATGGTTGTTAAGGCCCCCTAGGAGGTCTTTCTTATGAAGCTGGGAGCTATTGGATTAGGCAAATGAGAGCCAGAGATTTGCCTAATAGCTTGACAGGCCATGAGGGATTAGACTCTTGTGGGCTGGTGTAAACTTGTGGGACAGAGATGCTGTGGCGTGGGTCTCTTCTTAGCCATGGATAAATGCCTTGTCAATGTGGGTTAATCTTGTTTGCCTTGTCTTCCATAATGCTGCATTGCAGGACACAACCTCTGTCAATTTAATCACTGTTGGAATGGAATTGTAGGCTTTTGTTTCATGTACGCACATCCTCCCTAATGCAGCTCTTTCAGCATCACAGGGGTCAGTGATTAACGACAATTTTCAACTCACTTTGGTTCAAACTCCCGAAACAGTTGTTCCTTTGGGACCAAAGGTTCAGTTGTCACTGGCTGAATGCAGGTCCATCTGGGGAGACTTCACTGCTGCCCACGGACTGTGGATCCATCGCTCCCCACTCCTTTTTCAAGCACTGGTCTCTCACGTCTCTCCCTACGAAGATAACCAAGATCCCCTTCCCCTGAGCTGGGATTCTCCCTTGTCATTATGCTATGCTCAAGGCAGCAGGCCAGCACTGGAATGGCACTCTGTGGAGCCTGAAGGACACCCCCAGAGAGGACCCATCCCTCACTGGCACACTCTGACACCTCTCATTTGATTGAAAGTGAGTCAGTGGTGACTGTCCTCAAAGGTGAGCAGGTAGTTTGCAGTGGGACTGAAGTGCCAAGTGTTAAGGGAGACTAAAGAAAGTGGACATGGGACTCCTCTGCTCCCAGGTCCCTTTACCTTGACAGGGTGGAGGGCTGCCAGTATGCATGGTTTATGGAGCATCGTGGCTTTTACAACTCCTCTCACTTCTGATCCTGACCAACCTAGACAAGAGCAGCCACCTCTGCTGGGCTAGTTTTCCTCCCAGAGCACAGGCCATGTTTGTCTCATTACGGTGTAGAGTCAATCCAATCCAGCTCACACTTTTGAGATGTCTTCACATTTCCTCACTCCCTATCTTCCCTTGTCCTCCCTACAAGTACACCATGAGCCCAGCAGTGCTGGGTTCAACACAGGACCTGGGGTCCAAACACCTGCAGCTGCTGAGGACACACAGCTCTGAGATTTGTTTGATGAATGCTTGTCAGAGCTAAGGAAGCCAGGAAAATTCACTGCAGGCATCCCTGAGTGTGGAGGCAGCCTCCCCCACAGCCCATTAGCATCTGCAAGACACTGGAGGGGATGGTGCAGGTGGGAGGAAGAGCTCAGGCCAGTCCCTTTTGGTCCACAATGGGCGGTATCTTGCTCAGTTGTGCAAATTGCTCCTGCAATCTGGGGGGCCATAAACCCAAATCGCTCCTTTGAAAGCCCAGCCTGGCCCCTCATGCCCCCTCTCAGCCCTGTGCCCAGGCAGTGGCAGAGCTGCAGGCAGTGGGGGCAGATGGGGACAGGTGTCAGTGATGCTGGAGTACCAGATGACAGCTTCCCAAGGCATTGACAGGGGAAAAGGCTGCCTTGTGTGCACGCTACTGGCAGTCACTGGACTCAACAACGGCAAAGATAGCGCTGTGAAAAAGTGTCTCAGGTCTTGTCCCTGACGCCTTCACCTGCCCAGTGGAGAACAGATGCAAACGCCAAAAGAGTTGTGAATACAGGCCTTGCAGGCTGGTCCTTTACTGACACATCCCCAGGAGAGCATCGAGTTTTCCTGAGAGGATGGAAGGGCTGCAGGGCAGTGAGGTGGTGTGGGGTAGCAGCAAGACCCTCATCTGTTGCACACAGCGTGGTTGGTTGTGCCACCCACAGGGCGCTGGGCCCAGCTGTCCCAACACATGAAATGCCATCCACTTTCCATCCACTTCTCTGTGTCTTCCTGACCTAACAGGGAGTGGGAAATTTTAGATTGCCATGTGAGCTCTTAGGAGGGGGTGTAAAATGGGGGATTTCTCCTCTGTTCCACAGAGCTCTGTTGCCACCCTGGCTCTGCTCTTTTGACACTGCAACACCCAGCCCTGGGCAAGACCGAAGCTCTGAACCAAAAGCTGGCTAGCACAGAGCCCAAAACACACCAGGGCATCCACGATACAATCTCAGAAGAGCCTGTGCCAGCTTATAAATTGTCTGTGGAGTGGGACCTGGCAGAAGGAAGCACAGCCTGCCTTCATGGAGACGACGCATGTTTGGGACTGAAGCAGCGAGGGGTAAAGTTCACTCTGCACATCCCTTCACTGCCTGCACTGCTTTGTGCTCCAACCTAGTCACGGCTGGCCCAGGGGAGTGGCTTGGGAGAACACAGCTGGGGCCACAGGGCTGCACTGGTTGATATTAGCTCTGCTTGAGGCTGAGAGATGGCATCTGGTTTGGATCTCCCCGACTGCTGCTGTGCTCTGGCTGCAGATTGAGATGTGAGCTAGGAAAGCCCAAAGCTGCGCCCTGCCACAGCCTGGCTCAGCACAGCTCTGCAGGCGCAGGGTGGTCTGATGCACTTTATTACTGCCCTTTATTATCAGCCTCCTCTAATGAATTCCACTAATGCACAAAACCCTGCGTGACAAAGCAGCCCTTGATCTTCTTCCACACCCTTACTTCCAACCCCTGTAAGGCTTCCTGCTGTAGCTGAGGAGTTCCTCTGGGGACAGGTTCCTCTTGAGCACCGCTCAGCAGGTGCTAAGAAGTGTATCATCCTGAAGTGAGCTAACTGAGCCTGGGTGCTTCCCCTGCCGGAGTCTCACTGCTGGTTCTTGCACAGGGAGGAAACCCTGGTTTTCACCAGGCCAGGAGCTAGCTTGCATTTTGGTCTGGAGCTTATTTAAATCCCATCATCTGGAAGTGGCTCCTGCTTTGCGAGGAAGTCCCAGGAGATTCCTGAGTTGGGGCAAAGAGGACAATTGCTATTTAATGAATGGAGCTGGGCATATCACCCATGGTCCTGCAGCCATCATTCCTCAAACGCAAAGGTTCTGCCACCCTTCCTTCCCTAGGCACAGGATCCTCATGGAGCAGAGCTGTGAGCTTGTGTAATAAACTGACCCTGCAGGGAAGAGGAGAAGGAAGGAGAGGGCTCTTGCTGCCCTGGGCATGGTGCAGGCAGCCCAGGGCAAATATCACTAAGAGACATCATTGTTTCTTCATTCTGAGTGCTAAGCTATATAAACAGAATAAAATATCATGCAGAGGACTGCTTACATATTGCCTGTGACTTTTGTATATCTTAATTTAAGAGTTTACAAATTACAGTCCTTCTGCCTAGCCAGCAGCTATTGAGCTCCCAGAAGGAAGTTCTTTGGCCACTTCTGTCTGTACTGTCCAAACGTCTGTAGAAGAAACACCCTGGGAAGAGAACCTGTCACATTGTCCATCACTGCATACAGTGGGCTCTTACCTCTTGCTGTGCCTTTGGAGACCACTTTGTTCTCCTATTCCTTTCCTTTAACTGGCTCTGTCTTTACTCATTGGAGGCCTTGTACTTAGACAAGATCCAAATTTTGCATAATAAAAGGGCTCCCTAATAGCTGGCAGTGCATCCTGCTGCTCCCTGTCTCCTGTTGTTGAAAATTAAACAGATGTAAAATTAGGAGCTGAATTTCTCTGCATCTAGGGGTCCTTGTGTATAGCTGGAGATGAGAGATTAAGATGTGACCTTTTCCCAGGAAAAGCAATTAAAGAGTTCAAGAAATTATAATCCTTAACAAACCTTTCTCCAAAGAATTTTGCTTTAAATGCTTTAAATCCCACTGGTCATGTACATTTTTGCTCACAGCTTTCTTTGCTTCTCTTGACTGCACACTCCAGTGAAATCCCAGATCCTTTACCAAGAAATGTTTTTGAATGCTCCATCCCCACCTACTCTTTTGGGCCCCTCAGGGAGACAAATAAACAGAAGGGAAGGTTTACTGCAAGCAGAAAAGAAGTCAACAATTTTCCTTCACCGCAGGAGACTTCACACAACCCAGCATCTGCAGGCCCTAGTGCTGTATCGCCCTGAGTAATTCATGTTCCTGGGCATGGTTTCCAGGCAGAACCAAGTCCCGGTCCATACCAATGCACACTAATATCTTCTTGGCATGCCCTACTCCATCTCTTTACAACAGGCTCACAATTGCTTGGCTTCATCTTAAGGTGGTAATCACATAAAAACGCTGTAGAAAGTGAGTTTAATTTGTCTCCTGGCCTAGCAGCAGACCCTTTTCGGTGAATGGTCAGAACTTGTGTTTAAAAGCTCATTGCAAAAAACAGTATCCATGGCTGCTTGAGCTCTCAGTGTTGGGAAACCTTGAGATCTGTAAGTGGAGAAGGAGCCCCATTAATTCCTGTCTAGACTGGCTTCTGAGCCCAGGTTCCAGAGATGAAAGGACACTTTATTAAGACAGGACATAAATCCACCCTGCCAACAAGTCCACACTCCTCTGGATTATTTACACCTCTCTCCCTCCCTGTGGTCACTGCCTGTCCCTATATAATCTACATTAAAGTCCTGACAGGATTAAACCAACATGTCTTACACTTTAAATATCAGGCTCTGTGTGCTTTCGTTTCCACCATGTCACAAAAAAAAGACTTCATGTTTTTACAGATAGACTGAAAATAAAAAAGTAGGTGTCTAATGAAAGGAGCTTGATGTTATGACTGAGAGATAAAATGTGTGCTTGGAAGATTTTATTGTGAATGTGGCCTTTGCTGCACCTACAGCTCCTCTCCCCGGTGTGTCTGGCCCTGTGTGTCACTAAGGGCCAGCCAGGGGCTGTATGAACAGAGCCATCTGGGCTCTGAGCATCACCTTTTGGATGAGGGATGACTGCTTGCAGTCAGGCTACAGCCCCTGTCTTACAGGCACTATCTTCCCTGGCAGTGCTGTGCTCAGCTGCCAGGGCTAGGGACTGAGGGGTTGCAGAGGGCATGGGCAGTTTAGGGTGAAGGCTCTGAGGAGGACAGGCTTTCATCATTCAGAGATTTTACAAATTTTCATTGCTCTTGAGGCTTTGCTCTTTTATTTTCTGACATTGGAAAGTTCCTATAGTTGTCTGCGGGTTTTTTGGTGTTTATGGAAGAGCTGCAGCACCGTATCAGAGTAGTAGATCCTGTCATCTCATGTTTGCATGAGCTTCTCCACCTTCCCTTGCAGCCAGGCAATGGGGAGCAAACAGTGCTTATGGAAAAGAACCTCAAAAGGACTTTGGCACAAACATATTTTTAGGCTGAAAATGTAAAATGTTCATTCACTGTATGAGTATCTCTGCAACCCCTGGCTCATTTCTGTTGTAGGTCCTGTTCAGCCACTGGTGCAGTGAGTGCATTAGCGAGGCGGGTGCTTTGCACAGAAATGAAAGCCAGGCAAAGTGCTCAAAACTACAGGCAGCAAAATTTCTGGATGATGTGCAAGTGCTGCAGCCTGCAAGGAGACATCCAGGCACTGCTGCAGGACTGGAGCTGGTGCTGCCCAGGCACGTGAGCGTTCCCAGTAGCAGGGCAGATTGATCCTTTGGCAGAGTGAGTAATGCTTTGGATTAATTTGTTTGGAAGAACAGATGAGTCCATGAGCACACTCTGATGCAGAACCACCTTCCTGTGGCAGGCCCTGTGCGTTTGCAGTGTTACTTGGTACATCCACAGTGATAACAGCCTGTGATGATAGAGCTGCACAGTGCCCAGGGCCGTGTGAGTCCCAGACGTGCTGCAGATTTCAGCACGTTGCGGCCGTGGCAGGCTAAGGAAATGACGAGTGCTGTTGAAAGGACTCTCTGAACTTTTGTGCTGCCAGACAGAGCTCTCCTTAGTGTCATACTCTGCTGGATCTGTGTTTGAACTAATTGCAGTACTTGCAATCCTTTTGTATGCATTTTCTGTTGCCTTTTTATCAAATGAGCTTACTGGCATGGTCAATTTGAAGTCATTAGCAAATGTTTATCTAAAGTGAGTTTGAAACCTATAAAAAAGACCATTTGAAGTGTTTCCAAGATTTCCATTCATTTGGCCAAAGAAATCATGACACCTGGTTTATGTGTCCAATCCAACATACCCACACTACTCCAATTTTGAATATCAAATGTTTGCATTGAGCTTGAAAAACTGCTTCCAAACCAAGGCTCAACCAAACTAAAGAAATATTTCAAATAGATAAACAAAAATAAATTAATAGCTGTTCACATACCTGAAGAAAAAAATCACTGAACATATTATTCAGCAGCTTTCTTATTTACTTTTTTCAGCAGCATTAAAGGTCAGTGTCAATCTCCCTGTTAGACACCCAGCTTTGGCTCTCCATGTGCTGCAGCAGTTGGCAGTGCAAGTAAATACCTTGAGTTTTGCCTTTTTGACTTTACTGTTGAGTTTATTGTTAGATATTTGGTTCCTCAGTAAACAATTGTTCTTAAACAGTTTCTACTCTTTCCTTTCTAGCAGAATTCTCTGAGCTGGAAGAGTACAGTAAAAATCTCCACAGCCTTTCTGCTCACACAGAAAAATTTCCTGTGCCTTGTCATCTTTTTCATTCCCAGGTCTGTGTCAGGATGAGCAGAGGGCTCCAGAGCACCAGGATGCAATTGAGCCCAAGCCTGAATAAGACAAGAGCCTTATTGAGCCTGTCCCAGCTAGGAGCCTGTCCCCCCCAGTGCCCGCCGGGCACAAGCCATCATCCTCTGTGTGGGGAGAGCACGTGGCAGCTGCTGGATGCAGGGATGGGGCACGCTGCGTTTGTGTTAAGGATGGAGCTGGAGCAATAGGCTTTTGTGTAGCAGAAATAGACCACAGAGTCCCAGAATTACTCCCCACTGGCTTTCCTTTGGTTCATCAGTTTCAGTAGCTCAGTGGGTAGAATCAGCCAGAAGCCATCTGTTAGTCTGGCCTGGGAGAGGAGGCTGTAGTAGGCAGTGTTGGGAGAAAAGTCTCTAGAAATAGCAGACTTTTTTGCCATTTTATGGAGCATATTTTCACATTCCCATTAATCTAAACTCACCAGGAATTCTCGCAGGAACAGGCTCAGTTTCATGTTATCCTATTGCTTTTCCAGCTTTTTATACTGAGATCCTTGCAACAAAATTGAAAGCCAGTATTTATGTGTAAGGACTAAGTCACCACATAGCTACATGACTTTAACCCGATTAACAGCGTCACAGAGCTGTGCTGCAGGCAGCGCTGGGATGGCCGTGTGTGTGAAAACACTGGGTCACCTGCAATTGGGAACTGCTTCCTCTGGGCTTGTCACTGTGGCCCAGAGCTCCCAAAATGCAAGGTAATGACAGGACAGATGGCCCAGGAGGACCTTCATCTGCCCCTGATGGTGTCTGAGCTAGAGAGTTTGACAGCATCATTGGCTGTCCCTGCATCTCCACATAGTCCTGCAGTCGGCTCTGTGTAACACTCTGGAACTCTGTTCCCAAGCACGAAGAACAGAGGTTCTACTTTCTAAACACTCAAAAACATGCTCACATAAGGGGAGCAGATGGGTTAGTGTGGATCACAGGCATTAAAAGCTTCCCCCAAACCTCCATCCACTGGATGTTCCACCATTTTGGTTGCCTTGGGATTTTTTTTTTTTTGCATATACCTATAATCACCTCTCTTTTCTGCAGCATACAGCTCTTCAGTTCCTTACAAACCCAGACAAGTGCTTGGGTGTCTCTGTTCTGCCACAGCTGGAAAAATGGCAGGGGCTTCCTATGAGAAGTTTTGAAATAATTTTTATTTTTTAAAAATTGTAAATTTTAACAGTAAATGGATAAATATATAATACTTTCCCAGGAAACAAAAGAAATGTTTTATGACCAACCATCCTTCATCAGATAATACTGCTGAAGTAAGGACTCCTGCCAACTGGCATGTGTCCCATCTTTCATTTCCTCCAGGAAGTGAGAAGAGAGAAGGAAATGTCTGGGAACCTCCAGGAACACACTGACATGGAAAATCCCACTACCTCTGTACTTCAGAGGTGCTGCAATCATGTCTTCTAAAACAATGTTAAATAAGAGCTGGGGAGAATTATCCACAAGGCACAGAATTCTTGTAAACGTTTGCTATCTAGCCATGTAGGGGGACATTTTTCTCCTCTGTTTAACTTGCCTGTTATTTCCTCCTTCTGGTATTTATTAATCAGACTGGTTAACCATTCAGTCCAGCCTAAAAACAGATCTCATCACAAATCCTGTTCTCTGTGGTGGACTTTGAAAAGGCTCTGGCTGAACAAACTCACTTCTCCTGTCTTAAATCTGAAGGGCAGAGCTAAATGCTAGAGATAGATGTTTACCATGAAATTCACAGTACAGGTTTCCTGTTTGGAGCAGCCAGTTGCTAGGGACACTAGAATTTCCATTTGTAGGCAAGCTCTGTTTTGACAGAGCCCTTCATGATTCATCAACAATTTGGGTGCTTCTGGCTATGCAGTATTCATTGCACCCATCCCATTCCTGATAAACAGATTCAGGAGCTCTAATCACAGGGGTAGTATACTCAATAACCATTGCTCTTTAATTGTTTATGATCTTTATCTCTCTTTCCCTCCAAGGGCTTTTTCCTGTGGGAGGACCAGTGTTTCTCTTTGAACTGACTTTTCCTTTCAACATTTATCATTCAGGACTGCTCAAGTGCTGTTTCAGTGCAGAAGCCGCTTGCAAACTATTTGTAGCAGCTGCTTTTTTGGAAGTTTGCTGTTTGCAGTTCTTGATCCCTCACTTAAACTACCCGACATTGTCTTTCCTTTCCATCTGTGCATAAGACCCCTGCACCACAAAATATGCTTCTGGGAGAGCTGGGGTTTATCTGACCTCCTGCCTCTATTTGTTTCTTGTCTGACCCTGGGAGAGTGTTTCCAGCGGGCTGCAGGACCCCTCTGAGCAGTGTGCTGTGAGTGTCTAGGGAGAGGTGAACCACAGCCAGCGGTGATGTTTGGGTTGGGGGCTGATACTGGCTCCAGTGGGACTGTCTGCACCCCTAGGACTGGCCCTTCTGCCTCAGAGTTCTGCATGGAAAGCCTCAGAGCACTTAGAGCATGAACATGTGTTTGGGATAGAGGAACAAGGGGAAAATAGCAAGAGGCAGAAAGTAAAGCTACAGATCGTTTCCATCAGCAGAGTTGTCGTGTCCCATGGCTTATGTGTGTTTTCTTGTAATATGGGAATAATTACTCGATGGCTGTCTCCGTTTGTGTCTGATGATTAAAATCAATAATGCATACATTGGTCTGACAGTGATTTGCATGCACAGCTTTTCCTATTTGTTGGTAGCCAACAGAGCTGCTTGTGTCTGGAGAGCTGCGAAACCCCACGCTGCTCTCACTGTTCCTGTCTAACATGCTCTGCGGCTCCTGGTTTTAATCTCCGCTGGTCCCCACCTGAGCGGTTCCTGGAGGAGAACCTTGCTGCACACCTGGGAGTCCCGGCCAGGCAGGATGCAGCCAGGGCAGCTCGGTCAATATTGACTTTGCTGCAGGCTTTGGTGCACGGTGATGGTTATCTTGCTCACCAGGTAAGAGTTAGCCCGTTAGCACAAGTGTCTTTGAAGCCATTAAATACACAAAATCGATGAAGCTGAAAAGGGGGGATCCTTTCAAATGGAGGTCACACAGACCAAGACCTGCACTTTGGACTGCACAAGGGGGTGTACTGGGCCACAGGTGTAAATGGGACTTTCACAGGGTGGTCTCTGTCCACCACACTTGCTTCCCTGTCTTCTCTCCCTAGTGTCCTGGGCACAGTAATTTGCAGGGTTTTCTTTCCTGGTGTGGCTTTGCAGCCCTACTTTCCCAGCTCTGGCATTAGACAGGATGAAAACTTTCCATCTGTAGATGTTTGCTTTATGGGAAGGAGTTTTTTGCACAGCATGAAACTTTCCATTGTATTCACAATTGGTTTCCAGCAAACTAAGTAAAGGTGAAAAATTCCTCCCTGACTGCACGGCAGTGGCACCCCGGGGCACAGACAGCCTCCCTGGAGCCAGGCCCCAGGGGCAGGAGTGCTGCCAGAAAGGAGCAGCACAGCCTGACCTTGCAAGTCTACCCACGGAGACACGCTGCTCTGGGGAACGGGGTTGTGTTGGCTCAGGCCATGCCAGCTGGAAATTCAGGAGAGAGCCCACTGATGGTCTCGCCTGCTGTGCACAAAGCCCTGACTGCTCTCCCCAGTGGGCAGTGGAAAGCTCCCAGGTAGCAGCAGGATTTCCTCCCTTGTGCACAAGCCAGCTGCTTTCCTGCTAACAGAGTGAGCTATTTGGCAGCCCCTGAGCTGCCAGAGGGATGGGTGTGTATTTCCCAAGTAAATCCTGGTTCCTTGCAAGTCCCTTTTCTCCCCCCATGCTGGGCATCTGCTAACGCTCCCCAAATTTCCTGCAGGATCCACAGTATTCGTACAGCTGCTTGCTAGAAGGGCTCTGACTCAGTGCATTCATCCTCTGCATGCTGAACTAAAAAGGATCGATCTTCAAGGAGGGCAGTAACAAGCCTGCCCCTAGTGCAGGAAGAGTGCTTGCATGGTGTGAGCAGGGTGAGCTCCTGCATGGCGACACATGCAGTGCTCTGGGTTCACTGGGTGTTGGGCCAAGATGTGCCTGGTGTGAACAGCTGTGTTTAAACCAAGAGGAGGGACTGCAAAATTAGAGAATAAGGCCCATGGGTGTGTTGCATTAAGAGTAGTTGATCTTACCTGAGGAAGGTGAGTTACTGCTGTACTGGCTACAAAAGGTGCTGGGGTGGGGGGGAAGCGGTCTGGCTTGCTGCCCTGGAGGGAGATGGGGTGCTCTGAGATAGGGAGGTCTTGTGGGAATGGGAGCTGCAACAGTCCAGAAGCTTCTGTGTTAGGGATGAGAAGAAAGGGAGGTGAGAGGAGAGTCTCCGAGATCATTCTCAGGGCAGCAGAGAACTGATTGACTTTAATGAGAGGCTCCAAACAGAAAATGGAGATAAACCCCTGTGGGTGGCATCTGATCCAGGACTGACTCATGGGTGTCTCTGGAGATATGGAGCCTCTAGCTCACTGCCCTCTCCTACTGCAAATAATCTTATGCTCCTAAGAGAAAAGGCTCTGAGGAGAAAAGTTTGGGGAAGATGAAGTGCTTGGGTGAAAAGAGATGGCAGGGAGCTATTGAAAGTGTTTCTGAGATGAACTGTATTTTGGGGGGTATGTGCAGTGTCTGCTTCTCTGACCCATCCTGCAGGGTGGAGGCATGGTAAGTGTGACTGTTTTCATACTGCCCAATGCAAAATGAATGCTGATAGCTTTGTATTGCTTCCCTGTGTTACAAGCCAACCTTCACTTCATGTTAATAGCTTGAGGTAGGACTTAAATGTTCTAAATTAGAACAAAACACCAGTACGTGTCTTATTAGGAGGTCATTAGCAACCAGGACAGGTTTAACCATTGAGTGGATAAATCTGCAGCTGGATTAAAGCCTAATTGACTCTATGATGAATCACACTGTAATATTTCATACAAAGCACTAGGTTTAAAACCAACCTAAGTGGGGAGGTCCCCAAAGTCTGTTGTCACATTCGGGTCACTGATGCACACTCCTATTTTAACTTGACTCTGGTGCTTTAAAGGAAAGTAGGGAGAAGAAATAACTTACCAGTTTTGTCAAAGCAACATGAAGGTATTTCACTTTAGTTTTTTTTTCCAACTAGAAAAGAAGCCACTGTGTTTTGCCCTCATAGCCTGCTGCAAGCCAGGGGCCATTTCAGGATTGCATTTACGGTGCTGTCTGAAAGCTTGGCTGCGAGTCTGACTCACTTGGAAAGACCAGGGTAGTGCCAGGTGAGTGGGCTTACGTGGTGACCTTAGTGCTGCAGCTGCTCTGGCCAGAGGCAGTTAATTTCCCTAAATGCCATTCCTCAAGGTATTTTTGAGGGGCTTGTTGCTAAGGTCCCTCTGGCTGTGAAGTCATGTCTCCAGCCACCGGATCAGAGGTTTCTCCACAGTGTCCAAGGGTAAAGCTGAGGGATATGTCCTTGTTAAAGCTGTGAGAGAGAAACATCGCCTTGGACTTACCCTGTTTCCTGGGGAGGCAGATTATGTTTTGCTGGGTTTTCCCATTAAATCCCTATCTCCTAATAAAATACTACAAGAAAAAATTCATTGTTCCTGCCAAATTTAACAGGAAATTGAGAATAAATATTTTTACTTCAGCAAGCTTGCTTTTTAGCAGCCCAGGCTTTTCCTGGGGGTGGGTAGACGCCTGCTTGGTCTATCCTTTAAGCCAGCCCTGGCAGAGCAGCTCACTGCAGGGGGCTGAGCACTGCTTGAGACCACACTGGAGCCAGGTTTGCTGCAGGGGACATAACTCTGACTGCTGTCACACTTTCCCATGTCACACACATTCCCACCTTCTACAGGTTTTTCTCACAGCTGAGCTTAAATACAAAGAGCACAGTATGAGTTTTGCCTCCAAACATGAAATCAGCTTTGTGTAATACCAGTTTGGGGCA
Source organism: Lycocorax pyrrhopterus obiensis (assembly GCA_014706295.1). Lineage (NCBI taxonomy): Eukaryota > Metazoa > Chordata > Aves > Passeriformes > Paradisaeidae > Lycocorax > Lycocorax pyrrhopterus. The sequence continues at coordinate 14,071,017 of JACSVZ010000016.1, read as the reverse complement.
AAAAAATAAGAGTTTTAGGCCTGGTTCTGTTACTAGAGATGAGATGACAAGACCACTGCTGTGGGCAAGGGGCAAGAGGGGGTAAATGAGCTGACACAGAGCAGTAATCACAGTGTGGCAGCTACCGATGAGCCCCTGTTCTGAGGGGAACAACTCTGAGAGGAAGGTCTCTGGTCGCTCAGGATATGGCTGTACTCCTCATCCATCCTGTTGTGAGAAGAGAAAGGAACAGCCATTAAAAGTGATGAACAGGCTTAATGGCAAGTAGGAAGCCCAGATAATAGAGCGGGAACAAAATGCAATTTTACTGCATCTACCAGAAAAACAAATCTTGTTAATCCAGAGAGAGAAAAATGACTCATGGAGCCCAAAAGCAAGGGAGAAAGCAAGTAGTGCATAATGAAGTAAACAAACCATTTGGTAATGGCCTTATTAAAGTAGCAAATTATGTTTTTTTCCATGTGGATTGTGGGGTTTTTACACAGGTGGAAAAGAGGCTGACATGGGAGAGGTGACTGGTACCTGGGAGGGCACAGCAGCCTGCAGCCCACCATTCTCAGTGTGCCCCACATCCCTAGTCAGCCCAGCTGCTGAACACCCATCCTTCTCACCTCTTGCATTGTAGGAAATGAAGTCCCCAAGGCTTTGTGGGCCCACCCAGGTCCTTTACAAAAGGTGGAAATGGCCAGGGTGTGGGCCAGGGCACAGCAAAAGTTTGACAGCTGCCCCCCATTCTGCGCTCCATTCTAGAGGAAATCCCAGGGTCCTCCAAGGCCATGGGACAAACCCTCGGGATCAAACCCCTCTCCTCAAGCCATGCTGCTGCTCAGTTGAATGGGTGACTTGTGCCCTCACTCTGTCAAGCCCAGAAAGTCCATATCTAGCCTGTATGTGCTCCCAGTCCTTTCCCCAAAACTTCTGGAGGTTACTTTGGCACCACAGGTCTGTGTTATGTAGCCAACCCTCTTGAGCTATGATGCAGGAACCTCTCAGCAGGTTTTGCTGCAGCCCCAAACCTTAGTCCTGTTAAATGTCCCACACCCTCCATTTTCACTTCCATAGCACAATGTTATCTCAGTTGAAAAAGCAGTGCTTGTGGTGGGAGTGCTTTCAATTTCAGGGATCTCTAGGCAGGAAGCGCTCATTTTTCTATATTTTTTAAATGACCTATAAATTCACCCATGGAGATGGAATTCCCTGATAAAACTGTAGCTTTTTCCTGAAACCTGGTAGAAAAGGCTTTGTTTTCTGCTTGGCTGTTTAGACAGTTAAAATTGTTCCTGTATGACCTGCAGGTTTCATCCTGCTGTGTTCTAGGGGACTTTTCACAGACTACAAATTAGACTGGATCATCAGTCCTGTATCGACACCAGAGAGGTAATTAGAGCTACAAATGAATCAGTATTTCTGCTGTGCTTGACAGCAGTAAAATGCAAACCAAAAGCTGAAAACAAAAGGGAAGAATATCAGAAAGAATGAAAAGTAAGGGATAGGAAGGATCCTCCTCTGAGGGATTTGGAAATCCAACTAACAGTTTCATCAGGAAGAAACAGAAAAGAAATACTGTTGACTATGGAGACCTGGTGGTTTTTGTTCCCTAACTTCACATCAAGGATGATTTAGACACCCTCCTAGAACAGGGAAAACCCTTTGGCAAATGTTAGTGAAACCCTGGATTTACGACATGCAGCTCTGCAAATCTTTTTCTGGCCAAGCTTTTCTTGGGATTAGCCTGTATGAACGAGAGTGGGAATGCTGGGGAAAGTTGCCTGTAGAACTTTTCATGTGGTTTCCATGGCTGGAAAAGTGTGGCTGCATTCCCTGCCTTCTTGTAAGTGGTCAGAACAGCTGTTTTATTTAAAGCATGGCTTGAAGTCTCAGGTATATTACGGGAAAACAGCAAATCAGGGAGACACCAGGCCACGTGCAACTCTGGGAGGTCACTTTTTTAGCCTGAAGGTCTTTGCAATGGGCTGGACAGAAATCGTGATGCTGGCAGCCCTTGGAATGCTGCAGGTTCCCAGGATGCTCGTAAAAGACTGTATGAACACCATACAGGTGATGTGCACACGTGCTGCATAGGGATCTGAGCTGCTGCTTTTGTTTGCATGGGGTTGCTTTCACTGTCAGATGGGAACAGGCACTGATTCGGTTCCAAGGGGCAGAGTCCATTCCTAGGGCTCCTTACTGTGGCACTGACGTGCAAACCCCTACTAAGATACCTGCTCAGTGTTTTGTTGGAGCTCTAGTGCCCTCTACTCCCGGGCAGCAAATTAAATATATGAGAGTGCACTGCTAGATGTTGAGGAGAGAGGGACACGCAATAGCATGTCAGGCCAGGAAACTCCAGCAGTCCTGGAGAAATAAGGGTGGCATTCTCCAGAGAGCACTGGGGGTATTCCCTGAGCAGCTGTGAGGGACATCCCAGGCAGTCACACTCAGCTCCCCTCTGCCCATGCCCCCAGGAGCAGCAGGATGCTGGACACCTCCAAGTGCCGCCCCCAGGATGGCTCCTGGGGGCCTTACAGTGTGTTGCAGTGTTGGGCTGCTCTGCCACAGGGCAGAGCCATCCCAGTGCAGTCGTGCTTCCAGTAGCTGATCCCAACAACCATGCTGGTTTTTCCGCTTGCTCTTGCTCCCCATGTTCACAATTGGCCACCCCTGTGGGTGAGCAGGTCCCCTGCTGCAGTTCCAGTGCTGACAAATCCCACTGGCTGGGTTTGTGCTTGACCCTGCTCCCCTGACTCTGTCCCCTCCTGCTCCTATCAGCTGTGTTTGAGTCTGATCTGTCCTGCAGAGTCCCTTCTGTAAATAAGTGGGAAGGGAAAGGCGACAAGAAGATACTTTTTACCCAGCTCTCAGACATGAAGTCATCAGGTTATTTGACTACCTGAGTCCAACTTTCTTGAGCTCTGGCAGTACAGGACATAGTCTTGACAGACTGGACTTGCTGTTCCTTAAGCAGAGCACAATGCCCCTTTGTGTGGGGTTCCTAGACCGGCCAGGTTAGGTTTTGTTTGACAAAGCCTCTTTAAATTTCATTTTTTTTCTTCCATGGAGTTGTGAGGAAAAAGATTTCTTTCTTCTTTCACTCAAACCTTAGCCTTGAGTTTGCACAAAATAGGTCTGTGACCCTAGAACTAAGTTTCAGGTTTGCAAATAAGCTTGTAACCCAAGCAGTCTGTGTGTTTCATAATCAAATTTGTGGACAACAAAAATGCTATGATTTCAAACCTAGAGAAAAAAATATGGGGCCAGGAAGCCAAAAAATTATAATTTACTTCATTCAGCATCTTCTGCAAGCTCTGTGTAAAAAATTACTGTGTGCAGCTTCCTCATGTGTCAAATGGCACGAAGAAGTTGTGAGATGTCTCACAGGAGTGGCGTAAACCTCTCCCGTGTTTCCAGAGTGCCTGAGGTCCTCTCGTAAAGAGGATGAGAGAAGTGAGGGGGATGGAGGGAGTTTCCTCTGAAAAGGGGAATCCAGAATGAGAAACACATTCAGCCACTGCAAACAGCAAAAACACACGCGCTTTGATTCCAGGAGCCAGACCATGCGTGCCTCACATGTGCAGCTGCCCAGATTTATGGCCTGTTATCCTCTGAGGCAATTACTAGAGTTTGTTGTGGGGATCTGCATGAGCAATGCACAGGTTGCCCACATAGCCCGGCCTTCTGAGAAATGACACGGTGCTCACTCTGCCAGCACTCGCCATGTGCTGCGGCCGGGAGCAGCTGTGCTGGAAAACCACCACAGAGGAAATCACAAGTTAGTGAGTCACTGAGACTGCTGCCAGCCTGTCAGGAGTCTCTCCATAACTCAGCTTTCATATGCCTCTGCTTCAGCTCTGAAGCAGGCTCAGATGCCACCTTGAGCAGCAGAATGGCTGCTAGCACGTGAGGAAGGAGCAGAAGCAGATGGATAGATGGAACAGGTTTTCACTCTACAGTCCCAAAGGGAGGCCCGCAGTGTGGAGGGGAGAAGTCACCCTGGCAGGCCTGAGTTCTTCTTCCTGTGCAGCATGTGATGTGCCCCCAGACACCCATCAAAGCTCAGCAGAGATGTCATCCTGGGCCCCTTGGACCTGTTTGGGGAGGGTGCTGCTTGGGGCAGGGCCAGGAGCATACTGTTGCCAGGATACTTTTGGCCCAGATGCAAGCATCAATATTGAGGGCTTCCCAAAGCTGCTCATGGCTTTGGTCCAGCTATGAGGTTCAAGTGGCTCAGGCTTTATCTGTGCTTTGGGAGACCACTTGCAGCTGCTCTGGCCAAGAACACACTCCTGTGCTATGGGCGGGACTGCATTGACATCACTTATGCCTGTGAGAACCAGGAGGAAGCTGCTGATGTAAGGGTATTAAACAGACCTCAAGCAGCAGCTTTGTGGCATGATATGCAGGCTCTTGTGCCTTAGACCAGCTGGCAGTGTAAGGGTTTTCCTTTCCAAAGTAGGGGCTGTGCTGCCCTTGGCCCAGGGCAGAGGTGACTCCTGCAACCTGAGGAGGCTTCTGAAGATGAAGCTGGAGTACAAACCCCTGGGAGAAGGGGACAGTGTTGTGCTGTGGGACACATTGCTGGCAGGGGCAGTGCTTCTGTCTCTAAGTTCTCTCCCTGGGGCTGCTTCCAGCCACTCCTGCACCGCAGAGACAGCCCCAGCTCATCCCACCAGCCCGCAGCTTTAAACGCCTCTCCTTCTTAATCCCTGACAAGTGAGGAGCAGGATGCAGAGCAAACTAGTTCCAAATGCTTGTGTTGGGGGTGCTGTGCTGGGCCTTGCTACCCTTAAAGCCAGTGGCAAAATCCATAGGAGGCAGAGGTGCAAAGATGCTCCTGGCTGAGTATCCAATGCTATTTTCCTCGGAAGTGAGAGGTGGTCCACGAGGTGCACTTTTGTCAGTGAGCAAGACCAGGTGTTTCCAGCATCAAATCAGACAGGAAAATGAGAAGTTTTTTCTACAGAAACATAGTTGAATAAAGCCTACATTTGGGATTTGATGCTTTTACTGCTTTTTTTTACAGAAACTGAGCAATAATTCTTATTTTGGGACTAGGAGCTTTTCAAGCAATGAAACTGTTTTCTTAAAATCTCTGTTTTAAAGCAGTTCATTCTGCACTGGGTTTTTGGATGAGTACTCACCACATTTTTCAGCCATGTCTGTGCAGCACATGTTCCCCATAGCAGCAAGTGGAGGGATTGCTGTTCCTGCTGCCCAAGGGGCAAGGAGGGCTGGGGGATCCAGTGCTTCCTCCCAGCCTTCCCCAGTTTTAGACTCACTTGTGCTCATTGGTGTGTGTTGAAGGCACCATCAGTGGAAGATCCCCTCCATGCTCTGGCTCTCAGCTGGTGACAGCCACAGAAAGATCACAGTGCCTGGGAGAGGTGCTGAGGAGACACTTGACAGCACAGTGAATTCTTAGCTTGGAGCAATGCAGGCTTGTGTTTGTGTGCTTTGATCAACCGTGCTTAAATTGACACTTGGACTTAACTTGCTTCAACTTCATGTGCAAACGAGCTTGAAGTAGATGGGTCTCCCTTGGACTGCTGAAGGAGGCCTCCAGATGAGCTCTGGTGAGCCTTGATGAGGCAAAATCCATATTTTCTACTTACTCGGTCCCTTTGTGGGAAGCATCCACCAGCAGGACCAAGGCTGCAGCAGTATATCAGTGCTGGTTCATCCACCCTCACAGCCTAGGACATTCTCTTCAGCTGCCCAAAAGCCCAAATTGTGACCTTCAGGTGTTAAAAATTTGGTCTTATTTAAGGCAGGCCAGTGAGCAAACTTCCCAGACAGTGTCAGAAATGCTGGTGAAATATCAGAAGATCCCTTTTCTCAGTGGTGGCACCAGTAACAGTGGTGGACATCATGAGCTGGTCAGTGGTCCAGTGGAAAGGCAGTGTGGCCAAGCTCACAGTGGCTGGGGCTGTTTATGAATTAGGATCACATTCAATGGATAATTTGGGAGGAAAAAAAGATGGAGAATAAACATAAAAAAGGAATATAACACACATACTTTGAATTGAGAAAGTTATGCGTATTGCGTTGATCTGCTGTTCCATTGTGAAATGTTGAATTTACTATTTTTGAATGAATACATGAGCTCAGAATTAAAAAAAAAAAACAAAAAAATCAACCAAAAATACTGTAAGTGAAACACATGAAAAGGAAACAATATCTTTTCTCTTAGATTGAGTTAAATGTTCTGTTTGATCAGGTGTGATTGAGGTTTTCTTATTTTAGTTCTGTTCTGTTTGCTGCCTTGTTTTGGAAAGGGTGCGGGGGGGGAACCCCACCTTTATGCTAGATCCACCCAAAAGGAAAGCTTTCCAAGCTAAATAAAGACCATTTTCCATCTGTCCCTGCTCTGACCTTCTGGAAGGGCCCTTTCTGTGGCTGGCACCTCACAGAGGGTCTGCACTCCCCAGCTGACGCAGGGCCCTAGGACCCTCCCAGCTGTAGCCAACTTCTCAGGGCACGTGGCTGGGACAGACAGTCCAAAGGCAGGGAGCAGGCTGCCAGGTGTCATCCCTCTGAAAGTTTCACCACAGCCCACACGGAGCCTGGAAACACCTCCCAGCTGATACAGCTCTGCGTAGCTGCAGTTATTGTCTGCTTCGCTCATCCTCTGTATTAGCTGCCTGCTGTTGGATTCTGCTCATGCCATTGCCTGTCCAGTAGATCTGGGCTCCCTCTCTGATCAGAGGCTGCTCCTGTTGTTCAGCAAACACCACTGTCTGCTCTGGGGTGGCTGCATCTCCATGGAGGTGATGGCTGAAAACATACCCAGGGACAGTCAAGGCTGTTCGCTGTGTGGCTAATATGAAAGCTGGGTGTCCTGGCACCCCGAGGCCACCCCCTGCATGTCTGCAGTCAGCACCACAGGTGATGCTGGTTAAGCACATGGCTGCTTGGTGTGAGTTAGTCTTGATCTTCTTTCTGAATGCTTACACAGATGTCCTCTGGGTCTTGTGGACATGTGTCTTCAATTAATTTTCATCAGCAGGGCTAAGGTAAAAGACTTTTCCAGTTGGAAAATGAGAAGCCTGGTATGCTCCAAGCAGCAGATTGTCAAGACTGGTCTGCTCTCATTCAAACTGCTATTGGCAAATTTTCCAACAGGCAGAGGCAGCCACGGCTGCTGTTTGCATACAATACCTGAAGGGTAGAAAAGTTCAGATAACATGGATCCTGCAGGAGATCACTCTCCCCTAGCATCATCTCCTGGAAACTGGCTCCAAACAAATGTTTGAGAAGAAGAGCTTCTCTGTAGGAGCCCTACATGGATGCACCTGCAGGTCTTTAGTCTACAGTCACCACCCACAGAGGATTTGCTGGCAGAAAAAAACTGCATTGGGTGTTGGTGCCCAAGACACCCCAGCAGCCTCTTCTGTCCTCTGGAGCTGCATTGACAAAAAGAAGGAATCTGTTGTTTTCAGCCACGTAGACTTTAAGATGCTGAATCCTAAAATATGCCTGGAAGACATATGGAGATCGATGCCTTACAGCCTGAGTCCATCACTGCCAGTCATGCAGATGGGATCTGTGTGGCGTAGAATTCCCCAACTCCACATTTTGTGGGGCTTCTTTCTCCTTCTGAAACATCTGAGATGGACTCTCTGAGAGGGGCTGTTGCAAGCAGCAGGTAAAACCCATAGCTCAGGAAGGAGTAGGTGTGGTAAGCAAGACTGGACTATTTTCACTGGAGTCTCTTCTGATTATGACTGCTTCTCAGACAAAGAAAATCAGGTCCAGGAGACATCTCCTGTCCTGTTTCTCCATCTCACTGTGGAAAGGGCTGGAGTGTGTTGGTGGGGCTTTGAGGCTGGAGGGAACTTGCAATCTCAAACACCGTGGCACCACTTACATTTTTGTCAGAGCTGCCAAATTCTGGATGGATTTGAGTAATATGTCATGCTCTCGGGCATCTTCATAATTTTATAATTTTCCTTCAAGATAGAAAGCAATTCAAGCAGCCTTCAGAGACTGATTTAAATGACATATCCTCAAAGGTAAAAGACCAATGGAGACCTGGTGAAAATGTAAGTGGCCGAAATCTCAATCTCTGTCCAACATACCTAGAGACTCTGTTAGCAGCGAGTCCATGAGAAATGACCCCTTGTTGTTCCCAGCATACTTTCTACTGTTGAAAATCACCAGGAGCAGTGTGAGCAGGTTAGCTTTGCATGCCTGCTAACCTTCTTTGCTGTCATTGCTCTGATTTCTAATGGTTGTTTCCTACCCTCTGGATTCCCTGCAGCAGGGAAAGAGGAGGGTATCCAAATAAGGAACTAAAATGATTAAGCAAACCAAGGCTGCAGCCTGTTAATCAGTCTCCTTCAGCTGGAGCAGGCTAGTCGTGTCGAAGTCAAAACAGCATCTGTGATTTGAGGTCTAGCTTCATTCTGCAAACATCAAATATGTATTTTGCTTGCTTTCTCATAGCCAAAGGATGGAAATCTCGCTCAGAATGACTTGCTTGCCTTTGAGCAGATGGTGTAAAGTGTTGCCCCTGTGATCCTGCGAAGCAGCCACACAACAGCCCAGCTTTGCTCAGCAGAGCCCCCCACCCAGTGAAGCCAGTGCAGTGTGGAGATCAAAGCCAAATCTTCTCCTTCATGACTTTCCTGTTAAAATTTTTTTCCTCTCTTCTACATTTTTTTCCATAATCAGAGTCTTGACTCCTTTTTCTTCCATATTCAGACTTGAGATCAAACAGGCCAGACATCTTCTTCGCTATTTTTTAAATCATTTTAATGATTTAATAATTTCTAGGGGAGAGGGAGAAGAGGGAAATGAAAATAATGATGAAGCCAAAAAAATGACACCATTTTTTAAATTCAGGCACAGTCGGGAGTGCCTGTTTTTCCCTCCTCTTCTTTTTTTTAGTCTTGAGGAAATCACCATGATGATTGTAGCTGATGTATGCTGGCAAAGCATTTAAGTAGATGTGTGCCTGAAAGCATGACTCACATCTATTTTCTTCTTCTTTTAGGAGATACATTGTACCGATTAAGGCTTTTTCATCTGAAAATGCAAAAAATTTTCATCTGAAAACGTTGCAAACACCTCATCCCTGTGACGCAGGTAGAGCTCATGTGCTGGATGGGCAGAGGTAGAGAGTTCTGGCAGCTTTCCCTGTGGGAGAGTGTCAATAGGGAGTGACAATAAAACAAATCAGTCTCCTCTTCAAAGCTGGACCATGTTTTTCATTAAAAATATATTAATTTCTCTCAGCAAAATCTTATCTAGGGATGAATCGCTGCTGCCAGCACCCAGGACACTCAGCAGAGGTACAGTTTCATGCCAGGCTCATCCTCCTGCTCTTTGGGAAGATCCGGCCCAGATATTTGAAGTCCTCCCAGTTTTAATGAGTCACGGGCTCGGGGTTGCAGGAGGAGGAGCATGGCCAGGAGTTGTGGGGGGCCAGCCCCCATGCAGGGGAAGGAAGCAGTGCTGCTGGCTTTATTCACAGAGCAGCTCTGGGGCACAGAGGATTCTCAGCTCACCGCAAGGTCTCATTTTTCACTCAATGTGACACCAGTCACACTCCAAAAGTTACAGACGTCTTTGGTTGTGTATCAGCACCAGGCCAAAAGATTATGTACAAACTCACCCACGCTGCTTATTTTTGGAGGGAAGGCACTCAGCCTGCCAGCTGTCTCTGGGAAGAGGTATTTTTGCAAAGAATGATGGATGATGAGAATTTAGGATATCAATCTGGTTCTTCTTTTTAAATTTAAATATACACCGAAAGTTTTCTGATTATGGAGAGGTCATTTGAATGTACACTCTATGTACCATCATCTTGCTTTTTTTTGTGCAAAAGTTAAAAAACTTGAAGCAGAAAAGTCAAGACAAACCCAGCATCCAAATGTGGTGTATAATGTTCCTCTTATCTGCATGCCATTGCCCAAAACAAATGCATTAATGTATTTTATGTTTCACGGTTATGAGCTGCCCTGAGGATAATCAAATCAAAATCAAATGCACCTACAGAAGATAAGGTCACTGATACTGTTTCCCACCCATTCCCACTCTGGCTGTGAGTTTCACTGCAGTTGCATTTATTACCCTCTCTGAGTTTCATTGCTGTTTCTTTAAAGATTGCTTTTCCATATGGATGGATCAGGTATAGGTCTTTTTAAGCTGTATACTCTGCAGAAATGAGACTTACTGACAAAACTGGCAGTTGTAGATGTGAGATCCGATGAGTGAGGAACAGAGGGGAGAAGTGGATCACGGTCTCCCAAAGGGAAGGGAATTCCTTGGAGCACAGTCCTTTGAAGTGTCCCTCGCCTGCCCCTTAATCAAGTGATCATATCGGCCACCTTGTTCCTTTCAATGGGGGAAAATTTGCAGACAAATTCCTGCCAGCGGGATGCTGGAGCTCTCCTGGGTGGTGGGATAAAGATACCTGTCACCCCCACCCGGCCTCGCTGCTGGCTCACGCTGGGAGCGTGGCTGGGGAGCCCTGTGCTGGCTGCAGGGCTGGTCATTTCCAAATCCCCGTCAGAAAGTGAAATAAGACCCAGCTCCCCAATGGCTCAGCAGCCCCATTGAGCATGGCAAACAACTGTGTAAGTGGTCCCATATGCTGTAGGTACATTAGAGGGACATAAATTGTGCTTTGTGCTCATGGTGGCAGCGTCTTGCCCCTGCTGCAGAATTGCTCTTGCCTTTTATTGATTGGAGGGGCAGCAACTCTTCCCAAAAGATGCGCTAGTGGCACTGCAGCTCTGAAAACTGGATCTTCCCCAGCTGGCTAGCCAGGAGAAATATTTGAAGCAATGGACCCACCAGTGTTTCGGGTGGTGAGCACTGTGACATGGGGTACCTGCAGGCAGCAGCCCTCTCCTCCAGTCTTTGTCCCTCTACCACTCCCCCATCACCAAATGAAGATTGTATGGGCAAGGATAAACAAAGAGCCTGTTCATACGAGGGAAGTTTTGGGGGCAGAAAGGACTGAAAGGCTCAAGATACGGCAAGGCTTAATGCCGTAAATCTGATTAATTTACCTTGTGACAATCGTAACAAAAAAGCGAAGGCTGGGAGCCGGGGCTGCGGGCTGACCTTTCGCTCGCACTGAAAGGCAGCACAATAGGGGCTGGGGCTGGGCAGGGGAATGACCCTGCCTGTCACTGCTACCTGCTGTTTTTGACAATGCCATCGGACACAGCTCTTGGGGTGATGAAAAACACCTTCCCGCCAAAGGCCCCTTCTCCCCCTGCCCTGAACGGGCCAGCTTGGGGGGATTTGGTGTAGGCAGAGCCAGCTGTGCAGGGTGCATAAATGGGCATCACTCACCAACATTAATATCCACCAGGAAAAAGTGCTGTGGGGACTTCAGGGTCAGGCCCTGCGTGGCCAACCGTGTGGCTGATGCACATAACATTGGAGTTATGAGGGGACTCTGGGCTGAGCTGCCCAGCAGACAGGGAAAGGCTTTCGAGGGCTCTGCTGCATGGTACAGAGCCAAAAGTCCAGCCCTTGGGGTAGGATGACCCTACGTGCATGAATTTGCTGCACCAGGGAGTGCCCCGGCCATATCTGAAGGCACTGGCTGTGTGAAAGAGTTTTTCTGTGTATCCCCTGGAGAGCATCTTCCTTGTGTGCACTCGCACGGTCTGACGAGCACAGGATTTATTCCTCTCTTGCTAACCATGCCCAAAAGCACACAAGGAAGGCATGCACTATCTGCAGCAGCAGCATATACTGCAGGGAACATCTGTCCCAGAGGCATCACAGAGCAGGAAGCAAGCTTAGGTTTGGCTCAGCAGAAATGTTATTATCTGAGAAATTAACCTTTGTGTTCAATACTTGTTCTCCAGACTCGTCTTTGTCTCCAGCATCTGCTTTGCCCTGAGCAGCAGCTGTTCCCACCAGGTATGACTTCTTGCTTGATTCAAATGGAACAAGTGCACCCAGAGCAGCACCCAGCATCATCCCAGCCTTGCTCCCTCTCAGGAGACAGAGGCAGAGTATTTTCATACTCCTTCACAGTTCAAGCTCTCTTCTTTCCACTGTGACAATTTGGCTTAAGTTCTTTTCCCAGAGTCATGGTCACAAGGGAAGTCTGAGGGATTTCACAGTTTATTTTAGTTTTACCAGCTTACAAAAACCCTGAAAACTTGAAAAGCAGGTGAAAAATAACTCAAAATCTTAGTTGGACCATGCACCAGTCAGGCAAAACCTGTGGTCTGCCGTTAAATGCACTGGCTGGTATGTCATGATATTCATCAAAAATAAATAGTTAATAAAGGGGTTTTAACTGGAACATCTGCTACAGTTCTTGGTTGTGGAGGCTTAATTGCAGACTAGAGTATCAAACTTTCAGAAGGCTTGGGGATAGAGATTGATTGGGGTCACCAGGTTATTCAGAATAATATCCCAACGCTTATCTCTCAAATGCAGTGTCCAATTGATTTTCTCTGGACCATTACACACCACGCAGGGCCGCAAAGCCCAGAAGGGGAGTGGTGGAACATCACGCTCCTCAAAATCCTCCTGACGCAAACACTGCAGTCCTTTGCAGGCTCTTTGGGAGGCACAGCTTTTCTCCATAAGACTGAAGAACAGGTGAGGAAACCACCGTGGAAAAGGCTCAGCTGTTTTCCAAACTCAGGCTGTATCCCAAAAGGTGTTGCTACCCCCAGGAGCGCATTTGCACAGCACCCAGCCACGTGTGGTGGGCCAGGCTGATGAAAACCACCAACTGCTGTTCAGCATTTCCACACAAATTACTGGATTCCACTTATTTCAGTGCTTCAGCCATCAAAACTGGGAACAGCTTCAGTCTGTGAGCAGAGCTGGCAGAGATGGGGATGTGTATGATGCAGTTTGCTTAACAGGAAAATAGTTTCAGGTTAAAGAGCGCTCTTCACACCTAAGCTGTGTCTCGTTATCTACCAAGTTCCAGGCAGCTTGGATTTGCCAATCAAATCATTTTTAATCAAACACCAACACCATTCCTGGTTGCCCCCTCCCACGCAGCCTGGGGCTTTGCTGCCTTGGGGAAAGCTGGCTTTGACATTCCAGCCAGCCCCATCCCCTTGCTGTTGGAGCCCAGACTTCCTATGGGGGTTTCCTGGCATCCTCATTTGGTTGATGAGTCATCCCCCTTTTCTCTGGTCTCCGGGTGGGAGTGGGCTGGGGTGCAGCCTCCCCAGGGACAGGTTTGTGCAGCCCTGGGTTGAGCCCAAGCCAGGAGGGGTGGTGGCCACAGGGGACCCACTCAGTTGGAGCCCTCCCAGCACGTTTTGTTCTGCAGCCCCTAATCCTTCCTGGTGTGCTTCTCACATTTATGGTCTTCCACCTACTTCACGTTTGGGGAAAGCAGCTTTCCCTGGCGTCTCCATTGATTTACCAGCTCCAGGGTCTGGCTGTTGCCCTGGGTAATTGGCAGCAGTGACATATTTGGGCTGAATTTTATTGTATGCATTAGGAAAAGTCAGCAAACAGAGTTGAGTGCCATGTCAAGTATTGCCTTTGACTTTCTATTGCAGCCGTTTGGGATCTGTTTTGTCCATGCCCTGAGAAAGTCTCTGTTCTGGTTGAGGCTTTGTCTGAGATGTTGAAGGTTAGTCTAAGGAGAGCTGTCTGAGAGACCACACTAATCCCTTTTTACTTTTTGAACAAGAAAGTCAAGTGTTTTTTATAATAATAATAATTTGAGCTAATAAGTAACATGCTGGCTGGAGCTGCAGCTGCCTGGGGTGGAGCAGATTTGTTTTCTCCATTAATTAGAAAGCCTTAGCTAATGTCACACGTCTTCATTTGGAGATTTTCTGGAGAGGTCTTGATTCTCACTGCTAAATCAGCACTGGCTCGGAGTCCAGGCACCAACACTGGCTTCCACCACCTCAGAACTTACCCCCCTCCCTCCATTTACACCATTCAAACCCTGCTCTGCCCTCCCTGCTGAGTATTTTCAGGAGGACCCCAGGCTCTGGTGTGGCCCTGAGGCAGGACACCCACCCATGAACAAGGGGTGCTTTGGGAGGGTGGGTTCCTCTTTCTGTGGGTAGAAATGTTTATTTTATTATTCCTTTAATTCCTCCACGCTGTGTTCCTGCCTCATCAAAAAGCGTTAGCAAAGTAAATCTTCATCAGTGAGGGAGGTCTCGCTTCCTTTCAGGGATAACAATTCAGTAAGTCTGTGGGAAGATTAAAAGTATGGTACTAAATAAAAAGTCATACAGCTGGGGAAGGCAAATGCCCGTAACTGTGTTCATTAACAATATTGTATATCATCTAAATGAAAGGAAGTTTAAAGGCTTAATGATTTCCTTCTCACCAATATGTGCTGTTCAGTGCCAGCTCAGACAATGAAGACAGACTAACCTGTTTTACCTCTGCCCTGCTTTGATGGTTGTTTTGCAAACACTTTAGGAAACTGTTCAAATTACCATAAAATTGATTTTCAGTGGAAGCTGAAGGTAAAACAAAATATTTTCTATTGAGTGGTTTTTAGAATAAGATTAACTCCATGAGACCTCAGCCTTGGCCCTAGCTGGCCTTGACAATGTCTGCCTTTTAAGAAGGTGATGCAGCTATCTATAATTAGCCATGGCTAGTTAATAACTCATCTGTTAATGTCCAGGCTCACAAATGGAAGGTTTCTATGTACAAGGAACTGAGGTTAGGCCAACAAGGATAAAATCATGTCTCTTTTAGTTTAATGAATTCTGTTTCCATTGTTGCTGCATTTTATTTGGGCAGTCAGATGGATAGCCAGGCTTTGGAGCAGCTTTTGGGAGGGTTGCACTTCCCAGCAGTAGCTGGGGCTCCCTCTGCCAGCCCCTGGGCTATAACATCATGGCAGAAAATGGTAAGAGCAATGTTCTGCACCCTTCCAAGCTTGACTGTTCAAACCTTTGTCAGTGGTAACTTGGTTAAATACCACATTATTGCTTTCTCTATCCCCTGAAATAATGGGAATGAACAGAGCAGAGGTCTCTGGTTTTGAGACAAGGTATTGCCCCTTGTTGCCTGTGGCTCCACACCCTTCACTGCTGCACAGAAGAAACGGCCCCTCCATCTGAGTTCCCATGGCTTTAGGAGAGGGATGTGCAAGGGCAGAAGCTGGGCTGATGAACAAAACCCTTCACACGCTCCTCTGAGGAGATGCTGTGCCTCTGGTAGTAACTTACTGCCTTTTGAATCAAAGCTAAAACCAAGGTCCAGGTGTTAGTGCATCTGGGCCCTTGGGTGGTGATGATATTCGATTTTTAAATACCTTTAGAGCTTCGAGGCATTTGGTACAGGATGGCTGAGTTTCAACTGGCTGTCATGATTGGGCAGCTCACCTCATTCACGATGAAAACTAGCACGTAAGCCAGTCAGTGCTGCCAGAAACAATCCCAACCAGTGCTAGGAGTGCTTCTAGCTAGCAGTGAGAACGGGCAAGCACTCTTGTCTTGGTAAAGACCATGATACTTATTTGCATGACAATCACTAAATACCAGATGTGGACTTTTTCACATTTTAAGAATGAAAAGAAAAATTACATGTAAAATCGCCCCAAATTGACCCCTTCCCTGAAACTTTCTGCTTTGACATTCTGTTAAAAAATTCCAGCCTGACTTTAGTCATGGGAAAGAATTTTCTCCTTAAAGTTGTTTTGGTCAGAAGGAAAAATAAATCTTTGTTTGCATGACTAGGTCTCAGTCATGAAAAACTGACCCCGAAAAATGCTGCTACAAGTTTCCTCTGACTGTAGAGGCTCAACCCGGGGCATGTCATTCGAGAAGATGTATGCTTGAGCAGAGTGGGGACTGGAGAGATTTGAAGAAGAAGGAACCTTGGAAGCTCCTTGTTTCTTACTATTTTGTTTAGCACAGAGCACTCGAACCAAGCGAGACGCCGGTGGCCGGGACCGTGTCACGTAAACAGCGTGTGCGAGCCTGAGATTGCGACACTGCCCACGGGGAGCTCTGGGAGACAAACATTTTTCCAGGCCACGCAGACCTGGATGGGCTGGAACTGCTCCTTCCCCAGTGCCTGCAATGGGAGCCCAGGCTGCTCAGGACAGGCTGTTTTGGGTTCCCTGCAAGGACCGAGCCTTGTGTCATCCTACATCCCCAATGTCCATTCCGTCCGTGAGTCACGCAGGCACTTACCGAGGTTTTGGATGATTCATCAGTATTCTCCAGACCTTTAGGGCTTGTAAAGGCAGACAGAAAATCTTGTAGAAATGGTTTTTCCTGTCTGAATCCCAGCCAGGCCTGTTTTGAGGACTACCTGGAAATAACTGGAAGACAGGCTTGGTGGAAAAAATTCCCACAGTTTGAGCCCTGATCAGGGACTGGAAGCTGGACAAAGACTAAATCCAATTTTCTCAAATCTTAGGAAGTCCTGGAGTATATAAGAGAGCCAGGATATAAATCATTTCCCTTGCTGCTCTAGGCTGAACTTTCTGAAGGACATGAGTGACGGATGAACTTGGCTCCCCTATCTTTCTGGGACGTGGGATCCAAACTCCATGTGGCTCCTCTGGAAATCTCACCACATTCCTGGACAGAAGGGGGGCTTTTAAGTGGTGATTCCTGCCTTTTCCCCTCTGGAAACAAGATTGATTTCTTCATGTAATTGTGTTTGTCCCGTCCTGGCTTCAGGCTTTCCAACACTTAGTTCATCTTCTCCTTTGTCTGCGCAGCAAATGCCAAGCAAGATCCCTCTCTGGGAAGGATGGAAAAGTTGGTCTTTTTGTCCAATAAAACCAGAGCAGCTTTCAGACTTGGTCCCAAACCTCCTGCCTATAGTCTGACAACAAAACCTAAACCTTGTTATAAACGCAGTCAGCCTATGGATGCTGGTAGTTGTTGCTGGCTTTCACACTGGAAAATATCACTGATGGACAAAAGCCTTAGAGGTTTCAGGCATTTGGCTCTGGTAGGGTACCAGGCATGCAAAATAATTTCTTGCATTAAGTCCAACCTAAGCAAACTAAATTGCAGCTTCCATGATTAATACTTGAAGCTACAGATACAAAGGAAAAATCAGCAGTTCAGACTGAAGCAGTATCTGAATTTGAAAGGCGCTCACCATTCGGCCTTCAAGAGCACTTTTGAAGCTGCCTGTAGAGAAAATAATTAAAGAGATGAAAGATACAGTGACTGATAGTAATAAATCACATGTGGCTGTCTTTGTTCTCTCAGCAAATATAAATCACTTTTGCCTTTAAAATATAGGAACAAGCATTCTTCCCAGATTGCTTTGAATTTATTAGACAAGGTCATTAGAAATGTATTAGGGCAAAATCTGAATTTATTAACTGAGTTACTTAATAGCTTAATTGTTCAGTTAGAGAGGGTTGTGCACTCTGACTAGTTTTCAGGCAAGAAGGAAGACAGCCAGGAATGCAGGTTCCTAGGCAGGAGGTGCCACTGTCCCCAGAGACAGACTGCTGGAATCACGGGCAGTGCAGTGGCACGGGAGTAGGAGCACAGCAGGGGCACGGGCATCTGAGACAGCTTCTAATCAGCATCAGGCAGGTGTGCGCCTGGGAATTGTCTTAAAGTTGGCCAGGGTATCTTTTGGGAAGGAAACCTGCTTCAGGGACTGCAGCTGGGCTAGGTTGGAGTTTGGATTAGGCTTTTTTGTGTGTACAAATTTGGGAGGGCAGTTAGGAAGCTGGGTATCAGACAAGTTTAGCTCCACTTTGGTCCCCACTGGGGCCATCCAGCAGCAGGCACAGCTCTGTGCCACATGGAACTGTCTTCTGCCAACCAACAGGTTTGAATTCAGCTGGATTTTTGTGTGTGCATTCAGGAGTCTCTTCCAGCCTTCACCTCTGAGACCCTGAGGCTGAAACCGCTCTTCAAGGTGCTCTGCTCATTGTGCTGCCAGACGCACGTCCCTGCTTGCAGGACGTGACACACTCCACAGCATTCCCTTCCCAGAAGGGACAATCTGCCCAGAGAGGCACTTCTGGAAGCAGCCAAACCCAAAACTCATTTTCACATATGCTTCTCTTGCTCTGGGCAGGGTGAGGGAAGAGGCACCGACAGCACGTCTGAGGTTTTGGTTTCACAGACCACCAAGGGGCCATCACCACAGCTGGGTGAGCTGGTGGGGAGCTGCTGGGACAGGGCTTGCAGCACCCTCCGGGGTCTGTTCAAAGCAGCACAGAGCTCAGCATCTCCTGGAACAGGAGGAAGAGACACCAAATATCATCTTTATCATGGCTTTCAGCTCACTCAGAAGCTGCTACCACCCAAGCATATGCAGCCTCCAACTAATAAAACTCATCACCTTCATCTTGTGCTCTGTCTTTCAGCTTAGTCAAACAAACCTTCATTATGTTCAGAAGGCAAAGCCTCTGCTGACCTGTCAGCTGATCCAGCACCTTCCTCTGGGTCAGGAGATGCACAAGTGAAGACTTCCAGTGAGGACTGGTTCCTCCCAGGATGTTCAGTTCCATAAAACAATAGAACTTCCTCAGTTTTTCTTCATTTACAGGTTGAATTTGGGGTCTTCCCTTTCTCTTTCTCTCCATGCTTGTTCTACCTGCTCAAGAAGACCCAAGTACCCCAGAAGTCAATGTAAGACAGAATGTCAGATTACAATTCTTGCTGAAATCAACGGGTATTTTGCTTTGTGGAAGGCTCCATGATTAGATGCACAAATTTTTCACTGTAGCATGTTTTCTCTTTCTCCCTAACAATGGGTAGCACCAGAGAAAGGAAGAAGGTAAGAGAAGAAAACATGAATTTAATGACTGCAGTAACAAACTTTATTACAGCAACTTTATGGGGGGAAAATGTCTCACAATCTTCACTGCATAACAATGTCCCGACAGACATGATGTCATTGCGTCTTAAAAGGTGTTTGAGTTGGAAAATCTTTTCAACAGTGTTTTAAGGGTCTGCATAAATGATTAATAAGGTTTATTCATGTGATTTATTATCTCCAAGAAAAAAAAATCAGTAAGTATGAAATATATTTGAAAGGGATGACAGTGTTTATTAATGTTACAGGTTTTTATTGCCAGAAATTATCAAAATAAATATGCTCACCTGTAAGAGGAAAATGTAGTATCTAGTCAAATTTTAAACATCTCTGTATACATGCCCTAGCAATTTGTGTTAGAAGGAAGAAGCAGGTGGGCAGGGTATAATTTTGGACCTTGTGTCATGAAATAACACAAGAGTTCACCTGTTTTCCCTGCTCACTGGAGATACACCTATATGTGATGTATATTTTGCTGAGTCCATCCACTAATGCTATATAATGGTGTTTATTATTGCACACCTGTGAATATTTATCTAATGGACAATATCTAAATCTCCTCCCAATGGGACTTGTTGGAGTTAAACTTGCCCCACACACACAGGGAGGGCCAACTGCTGGGGGTGAGAGCAGCACATGACTGATACCAAAATCAACCATGCTCGGCTGTTTCAGCCTTCCAGCTGTTCATCTTTGAAACTCCTCTTCCCACGTGTAGTGTCAACCTGAAGGCAAAGCTATAGTTTCAGCAAAATCCTGAACCAGGGTCCTACTTTTTGTCTTAAAAATCCAAAGAAAGACTGAAGCTGCCTTTATTTCCAGTGGAAGATTTTCTGATGGGGAAGTTTTCAGTGGCAAAATGGATTTGCTCAAACACAGTTTATTTTGTAGATCTCTGAATCATGGGAAAGTATTTTAGATTATTACAAATGAGGAGTCTTAGGACCTTCTCCTACACTGACTGTGTGATGACTCCTTGCTCCCTTTTCTCATTAACTCTCTGAAGGTTACAAATCCCACAGACATTCCTGTGGTCCATTCAAACACCGTCTGGTCCCTGCCACCAGCCTAAGGGGCTCTGCAGTGCCACGGCCACTCACTTGCCAATGGCTAAGGAGTGCCCAGGTTGGGCTAAACCACATCCTAAACCACAGGCTGACTTCAGAAATCTCAGACTTGACTTCCCAAGATTCTCTTTCTCCTGTATGAACTAGGGATAAGAATTTCCCTGACCCAACGGCACTGAGATTAAGGGTCTAAGTGAGAAGTTCAATTTCCTCCCCAGGATTACTTTCTTCGTGCTCTCTCAGAGGACACCACGATGCCTCCTGCCTTCCTCACAACTCCATCCTGGGCACCCTGGGAATGACTGCTTCCAGCCCTGCCCTCAGCTCAGAGCATATCATCACTAAGCACCTCCATGGCTTCTGCCCGTGCACAGAGTAATTCCTACAAAGAAGAGGTGCCAGAGAAGTTAAGCCTCTAAAAGAAGCTGGATTCCTTTTTCTAGGAGTGTTCACTTCCAAAATTTTCAACTACCATCCCTTGGGCACAAATACTGAGCAGCCCATCGCCTGTGTCCTGGCAGGGTTGTGGTCCTCTCCTGCTGTCCTGTAACTCCTCTACCCGACACCGAGGGCCCTGCTCATATTGCCAGCAGTGCAATTTTGGCACCTCCTGGCACTTCTAACCTTTATTAAAATAAGCCCAAATGGAAATTGCATTCTGCCTCCTCTGGGGTTTCCATGGAGCAGATCTAATTATCTTTCTTTAATAGCACTAATTGGCGGCCTCGTAGCCCTGGCCCTTCAGTCCACTCCTCTGCGCTCCCTTTATCCCTTGCACTGCCCTGGCCTCTCAGGCTGGATGGGATTTAAACATGGTTTGATGGTTTGTGAAACCACTTTGACTTCTTGCCCTCAATTCGCTCGTGCTACCTGAGCTCCCCGACCTGTTGACAGAGGAGCTTTCCTTTGTCTCTGCAAATTGACACAGCTGCACACTTCGCAAATAGACTCAGATGTTGAGCTTTGGGCTGAATGGACCCTCCAGATTAGCACAGGGAGAATCAGCTTTAAAAACGCTAAGCTGGAGCCAACAGCAGGAGAATGGAGTGAAGCTCTTTATCAGGATTCACTGCTATAGAAAGGGGCTCCCTGCTCTTGCAGTGATATTTACTTCCCTTTGGGGAGGACATTCCTGGAGCCGATAGCTCATCCTGACCCTGTACCCGGAGTTAATTAGCCAACTGTATAATGGGGGGATTCGCCCAGAGATTACACGAGGTGATCTCTCACCACACACACTGTTTGCCGAGTGGTTTGGGGCTCTTGGCAAACACAAAAGCACACATGCAAGCAGAAGAAAATCTGGCAT
The DNA here is from genome assembly GCA_014706295.1 of Lycocorax pyrrhopterus obiensis. Taxonomy (NCBI): domain Eukaryota; kingdom Metazoa; phylum Chordata; class Aves; order Passeriformes; family Paradisaeidae; genus Lycocorax; species Lycocorax pyrrhopterus. Next base: position 14,049,912 of record JACSVZ010000016.1, on the reverse strand, counting down.
GGGGGGTTGCTGCCACGGAGCTCGGCAGAGCTGCAGAGAGGGGCCGAAGCTGCATCCTGCTGGACCTCTGCTCTCCCAGGGTCCCACTCCCCCATCCTCATGGCATGCGTGGACGTGGGCACGTAAACCCTTGCAAGGCTCTTTTTGCAAATGGCTGGGAAAGTAGAGATGAACTTGCCAAAACTGGATCAAAACTGGTAGGAAAGGCAGGTGGGGGTCACTTCTGCCTTGCAGTAGAGCGAGGGTGGGAGCAGGGAGAAAGTGGCTGTCCGGGGAAGCCATCTGCTGCCCTGCCTTGTCTGGAGGCAAGGGGACGAGATTGGCATTGGAGGCAATTAACACTGAACAACTTGTTGATGATTTTACAGCAGGTTAAAGAAAACGCCTCAAATAAAACTACGGGAGACCTTCTATAACTCTACATGGCTATAAATATGTATTAACTTAATTACTATCAGCAATTACAGCTCAGTTTGGGAACAGTTAAAGTGGGTGCACACAAAAAGGGATTATTATCCCTAGAAAATGAGTGTGAAGATAAAAGGGATTTAATTCACATTAGCTAATGAGCAGAGGCAGAGCTGCAGAAACAGCATCCCCCCTCTGCTTTACAGTGCTTGCAGAGGGGACAGGGAGCAGCCAGGCTGCACATCCCAGGGCAAGCGAAGGCCACATGTGTGCCTGGTGAGCTGAAGAGGTGACACTTCCAGGGGGGTGGAAGGGAAAAGCCTGGCACCAAGAGAACTGCCTGCCCTCCACAGGGTCACATGCCCACTGCAGTTACACCCTCATGCTCGTTTACTTCATCCTCAGCTGCTTCAGGGGGCTCGGGAGCAGCACCTGTCACCCACCCACTGCTCCTGGATGTCATTTCCCTCATTTTCTCCCTGGCTCTATGAGCATATATTGCTTACAGCTGCAGGAGCTGGTGGGACTTATTCAGGATGGAAGGTCTGTATTTCACAGGCATCCCATTTTCCCCAGAAATGCCTAAGGTGACCCCAGGAAGGGATGGGAAATCATCTCTCCTTGGACTGAGCATGTATTTCTCCTTTTCCTGGCTTGTTACACTGGTTCCTGACCCTATCCCTTAAAGACAAATGCCCGATTTCCTGTTAAATGTGCCCTGATTCCCTTTCCTGGTTTTGAGTCTTGTTATAACATTCCCTCCTAAATTGAATATTCTTCTATTTCTTTGTCCTATCATCACTTTTACAAGTTTAATCACCTGCTCATTTTTCCATGCAAAATTGGTTGAGCTCTGCAAGCTCCAGAAAGCTCCTTTTTACTTTCAAGTAATGTTTGTGACTCTCTTGGCACTTGCCAACTTTTCAGTGCACTTTTATAGTGTGAGCACCAGAAGCTGATAAGCTCTTTCCTGTGACTGTCCCAGGACCTCCTTGGTGTTTTGTCACAGCAGTATCACTCTGCTGGAGCCAAATTCTCCTTTCTGAACCAGAAAGTTCTTAGTCCTCGCCCTGAGCCCTTCATCACTTGCTGGTCCCCGCTCCCTGCCTCAGCTCATCTCCAGTGTAATTAACATTGTCTTAAACATTCGTTCCTCACTCTCACTGGCATGGTTGAAAGTTGAATTCTCAATTAACTATTAACTCGTGTTTAAAAGCCAACAGTTAATCAAAAGCATTGGAATATTTTACCTTCTGTATCTGTCTCTGGGGAGCTGTTTCTCTGACTGACCAAGAAGGAGTTGTAGTGGTTGTGGGTAATGCACAGAGCATTTCCCAAGTGCATCTCCCAGCTCTGCCCAGCTGCCTTTGGCACACATGGCTCCTGCTCCACAACCCAGACCTGCATTTCAGACTCCCTCTGGGCTGGATTGCTGGGGTCTCCGGGGCACCCTGGGCTCATCCTGAAACTGCTCCTGCTCTTTGAAGATGCAAAGTGCCCTTACTCACAATCCCAGCCTTTGAGACTGGGGAACAGAGCTGGGAACCTGGTGAGATAAAGCTGCTTTGTGATGCCAGTGCTTTTGTCATGCACCGAGGCTGCCAATACAGCTGCAATGTCCCTTATCAAGTGCTTAGACCAACCTCTGAGTTCGGGGCCAGAAGGCAGAGAGGCTGCCTAGGAAAGCACAGGGAGGTGGGGGACGTGGCTAACAGGCCATTCTGTAGCCCTGAAAAATGGAAAACTGGGCAAGTTTCAAGCATGGGGAAAGGATGATGAACGGATGGTCCTGGACTATGTTGACTTCTAAACTTGGGCACAGACATTTACCATGGCTGCTGCCTGAGCATAGGTGCTGCTCTTCCTGGTTCCCAGCCCAGGACTTGCCATTTCCGAGGTCCCCATCCAGCTGACGCTGAGCTGGGAGCACCAAGGCCAGCTGAGCACCCAGAGACCAGTGCCTGTGAGTCATGGACAGGAGCACAGCAAACTGGGGTGCTCCAGTGCGAGCAGGGATGTCGTTTTACTGCCCTACAAAATACACTTATCACTATGGAATATGACTTTTACACATATCATGTGTTTTTTCTCCCTGATACACACCTTCAACCCCGAGCTCAGTCCACCTGTGTTCAGCGTGCCTTTACTGTTAACTATCCCTGCAAATGACAACTTCTCTCAAAGGCTCCTGCCACCATCCTGGCTAAGGAGGAGCCTGAGTCTGGGCTCTGGAATGACATTTGGAGCAGTAGCAACGTTTGAACACAATGGTATTTCCTTCTGAGAGAAAAAAAAAAGACCCTTCAGCTTGTTTTCTCTCCCCCACGCCCCCCTCCTGGAGGAGATATTGCCAAGGCTCACAGATGGGATCGTTTACAGTTTCCTTTTGAGCTGCCTTGGCCCTTTCAGGTTTTGTTTATTCGAGCTGAGCTGTCAAACAGGGGAGGGTGGGTTGGGGAAGGCCTCCCTTCCATATTCTGATTTGGATTGGGGTTGCTCAAATTCCCATCTGACAGAAGATGATTGATGAGAACGATGCTGGCTGTAAACCTGGGAGGCTTTGGAAATCAGGCAGCTCTGCTCTTTGCAGGGCCTTAAATCCCAGTTGTCGGAGCAATGCGGGGAATGGCATCCCAAGGTAATTACAAACCAACAACAGGAAAAGCCACTGGCAATGGCAGGCGCTCCAGCATTGCCAAGGAATGGCTGGAGAGGCAGTTGGGGTTTTTTTTGTTTACTTTGCTTGTGAAAACACGCACACATGGTCCTGAGCTGCGGTCAAAATATGCTTACAAAAATCAGGGTCTAGAGAGGATGAGGAGAGACAAGACACAGCAAAAAAATTGCCTGGAATGTTTCTGGAAGAGCTGAGGAGCACCCCAGAGAGAAGGAAGTCATTGCTACATGCAAAATCTTTGGCAATTATCCTGGTGGCAATGGGATAAATACACACTTAAGAGCATGAAACCAGCTGGGACAATGCTGGTCCACCCTGATGGCCAGAGCCTCCCACAGCCTCCTCTCACTGCACAAGTGCCAGCCTCAGTTTCTCCAAACCAAGCCTTGGAGGGAAAGGAGAGGAGATGGATGAGAGGATGAGATCCCTGTTTGACTCATGGGCCCAGGAGGCAAAGATGGAGGCATGGGGTGCCATCACATGTCAATCAGAATGGTGGCCCTGCCCCAAGTGCATGACTTGATCAGCAAAGCTCTTCAGGGGACATGTACAGGGAAGCTGAACTTTGATCTGGTCTGGCACATGTACTAGCAATGGCTTTCAGCAAAAAGGATTCATCAGCATCTTTTGTCATGCCTGATTCAGGCAGGTCAGTGCTGCTGAGGAAGTGTACGAGTGCTCTGTGGGATGGGGATGCCTGTGCCCATGTTGGTAGCTCCTACATTGGGCACTGGGCCACCAGTTTCTCCTTTCCAAACAGGATGGTGAGTATGGACTGGCAGCAATTTCCATTGCTGCTGCTGAACAGACATGTCCTCGTGTTAGATTTGCTGGACTACAGGGTGTGTGACCTGGGTTAGGTCTCCAAGAGCTTTATTCAAAGCTGTAAGCACCCAGAAGCCTTTGGATTGGAAATTTAACAAAGCCAGGACAACTGAGCTAGAAACTCAGGGTGAAACAAAGCCCTAAACTAGATGCACTTAAGAGTAGCTGCACCAGTTAGACTGGCTGACTCTGCAGGTCTGGGATGGGAAAGAGGGGATTTCCCCTCCCTTCCCCTGTGCTGCTGGTTTAAATCCAACCACAACTGAGCAGTAAATAAGAGTCATCACCCGGCAGCTGCTGGATGACCTGTGTGCAGTGAGTCACTGAGCTCTGACCACACAGCCCTGCAGACATCGGCAGCAGAGCACGCCTGGGCTGAAAAGTGCATTTTCTTTGGGAATGTGCTGTCATTTGGGTGAGCCCTGCGGCACTTCCTATGCACCACTGCTGCAGAGGCATCCTGGGATGCAGTGATGCAGACACGTCCCAAAACCCAGCAGTCCCTGCATACCAGTGCTGTGCCACCAGCACCCGTGTGTTGCAGCTCAGCCATTGGGGTACATGGGGCCAGCGGCAGAACAGCGCCAGTGGGACCCTCTAACTGGAATAGCCATGGTTAGAGGGGAGCCTTGTAACTCTGCTGAGCGATCTGTGATCAGCCAAAGAGAGTCGTGGTGCTGTGGCAGGTCAGGCTGAGCCTGTGGCAGCTTGGGCACATTCATAACTGCCTTGGTGACATTGGGTTACTCATGTGGGGCAGGGTAAATGTTTGAATACAGGGAGGATGCTAAATATCTGACAGCTCCCCAGTGTCTCATGGACCTGACAAACAGAGGGGGATTTGAGCAGATGTTTCAAGGGCAGAGCTGACTTTTTCTAAGAACTTCCTCTCCTGGGTAGATAGGACAAAAAGGGGGTAAAGCCAAGCAAAAACACATGGCTGCTTGTTTACCACTTATATTCAGGAGAGCTCAGCCTTATACACCTCCCACTGTGATAGGACTGCACAAACACATGAGGACACTGAGGTCCTGCCCCACAGTTTCCAATCTAAGATAAGGAATTTAGAAAAGCAAAACAGAACAAAACAAACTTGGAGGAGTAGCAGCTCTTCAATCTCTCTGTAGATCTCCATCTGGTAAAAGAAGTGCAGACAGGGGCATGTTCTCTCCACATCAGCTGCACAGCAAGAGCGGCTTAGATGAACTCTCCTGGCTGGTAATAAAATGATTTTACATATGTAGGAAGCAGGATGTGCAAAGCCCAGGAGTCTGATCTTGTTTCTGAGATCAAACAGAGTCTTATTGTACAGGGGTGTAGAGCTGATGTAACTGTCTAGTGTGCCGGACACAATCGCCGTGGTTACGCAGCTGGACCGGAATAAAGCAAGTCTGTATCTGAACTCATTAATTTTTACAACCAACTGAACCACTCTGCCGTTTTCTTTTGCCTTTTTGGTGGCAGAGGACTGTCGTGTCGCAGCAGAGGGGCTCCCCAGCCATCGGCCCCTTGCCTGCAGTGTGGCAGGTCGGGGCTGGCACGGCGGGGAGCAGCCAAATCCCTGTGAACCCCCCCATCCCAGCCTTCCGCTGGATCCCTGGGGATGCTCAGCCAGATGCACGGGTCCATTTCTGAGACAGGCCAGGAGCTGCAGGGATTAGGGATGAAAATACAGGCTTAACGTGAGCAGAGCTGTTGCTCTGTCAGCTACAGGTTATGTCAATGTTTCCATTAGAAACCCCTGGTTGCAAGGTTTATAGCTTGGCTGTGAAAGTGCCCTCCAGGCTGGGCTCTGGCAAGCAAGGGAAACTCACGTTTTTCTGCTGAAATATTCGATGCAGCTGCTCCCACACTCACACATCGCTTCTCACAGGCAGGGAAATCAAGGGGGCTCCTTCAGCAAGCTGTGTGGGCAGCAGGACTTGGCACACTGCCCTGGAAGCCCAGAGAGATCCCCTGAGTGGCCTTCCCTGCCTCGGGCAGAGTGCTGTGTCCCCAGGCAGGCAGGGCAGGACAGGCAGGGCAGGACAGGCAGGGCAGGGCTCACACTGTGGGATCCCAGGCTCACAGGTGATGTGGCAATGCAAACAATGAGGTGAATTTACTAAAAGACAAACCAGAGGCACAGCACCAGAGCCAGGGCTGGTGAGCTGCGGCAGCGTGAAGGTGTGGGACTGGGACTCCTGGTTTCTTCAGGCCATCAGACAAGGACCAGGAAGCCACCTCACACTCCCCTGCAATAACCATCCTTGTGCTCCCATGGTGTGCCTCCCCTGGAGCCTGGCCAAGAGCTGGGCATCCTGGTCCAGGTGCCTGATAGACAGCCATGGCCCAGGAATGATGCCAGCCCAGCACTTGGCAAGGAGGTTTTTATGCAGTGGCCCGAGTCCCATAAGAGGCTCTCCTGGCCAGCAGCTTGCTGAGCCTGGATCTCACCCTGGCCTGGCTCTCGCTCCTGGGGCGTCCTGCCTGGCTTTGGGACAAACACGCATCCAGGCCTCCTCTCTTCATCCCACCCTTTCTCACTCCTGGAAAGCTGCTTTTGAGATAGATGCATTTGTCTATTTTAAAGAGCTGTGAAGAGCATTTGGAAGCTGGGATTTCACTGTAAGCGTGATCTCCCAAGGCAGGCAAGACTACTTTCTTCCCTTGTTCTTTCCACCTGGAAGGCTAGAAAAGAGGAGAGAGGCCAGCATGCTGCTGGGCATGGAGCTGAGCCCCCAAAGGCATGGCACACACTTCCCTTGCAGGGGATACACGCACATCGCTGCCCAGCTGTGAGCGTGCCTGGTTCCACACAGAGGTGCTGCAGGTGGGCAGCACGCTCCATCCACCCCAGGCTCCACGTTTCCCTCTCCATGCCAAGGGGAGGCAGTGGGAGGGTAGGGAGTATGCTCCAGGGGTAAGAGCTGCAGCACCAGCCTGGGGACACAAAAAGAAATACAAAATATTAAGGAATAATTTTCAGCTTTTACCCCCATTGCAGCAAGGCATCCCCATTTAGATTTACAGTTAACACTGAAGCGTATCGTGCATTTTAGCATGTGGTCTCAGGCTCCTGCACATCCCAGACAGGCAGGAGTGGTGCAGCTGGGGCAGGCAGCATGGGGGAGAGGGCAGTGAGCAGCTTCTGCTCCTGGCTTGGAAACAGCCTGTGCTCTGGGTTCCCATCCCAAACCATCCCACCAGACAGGGCTCTTCACTGGGGCTCTGCTTGGCTGCCCCACCATGCCCACGACACTCCAAACTGCAGGCTCTGTTCGCCCAAAAACCAACAGAGAGAGAAAAAAAGAAGGTAAAAAGAAAAAGCCCAACTCCTTGCTGTGTTTCTGCTGCCTTTCCAGTATACTTGAGTTACCATGGTTAGCTTTCCACTGTTCTCCTTGACCCCTGCAGCTTTCCCTTATGAGTTAGTGTCCTGGAATGTCTCTTTACGAGGTGCCTACAGAAGTAAAGCTGACCTGATGCCAGTGCCCCCACACTGAGGACTTTATTAGTTTTTTAATTTTCTGTCTGGGTGCTCTCACTTGCCTCAAACTTTCCACAGCTGCTAGGATTTATTAATGAAGGAGGTTCATTTGTGTCTTGCCTCCCCTTCCCCTGCTCAGTTAATTGGTGGTGTTGCTTTGCCAGTTGCTATTTTTAATGGCTTTTGGGGGGGTTTCCGGAGATTTGGGTGAAGATTTTGCTTTGTGCCAGCAAAATCTTCACCCAGATCTCCTGAAACCCCCCCAAAAATCCCAAGAGACACATGGGGGCCACAATGAGGAACAACTGTGATGGGACTGACCATCCTGATGGAAACATCGGACGTGGGAAGTGGAGCCCAACCAAGGAGGCAGCACTGGGACCAGGAAAGCTGAAAACAGCTGCACTGTTACTGCTGGGATGCAAATACCAAGAATTAAGAGGATAAAATAATTTTGGTTCTCGCAAAAAGCATAAATGCTTAAAAATGGAGATGGGAGCATTTCTCCTTCTCTCTCACGCTGAAGGGGCCCCATGACACTGAGCTGAAGGCTGAGGAGGAGGGAGAGGCTGAGGGGTGATGAAGGACATGCAGAGATGTGCTGCATGGACAGGAGAGGAGGATGAGGAAGGAGCATAGAGACCCTGCAATATAAAACACATACACAGAGCCAAAAGGATGCAGAGAGGGAGAAGAGACGGACTTTTAAGGCAAGAGGAAAAACAGACAAATATTTATTTGTCCATAAAGTAAGTCTCCATAGCAATGAAGCACTTCACAATAGATTTTCAAAACAAGCCCAGCCACACTGCACGCAGGGAGAGCTGCTGGAGTGGGACATGTCACCTGCCTTCCTGGGGGTGGTCAGTCTCACTCGAGAGGCTGCCAGCGTGGCACAGGGCCATGGGCAGGGAACAGGGAGGGACTGTCCCTTGGGAAGCATCAGGCAGCCCAATCCATGCCCTGGGGGTGGCAGTTAATAACCCCTGGGGGTTATTTCTGTGCCAGGGGCAAGGTGGAAGGAGTGGGTGGATTTTCAGAGCCGTATCATGTTGGGACATCCCAGGGCCTGGCAAGTGTGAGGTCATGAGCCCAGCCAGGGCTCAGCAGGCAAGGAAAAAGGACATGCTGCCCCAAATTGCTGGGAAGACAAAGGAGTTGAGGGGTGGGATGAAACTCCAGCTGCCACGCAAGGAGCTGGCGATGCCACCCAGACTGGTGTCCACCTCGGGTGAGGAGCATGAAGCTTGTGGGCACTGTCACACCTGATATGTGGCTCTGGGGCTACAGGGCACACTGAATTTATTACAGAGGAAGCAGCATCTCCTGGGCAGGTGCCAGGAACAGAAATGCATCCATGCTTTACAGCCAGGGCAAGTCCTGTGCAGACCACACAGGAAGGTGCAGGGGGTTCCCCAAGTCATCCCGCCCCAAAGGATGCAAGATGGTTGATCCTGAGCCCTGGCTCTGTGGGCAGCTCTCCCCTGCTGCTCATGCCATGTGAGGCTGCTGCCTGACCCCAAAATATCTCAGCAGCAGCATCAAGCACCTCTCCTGGAGCTCATGCTTAGACAAATGCCACTGCAAATAATTTGGCTTCAACCAGCAGGGACATAAATTCCATTATTTTGATGTCAGCTGCACAATTTGTTCCTGTAACAAGGTGTTTTAACCTCACTTCATATTCATTGTTCTGCCTGCTTTGATTTTACTGTAAATGACTGAATTTGCTTTTGATCTGGTGCCAGTGCCCCATAAATCTTAACACTTGGTGTAAGAAAGGAAAGAGCCCTCCCCGCTGTTTGGTTTGCAGGGGGTGGAGGTGAGGGGGGCTGGAGGTCACCAGGAGGGTCTGTGCAAGGATCCTGCACCACCCGAAGAAAGGTTTAGCTCTGAGCATTCACCTGATTTTTCCAGGCAGGAAAACAGCCTGTAAGAGGGGAAAAGGTGGCAGGGAGGAGGAGCTGCATTTCTCTTAAAACCACAAGCTTCGAGCCAGCCTCATTCAGAGATTCACGGCTCCTTTGAGGACCATGCCGGCACTCTGAGCTTGTGAGAAAACCCCAGACCAAGCATGATTTGTGTGGTTTGAGGTTTCACCATGAGCTGCTTTTAAGTGTTTCGGTTCCCAGCACCTCTTCCAGAGTGTGCTGGAGGTGAAAAGGGGCAATAAAACCATCCCCCACAAAACCCACACTTAACTGAACATTTCCAAACCCAGCAGTACTTGGGGGATGGAACCTTCCATTACTGCCATTGCCGAAATTCTTCCTAACCCCTCCTGTTTTCCAGCCGGCAAATCTCCCTGTGTTTTGTTTCTCATGTGCCCGAGTCTTTCTGCCCAGACTGCCTGGCAGTGCAGCCCGGTGAATTCTGGAGGTACTGCTTGCAGAAGACTCTGTTCCCTGGAGCCTGCCTGCCCTGGGAGTGCCCGGGCCCAGCAGGGATTGAAGAACCAGCCCCAGCACTCACACCAGCGTGAGAGTCAGGCTCGTGACCAGGAGGAAGCCACAGCCTGGCCTCCACCAAACAATTGGCGGAAAGGGGCCATGACCTTGGCCAATACCCTGGGGATGGGGATGGCTGCCCACGCAGGGGACAGGCCTGCTCCTGGCCCAGCTGCATCCCAGCCGGATGCCTTACCCTGGTGCTGCCCCACATGCATGGGCTCCTTCAAAGGGACTTTCCCCAGGTTCCAACAGAGGAGCATGGGAGCATAGGGAATCGGGGCAGTGCCTGGCATGAGGTGCACAGTGGCCGAGGTGCATGCTGTGGTGCATGGTGCGCAGTGCCTGGCTGGCACAGCACGGTGCACAGTGCAGGGTGGGTGCCGCAGTGCTCGGTGTGGGGTGCTCAGTGCAGAGTGCCCACAGTGCCCGGTGCAGTGCCCATGGTGCTGGGCGCGGTGTGTCCTGGCACAGTTCCCACAGTGCCCAGCATGGCATGTCCTGGCATGGTGTGTGCAGGTGTGGTGCCACAGTGCCCGGCGTGGTGCCGCAGGGCCCGGTGCAGTGTGTCCCAGTGCGGTGTGTGCAGGCACGGTGCCACAGTGCCCAGCGCGGTGTGTCCCGGTGCGGTGTGTGCAGATGCAGTGCCGCAGTGCCCAGTGTGGTGTGTCCCAGTGCGGTGTGTGCAGATGCAGTGCCGCAGTGCCCGGTGTGGTGTGTCCCAGTGCGGTGTGTGCGGGCACAGTGCCGCAGTGCCCAGTGCAGTGTGTCCCAGTGCGGTGTGTGCAGACGTGGTGCCGCAGTGCCCGGTGTGGTGTGTCCCGGTGCCATGTGTGCGGGCACAGTGCCGCCGTGCCCGGTGTGGTGTGTCCCGGTGCCGTGCGTGCGGGCACAGTGCCGCAGTGCCTGGTGTGGTGTGTCCCGGTGCCATGTGTGCGGGCACAGTGCCGCAGTGCCTGGTGTGGTGCCACAGTGCCCGGCGCGGTGTGTCCCAGTGCCGTGTGTGCAGACGTGGTGCCGCAGTGCCCGGTGTGGTGTGTCCCGGTGCCATGTGTGCGGGCACAGTGCCGCAGTGCCCGGTGTGGTGTGTCCCAGTGCCGTGTGTGCGGGCACAGTGCCGCAGTGCCCGGCGCGGTGCCCCGTGCGAGGCGCGGTGCATGCAGCCCATGCTGTGTGGGGCACAGCCTGCAGCGCGCTGACCTCTCGCTGCCTCTGGCCCTGAGCAGGGGCCAGGAAGGGAAGTGCTGCCGGTCCTGCTGCTTTCATCGGAGATCTGGAGCGCCGAAGCCTGCCCAGATCCTAATCAGTGTGGGAAAGAAACGGCAGGGCCTGCTCTCGCCCCGGCCTGCTGGAGATGCCTTTTATTTTCATAAGCTTTATCGCAGCCCGCAGCCCCTGATAAAGCACCGTAAATAAACGGAAGGAGCGTGGCGGCCGGCCAGGGCCGCTCGCAGATGCACGCGCTCGCTGCTGCCCCGCTCCCGGGGGGGACGCCCCGTCACACGCCAACTTTCAAAGCCTTCCTTTTATTTCCCTGCACAGGGAAACCACATGGCCTTGCATTGGGGGACCAGCCAGGCAGCCAGCACCCGCCGGCAAATTCCTGCCCTGCCCCAGCCTCCCCCGTTGACCCCGGCCTGTCGCCGAGCCGGGGTCCTGCTCCCAGCACTCGGCACGAGCCCTCGTGGGGCCACAGCGGCTCAGGATGTGGCTGGCCCCTGCTCCAGGACCGGGGGAGGACAGTTTTGGGATGTCAGATCCTCTCTGGGTGGCAAGAAGGGGGTCACATCCCACCAGGGAGCTGAACTGTCAGCAGGTCTCAGTCAACCCCCCCCCCCCCCCGGGTTTCTCTGCTGTTGAATTGCTGGGGTTTGACACAAATTAACAGTTTGGACCTGCTTTATTTTTTTCTTCCTATTTGTCCTTTGCTAAGAAGTTTGCATTTTGTTTAAAAAGGTTTACATTCTTCTGAGAGCACGGAAAAACAGGATCTGGGGGTTGTTTCCACTCTGGCTCCACAGGCTGACAAAGACAGAAGTTAACTCTTTTCTATTTCTGTTTGACGCTGCTCTGGGTGAAAGACATCCCTGCCCAGGCTGGCAGCTGCCCCACAGCTCCACTGGTTCTCAGCCCTGGGGTGCCCGGCTTTCCTGCACTCTCATCCCCTCTTCAGCATCCTCTTCCCAATGCAGGCAGGGGCTGTAGGGAGATGCATTTACTTGTGTTTAATTTTTCGCTGTGGCTTTCAGTAGCTCACTGTAAGCCATACCTTATCCCAGCACTGGCAGAAAGCAGCTGGCTGCAGCTGGGTACCAGGGTTTTGTTCCTAGACATGCCTTCCCTTCCTGCAAGGGACACCCTTCCTGGGACCAGTGCAGGAGGGTTTGAGTTGCTGCTGGTTTTCACCCTGCCTGCACTACCATCCGTTAGGGAGGCCACCCAGCTGGTGCTGACAGCTTCCCGTGTTAAATTGATTAAATTTAATACAGAAATGGCTCAGACCACAGCGCTGGGAATTAAAGGTGTATAAATTGCATGGCACATCACCTGTGCCAGAGCTGGTCCAGTCCACTCCTGCCCAGATGTGGTGGGTGCCCACAGGTGACTGTCACCTGTGTTTGCCCAGGCAGCACAGGATCCGTAGGGCTGCAGGGAACCTCTCCTGTCTGCATTTGCACGGTCAGCAGCACCTTCTGGGGCTGCCTCCATAGCTCCAGGCTGCAGCAGAGGTGGCAAGCAGGCAGCAGCAGCCCAGGGGACATTTCCCCTGCCCCCTTCTTGCAGGAGCATGCCACAGCACACTCCCCTCCTCCTCAGCCTCCTCCCAGCTTTTCATCCCGTTTCTCCAGTTTGCCACAATCCTTTTTCTGTCTGCAGCCCTGGCCTTTCGTGGCATGCAAATTTAATAAATACTCTCTCTGTTTCTTCATGCTGGCTGTTAATGGGAGTGCTCAATAGCGGCTTTCCAACCCCACAGTGAGCCTTTGAGAGCTGCTCTGCAGAACTGCCCCTCGCTCCCTCTTCACCCATCCTGAGCACCCCGCCTGGCCCTGCTCCCCGTCCTACAGCAGGGCAGGCACAGCATCCCCATCCCACAGCCACCGCTGCTTCGCCATCTGCGGGCTCCTTGTACCCTGCTGCTGAAGGAAATTAAATTGGCCTGACGCGTCTCATTCTTGACAAAGTTATATCAGGTATTACTCATCTCTGTGCTAACTTCCAGATGCTCACAAAACTGCTTCGGATTATTCATGCCAGCATTTTTCTGGGATGGGAAGTGGTTTGTAGCTCCCCATTTCTTCTTTTTCCCTCACTTAGATGGGTACTGTGGTTGCTGGTCTTGGGCTACCAAGAGAACATCTTCCCAGCCACTGATGGCTCTGAGATCCTTGCAGCGAGTTTGATCCCAGTTTAATTCGAAAATGGATCATCCAGTCTAAAAACACTAAACACATCACATAACATTTTATAGTAAAAAATGTTGAGGGGTTGTTTCTCCTACTTCCATGCTACTTTTGTCTCTGATAAAGAGACATATTGTGGAGGGACTGAAGCCTCCAATTATTACAAATGAGAACTACTTTTTTCTCCAGGATCACCAGAAGAAATGTTTATAAAGACAAACACACTGATTTTCTGCAACAGTTTCCACTTGTGGAAGAACATCCCTTCTTGTCAATAAGAATGCTTTTCTGTTGGATGCTCCAGTTATGCTCCATCTTTCAGGCAAGGATCTTTCAGATGCTCTGCTCCTTCTTGTGTAATATCTTGGCTCTGCTGCAAGTGAAGGAGTCTGAGGGCTCCTGGGGGCTTGGAGGGTTCAGTGGGACAGCAGTAGAAAACATCCAGAATTAAGACGATATTTATGAGACCCCTTAGGAGGAATATTCAAAAGCTGATGGTTTCTCACCCCGGAGTCCTCCTGGGACTGGGCCACATGGGGTGCTGGTCCCCCTTGCAGGGAGGGTACCTGCATGTCCGCAGCATGATCCTCACCCTGGATCGCAAGGGGTTTGAGCTCCTCCAGGAGGTCTCCAATCACAAGAGAAGCCAAGGCCCTTCTCCAATGTCCTGCCTGTCTGAAAGCCTCCAGGGATGCTCCAATGGGATGTGGCATCGGCCACATGACCAAGGAGGGTTCTTGAATTTTCCTCCCCAGGGTTTTATTCTTTAAGGTGCTGGCAATGAGAAAACCCCCTTTGCACCCTTCCCCCACCTCAAAGCATCCTTTATAAAAATAAAGTGCCCAAAATAGCCCTAGACAGTGCTTGACATTTGCCAGACAGCTGCTCTCAAGAGTGCTACAAAGGTTATGGATTGCTCTCTGCTTCCCTCCTCCTCCCTCCCTACCACTGCCTGCGTGAACCTTGGAGCAGGGCCAGGTTTGATGGGAGTCTCATGGTTTGAAAAAGCCAGATTTGAGAGGGAGACAGGACGCAGGGAGGTGTTTGTGTGTTGCTGCCTCCTGTCCCGACAGGCAGCTCAGAGCAGAGCTGGGGCAAATTCTGCAAGGGGAGCTGCAAACTCTTGTGCGAGTTCTGCCCATGCCTGGGCTGGAAGGATGCTGCCACAGAAGCCCAGTGTCCACAGTGCAGGGTTTCCGTCACCTGCAAAGTGTTGAGCACTATTGCTTGGTCTCCCAGGTGTGTGAAAGCACAAGGAGAGGGGCTGCCCCGGGGTACACCTCACCCTGTGAGGCCAGGAATGGGGTCACACCTGGCTGCAGGGTCACAGCCAGTCCTAATGGGTCCCCAACAGATGCACGGTCAGCCCAGGAGGCCAGGGGTGCCTGGGAAAGTCATGGCTCAAAGGAAGACTTGGGAGTCACACTGGGTCCAAGCCCCAGCTCAGGCCTAAGGAGTCTGCAGGAGGAGCAATCAGGATGGGAGAGCTGCAAGGATGCAGTGATCAGTGCTGAAATTGTCTCCCAGAGGGGAATGTGGGGACACAAGGAGAGGCCAAAGAAGGGCCTGGCCAGGCAAGCCCTGCAATGAGAAGCAAAAGGGGCACAGCTTAGCAGAGAGAAGTTTGAAAAGATAATTGAAGCACCTGCAAGAGTCAGGGAGGTCCTTCATTCCAAAAGCAGCACTGGTTCTATGCAGCCACGGGGTTTGTCATCTTTCTTGGGAGCACCTAAGAAGAGTTGAAGCTGGAGACAGGACACTGTCTGTGGCCAAGAGGGGACCTGGAATTACATAGGACGACCCCTTCCCATGGGGGTTGGCTGGAGTATCTCAAACAAGGACAAGGTCTCACTGTGGAGTGGGAGAAACACCCCTTCTGTGCAGCTGGTGTTCTATGCAGGGAACATAAAGTTGGGGCCTGAAAACTGAAAGATAAAGGCAAGAACTTTTAAGTTAAATACATAGAGAAATACTTGAAGTCCGTTGTCTTAATCAAAATGAGAAGACTGCAGCAGCAAGGCATGACCCAGTTTTGTTATCTAGTAACCAAATAAATATATGCATGTATTTTAAGCACAAGAATCAGCAGCTTTTAAATAGAAAAAAGCATGTATACAGGAAGGAAATTGATCAAATTGAGCATCTTTGAAATGTTAAGTGCAGTAAAAATTTGATTTATACTTAACAAGTAAGGAATAGAGGCCTCAAAGAACTTCTAAGTCCCAGCAGCCTGACCAGATCATGCTGTGCTGCACTGGAGGCAGGGTAAAGGGCAGGATCACAGTCAGCCGTATCCATAACATTACCAAGTTCAGGAGATATCAAATACTGGGAGGTCTTCAGGTTTGGGTCTGTTTTCCCTTATCACAATTGTGGGGCTCACACCTGCTCAGGGCAGGCTTGTCCCTGCCCCCTAGGCAGCCCTCAGGGCTCTGCTGTGGCTGAGGGATGAGGATGGGGGATGCAAGAGAAGCCATCTAAGGGAACTGGTGGCTCTGGCAGAGCCACACAGCCCAGAGGAGCCTCACAAGCAGCCTGGCTTGCTTGTGGGGTTTTTTTGCTTTTTCCTCCCACTTTCATGTTTACACACATTAAGGTTTCCAAGGAAGTGCATTTCTGGCTGAGGCCAAGCTGCCAGTTTTCCGCAGGATCTGTCTCATTTCCTGGGACGTGAGAGTATTTTAAGGACTCTTCATGTCCCCAAGAAAAGTAACTTCTAAGAAGTTTTTCAGTGCCTATTTCTCCAGCCCGCGCACTGATCTGTCCCTGCAGTTTCACCATCCAACAACTTTGATGTCTAGGAGTCTGCAGGGCTCACCTCTGAAGCATTTCCCATCACATGTCTGGCTGTTTATACCTTCAAGGCGTGCAGCCACCCTTTTCTGTTTAAGGACTGTCTTGACCACATCAGTAGAGTGAGAATTTCTAAAAATAGATGAACTGGCAAACTTCTCAATATGGAAAATGACACGCTTTTGAAATCTCTGGAAAAGAATGGATTCCTTAAAGTATAGTTTACAAATACTGATTTCATTATTTATGGTAGCTGTAAAGCACAGTGCATTCAGAAAGCTTCGTCCCATTGAAGAAGTGTGTTACTCATTACCACAGCTTTAGCATTCCAGCATGTTCCTCAACAGAAATGTAGCCAGGAGAACAAGCTGGAGGCATACACAGGGGCAGCCGGGGGGGAAGCTGCTTCTCATTTCATGTTGGAAAGGGGCTGTGAACAGGAGAAGGGGAGACTCAGGGGAAGCACAGGAGCCTGTGTTAGAGTCTCTGGCAATACCAGACCAAGAGGGTAAGGCAAACAAATTAAATAGTAACAAATTCATGGCTGGACAGAGAAGGAAACAGATTATTATGAAATGAACACTCAGCCCAAGACACCAGTGAGCCAAGGATGGAGCTGGGTATTAGAATGGTGCTTCTCTGGCTAAGGTGCTGGGGACTGAAAGTTAGGCATAAACCCCATGAGTTTTGGGAAGAAACACCAATTTGTAAAGCACACAGATGATCTCAGATGGGTGGTTTTCCTCCACACTTGTTCACTCAGCACCCTCTTCTCCCATCCCTCCTTGGTACATTGCAACCTCTGGCACTTCTTTTCCTCGTATGGTGTTCTGGACAGAGACTAACTCTCCTCCAAGTCTTTCGAAAAGCACCCCGTTTTCCTGGGAATCTTTCTCAGGATCCCAGGATTTAAATTTCTCTGGGATCACTACTTTTACCCTGCGACAATGTTGTCCCTCACTCACTCCACTTTTTTCATTCCTAAAGCCACTGGTAGCCAGGGGAACATGCTCCTTTTTATGCCAGCTGTCCTGCTCTTATTGTTTCTTTTAAAAGATTTATTGCATCGTTGCTCTCTGCTCCTCTCACTATTTCCACTGGTGTATTTGTAGACAGAGGGAAGCATTGCAAGACCGCCTGCACCTGTTCCTCTGAGCCCTCCTTCTCCTCTGCATCTTGCCCTTCTGTGAAACCCTCCTGCAGGAATTCCATGCTAGGCTTGTGTTTCACCCTTGAGTCGTACCTTTGGAGCTCTGAGACCATGCTCTGAAGTCTTGGCGCTGCAGAAGCGAGAAGTTTCTCAGGAATGTTCTATAAGGGTTTGGGGTCTGCTTCAACTGTTACAGCCATGTATAGATGTATGAGTGTGTGTGTGTGTGTGTGTGTGTGTATATATATATATGGGAAATTTCTGGCATCCCACCACAATGGAAAGCAATCGGAGGGTAGTTTCTTGGCACTGAGGGCAGTTCATCCAGCCCCTCTGACAGTGCTGGTCCTCGGCAGGACCCTGCACTGGCTGCTTCTCCTGAGCACCCACAGGCACTTGCTTTGGGAATGCTGCATCCATCAGTTCGGTACCGAGGGGATGCTGAGCCTCCTAAGTCCTTGTGCCAGTGTCATTTGTGTAGTGGTGGCTAAGATGGAGATCATCTGGACCCTTCCTGTTCCTCCTTCAATGCGCGTTCACAGGGAGGTACATGAACAACCCCATCCGTGGTGCTCTGCTGTACAGCTGAGAGGAGGCTGTTCCTCCCACGTGTTGAGAAACTCCCTGCCATCAGAACATACTCCCCCTAAAACCTTATGGGCTGCTACCTCCCATGGTCAGCGCAGCTGGGCATGTGTCTGCCCTTGGCTCTCACCTGGCTAATCACACCATGGAGCACATGCCGTCCTTCAGTACAGTCAAGCTCAGATATCTCACCGTGAGACTCAGCAATGGCAGCTCTGAGATCCCCTGCAAGCACCAGCACCCACCCAAACTGCCGGAGGCAGCAGATAAGCACCTGCCAGCAAAGGGAGTTTGCACATATTTATGTCCCATCCTCAGGTTGTTCTTGGCTCATCTCCCCAGGCCTGGGTGGTGCCGGGAGGTCAGCAGCTCTCCTGAAGCAAGGAGTTAGTGCCGTGCTGTAATTATTTGCTCTGTGATGTATTTATAACTTCTACATCTATCTGACATTTTATGGCCAGGCATTACAAGAGAAAACTGCTTTCCATTACTCATAGCCATGAGCTCTCATTCAGGGCTATTTTTCCTTCCTGTGACATCAAGTTGGCATGGCACAGTGGGGCCCAGTGCTGGCCTCACTGGCACAACCCAGGATGCTCCAGGAGCTGGGCAAACAGATTGCCACCATGCAGTGATGGACCTCACCTTCAGTCAGACCTTGGGTGGAAGACTGTTGCTTTTCCAGGCTGAATTTTCTGGCAGTAACCCCCCATTAAGCGAGACAAAAAATCCCATTCCACAGTGGCCCACTGCTGCAGCAGTCCCATGTGAGGTCTCACAGAAGAGAGTGAAGAAAAATGAGTGTTGAGGGACAGAAGAACCTTGTTTGGCCCCTTTGTGAAAAAAAGACAGTGAGTTTTAAAATCTCCCAGGGAGGGTGAATGTGCTCAGCTCCCTGAAGCAGGAGGCACACACAGCAACCCCCTGCCTGCACCCCCCCATGTCTGGCATTGGTGTCAGCTGCCAAGTTGGCATCCCTGTTCCATGCCTCAGCTGACACAGGGACAGCAAGGACTTTGCACCATCTGGGCATGGGGAAAGTGTGACCAAGGGACAAATGTCACCTTTATGCTGATGGCACCAGAGCCAAAGCACGCAGACGGCTCCTCCGGCAGCCCTGGCGCGGCTGTGGAGGGAGGTAAGAGAACACCAACCCACTGCAGACAGCTCCTGACACTGACCCCTCCTTTCTCCTCCTGACTGAAATTTTCCAGCCTTCAGTCCCGCTGCAGCCAGGGCCAGGGGTAGATGTCTCACTCCAGTTGCATCCTGCAGAGCACTGGAACAGGAGCGCTCCTGCTCTGCTTCCAGGCAGCGTGACCCCAAGAACAGCCCCATCTGCCTCCTTCATGCAACTTCACCTTTGCATGCTCCAAGCCTCCAAAAGGTTTTACAGGGGCAGTTGCAAGCTGCATGAGGGTGTCTCAGTGGATCAGTGACTCCTCCAGCTTGGAAAAGCTGGACTCCGGTCACTCTTGGTCTGGCTGAGTGTCCAGATGGGACTGAGCATCCCCCTCTTCCCTCTTCCCTGGCCTCCCTCACCTCTGCTGCCTTCCAAACACCATTCGCATTCCTGGATGGCTCAGAGATACTGGTTACCCCTGCCTGGATTTGATCTGTGTCCACGTTTGAGATGGTATCCAGCACTTCCCTCCAGTCTGCCATTGTGGTGACACATGGTGACAGTCTCACTGCTGGAGCAGTTTGCAGCCCTGCAGGGTTGCAGCCCACTGGTGTTCCCATGGGGTCCGGGGCTGTGCACAGTCCAGGTGCTGCAAGGGGTTGTCACACAGGCAGAGGGATATCTTTGATCAGGAGGCATCCTCCCACCTTCTGGGGCCACCCTGATGTTGGGGCTCTGATATGCCCACATACATTACAAGATGACACACATGCACATTTGTATCTTCTTTTGCTCTGACAAATTGCTTTGCATTAAAGTTGCTTCTCATGGCCGCTCCTGTTCCCCCATAACCCCGAGGCTGGGGTAATCTGTACTCCTGAGTCCCAGCTAACCCAGGAAAGACAAGGAAAGACAGGTTATAAAATAAAAACGGGCTTCCCAGAGCTCAACTCGCAGAGCCTGTCACTCGCCACCAGCTGCAGACAAGCACCGTGAGAAAACTGAGCGAGCTGAGAGCCCCGTGCAGCTCCAGGCAGCCGGCAGCTGCTGTGCAGGGAGGACGGAGCAGCAGGCTGGGGATTAGGGAGCACAGGCGAGGGGGTGCCAGGGCCCCTGGTTTGGTGTGGGAGCCAAACTGGCCACCAAGCCTGCTCCCCAAAGCTCCTGGTGTGAGTGATGCTGTGCCAGAGGCTCTGCAGCTTTGGCTGCGGTGGCAGAGGTGAGGCAAGGGGGGGCTGTCGGTAAGTCTGGGGTGCCCCATCACCCTGCTGTTTCCGGCCCAGAGATGTTCCCAGCTCAGGGATGGACACCAGCTGACCCCGGGGGTATGTCCCTGCCACTGTGTCGCGGGCACTCAACACAGAGGGGAAGAGGGCTCGTGGGATTGGGGTGGTTTGCTCTCCCACACCTCACACCCACTTCCATTCCCTTATCTGAAGGGTGTGGGTTCTCCACCATCCCCATCATGGGGCCATCTCCTGTGCTCCTCGGGGGGAGGGGGGCTTTGGCTGGGTGGAAGTTTTTTCCTGCAGCTTATGGGAGCAGGGCTTGGGGCCAACAGGGAAAAGGAGGGGGAAAACTTTTCTCTTTGGAGAAGAGCTGCTGATGGGTGATTAATGGCCATGGCCAGACCACTGGGCTTGTGCCATCTGATAAGAGGCCTTCTGACAAAACAGACCTGTTGCTGGGGAATTCATCATGCCTCACTCAGCAGCAATCAGATAAGAACAGGGCTGGATCCCTCCCATTCATCCTCTTCATTCCCTCTTCTCCACCCTCTCCTTTCACCCTGTTTGCCAGAGCGTTTCATTCTCAGAAGTGAACTCAGAAGGCACAAGAGCTCTCTGCCATGAGTGGGGGGAAAGAGCCAAGGCTAACCCTATTTTAGGGTTTAGGGGCAGGGGCTTTCAGTCTTGGACTTTTTATTAGTCCCCCTGTAGGATCTCGCTCAATTTCTTCTCTCCTTTGATGAAAATCATCCAGTTTTAAACCAAGGGGTCACACTTATAGGAAAAAAGCATCTCTGGAGGTGGCAATGTCCAACTACACACTTTTCATGGGTGGTTTTGAGTCAAACTCTGCCCATCTCGTAGGCTCTCACCCAAAAATTAGACTTGCCATGTTTTAGTTAGGGACTACTTTTTCAGCTGCTAGAGGAAGGAGGCAGTTTTGGGGAGACCCCACTGGCACAAGGCTGCAGGCTGTGTGTGCATGTGTGTCTGTGCAAGCCAGACCTCCCTGCGGGGGATGGAAGTGATCCCAGACCAACAGCGCTGGAAAACCCTATTCCACTCAGAGGGTCTTGGGAAGGGAGCCTGGGAGGCTTTCAGGTTATCCCGCGGGGAGCAGGGAGGGGCCGCCTGGGCTGCTGAGCTGGTGCTGCTCTGGGCTGTGAGCACGGGCAGCTCTGATGGCACTTGATGCTTCACTGTCCTTTCAGCCTCTTCCCTCTCCCAGCACAGAGCAGGCTCCCCCGCCCCTCACCCAGACATCACTGCCCAGGCTGCCCAGAAGACCCCGATTTCCAGCAAACCTAATCCTGTAGACACACACTAACAAATACGCATCTTGTCATGGAAGTGGGATTTATCATGCCACAAGGGCACTTAATGCAGTCAGGGATCTCCAGCAACCCTGGGGTCACATTTTGCTCTCCTGCAAAGGATGGGGAACGGGGGTGGAACCCAGCCAGGGCAGGCACCATGCAGGGTGTGCCACCACGGGCCACGCATGAGCCCCACGCTGAGGCGCTTCCCACACCTCTTCTTCAAAAAGGCTTTTGCAAGCAATGTCCCGGAGCGGATTGAATTAGAGCCTAATAAAGCAGTGGTAATTTGCAAACTGGAAATGCTCCAGAGAGCCCAGGACTAATTATTAAAGTCTTCCTCCTCCCCTGCCTTCCCCTGGAGCTATCTGGTTGAAGGTAGCCAAGCTGTAGCCCGGCTGTCCTGGCTTTCCTTCCACACCCGGCTCCTGTGCTTGCTGTCATTCTCACCGTTGAAGTTTTCTCCCATCCTGGATGGAGTCAGATTAAAGATAGGACCAAAGACTGACCAAAATAAAAGTCTAGCATCAAAGAACTAGTTTTGGTTTAAATTTTTTTTGCTATTAAAAATGTAGTTGTTACAGAAAGCATTTGTTTTTAAGGCAAGGATTTCAAGCACAAAAAGTTTTTGATTTTCATCACACCAGAATTTGAATAAAACCAGATTTTTTTTAAAGATAGCATTTTGAGGGCTTTTTCCTTTTGAATTTAAATTAGAAACTGGAGTTGGAAATACTTTAAAAACCAAAAATTCTGGCTAAAATGCTGATTTTTTTCATCAGTTCAGCTAAAGTCCCTCATTTTCCAAAGCAGCAAGAGCTCCCAGGATTTGGCAGTGTTGGGTTCTTGTCAAAGCATCCTGCTCTTCCCTTGTCATGGTGGGAGAGTGATGGTGACCCCCAGACCTCTCACAGGGCCAGTGGTTACAGGAGGCTCACAGTGTCACAGTGCAGACACTGGGAAAACCTGTGGGGCTGGAGGATGATGACAGTCCCTTTCTTTTGGTGGGGGGACAAGACCTGCCCCTTGGAGACAGCAACCCAGCAGGGGAGTTCAGGGCAGGATGACACCTCTGTCCCGTGTGCAGGATCCCCATACCCTACCGAGCACCCATGGGTGCCTCACCAGGCTCCTGGTTTTTCCAAGCTCACGGTCGTCAAGGGGCTGTGGGACCTGCTGTCTTGCTTTCCACCCCTTGTACTCCATATGCTGCACATGGCAGTGCAGGATCTGCTGTCGGAGGGTTTGGGCCCACTGCCGGGGCTCAAAGTGTGACAGCCCCTTGGCCAGGTTTCCTGAGCTGCCTTATGGCAGCAGGTGCCCTGAATTTGAGCCGTGGGCTGCCTTGGGTGTTGAGAGGTCAGGGTGGCTCTGCCATCCCAGCAATGTGCCCGGTAAGCAGGGATCAGCAGTGAGGAGAAACGTTATCCCGACGAGCCCCTCGAGTGCTCAGCAGCTAAGGTCAGAGCAGAGGGGAAGCTATTGGACCCCTCGGCCTGCTGGCAATCCCCTGACGGTATTTTTGTTGCCCTGCTTGCCAGACCTGCTGCCTCCCAGCTGGCTGGAAGGGAGGGAGCTGTGGGGATGTGCTCCGTGCTGCTGTAGTTGTGCTTTCAGCAGCAGGGTCAGTCTGCACAGTGGCACCTCTGGCAGCAATGGGGGACCCCTGGCCCCATACACAGAGGAGTGTCCAGGAGCATCCTGGCAATCACCCTAGCACTGGATGATGCAGACAGCTGTAGGACTCCTCACACACTGCACCAGTGCTGTGCAAAAGCCAGCCAGGGGACACTGGAGAGCAGCAGGACTGGGGCAGCCAGCAGCTCCATCAAATATCTGTGCTGTAGCTCAGCCTTTGCATGCACAGCACACCATTTCTTAGTTCACTGGTAGGGGATGGGTGTTACTGCTAAGAAAGCACTCATATGTCCCCTGAGAAGGAATTTTGGAAAGCAGTTAATTCATCTTTAGAGCTCTCAACAACCTCTAGCACCCTGAAACTCCTGAATTATGAGTCAGAAAAACTACCCATCATCTGCATTCTTCTTGCCCCTAATTTCTGAGCATTCAGCTGACACTGCAGGCTGCTTTCAGCAGGCACAAGGACACAGCCAGTGCCTTTCCTATGGGATGGCTCTGCCCAGCTGGGCCAGGCAGAGCTGGTCACCGATGGTGCATTGGTCATCCTGGGTGCTCCTGGGCACCTCCATGAACACAGGAGAGGTTTAAGCAAGGTAATTCACTCTTCCCACCTTTGCATCGTATGAGAGTCAACTGTTGCCTAGCAAATACACCCGGGACATAAACACGGTCATTAGCACTTATGTACATGTATGATCCATGCTCCAGTGACTCACTGGGGACGGGCAGAGCAACAAGGGCAGCCCAGCCTGCCTGTAAAAAGGATCTGGACCAGCACTGCAGAGATGATGAGCTCCCATAGCACAGGGCTCGTTAAACCTCACGCTCCATGTTTCTTCCTCCTGCCAGTGCAATCAGACCTCTGTGGAGCGTCAGTAAGGCCAAGGCTCATTTGGAACTGAGCTTGTAAACCTTGGAAAGATTTGGGTGATCCTTTGTGAATATTTGACTGATGCATTTGGAAAGTGTAACAAAACCCAAACCAGAGAAGGGCTGCAGGAGCTGTTTGCTTTTCTTGCTCGGTTCTGGCAAGGAGAAGATGATGACCCTGAGTTCCAAGCACAGTTCCTCCTCATGTGAGTTGTCCCAAGTCAAGGGCTTTCAAGCAAGGACTTTAGGTCTAAACCTAATGCTGACAGCACATATTTTCTCCACTTGAGAGGCCATGTGGGGATACTTGCAGTCAAGTAGGGCAGAAGCAGGCACAATCTTGCAATCAGGGTCTGCCTCTGCTCCCAGGGTGGACACAGCCTGGCTCAGTAGTAGGTGACACATCAGATGTTGCCCTTGCAGTGAGAAAGGACGTGAGCCATCACAGTTGTGGCCAGGCAGTGAAAAAGGTGCCAGTAAGATGCTGGAGCCCGAGATTTTCTCCCTGTGCTGGAGCTCATCTACAGTCAAGGGCCAGAGAGGCTACACTGCTGTCCTCAATTTGCAGAGATAAGCCCCAGCCATGCTGTCCAGTCAGTGCCTGGGTCAGGGCTTTCCCAGAGCCTGGGAGTGTTTGCATCCAGTGTTTGGCTTGGCCCATGGTTTCTAACAACCCCTGGCCTCATTCTGTACCCGCTAATATCATTGTCTGTCTGGCAGCAGCAGATTCCCAGTCTGCACGGATGCAACCCAGGAAAGACTCCAAGCTAATTTTATTAGAGCTTTGGTTTGTTTGGGTTGGGACAACAGATTTAGAAGGGGGTGAAAGCCTGAGATCAGCTTCTGCCTGTCCCTCTGAATTTGTGTAGCTCTGACCAGATAAGTCAGCATTGCTCTCCAAGTTTCTGAAACAGCAAAAGGTGCACAATGTGCTAACTGGAGTCATTAAGAAATCAATAGTAAGGCAGTATCAGGGATATTCCAGCCCTCCACTGGCTGCAGAGCATCCAGGTAATTTTTTTGGTAAAAAGGGAGCAAGTCTACCTCTCTTCTCACTCCTTAAAGCTATCATTGACAATGGACCCATCTAAACATTTGAGAAAATATATCAAGAGCTGTGGAATCAGGTCTCAGGTGAATCTGAGCATGGCTGTTGGCCAAGCAACAATATCCTGGGCACCATGGAGCCTGGGGAGCTGGCTCTGCTCCTGAGCACCACTCTTACTTTAAGAGGCCCAGATGGGAGATGTTTTGGGGGTCTGCAGGCAGAAGGTCAGCACTGGACCCATCAAGGAGCACTGCAGCCAGCTGTGCTGGCAGGGGCTAAGGGCATGTCGATGCAGCCATCCTACCCTGCTTATGCCACTACAAGTACCTCAGCCAACCTAATGGGAGCTGTGGCTTCCTGTGGAAGAGGTTCTCACCAGGCACGCTCCCCAAGAGTCACTGGTGCTAACCTGGGCCAGGAGCTATGGCACAGATGGACTTGGGACTGACAGCACGCCTCCAGGACATGCTGCAGCTCAGGGACAGTTGTCCTTGTTCTATCTGGTTTGGGACATCGACAGGAGTAGGAGAGCGGGGCAACGCTGCAGAAAAGGAGACGGTAGAGAAGCTAAGGAGCTTTATTTTAATTGATCCAGGTTCACTGAGCCTGCCAAGTTAATGAGTCACCAGCAAGAAGCTTTAATGAGAGCCCATGGCAGGCTTAGGAGAAGGAGATGAAAATGAGGGCAGAAATAGGTGCCTGTCTGTAGAGCCTGGTCGGCTGGGGCCAGCACGGCAAGGAAGAAGCTGGGGAGGGCTGGCAGCAGGCACAGAGGCACCAGCCAACCATTGAACACACTGCTTCAGTGCTTTGCATTGCTGCCCTCCTGCCAAGCCCCAGGCCGGCTCTCCTGCTCCCTGTGTCGGCAATTAATCCCCTGGCAGGGGGCTGGGGGGAAAAAGGGGACAGGCTGTTCCCCACCCTCTATTCAGCTAGGTCTTGCTTTTGTGTGAGCTTAGAGCTGCCGGGCGTGGGGGCTCCCACAGCGAGGAAGCCAACCCCTCCACACAGAGCTGAGAGCCATGCTGAGGTTCCAGCACCAAGCTCCTCCAGGTGATGCCGTGCTGATGGCCACTGCAACACCCAAAAGGGCTGTGGTGGGCAAGAAGGATGCTAGAGAAAAGGAAGGGGGCTGGCTGCTCCCCCAGCAGCTGGAATGTGGGTTCAGGAGCATCCCCCCCCAGCACCCAGTCTGCCTCCTCTCATAGCTACAGGCAGGGATGTCCAGTGCTGGAGCCAGGGCTGAGCCCACACCAGGCAGGCTGACCATGGCCAGGGCTCTGGCCGGCTGCAGGCACCACGCAGCCTGAAAGGGGCCATTGTCTGCCCAGGGCTTTGAAGACACAGAGTTTTGTACAAGTGCCAGGTGGTGAGAGCACGGCATGGGGGCAGCTCCTGGCTCCCCGAGTGGCTGCTCCTGTTCTCAGCAGCCCACACCCTTCATCTAGAAAAAAAAAAACCAACAACATAAAAGTGCAGGGAAACAACTGTTTCTAAAGGAAAACCAGGTCAGCAGCCCTTCCTTCACCACCCGCGGTGGCTGTGGCAGGCGCTGGGGGCTCAGATGTTCTTTGTCACCCGCAGGGCTGGGGGCTGGCAGGGGACCCACGCTGAGGGGAGCGGAGTGGGAGTGCACCGGCGTCCCAGGGCGGCCAGCCCAGCTCCTGTTCCGGGGCCAGGGCCGGGGCTGGGGCTGGGGCAGGGCAGCTGCTGTGAGTTCACTGGAGCAGCACTTTCCCACAGTCTGGAGAAGTGACACATGGCTCTCACACATTCCTGCGCCGGCAGGCTCGGCCGCGCTTGGCCGGCAGTCAAGGCGGGAGGGAGGGAAGGGAGGCTGGGAGGCTTGAGGGAGGCTGCGGCTGCTGTAGCTGCTGATTAGCAGGTTCCGACGTTGGCACCAGCCCTGCCCGCAGAGGGAGAAGGCAGCGGAGGGGGCAGAGCCAGCCTGGGAGCTTTGTGCAGGACACACAACACTCTGGGAGAGGCTCTGATCCAAGCCGTCCCCGGGGGTTTGGCTCCCCTTTGTCTGCCTGGCTTTGCCCAGCCTGCGGCGAGTGCCCAGCAGCCCACGCTCCCTGCCCGCGGCACCGGCATCTGCCCACACTGCCCCAGCACCCCTCGTGTCCCTCGGCGTTCCCCCGAGCGCAGGTGGGGTGTGCATGGGGCCAGTGTTGGTGCTTGGGGGAAGCACTGGAGCCTGGAGAGCAGCACAGTTGCTCCTGCCGAACAGCAGCCTCACTTCCCAGGCAAGCTGGCCAGCTTGCCCAGGGAGCCAGGCAGGGAGTATGGAGGATTGGCAGGGTCCCAGTGCACCAGTGGGTGCTGGGGCAGCCTGACAGAGCACCCAGAGAGGTGTCAAATGAGATCCTGGTGCAGGAAAGGAAGGGTCTTCCCACATGCTCCCTGGGATGGCAGTGAAGGAGCTACTGCGCAGGGTCTGGGCCCTCTTTGCAGGCAATGTTTTCCCTCACATAAGCTTTTATTCACATGCATTGGGTATTTTTTCTGAATTTGTGCTGACTCCACAACCTCATTCCACACATGGGGGAAGGCTGGGGGTCTGAGCTTCCAAGCCCATGGAAACACTTTGCAGGTTCCCAGGAGGCCCAGGCAAGTACCTCCCAGGGCTTCAGCAGTCCAGTTGCTCCCAGCCCTGCCTTGCAGCCAGGAGACTGTACAGCCCCTGCCCTAGCTCAGGGAAAGGCCTGTGTGTCAGGAAGTGAGAGGAGTACCCGAGTGTACCCAGCCCCTGCCAGGTGAAGGATCCAGCTGCGTGCCGGGGCTGGTGATTCACAGTGTGCTGAGACCGGCATTGGCCCCGACTGCTGGAGCAGTCCCGGTGGTTCCCAGCCTGCCCCCGCTGGGGCCTCCATCCCGCAGAGCTGGCAGAGGGCCTGGGGCAGTGGCTGTGGGGCTGGGCTGGGGGGGCTGCTCCTCACCTCCCTGCTGAGGTGAACCCTCCCTTGTGATAACATCAGTTTCCCAACCCTGTAGAGGCTGCAATGCTCATTCCCATGGAGCACCTGTGACTTCAGTCCCTTTTCTTTGGGAGCCCAAAGCAAGGACAGGCACATCCTGGTTCCTGCTGCATTCCACCACTGCCCAGCTTGGTGGGAGGAGGGAAGAGGCTGAGGATGACCTTGCCTTTGCCTGCCACCCCCTTCCTCTGTCCTGAGGGAGACTCCCAGGCTGAGGTTTAAGAAGAAATGCAGTGTTCCACATCCCAAGGTACTCTGCTTGGCAGCAAGGACAAGGACTTGGGTGAGCTGGTAGTGACACCACGCTGCCCAGATGTCTCTGCCCTACTGTCATGTCTCAAAGCCCTGCCAGGCTCCCGCTGACATGGCACACTGAGCTCCCAAAAATTCCTTGGGCTCATCCAGCTCTTACCCAGGTCCCCACAAGTTTACACAGCTGAGCCCTGAGCCTGCCCCCAGGGTAAGGCAGCTAGTGGCCATGGCCTTAACTGGGGCGATGGCAGCTCCAGCTCTGCCCCACTCTGCCTGTGGGAAAGTCATCTCTTGCCTGTTTCCACTCCTGTTTTGTGTATTCAGGCCATGGGTTCTTCTCTCCAGAGCCTGGAGCAGCTCCAGCCTTAGGTGGGGTCTCGGTACTGTCATGCAAAAGCTGTGGCAATCTGAGTGCTACACCACCACAAGCAATTGCATTTACAAGTTTCCCAGTCCTCCCAAAAGTCAAAGCAGCTGGTTTCATGCCTTCCTCCCTGCCTCTCGCCTTCGCCTTTCCTTGCTCGTTTTGATTCCAGACTAACCATGACCTCAAAGGCTAGAAAGGGCTTTTCACCAAACAGCTGGAGGCAAATCTGGGATGGCCTGGGGATTCCAGACAATGCAAACATTCTCTTTTATCTCACCTATGTATTTTTGCTCCTCCCAATTAGCTGCCTGCTCTGTCTGATCCCTATTTCCCTGCGGTTCCTTCCAGCAGCCCTGCCTTAGAAACATTTTGGCAGAGAAGCACATCCCTGGCCCTGCAGCTCTTCTGACAGCTCCCTGGTGGGTGTGGGTACTGGCCCTGCACTCCAACACCAGCAAGGCTCAGGAGGCACTGGTGCTGCAGCTCATGGCAGCCTGAGCTTTTGGGCATCTCTTCTGCAGCATTCCCTGCAGGAGTTTCTTCCCGTCCTCATTACGGGTGACAGGAACCAAACACGTGACTGGAGGCTGCTGAGACATCCTCCAGGGAAGAAGCATTTGCTTTCAGAGCTTTGTCTCCTTTTTGTGCTCATCTTCACGCAAGAAAAGCTGAGGGGAACAGAAGCTGAGCAAGACCGTGTGTCACAGTTGGCTGTAAGGACCAAGACTCTAGCACTGATATTTGGAGTGGACAGGTTCCTCCAAGCCTTGGGGATAGAGCCTGACTTTGCATTTTTCTGCACTGGGAGGAGGGAAGAGCATCCACCTCTTCTTTCAAAAGGATACATACAAAAACAATTAAAAATGTAGGCTTCAATGGCACCACTAAATGGGTCTCAGAAAGGGTTTATTTGCTTGAAAGGGTTTATTTGCTTGCCATGTGTGATCCCCAGGTCAGGGAAACCATAGCAAAGAAGACCACAATTTTCAAAATTCTCAAAATATTCTCAAAATTGTGAAGGAAGCAGAACAGCCTAAGACCCTTTAAAGTATTTGCTTTTACTGGAAACCAGATAGCTGGATCACTGCTATACAAGTGCTGCTGATATGTCCTCTCCCTGCACTTGGCTGTTACCTGGCCATTTCAAATATTATTTTTTGAAAACCACTTCCATAAATCAACAAACACAGCCCAGCACCAGCAGAACAGCCCACGCAGCTGGAGAGCTGGTGGCCACCGCCAGTCACTGAAGTAGAACAAACCAGCAAGAATGCAAAAAAATGTGATTAATGAAAGACAGACCACAAAGCCTATAAAAACATATTTTTTGCTTTTATTAGACCGAAGCAACTGTATAAAAAGGGCATGTGAGCCCAAGATGCCCAGACAGAGGACAGCAAGGATTGCCACTACCTTGTAAACTTGAGGTGTGCGGATCCTCTGCCTGCCTCTCATGCTCCCTGCCGCACCATGCACAGGGGGGAGAGGAGGCTCCACCACAGCATGCCTGGCAAGCAGGGACATGCATCCCTGCTGGAGCCAGCTGGGATGGGGAGTGGGTATGGAGGGGAGAGGCACAGCAGGGTGGTGGCACTCGTGAAAGGATGGGTGTTGCTGAGTGTCCAGCACTGATGTGTTGGCATCACACAGCTGAGGGGAGGATGCAGCAGCATTTCATCACTTGTCTCACGCTCACTGGGGCCTCCCACCTGGGGAAATGCTATTTTTGCCTTCCCAGACACTTCTTTTCATGTTAAAAATAAAATGTGGAAGGGAAATATTTGTTGTCACCCCTCATTCAGCTTGGTGGAAACAGTAACAACAGTGGGAGCTCAAGGAGGAGAGCAGCACGGCACCCTCCCTTCCCAAGGAAAATAAAAGCTACTCTACATCCCTGCCACTGGCACAGCCTGGGCACAGATATTAAAAAAAAAAAAAAAAAAGAAGGAAAAAGAAAGCCCCTTTTTCTGCTCTTCGAGGCAAAATCTCCTCGGCGAGTGCTGGCAAAGAAAGGCATCTTGTTCAGGGGCTCTGAAAGGCAAGATGAAAGGGGAAACCTACATTTTTCAGCCCAGCCTGTTTCTGACATGGGAAAATAGCGCAGACAAGAATAGATAGCTTGTTGGCTCATTTTTTCCTTGACAGATTATCTGTGTGAATGCACCGTATTAAGCCAGGAGTAAGACGCCAGGACCCCTCCACTGTGGCTCTCCCCCTTCCCCAGCTACCTTGAGAGCAGCGAGGAGTGAGGAGCTGTGATTTGTGAGTGTGCAGGGCTCTGGAGGAGCACAGGGCAGCCATCCATCACCGGCCACCTATTTTGCCACCCCTCGTGTGCTCAGCAGCCTTCTGCCCCCACATTCAGGCTCCTTCATGCCCTAAAAATACAACTGTAACCTTGTCAAAAGCTAAGCTCGGGTTAGGAGGAGCTGTGCTGAGATTAATTTGGTGATGCACAGAGCAGGACATGCTGCCATGATGGGACAGGAAGGGGTGACCGTGGCCATCGACAGCCCGTGAGGGCCTGGGCTGGTGCCAGCACTGCTCTGGGGTGGCACTTGACTCCTCGAGGGAGCCCGTTTTGGCTCCAAATGCTGCTGCTGCCGTGGCAGCTCCCTCCCACGGTGGCTTTCGCTGCACTCTCAGTAGCTCAGAGCCATTGTTCCCGCCCCAGCACATGGGTCATTAGCTGTGGCTGGCTGTGTGACCCACCAGCACTGTGACCCATGACTGACGGTGGCTCTCCGCTGCCAGCTGCGGATTGCCAGGCACCACGTCATTAAAATAAATGTGCAGGTGCCACACTTAGAGCTTGAGGGAGGCTCACGCCAGCTGTCTCCCGGCTGAATCAGGCTTGCACACTGCAAAGAAAGCAAAAATGGCTCAAGTGAGGGCTCTGTGGATGCCTGGGGGGAGGCTGGCGCGGCCTCTATGGGCAGCAGGAGCATGGCACCATCAGTCCTGCTGCTCCCATCAGTGGGGTTGTGCTCTTTGCTTCTCTTTAGAAATGAATCCCTGTCAGAGGGCAGAATATATGGCTGCTTTGCCCAGCCCCAGGCATGTGTACCAAAAAGCCTCACTTAGGTCCGAAACAACACAACAGCTAAAAGAATGCAACTAAAAGTCCTGTGCATTTTGGATCATCTTTGTCATCTTCTGAGCCATTTGTGTCCTATTTCCAGGTTTTACCCCACAGGCGGAAGAAAGAACTAGCCAAGTTATTAGACAATGATTTTCCTTTCCTCACAGGGCTCCAGTAGGGTATGCAAGCCACCATGCCCCACAGGCAGCAAGAACGTGGTCACCAGCAGCACCAAAATGAAGCCACTGAGGCATGACAGGATGATCAGGGAACGTGCCTGGCCAGACCATGGCTCACTGGGAAGATCTCCCCTCCTCCAGCACCTGGGATGTTCACTGAGCTGAGCAAAACCTGTCCTGCATCCCCCTGCATTCCCCTGCATCCTGCCAGCCCTGCAGCCGTGTGCATGCGTGTGCAGGTGCGTCTGCCTGGGCGTGCAGCAAGGTGCTGGCTCCTGCCCGGGCAGTGCCTCTGTGTGTGTGTGTGTGTGTGTGTGTGTGTGTGTGCACAGGGAGGCCTGTTTGCATATGAAAGTGGCCGTGTGCTCCGGAGGGCTGTATCATTTATTGTATGATCTTATCTGGCGCGTGCCTCAGCCGCCCTTTCCCACACTCTGCATGCTCTGCTGCCAAGGCCCCGGGCTTAGCCTGTCAGCATTACCCGGGCTCAGCAGGCAGGCAGTAATTCCCTGAATAAAGAAAACATTTTAAGGTTTGACAAGTCCAGCATTTGCATGTCTGTTTTCAGAGAAATAACCATCTCAGGGGATTAAGCCCTTTTTTTTCCCATCCAGCCCAAAGTATGAAAACATTCTTGACATAGTTGCCTGAAAAAAGGATTTCTATAGAGTAAAATACCTTGTGTCCTGCGTGAGTCCAATGATTTGCTTTGGGCGGAAGGGAAAAAAAAAACAGAAAAGGAAAAAAGAAAGAAAAGAGGCGCTCCAGTCCAATAGGTTGTTGGTTTTAAAGTGGGTGAAACGCGCCAGCAAGCACCACGGATCCCAGGCGCCGCACACCCCAGGAAGGATTTGCATCCCTCCCTCACTGCCCACCTCTTTGTGCCGCACCGGCAGTGCCTGTCCACTGGGCTCCCCGTGGGGTTCAGGCCGTGCTGGCGCTCAGCATCAGCATTGCTGCTGAGCTGAATGAATCCCCCCCCCCCTCAGCAGACCCACAGGGGCAGGCAGCTGCCTGGGGAGGAGGGCCAGGAGCTCTGGGGGGCTCAGCTTGCTTGTGGCATGTCCCAACACAGGGACTTTGTCCGCCCTTGCCGTGCATGTCCTGGAGAATCGCTTGCCTGCTGCACAGCCAAGACAGGTGATGTGCTGCCACAGGAAAGCACTGGTCCCTGAAGGGTTGGGAGCAGGTTATGGCAGAGGAGTGTATCCAGGTTTAGGGTGCTAAATGCCAATTTTATTTACTTGGAATAAATTGGATTTACAAAGGGCTTGTCACCCTCTGACTCCAAGGAGGAGCTCTCACTTTGCCAAATTCAGCCTCCCCAGGATTTAGCCCTCTGGTGCACTACTGGGGGTACTGGGAGAGACCAGTCTTTGCCCTGGTACTGTCTGGCAGCTCCTGTGCTGGCAGCTGCCTTTGGAGCCCTCGAGCAAGAAGGTGCACGTGGGAATTACACACACATGCCAGCCTCGGGCCGGGCTGGTGATGAGCATCGTTCACTCCTCTGGGCTCTCGACCACGGTGCTGCTCTGCACACCCGGGATGCTCCCAGCTGTGCTGGCCGCCGGCTCCCATCCCTCCAGGGCTGGTGGTGGAGCCTGGCGCGGCTGTTTGCAATTTGTCAGGGTGCTTTGCCTTCCTCCTCCCACCTCCCCCCGCGAGCACACTGGCTTTCTTCACAGCTAAATGAGGCTTTAAACCAGGGGATAATACAGCTTTAACACGGAGAGGCTTAAAAAGCAAAAGTGAATCATTTCTCAGTTCTCCTTCCCATAATCTCTCCTGGTAACATTAATTATGAGTTTGCGCAGAGTGCCCCAAGGCAAGCGCTGCTTTCCCAGGACAATTAAAGTTACTTAATTATTAAAAACCGTGTGTGCTGTTCCTGTGCGCTCCCCAAAGCACCGTGAGGCA
Organism: Lycocorax pyrrhopterus obiensis; assembly: GCA_014706295.1. NCBI lineage: Eukaryota > Metazoa > Chordata > Aves > Passeriformes > Paradisaeidae > Lycocorax > Lycocorax pyrrhopterus. Next base: position 14,016,149 of record JACSVZ010000016.1, on the reverse strand, counting down.
GGCGGCCTGCCTCAGCTCACACACTTTCTCAGAGCAGCGATTGAAGCGTCTGTGGGAAAGTCTGCTCCTTTGTAATTCCTCCGGCATAATCTCCGCAAATCCCACCCCAGGCCCGCGCCCCAGAGGGCGAGCGATGCCGGCGGCCAGCCCCTGCCCCCGGCCCTCGCGTGCAGGATGGCAGCACTGGGGCAGGTGGCAAGGTGCCGGGCACGGGCGCTGGCCAGGCTGCTCGCTACGGGCGGAAGGGACCTTGGGGGGACGGGATTTTGGTGTGGAGCTGTGGAGGATGCTGAACTCTCTTGCCACTGCTCCAGGCTCACAGCAGGGCTGGCCAGCCAGATAGGCAGCAAATGGCTTTGCACAAAAAAACCCCCCACTTGCCAAAGGCCAGGTGTTGCCCTGACAGATGAGTCCTGCTGCCCGGGTGCCTCCTTCTTGCAGGAGCACCAGGCTGTGCACCCAGCAGCTGCCTCCCAGATAGCCGTAACACTTCCCTATCTCTGGAAATGTTGAAGGTCAGGCTGGATGGGGCTTTGAGCAACCTGATCTAGTGGGTAGCATCCCTGCCTGTGGCAGGGGAGTTGGAACTGGATGATCTTCAAGGTTCCTTCCAACCCAAACCATTGATTGTATGATCCTATGACATCACCCCAGTGTGCAATGCAGAGACAGGTTCAGCTTCTTTTTCTTCCTGACTCAAGATATTTGTCAATGTGACAGAGGGAATCTTGGTCAATCCTTGCTCATAAAAGTCAGGGAGGGGTGAAGGTGCTGCACAGTGGAGAGCAGTGGCAGGCAGGGCAGCATTTCTGGCTGGCAGCTCAAAGCTAATGTGGTCCATGGAAAACAAAGCACCAGGGCACAGCTTCCTGCTTGACCCTTTGCATCTCAGAAAGGGCCTCTGTGTGCTCAGCTCAGCCTTATGGTCTGGTATCCTGGTTCCTTCACCCTTTTCCCAGGCCAAGAATTGCCAGCTCGCAGTGCAGCAGGAGCCCCGGGCCCTGCTGTGAAGGTGGCAGGTACTGGGGGGAACAGAAGAGCTCAGGTGTGGGTAAGCTCTGTCTCACCCATAGTTGAAGTGTCAGACTGACTCAGCATCAGTGGGTGCAGCTTTCCCCACTTAGTGCTTTTGGCTGCCACCACAGCCTGTGGCCGAGGGTTTCACAGCTGGGCAATGCCTGATGAAGGCAAAGGCTTCCTCCTCCTTGTTTTGGACATATTCTCAACGTGATTTCACTGTTCCAGTTTGATGCCAGCTCTCCCTCCACCTCCTACTCTGACTCCCGGGACCTTTATGACCTTCCTTCAGCTTTTCCAAGCTTACGTGACCTTGACATCTGATCCTTCCCGATCTTTCCTCACCATGCCTCCAAAAGCCCAAGCATCCTTAAGGTCTTTCTTCATATTTCTTTATTCCCTTTACATCCTTTTTGAGAAAAAAAATGCTGCACATACTGCTCCAAAAGAGGATGTATTTAGTTGTCCTCTCTTCTTTCCCTAATCATATATCGTGCTTGCTGTCCTGACTCCCAGCATCACTGAAGAGGGGGTCAGCATTTTGCATGGCTATTGAGGGCTGCTTGTCTGTGGGTTGTTGCTTTGCCTTTATCAATACTGAATTTCATCTGCCATTTTACCAAGAAGTTTAATACTGTGCGCTCCCACTCAGCAGCCAGCTTTACTTTTGCTATCTGTAAGTCTTTTAATCAGTTGTTTTCCTGTGCAAGGCAACTGTCCCTTCAGTCCATTGGGCATTCAGGGGCTTTTGGGGAGGTGCCAAGGCAAAAAAACCATTTTGGAAGTGTCACTGCTCCATGACCGGCACATTGCTCTGCTCCCCACGCTTGGTGACCTGGTTGATTTGTGAGGCATGGCTTCCTCCTGCAAGGTGGTGTTGAGTCCCTCCTAAGTGCTGCATTGCCCCAGATCTGTTATAGATGAGTTCTCCCAAACTGAGATCCCCTGAGCCCCTCTGGCTGCAGCTCATGTTTCCTTCCCCATCCTCTGCCCTAGGCTGGCAGGTGCAGCTGGGTACCACCAAGCCCAGTTGGGCTGGCATTGCCTCGTCCCACATGTGTGCCACCTGTAGCCCCTTGTTTTGTTGGAAGGTGTCTCCAGCAGGCCCCTCTGTGGGACAGACCCCTGGCACAGCCCTGCAGGACGGGTGACACAGGCACTGCCTGAGCACCTTCAAGCCACCACTCAGCTTTCCTGCTGAGGCTTTGCCTTCCCTCAGTGTTCTGTCCATGCCTCCATCATCCACAACCTGTACCAGCTTGTTGGCTGGTTTCCTGCCCCTGGCATTAATGCAAATATGTTTATTTTCAGGTTTTAATACCCTAAGCAAGTTCTTCCCCAGACTTTTAAATTCCTTTTATTGTGACTTTACTTTTAACTTGCCAAGGTTTCACGTTCACTTTTAAAGGCTGTCTCCACCACTAACTGGCTTGCTTCTCTCCACAATCACTGGGCTGCTTATAGGCCCTTCCTGAGTGACCAAGTGTGCTGGAGGCTGCCCAAGCCCCAAGTGCTGCTCAGTGGCACTGGCAGAACAGGGCAGCTGTCCCCGGGGCGGCCTCCTCCCCCGCAAACACCCGGCCACCCTCTGACTTTTGCCCTTCGTACAGCAGAGGCTCTTTCACCCCCGCCGCATGCCCAGGCACTTCTTTCCTTCCCTTTGACAAAGCCAAACGCGAAACAAAGATTTTCCCCAGCGCTGCCGGCAGCCGGTTTGACTCCTTGAAGTAATCGCTGTAATTGACCCTTGCAGGCGCTGGGCGCCGAGGGAGCGGGGCCGCTCATCAGGCTGACGGGGTGTGAAAACCAGCAACTCTCTGGCTGGGCTGGCTCCTGCCCCGCCAGCCTCTGTCGGGCTGCCAGAGAGCCCCACGTCTGCCCTCTTCCCACGGACCCCACTCCCGGTTCGGCGGGGGCTGGATGGGTTCCCAGGCTGCAGTAGGGAGAAAGTGAGCAGTATCCCTGTTCCCACTGGGCATCCCTATGACACGTAGGGAGCGGGGCTGAACCACCTTCAAAAACAGCCTGCTTTCACCCAAAATCTGCCAAGTTTGGGTCAGCAACTCTGGAGCCCCAGCACGTGGGGACAGGCCCAGCTCAGTGCTGAGGCTCTGCACTACCAGCAGCATCACAGTGTGGGGTGGCATCTCTGTGCACCATCCCTTCAGGACACCCACACCTGAGCCCAGGGTCACTGCCATTCACTGTCCTGCATCTGGAGCCTGTAAGCAGCTTTTCCTTAGGCAAAGGACATCTTCAAGGCATAGAGCTGATGTCAGAGGTGACAAGTGCGACACATACCCAGTGATAAACCCCATGGGGCTGGCTGCTCCTCCCCTCTGCCTCCAGTGTCTCCTCCTCCTCCTCCAGCTCATGGCAAGGAGCAGGCTTGTGCTCCTCTGTGAGCAGTGGTGAATGAGGCCATGGAGACAGTGTGAGGGATGCCTGTTCCTGCCAGTCCACCCTGGCTCGTCCCTCTCACGTGTGGCTCATGTTTCAACGAGCAATGAGGTTATTTTCTGACTGTGACTGCTCTGGCTCGGAGTTGCTCTGGACCCCCTTGGTCCCAGTGACCATTTCAGTCCCGTTTGTCTTGCCAGCAGTTTTGCCATTCTCTTCTAATGTTTTCTTCCTCTGACTCAGCCATGCACGTGTAGCAAGCGTGTTTTCCAGCCACCCACCAATGCCAGGGGACTGGGCAGGAGCTCCTGGCCCCACACCGGCCTCCACATCTCACTTTCCTGTCTGGGGAAACACATTTTGCAAGCAAATGCTCCCTTTTTGTGTCCAAGTCACTGGTGAAAGGAGAGCATAGCCACCAGTATCCTCTTCCAACCCTCCAAGCACAACTGGCTGCCATCCTTGCTCCTGTCCCTTCCTGTGCTGCAGCTCCTTGGTGAATCCTCACCCCTCCTTTTCAAGGAGCATCTTCCCACAGCACACCAGTGCCGCCATGTATCACAGCAGGCAGCAATCAGATAGCATTGCCAGGTCTAAAAATGGTGTCTTAAAAAACCAGATCTGGATTAACAAGACAGAACCCTCCAATCCCTGTCCGCCCTTCAAGCTTATTTTCCATTTACATCTCCTTTCACTACCTTTCTTTCAACAGGCATTGAACATGTTGCATGTGAGAGAGAGTAATTTAAAGGATTGGCACACTGTGGGATGGGATTTGATGGGATTATGGCTTCCTCCCTCCCTGTTTCTCCTAGAGACACAATATTTGGGATCTCTGGCTGTGGTGTGACCGTGGGAAGGCTGTGGGAGGACGACACAAGGTGGGACCTGCCTCTTCTGACCCGTGAGTGCATCTCCTCCCAGGAGAACATCAGTTAGTGGGGCCAGCCTGAGAACTGGGGTTTGCTTTCCCCTGCTGCTTGCAGCTTCTGCTCACGGTTGTTAGCCTTGTGCAGGTGTCCAAGGCAGAGGTTATGGACCTTGGCAAATCCCTGTGTCCCAGATTCCAGTGCTAGCAGCTGCCAGCTGCAGTGCCACGTTTGCCACCCAGCGTCCCAAGGCAGACGCATGTTCACTTCCCCTGGCTGCCAGCTGCCAGGGGCAGCCTGTCATGCACCAAGGATGTCGGCCAGTCCTGTGCTGTCACCCCGGGACAGATCTGCCCTCCCTGTTCTCCAGAGGCCGTTTGCTTTACAATCTGTGAACATCAGGAAGAAATGAAATAGCAGTGGAGAATTCCCTTCAGCGAAGCTTTGATGGTGAAAAATGTGCTGTTGGGTTGTCTGTTTCGTGGAATTCAGGAAAAAAAAAAGACAAGGAAAAGAAGGAGGAAGGAAAGAGAGAAACCATCTGCTATTTTCAGAAGTTCTTCACCCACACATTCAATTGCTGCTTCCCAGAAAGGCTTTTTCTCCTCTCCCCTCCACTGCGGTGCAATCAGATAGTCCCCAAACTGCCCCTGGGTTAATTGGAACCAGAAGCCGCTGTCACTTCCAAGTGTTATGAGCACAGGGACCACAAGGAGCTCAGGTGTTTTGGAAAGGCTGATGTCAGAAGGGGCTGTGATGAAAGGCTCGCTGACAGCCTGCGAGGCGATGCCACGGGAATGGCTGCAGGCAGGAGCTCAGCCCCTCTGTGGGTACCAGCTCTGCTCCATCAGCCCCACACTGGATGTGACCAGGGCCACCCTGTGCCGCTGGCTAACCCACAACAGACATGGCAAGGCGGGACACCAGCTCAGGGACTTTGCTCTGTCTGCTTTGCGCCCTCACTCCTCACTATTTTTAGGGGAAAAATAGTTAGAATCTTGTAAAGAAAAAAGACCAGAGTGAAAAAGGCTCAGGAGCCCTTCCTGACAGGGGACAGCCGGTGACGGTGTGTGCCCAGCCTCCCTTCAAAGTGCGAATGGCTAATCTTGTCTCAATAAAACCAGCATCATGTCAGGGTAATCAGCAGATGTCAACACTTTAATGACACTGGCAGAGACCCAGCGAGGTCCGGAGGTTATCTTGGCTGCATCGTATTCCCACGGGAAAGGTAGATAGCAAGCTCCCTCCCTCAGGTACCCACCCGATGGCTGTCAGGCGCCGTGGGGCAGGCGCAGCACTGCCGGCGCCTCTGCTGCAGCTCCCACTGGGCTGCTCATGGGCTCTCTGCTGCCTGCAGCCAGCCCTCCTGGGCAACCTGCCTGTCTGCACTGGGACGGGACAGTGTGAGACGGCATGGGATGGGGCGGGACGGGATGCCTCACTCGCCAGTGGACAGCGTAAATCTCAGCTTCCCAGGTGGAGCAGCTCTGTAAACCACAGCGGCTTCAGCACCAGGTTTATGCACTTACTTTTACAGCAGGCAAATTGACAGATTAGGCTGTGTACACAGATTGTGTAAACTGCTGTCGGGTGCTGCCCTGTGCCCCTCGGCGGGCGCCGGCGGGTGCCCAGTCCTCCCCATGGGAACAAGAGGGAAACAGGGGGGACCTGCCAGCAACAAGCTTGGGGTGAGCCTGGTGTGCTCCCACATACCCTGTTCCCTCAGCCTCCAGAGCAGGCCTGGAGGATAGCAAGGGGCGGGGGGGGGGGGGGAAGGGGGCATTGATTTAAGATGTGAGAAGGTCAAAAGTTTTCTCAAGCAGAGTTGCTATCACAACACCGAACACTTCATCCCCCTTTTTATCTGCCCCAGTATTTATTGTCCATGAGCAAATACTTGTGTTTTTATAAATTCCTTTAGAGTGAATCACCCTTCTCCTGTTTAAACCAGCAAAGACCACATCAAACAGTATCACTCCATCTAGAATTAATCATTAATTTGAAGTATTTGACAATATTTTGCCAACATTATTTCTTCCTCTCCCCAATTAATAAAGGTTAAGCCTCAATACTGGCACTTTTGCAGGACACTTGCTACAGAGTGGTGTCACTGGGAGCTCACAGTCCCTAACCCACTGTGGGCAGCAAGGGGAGAGAGATGCAAGTCTGTACCAGGCCTTCAGGCAGGTGGAAGCGGCCTCACTGCTGCCAGCACATAGTGTAGAGCAAGCAGCTGAGCAGCCCTGGGATGCCCCATGCCATACCTGGGCAGCCTACCTACACAGGGGTTGGTGTCAGAAATCTTTTCACCTGGAAAGTGCAGAAAGGCTGATCTTGTCTACAGGATTGTAGGAGGAGATTAAGACATCCTTTGCCTGCTCTCACTGCAGCCTCCGTGAGCACAACTTCAGATCATGCCAATAACTGATCTCAGATGAATACATGTGGCTTCTATTCACTTGAGATGGAACCCAGCCTTTAAACACCACATTTTGTACTTTGGTTTTGGTTTAAGTCTCAGGCATGTGCTTTGCTAGGACACTGTATTTCATTTAAAAATTAGTTTTGACAAGGCCTTATGGTTCATGAATTCCTGCACGCCAAGTCCTGCAACATGCATCCCAGTTCTGCTGGCCTTTTCAGAGGCACCAAATTGCGGTGGTTTTGCTTCCTGCTCACAAATAAGCCATGAAACAACCTTGATTTTCCAATGTCTTTGTAACAGGGCATCTTCCTGAGACTTTTCTGCCATTCTATTGCAGTCTTTGGATGGTTTGCAATGCAGCTTGCTTGGATGCTCTGCTAGAGAGCGTGGCTGGTTGGTAAGTCCTGTGGCATTGGTTCTTGCAGTCAAATGGATGAGTAAAATGTATAAACACACAACAGCACATGATGAAGGCAGAACACAGCCTGCTAAATACAAGTAACACATAGGAGAAGGACAGATCAGGTCCTTCAGACAGTAAGCTCGCCACACTGACACCACTCAGGCAGGCTGAAGGAGCTCTGGGTCCCTGGAATTTCATGAGCACATTTGGCTCTGAATCTGGTACTAAAGGAAGCTAAACAGGAGCAGGCTTGGGACCTTTTGGCATAGTTTTCACATTGTAACACTTCACAAGCTGTTCTCCAGGTGCCTACAGAAGACCCTCCTAATCCACAGGTGTCTTCAGCTCTGAGGAAGCAGGGACAAGCTCCTGGGCATGCAGCACAAGCAGTCTCTCCTAGCTCTTTCCTTGTCCTCTCCTGTCTGTGGCATCCAGGGTGTTTATATCACAGGGGACAGGGAAGCCACCACCATGTACTGCACTCCTGGCTGCAGCTTGTGCTACTCAAGAGTGTGATGAAGATGGTGCTGGGCAAGGCAGGAGAGCTATTTTTTTACCTCTCCAGCAGCGAGATTGCAGAGGCTGGGTGACCTGTCATAAAGCCAGGGGCAAGGGTTGCTTCTTGTCTTGGATCCAGTCACCTGCCAAACACTCCCCAGATTTACACCAGAAGAACCCTCTTTCATTGTGGTGCAGCAGCAGAGAGAGCAGGGCAAAGCGCTCTGTAACAAGGGGCTGGGCCACCACAGCATCCCTGCAGGGAGCATCCCTGCCCACTCTGGCTGCTGGCATTTCTCCACCAGCATTATCACTGTATCGGCTATGTGAATACATCTTTTTTATGGCATGAGCCTTTCAGTGGACTTTTTAAAAAGACAATGATGGGCCTTTGAAAGTTTGGCCGATCCTGTTTCCTGTATGCTCCTGAGCCTTGTATACATTTAAATTTGACTTGTTAACTTTATAAGGTACTTCAGACTTGTATTGTACTGAAATTGGCTGGGATCTCAGTATCTCCCTTATTCCCACGTACTTTATTCTTAGAAATGCTTTGTAGTCATGTTATTGCTGTTGGGAAGTTAGGCTTTAACAGCCTCCAATAAAGATATGGGCCTGCGAAAGGGCACCAGTGGCCCAAGATTATTCAATATCAGCAACTGAAGCACAGGTGCCTTCTGTTTGCAGGGCCTCTTACTCTGGGCAGCAGCAGCAGCCGACCCTGGCTCCAGCAGCATGCAGCAGGCAGGGCTCCTCACTCCCTGGAGAACAGGACACAATCCTGCACAGATTCCTGCAGCCTCCCGTGGCACAAGCAGCAGCCACCGGCCACACATGGCCAGCAGCAGGCTGCAAAACCCCCCTTTGCTGGGTTTATTTGCTGCTGCTTCTGCTTGCATCCTCACACTGGGCCCAGGCCTCACCAGTGCCCAGGCAGCAGCACTAATGCCTCCCTTTCATCATCCATACTCCCAGCTCACCTCCTCAGGTACTCCCCATGCTTTTCACAGCCCCACAGCCATCCTGCCATCAGTTAGCACTGATGTGAAGCCTCCCAGCCTACTGCAGATGTTCCCCCATTTTTGGCTCTATATTCTCTCTTTGCATTTTCTAATATTAAAAACTTGCACCTGCATAAACCTAGGTTTGCTGCTCTGCTCTCTATGTCACTCCTGGGGGATTCCTGCCTTCCCCTGTGTTCCCAGGCAGCCTGGGCACATTTCTGAGGCAGCCAATGACAACACTGCCCTTCATTGCAGGGAAGGAAGAAAAAAGGACCTTGAAATCTCATTTCAGGATATTTCATCATGTGAGAATAAATGTCATTTCATACGACATTCCAGATTACTTATCAAATAATGATCTGCCTCTTAATGTCTAGACTTCTGGAATCTGTGCAAATTAAATGTTGTACTTGCAAATGTATTTATTCATTACAGTTAGCAATTAACACATGATTTAAGCAATTGAGCTGTAAATTATCCCCTTGTTTATAAAACAACAACATCCTCTGAAGGATAATATTTTCTATTACAACAATTAGTAACACATCAATTCTTGACTAGCACGCAAGAGATCTCATATTAGCCCATAGGAGAATGATTCTCCAGCATGATCTCTGGCACCAGGGCATGCACACAGCTCAGGACCAGCACATGTGCAGCCGTGCACAACCAAAGCAAATGGAAAATGCACAGGAGTTTTCCAAAAATCCCACCCCTTGCTAACACCTGTCAACGGCCAAAGGGCTAATGGAGAGCTTTGGCTGCACATCAGCAAGCGGAAAAAGGAAAATAAGGGAGAAACCACTCCATTCTAGTACACACCCTGCGCTGCTGTCAAAGTGCGCTAATCGAGAATTTCAAATCCCCTCCTCCCACTGACTGCCCTGGGCAGAAAAGCAAACAGAAATCCACCGTCCTTGTGTCCCCCTGGCACGCTGCCCCGGATCACCTCACCTGCCGCCAAGGCTGAACTCTGGCGCAATTCAGGTGGCTCCCCGGGACTGCCGCAGGCAGGAGGCAGGGCAGGATCTGGCTCTGTGGATCCTCCTGGCCACGCACCTTATGACCGTGCCCTGCTGCCCTACCCACGTGTGTGAAGCCATGTGTCTGCATGAGGTCCCTAATCCAAATAACATGTGATCATCCTGATACTCTTGATATAGCTAAAGGACTAATTTGAGCTCTGTTGTCACCTTGAATAATGAATATTGATTTTAGGAATACAGGATTCAAATTATATATGCATTTCAATATTAGCGAGATAAGCTAATTCTCTCCACAACGCTGCCAAACTAAAACAAAACTGAAGACACCAGGGAGATCAGGCACCAAGTGATTCATTGTACCCTGGATTTATCAGAGTCCATCTACTTACATGTCAAGAAAGACGCTGGCTCTGCAAAGGCTCTGTTCTGCAGTAGGAAAGCACTGCACCATGAAGTATCCTGTGTTTTCTTGAATAAATGGACACAGGAGTAATGGAAATGGGAGGGCTGGCAAGCTGGGACCAATCCCATCTGTCAAGGGGAAATGCCTGGTGTCCCAAGGGCTCCAGGACCAGGTCACACCAGGGAGGCTGAGACGTCTGTCCCTACCCTTGGTGGGGCACACAGCCCCTGGCCTGCCTGTCCTGCCCACACTGCCCTCAGCAGAGCTTCCCAGCGTGGGGCAGGGCTGCCTGTCGCAGCACCTCCCAAAGGTTCAAAATATTTTCTTGCTGCATCATCACGGTTGCCAGGGTTTTGAGGCTAACATGAAGTTTACACAACACACTGCCTGCTGCCAATTCATGGCATGAAGAGAAGAGATGGTGATCAGCTGGTAAATTTAGCAGAAAGTGCAATGGCGGTGATCAGTCCAGGCTGCTTTCTTGGACTGATTAATACCAAGGGGAAGGAACTGTGTTGGAAAATATGATTGATCACTCTGCAGAGGAGCACAGACACTGTGGCCAAGGGCTGGCCCTGTGGGATTCATGAGCCTGCAGTCGGTGAAGGTTGAGTCCCCAGGGAGCCACATGCCAAGGCTCCCACGTGCCCTTGGCTGCAGGCGCCAGCAGGGCCAGGGGAAGAGGGCAGAGGGGGCACAGAAAAGGGCTTGTGTGCTGGGAATTTGAGGGCAGGCTGACGCACCCAGCCACAGGCTCCCTGTGCCGAGGACAGCTGGCAAGACTCCCACCTCGCCACGCTCCCACCCACGTCTTCCCATCCCCTGGCTGTGCCGACCCAGCTGTGCACAGCTGGGCTGCAAACCGCACTGCTGGTCTGATCTGACTTAAAAGCCGTGTTCTGGAAAAGCCTGCGGGGCTTCCTGCAGCCACAGCATGTCAGGGATCACAGACGGCTCAGCACACCAGTGCTACGGCAACACGGCTGGAGACTGGACTCAGGATGTGGAGCTGATGCACACCCACCTTCACCTGGCTCTCAAGAGGGTTCCTTCTGCTCAGTGTTTGGGACAGGGACATCTTCTGTGCCAGGGAGCCCTCATGCCTTCTCCAGCCTCACCACTGCCAAACTCACAGTATTTTCATATATGTACCCCTGCTTCATAGCTTGCAGTCTTTCCATTCCCTGCAAGCATGCAAGCACCACGGGTCCAGCAAAGAGACCAGCAGCCTCAGGCAGCAACAGAGTGGGATCTTAATAAATAAATAACTCGGCTCTCACTGCCAACACCTCCCACCACAGAGGGAGAGAATGAGCGCTGAGATGCTCCTTCTCCACTCTGGAGCGTGGCAGTGACTGCGCACTTATTTCTGGTTCTCAGAGGGATGCAGGCTCAGCTGTCTGTCCCTCTGCCTGGAGCTCCTATATCTTGCCAAGGATACTGGCTGTTGTACTGGAGTGGGACTGCCCTGTCATGGTCAGCAGATTGCAAATCAGTGGTCCAGTGAACTCCGGGCATGTCGCATGAAAAGAGCATCTCTAAAAGAAGGGTATAAGGCAGCTCGCAGCCTCTGGCTGGTAGTGGCAGTGCCAGATACCGGTCCAAACGCCACAAGCAATTTAGGGATGTTCCCAGAGCTTGTTCCCAGCTGCAATGCCTGCCAACACCCAGCCTTGGCTGCCAGCAGAGGACCAGGCTGGAGCTGGAGCTCTGGAAAGGCACGCAGGGGAAAGCTGGGGCTGCACCATCTCATGCCCATGAGCACATATGTCTGCTCTAGCCAAACCAGCAACCTCTGAAGTAACACCACGGGTATCAGGAAGGGAATTCCCATCCACATGGGTGGCATTTCACAGCTGCCAAAATGCCCTCCCCGCCAGCTCCCCGGCAGCGTTTCCTTGGTTCAGCAGGATAGGAGCCTGCCAAGAGGAATCAGCTTAGCAAGAGATCCAGGTATCCTGGCTCTTGTCCCAGAGCCTTTCTCAGCACAGAGCTGTGCTACAGCCTGGGCTGGGATGGGCTGGGGAGGTGAAAATGGTTCTTCATTGTCTGTCCTTAGTGACTCTGGAGTTTCTCAGACTGGCACTTTGCTACTCAAGCAAAGCTTTGGCCTCTTCATCCCACAGTTTCCTGCACCACTCCCAGGGATGCCTCCCTGGTTGTATGGGCAACAGAACGAAGGGCACCAGTTCCTGGAGGCCAGGATGCTCCCTCCACACAAGGGGGTGTCACTGCAGAATGGCCAGAGCTGCCCCACACACACCCAGCCTGACTCACACAGTGAGGAGTAAAATGAATAAACACTTCAGCCTCTCTTCTGCAGTGGCAGCCAGCGAACAGCTGAAAGAGCCCAGCCCCTGGGGAGCAGCTGCCACACAAGCACCCCGAGGCTCGTCTGACAGAGCTGGGACCCTGGGTCTCAGCAGGTCTTTGGCAAATGGGTCCCCAGTGGAACAAGAGGGCAGGACCTGCCATAAAACCAGGCTGCTGCCTTAAAATGAGCTGCTCCTGCCATCGAGGGGGCCAGGCACTGACACAGCTGCACAAAAGCTGCCCTCTTTACCACAAATGCCTGGTGTGTAGGGAAGCAACGTCCATGAAGGCTTTGCTTCATCTAGGGGGCTTTGTGAGGAAGTCAGTTTGAAAGTGACCTTGTTCCAAAGACCTGGCAAATGTTTATAGAGGGGAAATAAATCCTGAAACCTGCGCCCAAAGCTTCTGAGATCACCCCTCCCGGGGGAGTCGGTTGGGTATGGATTGCACAACAGCTTCTGGGACGGGAACTACGAGCAGAGGCATGTGTGCAGGGCTGTCCAGAGCAGACACCTGTGCCAGGGACATGTCTCTGAGATGCAGCACTTGTTTTCCAGCCTTCAGGGTGGTGACAACTCTGAGCTGTGGCCAGGCTAGGTTTTCAGCCTGTGACCCAAAGAGGAAAGGCTTGGTGTGCCATTCCTCGGATCCAGCTTGCAACCCAGTTCTTACAAGCAACTTGGTTTCTATTTTCTGTATTTCCTAGGATCTTTCAAGCTTTGGATATTAAAACACTTGGATCTCTAGAAGCACATTTTGCTCATCTTGGCTGCTTCCTAAAGGACGGGAGAGCAGGCACGGCCAACCCTGCCACCTCCTCACCTCCTGCGTGCTGCACCAGCAGCAGCATCCTATTTTATTCCTTCCCATCCCTGGGCCCATGCCCAGGACTAGTCTAAATTTTCTTGCCAACACATTTTTCCTCCAAGATGTTCTGCCAGTCAGTAAAGCCCTAATGCGTCATCTAAAGGTTCTTCCCAAATCTGTTTTTGGACAATTCCCAATTTGTAATCCAAGATGACTGCTGGAGCAATGCAAAAAACATTTTGGGAGGACTGTGGGACAAGGGACATCCCAGTCCCTGGGACAGGCCCTTAACTCAGGGTTTCACCTCCCCCTTGACACCTCTTTCACAAGAGAAGGCAGGGCTTGGAGATGCCCAGAGGATCTGTTCCAGATCCCCTCAGTAGTTACAAACCCCTTTACCACCTCCTTCCAGCCTAAACTTGGCCTCAGCCATTTCGTTTCCAGAGACATCCTTCCATGCAAATCCTCCCCTTCCTCTCCTGATCCCTGGGGAATTCACAAGTATACGTGCTTCCGCTTGGAGATCACAACCCTTGCACATGAAGGCATTTCACAGCAGCAGGCAGGCGGAGCAGGAGATGTGGAGCAGAGACACACCAGTGTTGCTGCCTCCCACTGCCCCGTGCAGCACTCGCTGACGGATCCAAGAAGCCTCCACCGAAGCAGACGCTTTTAGAGGCCCAGTCCCCACAGCCCGGCTCCTCGCACACCCCAGAAGCGAAAGGCACCCGGCAAGCTCTGCAGTGGCCAGGGGCTGAGCTGCGGCGAGGTGGGAGCGCAGCAAGGGGAGCTGCTGCCAGGCAATTCCCAGGTCCCCGGTGTGGGCGAGAGCTGGCAACCCCTAATGACAGCCTGTTCTTGCTGCCTGCCCCGCTCTCGTTCCACAGAGACACCGACCTGTTGCCGGCAATTACAGGCGGTTTGCAGCTCCTCGGCTACCACAAACATAGACATAATTGCAGCCTGTTCTCACTACGGCCGGGAGGGACCGGGCTGCCCAGCGCTGCATTTCCTCAGCCCTTTGCAAATTCCCGCAGGAGGGAGAGCACCAGCTCGGTAATTGTCATAACTTTCTTCCCCACCAACATATGCAAATATCAGCACTAGAAGAAATATTGATCCAGCAGAGAACTTTTTAAGCTCTCCAAAAACATACTGCAGTTTTCACGCTAATCTGTTGTCTCCAATTTCCCCACGAAGATGACTGTGAAAGTGCTTTTCGGCACTGACTTCCCAGTGCAGTCTCGGTCTTTTCCTATCTCGAGTTTGTCCAGCTGCCTAGATAATTGAAATTTACGTCAAATAGTGTTCATCTGAAGTTAAACCTTACACGCTGAAGGCCGCTTTTTTTTATTTTTCAAAAGACTTGTGGCTCCATCAAGGAGCTAAAAGAAAGCCTTGATTTGTACTTTTCCGCAGTTTTAAACATGACACTCTCCCTTTTATTTATTTTCCTTTTTTTAAACTCTGAAGGCTCAGCAGGCAAGCCTCTGCAGGGACGAGGGCTTTGCACTGGTGAGATCTGCAAACATGTCTCTTCTTTCTTGAACTTTATTTTTCTCACGGTCTCTGAAAAGGCAAGATCGAGTGATACGTGTGGGATTGGCCCTGTACAGGTGCAGATCAGGTACAAGAGGAGGTGGAAAAACATTACTGTGTATACTCAAAAAAAAAAAAAAAGCGAGAGAGAGAGAGAGAAAGAGCGAGTGAGCACATTTTTGAATAGGCCAGGTCTAGTTCTTGGCAGGATGACTCAGGCCTAGCTGGCAGACTATGGGAATAGGAGTGTGAGAAAGTCAGTCAAGCGGAGGGGAGAAAAAAAGGATTCAAATCCCCAGGCAAAATACTTTTTTTTTTTTTTAAAAGCAACCCACAAACTGTCCAAACCAGCCGGAGGTGGCAGCAGGGCGGCTGGGCCAGGGCCGAGGGACAGGCACCTCCCTCCCTGCGGTTCTGCCTGTGCCCCGCGATGTCAGCGCACGCACCACCGCGTCTGTGCCCGCGCCGCCAGCCTGGCGTGCGAGCCGGGGGGCAGAACCCAGGGCGGCCACTGCCCCCGGCCCTGCGTGTGCCACCGCGCACCGGCCCCGTGCCCCTCCGGGCACCGGCGCTGCCCAGCCCCGGCCACACCTGCGAGGGGCAAGGGCAGAACCACGTGGCATTGCCCGGGCGGGCGTGGGGAGAGCTGGGCGATCGGGGGGAGACCGGGTCTGCTGTGAGGAGACCTGGGTTGCCTTGGGGAGATCCGGGCGACCGCGGCAATGCTGCGGGCACCGTGGGAGGACGCAGCCCCCGCAGCGCGCCCCGCGGTTCGCCGCAGCCCCCGCACACAGTAGCTGTGCTCCGGCCGCCACAGCTGGGCCCGGCCCGCCGCGTCCCGGCCATCACCCCGGAGGGCCGCGGCCCCCCACAGCGCAGCCCGCCCCGAGGCCGGCAGTCCCCGAGGGGAGCGGGCGGGGCCGCGCCTGCCACGGGCGCCAATTAACCCGGTAATTAGCGCGGCGCTCCCCGCGCCACCGCCCCCCCCCCCCGCCGCGGGCGGTGCCCAAGGGGTTAAACCGCGGCCGCCCGCCCCGCGCCATTGGCCGGCGGCCGCCGCGCGGCGCGCAGCCAATGGGCGGGCGCCGTCCACGAGCGGGGCCGCGTGCGGGCGGCGCCCATTGGCTGGGCGCGAGTGTGGGAACGGCGGCGGGGGACGTTTCACACGAGCCGCGCGCGTGCGGCGCGCGCTATATAAGTAGGGGCGGCCAAGGGCGCGCGGCACCCGCGCCCTGCCGGCCCCGCCGCCGCCCGCCCCGAGCGCTCCCGCACGGCCCGGCCCGGCCCCCCCCACCCCCCCACTGCCGCCACCGCGGCGCCTCTTCCCGGCGGCGCACGATGCCGGCCGACCTGATGGAGAAGAGCAGCGCCTCGCCGGTGGCCGCCACCCCCGCCAGCGTCAATGCGACGCCCGACAAGCCGAAGACGGCGGCGGAGCACCGCAAGGTAAGGGCGGCCGGGACGGGATGGGACGAAACGGGCAGCGCCGTGCGGAGCCGCGGCGGACGCTGACCGCTGCCTCTCTTGCAGTCCTCCAAGCCCATTATGGAGAAGCGGCGGCGGGCGCGCATCAACGAGAGCCTGGGGCAACTGAAGACGCTCATCCTGGACGCGCTGAAGAAGGATGTAAGCGCAGGGGGGCCGGGGCGGGGGGTGTGGGGGCAAACGGCGCTACCGGGCCGGTCTGAGCCCCGTCTGTTCCCGCAGAGCTCCCGGCACTCCAAGCTGGAGAAGGCCGACATCCTGGAAATGACCGTCAAGCACCTGCGGAGCCTCCAGCGAGCCCAGATGACTGGTGAGTCCCGGGGGAGAACCGGAGAGAGGGAGCTGGGGTGGCGCTGCCTGCGCCCCGGGGGCTGGGGGCATCACACACTCTGCCTGCGTGCTCGGTAGAGAGGGTAGCAGGAGCACCAGGCTCTGCACCTGCATCCCCGGGGAGTGAAGGATGGAGAGTAGTGTGTTCTGTACCTGTATTCCTGGTGCCAGCAGCCCGTGGCTCCGCACCTGTATCCTGTGTACTGGAGAGTTATGGGGGACTCAGTGCTCCATCCGTGCTACTGGGGGATGGTGAGGGGCATCATGCTCTGTGCTTGTATCCCCAATAAGGAGATGCTGGGAGGTCACTGTGTTCTTTCTGCATCCCTGGTACTGGAGGGCACTGGGAGGGCTGCAGTCCCATCTTGAGTTCCCTCTACTAGCAGAGCTGTGCTCCACACGTGGATGTGTTTCGGGGGTGTGAGAGGCACAAGAGCCACTGGAGGGACTGTGTTCCCAACCTGGGTCCCCAGTATATGAGACGTAGGGAGATTCTTGGGAATTGTGTGTTCCCCACCTGGGTCCCTGGTGTTGGTGGACTTGGTAGCAGAGGGGCCGTGCTCTCCATCCAAATTCTTAGCACCTGGCAACCCAAGACATACTGCCAGAGGGCCTGCTTTCCCCACCTGGATTCCTGCCTCAGAGGGGCTGTAGGATGCAGTGCTGGTGGGCTGTGCACCCCTGTTCCTTGTGGAGCCTACTGACCGCCGTGTGCTTCTCTCTGCCCACAGCCGCCTTGAGCACAGACCCCACAGTACTGGGCAAGTACCGAGCTGGCTTCAGCGAGTGCATGAATGAGGTGACGCGGTTCCTCTCCACCTGCGAGGGCGTCAACACTGAGGTGCGCACCCGGCTCCTGGGCCACCTGGCCAGCTGCATGACCCAGATCAACACCATGAACTACCCTGCGCCCCCCCCGCCGCCCCCACTGCCACCAGCCGCAGCCTTTGGGCCACCCCTGGTTCCTCCAGGCAGTGGCACAGGGCCACTCCCGGGCATGCCCTGCAAGCCGGGTGCCGATGCAGCCAAGGTGTATGGTGGCTTCCAGCTGCTGCCGGCCTCCGATGGGCAGTTTGCCTTCCTCATCCCCAGCACTGCCTTTGCTCCTGGTGGAGCTGTGCTGCCTCTGTATGGTGGCCCACCCACAGCTGCCACTGCTGCTTCGCCGCCAGGCCCGCCACCCGGCACAGCTGACTCGGTCTGGAGACCCTGGTGAGGGTGGTGGGCACCGGACTGGACTTGGCACTGCACCCCGTGCTGCTGGCACGGTTGTACATAGATTATATGTTCATATTGGATTGTGCCTTTGTACCATAGCACTCCCTTGACAGTGTTTCGTGTTTTACACGAGATCTTTTTTTCTTCATTTCTTCCCCTTCCTTATGTGACACCAAAGATTGGGGGTTTGTTTTTTGGTTGGGATTTTTTTTTTTTGAATGCTCTTAAAATAAAAGTTTCCCTTCCATTTTGGAAGGCCTTTGGAGAAAGTTGGAGCTCTGGCATGTGTGCATAGGAGGGAGCCCAGGTCCTGGCTGCCTGTGGATCTTGCTGCTCCAGGGCTGCCTTGTCCTGCTCGCCAGGCTGGAGCTGTCACTCAGACGCTCTGTCCCCTCTGTCTTGTGAAATCACCTGGCCCCTCTCCCTGCCCTGGGGCAGATGTAATTACTGCTGCTTTGGGAGCAGCTCAATTAATCAGACTTGTTAAAAGGAGCTTGTATTTGCAGAGCTGGTGAATGTGCTGTAGGAGGCAACTCTGCTCTGTTATGGCACCTCGGGCTGATGGAGTTGGTGTAGCCGTGGTAAAGTGAGACATTGAGCTGCCCGGGTGAGCCTCCTGCCCTGGACCCGGAGGAGCCTGCTTCCCAGGCTGTAGTGTAAATTGCAAGTGACTCCAGTCAGTTGATGGAGAGAGCCGTGCCTGCCAGCTTCTCGTATTACAAAAGCAGTGGCTCTCTGCAGGACAAGCCTGACACGAGTGCTCCTGTCTCCTGGCTGATGGGCTGCGGCAGGCGCTGGGCACCACCTCCACCTGGACTTAAAAGCATAGAGCTGTTCCCAACCCTGAGCACCAGCCAAGCTCTGCTTGATGATTAATGCTTTGCATGTGGTTTTGATAGAGTTGGGCATTTCCTCTGCTGTCTATGGAAAACACGTGGTTGAGGGAGTGATGTGGGGCTGCAAGGACTCTGTATAATCATGAGCTGCAGCTGACCCTTGTGACTTGGGGATGCCCCGTTTCCAGGCAAGATGCAAGCCATAGATAATGGCGAGCAGCAGTCTCAGGTTACAGCTTGCATGGCCTTTCTTAACAAGTCCTAACTCAGAGCGGACAGCTTTAAGATGTGCCAGGATCCACTGGGGTTTCCGTCCAAATCCTGCTGCAAAAGCTTGTTGGATTTTGTCTGGATCAGCCAGGTGCTTGACTGTATCCAGGTGCTGGGGAAATGAAAGCTGGGGAGAGTGAGACCAGATGGATTAAACCTGCTGGGGTTTGACTCCCCGGCTTTGCTCCTGGTAAAGAAACATACTCACCTGATCTGAAAATACATCCTGGGATGTATTTTGGAAGGGAGGGTGGTGTGTGCCTGGAATATCTCTCGTTGCAGGGTGTACTGACAAGGCTGGAGGCAGTGGCAGCTCTTTTTTATTTTTTTTTTAAAGGAGCTGATCTCCCTGGAATGAGGTTTCCCTTCTCTCTCTCCTCTAACACCTTGCTGGCCTGCCTGCATTGGCACTCTCACAGAGGCATTTCACAGCCAGGTTTCGTGTGCAAGGTTTGGGAATATCAGATTTGCTGTGCCAATGCAGGTGTGTAGCTGTACAGGCTGAGCTTTCCTTCCATTCCACGAGCCAGAGTGTTACCTTTCTGCACTGGAGGTACTGAGGGTAGGACTGAGCCCATCTTGTGATCAGAGAAGTGCTTGCAGGACCTGTCTCAGAATTGCATCAGACCAACTCCTGTTGCTGGATGGCTTGTGTCGAGCTGAGGTAGACCAGTAATGCATCACCTATAAGAGTGGATGCTGTTCCAGCTGAGCAGAGTCTTCCTTTTCTGTTGAAGCAGTTGGTTTGGAAAGCACATTAGAAAAAAGAGACTTTGCTGTAGGCTAATGGAGAACATAGAGCAGATCCAGGAGTGAAAGACAAGATGAACCTATTTGCTAATGGAGTTTAAATAGCCTAGTATAAAGCAGATATGGCATGCTTGGACCGGTTTCTCCAAAGCTTTCTGTGTTTACTCTATCCCACAGCCTGTTGACATGAGAGATCTGCTTGAGTTTGTGAGCTTTAAGGGGATCAGAGCAATTCCCAAGAGCTGTGCTCTTGGTGCCAGTTCACTGAGCCCCTGACAAATTGGGATGACAAATGCAGGCTGTGGATCATTGTGTGTGGGAATTCTCCTTCAGGTGCAGCAAATGCCTTTAAACTGATGCTGTGGGATGAGCAGGTAAGGGAAGGGTGGGGAGTGCCAGAGAAGGTACAGGGCTGAGCTATGACCCTGCACGGGGACTATGCAGGACAGGTAGGAAAAGGGACCTGACTTAGTGCTGCCACGTGGGATATAGCTCCTGTTGGCTTCCCTGGGCACCTTGCTGAGCCCTGCCTGCCAGCGGAGAGGACCCTGGGAAGGGCTGGAGGCACGTCTGTCCCTCTCATGACCACTGTTGGGTTGGTCAGCACTTTGCCACAATCCTGTGGGTGCATTTGCAGCCCGGAGAGTGCTGAGCTGGAAGGAGCAGTGCTCCAGTCCCTGCCTGCAGTGCACCTGCACCGAGGGTCCGTGGGCAGGGGGCTTTTCCTGGCTCCCCTAGCACCCTACCTTGCCCCCCACCCACCACGGACTTTACAGCCCCGGCTGCCCCTCGCATCCCCGCAGCTCCCTTCCATCTGCCGGTGCTGCTGTCCCGGGAAACCTGTCATTAAAGTCAATTAACTTTTCCCACACTCCTCGTGAGCGGTGCAAAAGCCCCTCCTTGCTTCCTCCTTGGCTCTTAAGTGCTACCATATGGCACAGGCCCCCGCGCCCCCCCACGCCCGCCCTGCCTTTGATTCCAGCCAGACAGCCGGAGCTTTATGATTTAAGCCGGGAGAGCCCTCGTACCAAGCCCAGGGCCGCTCTGCGGCCAAGGTGGTTTTTTTAGCAGGCAAGGCTGTTTTCTGGCAGGAAATGAATAGCTCCCAGATGAGCTCAGGAACCTGAGAGGTCGTGAGAAAGGAGCGAACCCCCGGCGCGGTGGCGGGCTGCCAGCGGTGTGGGGAGCGCGGGAGGGAGCGCGCCGCTGCCGCCGCACACGAGCGCGCCCGGCCCCCGCTGGCAGGCGGCGGGGCCGGACGCCGGCAGCCCGCGGCCGCACGCCGCCCGCACGCCGCGGCCGAGACCCGGCCCCGCCGCGGCGCAGCCCCCGGCCGCCTGTCCCCGACCATCGGCCGCGCTCGTGCCAAGGGCCCGCGGCCGGCGGCTGACCTTGGGCTGGCATCCAGGCGTCCGGGCCGCGGGGAGCGCGGGGTGGTGGAAAAGCAGCCTGGCAGCCGGGTTGGGATTTGGGGGAACTAGGACGAGAGTCCCCCGGTACCAGCACCGCAAACCTGCCTGGGGCTACGTGCAAGCAGGTTGGGGTGGCTGTGTGCTGCGGGGACCGGGATTCTCCAGCCCCATGGCTTCTCACTGGGACACACAGCCCGATGGTGGGACCAGACTTGCCAGCCCGTGGCTCTGGCTTGCACCAGCACCTCTAGGCCAGCACTTTCCTTTGCTCTGCTGCTCCCCCGGGGGCAGACAAGAGGACCTGTGATTTACAGGGGTGACATGTGTTTTAGTTAAAACAAGTCAAACAAAAGCCCAGTTTGTTTTGCAGAGCACAGACTTCCGGGGGGGATCAGCCCAGACAAATGACTCCACTCCCATTTATTAAACATTTGTAGCCATGCGATCAGCTGGTGCTGGGAATGGCTGGGACAATCTTCTCCTCTTCCCAGCCTCTGCAGCAGGACTGATTTTTGACGTTTCTGCCTGAGCAGAGCTGTACCCCAGGGGTACCAGCTCCCCATTCCAGTGCCTTGCAGGTATCCAAGGACAGTGGTACGATCCACACAGGCCATAGCCTCTGGACCGTTTTCCTGTACAGCCATGGCTCCGCCCTGCACCAGCATCCACACTGAGCGCTGGGAGCAGGCTGGGGGCACGTGTCCTTTGTGCCAGCACCATAGTGAGGGTTACAAGGGGCTGTGTGGCACTGAAGGGGTGTGGGGTTGGAGAGAGCCTGCTCCTGGTGTGCTTGCCAAGGGGAGTGCAGGGGCAGCAGGGCAGAGGTGCTGTTGCTGGAGGACAGCCACGGAGGTAGGGCTACCTGTAATCTGTAATGATTAGGAAGCTGCTCCCAGAAGGGGTTTATTGCCAATAAAGCCAGCTCAGCACAACTGCTGGGGCATTAACCCTTATCTGCCTGGCGCGATAAGAGCCCTGGGCTTTGCCTTCCGGCCCAAAGAGAGCAAACACGCCGCAGGGCATGGTACAGACTGCACCATGCCCTGTCACCCTGGGGACACAGCCAACGTCCTGTGTGGGTGGGACGCACCGCCCCAGCACGTGCTCCCAAAGCCCCTGGCCCCAGCTCCCCCCGCCTGCTGCCTGGCACACAGAGGTGAGCAGCAGGGGTGAAGGCTCTGTACCCGAACTCCCGAGGGGTTCAGCTGTACAAAAGCAGCATCCTGCTTAATTAAAAGCAGACCTGCTGTAACGAGCCTGCCAGCACAACAGCGTGGCTCGGGCAGTGCTGCTAGAACAGAGGCTGGGATTCAGCCTCACTGCAGGACTGAGACATGAGGTGGCTCAGGGGCTGCGAGCTGGAGCTGGGAGCCAGGGCTGGGTCACTCTGTGACTGCCTGCAAAGCCATGTCTCTCTCTGTGTCCTCCCAGCCCCACCAAGGAAACAGCCTGTCTGATCCAGCCTGCTGCTGCACAGCACCTCATCAAAACTCATCCCTAAAATTGCTCTTGGAGTGGGGCCTCTGCTGGGTTCTTACCCCCAGGTGGGGGTCTCACACCATCCCTGGGCTGTTGGCTCCCATTACACCACCCAGCTGTGCTGGTACTGGGACCAGCAGCGATCATGCCTGCCCTGCAAGGGGGACATCTCCCAGGCTGTGCCAGGAGGAGGCTACTCCCTGCTCGGGGCTGGGATGGCACGCACCACTCTGGATATGGGTGCACTGGGGTGCCTCACAAGAGCCTCTCCAATGGTGACCTGCTTTTTTTCTGTTGTTGTTTTGTCAGCTTTTTCCTGCTGCTGAGGAGGTCAGAAGTGTTGAGGAATATACTTAGTGCAGGTAGCTTGGTGTGCAAGATGCAGGTTGTGCCCTGGACAGGGGGAAGTGGCTGGAGCCCCAGAACAGGAGGTGTGAACTGGCACCAATCCTTTGGCTAACAAAGGACATGGGGACCTGTGGCACAGCCCAGCAGGAAGGTGGCCAGTCACCCAGGGACTCTGCAGGACCTGATGAACAGCGAGGAGACCCCAGAATAAATATCGCCATTGGACCAAGAGGCACATACAGCACGGACTGTGAGGGTATAAAACCCCAGGGATTGCTGTGTTCAGGTCCTTCCCTGGCAACACACAGCTTGACCTGTGATCATGTCACTGCACCACGATTAAATTAGGAACCAGAGGTCTGGACTCTGTTATGGTAAACATGGAGTTGAGTCAGGGAATGAAACCTATCTGACTTTATGAGTGTGGGAGTCAAAGCGGGCACCCATCAGCTCACTGGAGCCACCCACTGCGAAGGGGCTTTGGTCTCAGCAGTGAAAATGCAGGGTGATGTGAGTGTGACCCCTGGAGTGGCTCCTCAATGCTCAGACAGGAATATCCCTTTAACAAGAGGGCTGTCAGCAATGTCTGGAGGCTCCCACAGCTTGTCCCACTGCAGAAGATGGGCTGTAGTACTGTTCTCTGGAAAACATTATGAGTTCTCGAAACCGTAAAATAATCTGGCTGGTGTTTCTCCCTCTGACGCTGGAAATCTGGACAGTGTTTGTACCAAGAGAGGGAGCAGGATATAGAGACACATGCTGAACCTCAGTTACGTATCTTGCCTGGCCCTGGCCCTCACAGCCCTGGTGCAGCCCAGGCACAGATAAATCCCCATCTCATTTGGCAGTGCTGACACACGTGGGGCATCTGCCAAAGAGAGGAAGTGGTACTGGGCCCCAGGACCCTCAGCCCAGCAGCATCCTCACTGATGGCATGACTAGTATAAAGCAAGACCAACACAGGCTGATCCTGCCAGGCTTCGGAAACGTGGCTTTGTTTGCATCTCCAGTATCAGGCTGAGCCTCATCCCTGCCTCCATCAGCAACAGGCTTGTGTCTGGACCTAGAAGACAACCTGCCTTTGTTCCAGCAGTGAAATGAATCCTGTTTATGGCAGGGGAGAGCAAATGGTCCATTGCACTCAGGCGTTCAACAGCAACATGTGAATGCAAAGCAATACTGGAGACCTGCATGGCTGTGGAAAAGGGGCCAGGACATCCTTCAGGGCTGCATCACAGTGAGTGCTGGAGGAGATGATGAGCCTGGAAGGGAAGGGGGAGCTTTGGGATGATACATCAGGACAAACCCTTCTGCTAAGCAGTGTTTCCAACCAAACCAGTCCCCTGTATGGTGAACGGACAGGGAAATCAGAGCACTCATCCCTAGCTCTGCATCTGGGAGGGCTCTGGCTGGTCATCAGCTGCACAAGGGTCTCACAGCAAGGACTCTGACAGGCCTGGTGGATGCTTCCTTTCTCCCTGCAGCCAAGCCTCTCTGTGGGATCAGTGCTGGTGTGTCCCACAGTACAGAGCTCTGCACTTCCCTTCCCACGGGGCATTTGCTTTCAGCCATCCTTCAGCTTTTATTGTGCTTTGAAACAGAGTGGCTGGCAGCTGGACAGCCTGGACTGGTGTTTCTGAGCAGGCTCCAAGCAGATGTTTGTGCTCACAGACAGGGCTGGCACTCACTGCCTTCCCCGCTGGGCTCAGCTGCGTGCGGGCAGGCTGCAGGCAGAGCCTGTGGGCAGCCCCCTGCTTGCAGTGCTGCCTGTTCGGGGCAGCTGCCCCCAGAGGCTTGAGAGTGAGTCTGGTGCTGGGCACAGGCTGAGTGGGGTCATGTCTCCTCAAAGGGACAAGGAGCTGGACCACCATGGCCACCCACTGCTGAAGTAATGGATGAGGGCTGTGGGACGAGAACCCAAAAACAGGCAAAGGGGAGAGGGGCATGGCTCAGAGCTGCCTTGTACTTGCTCAGCCAGTGTCACGGTGAGCACGAGGGTCACAGAGAGCCTCTTGAGGAAGCTCCTCCCAGGCTGGGTCAGCCCACAGCACAGCCACCACTCCCTCTTCTCTCATCCTTGCCCCCACGGCAGGTCTTGCATGGGGTGAGGGGCTTAGTGTGTTCTTAGTCTTATCGCTCAGTGTTTGCCAATCTGGAGGAGCACGCTGTAGTTGTGGCTGGTTAACCATCACCCATGTGAAAAAGGACAGGAAAAGGTCTGACAGGATGGACTGTCCATGGCCTCCCATCCTTCTCAGGGGAGGCTCGGACCCAGCTGGTCCCATGCATGTGCTGGCAGCTGCGGGTTGCTCCAGCCATAGCTCTGGTGTCAGCCACATTTCACAGCTCAGAGCTGTCCCTCTTGGGTTAAAGCCTGATGAGACACCCTTCTCAAAGTAAACAGGAGCCAGTTTATTGCTTGCTGGAGTCATTTCCCAGGTAGATCAGGAGGGCTTTCCTTGGAACGTGAGACAGCCTGCTAAGCTCCTGCTAACGCTGAGCAAAGGTGTTACAAGAGCACCATGGACTGGGAAGAACAGCACTGGGCCCTAGGGATGCCTGCAGCCTGCTCTAAACCTTGGAATATAGTCCTGTTTGTCTTCTCTTGCTCTTCAGGGTGCTGTGCTCTGGGTTCCCCCTCCCACTTGTTTACGGTACTGATGCAGAAAATTGTGATGGCTGTAATTGCCAGCGGTTTGCTGATTGCACGTTCACCCGGTTTGCTGGGCTGGAGACAAAAGACCTCAATCTCCTTCCAAAGTCTGAAACTGTGTCATCCCAATGGGCAAGAAGGAGAAGAGGGTTACTTATGCATTTGCTTAAAGAGCAGCTGGATGTAAAGTAAGACTGATGCACCTCAGGGCAGGGGCAACACCAGCATCTGTAGGGACTGCCCTGTGACATCGGCTTACTGCCCCATGTGTCTGTCTGCACCAGGGAGGCAGCTGGGCACTCCCTCATCCCCTCCAGGCTTCGTGTGCAGGAGGCCAACCCCTGCACAGATCTTCTGCCACCAATCCCTCTGCAGCTCGGGCAAATTGACAGAAAGCTTTCCTCAAGGGCTCAGGCGCCACGGACCCAGCTCGTATGCCGGAGCCAGCCCAGCATCCCAGGGGACTGCTCCTGGCTGTGTCCCTGCTTCCAGCCGGATGCTGCGAGGAGGCTTTTGGGAAGGGGGAACCCCACCCTGAATGTGAGACCCCAGTCGGAGCTCGGCTGCAGCTGCAGCAGGGCTGAGCAAAGCAATGCAGGATGTCTGGAGACGGCCAGCTACCGGCAGGAGCGTGTGGGAGAGGAGCTGCCCTCCACGGGGCTCTGCCTGCTCAGGAGGGACCACACAGACGCTTCGCCATCCAGCCCTTCACAGCCTCAGGATGCCTGGAGAGAGGAGCACAGATTTTCCATCCACCCCCGAACTGGGTAACCCCTCCAGGGCTGCTCCATCACTCCCAAAAACATGGGAAGGGAGCAGTCTAGCCCCTGGCAGGGGTCTGGGGGAGCTGTGCTTGTGCTGCTGGATGCTGGGGTAGGTATTGGTCTCTGGGGTCACTGTGGCTGAGGAAGTTTTGCACGGGACCCCAGGGATGAGTGAATGAATACTTGGCCAGGCAGAGCCCATGAGGGCAGGCTGGGGAGAAGGGCAGCTGAGCTGAGGCTGGTGTCAGCGGAACACAGGGATGGGGACACCCTGACACCTCGCTGTGTGAGCCGGGAAGTACCAAGGGCTGCAGCCCTGCCAAGCCCACAGGGAAGGGCCCCGTGCGCAGCCACGTCAGAGCATATTCGCACAGAAAGAGTAAAACTTCAGATGCCGGGTGTTGTTTCAACCCCAGAGCCTCCTCAATAGCAAGCTGCCCTCCGGAGACCTCCCCTCCGGACACAGAATGGAAGTAGCAGCCTCAGCACTTTGTCAGGAGCAGCGAGCTTTCTGCCTCCCGGCCCTGTTGAATAGCTGCAGAATTCATTACAGCCCCGTTTCACTTCTCCCTCCAATTATCCCTCTGGACAATGGGCTGGGGCTGCAGCGGAAGGTCCCTTTCAGGAGGTGCCGGTGGCAGGACATGCTGCTGGGGCTCGGCCGCAAGCTCCTTTGCTGGGGGGCAGTGACCTGAGTCCAGCAAATGCCACTTTTTGGCCGGGGCAGTGAGCATGCACAGGGTGGCAGGGCCAGCTCAGCACCAGGGACTGGGAGATGCTCCCTGCAGAGCAGGAAGCACTTGATAAAAAGAGCTAGCCCCAATCTTTGAAACAGCTGCAATATGGGGGTATTTCAGTCAAAAGCAATGTACTGAAGATTAATTAAGTACCAGAGTGTCATTTTATCTTTACAAACACAGTGGTGATTTGGCCCATTTGGCACTTCTCTGTACCGTGACTGTGAAGCCACCGAAGACCACAGGCACTGCTTGCACTGTGTCTCAAGGGACTGGGCTCCTGCAGGTGACACCTTGTATCCAAGGTCCCAGATGTCATCCTTGCTGCACTGGCCACCCAGGTCACCACTCTGCAGCCAGCCATGTGTAGTCCCGTCCGCTGCTAAGGTGAAGAAACAGGCAGCAATCGGCACCAGAGCCACTGGGCTTCGCTGAGAGCCTGGAGCTGGTGTTGGGGATCACGGAATGGATGTGATATCCAGGTAAGGGCTGGCCTTCACTGGACTGTCCCTGACAGCTTGGAGAGGCCCCTCACTTTCTGAGATCCTCAGCCCCAGCCACACTCATTACAGCACAGCTCCCCAGAGCCTTCCTCCTGCCCGGCAGAGCAGAACTCACTGAAGGGAGATTTGAGGGGGGATTATGCTCAGAGTAAACTTTGGTGTGTAGAAGGGGAAAAGGGGCATATGCCCAAAGTCTTCAGGCTTCATGGGGGGATTTTCAGCTGTGCAGGCAGGGAGGTTTGTGCAGCCTTTTGTTTGTGTGTTCCTTCCTTGTTTGTTTGTTCCTTCCACTGCTGGCTTTGCAAGATTTAAGGGCTGTCTTGGAGGAGCTGACATAGGAGAGTGACTTTGCACCGACAGGTCTAATCCTGACACACTTGAAGCCATCTCCAAAGCAGGCTGTGCCCAAGCTGGAGAGCCTGCAGAGAAACCCTGGGAGAGCGAGACAAGGGCTGAGGAGTTTCCGATGGAGGCAGACAGGACACTCAGCCTAGTTAGTTTATCAGGAAGAAGATCAAGAGGCGGCTTGATTACAGTCACAAGGACCTTGGTTCGAGAGTATCCTGGCAGAAATAACAAACCAGGTACTTAAGAGCTCTTTAATCTAGCAGAGAAAGGCAAAACAAGGGCCAATTGCTCCGCATTTCCCAAAGTCCAGGTGATTAACTCCAGAAGGTGAGGCAGGAACACAGGCTGCCCTCCCCAGGCTGCTGTGGAGCTGGCTGGGAACTCTCACCTCAGTATCACCTGAAGCAACGTATTTTACCTTAACATAAGGTACAAAAAACTTTTGGGGATGGCAGAAAGGCTCAGAGCTGGGACAGCTTTGGATGCCCTCAGCTTGGGCTGCAGAGGGCACATCTTCTTGTCTGGTGAGGTGGCCACCACTGGTCCTTGGGACAAGGCAGAGAACTTGTGGCACTGTTCAGGAGCAGTGGATAGTGTCACATGGGGTGCATGGTTCTAGCCAGGGAATCTGAAAAATAGTGTTTGCATTGAGTTTGCAGCTTTTGGTGCCCAAGGGATCTCCAGTGCTGACCTTCCAACTCTTGAGCAGAGGGACAATTGATCCTTCTCTGCAAACTCACAAACCTGACCAAAAGCTCCTGAGGCCACAGAGGAGCTGGATCACCCAGCAGCCAGCAGCACCCAGAGCTGATCCTGATAATATGCCCCTGGGATCTCCAGTGGACACAGCTAACAGGTACTGAGCAGCTGTGTCTCCATCATGCCAAAAGCACAGTGAAGCAGATGGAGGAACAGAGCCTTTATCTCATGGAGCCATTCATATAGCTCTTTCAAGCTCAAGTCCTATTATCTCCTCATTTTTGCAATTTTTCTGGTTAAAAATCAACAGCCTGGCCAAGGCCTTGTTGTAAAGCATTGGGAAGAGCCCTGTTCCGAGGTAGTGGTGTGGGACCCCGCGTGCAGTCCTGATGCCCGGAGTGCTGCCAGTGGGGCTAACAAAAGGCCAGCAGTGGGGCCAGCCCGTGCTGGGAACGCAGCGGTGCCGCTGTTGAATAGCTCTTCCTGCACAGAGGAAGGCATGAAGAGGCGTAATCAAATAAGGGTATCAGCATGGTGCTCCTTGAACGACGCTCCCAGTGTGAGCCGGCGGCGGGGCCGGGTGGGGGTGACAGGTATCTTTATCCCACCACGCAGGAGAGCTCCAACATCCCGCTGGCAGGAATTTGTCTGCAAATTTTCCCCCATTGAAAGAAGAGAGGGGGCCAGCGAGGCACGGGCTGAGATGATCGCTTGATTAAGGCCAGGGCAGGCGAGGTGGAGAGACGGGGCAGCTCCCAGGGAGCCGTGCTCCCAGTCCTTAACCTCTCCTCGGGAGACCGCAAATTATATCTGTTAATGTATCAGCCCCCTGGTATCCTACAAATAAGTCATCTGGCTAAGTGTGTGTCAGACGTTCACAGGAGGAGTTGTTACCTTTTCATCACTTAATCATTTTCATCATCATCATTTAATTTATCTTGCAATAAGCTTAACCCGGTGAGTCCCGGGGAAGGTAGGTGAAGAGGCTTACCAGCCCAGCTGGACCGTAAACAAAAGCAGGAGGCACTGGCTTGCAAAGAGAGTTTGAAGAACAGAGGGAAACAGTTTTATCAGCTCTTCCGTGGAAAAGGGAAACCCTTTGCTATGGAGACAGGAGTATTCCCAGCCCTACTTCCCATCCCGCTCCCCTGCCAGCTTGCGACGTGGGGATATGCTCAGAGCTGGGGTCCACTCTGCCAGGGACCGGGAGCGGCTGGAGGGAGGATGCTCCCCGGGTGTACTGGGACTGGGGAGGGAGGGGGGCACGTCACGCACTCCCCTGGGTGCCAGAAGTGATTTACACAGTGCACCCGAGAGCAGAGTCAATTAAGGTCACATTTCTGTGTTGCTAAACAACAGGCGGCTCTGGGTTCAGGCCCGCTGAAAAGGAAACAAAAGCCACCCCTTGAAACGGGGGCTTTGAGCGGGTTCAAAGGAGCACGGAACAAAAGGCGGGCTTTGTGGCTGCCCTCGCCCGCGCCTTCCCGGGCCCTTCCGCCACCAGAGACACCGTTCATGTGGCAAGGGGGAGCTTTTAATTGTCCGGCACAAACAATGCTGGCATATTTAGGCCGGCCTCATTACAGAGCCGTCCGAAATGCTTGAGAAGCATTCCCACCGCTTAGCATAAATAGCAGAAACACTCTTTCACCAGCAGAGCAGGTCCCATCTGCTCCCAGCCCGGCCTCACCTTGACTTGCAATGATGAGCCTGCAGGGTCGGCCCCTCTGCCCCGCTGCTCCAAAACGCTGGTGCAGAAACCTGCCTCCCTGCCCTCGCCCCTCACCGTAGGGTGATCCCTGCACCCCACAGGAGCAGAGGGCAGGATCTCCAGGGATTTACAGTAAGGGGTGCTCAACTGAATTGGTTGCTGTGGCAGCCCTGGCTGGGGTTTGCTCTGCCCACCTGTCTCCAGCAGCTTGGCCATGGTTGCTGGGGATTTGAGGAGCATCATTCACACCTCCTGACTGGATAAGGCAGTTTGCATGTGGCCCCACTGGGTGCTAGCTGATGTCCCCCATGGGGAATGAGACAGGAAAGGTCTTGGAGGCCTTCTTCAGCTGGGCTGAGAATAACAGATGTCTCCCAGAGAGACCCAAACCTGACTGAACCAGAGTCTGGGCTCTTCATGGCCATGGCTGTTTCAGGTTTACACCTCGTCGCACTTACCAAAGTTCCCTACCAGCTTCCCAGCTGGTGCGTGGGTGCCCTGGAGCGAGCCGCCCCGGCAGCCGCGGGCTCCCGGCGCAGGGCAGCCGGGGCAGGCAGCCTGTTTCCACAGCGTGGGTCCTGGCACAGAGCCTCGTCAGCCCACAGAGATCAAAGCGAGCAGCGTTTCCCGACCGATACCTGATCCTGGAGCTGGAAGGGAGCCGGGACACTGCCGAGTGCCTCCTTTGCTGTTCCCGCCACCACGCAGGACCAAGCGCACCGTGGGCTCCGCACCTCTGGGCTGCATTTTATGGTACTGCGGTTCCTGCCAGCTCACTCTTCCTCCTCTTTTGCCTCCCCTTTCTTGCAGGCAACCAGCTCTCCACACCCCACAGTTTATTAAAAATCCTGGGTACCTTGGAAGAGACAACACAATAGTGTACTTGTTACAGCTGCCCGGTATTAATGGACTGCCCCTTTTGATTTTAGAGTGGAACTTTTGGCAGAAAACCAGCATCCAAAAGGGAAAATTGCTGTAAAGCTCAGCAAAAAGGGGGTGGGGAGGGAGGAGAAACAGCCCCTAGCTTTGATCAGAAAAGCTTGAAGATGAATCATGATGATGCCCAAAGCAGATTTGCTGAAGTTTGGTTGCAAAGAAGGGAGCCAGGACTGGTGCAGAGAGGGGTGGCCGGAGTGGTGATGGGACTGGGGTGGAAGGGAGCCCTGGCAGCCAGAGGTTCAAAGGCCTCTGCAGTGAAGAGCAGAATTGGAGGATTATTCACTTTCTATATTTCCACTCCTGCAGCACACATGGGAATCTAATTGGCCAGGATGAGAAATACAGCTAGACAGACTACAAGTGGACTTGGGAAGACAAAAATATTTGCAGCTGCAAGCCATTAAAGGCAAATGCAGCCTCGCTCTTACACTTTAATTACCCTGCTGTACACTTTCCTCTGCCTACCAGAGCTAGTGTTAGCCCAAAAACCTTTCTGATCTTAAAAGGACAAGCACAACGCCTGGCTGCACCAGGGCAGCAGCACTCCAGCACAGCAGCACTCCAGAGCAGCAAGGGCTGAGCACCTCTCAGGGTGTCAGGCATCAGCTCTCGCCCACTGCCCCAGTGCAGACCCCAACACTGCCCCTGCAGGGCTGATGGCAGCCCTGAGTCCCATCAAAGAGATTAGCTTGGCTTTTTGCAGAGGAAGAGCATCCAGCCTCGTAGCTTTGGAGTTTCCCATGCACCCCGTGCTCTGCAAGGTCCACCCAAGCTCATCCCAGCATCGCCTTGTTGTGACAGCAAGTGGCAAAAGCCTTGGCAGGGATCACCCCTGTCCTCCCACAGCCTCCCCAGTCCTCCCTGCTGCTGCTGTATTTCGGCTGAGATGCTAATTTCCCAGGGTCCAAAAGCACTGGCAGGGAGATTTCCCCTTTATTGGCACCTGGACCCACCCCGATGGCTGGAGGCAAAGGGTGACAGAATGACCCCATCTCCTCATCTCCACCACAACAGCCACATGTCCAGGTGACTCTTGGCAGTTCTCCGGGCACTGCCCGACGGGCCATGCTGCCCCTGGCCGCAGTGCAGCCACCCTGGGGTGCCGGCAGCGCAGCACTGCCTGCAGGGGGCTCTGAATTTGGTGAGGGGTGACGCAATGACCATCACAACCCAGCCTGCCCGGCCACCACCGTGCTGCTCCCAGCTCTTTGACTGCTCATTTCCTTTTCTGCTCCTGCACCAACACCAAAAATGTTATTCCAGGTGCTGGCCCCAGCCCTGCTCACTCCCCCACATGCTTCACCCTGCTTCTCCTGAAACCTGAGGAGAGCTGAACTCATTTTATGCCATTTTGTTTCAATGCTCTGAGGGTTAACCTTGTGCCAGGCATTTTAGTTCTGCTATAAACACAGGAGAGGAGAGGGCCCACAGCTTTGCTTAATGAGCAATTTTTTACTGACTATTTTGAAGCTTTGATGCAATGTCCTTTCAAATGCATGAGCTTGGAGGGAGAGGGTGTTTGAGTCTGGACTCATTTTAAATTGAGCTTAAAGTTGCTTGGCAGCACTGAAGGGGCATTGCAGGACATAGGCAAGGACCCCAAAAGATAAGGAAGGACCCTCAGGTGGAAGATGTGAAGTGAATATATGTTGTTTGTACTAGTTTGAGATGTTAAATCCAGGTGCATGCATGGGACAAGGGGAAGACCTGCCTGGAAATGCTGGTGCTGGGACTGGGCACCAGGGCATAGATTGGGATTTCCCTGGTCCTGAGTCCCCACAACACTTGTGCTGGGGAGCTGAGAGAGCTGCCCTTCTCCTGTGGGAGACATTTCTGGGGAAAACAAAGTCCAGCAAGGAACTGCAGGAGCAAGGGGGCCCAGGAGCCCATCGCTGCCCTGGGACATCGCTGCTGGAGCCATCGTGAGAGGGGTGCACAGGGCGACGCTGTGCCCCTGGCACTGCCAAGGGCTGATGGGCGCAGCACAGCAGAGCCAGGATAGAGCAGGGACAGGGACTCAGCACTGCCAGCAGCCCTGGCAGCAGCCAGCAGGACCCAGCTTATCTCTCTACTGCTCCAACCCTGCCTCCCTGGCAGGACAGGGGTGTGTGCCTGCAGAGCCCACCTGTGCCCAAGGACAGCGAGGGGGCAGCCACAGCCATGAACGACAGAACGACAGCTGGGGAGGGTGAAGTGAAGGCTAAATTAGGATGCTGGGCACTGCTGGCTGCCAGCCCAGTGCCGCGTGCCAATAGCCCATTGGCAGATGAAAATCAAACCCCGACGGGAAGGTGATGCCTGGGGCTGGGCTAAGGGC
Organism: Lycocorax pyrrhopterus obiensis; assembly: GCA_014706295.1. NCBI lineage: Eukaryota > Metazoa > Chordata > Aves > Passeriformes > Paradisaeidae > Lycocorax > Lycocorax pyrrhopterus. The sequence continues at coordinate 13,982,686 of JACSVZ010000016.1, read as the reverse complement.
AAAGGAGTGATGTTAGTCCCTCCACAGGGTGCAGGCTAGTGAGGACCATTCCGGACATTGTGTCCCCAGCAGGAATTTTCTGTGAACTTCTCTCACACCCTGGTAGGGTGGAGGTTCCCTGTGACCCCCAGGAGATAACTGGCTGGGGGACACATCCTGGGGCCAGGGAGCCAAGGAGGCTGCTGCGTGCCCGGGCCAGCACTGTGCTGCTGCCGGCTCTGCCCTGCGTAGCTTCTCCCGGCCCCTGCCGAACCCTGGGGGGCAGCACGGGGGGAGCAGGGGCTCCAGATTGGAACCACATGGAAGCACATTTGCAATGAATTAGGCTGGAAGCCAGCAGCTCTTGCTTGGCTGGGTGTGCAGCCAATCTTTGGGGATTGTCAGCTCCTCCCAGGTTTCCACAGCGGATGTTCCCTGGCCAAAGTGCAGCTGGGCTCTGCGCAGAGCCGCGGCCAAGGCAGCCCAGAAGGAGATGAGCACACGCACAGGCAGGGACCCCCGCCCACACACACAGCCCCACTGGCTCGAGTGGGCCCCCACACGCTCCTGGCCTGGGCTGGGCAAGGTTTCAGGGACTGAGGATGCTCTGGGGGTAAGGCGGTGGTGGTGCACAGGAGGGATTATTTTGCCACTTCCCAGCCTGGCAGCCCCAGGCTGAGGGGGCAGCTGCAGTGGGCATCATGTCTCCCTGCCTGCCCTGGCTCACCAGCGCCTCAAGCTGCACCCAAAATTAAGCAGATGGGGAGCTCCGGCTCAGGCATTCGTGTGAAATCACATCTCGGGATACCTGAGAAAAGGGCAGATCCAAAAGGCGGGGAAGAAAAGCTCCACCTGGCAGCCCTCTTGAGGGGTGAGAGGGTCAAGGCGCTGGTGCAGAAAGGCTTTGAGTGTGCATGTCAAAGAATGACACTAACAACTCATGTGACAACCTGCCAGGAAAACTTTTCAGATCATAATTCGCATAGCGTTTGTATCATGTTCCCTTCCTGTTTAAAAAGGCAATATGGAAACCGTGCAAGGGTTATTTGCTGGTCAGGCCGATCTGCTGGTTATGCTCCCTGTCACGCGCGTCCCTTTAGGAAGTGATGCCACCACGACAGACATAATTTCTAAAAATAACACCATCCCACACATTAGTCTCTAGTACCATTTGTTCTAATTATTTGTTCCCAACTAAAGAGTAATGTCTGATCATTAGCACTGGGTGCATACTAAGTCCCTGGCAGAGCAAGAGGTTGGGCTATCCCCCCACACGCCCCCTGAGCATCTTCCATGGTGGCATGTCCTACTGATGGCAGAGGACAGAGAGGGGACACTGCCTTCCTGTGCCCAGCCCAGCCATTTCAGCCCTCACAAACCAGTCAGAAGTATTCCACTGACCCTGCTCCGCCTCTAAAGGACAAATCCAGAGTCCCTGCGCAGCCACAGAGCCACAGCACGGTGCTCAGCTGGGTGTGTGTGGGCCCCAGCAGCACTGTGGCTCTCTGATAAGGCCATGTCTGCCTCTTGTTTCGCAGCTGAGGGTATTTATGAAATGACAGGCTGCAGTGTTAATCTCTGGTTGGCAAGGGAGCACGCCAGCAGCGTGGCAGCCGGGCACAGCCGGCAAAAGCCTTTTGCTGTGGTTGGGGCACGGAGGTGCTGGGGGAGGTTCTGGAGATCAGCCCATCTGCCAGTTGCTTTCACCTCCTGCACTTTGCACAGCCCTTGCTCCCTGACACCCATGTTGCTTGTGCCCAGCTCCTGGTTCAGAAGGGCTGGGACAGAAGCTGCCTGTGTGTGGGCATCCCTGCTGGGTTAGCTGACCTGCAAGCCCCCCATGTGCTCCTAGAATGGCCCTGGAACAACAGCGGCCAAAATACGACTCCCCCTTGGATTTTTTTATCACCCACATAACACTGGTGAAGGAAGGGAGGCCACCGCCAGGGAACATCTGGGCTCCATTGCTCATTGTCTGGCAATTAATGTCAGCGCTGAAGACAGAAGGGACGTCAGATATTAAATAAACACGACCGCACTCTGCAGACCAAGCCAGTCCCCTGGGGAAGGCGCACATGCACCCGCACCCACACGCTCCCCCGGCACGGCCCCAGCCAGGGCCGGCACACAGGCAGCTCACCACACACACGTGTGAGCACAGCCACACGCTCGCCCGCTCCCACACAGCTCCGGTTTCATGTCAGCGAAGACAGAGCAGGGTAAAAAATAGTCCTCCTTTTCCTTTTTGGTTTTCCAGCAGGCAGATTATCTGCAAGCGCAGAAACCGCCGAAAACTCTGCCCCATGAAACAGGGGGATGTGTGCGAGGGGGTCAGACCCCTCCAGGGTCTGGGCTGGTTGGTACCCCCCTCCAAAGTTGCTGCTTGGGGTCCCACCCCTGGCCTGGACACATGCCTCTGGCAAGGAGCAGCTGCGTGCCAGTCCCCATGGGTGTGCACACTCCACATGTGGGGCTGTGCCGGCTGTCTCCTACCTTTACTGGTGCACCCAGCCCCTCCCGCTGCTCCCATAGTCCCAGCACAGCCCGGCATACCACGGGTCTCTGTGCATCCTGTCGGTCCAGCCAGCAGGAATGGACAGTCCCACCCTCACCTCCACCAGGCTGTAAAAGGCTGTGTTTCCCCCACTTCAACTTCTATGGGCACCCAAAGTCTTTTGTCCTGCCCTTCCCTGCCTGTGCTCTGATGAAGAGCAAGCGTGGGAGCAGCCTGACTCCCGGAGGGCTGGGAGGCTGCCTGGCCACTGCACACTGACAGACACGTGCTGCAGGGCTGCTCCAGTGACTGCCAGCCCAGGGGCTGAGCGAGCCCATGCAGGGCTTATTTCAGAGGCCAGGGCAGCTCTGCCCCACAGCCTGCCTGGTGCCGGGCACAGGATGCACAGTTGGGCCACTGGTCCAGCCCCAGCTCACGGGGCCGGGTCTGGAGCAGGACTTGGGTGCAGCATTACCCCGGGGGCAGCATTACCCTGGGGGCAGGCTGTGGCAGCTGCTTTGATATGTGTTTTAGAGTCACCCACAGCACCCAGGTAAGGCATGGACCAGCGCACGCCCTGCAGGTGTGCAGGATGCTCCTGACCTCTGTCCACTGCTGCTGCATTGCTGCATTGCTGAAGCCAAGTTTCCTCCATCCTATGGCGTCTTCCATCGAACAGGACACACTTCAGCAAGATGCATTCACCCTGCACAAGTGTGGGGGGAAAGCAACCCCAGCAGGCTGGTAGGTGCCCAGGCTCAGCCAGGGTGGTCTCCCACCCCTCGTGACATTAAACTCGTGGGTCCTGTAAAGGGCAGCAGGGAAAGGGATGGTCAGTGAAACGTGTCCTGTCACACAGGAGCACGGCACCAGCCAAAGGCAGCACACAGGGCTTCCTGCCCCTGCGTGCGGCAGGGACTCATTAGCTCAGGGCTGGCTGTGCCTACTTTATTCTCTGGCAGCTTTTGTTCCCTTACTGAAATGTAGTCTCTCTCTCCCTCACCCTTAGCCCCTTTTAATATTAAGGTCAATAGGTTGGCGATTAAGCAGGAAAAGGGCATGAAGAATCAACCAAATTAAATCTTGTGTGCAAACAGGTGGGTGTGAAATTTCAATCAATGGCTGGTGTTAGCAGGGACCCCTGGGATCACGATTTCCCAGGGGAAGACTGGGAAGCCCCAGAGGGATTTGGGTACAAAAACTCCAGACATGGGAGAATAGAAAAAAAGTCTTCTCAAAAACCAATATTGACAAGGTCCCTGTGTTTGCACCCCGGCTTTCCCCGGCAGCACAAAGGGAGATGATTATCCCGGGTCCACTGGAGAGGGGATGGCGGGAGCTCAAAGGTGAGCCAGGCCCCCACCCCCTGGCTCCCCTGGCCCCAGCTCCTCCACTTAATCCCCCTCTCGCCCAGGCTTTGAAGTCGCCAGAGGTCGAATATGGGATGTAAATCACGTTAGACGCAGTGTGTGATCACAACGCCGCTGCCAGACAATGCCGTGCTTCCCCCGGTGCCCGGGCATCCCGCCGAGCCGCGGCCGGCCCTGGGCTATAAACATCCCCAGCATCCCCGAGCTGCGGGCGACAGCGGGGACCGAGGGTGGGCTGCGGCCGGGGACACCCATTCCGGGCGGGGCAGAGCCTTGCGCTGCGCCGCGGGGCCGGGAGCCGCAATGGGCACTGGCGCCCAGCGGCCGCGGGGCTGCCGAGAGCAGAAGGCTCGTCCCTGGGATTAATTAGCAAAGGCTGCGGCTGCCGAGCAATGTAAAACACGAGCCGTTCGCTGGGCGTTGGTTCCCGGGGCTGTCCCGCAGCGCTGCACATCTTGTAAGCATTAGCATCACGTAAGGGGAGCCTGCACAGAAGGACCTGGGGTTTATTGGGCTGTAAACTGCGTTGTTCCCGTTACAGTAACGACGTTGCTGGTGAAGAAATGTGCCTTTAGCACATGAGGCTCGGGAACCAGGTGTGCCGGAAGGAAACAGAGCAGGGTTTGGAGGCTCTGCTGTCACCAGTGGGATAATAGAGAGAGAAACAAAGCAGACGTGGGAGGAAGCAAGGGGAGGCACCAAGGATAAGCTACCCCTTCCCCCAGGGCTGCTATGCTTTTCAGCCCTTTGCATTCATCTGCCCCAGACCCAACTGGCCGGTGCTCAGCTCCCCTGCTCCCTGACATGGGGCTGCACACCCTGCCCTCCGCCTGGGAAGTTCAGACCCGGGCGCGAGGGGTGACAGGGAGACAGCAAGTGACTGCTGGCTCCTTAGTTCTGTTTTGATGGACTTCGCTCTCCCTTGCTCCAGCACTTCCTCTGCCTCCTGTGGCACGCGGGACAATGTGACACGTGCAGTTTGCTGCCCAGAGCAGAACAAGGGCACTGTTGCCCAAAGGAGCAGCCCTGAGCACCAAGAGCTTCCTTGCCCTGTGGAAAAATCACCCAAGTTTAATTTTCCCTTAGCCAAAGAAGCAGCCTCCAAAAAAACAGTGATAGTGGACCCTAACAAACAATTAACACATTTCCTATTTTCCCATTATCAAAAAGTGCATCCATGCTCTGCAGGCAGCAGGTTGGCTGGTTTAAGTCATTTTTCACTGGTTCACACCTAAACCAGGATTTGATTTTTCAAGACCAGCACCAGAGCTTACCAGCCATCATCGCCTGGCTGCACAGATCTGGATGAACTGCATTATAGGCATGTTCCCACTGGCTCAGATAGGCATCTGGCTCCAAATGCCCCTGTTTTCTCCCTAGAGCTGCCACCTGTCTTGGTGGCCCTGGCAGACCTTCCCGAGGAGGTGCCTGGTGGGAAACACAGAACCTGCCATTCTCCCCGCCCGGTGACAAGTGACAGAGAGGGTGATGGTTGATGCCAGGGGCCTGAACACCATGGCATCAAACCTCTGCACATACCCACTAACAGGAGCCAGGCACAGGTACCAACCCAGCTCACCCTCCCACCCCCAGGCTCCCCTCTGCTGCTCCATCCCTGCTCACTGCTGCAGTGCCCAAGCATAGGACCCTGGCAATCAAAAACTATCTGCTTTCAAAGTCTTTTTTCTTTCTTCTTAATTGGGAGACCGGATGATTTTTTTTTTAACAAAAATATGTTGTTATTGTGGAAAATATCTGCTTTCCACAGAAAATGCCTTGCATTCGTTGTACACATTGTGGACCATACCAGAAAACATCTGATGTGCTTCCAAAACCACTGGGGCATTTCTTTTCTTATTAGAGTGGAAATTTTCTTCAGGAAACAAGTTTTACCTAGTTTGCACTGACATTTGCTGCAGCAGAAAACAAGCAGCCCTGTCCCCATATCACCCCTTCATCTCCAGGACGTGGCATCATAGGGGCATCGTGGCATGACCAAAACCTGCAGCACAAACCTTGGCATCGATTCAAGATTTGCCCCAAGTCCTGTAAGCCACCAACCATCAGCACCCACCCAGGCTGGCCCAAGGGGGAACCACAGTTTCCTGGGGCAAGATGATGTCTGTGTGAGAAACACTGAGGAAAACACATTATTTCACTGGTTTCTGGCTTTCAGTTAGTGTTGATGCTGTACAGTTGTACTGGCTAATGTTAAATAGATGTTTATTGAGCAAAGTCAAATACAAACATTGCCATTTCAGTTTAGTATTTTCTACGATTATTCTACAGAAAAGAAAAAAAAGAGAAAAAACATGCAATATTTCGTTCATGTCTTTCAAATTCATCTGTGATTAATGTAGACCTTAGGATGGTGATTACAACAACTCCACCCATCGGTTTTCCCGCTGTGTCCGTAGCACAAGGTGGGATGCACCTGAGGACGACTGTTATGATCCCTCCACAACAGCTCTAACTGGGTCTGAGTCTGACTCTCTCTGCAACGTTTCCAGTTGGGGACTACTCCTTAGTTCTCTTTCCCCCAACAAAGCTTCTGGACACAGCAAAGAGAATTGCCTGTGCCTCCTCACCTGAAACTTGCCTTACCAACCGCTCCCCACCAAGTGTTTTTAGCTTCAACCCCCAGTGGTTCCCGTTGCACTCTGGAGAGCCCGGGGCTCCTTAGGCAAGGGCTGCCTTCTCCAGAGACCAACCCAGGAAGCTGCTGAGGTGCCATGTGACACAGCCAGCCGGGACACAACCATATTCTTTATTTCTTTCTTTTTTTTTCAAACAGATTTCTGAGAAAACATCTGCTGTGCCCCAAGCCCGCACCGGATCTGAAGATCAAAATAAAGGACTTTTGTCTTTTTATTAAGCATTTTAGCAAACGTGACTATTACATTCATATTATATTTCCCTGTTTTGTACAAACACGTTTAAGTCAGCACTAAGAGGATTACGTTTATGGCACACCAATCTCTGCTCAAATGGGTTGACTAAAGAAACTCTTGTTAAACAGTATTTTCTCTAATGCCTGTTGCTTTTCTTCCTTGCTTTAGTGCTCAGATGTCTATCCAGGCTCCCTAAATCCACCCTCCCCATAAGCTTTCAGATCAAGACTCTTCCCCCCTCTGCCCCCCTCCACACTCTTTAATACAGCTGAAGATGAACATTAGTGCTTGGTTCAACTGCACTGGAAAGGGAAAGGGCAGATTCATCAAAATCTTTATACCTCCATAGAAAAATGTAGCCTTTTGCCTTTCCTCAAGTGAATGTCTTTTCTAGAGGGTATTCATTAGGGGTTTGGTCTGTTTTTGCAGACAGCTCCACAGATGTTGACATTTTTTTTCTTCACTGGGTTAAGACGCCTTCTATAGGCTTTCAGTCTTCATTTGTTACTTCTTTATTATCCAAGAGGGGTTTTTCTTTTTTTTTTCCCTTCTTTTTTTTTTTCCTTTCTTCCCAAGGAGTTGACTCAGTTCTCTGAAGAGAGCAGTGGTAGTCAGGCTCATTATTATCTCGGGCCCTTTTTCATTGCCCCGGCAGGCCAGCCGGGGCCGCGGGGCCATTGTGGCAGAGCAGCAGGTAGCTGTGGCACGGCGGGGTCAGCGCTCTGGCCGGCACAGTGCCTTTGTGTGCCCGCCTCGTGCTGCTGGCTCCATTTGTCCGGCGGTGGGAAAGGTCAGGAGCATGCTGCTGCTCCGTACCTGAGGTTTTGTCTCTGGCCGCTGCTGAGAACTTATGTAAATAATTCATTGGAAAGCAATCGCCAGACCCGGGGGGGGGTGAACAGAGGGAAGGGGTGGAGATGTGCTGGCAGGGTGGTACCAGAGGTACCTGGTCCATCAAACACGCTTACCAGAGTCTTGGCCAGAGCTGCTGTGTGCTCAGGAAGCCACGGGCTTGCCATGTTCCATGAAGCTTCATATCGTCACTTCTGTACACCAAGATAGCTGGTTTCCCACTGCAAACCTTGCCAAGAGAGCCACTTGGCTCGGTGTGGAGGCTTAAAGCATGATGCAGGCAGCAACCTGCACTGATATCCCCATCTCTGAAGACCCAGTGCACCGCAGTTTGCCCAGGACTCATTACCCTTGCCTGCAGACATACACCATCCAAATACTCATCTCAGTGCCAGTACCTACCTCAGCTCCCACAGAAAATTTACTGTGTATCTTGAGATTTTTCCACAAGAAAGATTGGGAGTACAGACATGGGGACTGGCAAAGGCATCATAATTCAAGTGGTGCTTCAGGACCTGCCGTAAGAGAACCCTGAGGTAAGGGCTCCAGCTAATTCACAGCAGGGCTCAGTGTCACCCTGTCAATGTGGGCCATGCATTATCTCAGGGAAAACTAAAGCCCTCCTGCTCCTCCTGGGAGCCCTCCCAACCCATTCCGACACTGCCTGGAGTCGCCAGTGGAGAGCATGGAACTCCCCAGCCGTGCTCCCAGCATGAGCCACTGTTGGGAACAGGGCAGAGGTGACAGGTATCTTTATCCCACCATGCAGGAGAGCTTGAACGTCCTGCTGGCAGGAATTTGTTTGCGAATTTTCCCCCATTGAAAGGAGTGAAGGGACTGATATGACTGCTTGATTATGGCAGGGGCAGGCAAGGCAGAGGGATGGGACAGCTCCTGGGGAGCCGTGCTCTCAGTCCTTAACCTCTCTTCCATAGCTGGATGATTTAGTACCTTAGTAGAGCATGTTGGCTTCAGCCATGGGGCAGGGGCTGAGCATTAAGGGTGATGTGGTCCCAATTAGCAGTCACTATCTGAAAGACACCACCTGTGGTTGGGAAGGAAGGTGCCTGGCCAGCAGGCATGGCTCCCTCCTGCCCTGCAGAGCTGCAGGACTGTACCAGTGCTGGGTGCCCAAGCACTCCCCAGCTGCCCTTGCCCAGCCAAAAGTGGAGCAGGAGGGGAGCAGCTCTCCCCTGCCTCCTGCAGCCCCGTGCCCAGCCTAGGACACTGAGCTTGACTGGAGTCCACATGAGAATATTGATGGGGAGGCCAAAATCCATCACATTCAGCCCCCACCAGTATGCTAAAAGCTCTTGCCATTTTCTCTTTTTATCACAGCTTTAGCAGGAGAGCTCCCATTAGCTTTACACATCATCCCTGGGGAAGGAGTGCTGATAGATGTGTGAGATCAGGCAGGTAGATTTTCTTTTCATCACATGCTCTGGAAAAGCCTTCCACTGCTAAAAGCAAGAGGAGACTGAGCCAGCTCTTGCAGGCTGTGAATGATTCACCTGGAGGGTCATGGCTGGATTTCAGGCCCCTTGCTCTGCGCTGGTGCCTGGCTGCTGCCCGGCCCAGCAGGCAGGGCAGGATCTGGCCTAGAACAGCACTGACTCAGGGGGACTTTCCTTTGGGCTGGACCCCTCATTTTCCCCTGAATGGAGACTGATCCTCTCCCAGCACAGCATTTCACCCCAGCAAATTCCCAGCACAACCACGGGCTGAAAGTAGCTTTTCTATAACGGTGGAGCGATGGCACCTCTGGCAGTGCCTGCCCTTTCTCACTCTGCTGTGTTTGTGCTGACCATTGCTCCTCCTGAGCACGCCAAGCTCAGTGGTGCTCACTCTGCATCAGGGATACAAAGGAGCCCTGGGCACAGGATCTCCAGCAGCTTCTGCATGAACATTGCAAGTGCTGAGGTTTATAACCCAGAAAATCTGGGCTCTGAAGGGCTCTATCTGGTGGGGCGGGAGGCGTGCCGCCCTGCCCAGAGCCACTTTTATGCCATTGTGCCTTTTCAACACTGCATTAAGGCAGCCAAAGAAGGGGGATTTTTAATGGTTCCAGGGGAACAAAGCGGAAACATTCGACCCAACTTCATTACAGAATCATCTGAAATGCTTGAGGAACGTTTCCCACTAATTATCATAAATAGCCGAAAAAAATCTTTCCCTCCCAAAGCAGGTTCCAGCTGCCCCTCTGTGTTTTCTCACCTCCACTTCCAATAGCCTGACCCTGCCCCCGCACAAAGGGGAGACCCCATCTCCTCTCCCCCCACACTCAGGGGCTCTAAAGAAATACAAACAGGCAGCAGATTAACAGCACTTGTTTGCACCTTAAACAAACAGGAACTTCCGCCCCTCCAGGCTCTCTCACTGCCCAAGGGAGGATGCATCGGCTTGTTTTTCTTGCCTTTGCTCTCATGCCCTGCCCAAACCCTGGATAAAAGCCTGGACAGCCCAAGGCATGAGCCAGGCAGGATGAGAACGCCAGGGGTGTCAGCCCCCCATCTGCTTGAGCTTCCCCCTGGCACAGTTCCCCATGCTGTGTGTCCTCTTGCTGCCCCATCTGCCCCTGGGGCAGCCGGGCCCCTGCTGCAGTAGGGTTGTGAGATGCCAGGGGCGAAGCAGATGAAGGAATGTCCCAGTTCAGCTCTTGCCCCGTGTATGTCACAGGGTTCCTTGCAAGAGCCTGAGGTGGCTGGATGGGTACTGTGAGTGGGTGTGGAGAGCGATGCTGAAGGTGAAGGACGGAGAGGGAGAGAAAAACCATCCAGAGGACACACAGAGGAGTGGTGCTGGTGTTCAAAACCACCACCAGCATCGAGGGGGTATGGCAGCACACTGAGCAATGACTGCCAGCCCGCAAGCCATCTCTGCTGGCTGCAGTAGGGGATGGATGAGTGCTGCACATGTGCAGTCGGACCTGAGGCTGATCCCAGCAGCTGCCTGCTCTGCTAGGGAGCTGCCCCAGCTCAAGTTCTCAACCTGCAGGTCCTGTGTCACCCATCCCACCTCTCCAGTGGCATTGCCAGCATCTCCCTTCTCCTACAAGACCAGGTGCCAAACCAGACCCTTCTTGCTCTGCCCTCAGCACACCGAGCAGTCAGCCCCCAGCTCGCCATGCCTCTCAAACCACACCAGCAGCTGGTGAGACACTGCTCCCAGCATAGCTCTGCACATGTCTGGGACTGGCACACGAGGCAGGCACGCAGGGAGGAAGCTGTGGCAGCGCGGCCACGAGCTGGGACAGGTTCCCATCACAAGCCAGCAGTGAAACTTGCCCACCAGAGGCCCAGGCTTGCTCCTTGCCTGGGTTATTGTGCAAATGCCCTCATGCAGGTGTTCATTGCCCCCCTTCCCATTAGCCACAAAAAAGAGCTTTGCTTGCAAGCCCCCTTCCTCCCCATGGGGTGCCCCAGGGACAGGAAAGGGAACTGGGGCAGATGGCAGGGACAGGCCACCACACCCACAGCATGGGTGGCTCCTGGCAGGGCTGACATGCAGAGGGTTACAGGTCAGTGCTGCAGCACGAGTGACAGTGCTGTGGGAACCACTTCTCACCTGCACAGGGCACGAACAGAGCCAGCAGCAGCTGCAGGACTCCCAGGCCATGCTGGAGACCCCTGGTCACAGTACCATTCAAGGACATGTAAATGGTGTCCTGTCTCTGCTTCTAACAGTCAGTCACCTGAGGCTGTGAGGACCTCAGGCAGCCACAGCAACTGGGAAGAGGTGCAGAGTGTCACAAGCAGCCTGGAGATGCCACATGAGGATGCTCAACATTTTTTTCCAAAGCAAGAACTAGGGGCATCCTGTGCAAGGAGCAGCAAGCAGAGGAAGAGCAAAGCAAGGTGATGCCTCGTTCAGTGCATGGGCAATCCTGGGCACTCCTCACCACATGGTGCTGTGAATGCTAAAATCTTACCTGAGTTCAGAGAAACCAGAGAAATTCACAGACTAAAAACCACCAATCGCTACCAAGTGCAGCGGCGTGCTGCAAAGGGATGCCTGGGCTGCCCACAGCAGAGTGCAGAGGGTGTGCTGGGGACTGTGCACTCCACAGCACCTGCCCCAGCCACACGCCTTCACTGCAGTGAGCTGGAGCCCTGAAGCAGCAAACACTGATCTCCCTGGTGCAGATCCCCCATGCTCTGCCCCATCTCCATGTGCTCTCTGGCTGCTCTTGCTCAGCAAGCAGGAAACCCCAGGGTGCTGCCCCACAGGCTGCTCAGGCACATCGCCCCCAGGACACCCTGCATCCGTCTCAGCTCCTTCCCTCCTGGAGTACGCTGGAGCCAACAGGGGCAAATGGGAACAGTTGCTAATTCCTCCCAGCCCAGCCCAGCCGTAACCCTCCAAGGATTGATCCTAAAGTGGTGCACAGAGCCGACTCTTGCCTGTGAGCCAGCTGCACCAGCCCGGCCCCCGGAACACGCACGCTGTATTTTCATTGCAAATTACAAATCGATCATAGCAGGAAATTCCTGTGCTGAGAACACCCCTGGCTGTTATTATTTTACAGCACTCTGAGGCACTTAGAGGTGTTCTGGGCACTTAGAAAGATGTGGCCCTTTCAGGGTATTATGGGGCAAATTAGTTTTAAAAGCCGCTGCAGGAATGTTGGCCATTTGGCTTCCAGAGCCGGATGGGCACAGGTGGAGGCTGCGGGGCTTTGTGCTGCTTTTGGGTACAGCACTGCCCTGCAAAGAGGGAACCAGCACGCTCCAGAGTGAACACCTCACGCCTGACCCCAGCTTTATTAATAACCAGTAATTAATATGAGAGCGGACGTGCCTTGTGTCTCTGAAGACCTTTTAAGATGTGATTATGTTGTGCTAATCTCACCCCGAAGTACTTCCCTGTTTAGACTGTGCTGGGCCATTAAATATCTGAAAAGCCAGCAGAGACCCCCCCCTCATCACCTCGGGAAGTGCTCGGGGTCTGTTCCCCAGCAGCCAGGCCCCGCTTTCAAACTCTCTAAATCAAGTATTAAGCCGAGTCCATCTGGATTGTCAGAAAAAACACTCCCTCCCCCTCATCTGTATCTCATTACCTGCTGTGCCAGCCCTGGCCCCGGAGCAGCTCGCTCCATCCCGCCCAGATGTGCTGCCCCACACTCGCCTCCCGTATTTCACAGCCGTCAGCAGCACTTCAAGGAGTAGCTGAAGGGGCTGTAACACTGCGCAGGTTCTTAGCAAGGATGTGTATCCAGGTCCCTAATGCACAGCTGCAGGCACACACTCTAGCACAAAGCCCCTTTCCCCCTCCCCTGCTCTTGCACCAGGCAGGGGAGCTGGGGTGCTCAGGGCTCACTGGCCAGGAGGTTTCTGAGTTGCTTTCCCACTTTTCCTTGTGAAGCACATGTCCAGACTATTGCTTTTCAGGGACTCTTTCCCTGGGATACCTCCAAGCCAGGCAGCCCCTGTGCCACACAACTGGGGAAGGCCACCCAAAGGCAGAACAAGACGGAGCAGGCACCAGCCTGCAATGGCAAGGAGTTGAAGACAAGACACCTGCAACCCTGTAGAAAATGGGATCAAATTTGGGAGCAGCTTACCTTGTACAGGGCAAAATCAACACTGAACCTAGAGCAAAAAAAAGGTACCCAGAGACCCGAATCAAGGAACAGCCCTTGTGTTCATCAGCTCCAATTCTCTGGGAATAAAGCTTCCCAGGGAAGGTTTCAATGCTTTCTGTGATGGCAGAAGCTGCAGAGGAACGGCTGCTTTTGTTTAAGTTTGGCACTTCCCTGGGCCTGGCAGGAGCCCAGGACTGCAGAGGTGAAGGCTCACATCAACCCTTCCTCCCAAGCTTCCCAAGAGACCTGCAGCCAGGGCTCAGCATCGGGTGAGATTTAAGAGTGGGAAGAAAAGCTTATCTATTGTCTTACAGTGCCACTGCCTGTGGAGGGTCAGCCCTTGTCCTACACCAGTCCCTGATGGCCAGCACTGGCTGGGGACCTCACACTCCAGCAAGCAACAGGAATCCTCAAAAGCAAGTCACGGCAAGAAAAGCCCCAGGATGAAAACAGTCTTCTCACCAGCCCATCAGACATGCAGGGGGGGCTTTAATATCAGGGAGGAGGAAAGGGAGAGGGAGAGGGGAAGAGGTCTGTGTATGATGGTGGTACAGACACTGACACATCCCGTAACGTGGCACAGGGAAGAAGACAGGGGTCGGGGCAGGAAGCCTTGCGACATCTTTCCCCAAGGACTGCAAGCACCTTCCAGAGGAGGGAGGAGATTCGGGTCGGGGCTCCTGACCCTACGAGCAGAGCGGCCGAGTCCGCGGTGCGGCGGGGTCCCGGCCGGCGGTGCGGGGGCTCCGGCGTTCCGGTGGCCGCGGTCAGGCGGTGGCAGCCACTGCCTGTGTCGGGATGCCATCTAGTGTCCCGTGGCAGAAGGGCCGTCAGGCAGGGAGGCTTGCAGGCTCCCGGCGTCGCCAGTAGTCAGTCGGAAAGCATCCCAAAACAGCCTGGGTGCTGGGACCGCTACACTGGGATCGGCCTGGGTGCCGGGACCCCCACCCCAGGGACAGCGCACCCTGCGGCCACTATGGCTGCAGACCCCAAAGGAGGACAGCTGGCACAGCCCAGGTCATACAGGGGCAGCAAAGCTCAAGGCGGTGCCAGGGCTGGCTCGGGGGTCCCCGGAGCAGCCAGGGCCTGAAGGCTCAGCAGCCTGACAGCTGGCCTGAGGTGGTGGCGGGTGTCCTGGTGAAGGAGAAGGGCGACCACTGCCCCCAGCAGTGTGCAGGCTGCCTGCAGTGCCAGCGCGGCCAGCCCCAGGGCCAGGGACACCTGGCACTGCCATGGGCTGGTCCACGGGGACAAGCCCCAGGCACGATGACCGCTGGGGGCCAGGGGTGGGGAGGCTGGACAGGGGCTCGTGCAGTCTGATGGTGTGGGGACAGGAGGCGCTGGGAGCAGGACGGTGCCTGCCGGGGCAGGAGCGTGTTGGGGGGCAGTGGGAGTGGGCTGGGCACCAGCTGTGGACAAGTCACGCGTGGTGGAATGGCCCCATTCCCCGTCTGGTGCAGGAGCATGGTGTGATGGTGAATGTGAGGCCAGCGGGACTGTGCCCAGAGCAGCAGTCCAGGGGAATGGCCAGAGGGCCACGGAAGAAGCTGAGATAAGGGGGGTTACGGGTGTTCCCTGTGGGATGGTGGCTGGCCTCTCCCTGAGCACTGAAAGAGCAGGAGGCTCTTGTCTGGTGGTGACTGCCAGTGAGCTTGCTGGCACCGGTGTGGTGGCAGAAGCTAGAGTGGGTGGCACAGGTTCTGAGTGGCTGGCCCCAGGAGACCGTAGCCTTACGATGGCTGAGGTTGAAACAGCTGATGATGGGGTGGTGATGAAAGCCTTAGGCATCTCAGCTGATGATGATGGTGTGGCAGTGGAAGCCTTTGGCAGCACAGCTGGTGATGAGGTGGTGATGGAGGTCTCTGGCAGCACAGCTGTTGATGAGGTGGTGATGAAGGCTTTTGGTAGCACAGTTGGTGATGGTGTGGTGATGAAGGACTTGGGCACACTCATTGTTGATGGGCCAGTGATGAGGACCTTCTGCAGCACAGCTGGTGGTGGGGTGGTGACAAAGGCCTTAGATGGCTTGGCTGGTGACTGAGTGCTGAAGGCAGCCTCCACTGGCATGGTTGGCAAGATGGCAGAGGTGACCACAGGTGAAAGAGTGGTTGGCAGTGTCCTGATGGGAAAGGCTGCCAATGACAGCATGGTTGGTGCTGCTGGGGACACAGCTCCACGTGACAGCAGTGTTGACATCCTTTGTGATGGTGTGGAGTTAAATGGCAGAGTACCTGGGCAAGTCAGGTGTTCGTCCCTCAGCAATGTTACTGCTTGCCCTGCCAGGTGGGGTGGGCTCTTGCAGGAGACTTGGGTGGACAATTTGACCTTCTCCCTGTTGGCCAGGATCCAGCGGTGCAGGTAGCAGAGGTCGCAGTCACATCTCCATGGGTTACCACTCAGATACACTGAGCTGAGCTTCTTCAGGGGGTCTAGGAGCCCTCGGGGAACACTCTCCAGCTGGTTATTTCGAAGGTTGAGGGTTTTCAGATTTGGGAGAAAAGCAAAGACCCCTTCATCCAGAGCAGAGAGCTGATTTGTGTCCATCTGGAGATCCAAAAGCTTGCTGAGCCCAGTGAAGACTCCTCTTGGCAGGGCTGATAGCTGGTTGTGGGACAAGATGAGTTTGCCAAGGGATGTGAGGTTGACAAAGATGCCATCTAGAACTGTGGCCAAACTGTTCCTACTCAGATCCAGCTCCCGCAAGTGTGGCATGGTGTCAAAAAGGCAGCAGGGGAGCTCCATAATACGGTTTGAACCCAGAGTCAGCAACTTCAGTTTGTTTAAACCAAAAAAGCCCTGAAGTGGGAGAACCCTGATGAGGTTGTTGTCCAAGAGGAGTTTCTCCAGGTGAGGCAGGCTCCTCAGAAGCATAGGTGGCAGTGCCCTGAGCCTGTTCCTCTGGAGGCTGAGCTCCAGCAGCTCCAGCTGACTGTCTAGCAGTCCCTCTGGGAGGTCCTGCAACTCATTCTCATACAGCCGGAGGACTTGCAGCTGGGTGAGTTTGCTAAAGGCATTCACAGGAAGAGTTGTGATCTTGTTTCTAGACAGGTCCAAAAAAGTTAGATTGACAAGAGAATCAAAAATGCCTTGTGGAAGAGAAGGGATTGCATTGATGTGCAGGGAGAGCTCTCTCAAACTTTCCAGCCCATCAAACAGGCCTTTGGGGATGGATCTGAGCTGGCTGTCTCTCAGCTCCAGCCTCTGTAAACTTGGGAGGTTCTGGAAAGTGCCCACAGACAGTTCTTCTAAAGAGGCACCAGAGATGTCCAAGTCTCTTAGCTTGTCCAAATTATCAAAGGCTCCAGGTTCAATGGTCTTGATCTTGTTGCCAATGAACAAAATCTTGATCAGGTTGGGCATGTAGCTGAAGGCACCTTTCCTTACAGCAGTGATGCTGGTTTGCACAAAGATCATCTCAGAAACAAAGGGTTTTGCAATCTTTGGGATCTCTTTGACATCATTTTTTGTCCCTCTGTAGACCTCCTGGTAGTCTTTGGGTATTTCATATGGATCTTCACCCAGGATTTGATCTTGGCATTTATAGGGATTGAAGGAGAGGAGGAAAAGGAAAAGGAAATGCCAGTACATCGTCCTGAAAAAAAGGTTTCAAAAATCAGTTATGAAGAACAAGAAATCTCTGTCCACAGCTCATGAACTGTGGTATCACGCTGTTGTTCAGCTCTCAGGACTCTTCTATTCATGTATCATGACACATTTCATCAGAGAAGAGAGACTGGACAAGCAAAGATATGCTGCATTTACACAAGTTCACTGCTGTTGGTACCAAGGGATGGAGAGGGGAAGCAAGCCAGCTCATGTCTTGCACTGGGAGATGCTCCAGGAGGGACAAGGGCTGGACAGTCTGTTCTCTGGCCCTCCTTCTCACATGTTTGAACTGTAGGCTCAGTCTGCCTGGGTGAAGAAGGCAAAGTGCTGCTGCCCATTAGTGCTGCCCCAGTGGGTCTAGTTAGTCAGCAGGGCAACAGCCCATTCATGCAACAACAGAAGCAGTCAGCCCTGCACTTGCTAATGAGGGATCAGCAAGGCTCCCAGGAGCCAGCCAAGACCAGAGGACCTTGTGTCCTCAGAATTTCCACACTGTGCTGGGTAGACTTGCTATTTCATTGCTGCTTCTTTCAGTTCAGGGGGCTGATTTAAAACATGGCTTCTAAGCATCTCTTTTTCAGGATTCTTGCTGATTGTACCGTATTTTGGCCTTGGTTATGCAGCTCTGTCAGACAGAAATAGTTAACCTGTGAACAGCAACCAAGCTTTAGAGCAAGGCTCATTAAAACCTCGGAATGTCCACAGATGAACTCTTTAATGCCTAACATTTGGGGCTCTGACCTTGCAGGTAGGAAGTGAAGTCACCGATGCACACCTACGAGTAGAGCCCACTACTTCCTTGGAAACATTTGGAAGCACTCAGCTAACACATTAACTGGGGTTTAACTGCCATGAGCACCTCACTGGGACCGTATCTCCAACTTTTGATTCATAGACCTGGGTGGGACCAGGGAAAAGACGTATGGGTTTCTTCTTGGGTGTCCATCAAAGCTGACTGTGCAAAAAAACTTATTCTGGGAGGGTAAATTTACTATGAAAAGTTTGCGGTTTTTTTTTTAATGTTGAGATGTCAGCAAATACAGGAGACTAAAAGCCACTGGGTTTGAAGAAAAATGGATGGGAGGTGACATCGCTTGTGCAGGCTGCCCCCCGGGGCTCCCAGGGCAGAAGCCACTGCTGATCCCTGCCTGTCTTCTCCCTAGGGAGACTCAGGTGGAGGAGCTGGGGCTGTGGCTGTAGAAGTGCCTGCTTCACTTCTGCTGCAGGGGCAGTGCAATGGGTGAAATGTGCAGGTGGAAATGTCTGGGTGTGTGGGGATGAAAATAGACAGTTTTGAACCGCAAAGCCCTTTTAAAACCCTAACTGTGGTCCCTTGCTTGTCCCCCACTCCAGCCAGGCAGAGTCATGGAGGGATGGTCCCAGCTCATGGCACTGCAGCCTCCCCTGCTCCTTGCTGCAAGGAAATGACCAACAGCCCTCCACACCACCCCTCACAGAACATCTTAAAGAGCAAAAAAAAGCATTTTGCATCACTTACTTGGCTGAGCACTTGCAAACGAGTTCAGCCACCGGAGCGAGCCATGACATGCGAGGAGTGAGGACACTGGATGGGGGTCTCATCACCTGGCCAGCTCTTTATCCACGCCCCAGGCACAGGGCTCGGTTTCACGTGAGGTCAGGACACAGGTCTGTGTGGGGAGATAAGGGACGGCCAGGGAGCCGGCGGAGGAGCTGTGCCCCCAGTGCAGGAGGCCACGGCAGAAACCCCATGGAGGGGACACAGTCACGTACTCCCCAGGCGTTATCTGCTGGCTCCACTTGACTCGTAACACCCAGGGAAACCTGAAGATCTCCAGGCCAGCCTGTTTTGCAGGCAATGGTCTCTGTGGTCCCATATCTCCACCAGGGTAACTCACCAGTTACACAAACACCACCCCCATCGACACAACAGACAGCTGTTTCATTCCTCAGGATTTGCCTTATGCAGCTAAAAGAGCAGTTCTGAAACCATTTTTTAATGCTTATAAACAGTGAAACATCTGTGGCTGGACAGGTAAAATAACACCTGGGCTCTGTGCTCAGCCCCATAGCTCCACACTTTGCTGGCCCTGGTGTTGTGTGCTGCACCCCAGCGCAAGCCAAAGACCCTCCCATGGTGACACCCAGAGCTCCTGGCTGGTGCAGGGCATCTTGTGGACCCTCTTTTTGATGCAAAGACTTAAACTGACAGGATATCCATCGCTTCCCCATGGGTAATTGCACTGATTGCATTTAAACATCTTCTGTTTTCCTGCTCCTGTAAAAGCTCAGCTTCTGCTTGCTGGGTTTCATTGCACTTTTCCTGGCAAATCTAAAAACGAACTACTGCACATTTTCAACAGCCTTACCCCTTTCCAACATCAACGTCGGACGCACCCGTGTCCCCACCGGGTGCTCCCCCGGCTCTGCCGGGCCCGCGGAGCTCTGTCCCGACGGCCACGAGATGGTGCCGCAGCACCGCCACACCAACACGCCCGGACACGGACAGACACACGGACACTCACAGACACGCATGGACACGGACAGACACAGGGACACTCACAGACACGCACGGACAGACACACGGACACTCACAGACACACATGGACACGGACAGACATACGGACAGACACACACGGACACTCAGACACACGGACTCTCACAGACACGCATGGACAGACACATGGACACTTACAGACACACATAGACAGATACACACACTGATGCACAGACACACGGACACAGACAGGCACACACGGACACGGACGGACACACATGGACACTCACAGACACACGTGGGTACGGACAGACACACGGACACTCACAGACATGCACGGACAGGGACAGACACACACGGACCGGCACACACTGACACGCACAGACGCAGGGACACGGGCAGGCACACACGGACACGGACAGACACACGTGTGTGCTTACACCCCCGTGTGTGCAGCCACACTCACCCTGCCAGCGGAGCACACGCCTTACCTGTCACCCACTGGGTGGGAGCGCTGCCGGGGCTTTGTGCCTCGTCTCCACGGGTCACAGAATCGGAATCCCAGGAGGGGTGAGGTCGGAAGGGACCAGTGGAAGTCATCTAGTCCAACCTCCCCGCTGAAGCAGGGTTCCCCGGGTACCCAGGGCTCTGTTCAGATGGCTTTTGAGTATATTTAGAGAAGGAGACCCTACAACCTTGCTGGCCAACCTGTTCCACTCACCCTCACAGGAAAGTTCTTCCTCTTGTTTATGTGAAACTTCCCACATTCCATTTTCAGGCTGCAGGGCTGCAGACCAAGCCCTGACAGGGTAGGGGGGGACCTACCAGTGTACACCTGGGCTGGAGCTCACCCTGCAGCCAGGCAGCTCATGCCCCTTGCTGGGCAGTCAGCAGCACTCACCCACACCTCCCCTGGACAACACGAATCTGTGTCCTGAGGGTTTTGCCAGGCTGCAGCTGGGCCTCTCTTCCCTCTGCTGTGCCAAGGGACAGTGGCTGCAGCGGGCAGACATGAGCACACCATGACCATGCCAGAGTGGCACCTACTCACCACCAGGCACCTTCACCTATGCCACACCATGCACAGCCCCTGACAAGATCCCAATGTACCACATCGACCTTCACTGCCTCTCCCAGACACACAGACAGTGGTGGGGGAACAGAACAATTCCTCTCTCTGCTGTGGGAACTGATAGCACAGAAGTCATAGATGCATTTTAATTATATTTGAAATACACAGGAAACACATAGCTGAGAGGATAAATACCAGCAGGCCAGCTGTTGTGGAGAGCTCGGTGACAGCTGGTGACCGTGGCAGCGGTAGCAGAGCGAGACGGAGAGCTGTTTGTTTCCCAGGCTGGTTCAGAAGTTGCCAGTGCAGAAGCAAACGCCTGCCCAAGCTCTAGGGCACTGTGGGGAGACCTGGGGATGTGGCCTCGTTGCCGCTCTGTGCTGTGACAAGGACGCTGACCTGCAGTGTGCCACAGCGGGAGCGCAGCACCCAGGCACCCTGGTACGCTGGCCCCAAGCCCTGCTCCTGCCCAGGAGGAGGGAGGCGAAGGCTGAGCTGCTGGCAGGCTGTGGCATTGCAGGCCATGCTTACAGTGCCCTCGGGGTTGGTGTAGGTGCACTGCCCCGAGGCATCTCTGTCCCAGCCTTCCTCTGGTGGGATGCCGTGCGCTCCTGGGCACTCCAGCTGCCTGCGGGGGACCTCCAGCAGGGACTGGCCCTGGAGAGCAGCTGGACTGGTGCAGAAGGCTTGGCCATGGATGAGGGGCTCAGCAAAGCTCTGGAGCCAGTGCAGGAGGTAGGAGAGGTGGCAGTCACAGACCCAGGGGTTGTCAGAGAGCCCCACACGCACCAGTTCATCGTTGGCATCGAAGAGCCCCGGGGGCAGGCGGGCCAGGCAGTTGTGGTCCAGCACCAGGGCAGTGAGGAGGGGCAGCCCAGCCAGCAGCCCCACTGGCAGGCTGGAGAGGTTGTTGTGGCTCAGCTGTAGCTCTGTCAGCCCTGCCAGCCCCTGGAACACCCCAGTGGGCAGGTGATCCATGGAGTTGTGTGAGAGTACCAGTGTTTCCAGCACTGACAGGTTAGCAAAGAGCTCCTGGGGCAGTGTCTCCAGCCGGTTGAGAGCCAGCGAGAGGTGGAGGAGGCCAGGGGTGCCAGTGAAGAGGGTGGCAGGCAGGGTGGCCAGGTGGTTGCCCTCCAGGCTGAGGACAGTGAGGTTGAGGAGACCTGCGAAGATGTCAGGGGCCAGGCTGCCCAGGGCGTTGTGCTGCAGCTGCAGCCGCCGCAGCCCCCCCAGCCCAGCGAAGATGCCGGCTGGCAGCTCCTTCAGCCGGTTGCCATCCAGGCGGAGCTCAGTCAGCTGGCCAAGTGCCCTGAAAGCACCAGGAGGCACCCGTGCCAGCAGGTTGTCGCTGAGCTTGAGGACACGAAGGGCGACAAGTGGGGCCAGCAGCCCATCCGGCAGCTCAGCCAGGGCATTCTGTGAGAGGTCCAGGGCCTGCAGCTGCCGGAGCGGGCGGAAGATGCCTGGGGGCAGTGCCTCGATCCTGTTCCCCGACAAGCGCAGGTCCTGAAGGCGGCATGAGGCGGTGAAGAGCCCCGGCTGCAGAGTGCGGATGGCGTTGGCACTGAGGGAGAGCTTGCTGAGGCTGGTCAATCCTGCCAGCACCCCAAGGCTGACGGCTGGCAAGGGGTTTCCTGACACCTCCAGCTCAGTGAGGCTGGGCAGCCCCTGAAAGGCACCAGCCTGCAGCTCTTGGATGTTGTTGTTGATGAAGACCAGCTTGGTGAGGGTGGTGCTGGAGCCCAAGGCCCTGCTGTGGATGCTGCTTAGGGCTGTCTCCACGAAGAAGAGCTGGGTGGCACTTCCTGGCAGGCCCTCCGGGATCTCCTGCATCCTTTCATTTGAGCAGAAGACTTTGGAGGTGTCATAGCACTGGCAGGTAGGGGGGCAGGATGGGGGCAGCCCCCCCACCAGCAGGGACCCCAGCCCCAGCAGCACGTAGATCACCAGCCTGCACTGGAGAAGGAACCAAGCCTCACCCTATGCCCTGACAAGGCAGAAATCTGCACCCACAGGTGGGCACTGCTGGGGAAAGGGCTTCTGCAGCCAGAAATGCAGCAGGATCAACCTCTGGGACACCACCAGCATAGGCAGCTGCCTTGGCCATGCGGCATCCTTCCAGCCCCAGCTGCCAGCACCTCCCCAGCACACCCCTTGCAGGAATGGGGAGCACTTCCCTCCCAGATGTCTCCCCGGGGTTTTTAATCTGTGCCCCAGACCCTCCTATGAAAACCAGAGTGGTGCCACCCTCACCAAAGGCGGTGAGCAGCCATATCCTGCAAAGCAGCAGCTGAGGTGGGACCTGTGTGGGGTCCATGGAAGTCTTGGGGGGAACCTGTACCCTTGTCAGATGTCTCCACAGGCACAAAGCCAGGCTCTGGGGCAGGAGAATATGTGAAACACAGGGCTGTGCTGCACACACTGGGTGATGGGCACAACCCTGCAGGGCTGCTCTGAGCTCAGTGGCAATAGGAGTGGGCTCCACACAATTTCTGATTGCCTGTCAGGTGCTTCTTTTTCCACAAGCAATCAGAGCAGCATAAAACCTGCTGGAGGGATATTCAGCCTGACCAAACGCCTATTTCCAGCCCACAGAGGGACTTTTTGAGGCAGTTGCCTCCAGACCTCTGCCAGTCCCTCCCTAGCTGGGATACATGCCAGTGCTGCCTTGTGATGGGGGATATTGCCCGCCCCACAGCAATGCCCACCTGCAGTCACCCTGTGTCAGTGGAGCTCTCCTGGACTTACACCGGCACTTGAGAGCAGCGCTGGGCTTGGCATTTCCTTTCCTCCATCTCGCTTGTGCTCACCAGAGTTGACAGCGGCTCCCACCCATCCCAGGCCCCCAAACTACCCGAGCAGCGTGGGGACCACTTACCAAGCGTGACATCATGGGGACGGTCACCAAACCTGCGGCAGATTTGCAGGGATGCTGCTTGCCGAGATGGGACAGTGTTTTCTGGGGCGGATGGGAAGCCAGCCGAAGCCAGGGACGAGCTGTTCCTGCTGGGGCGGAGCTGCCCCTCACTGCTTATCGGCAACAACAACCCGTGTCCTTGAAGCACTTTGAAAAATAACCCGGCCCCAGGAGGACTGGAGGTGAGGCCAGAGGCAGCCGCCTGTGAGCATCCTGGCAAGGAAGTGGGGTCCTGGCCCCGCACATCCACTGGTGCAGGGATGGTGGCAGGGTGCTGCTGTCACGGGTGGTCCAGTCCCACACCAAGGTCAGCATGCTTGCTTCCAGAAGCCCCCTAAGAGAGCCCCAGGACATTATTAAATCTGACTGGGAAATAGTGGTCAAAATACCTCTTCCATGAGAGAACAGACCAGGTGCAGCTTAGCAAGGCAGATGAAGGTTGAACTTGATGTTAGAGGTGTTTTCCAACCTTATGATTCTACGGGGAGGGGACCACTGTGGGACCATCATGGTGGTCACCAGGGGTTTGCATCCCAGCCAGCAGTGGGATGGTGAGGGACTCATGGATCAGCTGAACTCCCTAGAAGTTTCAGCCTGCCCGGAGGGGCAGCACACACTGCCATAAGAGCGGCATTGCAAGGGCCTGCGTTGGAACAGGCTGGGCTGCCAGCAGCCATGGAGGCACCCCCGGGGGCAGGAGGAGGGATACTTTACTGCACTCAGTCAGCCTCACGGAGCAGATGGTGACACATGGAAAAACTCAGCTGACACAATCCAATGGCAGCCGTCTCTGAAGGGAGCCAAGCAAGTTCCCTACCACCCCAGCAGGGGACTGTGCAGGAGGCAGTCAGTGTCTCCATCGAGAAGCTTGCTGAGGTCTCAGCTCACTCTCCAAAAGCCCACCCGCTGCTGTTGTATGGCTCAGCCCTCCTTGGTCCATCATCCCAGGCTGGAGTCCAGGGACCAGCAAGGGCTCTGCAGACAGCCCACTAACCCTCTCCCAGCCTCACCAACCCGTACAGGCTTTTCCTCAACACTGTAAAAATCTCTGAGCAGTGGAAATCAAGTGCAGCCCGTCCCTGCTGGGCCATTCCCTGCTGCGCACCAGGAAGGAGTGAATAAACAGCTCTTGGCACTTGGAGTGGACAACGGCACTTTAATGGGAAGGTCACACATCAGCACCCAACAGCCCCGAGACACAGTCCTGTGTCTCCTGTTACCATGCAGGCCCCAGCCCAGAGGAGTGACCCATCATGTACATCAGTATAGAGCTGCTTGTGCCAGCACTGGCTACTGAGGTGCTGTGAGCAGCCAGCACTACTGGGTGGACACCAAACACGCACCTTGTCCCACAGCAGAAGTCCTCAGGCCACCTGGTGCCACCGCACCGCACATGGAGGTGAGCTGAATCCCCCCATGGCCGTGCTACAGCTGGAGAAGGCAGCTGGATACAGGTGCTGAGGGGGCATGGCGTGGCACCCATTTGCAAACTGCAGAGCAGCCAGCACTTGCTGACCCCCCACTCTGTGCTGCCAGCATCCCCCTGCTCAAGGGCTGCCACCGGGCAGGGGCACTGGGCACACACAGGAGGGCACTCAAGGGAGTACAAAGAGGATGAAAAAGCTTTGCCAAGCAGAGCAGGACCAGGTTGCTCACTAGCTGGTGGAGGGTATTAAGGAAATGAGGACCAGGGATGGGGAGCAGTAGAAGCAGCCCCAACATGCTCCAGCAGCCCAGGGGCACAAGCACAGGAGCTTCTCCCAGCCCCTGCAGACACTTCACACCCATTGTCCCACTCCTCTAACTACCCTCGCAGTGGGGCCAGTGCAAGCCCCTGGCACACTGTGTAGCTGAGGCAGGGCGCTGCAGGCAGGGGCACGGCCACAGCAGGGTCAGCACCGGTGTGCAGTGAGGGCTGGGGGGCTGCTCCTGCCCGTCCCCGATGCCAGCACCCTGCCCCGTGGCTCTCCTGGCTGCAGGTGCACCAGGGGAGCAGGCAGATGCCGGGAGCAGGGGAGGGTGCTGGCTGTGCTCTGGCCTGCCCTGCCTGCAGGCAGGGAGGGCAACTGGGACGCAGCTAAGACACTCAGAGTGTGCCAGCCTGGCAGCCACCCAGCCTGCGGGGAGCCCTGCCCAGGCCCTGGACATGCAGCCCTCCTGGGGCCAAGGTGCTTGCCCGGCTCCCGGCCCAGCATGACGGCTCACACTGCCTGCCCAGGCAGGGGCAAGGGGGGAGGCATGGCGGAGGCAGAAGGTGGGGAAGAGGGGCTGGGCAGGGGTGAGGGCAGCAGGCAGCACGAGGGCAGCAGCACTGCAGGGAATGATGCAAGGTGAAGGATGGGGAAGTCCTGTTATTTGGGGTAAGCACCATCATGTGGCTCCTGGCTCTGCATCCCACACCTCAGCTGCTGGACCCAGGCAGGGAATGAGTACAGAGGCTGCACTGGAGGCAGGAAGGGCTGGGGATAGTGGGCAGCCATGGGAGGTCACTCGGTGGGGAGGCCCTGCTGCAGAGCAGGGGCAGAGCAAAGCAGAGCAGGACAGGGGTACACGTAGCACACACGGTGATATTGTCCCATCCCAGTCAGCAAGGGCAGCTGATGCAGAGCCACTGTCATGTCCTTGACCCCACAAGCACCTCTGCTCTCAGGGTCTGCCACACACTCAGGCTTCATTCGGAGCCTTCATCCTCATGAGCACAACGTGGCTCTTCTTCCTGCAGCCGTAGACCACCAGTGCCACCAGAGCAGCCAGAAGGGCCACGCACACCAGCACGATGACTGCTACCACCACCCCGCTCTGCAGGCGTGTCAGCCCCCACTGCCCCCTCTCTTCCTCCTCCTTCTTCTCCTCCTCCTCCTCCTGTGGGGAGGCTGGCAGCCATGTGGGGGGCTCCATCGAGGCATCCTCTGGCAATGCTGCCTCAGAGGTGTGAGCAGGGAGCAGGGTGCTGGGATGGGGAGCAGCAGTGGGGGGCTGGGTGTCGAGGAACTGGTCCCGTGGCAGCCCGGCAATGGGGATGCCCTGCAGGGCGGGAGGCTGGGCACACAGCGGGGGTATCTCACCCACCTTGTGAGGGTTCTCCTCCAGCCAGCCCTGCAGGGGCAGGATGCCCTCGTCACAGCGCCAGGAGTTGTTGTGCAGCCTCACCTCTCGCAGGGCAGTCAGCGGGGAGAAGATGCCGGCAGGCAGGTACTCCAGGGCATTGGCGTGCAGCTGCAGGTGCCGCAGCCCAGGGGTGGCCCCGAAGAGGCCCCGTGGCAGCGCCTGCAGCTGGTTATGGTGCAGAGAGATGTTCTGCAGCTTGGGCAGCCCCTCCAGTGCCCGGGCATCCAGGCGGCGCAGGGCATTGGAGTGCAGCGACAGCTCCAGCAGCTCCCCCAAGCCCTGGAAAGCCCCTGGTGCCATCGACCGCAGACGGTTCTTGCTGAGAACCAGGAGCTGCAGCTGGGTGAGGTTGCTGAAGACGGCAGTGGGGAGGGTGGAAAGCTCATTCTCGTAAAGCCAGAGCTCCTGCAGGTTGGGCATGGGCCCAAAGGCACTGGGGGAGATGTCCCGCAGGCGGTTGACATGCAGGGTGATCTTGGCGAGGGCGTGCAGAGGCAAGAAGACGCCGCTCGGTAGAGTGGTGAGGAGGTTGTTGGACAGGTAGAGCTTCTGCAGATTGGTGTTGTGCACAAAGAGCTCCGGGGACAGTGTCTCCAGCTGGTTCTGGTGCAGCCCCAGCTCCTGCAGCTCCGGCAGCCCATCAAAGGTTCCCACCGTGATGTGCCGGAGCCGGTTCTCGTAGAGTCGCAGCACCTGCAGCCGCGCCAGCCGCTCGAAGGCCCGGGGCGGCAGGCGGTCGATGTTGTTCCTGGCCAGGTTGAGCTTGGTGAGGCTGGTCAGCTGGTCAAACACCCCCTCCTGCAGCTCCTTCAGGTTGTTCCCGTGCAGCTGCAGCTCCTTGAGGTTGCTCAGATGGGCAAAGTGGGAAGGCTCGACCTGGAGGATCTGGTTGCTGGAGAGGAGCAGAGACTCCAGCTTGTCCAGAGGCTCAAAGACCTGCACAGGGAGCTCCTGCAGCTTGTTGCTGGCCAGGCTGAGGTAGCGCAGGTCGGGCAGGTTCTGGAAGGCCCCGGGGCTGATGCGCGACAGGACGTTCTTCTCGACGCGCAGCCCGATCAGCAGGGAGGCGTTGCCGAAGGCGGCGTCGCCCAGCTCGGCGATGCGCGTGTTGATGATCTGCAGGGTCATGGCGTTGGCAGGGATGGGGCTGGGGACTGTGGTGATGTCGGCACCAAAGCACTCCACCTGGGCGCTACGGACACACTGGCACTCCTCTGGGCACTGGCTACTGGCCAGCTGGATGCCCACCAGCAGCAGCAGCCACCGCTGCCACCCTCCCTGCTCCATTGGGCCTGCAGAAAAAACAAAGGAGAGGGGTTCGGCCCCTGAGATTTCCCAGCTCCCAGGGCCACTGCCAGGGATGGATGCTGCTATCCCCCTGGAAAAAGCCACCAAGGCTGTGGCCATCCTGCTCCCAGCATGGCAACGAGGCAGAGGAGGGCAGGCAAGGCTTGGCACACCCAGGCAGGAGCTCAGAGCAAGACAGAGCTGGGGGCCACAGTGCCTGGCTGCCATACCACAGCTATTAGTGGCATCTCTGGCGTCCCAGCTCTCTTGGCTCCTCTGGCAGCCGGGAGTGTGGTTTCCTGTTTTACAGAGTGTGGCGAGCTGCTACCAGCAGCACTGGCCTCCTGGCACCACCAAAGAGCCAAGACCTTCACCAGAGCTGGCTCGTGGCACTCACAGCAGGTCCCAGCATTGCCCTAGCATCCCAAACACCCTCCTAGCTCTGACCTCCTGTTGCAAAGCCAAGAGCAGTGCCTAGGGATGCTTTAGCTCCAGTCCTGCAGGAGCCTGGGTCAACAGGACTCTTGCCAGCTCCCAGCACAGACTGGGTACGGGGTGGCCCTGTGTTCCCCCCATCCCCAGCAGGAGGTCTCAGCCTGGCCTATTTTTGCCATGAGTGGGGTGTCTGATGTGGGCACGTGTACACAGGCTGGTCCCAGGGCTGGTGCCCAGGGAAGCGAGGGCCTTACAGCAAAGTTCTCCATTACCCCACAAACACAGATACCATGGACACCCTCTCCTCCCTCCTCTGGCCTGGGAGCTTCCTCCCTCCCTAGATTAAAGCAGCAGCCTTGTGCCAGGCTGGCATGGAGCAGCCCCCCCTTAACAGTGTCATGTGGCACAAGGGTGGGAGAAAACCTGCAACTCCTTCTGCTCTGAGCACAGCTCAGCCAGACAGGCGAGTCAGGCAGCAGAGGAGTGTGGCCACAGTGCCCCAGCTGGCACCCAGGGTGTTGAGGCACAGCCCCTGCCCTCCTCCCCGCCCTCCCCCCAGGGAACCGTCTTGCTCTCAGACAGGGAGGGAGGAGCCCTCCACAAGCCAGCATAGTTTATGTTTCCCATATGGAAACAATCTGCATCCAAGAACAGCTTTGTTTATAGCAAGACATTTATAAATTTCCCCAAAAGCTCGGCACATCAAAAGCCCTGCTCATGTCACTCCCTGCTAAGGCAGCACTGAGAGCACCCACACTGGAGCAACCTTCAGGAAAGGCAGCTGGAAACAACTGCTCTCTCTTTTTCTTCTAGGGACAAGAAACTTACAGACCAAGAGGCTGAACGTTCTCTACTGCTCGGCCCCTCAGCATCCCACTGCTCCTAACATCAGCCCCCCAAAATGTTCCTGTGCCCCCCTTAATTTTCTCTATTGATCATTGTCTGGGATACGTTGCCTATGTAACTCTTTCAGCTCCTACAGCATCTAAGTGGTCTCACTTTTTCAGAGAACCTTTGCAAGATAAACATCTCTATCAAAAAAGTGCTGAACGTGCAGACCCCACCACTCCACCACCAACCCTCGGAGCTGCCCTGGGAGTCCCCGGGATCCGTGTCCACTCACAGGGGCAGTAGGAGAAGGAGACTTACCCGAGTGTCCTGCAGCCACGAGCGCTGAGCGAGCACAGCCCCGTGCTGGCAAGAGAGCAGAGTGTGGTTCATTCTTCCCCTCCCAGTATATAACCCGTCCAAATCAATGAATCAGCACAGGGGCAGTGGCGGGGTTAGGGAAAGCGCTGGAGCGGAGCTGCTTCCAACTCCTATTTCCTCAGCAGAGCAAGCATCTCAAGGATGGAGTTTTGGGTTTCCCCCTCCTGAACCCCAGTGCTCTTGTAAGAAGACAAGCAGAGAGTCCCTGTGAACATGCTGCTTATGTCAGCCAGTGCCCAGGCAGCAGCTTGGCCCTGGGAGCCCCCCTGGTCCCCAGTGGGACACAGCCAGGTGCCCTGACCCATGGGGGCAGACAAGGCAAAGCCGGAGCCCTGGGCACAACCCAGTCCTTCCCTGGCAACGAGTTCACACCAGGGCTGCTCCACAGCACTTCTTTGGCACAGGCACAGCTCTTGTGTCCCTGTCTATGGCTCCTGTAAGTGTCAGGACCTCCGGCTGTGCCCCAGCCCAGGGCCACCAGCGCAGGCAGACCCTGGCACACTGACCCTGCCTGGGTCACACCTCTCATTCCCCCCACAGCCACAGATGCCAACGGGCCACAAACCCACGAGCACCCACTGTGGGCTCTGTCCTGTGGGCACCACAACCAGCACTGCCAGGAAGCGGGCACCATGCCAGGATCAGCAGTTTTGTGGGTGCCAGCCACGGGCCAGGCTGCTTCAGAGAGCCCTCAGTAAGCCAGAGCATTGCCCACGAGCCATGAGGAACACCTGGGCACCGAGGAACCCCCATTGCAGGCATCCCTGCAACCCCAGAGCAGTATAATGGCTGTCTCCCAGTGGCTGCCACTGCTCTGCCCCCTCAGCAGTCCTGACACACAGGTGAGGGAGCCTGGTACCCAGGGGTGTTTGGAAAGCATCCATCGACTTGTTCAGGGGCACCTGCTGCCACCCCTCCCCTGCCCCCTCCAGCCCACATGGGTGCACTGGGGTACCCTTGGGTCCCATCACCCAGCCCAGTTCTCCCCACCTCGTCCACCTCCTCAGGGCAGTCCCAGTCCAGCAGCAACCGGGAACAGATATTCGGGAGGAAGCAGCTAAGGAGAGTCAGCATGTGTGGCCCCTTTGGGCTTCCTGGAGAGCCACTGCAGGCGCCTGCTAAGCACGGGGCAGCTGGGACTTCCCTGATGGCATCTAATCCTGTCTCAGCCCACCCGTGCTTCCGCTGGTTGCAGCAACCTCTGCTCACGTTCCGGGTGGTACTGATGAGCTGCTCAGGATGGGAACAGCGTGGGGCTGCTGCCGGAGAAGGGAGAGGAAATGTGTCATGCTGTGAGAGGCGGGAGTGTGCAGGGCAGTGGAAGGGACAGCTACCTTATTCAGAGAGGGGACCAGACCAGAATAAACAGCAAACTGCGGGGATGGAGAGCAGAGTTCCCAAACAGTCTCAAAGGAAGGAGACAGGGATCGTGGGAACATGGCAGGGAGTGGGACCTCAGCTGGAGGCCACGGCCACCACTATGTGAGATTGCATGGGAGGCTCATCTGCCATAGGACATGCTGGATGTCCACGGACCCTTCTCCAGCTGGAGAGCGAATGCAGAGGCTGAAACTACCCGTGGCCATTCTTCCTGCCTGCTCTGGGGCAACACCCAGGCATTTGGGCACAGAGAATGGGCATTTTGAAAATACCACCCACCAAGTGCTCTAGTTCACACTCTATTGACACAGCAGTTCCCCAGAACCAAGCTTCCCAAAACAATCTCCCCACTTCTGTGACAGCAGTGCAGCTGGAGGTCAGGCAGTGGGCTTGGGAGCTGCCTGCTCCCTGCAGCCCTGGCACGAGAGCAGGGCTCTCACAGCCTTATCATCGGCTCTGTCTGCCCACTGCCAGTGCTGCTGGGCTCCTGCCCACTCTGACTCACCCAGAAGCTCACAGCTTTTCAGCGAGGCAACACAGAAACTAAACCTCAGCACTTCCGATAAACCACTGCCTCAAGCCCAGTTCGTCAAAGGAATGTCAGACCTGCCTCTTTCCAAGCAGTGCTGCCCCAGGGGGGACAGGGAGGCAGTGGTGGGTACCTCAAACACCCTGCCCCAAGAGGGGCGGTCATCAGATTATGGTCTCTACCACGATGAAAAGTTTCAGAGCAGTCCAGGTAACAGCCCTGACAAAAACCCACCTGCCTCTACCCAGGCCTCAGGAAACTGGCTCTGTCTCCTGGCCAGAAAAGATGATTATTTTCAAGACATCGCTAAAAATAAAGAAGGGCTGAGTAACAAATGGCACAAGCCTGTGCACCACTTCTGCAGCCACTCCCAGAGGTGAGCACATGGGAGCTCGCCCCAGGCTACTTATAAGGGAGAGAAACACGGTGTGAGAGCTTGGGACAGCAGCATGTACACACCCCGCACATCTGGAGGGGAGAGGCAGCTCCTGAGAAAGCAAACGGATATGATTGAGGGTGATTAGCATTTTGCAGGGAGAGGCTGCTCTGCAGAGCCAGGAGCTCACACAGCACTGGATGGAGTGGGCTGGGTCTCATGCTGCAGGAAAGCCCCAGGTTCAGCATGGCTTGGTGGACCTTTCCCACCTCCAGCTGTACCAGCCAGAGGCTGAAGCCCCCCTGACCAAGCCCTGGACAGTGTGGAACCACTGTTGTACCCCTGCACCTTCAAGGAGATGATGGAGCCCCAGAACAGCAGCGTCACTTATTGCTGGAGATGTCTGCCTTGCTACAGGACAGCAGGGCAGTCCCATGTCTGTCTGTCCATGCTGGCGCACCTCCAGCACATCCCCACGGCCAGGGTGGTGGATGCAGCAAAGCTGAGTGGCTCTGAATCACCAAGGGACTCGAGACTGCTTGGAAAAATTCACGTAATCGCTAAAATTAGCAGCTTGTGGGCTTGGCTGGGAGAGCACATTGTTCATCTGCCAAGCAGCTGAGCATGCTCACCCACGCCATGCAGACCCAGCTCCCCCCTCAGCCCCTGCTCCCTGCACACCTCCGGCTCCTGCCTGAATTGGCACCCTGGGCAGGATGGGACCTCCCCATGGCCTGCCGCTCCCTGCAGTGCCGTGCTGGGACGCCCCCAGTTACTTTGCACTGCTGCAAAGTGCCCACCCTGCTATGAGAAAACCCCCGGTGCTCACGGAGACCAGCTGGTCCCAGGCACCAGGCCAAACACCGCCGAAGCGGAGGAGGAGGGTGGAGGGTTGGGCTAGGGGCCACAGAGGGAGTCCTCCCCATCTTCCAGCACAGGGGGACACCTCTGGGCCTGAGCCCTGCAGCAGGACCCGCAGGCTCAAGCCACAGCTGAGGGGTGAAGGAAGGGGCATTAGTCACTCAGGGACTGGTGCTGGGGCCACCTCCACCCTTAGAGAAGCACCGGCAGCCCCTGCCTCACCATGGGCCCGTCCTAATCCTTTGAGGAGCCCAAATGAGAGAGGTCCTCCATAGGGTCAGTGATCAGCCACAGGGACATCTTCCCTCCCTGCTTGCGGAATGCAGGGCCAGGGCTGCCTCACTGCTCATGGCTAGATGATGCCATCATCCGCCCCAAGGGATGGGGACATGTCCTGCCTTCCCTAGGAAAGTGCTTACACAAAGTGGGAACTTCGGGAGGGAGCAGCAGCAGCTTTGGTCCATCGAGGATGGTCAGCAGGGAAGGCCATGAGGCTACCCTCCATCCAAGCACCAGCACCAGGCCCACCACAACCCTCCTGGAGCTCAAGGAAAATGGCATTTAGGATCTCAGGCTCCAGCAGGGTTCACCCCACCAGCAGAACACTCTCCTCCAGGCTCGGCCCTGGCCCGAGCGATAGCAGCAGCACGCAGGGCTTGGCCCAGGCTCAGGGCAGCGCTAGGCTGGAAGGAATGTGGGGCCCACAGCCAAGTCCGCCTGCAGAGATAATCCGAAGCGGAAAGAGCTTGTCCGATGTGTGCTGTGAAAGGGGGGAAGGACCAGCTGGAGCGGGAGGCGATGGCATGGGGCTCACACACTGCGAGGTGTTTCCTGGATCAGCTTCATCTCTGTGAAGCTACCTCTGGCACCGTGAAGTGCCCCAGGCACCTCTTCCCAACACACAAACAGGGAAGGGGCCTCATTTCTTCCCAGGAGAAGCCAGCAGAGGAGTGAACAGCAGGCTGCAGAGCTACTGCCAGCCATCATTGGCTTTCTGCCCTGAGCTTTTTCCATCCAGAGAGACACAAAGGCACAGCTGGAAGTCTGGCACACCAGTTCTACAGCAGCAGCGATTGCACAAGGGCTGAGCCCAGTAGTGGATGGCTCGGGGTGCTGCTGGAACAGAAGCTCTCACCCTGTAGTGAAGTGGGACTCACCCCCCTTGGCCCAAGTAAGAGACTATACCAGGGCTTATCCACCCATGAACACCCGCAAGGGAGTGTAAACCCAGAATTTGGCTACAAAAATGGAGGCATTACACCTCCCTAGCTTGCCGCTCCCTAGCAGGGACAAAGCAGGAGCTTTGGGCCTTTGCCTCGCTGTGAGCCTGTCAACACGCGTGGCCCCAGCCTTGTCCGGCGGGTATGTGCCTTTGGCTGCGTCTCCTCCCGGCTCTTCTGTCATCCCTAGGAAATGCTCCGATATCAGGGCTGCCAGATCAGCAGCCCCAGGCAAGCGGAACTGGTTGGAGGCCCGGAGGAGACACAGCCAACACTCCCTAACGTCAGGCAGAGGCTCCCAGGGCTCCTGCCTCGCAGCCAGCGGCCACATGCACTCCTGAACCATGGAGCACTGCTGGGAGCCTTCTCCAAGCACATCCGCCATCACCCTACTTCTCTTTGCCATCAGGAGAGGGAAGATCCGAGGTGCAGGCTCTGATCTTGCTGCTGTGTGCTGGAGGACTGAACTGCATTTCACAGGCAGCAGCCTGAGCTCGCTGCCCTCTACAAGCAGTGACAAGGGACCTCCAGCAGTTCCTGGTCTCACAGGGCAGAGGTGGTGGGATGGAAAGGACCAGGACACCAGGGACACAAGGAAGGGATGTGTGTGGTGGTAGCTTGGAAGTGCTTGCTGCAGTGGTTATGAAACAGGCAGAGCGGCCAGTGTTTATGGCAGCAGGGCATTCATCCCCCCTCACCACCCTGTGCTTTGGGGACTCTCTGGATTCAAATCCCAACAAGCAAAGGAGAATGGCATCTGTAGTGACATCAAGCTGGAAACACAATGAATACTCCCATGGCTTGGCACAGGGTAGGTCAGAACTCCCACTGCTCCAGGATTTCCTAAACAGAGAGAACAGGAGCAACTGCTACAGCAACAAGCATTTGAAGGGACTGAGAGAGCTATGGCTGGGCTGGCACAGCTGGCCTAGTGGTGATGTACCCAAGCACTCCCAGCTAGGATGTGGTCTCGGAAGCAGGTCCTGGACTTGGAGGTGTGGATAACATGCAGGGCTGTTAACCATGACTCTGCACCCCCATCAGGAGCCAAGAGAGCGGAACCAACCCCTTCAGCCACTGTGTGCAGACGTGCTTTGCATTCACCCCTTCCCCAGTATCCAGGACCTGCTGGACCAGGAATTAAGTACCTCCAGTTTCTTCCAGGCCACTGTGTCCTCAGCCCAGCCTGGTGACAAAGGCTGAGCAGCAGATGATGCAAGCGTGGGCTGCAGGGACCGAGAAAATCCTTGCACACAAGGGAACAGTGCTTTGAGGCAGCAGCGAGGCAGAGCTGCCCAGACAGGGTCTGGGGACCAGCCTGCTGCCTTCCTGATGGCCACAGCTGCATCATGCTGACCTGGAAGACTATCCCTTCTCTGGGAAAAACAGAAATGGGGTATAAACAAGGATATCCTTGGATTTCTCAGGCCAGGGAGTTTTTCAGGAAGGGCTAAGCTCTGTTGGGCAAGAAACAATGAATCAGAGGCAGCTCAAAACAGTACACCTCAGAGGAAGAGTTAGTAAACCATCCCAGGCACTTATTGCTCCAGCCTTTTGTTGTCTGATGACTTCACTTCCCCCGTCTGGCTCAAGTGTGGGGAAAGCCCGATGACAGCATGTGAAGAGGAATCATCCTGGGAAGAGGAATCATCCTCGTCTTAGCACTTGACTGTACACAGCTCTGTGCCAGAGTCCCCACGTGCCAGAGCTGGAGCTCAGCAACTGCACTGGGAGCCAAGGAGCAGCATGGGGGCCCAGCTGGCTCCACTGCAGGGCCAGGGCAGCCAGAGCAGGGTTCAGAAAGGCACCAGCTGCTGCTGCCCTGCTGCCCTCGGGATGGACATCAAGGTGTCGTACCCATGCCATGAGCAAACAGGTGCTTTTCCTTAGAAATCACACACTGTGCATCCAAGTGCCTGGAGCACACTTCCGTCACTGAGGGGAAGGATCACCAGCATGGTTTGTAGAACCATTTCCTCACTAGTCCTGATTATACTGATCTGCCTGCTAAGAGCAGATGCCTGCGTGGCACCACGTGACAGCGCTGCAGCTGGCACAGCACAAAGTGGTCATTACAGCTGTCCAACCAAGAACCTAAATTTGTAACAAATGTCTCTTCTTAAACACTACATGCAGCCACCCAGAACCACCACCGAGAAAGCTCCCTGTTGGTTTTGTGCTTCTCTCAAATATATTGAAATAAATATTCTGGAGCATCTGGTTATGAATCCAGTCACAGTTTGCTTCGCACCACTTGCAGTGCCTCACGTTTCTGCTTCTTTAGAGGTGGCTCTAACTCCCATTTAGCCAGGTTTGCTAAATTTTGTTAAACCTCACAAGAAAGACAATGATCATTTAACACTACAGAAGCACATTCTCTCTTTTCACAGCCTGGAAGAGGAATTTAGGCCCAGCAGCAGAGCACCCTGAAACAAAGCAGTCACAATTTATTCTCAATGCCTAGAGTAACGCACAGCAGGGAACCAACCGTAAACCTGCCGGAAATGCAAGCTTTCTTCACCTCAAGTCTGCCATGTGTGTTTGAAAGGACATCCAAGAAAGTCCTTGATAGTTAGAAAGTCACTAAGGTTACAAAATGACTGCTGGAGTAGAGGCTCTCTGGCCCAAGGAGCCAAGGAACCACACCCAGAGGTTTTTAAGCATGTCAGAGCTTTTGAGAACAAAGTCCCATAATGTAGGTAAAAGCTGATAGTTAAATCCAGGAGCTACTAAAGCACAGGCAGTCTGACAGCTACCAGTCTACTTATGAACTAAAATATTCATACAATTCAAAATATTAATAGAATGTCAGTATAAAGACCAAAACCCACACTATTGCCTTGTAGTTGCCTTTGCACATCAACACTTGAAAGGGCTGGAAGTCAGGGAACAGCACTATGTAATAAGGTAAAAAACAGTGAGACTGAAAATGCCACTGAACACTCCAAGCTGATGGAGTTGTGTATGTTCCCCAGCCAACTTCAAAATGGAGGCGACACTTTGTGGCCCTCAGTTCAGGCACTCCCTGCCCCTCGGCTGCATGCTGCTGTTTTGCTAGCCAAGCCCAGGAGAAGCCATTCCTTTCTCTCCCAGCTCAGTCAAGACCACGTCGCAAACCAATTCACCCCCGTGGAGCAGATCCTCAGTCCTGGGCACCCGCCTCGTACTCTGGTTTCAAGATTCCCTGCATCATGCAGCCAGGAACACCTTGTTTTTTCAGACCACTGGCCAAAGCTTAAGGATCAAAGTGTTTACTTAAAATTCAGAGTTGTAGTAACTTTACAAAGTTTCCAGAAAACCTCTAAGCAAACAATAAAATGCATCAAGATTATACTTCCTAGCTCAGCATCTTCCTCTGCTGTTAGCTTTAATTGGTACCCCTTCCTCATGCCACATCCTGGAAAGGGGCTGGGGACAGAAAGCAAAAGTTAAGACACTTGCACCACACCATTCTGCCCACATCCCCATTGTTTAAAGGTCCTTCCCAGCATCTCGTCCCAAAAATACCATTTGTTTTCTCAGTAAGGAGACAAAACATTGCAGGCAGTATAGGGCATAATAGTATTGGAGTACTTTGGGCAATCTCTAAAGCACAGTTGAAGCCATGTTCCTATGTGAGAGTTCCTACACTGATGGCACTCCATCTGAGCAGTGAACACTCGGCAGGCAGCAGCCTCTGGCAGGGACAGGGCTGCCCTTCAAAGCAGGAAACCCACAGTGCACGTGTAGAGGTGACCACAGATACTTTCGTCTCGCCCTACGGGTTCGTGCACCAAGTGCTGTAGCAATTTACAGTGATTACAGCCACTCTTGGCAAATGCTGCAAGGTGCATAAAACCCATTTCCATTATGTTGTAAAGACAAGGTCTTCATGCTTTGCTGTGAAGATTTGTAATCCAGATCTGAATCGAGTATTAACTGCTGACATGTTCAAAAAGCATCCAAAACAACACTTCTAGTTCTTTTTTGGGCTAGAATTCTCTATCTTCTTAATATTCTTATCAGAACTACAGGCTGAGCAGGAATATTTCTAGGGTGCAAGAGTTGCCTGGTTTTACCCATCACATACAGACTGAGCACAATGACTACAGTCTGGAGCATTAAAATCAAACTGTGAAGGCACAAGAATAGCTGGCAATAAGTCACTCTGGTATTAAAATTGGGTTTAGCACTGCTGTGGGCTGGAAACGCATCCCACCAGACAAGAGTAGTTAAATCTGTCCCTCTGACACTGTTGGTTTGTGCTATGATGCTGGGAGACGTTTGGACTGGAACATCTGAGAAATGTAACCCAGATTGTCCAACATCTTCAACAGGGGAGTAGGTAAAACCTGGAGCTGCAGGAGGAACTGATGTAGGTGTGCTGATGATTTCCATGTTGGACACCACTGTTACAGCAGTCTCCCGAGATGATGTGAAGTGCTCCGTCACAGCAGATGTCAAAGCCTGGGAATACGTTGAGCTGAATGTCTGATATGTCACGGCTGTGGTTGGCAGGCACTCTGGGTCATTGATGCTTAGAGACACAAGAGAAATATTCTGCAGTGCCATTGGGCTGTGGCACATTAGAGATGGCACATTTCTAACTACTGTTGTGCTCTTTTGGAGCCATTCTCGGAAGCCAAGAATTTGGCAGTCGCATTTCCAAGGGTTGTCATCAAGGACAACTTCTTCCAGCTCAGGTAAAGCAGTAAAGAAGTCTGCAGGAAGAGACTGCAGGTTAGTACTATTCAGGTAAACTTTCTGGAGGTGCTTGAGATTATGAAAGAGGTTTCTAGGAAGAACCTCAAGCCTTGTATCAAAGAGGGAAATGTTCTGCAGTTTCTGAAGGCTCAGAAAGATTCCCTCTGGCAAAACGGAAATATTACTTGTATGAAGAGAAAGGCCCCGCAGTTCATTCAGGCCACTGAACACATTCCTAGGAAGAACCGTAAGCTCTGGGTTAAAACTCAGCACAAGAAGCTCTAAATTTGTCAAGTTACTGAACACAAAATCTGGTATTGTTGAGAGCTTTGTGTGATACAGCCATAGGCTACTAAGATGCCTCATTTCTCCAAACAATACTTCTGGAAGAGACCTCAGTGGGTTCCCGTACAGTGTCAGTTTAGACAGGTCATGCAAGTGCAAAAAAAGCCCAGAAGGCAAAACCTGAAGCCTGTTTCTGGAGAGTGTCAGGGTTCTCAGTTTACGAAGGCAATGAAATGCATCAGGGGCAATGGAACGGATGTTATTGGAATGCAGGAAAAGCTCCTGCAGCTCCTTCAGGCTATCAAACATACCAGACTCTATTGAAGACAGCCTGTTAATATACAGCATCAACCTCTCAAGCCTGGCTAATGCACTAAATATATTTCTAGGCAGTGCTGCCAAATAATTTCTTGACAAGTTCAGTACTCTGAGTTTGGCAAGTTTCTTCATCACGCCACTGGGAAGTGCTGTTAGTTGGTTTTTGTTCAAGTAAAGCTCCTGCAAACTAGCCAGTTTGTCAAACAGATTTTCCTCGATAGATTTCAACTTGTTACTTTCAATGATCAATTGCTGAAGCTGCACCATGTCATCAAATGCTTCTGGGGGAAGTTCAACCAGCTTATTATCCAGCAGTTTGAGGACTTTCAGCCTTCCCAAGCCTTTAAAAGCCATCGGTGAAACCAGAGTGATGTTGTTTGAAGACAGGATGAGATGCTGCAGTTCCACCATCCTAGCAAAAACATCCTGCAAGTATGATACATTAGCGTTTGTTATGTGAATTTCTGTCATGTTGCAAGGCAGATTTAACAATTCCAGATCTTTTATGTGGGGGCCAGTGCAATGAATTGCATTTTTTGAAGGGCAGTCACACTTCTCAGGACAAACAGATGCATCCAACTGGAAGAAAAGCTTGATCATCACTGACAAACGAAACACCAACATCCTTGTTGAAGTGCCAGAAACATTAGCTGTTACAAGAGATAAGAGAGAATCAGGATTTGATCATAGGTAACTCAGCAGCTCACAAAGATGTGTGATTATATCATAAAACCTGCAAATGTGTGCAAAATTGCCCTTGCCTTGAAAGGTAACTTCAAAATCTCTTTTACTGTTGACTGCCAATATTTCTAAAGTGCTCAGCTTACACTGAGAAGTACAAATAAATTTACTTTTGTAAATCAAGTATTTCGTGTTTGTATTGTTAACTATAATAAAAGTATACAAAAATCATGATGAAACAATTAAGTAGTCAAAATACATGTATTTATTTGAACAGAAAAGCATTACAGAATCACAGAAGGGTTTGGGTTGGAAGGGACCTTAAGGATCATCTATTTCCAACTGACAGGGACATCTTCCACTAGACAAGGTTTAGTATATTATACTAAATAACATGCCAAAAATATTTTCAAAAATTATCAAAAGGTCCTGCACTCACAGTGTTTTTCCACTGTAAGTTATCTGAGGTTTAAAAATAAAGTTTAGCCTGCAAAAATAGACAATGGAGGTAAAAAGGTTGTCCTGTACTTTAAGTGGTGAAAAGCAAAACAGCACCGTCCAGTTAAATCATGTCTCAGCATTTTCAAGTGATGGCTTCTTGGAACAGCTCAGGAACACACAAGAAGGAACAGGCTATTTTTGACACAGCCTGAAATAACACAGAAGACCCCATGTGGCACAGGACAGTAGTGAGCCTCTGATAACCAACAAGTCTCATTTCAACAGCTTAACACAATACTGAGCTATCAGCACTGGCATTAAAAGTACAGTGAAATGAGAGGAAAGAAGTGCACGAAATTAGATGGGAAGTTGTAGCAATAAAGGTACATCTGCATGAAACACACCACAAAGTTGGAAAGTTGCATACACTTCTAAAGAAACAGGAAACCAATCATTGTAGGTATAAATGGTAATATTTAAAAGAGAAAATCAAACAGAAACCCACAGTCTAGAAATACTTTCTCAATGAAATCAGCAAGTCCAAGTGTATCAGAAAACTGGATGGCTGGCTGAGCAGCAGAATAAGCAGCAGTTGGACAGCTGGAATAGCTACACAACTTCCACAGACATAACTGGAATAGCTGACACCATCAGTCTTCTGCACCAGGAACACGGGGGGAGAGGAAGGCTCCATCCCCACCTACCCTTTTTCAGGGGCAAGGATGAAGCTCTCTCATACCAACCCGACAGAGAGACATGGGTACAACCCCCATCTCTTAAAGAGAAGTCAGGAGGGATAGCAGAGCTTCTCATGCACCTGAACTGCTGACAAGAACACACCATAAGTGACCCAAAACAGCTGCATGTTCAAACCAGCTACTGCATTAAAAAAGAAAAAAAAGAAAAAAGAAAAAGAAAAAAAAAAAGGGAGTGGTTTTAAAAAAAAATTAAAATTTTACTTAGGTTCGGAGTACTGAAGTCTGGTAAAATCTCCATCTCTCCTTCAGGAAGGGAAGGACATGGCACTTAGTGCTATCAATGACCAGCAACACGGTGCCACAAAGCAAGATCTCAGTGGGCTTTCCACAACTCATTGAATGAGATATATGCATCACCAAAAAACAGCATGAGATATCACTCTTCCAAAGGTCTTTTACATGTCAAACAAGAATCTTTCAGAGAACCTCACCTGCCTAATAATCCTCCCCACCCCAAAACTCTCTCTCATAAGCCAGTGATGCTTTTACCTCAATAAATTTCTAACTCAGCCTGTCCCTGATCCTACCTATCCCCATGAGCAGAATTCCTCCATCCAGAAACACATTAAGAAATTTCTGTTTCAAGCCCTGACTGGCATCTCAACCTGCACCAGCTTACCTCAAGACCACAGCAGAACTACAGGATTCAGTGAGACAGGAGAAGTAAGGATCTAGAGAACCAAACTGGGGGAAAAACCCAATTTGTTATGCTAGAAACAGCAAAAGCAGGTCCCTTGGAAGGTATGACTACAGGCCAGTCTGTAAAATCAGAAACACTCTAACACTAGTTTGTAGGTTAGTGATGTATGTTTTCCTGGTCTTATAGCAAAAGACAAGAGAATATACAAGGTTATACAAGAAGACAAGGTTAGATGCTCAGAAGTGCTAGAAAGCACTAGTTTTGACAAACAAGCAACAAAATGGTAGAAATTCTTTGCAAGATATGAAGGCTACAAGTGCTGGCATAAGAACTGGCTAAGCCTATGGGTCTCAAACATCTAGAGCTGCTATCAGGTTTTCTGAAGAAATATTGAAAAATTTTAACAGTACTGAATACCCACAATAAAGATTGTAATTATATATTTCCATGCATTAAAATTCTCTCAAATGCTCATGTGAGACACCTGGCATTCCAGAAAAGGCACCAGCCTGGCTGGTCATTTACCACAGTCTGGTCTACAGCCTCTTTCCCCTTCAGCCACCCCTTAATATTTCTCAAGACTACAAAAGGATGCCAGAAGCAACACATTAATACTGTTACTATATTAAAAGTCTCAAATCAGTTTTGAACTTAGTTTTATAGAACACTGAGCACATGTATTGCTTACAGTGGTGCTTACCTCTTTTACTGTCTTGCAAGTTCCTAAACTCATACAAGCATGAAAAAGGAATTTTGAGCTGTACCTTAGAAACTTATCTGCTTTTTAAAGGAACATACTAGGAGCAGAGCAGGCAATCAGGCTTCACCATGACACTGCACTTTAAATGGGAAGTAAAACAACAAAACGCATCCTCTAGATAACACTTCCCCCCGTTTTTGCCCAGTTACTGAGACAGGCCAAAGGCCAAACAATATTTTAAGCTTCAGAGCAGATTTTTGCCTACAGTTGTGCAAGCAACCAACTTCCACAGGTTGTATGTAACGCCAAAAGTACGGCTTGAAGCCATTCACGTAACAGGAGAAAGTTTTAAGTCACACACACAACAGCACAAAACCAATTTGTAGCTTCTTTGGCAGTGATATTGTAGTATGTGCTTCAGCCAACCTGAAGCAAATCTGGGTGAAGTCAGAAATCCACATTTCAATGTGAGATGTGATCAGAAATTTCAAATTTGTTAAGACAGTTTCACCAGTCTGCTACGTAGGTTTTGAAGGAGTGGACACATCCACTTTAAACAACCGAGTGCTCGTACCTTCACAACACTGCTCTGACTTTTACTTTCTTGCAGAATTGGAGTCAAAGCAATTTCAGTAAGGAATGAAGGGCATTTTTATTTAATGCTTTGGCTAAGCATTCCAAGGTTGACACATTTAGTTTCTGTTTTTCTTCAAGGTGTTCTGGAGTGGGAGGCCAACAAAACCTAAAACCTGTAAGATTCTGAAAGAGAAAAGCTAAGTTTTTAAAACAGAAGCTGAAATTCAAAGATTACGTTTTTGTTATTAAGTAAAAAGGTATTTTAAGTATCTTGTCTTCAAGTTTAAAATAACGTGCTCTGCCAATTACTGTTTTGATGGAAGGTGAGCCACGGGATGGAAAAGATGTCTTCATTTCCACGTGATTTTTCTAAAGATGACTCTGACAATGGTGACAGCTCAGATCATGCCTCCCACATGCCCAAACAGAAGGAACATCTGAATAACCGGAGATGGAAACAAGCTGCTGCCACGTGTACAAGGTCTGGCTATAGAATGGCTCTCGAAAGCCACCAGGTAAAGCTGCAGTCAGTGTGAATCCCCTGCAGAACACCAACACAGCATCCACCCTTCTCCACCCCCATCTGCAAAAATACAGAGGCGCTGAAAAACATATCCATGCCATCAGAGGGAGTAAGTCTGTGTTCTTCAATGAGCTTTGGATCTAATTCTATAAAGAATAATTAAAAACAATTTCATGAAACTAATGAGAAGAGTTAAAATATCCGTTCATTTTAATTTTATTTCCAAAGAGCTTCAGTCACAAAAATGATTTACAAGTCTATTTACAATTCTATTGTACAGTTATTTATGTATGCCTCTTGACAACAGGGTACCATTCTAGAGCAGCAATACATATTTTAAATACAAAGATGTAGTATCATTTCAGATTTAAAAATAAAAGGAAGCTGAGCTTCTAGAGAGCGCTGTAATG
This sequence comes from Lycocorax pyrrhopterus obiensis, assembly GCA_014706295.1. NCBI lineage: Eukaryota > Metazoa > Chordata > Aves > Passeriformes > Paradisaeidae > Lycocorax > Lycocorax pyrrhopterus. Next base: position 13,939,028 of record JACSVZ010000016.1, on the reverse strand, counting down.
ATGAACATTTTAATCTGTGTTAGGCTTGAGGAATTAATGACAAACTAAGTAGTTTCTGGTTCACATAATTATTAAACAAGCTGCAGTTTGTTGAAAATAGTTTTAAAAACCTGAAGCTTTACTGTATATAAAATCAACATATTCAAGACTCTAAAAATTGTCAAAAACCCACAGCTTTCCCTTAGACATACAAAACCTCAAGTTTACAATTCAGAATTTCATGGGAGAAATCCTACAGGACTTGAGCTCTCTCACTTTGTGATGACCAACATAAGCATTAAAAATTTGCAGCATAAAAAGGACTCCACATCTGCTTAGTATTATACTGCATACACATATACAGTACAGGATTATTTACCCAAGTTGGGATGACTGTTCAGCACAACCTTCATGATGAAAGAAAAAATAAATAGAATTAAAAATCCAACAACTTTTTAAAAAGTGCAACAGTAAGAGTTTCCAATTTAAAGTTACGATGAATATGGACAGTTCTGTGGGTTTTTTTAGCCGCTTCTATTCAAGCATTATTTGCAGCATTTTCTTTTTACAGTAGATTTAGTTCTATAGTACATGAAACTAACTAGAGTTACTGCTAATTGAATCTGAAGGGAAAGGAAAAAAAAACTTTAAAAATAACCCTGAGGGATATACAATTTCATGATCTTGTAATTTATTTCTAAAAAGTAACATTTATTATTTAGCAATTGCTTTTCTGGATAGACCAGTCCTTTAAAAGTATGTGCATAAATAATATTTAAAAATCAGTAATATTTACAAATCCTAATACATCAAAATAAAATACGTACAGATTAAAGTCTGCATACACAAATAATTTAATAATAAATCAAACTCCTCAACATAAGGCCAAAATATACAGCAGGAAGAAAATGTCTACCCAGTATCTAGTGGAGCTCACTAACTTGGTCTGTTCACCTGAATTTAGATTTCCAAGATGAACACTAAAAGAGATTTTTTTCACTACGAAATGAATTTCATCTTACTTCAAAACAGAAACTGAATACACTAGTGCAGATCTAGTTTGCTGCATTTCTGAAAACCAGAAAAACTAAACTGCTCAAAATGAGAAAAATTATAGGTGGTCAAATTCAGCTCTTGGGCAGGAAGGCATAAATCCCAATAATTGCAGAAAATGCAAAAGCTTATTTTGTGGCTGAACTTGCAACAACAAGACGGATTCTCAGAAAAGCTGATTTATTATTCTTGACTAAGCGTCAGAGCTCAAGCATGCAACCTCAGGAACATTTACCAACCCTGAACGCAGACCTGGAGGAAACAAACTCCCATTTGCAAAACATTCAAGTTTACTACACTCATGAGCCATTAGTCACTCGGTTAAGTGGAGACACTTGGCAATTTCTGTTTTAGTAAGAGTTCCCTAAAATGTTCTCTGAAGACAAGTCCACCTTAATAAGCTGTTTCCTCCTCCTTATTCTAAACTAGAATAAGACTGAAAAACTAGCTTCAGAAACCAAACAAGCTGAGAGGAATTACTAGGGAAATTATTAAGCAAAAGCATTTAAAAGGGAAAGACACAAGTATTTTCTTTCAGTTCTCATGGAACAGCAAATCTAAAATGGTCAATGAAATGGAAAGCAGAAGCTTATGCGTTTAAGGATAAGTCACAGCTCCCAGGTCCAAGATGCATAGCTTCACAACATTTTTCAACTAAAATATTATTTTTGTTTAGATTTGAATACTACTTACGCAGCTAAGAATTATTCTTTATCAGTTATTCCATGCTACAAAGGTTTTGTAAAATCAACATCGGCAGAAATTACCCAACTGACTCAGGTTCATGACTAATTAATATATCCAAGTCCACAGTTGCAGACCCCTAAAAAGCTACCAATGTGGTTCAATGTTTATGACCTTATGAAGCCAGGATAATAAGAACATTGCTCTGTTGAATGAATGCTAAGAAAACCACTTCCCCCTTTCCCCCTGCTCCACTCCTCAAAAACAAACAACAACAACAGAAATCAGGAAAAGAGTTGACAGCTGGACTGGAAGATAGTACACCATAGGCATACTATTTAGGAGGAGCAATAGCTTCAACAACCAAGTTCTAGGAAAAGGTCTTCCAAACCATTTAGCACCACTTTTAAATTCCCTGTTGGCACAGTATATTCAACACTGCAGAAACCACAACATGATTGACATTAACATGGTTAATGGTTGGACTTGATGATCTTAAAGGTCTTTTCCAACCTTAATGATTCTATGAGCAGGAGGGCACTGTCCATACTGCCTTACAGAACAGCACAAGGGAATTAGGCCTGATCTGAAAAATTCTGCTTATTAAAACAAGGCTGGAATGGAATTGTCTCCACAGGAATTTAAAAGAACAAAACAAAACAAGATAACTCAGAAAAAAAGAAGAAAAAAGGAAAAAAGGAAAGAAAAAAATCCCTAACATCAAAACCTCAAATTCCATCATCAGAATATACACACTTCAAAACAATCCCAGCCAGCCAGTGAGTTTGGGGCCCTCATTCCACAACTACTTTAAAGGACCTGGCTTCCTTCTCTAAAGGCTCTCTACAGAATCATGACTTCTTCAGACCCCAGATCCTCTCCCAAAGACTGGAGGTGTCTGGTCCAGTCATTTGCCTCTGGTCAAAACCAGACTGATCAAGACTTAATATTTATAATGTTCCCAAAGACACAAAAGAAGACTTTTCCAAACATTTACAAAGTTGACAATGGTTTGGAGATAAGTAATTTGTGTGTTAAAAAACCCCAAAAAACCAAAACAACAACAAAAAAGTTTTAAGCCTTGCAAGTCAAAGCATTGTCTGCCTCTACTTCTTTGCAGACCTATTTTTCTAGTGGTCTTGTGAGCTGATACTGCCTCATGGCAAAATGATATATGGCTACCTCTAGTGCTTAAGTAGCATTAGTGGTGATGCAAGCTTTTATTTTTTCTTTTTTTTTCTTTTTTTTTTAATAAATAAAATCTGCATAAGCCTTACAGTTCTGCAGCAAGACAGATTTAAGCTCAATTTTCTCTTAATTTTGTTTCATACAGCTACATGTAGCGCTTAAGACACTGGCAGACTCTTTGAAATGCCTGTGTTCTTAACGTGCACAAATCCCAAGCATATGACAACAGACCTCCCTCCCACTCCTGTATCCCTTGCAGCAGTAACTCTAGCCTTACTACTTCAAGGTATATAGGAAAATTATCTTTAGATTTACAAATAAAACATGGTCCACAAAGGGATAATCCAACCCTTCTGCTGGAAAAAGCAAGGTCTATGGAGAAATGCATAGCTAAATGTAATAAAACATGACATAGAAGAAAGTGTTTAGATTCTCCATCCTTCTTTCTCCAAAAACTTTTGAGTGTAGCCAAATGGCTCCTCCTCTGGAGGCCACCTAAGCCCTTCCTTGTGGTTAGCTAGAAAAGAAGTCAAGAACCCACATGAAAGCAATGTGCTTATTTCTTAAGGACAGAGCATATTGCTTCTACAGCATTCCCAATTCCTGCTGTGGCAGACTAAACAACTGAACTTAGAACCCAAACGTTACACCTGGAAACACTCCTTACTAATAGCGACAAACTCAGAGGTACACACACACAAACTTTAGAACTGTTCTGAGGCACAAAACTTTTCATCAGTCAAATAAAAACCAACCAACCAACCAACATAACCCCAACCAACCAAAAAAAAAACAAACACAAAAAACCCCAAAACCATGACAAGGTTATTATGCACCTCTAGTACAGCCATGAAACCATTACATCATAAGGTTTACATGAACACATGCCCAGATAAGCAGGTTAGAACAACTATTAAGATACTCCAGGCAAATAATGTGAACCTGTTTTAACTGCCCTGCAGTTTAAACCTTCAAATGCATTTCATTTAGGAACAATGAAATCTGAAAGAAGGTGGAAGGAAACACAATCATTTTTGTTCTGCCTAAGGTAGCCTACATTTTTAAAATGTATAGCCATAAGACGCCCGGCTCTGAATTTTGTATTCAGAGAGACAAAACAGTTGGAAATATCTGCATTAGAATTTGACATTTAGCACACTGCAGTTTCAAATAAAGCCTTAAAATTACATTCTTCTGAATACTACTAAAGATACATGCCACCAAGATCCACTGCTACGTTACAGTGATGATTTGATATGAACCATTTTCTTGGGATGGCACTTTCGCTTCTGTTGTTGTCCTGGGTTTTGGTGGCCATTCTGGATCAACCAGCAGTTCCTGAGCTAGGTGCATATACTTGGCTTTTGGTGTCTTCTCTCTACAACCAAATAGGGAAGAAAGGAAATAGATTCCACAGCGGTCCCCAACCTCCTGCAGAAGTGAACAGATTTGAAAACTGGATTACCAAAAGAAAAAAATAATCTCAGTAACAATACAGTAAATCACTAGAAGAAAAACTATTAATTCAGTCTTTAATTTACTATTTCATTATCACATTGGATTGGACCTGTAGTACAGAAACTCTTCTGTTGTGTCATCTCTTCTATACTATTGTAGCAATGACATTCGGAAAACATTAAGAAAAAGCAAGTGTTCAATATTATCATAACATCTAAGACCACCAACAGTTTTTATGCATATTTTATAATCATTTCAATAATCACAGATGGAACAGGCAACATTAAATGATTTTACTATTGGAGAATAAAAGCCTGGTCTAGAAAAAGCAAATTCCCCAAATCTCAAAACACTTCTTAAGCCATGAATTGTTAAACTGAAGGCAGCCAGTCAGACAAAAGTAGCGGAATTTAATTTGCTGATACTGTGAAATCTAAATAGTGCAGGTATTAATAGCTACTTAAAAATACACAAGTTATTGAACTTAAGTCTTCCTTCCTATGTTTCCTCTCCCAGTCTTATATGCATGTAATTTAATTAGCTGGGGAGGAGAAACACTATTCCTCATTCTCGAGACTGAATCCCTCTCGTGTCTCAGAGAGCACCTATAGTCTGCAGGGCTGACATTTTAATGGTAATATATTCTGTAGTTTTCATCATGCTCTAAATTTCAATTGGTGAACTGAACCAAATGTGAGCCTTGAGCACAATTTCCATTCTTCAGTGAACACAAAACAGCTTGTTCTACAACAGCCTCAAAATGACAAATGTAAATCTGAAGTGAATACATTTAATAAAAATTTACTGCTGAGAAATGAACCATTGTAATTCTAGCAAGCACAAATGTACAATCAGCCAAAAGTAATAAGCCAACAGGCTTAAAGCTAGTTTTTATGGGATTCACTTAGATTTCCTTCATGTATTAACAGCAGAGGGGCAGACTAGACCAAAATTCATGGTCACCTGAAAAATCTTTCAGTGTCCTAAACCATCTGAAGTAGTAATAGCGTGTTTTCTTTTGCCATCTTGTTTTGTTTCATTTGTACACGCTAAAAATTACTGCTCTCAGACAATGACCTAAACCTCCAAACCAAATTAATTTAATTTAATTGCTTCTAAGCAAATCAAGATGTTCCCAGTCCTAGCATGCTAACTTGTGACACCACAAATAAAATTTGCTAATGTGGAAACTAAAGATAAAGTGAGAAAAGTCTTAAAGCAATACTCTAGGTTTGTGTTACAGTTCTTGCACACACACTAAACTCCTTAAGTGTCAATAAGGAAAAGAATATAAACCCAAAATCCTTTCCTTTTAATATATTAGTTACAGAAATCTAATTTAAGCAGACTCAAGCTAAAGATAAGGCAACAGACACTTATAGATAATTAAGAGACAAAACTAAATTAATCCACATGCACTCAAATGATGACAGCAAAATACTCGTCTCCAACCTGAGGCGGCTGGGGTATGGTGAGGCGAGATTCTCCTTGTTTGTCTCGATTGAACACAACCTTCCAAAGGATCATATCAAGGAGGACATTCTGTGAGACATTACAGTGAGCAGGAAGAGTTAAAGAAACTAATGATCATTTGTTGTTAGTGTGCACATTACAAATAAAACCTGAAATAGTGCTTTAGGCATAACTAATTCAGTGGCAAGCAAAACGGAGAGTTTACGCTGCTTGCTGGTACTTTTGTGATAAACATTTTCATTCTTAAGTGCTCATACAAATTTAAGAATATGAACGTGTACTTTAAATCAACAGCAAACTAAAACTCCGTCCATTGATATGGGTAAAAATCATAAAGACATTCTTAATGTGTTTCAATACTCCAAAAATCTGTGAAGCACCACATGAAGATATGAGTGCTTAGAGCAGTTTCCCCATAAACCATCTTTAACATTACACTGTATTTAATTCTGGAGCTATGCTTTGTTCATAGTCTGTTTTAAACCAGTGACATTCTCAGAAAAGCAGCAGTGGGGTAGCAAAGCTGAGCCACCGGCAGGAATGAAGGAATTTGGTAGGCATAGTTCCAGGTTTTTAAAAGAGGGCAGAACTTGAATAGTATGTTGAGCACATCTGGTTATCCTCATACAGCTGCATGGGCGGACTCAAGAGCTTTGAGCAAATCTGACAACACAGGTGTGAACCTGTACCTTCCACGGCCTCAAGCCTGCAACTCTGATCCTTGGACAGATTCCACTTCTAACATCTGACTAACCTCTGCCATTGAAAATGGGGAGCTGATTAGTCAGACTTTTGTAACAGATTTTTATAATGCTTATGATTTTATAATACACCAGAATTTGATAGTGCTTTATAAAAGCATTGGCCAACAAATCTTCAGCTTGTTAGATGTTCATTTTTGAAGCCGGTCTGGTTTAAGCATGTCTATACCAGGCATCAGGGGTAAGGAGGAACAGCTGCTAGGATCTGCCTTTGTCGTGCAATATTTTCTATCATCTGGTAGAAAGAATCTGCATGCTTTGGGAACCTAGACTGGCATCCACATGGAAAGAGCAAAAGCTTTTCAGAGCATTTCAGACAACATGTCTGGGACAACCACAGTCAGAAACTATTCTTGTTGTAGAAGCAATGACAAAACTACATATGATCATAGCGTGACACAAAAGTGTCACACTGGCAGGTGTGACTAAGGAAGATCCAATTCCTCATGTATCTCATAATTATGAGACTTAGAGGCAACTCCTGAGGGATAGCTCCCAGCAGAACAAACTCTAGGTGAAATACAGAGTACTTCATTAAAAGATGGAAGGAGCTGCCACCAGCAGCCTCTCCCAGATACTCAGAATGTGACGTGTGGCATCCACTAAGTCTGTAGTGAAAAGTGTAGGAAGCAGAAAATCCAGCCAGGCACACAAGGAGAGAAAGACAATGAGATACTGGAAGTGAAGGAAAGAAATAGCCTAGGATTTTCACACAACACACCAGACCCAAGGAGGTGGCACCACATGGCAAAGCTTTAGGGAGTGTGGAGTAACACTGCTGGAATTGGACAAATGCACTTCAAGAGGTGGGCTGAAGTTATGGAAGGTGAAGTGTGCATTGTAAAACAAGGTTTGGGGTTTGAGGATCGCTAAACAACAGTCCTGTTGGGACACCTCCTGTACAGTAAAACAACTCATCTGCCGTAACAAAGCATTCAACTTACACTTACGAAGTGGAAGAAACTTAGTTTAAGACAAAGCGTAACAGCCCTAACAATTAGGGCCAAGAACTAGGTAATTCTATTTTATTACTAAAGTACAGGCAACAAGATAAATAGGGAAGTCTGTTTAAAAGACATGTGCCAAATCACCCCTGCAGTTTTGGTAATGAAAGTTAAATGACTGAAGTGTAAAAAGATGCTAACTCAAACCTGCATAGGAAAAAGAGTGGGGTGAGGTTTGAAATACTGGGTGAAAGAAAACAGTCTCCAGGTAATTATATTGCTTAGGTGATGCTTAGCAGAAATTCACAAGTTTTCAGGCTGATGTGACAACCAGCAAGGCCCACAAGTGGAACTTTATGAACACATATTTAAACCAGAGGAGAACCATTTGTCCTCAAGAGTCACGTGCTGAAACATGGATTGGCACACTGTACAGACTTTCTACTGCAGCCCTTACACATCCAGAACAGAAACAACACCAGATTCTATGAAAGTTACAAGATCACCTGCACAACAAAGGAATTTTTCAGCAGATGGTAAGCTTATTTCTCTCAGTAATATTTGTCGCTGGACTGAAAATTGAAGTTGCATAGGAAAAAATATTTCTGTCTAAGAGGTTTGTTTTAAATTTATCAGAAGACAAAGAAAGCCATGATTCTGAAGCTTCAGAATAACTATTTTGTTTCAGTGGTAAAGACAGCAATATACATAAAATTTGACTTTTTACAAATAAAAGGAAGCAAAAAAAACTATTAAGCATTCACTAATACAAAAAAAATGAAAGAATTCAAGGGCATAGAGGAAAAACACCACAAGAAGGGTTAGTGTGCATACAGGACAATGTAAGAAAGGCACAGGAGCTTTAATAGTGGAGAAACTTGTTAACAACAAGATAGAGGCCAAGAAAATTAGTATCTACTGCCATGCTTTGGAAAAGACAAGTTGTCATCTGTCATGTGAAAACACTGAAAAACATGTTCCAATAGGCAGCAACATAAGAACATATTTTGCAAATTCTATTTGGAACAACATTTCAAACACAAAGCCTTGATAATTTTGATTCAAGTATCTGAAAAAAACCTTTGTTTGAGTTAATTTTTACTAGGTCACAAATAAAAGGGAAAAAACATGTTAATTGGACAGAATATTAATGCTGTAGTACTCTTTGAAGGCCAAAATTATATGATCCAAGCAAATATTATGCTGGTTACATTGATAGCAATCCCTCACATTGTAATGGAAATACTGATTAGAAGCTGTAGAAAATGTTACACAGTAAAAACAGATAATTGTAGTGTGCAAGCGCTAGATAATGTTGGAAGGCTTTTTCATCTTGTAGGAAAAATATGTGACTCATGACTGCAACCAAAACCCAAACATATTCAAGTTGGAAATGACACCTCAGTTAACAGGGAGAAGAACTAACTACAGGAATAAATAACTGACTGTGAATCCAGACTTCTTCTGAAGATTTATCTGTCAAACTTTGATTCTTGGAAACAAAAACAAGGCACCTGGATGAAAAGTAGGGCATGTTTCTGCACACATTAACTCTGGAATTACAACAGAAGAGGTCAAAATCCAGAGTGACTGACTTTGGACAAGCTCAGTGATGGAAAAAGCAGATTTGCATGAACATCTCTACTTCTGGACTTTGATCATATCAGACAACTGAGTTACACAAACGTGCATTATTCTGAATAATAAGCTATGTGTATGATCCAAATGGAGGAAAGGGGGCTCCCCTAGGGATTTTATATAGTTCTCTAGTACGTTGCTATTCTGAAGTAACACAGAAAATAAAAATGGAGTATTTTAATATGAAATAGTTGAATTAATAAGTCTTTCAACTCCCTCCCTGCTCCCATTTTTTAATAAAAAAGATTTTAAAATTACACTTTTAACACAGAAAATCTTGCCACCTTAAATCTAGCCTACAAGGACATTTGCAGAAATACACACTTAACAAGAAAACAGCAGCCACTCAGACTGGCATGCTGTGAAGAGAGGCCTCCTAAATAAAAGACAAACATGCACCCTGAAAAAAGAAACACTTAAAAGAGAAGCATTTTTTCCGTTTGGATTTCTTACCTCCGTCAGCACGGACACAACTGCATTTAGAATAACGATGATGACAATTCTTAGGCGCCACTCAGGTGGCACACACACAAGCTGTGGAAACAAGTTGCCAGAGGTTAGAAACACACATGTGAAGTAAACACACATTCAAAACAGACTCAGCATTATAAATTCTCCTTCCCCACCCAGTGATGTGAAGCTAAAGCTCTGCAGGGGTCACGCCTGCCCCAAAGGCAGCCCATCAGCTGCCCCAGGAAGCTGACACACCCACAGATCTGCTGACTCTCACCTCAAGAAATGTGTCAATAGGTTCAACAGGATGCAACATGATGAAAAATATGAAGACATAAAGAACTATAACAGATAAAACAAACAGAACTGTAAAAGAAGAAAAAAAATATTTTAATTGGACCGTCTCACAATCAAGAGTTTTAGGCAGTTTTAACAAGTATCATGAGTTCATTACTCCCTGGACACAACCTCCCTTCACCCTCTAAACCCCTTCCAGGCAAATTTTGGCAATACTAGTTGTGCTGATAGCCATAAAGAGACAGAAGGCCTGACTTTTTCTCACTGCCTCACTTGTGGAGTTGAAATGTATATACACATATACTTCTACAAACAAAGCAACTATTAACATAAATTCCTCCATACAGTTTACTATTTTGTTATTTCTAGCTGTGATTGTCAGAGGATAATTGCACTATGATCTCCTAGCAACACTATTGCTGCTGAAGTGGCACAACAGAATTGTGGACAAATACACAGACACTTGGGAGTTTTATTTGGAACTCTATATACCAAGAAAGGACTTACAATTTTTGTAGCATGGTTGTCTAAAGGGCTTTCCTTTAGAAAATACAATTGCCACTATGAGGTACTGAAAGCTGGATATAAAAAATAAAGTTGTGTTTTCATAATTTTTAATGTAATGTTCATCATGAATAGTCTCATTCCCGTGGTGTGCAGAGCTGGTGTTCTTGGCGTCCAACACATTACATGCACTACAACACAAAAGCATTGAACACTGAGCTATGGAGAAGAGACAAATAAGGTCCACTTATTTACAAAAGTAATGACAGAACAAATTGCTACAGTAGTAAAAAAGCTTAAACTGGAGAACATATTACAGGTAGTAAGAAATAACTCAAAACTGTGGCAGGGAGGTAGCAATTTTTGTGAATTCAGAGCTTCAAGTTCTTTTATGCTTCCAGTTCATAAATTTTCTATATGAACTGTTTAAAAACTGTCATTGTAGACAAACTTCAGAAACAGGCAAAAAAATATTGCAATCTAAAAAAAAAAATAAAACACCTCTTCATTTTCAAAAAAATGAATTTGATTTACTGCAACTCTAACAGTAAAACAAAGCTTTATAATATGAAAGAGATAAAATAGATCTGAACCATTAATTTCAAACTTCTACCTCATCTGTCCCAAAGCTGAAGAGTCATTAGACCAAGCCGTCTGACTCTGACCCAATTTTGCTTTTCAGCCACTGGGTAGCTCCCATATATTAGTATGCTTTTCAGAAAAAATCAGTAGAGTAACAAGCTGCCATACAGAAGCTTTATTTTCAAAGTCCCCAAAGGGGGTCAAGAAAGAAGAGAGCAATTATTGCCTATAGCTTTCCAATCACTACTGTGTCCTGTACAGAGCCACTGAAACACTTACTCAGAGTCTGCTGTCCAAGGCTCATACCAGGACTGCTGTTTGACCCAAAAGAACCCCAAGGTTTGGAAAGCAAGGCAGATGATGATCTGAGACAACACGGAACACAGAAGTGGACCTGAGATAAGACCTGATGGAGGCCTTTGTGCAACAAGCTCTGTCCAAGCAGGGTTCAGACTCACTGCAAAGAGAACAAAAAACAGATGACACATTACATCATTATGGTTTTCAAGAGTTATCCTGTTCACATTCTGTGGAATTAGAATGCCTTGCTCATGACATCACTTTAAAATTTAGTCCAGAACTGCAAACGTGAAACCACCTTGAAAAGATCATAGAGCCCTAGAACAACGCCACAGTGCCTTCTACAGGCTGCTCCCCCAGCAGCACAGCATAGCAGGGGACAGTAGCAGCCATGAGACTTAAGGAATTAGTAGTGTCTGGCCAAATTCCCTTTGTCTGGCACAAGGACTTACAGCTTGCCTCCTCAGTTTTGGACTGCCATTGCTTCAATGAAGAGGTTTTTATTAAAACTTGAAAATGGAATTCTACTGTTAGCCAGTGAATTGAATGCCAGGCTTGTATGTGGAATCAAATGTTTCAATAGGCAATACTTTGAGTGCAACATTTTGTGGACAGAAGTTCGAAGTAAGAATGCAAGGAATCAAAACATTTGAGCAAGATATTGCAATAACTCCTGTTTTGATTCCAAAAACAGCTTCCTATACTGTGAAGACTTAGCTGCCCAAGATCGTGCCCATGACCTGCTGCTTCTTGTATGAGGACATTTCACAAATTTCATATGAATCTAATTCAGTACACAGTGGTGGTTTGGGTTTCTCAATGCATACATGTAATAGTCATACCATCTTCACTGTATGTCACAGTGTTTTCTCAAAACCACATGTAATTAGATATTAAAGAAAATCTGACCAAGCAAAAAGCGGTTCACAGAAGCCAGCAATAGCAATTAAGTACAATACTTACTAGTGAAGACAACCACCAAAATGATTGCCAAGTCAATGAAGAGAAACTGGAAATCTCCCAAATTGCTCAGGATCTAGAGAGAAATCACAACTGAAACGTTGGTAATTTCTTCACACCCCAAAAAATTTACACTCTTACGGCATTAATTCTTTGAATTTCACTCTATAAACAAGACAGTGTCCTGTCAAACTGGCTTCCTTTACCTGCAGGAACCCTGAATACTCTACAATTCACAGAACAATTCCTGAAGTGTCACAGTATGAAACAATTTCAAGGTGGATAAAGGTATTTGTAATTGAAATTTGTTTGTAATCAAAATTATATTATTGAATCTTTGAATCTTACATACCAATGTGACAGCAGCTTAGGCCCACAGTTCTTTAAACACCATAGCCTCACTATGTACTCATACAGCTGTCAAAATTTCCACCTCAAAGGTCCTTTAATACTCTGCACCTTCAACTTACTCAGAATGCAAATTAAAATACAAGATTTCTACCACATGCCATTATTGTGAATCCAATCATATTAACAGGAAATACTCCACTTTGCTTCCCCCCCCACCCAAATCAGTGCTTCCAATTTCTTTCAATTCTAACATAAAAGGAATGCATTGCCCTTTAAAAAACATTAGGCTATTTCAAAATGCTGAAAGTTTTTAAATAATTAAAATTTGTATTTTTGCTTTCTATATATGCTTATTTGGACTTCCCACTGTAGAGACTTTCTTTTCACAGCCATTGGTTATTGCCTTTTCTAAATAGATACTACCATGTATTTTGTACAGTTAATATGAAAAAAAACCCAAAATACTAACAATACTTTTAGTCTATATTTTAGAATGCATGTGTTGTACTCCAAGGGACTTGCAACAATTTGCATTAAATATCTATCAACTTTCAAATTTCTGAATTATGCTGACACTGCTTAAGTATTTAGAGAATACTTACAGAATACAGCAAAGTAACAGTGATGTACTGGATGATGCTGTATAATGCCATGAATTTAAACACACAGAAGGAAGTTATTAAAGCAGCACGGCCTTCCCTGTCAAAACAGATGCAATCATGTAACTACAAAGCTTTCTGTGCAAGCAGTTCAGTTCTGCCTACCAAAATGTTAGCTGCAGTTAAACACACCAGCAAACCCTTTGGGGGACATTAGGCTACAGACAGAGAGAGAAAGAGGAGTCAGAACAACACACTTTCACCAACAGAGGTTTTAAAAGGAAGGTCTTTTTACAAAAGCATCTATGAAGCATTAGTTTACTGCATGGATTGAATGAACACGCAGTCAGCCACAGAGCTGCTGACTTCAGAAATGTTTCTGATAATGCATTACTTCATTAGTTCCCCACAGACCTCTAGATTCTTCTTTGGCTGACCTTTATCCAAAATCATTACCTAACTTCCAATTCCAGAGTAAAAAATTGGTCAAACTCTGTTTAGAAAATTTGTCTTCTACTTTGTATGGTGCTGAGCAATTATCTGAAGATTTTTACTGCTTGCAATTATACACGGCCTTTATGGAAACGAGCAAAGTCACTAAGACAAAATTAAAGACTAATGTGTAGACGCTTGGTCATGCTTTGAAAAATTAACTTTACATGGACAAAGGATTTTATAACAAAATAGTAAATCATGCTATGGCAGGGTTATGCTCAGAGTACCTTCAGTAAAGAAACAGAACCACTAAAATGTATGGATTGTTCTGTAATTCACACTGGTTTCCTACAACATCAAATATATACTAAAATAGAGCATGCAAAATGAGTTACACAGACACACTGAAGTTCACAGTCAGTGGCATTACCTGATCAGCTTTGGCACACAGGAAATACTGGGTGTCCTGGAAGTGAATGGTGATGCCACAGAAGCCTCAAGTTCAGACAGAGATATACCCCCATGTGCCCTCTTTAGTGCCTGCCAGGTAACATGAAATAGAGACCCTTTTAGATCTTGCTTTCAGCTGTACAATTTAACTGAACAGTTCTGTGTGGAAAATAAAAATATACTTACCCCACAGTCATTTGCTCCATCTCCACACATGCCCACATAGTAACTACAAAAACCAAACAGACATCAGCATTCTGGACCATTCTCCAACCACGGCCCACTTAGCTTATTTCATTAATTACTTCTATATTACTTTGAGTTATGCAGGGTTTGCATAACAATGGGTGATCATTAATACTGAAATCAATTACTGTTGATGTTACACATATAAGGAAGTAGACAGAAAACATGACAATGACAGGTCAATCAAAGCAATAATGGTGAATTAGCTCTCTGTCATCCCAAGGTGGTCTAAAGAACCTTTGCTCTAGGCAATGACACTTCTGTAGTATCTTGTAGAACTGCAAGGCCTGACCCCAACAGTCACATATTGACCAATGTGAACAGAAGTCATCCTGATAATACTTTTGTAATACACAGAAGACATTTGATGAGTTTGTTTCATAAACCAAGCAACTGCATTAAAAAAATATGTTAGTCAGTTTATGCACATATTCCTCATTTAAAACTTCATGAAAAGCCTGAAACTTTCCCTACTAGCCAGCAGATGGTACTACTCTCATTCTACTGGATCAGCTAATAGGCTGATCTACCAACACAAGGAAGTTCCATCAGCTCAACCTTTTTCTTCAGGCAAAACAGCTAGCAGCATGCATAATTTTTATCTCCTATCACACCAAACACAGTCAACCCTCTTGGCTTCTATGCTTAAGCAAATACTTACTCTACATTTTGTAAAGCTTCCACCAACTGCGTTTTCTGATCAGGTGCCATGCGAGCAAACACAGTGCCGTGCAGCACAAGCTGGAAGAGAGGAGAGTTCTTAATGCTCACAGGGCAAAGCCTGTTCACCACTGAAAGTGCCCATACTCAATTAAATGCTCACCTTGGGTACCAGGTCCTGAAAATGCTCCAAAATCACTGCAAATGACTTCCCATTCATTGCAAAATGGTATTTTGTCATCTGGAGATCCTCAAGGCTTTCATGGACCAATTTAACTGGAATATCCTATCAAAAGTAGTTTAATACTCCAGCTGTAATGCATTTACACAGACACCTTGCCATTTCAAGCTAATAGTCAGAGGGGTATTCCTACAGATCCCACACAAGCAAAGGTTTATAAGAATGTCACTTGAAAAAAATCCTCATACAATGAAAACACTTACTTATTACTAAGAAAATGTGGTTTAATGTTTCAACTACAAGCAGCTAGAGCAATCTTAACAGATTGAAATGTTGGGAAAAAACCCTGTCTCCTGCACAAGTGAAATGCCAAATGTCATATCACAGTTGAAAAACTACCTCCCTCAGCTGCTTTACTAGTCTTTGGTATTTGAAGATCTGAAAGTTAACTAGTATATCAATTCTGAATTGACACTTAACAGCAGATTTACTATTTAATGGAATAACATAAAAAGAACAGTAAAACTAACTGCTTACACTCTAAGGGCAAAATATAGTCATGTTACCTCTGAGTTTATGGCTGGTGATGAACTAGTGCATTTTGCGAGGGTATCTGCATAATGCCAGTTGATCCTGGCAGCCTGCCCATCCTTTGGAGGTAGTGCTTCAGCAATAATGACCTTATCCTGAGGTAGAATCATTCCACAGTCTCTGGCCACAGAGATAGCAGTTAACATGTTATCCCCTGTTAAACAATTGCATTTAAAAGGGTTTCAGTCAGAAAAGAATCAATCATACACTGATATTCCCCATAAGAGAAAAGCTAACAAAGCCAGTTTAGAACTAGGAGGAGGACTGCCCCACATACCAGTGACAACCTCAGAGCAAACCAAGCCTACAGACAACAACAATCAAAGCCTATCAGGTAAACCCCCTACCCTTGAAATTTTGTGTGCTGCTTGGAGCCATAAAGATCTCTTATTGACCAAATCTTAGTGTATATGGAAAATCAGGCAAAAAACATGCAGCCATTTAAAATACTGCTTTTTGCACAGTCACAGAACATGCAAACACAGAGTTGTATTGCTAGCCTAGCAAAACATTCTAAAATCACAACACCTGTGATTTAAAAAGCAAACATATTGCATGGAAAATATGAGCACAGACACCTAGCATGCTTACAAGGACCTAAGTCATTCTCCCCAAAAAAATCCAATGCAAAGTGACTTTTCATAGTATAAATCAAAATGGTAGGGACCCTCAGGACATCCAGTCCAACCTCCTGCTCAAAGCAAGTTCAGCCATAAAATTAGACCAGGACTTTCAGTTAGCCTAATTTGGAAGACTTCTAAGGGTTTTCATCCTCCAACTCAGTATCAAGTAGCCTGTACACAGGGCTTGGGAGCAGAAACTACAAAGTAGAATTAGAGCCTCTTCTGGTTTCTCTGACTTACCAAAGCAACTTGCACCCAAAAAGAAACAAATTAGTGTCTGAATATTTTCACAAGTTTCTAAACTTCCCTGTTGCTATAAACACAGTGTAAGCCTACTGACACTAAAATTTGACTTCATAGACCATAATTAGAACAAGACCAAAAAGAGATTGACCTTTGAGTATGTTTACATGCTAACCTGTAACCATGACAGTGCGAATGTTGGCTTTATGCAAATCTTCAAGTACAGCAGGGGTTTCTTGCTTTAACTTGTTTTGCATTATAATTAACCCCATAAAATCCATGTTGCTTTCAATAGCATCTCTGATGAAAAAGAGACAAGGAAGAGATTATGAGATTTACAATTATTAGATGTAGCTTTAAAAGCCTGATTTTCTTCTTATCACAGTAAAGAGGAAAGTGTGTTTTTTAACCATGAAGTAATTTGCTTTATAAAAAGTGATGTGAGAGATATCATCACAATAATTTATACTTATTTCCCTTGTTTTAATTGAAAACCAGTGCAAGAAAATGTTGTTTCCTCTCAAGCACGATTTTCAGTTTCTTCCACGAGAATGCTTTCTAAAGGAAATTACAGTCTCAAAAAGGTTATAGCTAGAAAACATGCTCTGAAACTAACTGCATTCACAGGCCAAATATTAAGATATGTTTAGAGTGCACATCTTTGTTTTCCAAATTAGCTGAACTTTAACATAAAAGCTACCACATTATGTTACAAAGGCATGTAAGATTAATAGGCACTAGCTAATTAAACAGAGAAACTAATTAACTTTGGTTTACATAAAAAAGTCAGCGTATTTACAGGTCTTGGGTATCTACTGCTACTATAAATTTTCACACCTGAAACTGGAAAACTCATTTCTCTGCTTTGCCAAATGTTCACCTCGAACACAGGGCTGATACAAAAGAACACAGTCAAAGCTGGCATTTTCATAGCTACGCTACACATTCAAACACTGTGGGAAAGATGCCATCATCCACAAAACTAGGCTCAGCTGAAAAATAATTAACAGGAGCTACTACTCTTTGAAGGAAGAAACCCTTCTACCTTGCAAACCTCTGACAAGCTCTGCAATGCGAAAATGGACATACTGCCTTTAGAAGACAAAGAAACTGCATAAAACAGGCACAGGAGGATTTCACCTACTTGCCATTATCCTCAATAAACACAGATGACAGAAGTATGTGCAAGTAAAGAAATCAGACGAGGTTTTCTGCCACAATAGTGTAAATTAGAAGCCATGAAAATAATATTCCAGTTCATTTCCAGCTTAAAGCTCATCCTCTGAATTCACTTCTTTGCAGAAAAAAACTTCCTTATCTTAAATGTCCAGGGCACAACTAAAGGATGCACAGAACTACGTATGTCAAGACACAAGAAAGCTAAAGAAGAGCAGTAATTGATTTAAACAAAAATACACATTACATATTAATTCAAAGCATGCAGCTTTTAAAGCCTGTTACTTATTACAAAAGTGAAATCACTCTTACCTGCTAATAGTCTGGACTTTGTGCCACGTAAGCTTAGACTCCAGTTTTCTGTGAGCAAGCGCAATAACTCGGAAGCCCTGCTTAGTATATTCTTCCAGGACACGCTCAAAGTCAACAGGAACTTTAGAAAGATCAAGTTCAGAGTTACTAAAATATTCATATTTCAGCTGAGCTATAGAAGAAATAAAAATAGTTTGCCCCTTTACCTGTTTCCTGCTTACACAAGCTGGCAATCACTTCTGGGGCACCTTTCATGTAAGCATCCATTCTCTTTTCCCCTAGAACCCTGGCTATTACACACATGCGCTGCAACACTGAGGAAAACGGAAACTGGCGCACTATTCCAATTTCATACCCAGTCTGTGTCATATAGGAAGGAAGGAAGAAGAGGGTTACATCCACATACATCTTAAGAAAAACAGATATGTTCCTAATGGAAAAGTGTACTTACCGACAGCTCAAACAATTCCTGAAAAAAAAAAAAAATACAGTCACTCTAAATATCAATTTTAAGTATTTCCTCAGCTACAAACTATTTCAACATAAATCAGTAAATGAATCTGCACAGCATTCCTGGTATCAAGTCATACTGTATTTTCAATGGATTTCATAAAAGCTAAATATAAATATACTGCATCTGTTTAGTATCCTTTACTTTAAGTGAGACGCAGTAGAACTGTAGAGCTTGATTTCTTTATTAGAATTTGCATGACCCTTCATAGTCCAAACTGTCTGTTTAGCCTTTGTAAAAGACTGAAGTACAATGATGTTTCAGAGTGAGGCCACGATTATTAAGTATATCCCCCAAAAAAAGGTGTATTAAGTTTCAAGAATGTTCAGATGTCAACTACTGCACAGTAATTGCTGCTGTGCACGTGACACTGAGCTCTGAACAAAAGAAAGACACTTTTATGTACTACGAAATATGACTCATACAGATGAACTGACTTGTTATACTCTCCCACTACCCTACTCTGTGATAATCTGGATATACATTCACACGCCTAAAATTTCCCTTCGTGAAATATTTAAAAATACTTCAAAATACAGCTAGAAGAAACTTTTAAATCTGCTAAGTACATTTTGGTTTTTTACTCAGCACTTAATATATCTCTAAGGTACAATAGTGGCAAGAATTCCACACCACACAGTGACATTAACAAATGATTGTTTTAACTGAAACTGCAAGGCGAGCACACCTAAGCACTTCATTAACACAGAAGGAATTTGGTAACAATACCAATATTAAAAGGCATAAGCTCAAAAAGCGTTACTGTACTTTATAACCAGTCTGTAAAGGTAATAATGCTGACACTGTTTGCTCACCTTGAAAGTGGCATATACTGAACCACTACCTTCAACAATGGTTTAAACATGTTTGTTGTGTCTTTGCCATCAAAACCCTCACAGTTCTGATCCCATTTCAGTTTTATCAGCCAGAACTACAGCATACAGTAAAATGTGTTTCTTTAACTCAAATCAAAAGTTTTGAGTTTTTATACCATTTCTTGATCTGTTGCTTGCTTGGATTCTGGGGAAAGTTGTTTTGAAGGTCGAACCACTGTCGGCATGATTCGATTATGAAGGGCTGTTTCCTCTTCAGTTGCTTCTTCTAAAATCTGTATTTAAAAAAAAAATCAACTAATTTATACATTCATTAACTTTGACTTGCTCGTAATACAATTTTCAGGGAAAAAATGGGCACTTACCCATCCTATTGCTTCAAACATCTTCAAATCAAGCGGATCCCCAGAAAGTACCCCTTCAATTTTTGTAAGGGAATGACAAGTTGCCATGCAAGCAACAAACTCCGACTTCAGCAAGCTCTCACTGCAAGCCCTCTCTTCCGGCAAAAGGAAACTGAAACAATGAAGTAATAATATACTTAGCACTATAATTATTTATTATGAGCCACTTCAATAGGTTTGTTTAGATTAACAGAAGAAAATTGACTGCACAAGTCCCCTCACTTGTATTTTCACACATCACAGAAAACAAATTAGGACTCTGGGCTGGAATCTTCAGAAACCATCACAACTTCTTCCTCCTTCAAACACAGAGTGCTCATTCCCTGTCTAGTTTGATCTCTCATACAAAGCCCTCTTATCACTTTGTACTTAAATTAATTAGCTAATTCAGCTAATAAGATAATTCATTTTAGCAGCCTGAAAAGTCATCGCTTAGGACAGGATTAAAGAAACGTGCAACAGTATCTGTAACAGTTTTGCAGTATGACCCTAATGAGGTCTCAGACTCTAACAAATAAAATTCTACCTCAGCTTTGCTGGGGAGCAGTAACTTGCACTACACCTAAACCACAGTTTAAGTGGCATTCCTAGAGCTCATTACAGAAATGTAAACATATATGAGCTCACACTGAATTTTCTATTCTATTCTGCTGAAGTTGTTACAGTACAACTGAGTATCATATTTGCTATCACCTCTGAGCTCATCCTTACCGAGCATTTTCCACCCGCTGAATTCCCCAAAGATCCAAGCCATCCTCAGTAAGTGTGCCAGTCTGCAAAAGAGACCAAGGGACATGGCATGAAGAAAAAGCCTTCAGAAACAAATTATCTTCAGGCAAAGCAAAAATGAACAGCTATTTAAGTAAATTACACTTGAACAATATATTTTCTTTCGTTTTCACATACAAATCAAGACTACGGGACAGAAAATATAGTATAATACTTGCTTTTTGCTAGTAACTAAGTTCCAAACCTGTTAAATAACTTTAAAAAACATTCAAAGCAGTCATGCCCCTCACTAGAGAAAGGACAAATGAAACAGACCCTTACAATCCAAAGATGATAGCACATCATCTCAACATCCAGGGACTGGGGACAATGGAAAATGGGGACTAAACCATTAGTACTATCTTACATAGTTAGAACAGTAACTGAAATGTATTTACAAATGAAATAATACATTTAGTATCAGATTTTATCTCAAATAATAAGTATAGGGAGGAAAATAAATTTTATCTAGGAAACAGCCAACAGCAAAGACTCTGGCTAGCAGCATTACTCTTTCACTCATGTTTTGTTGAGGAATAACAACAAAATACGCTCGCTCGGCTTTTCATTGAAATGAGTAAAAATGAGAAAAAGTCTGACTTCACACATGAGTTCTTCAGAAGCTTGTGTTCTAAATAAAGCTGTTAGTAAGCCTCTACTCTCACATTTCTGAGGTGCCAGTAGTTAAGTTGGGACTTGGAAGTCTTGAGGTAAGAAAGTAGCTCTATTACAATAACTTTTTAGAGAAGATTAAATTAAGAGAGTTAACAGATGGTAACACTGAATACCTGGAAGCTAAACGATCACAAATGATCTAACTTTTATGAAAAGTAATGAGTTTTCCTTTTTTGCCTACACAAACTCCCTTTTCTAAGACAATGCCCCTCCAGGTGGCAAGTTTACAAAATTCACCTAACCTTATCAAAACACACAAGATTCAGCTGGCCACAAATATTTATCCTTTGTGGGCTGATGCAGAAGATGCCAATTTTTTTCAGCCTTCTTTGTGCATAAACGATGCCAGCAGTCATAGCAGCAGGGAGTGCTGGAGGCACCGTGATAGTGATAATGTCAAGAGACTCGATGATGATGGTATGAGCTGGAACCTGCAACAGAGGTCAGAGTTGATGAACAAGAACTCACTGCTTACAGATTCACTATCCCACTGAAGTGTTACCAAGAGCAAAATCCACACATTGTTTTCCCCAGTACAGCATGTTCTGGATTGCCCAGAAATTTAGCACAATCTTCACCCACCATCAGCAACCATGATACTCCAGTCCTAAATTATCCACAACCCATAACTTCAAATTTGCACTTTATCCCCTGGAAATATATTACTTTAAAACATTAGCTGAATAATGCAAAATTTTTTGAGAGGAAAAAAAATCAAACCAAAAAAACTTTACAGTTATCAGGTTACTCCTTGATAAGGATTTTTTTGCCTGCAGCATGTTTTAGATGTGCTGTATCCTATTTCTTCCAACTGTATATAAGTCAGATGGTAATCTTACATATAACAAAGATAAAAATCTAGTAATTGGGTCAAGAGAAATCAAGGTAAACTCAAATTTCTCTGTAAGGTATTCAAATTCTGCTTCTGTGCTGAATTTTATTCTCAATAACCTTGTTTCATTTCATTGATATAAAACAGAGCAAAAAAAAATTCACTTTAAATTGTTTCTCATCATCTTAAGTGTGACGGAAGTAATGGTCACCCTTTTCCAAAATAAGGCAGTTCTGGACCAGAAATGAAAACATACCTCATTTAAGATGCTATTGACAATTGTGTAAAGAAACCCAATGCCTGCCACCACCACCAGAGACAGGAGAAACAAATAGGCATCTCTGTAGAGCTTAAAATCAGTTGGCTTTGGATACAGTATGGAACGAACAAGCTGTCCTTTAGCAGTACTAAAGCCTAGAAATAAAAAAGGAGTAAGTTATTAAAAGTATAAACAAAAGCAAAGCTATTCAAATATATTAAAAACCTCAATAAAACCCTCAAGCTACTAATTTCATTACAACTGTTTCTCAATATCCATAGCAGATGTTTTGCAATACTGTAATTAAGGTGCTTTAAAAATGTACGTGTACATCCTACTAAGGGCTTCTCTCCTATGGCAAGGACATGCAGCTGATGCAAACAAACCCCTCCTCTGCAGCAGCAGCAAATCCTCACATGGTTTGGTCTGGCAGAGTTTGCTGTACTGCATTTTGTCCCTCACAGCGCAGAGCTAGTGGGTATATTTATTACCTAATTAAGCCAGTCCTTGCAAAAAGAAAATGAAGATATTCAGAATCCAACATTACATACTTAAATGGCAAGTCTCCATAAGGTCCACTGACAGCCAGAATGAAAGATTCAAAACAACTGCAATGCAGGGAGTCATCTTCTGCAGAAATCTACCTCTTGATGGCATTTTGACAACTAAACTAGGAGGCTATCCTTCTAAAGGTCTTACAGTTGAACAACCAACAGATATCCTGAGGTCCTCCTTGAACCTTTGCCTCGATGTTTAAAGAGGCCAACATTAATGCTCAATTTTGTGTGCCCAAAACATTTTCCATCTGCTTAGACTTCAAAGTCTATTACTACAACCCAACATCAATGCCAGGTCTTCTGGCATTAGTGACAGCTCCCTGACAGCTTCTCAGTCTGCAAGCCACCACTGCAAAGGCTGAGCCCTCCACTCTGACATGTGGCATACAGGATTCTACCAAAACAGAGCAACTATGGCATCACTCTTAAAGTGGATGAGCTCATCACAAGAGGAAAAAGCATGAAGCCTCCAGGCTTTGAATCTGCTACTGCAGAATACAAACCATGGGCCTGTTCAGAGAAGTTCACCGTGTCTGTATGTACTTGAGTATTTAGCAATGAATGCTTTGTAATTCAACATAGTGGTGAACAAAAAATCAGAACTATTTCTGGTTTTTTTCCCATGGTTTTGCAGAAGGTTCTGTAGCTACACAGGATAGAGCACATCAGGATAAAACAATAAATGAAAACCTCATGGGGTGTCTCTGGAACACACTGGATGTACAGATAACTTTAGTGGACGATTCTGTTCTCTAAAGCAAAATAACCAGTTTTGAATTCTTTTCAATTACAAATAGAAGCCACAATGACATCCATCAACTGAGTTTCAGGAGGAAAGAAATGAATACATTTTATGTGTATTTCAGCTGTAACATCAAACATGTCAAGATAAAGGCTTAACTTAAAGAGTACTATGAGTATAGTCCCAGCAGATCAATCTTATATCCTGGTTTATAACAAGATTAGGACTACATGCCTTTGCACACAACCATATAAAGTTCTGTTCTTCTAGATCTTTTAAGGACTAAATTTTTAAGTACCTTCAATTTTGTGGCATTTCCCTCCCTCATATAAAAGGATTTTTACTGGTATCTCACTGTGTGAGAATTACTTTAGTTCTTACTATGAGACATCTTAGGAGCAAGAAGCTACAAGTGCTGTGACATCTGTCCAGTTCTGTGGAGAGGCTTTCCCTACTTGCCTAAAAACTGTTCCTGTAAACCAGACAGGAGAACAGAGGATTTTTTATCACTTTGCTCCTCTCTCTATACACAGCCACAGCAGGAAAAGCACATTTGTCCATACATAAAACCTGAATAAAGCCCACAGAGCGGAATTCATCCTGTTTACAACAGGAGCTAACCTGGACCTGCCATGGGCAAAGAACATTTTACCAACACAACTTCCAGTGTCAGGGCAGTAAGACTCAGTGTGCTGGGAGCAATTGCAATGCTCCTTGTAAGAGTTACAGACCATGGTATCAGACTTCAAAAAGAAAAAGTACTATCCTTCCTGCAGAGCAGAAGTAACATGCCTTCAGCAGTTCATTTCTGTTGCTGTTTGGGCTCACTTTGCTGTACATGCACACCAGGCTGGGCACATGACATTTATTTAAGAAACAAAACAAGTTGAGATGAGTATTATTAAAGGGCAGATGTGTTCAAGGGAAGGAAAATATCTCTTTGAAAGATAAGACTAATAAGAGCCTCAAGAAAGAATAAAACAAAAAATCCTAATTTTTACTTCTAAAGCAAACTAACAGAAGGTGAAAAGAATACACCAGAGTTAAGAAGCAGCTAATTAGGATGAAGTTATTTGTTGGAAAATTTGCTTTAAGTAGCAGTCTAATCAATGCAGTCCAATTTCTTCTATCTAATTCTATTGCACCTAGATTATAGCTTGCATTCATTTATTTTGTGGTAATTTTCTTAAGATGATCTTTGTAAAGCAGAATCCCACAACTGTACTAGCCTGTGCAATTGGTTTTCATAGAATATCTGTATTATTTAACCCCAAATCTCTAACATATGAATTAGCATTTCTGTAGACAGACCAAATTCATTTTTTAATCAAATGTTATGTACTTTGAAATAAGTATAGGTAAAGATAAACATTTGGCATTGTGAATGACTGCTAAAATAGCTGTTCCCCACTACCCACCCAATCTGATGGTATGCCAAACCTTTTCCAAGAGGCACATGCAGTTCAACCAACACACTATAAAACAATATCAAAAGGACAGGAAAACCTATTCAATAAGTTTTAAACTGATGCTGAAGACTGATTCTTGCTTGTCAACTGTTAATCTTCAGACCATCATCTGGTTTTATTATTGTTTTAAGACTTTTATCAAGCTTTTTGGGGTATATTCCTTTACCCAAGTTTAGCAGTATCAGCCAGTTGACACAGACCTACAAAAGGGAGTAGTACATTAACAAGGGATAAACTCAACAATCAATACCTGTTCTCACTACCAGAGCTTTGACCAACTCTCCAGTGTAGAACCGGGTCTGAATGACATCGGTTCCACAGAACAGCGTGTGCCGCTTGTGCACTTCGGGACTGTAGATCTCATCTCCCACTGCTTTTGGATATTCTGAAGGATTTGGCAGATTAATCTTTGTGACAGGAACACTTTCACCTTAAAGGAAAGAAAGTCTCTAAGCAAGATCAAAGAAGAACAGACATTTTTTCATTCACGACTACGAGTAGAATAATGTAATCTCACTCCACCAGCATGCAGGCAGACTTACGGAAGTAATCTTCCTTTCAGCATATTATTAGGTAGTCCCTCACCTATTAGCCTCAGCTCAGCAGATTCCTTACCCAAATGCTATTTAACTCTATTCTTTATTCACCAATACAGCTTTTGTGCCCCTTACTTCAAATTACACAGATGTAAAAAACAGTTCATTAAAAGAACCAGGACGAGCTTCCTTCTCTTGCTGAAAAGCATCACCCCATCTTTACTCAGAAAAACTAGAAGCTGAAGAAAATTATTCTCACCTCCTTTGGTGACTGAGTGCACTCAAGCTAGGGCTGCAATCAATTTTTATCAGTTGCTAGCAGCAGCAAGAGGATCAAGTATATTCAAAAAAACTGAACCTGATAGAACACAATCTCTGAACTACAATCTTCTAAAGGCTGTCAATTTGGACAGATTATCCTAAGAGTAACAAAAAGTCCATCCTAGTCACTGAAGCGGTCCTTTAAATACATCAGATCCCTGATTTCAGCGTACGCAGGCACAACTTGAGATAATAATTTGTGGTTTTAAATACAGTAGAACATTTTACTCACTACCTTCATTTTTGGAAGAAGCTAAAAAGTTTGGGCAAAAATTTTCTGAAAAAGCAGGCTTCAGAACTCCGTCTGCACTGAGAACACCAAGTCAAGAGGCAGGAAGACAAACTATCAAGGAGAAATCTTTTTAACAAGAAACCATCACTCATTTTTGGAGTTTCCAAGCAGTATCAGGTAGCTGTTGCAGATAAGCAGGACACAAGTATGTAAGTACTTAGGAACATGTCTAATTGTAAGAACATAAACATTTCAAACAAAATAAACATATCCACTTCTGCTAAAACATACTTCAAGTAAGAATCCACACTTATTTAGTATAAATTAATACATTTAGCCACGCAGCACTGTGTATCAAGTTTACCTGTTAGCATACTTTCATTTACAATGCAAGTCCCACTGAGCAGTACTGCATCACAGGGCATAATTGTCCCATTGGATGGAATCAACATGGTATCTCCAGGCACGAGGTCGGTGGAAAGGATTTCTTCTATTTCTGAATATTAAAACACAAACAAGTTTACTTGAAAATAGCCACCATCTACAAAACCTGATAAAGACCCTCACATCCAAGATCCAGGTGGTGACAAATAAGACTATACTTCATTTCATTAATGGCATGAAGTGATCTTAAAAATATACAGAAAAAGCCATTGATTTGCTCCAATTCCACCACAGATTAAACTAAACTCCAGAGCACATGGATAGAGTTCATCACGACAAATGAAAGGAATCAAGCTTATACAAAAGATATTAACAATTCGCTACAGTGTAACTTCAGTATAAAGACATGAGTCCAACACAAATGTATGTCTTAAAAAACAGTATCATGCATCACAACCTTTTGGATACCACACCTTTAACTGCTGTGGTATCTAAATGAGCAGAAGTTCAGAAATCATCTTGCAGCCCTTGTTGGCTAATAAATTGTAATGGAGACCCAACACATGCACATCTTTAAGTCAAGAAAAAAACTAGAATGACAATTACATAAGTGGAATGGTAGAGAATGAGAAACAGCAAAAGGACAAGCACCTAATCTAGAACAAACCTGATACTCACTGAAAATAGCATCTAGAAGACTAACCCAGAACACATTACACTATCTAAATTCTACTTTGAACTTCTTTTCCCATGCAATTGTGCTAAGGAATGCAAGCATTCCAAGAACAGATGCAGAACCACTTTACACTCACATTTCCCGAACAATTTAAATTCAACCTTCCATGCCACCTGTGAAATTTACCTTGGTTTCCTCTGCAGACAGAGACCCTTACAATGCTGTGAGCTGCTACCATGTCATGTAACATAACATATTGCTGCAAAGGGGAGAAAAGTTCATTATTCAAAAGCACAGCTTGTCTTCTTCTAAATGAACATTCTAGCTCTATAGTTAGAAGTGATGAGATTCTCTACTAATGTTCTTTAACAACAAAATGCTACTCAAAACATTCTCTTGAACATAGTTTAGAAAACTTATGGGCAAATAAAAGTTTGAGTGCATCAACCTGTACAGGCTCCTATTTTTAACAGCATTCTGGAAGCAAATATACACTGTCCTGCAAAATCTTATAAAATCATTCGGTCATTAACATAAAAAAGTAAAAGCTGCAGTGGTTGTATGAACTTGAATTAAGGTGAAAGTTGTTTGGGTTCTTTTTGTCTCTGGTCTGAATTCAGAGATTGCAATTTAAGGATAATTACTACTTTGATTTCCATCAGCTAAGTCTACAGAGAAAATTGAATCACCAATTTAACAATCCACACATTTCACTGGTGCTCAACTCTGTAGGGCTTTGTTAAACAAGGAAACAATGCAAGATGGAATCACTACTGTCAATAAAACTTGGCACATAAACTTGTGTCTGGGATTTATTTAAGCAAGGTGTCTGTTATCTGAGGCCAACCTACTGATTCATCAGCATGGAAAGTCTGCAAAGGTCTCAAAGAAAACTATAAATCTTTCAGCTCAAAGAGCCAAAATGCATAACAATATTCTACCTGTATAACTCTGGAAAATTCTTAAAGATTTGTAGGCAATTTCAAAACAAAATAAGACAATCAGTAAAAAGCCAAAAAGATGCCTCTGTTTTCTTTGAACTTACCTTTCTAATGGTGTAGAGTGAGCTAACAATGGATATTACAGACATAATCACAATTGCTAATGCATAGTAGTGATACTCATCAGTGATCCACAATATCACACTGAACAACTGGAAAATGTAAAAAGGGTTGAGAACCTAGAAGAGTGACAGAACATTCAAGTTAAACCAAAAGGTCACATGGGTTCTCCATCAAAACAAAGTCTAAATTATCCTCCTCCAGAGAGGAGACAGTTTCAGTTCCTTATACGTAATTTTTGTTTGCTTTGCCAAAATGATCCTTTTTTTCACTACTTCCTCAGCCCCTCAAAAGCACAGTTCTCACTAAAATAATACACAAATACAGACTTTGAAGACTGCATGCATTTTCCCCTACACCTCAAAACAAGGTAATGGGAATATCTGATGCACCTTAAGTGATAATTCTTAAACCAACTGGGATGTTATTTTCTATTTCTTCTTAATAAATGTTCTGATACCTCAAGTTCTTACTCCATTAGACCAGACTGGAGAGTTTCTTTGTTCAAAAGTTCTACTGTGCATTATTATAGCGCACAGACAACAAACCAGCTATTGAAATCCACCTGATACAAGGAAAATGGAATAAATCAAACAGAAGTATATGTAACACCACATTTGATTTGCTGCATATGTTGTAATATATAATACCTGAGCTCCTAGTGGAGAACACAGTCATTTCATGCTCTAAATTAACTACAAAAAAATAAGTAAGATGCTGAGCCTTTCAAAGAATTCTGACACATTTTCTAATGTCCTTACTAAGGCACCAGGCTGTGAACTCTGGAGAGCTTATAGCTGGGGCTTCTTTGATCCTTAGCTCTAAGGAGATCTGGAGAGCTCAAAAAAATTGTCCATATGATTTTGTTTTACAATGCTAGGCTCTAGGGGAAGGTTTCCAACAATCAATAGTCATTGCACTTGAAGCAACTTTCAATGATATACCTTTTATCTTTAATTTGTTAAAGAAAAGATTTTACCTCCTTAACCAGAAGCTTAAAAATGGAAGGCACTTTCACAGCAATTTCATTTACTCCATAGAATGCTTTTCTGCATTAAAAAAAGAAAAATACAAAAAAAAAGTCAAGATTTTTATTAGGAGTCTTACTGAAGTCAAAGTAATTCCACTAATATGATAAAGTATAACATGTCCTTAAATCTGTGACTCTCTTCTTATTTATCATAGTTTCAAAAAGTGCTTTTCAGAAAACATTTACCTAATGAGATGTTCCAATACAAAGATAATTATTTTATACTTCAATTTGAACTGTACCTTATTTTTTAGGTTCTGTCATAACAAGATTTCCCTGTAAACTGTGTATGGGTCCAATGTTATTAAGTATGTCATTCTGAAAGCCAGTATGTGATTCTCATTAACTTAAGCTTAAACAAGTGTTAACTCTTACCCTGCAGTAAGACACTGTTTTCAAGGTCCTCTATCTCAGTTTTATTCTTACAACGAAGAAAGGCAAATCATGAAAGGGGGAGCAAGAAACCAAGCTCTGATGAGATCTGAGCTGGTTCAATGACAGTGACATGAAAAAGCCCTTAAAATGATCTGAGGGGGAAGGTTTTTATTGTAGATAAACACACAAATTGCCGGAAGATGAATTGATGAGCAAGCAGATGCTTCCATATTTGAACCCGTATGAAGGTCTCATTTTCAAAAAAATCAGACACTGATCACTCAATTGTCTTCTGGGCTTTAACACTCTGAGCACAGGTAATGAAACATGAACAATTCTTCCCTTTAAATACTACTGCAGTATTACCTGTAATCATGCATTCCCTTTGTCAGTCCTGTGCTGTGTTCGTTATGAATTGCAGAGCAGAAGGTAGATTCATCTAGACCTCTAAGCAAAGAAAAAAATCAGTAAGTTATTTAAGAAACCTGATATTTAAAATTAAGTCTTCAGTGACTCAAAAGAGCTAGGTCTTTGTGAAGAGGCATATACACTGTTTTATAAAACAACAAAATCTATGGGCTAACGTGTTCTTAGCTGTTTTTGTCACAACTGCAGGTACCAGTGAGACATTAAAAGCGATCTTCTTGTTGATATATCTTACTCTGTAGGATAGTCATACCTATTTCAATCAAAATGGAGACACTTAAAAAATTAAGTAGAATACTAGCATAACTAGTATTCAAAGGCCTCTAAAAAGTGGCAAGTTTTATAAAACTTTATATGAAATCGATATGGATTCACATTTCATCAAATTATCTTCATTTGACTCTAAGTAGTAATGGAAGTATTTTAGAAATAATTATTAATCAATTTATTAAATAAATCTATACCACAGCTATTTTGCGGCATCTTACTATCACAACATTATTCATGACTAGGAAAAATACATTCTATATTTTCAGTTCTTTCTTATCACCAGAAGACTGATTTTTCACAGGACATGCCATGAAAGCGAATGCTGTGCTTCAGGAAATCTGCAGGCATGCAGAAACACCTGAAACATCATTATGTTTACAGCTATGGGATTGTGTTAACTACCAAACTCCGTAAATTAGATGTATGCTGCCCAATGTCCAGTCCTTTTCTTGTGGACGTACTTTGGATGCACAGGAAAATATCATCACCTTCCAAAAGGCTTTCACAGATGCCCTGACAAAACCAGCACTATTCCACACAAATCTTTTTTATATTGGGTATCTATTAAGTATCTATCAAAAAGGATGCAGAGTTGTCCCAGTGGAAAGAAAAAAAAAACACCCAACTCTTTATTGTGCATAATTATTAACAATTACTTCCATTCTCTATAACACAGGGAAAGCTTTAAATATCCTCACTACTGCAAAGCCTAGGATCACATTTCCACGAACTGCATGTACAAGAACGGAAGACAAAAATTATGTGTTAACTTGGCCCTAGGTTTACAAAGTTTCCCTAAAACTTTTTAAGTTCAAGGATTTTAAAAATACTGTTTTAGATTTTAAAATACACAAAACTCTGTTAATAGCTGTGTCTTTCCTCCCACTCTATCAAGAAAAGATTCTTTTCCTGCAGGAAAAGAAATGTAACTGGATTTAAGGAGGGTCCCTAAATTTAAGTGCTTTATATGCAAATATGCATACCTATGTGTGCAATGTCCACGTAAAGACAGAGCTTCTAGCAGGACGCCGTCTGCTTTTCACACTACTGCTACAGACTGAATTCCCAGGGCATTAAAAAAAATAATAAATAAAAAATCCCTGTGTGCAGAGTTTATTATATAAAGCACTCATCAACCCACTCAGAAATTCAGTTGACAGTAGCTAAAACAAAACAGACATCCAAGGTCAGAGTTGCATCCTCCTTGGCTATGTGACCAAGTCTGACTTAGTCCAAGAACAATTACACTTGCATTTCCTGTGTTTAAAACAGTGATCTTAATATTATGGTAATATAAAAAGAACAATGATATGAAACTCAAGCTCTCATAACTGAATTAGTTGCCCAAGAAATCTTAATTTGCCTCCCTTCTGTGTTGTGCTAAGCCTTTCATTATGTGATCAAACTGTTCTGTCTCTGGGTACTTGTGTAACTGGCTGCCCAAAGTGAATGTTCTTCATGCTGCAGTGTTGTGCTCAGATCACAACTACAGGTGTGCTGCCTGCTTTAAGGGTTTTACTGTAAAGCCTTCTGTCTCACAGACTGTCTCTTTACAAATATTAACTTGATTCTCTACCATGTTATTAGGTGGTATCAATTTTTGGTTTATACATACAAACTGAAGAGCAGAACAAGAAAACATAACTTGGAAAAGGACAAATTTTTTAAGACTTCAGAGTATTTATCATTCATAAGCTCAGATATTATTTTGCACATGGTATCTAGTACTTCACTACACAACCATTCACTTTAGAGAAAGTTGTAACAAACTGGCATTTTTATCTGACCTTGTGGAAAAGTGACTTAGTGCTCTAACAGTATCCAGTATGTCTCAGATCCAGTTCTTTCTCCTCTTTATTATTCAATAGCTAAATAATCATGTCCAGCTCAGCTACTGTACCTGACTAAACAAGTGGCCAGGCTCAGTCATGGCTAATACATCAAACAAATGAAAGTTTGGCTTATCAGCAAGAATGTGATTGAATAAATGCTCACATAACTTCACAGGCATATCTGAGATTTTTCCAGGGCTTATAAATTGGCTGAGTTATCACAAGAACATCAAAAGGCACAGTCAAACGGCCACAAATGCCAAGTTTCAAGTCACTGCTTTAATGCTGAGGAACAACATTTTTTTCTAAACACATGGAGTCGTATGGTTTTTTTCCAATACCTGTTCTTAACATACAAGTACAGTTTCTTAAGCTCAGCTGTGGGAACTATTCCCTTTGAACAGTTTAAATTAGGAGCACTATAGGCATGAAAACAGGAGCCTGCAATGCAAAATGACAAGTGTCACTACCTGCACAACTGTATTTCATGGGAGGCTTAGCATAAAAAAGGCATACAAAGCTTTTAATTATTTACTCATGAACTGAGACATTTCCACCCTCCCAGATGAGGACTGTTCGGTTTTGTAATTGCTTGTGTTATAATAATTTCTTAAAATTATTTTCATTGCTGATAACTTCCCATATTATTTGCACACACTTTTTTTGGAAAAAAACAACATTGGAAAAGTATGTTCCTTCTAAGAGAAATTTTGGCTGTTTTGCTTTCCTTCAGTCACAGTCATGAATTTTTTCTATATGTAGTGCTTGAACTTCTCCACATGATGGTTCAATGCAGTGCACACTAATTTAAGTTTAAAAGAGGTTATATATCTGATCTGAATTTATCATTTTAATGTGCAGTTGCTAGAAATGGAGAAGCCTGTGCTCATTTAACTTGTGGCACTACGAGAAGGCCTTATCACAGAAAGAAAAACTTTCTTCTTCAACACTAACATCATGCAACAGTGCTGCTGGATAAAAGATAATACAGTGCATCACAAGCTAGTACTGCCCACTAAAAGACCTTTTTTATCAGTGCAATAGACCTGTTTCTGTTACTAAAGAGTAACAAAAGACAGATCAGATCCAGCTCAACTGCACTAAAACATAACAGCAGACCTACACAAAGATGAGCAAAAAACGTATTTGGTGAATTCCCCTTCTTCCTAGATACTCCTTATGGGTCTAGCTCAGCAACACAAAAAACATAAGTTATTCCATCATAAGCAAAGTTTTTGAGTGTTTATAGAAGCAGTACTACTGTCTATGAACGGGTGCTCTGATTCTCAAATAACACTCCAAGAAAAGGCAAAAAGCCTGCAGAGGCATGCAGCCCATCACCCTACACAAATCACGCTTGATAAAAGCAGATTAAACAAACACCTTCTTTCCAAATTCACACAGAGGTAAAATCTCCCTGCACTCACTATGGTTCAAACAAAGACTCAATGAGCTAAAATAGCTGGTCAGGAAATAACAC
This sequence comes from Lycocorax pyrrhopterus obiensis, assembly GCA_014706295.1. NCBI lineage: Eukaryota > Metazoa > Chordata > Aves > Passeriformes > Paradisaeidae > Lycocorax > Lycocorax pyrrhopterus. The sequence goes on along the minus strand of JACSVZ010000016.1, from coordinate 13,905,214 downwards.
CAATTTTCATCATATTCTTAGGCACGCTGTAGTATTTTTTTTAAAAAATGCAGTTTGAAGAACAACATATAAGAAAAAAGTATTTCTTACCGTACAACATCAAAATTTTGAACTGAATCATTCCAAAAGTACTTCACACTGTGATGTGTGAAGTAACGAATCTGTAAGGGCAACAAAACATAGATGTTAAACTGGTATCACTTAACACCTCTCTTCTGACTTTATTCTGAGAGGTGACAGAAAGTGAATTTAGAAAAGCTTCACTGAAAAATGAATACTTTTCTTTCAACATAATCTTTCAAGCTTTTCACAATTTCCATTAACAGGTTATGGAGGACATTTCTGTTCCACCCAAAGAATGAGTTAGCCTTTCAAACCAAAGTAGCAGCTCGCATGTACTGCACTGTGTGTGTTTATTCTCAATAGCACTTGAGGTACTTGACAATTAGCCAGCATAGTATTGCAGGTTTACTTACAGGCAAATATTTTTTCAAATCGTTTTTATTCTCTTCTGCAGCAGATTCAGAGAAATGAACAGCATGGCCATTTGAAACCTTGTGCACTAGAGGGTTAGGATTCTGTAAAGGATTGGCTCCCAAAGAAGGCATAATGCGAACCTTTGCACAAAACCATATCTTGAATTCATCCTTAAAAAGAGGGGGAAAAACGAGTTAGTTGAAAGAGCATTTAAACAGCATTTTACTACAAAAGCCGTAGCAAAATCACAGATAATAGATTAGCAGAGCCCACACAGAACTACAGAACATATCTCCAAGTTAATATCAGCTACCTTAAAAATAACTTACTTTCCACAATTCTAAAAGCCTATTTTTTGCACTTGGGTCAGCAGTTACACCTTACTTCAACAAACGTATCTTTGCTGAACAAGGGAGGGCAAACCATGTTTCAGCTTATATGAACAAGGTATTTGTTCTGTAACTTCTGATGACAACAGCATTCATGTATTTGATTCTTAAAACTGAAAGATAAACTATTTGCTATGCCCATTGCAAACAGCTGTCAGTCTTCCCACAGAGGCAGCAAAGCTACGCACAAGTCCCAGGGAGCAGAGTTCTGCAGTGCTGTAAAACACAATCACGTCTACACTGCAAGGCAAGGATTGGTGTATCCTAGCAAGCAGAAAACTGCAAGCAAGGACTGGAATAATCTAGCAAGCAGAAGGAACTGCAAACAGGGAGAAGCACATCCCCCTGCACACTTACAGTTGTTCTCAGCAGAACCACCTCACAGTCTTTAAGCGTAGTCCTTCTGCACGTTGCTTTCACGCGCCACTGAGGCATCCAGTAGAGGAGGAGGAGAAGAAAGCCACCAGAACAGATCACTCCTACAGCAACTAGCACCAACTTCCAGCGACACAGATCATAGCCATAGATCTCCTGCATGGAAACAGAAACAAGTAATGACGACTCTCTTAATTACTCTGGCTCAGCATGCCGACGTTAATTTTTCATAATGTGCAGTATTTAAAGCAAATCAAATTTCAAAGCCATTTCCTCTTTTTTCTTTTCTAGGGGAAGGAAAGATTTGAAACTCTTAATACATGATGAAGTGGAAGCAAAAAAGGAACACTGTTTTGCTTAGTCAGAAATATAAACATCAATAAAAGCCTGAAAGAGGCAGATCATCCACACCGTGTAAAACGTTTCATGGCAGGACCCGTCTCCTCTCTGCACTGCTCCCGAAGGACTGACGTTGCAACACATCCTGCTGTAACTCTCAGAGAACAACATTTCTGACCATGACACAGCACAAGTCAGCTGAACATCTAAGAGCAAAAGCATGTGGTTTTGCCAAATGCTGATTTTGTGATACAGCATTTGATTAGCTAGCATTAACAGTTTTGATTTATTACTGCAGGCTGAATTTTATACATTCAAAAAAAACCTGTAAATACATCAAACATCACTTTTTAGTAGAGAATCTTGCTTATATTGCCTGCCCTTTAACAAGAAATGCTACTTTACAAACCCCAAGCCACACTCAAAGGTTCTGTAACGTGCACCAGTTAGAAAAATCCTTCTCCCATTAAAAAAACCCCAAGTATTCAGCGTGCAAGCACCAACTTAACTTGATGACAGCCAGGAACAGAAAATAATTTAGTGATTTACTGGATACTGTGTTACATTCCTGAGTTTCACATTACATCATCAGATTATATTTCCTGCTGTAAAAGGGCGATGAAGTTTCCCATTGAGTCCCACCCATTGTTCATATTGACATTAACTTCTTGGATTTTTTTACTGTTCATTAAACAGTGTTGGAAATTGTTTAAACTCCTTTCCTAAGAAAAGGCTTTTCAAAAGTTTGTTTTGCCACCTTCTCAGATGACAAAAAGCAGAGATAAAGCCCATTCTCTCTTGCCCCCAAAACACTCCTTAGCAATAAATACAGGAGAGTGAAAGACGGTGAGAGAAGTTAATACTTCTTTTTAGGACAAAATAAAATTATTTCCTCAAAAAAAATTTATTTTAGTGATCAGGCCATAAGCATCTCCTGTTCTAAGATGCATTTGCTTACTCTCTGTATTAGAGCTGTCTAGTGAAGAACTGCTTTTCCTAGCAGTGTGCACAAGGACAGAACAAGGACTTCAATTCACAGAAACCTAGAGTTTTAAAACAAAAATCCCTATATATACCAAATGGGCTAGAAAAATCCCTATGGACCCCAAGTGGGCTAGAAATCGAAAGATTAGCTGCTAGCCCCATCAAAGCTTAGTGCTTTGAGTCACATTATGAAGCATTTACCTGTTTTAAAATACAACAAAAAAACTCCAGGATTTGGAAGGAAGAATCCCCAATTTACCAAACAACAACAAAATAATACTAATAATAAAAAAACAAAACACAACTCATTTTGTTTCCACTTTCATGTTTAAAAAAAATAAATGTTAAGCATCAAAATGTGTTATCTATTGGACTACTGACCTCAACAAAAACCTTTCCTATCCCAAGACTAATTTCTTAATACCAAAAAATATTGCCAAAGATAACCTTATAAAATTGCTAAATTGTTTTAAACTGAGACAATCCACTTCCTCATGTAATATGCCCCCTTTAAACAGAAAACCCTGAAAATGTGTTTCTTTCATTGTATAAAAATGGATTATTAACAGAATTCATTACCATCTCATCTTCCTCTGCTTTATTGACATATTTCTTTTCTTCTTTCTCCATGTTTAGTATGATATGGAACTTCTCAACTTGAGATATGGAAGACCTTCAACAACAAAAGAATTACAAACTGAAGCAACATTACTGATTTTATACCTAAGTTTTAGGTTGTTTCAAGTTACTTTTGGTAAGTGCATATACATAAAACACAACACTGACAAAATATCAATATTTATCTTCAATTTGCACTGTTACTAGTTTCTAGAAGTAACTATCCAAGGAGTTCTATAAAGCTTTATGATTGAACATCAGATGAATACAAGTGAAATATTGCATAAACAGCAGGCTTTAAAAGAGGGGGAAGAAGCTTGTACCAATTTAACTTGGCTACATTCTACATGCAGCAAGCAGTTTTTGGTACATGCTACAAGCTTCATGATGGAAATGTAAATTAATCTTCTAAAAAAAAAGCTTAAAAGTAGGTCAATATTACACATTTGTATCACTCTATATGTAATAACTCCAATCAGATGCTTTCAGAAGCCAGGCTATCCTTCAAGAGGAAAGGCACAGTACCCCTGAGATCTACACTTCTCATCTGAGCAGAAGAATAAATACTTGCTTTAAAAAGTTTAGTCCCCAGTTTATTTCTAAATCAAGAAATGCTTTTTGGTCAGTCTTTTCCCTTCTTTCCAATTCCTCTACTATTCAATTTGCATCAAAATCTCTCAGAGTTGCTAATCTTGAGAGGTGCTTTGAGAACAGATTATGATCACAATTTTCATGAATAAGGAAAGGTATGGAAAAAATATGGCACTGTCTACGAGATGAATGTAGTGCACACAGATCCTTATTCCAAAAGGGGAGAACTACAAACAAAGGGTACAACATACTATGAGGCTTATCAGAATTTTCCTCATCACATAAGCAAGTAAAATCCAAAGTACCATGTCAAAAAGCCAAATTTTTGAAATTAAAACTGCATCTAACCTTCATTTGGGCACCCCTGTACATGCTAATTGTATACAATTCATAATTAATGCACAGGAACAAACAACTACCACAGTTAAAATCACTAAATAGCCAGTGCTCACCTGCCAAGACAGGGATTAACTATAATTCTCTGCACTGACATGGTACAGCCTTCAATTTTATTTACTGCACATACATAAATCTCTCAGAAGACAGCACTTACTACCACAGCTTATAACCAGTCCTCAAGTATTAAGTCACAGCACAAGCAGCTACTCTGATTGTCATTTTTCAGGCTGTTATTAGTATTAAGTAGCACAGTAAGTACAATCACTACCAACTTCTCTGTCATTAACTCCCCAGCATTTTCACAAACCAAATCACTGGACTCCAAGTCAGATCCTCTCAAAGCCAGCCCCTGGATCCATGCACTTACATTCACCAGCAATGCCAGCTTCAAAGGGTCCCTCCTCCCGACTCCTGCAGCTTATCAACAGCATCACATCCGCACGTGTTTTCTGCAACCTACCATCTCCTTTCCAGTTAACCCAATAAATGAAGCAGGAACCCAATAGGAAAGGTTTCTTTTGCTACCCAGATCTGGATCTCCTCAGAAATCTATTCCCACTGCTGAATAAGGTCCTAGTAGAAGAAACACACACTCAGAGAGAACTGCATCACAGCACAGAGCTGAGTCTCAGGTGAGAAGAAGCTCAGTACTTCATAAATTGGGTGCTTGATACAGTTGGCATTTTGTTCTGAATGGAAAGAAGCTAACTTGGCAACAACTGCCTCCTTTGATTGGAACACCAGGTCACGCTTTCCTTCCCTTGTTAAGCTGAAAATTTTCTATTGCTATACTATAATTTTACTGCAGATTTATTTGGAAATTAAGCTGCATAAATCATTAAAGTTCTAAACCACACTTTTGTTTAAATTGCCACTTTTCTTAACTGAGCAGCTTTCTATTCTGGGAAAGATAGAGATAATATATAAAACCAGTTAAAATCTGTCCTAAATCTACACAGGATTGCTAAGAAAGCTCCTGAAGACAATCTTTGAATTAATCACATCAAACAACTTTATGTACACCATACAGATCACATTTTCAATCAAGAAGACATGCAGCCAGAAAAATTTCCGTGTATTTACAGAATTATACTTCTAATAGAGTTCACAGCTCCAGGAAAGAATTATTAGCTTAATCATACTTGAACTAGTCTGCTCTTAAACAAACACACACTTCCCCGCTATAATGTACACTAACATCAAAAAGGGTGCCTGCAGGCAACTCTCCAACCTTGATGGACATATCAAGCAGGAACTTGATACAGGAAAGCACCAGGCAGAAAAATAAATGCAAATAGCTTCCAGATCAATGGATCTCAACTGAGATTTCAATATGGTCAATATGCCAGCACAGGGACCTTATGGGACATCATGGCAGTATGAGAGAGAAGTGCAACTGCCTTCATTTAGGGTTGTTCCACTGCTGGGAAGGAACATCAAGTTGTGGGTCTGAAGAAGTACAAAAGGAAATCTCAGCACTAGCAATAATGCCTGTGATTCAGTAAGCTCTTTGAACAGCTGGGTAGAATCAGACAGGGAATACATGAGGAGAATTAGGAGGCTATTTCTGACTCACATCATTAGCTCCATCTGCATTATTTCATACAGACTCATTTACTGAACAACCTTCAACTAACACACATTCTCAACATGGCACATACTGCTGGTAATTTTCCATATTAAACTCAAATTCAAATCTCGAAACTTAAAAAGCATTATAGAGATATTTTCTTTGTTAATGGGTCATGAAAATTATTCTTACTCCACAGCAAAGAACTGCACTCTTCCTCCAATCTTATCCCTTCTGGCACACCATCAGCCCAAGCTTATCATCAAAAGTTCAAATGCATAACTGCTTTGGGTTTGTCTCCCACTGCCCTGCTGAAAGTTGGGGCTGAACACCACCACATGGACTCCCCAGGGCTGCCTCCTTGAGTGACTTCAGGCTGCTGGGTAAGACTGAAAAAACCTTACCAATACAGAAGAGACTTTAACAATCTGCATTTGAGTTTTACTTCCTTCCTTCTATAATATGATGGGGAATTAAACATTTCTCTACTTTAAATCTTTAATTAAAGATTTAAATATAAACCTTGGACTTTTCAGACTATGAGAGAGTATGACATTTTACTAGTACTCAAATTGAAGTGAGGTTGAAATCCACTTGCAATAAGCAATATAAACATGAGAATATCCAAATATAATGTGCCTCTGATGCACGTTACAGGCCACCACTCAGCCTCTCTCCAGTCCAAGGTCCCTGGAGTGAATAGCTAGAGAAATCCTCTCCCCCTTTAACAAACTGAGAATAGGAACCTTGTAAAGAAAGAACTTTTAACCAAGTGAAAGTTACTATCACTCCACTCATAATTTTTACTTAGTGAGTTGCTATTGTATAGCTAAGCATATTCTAGAGTCAGAGAAGTAGGAAATACCAAAAGGGCTGTAAAAGAAAATGCTGTTTGCCACTGAGATTAAGAGAATGAAATCACTTGCAACATTTTATAACAATGTAGGTATAAATTTAACAAATGGTCTAGAGATCAGCTGAACAGTGTCTGAACTGTAAGTACTTCTAAGAGCATACATTTGAGTCACAAGCTTAAAGAGTAAATCTGCAACTTTGCAAAATACAGTATATCAAAATTAAGTTGAACAGCATTTCCAATTTGTTACCGTCCTGAAGAGTATGCAGCTGTGAGCAGGACAGCACCTGCAGCTTCAGACTTAAGCTGATACTATTTTGGAGCTAAAATAAATCACAAATCGGATCACTGAAGAAATTACAGAAGTGTACAGAGCTTAAAACTATATGCATCCCTCTCAGTGAAGACAATGCTGCACCTTTTCTCATTTACTACACCACTCTGTATTTGTTCATCTATCCTGACTAAACAACCAGGATACCAAGCAATTGTACCAAAATATTTGTAAGTAACAAACATTTGTATCAACAGTATAAAAGGTACAAGTGAACTCATGGTGTATTCATTAAGGAAATTGTTCTAAAAGCACCAGAGCAAGTCTCCATCAGTACATCTGAAGAGTTCTGCAAGCCACACTTTCGAAGGGCTACTTACTGGCTTACCTCAAGTCAGTTTTCTAACAGCTGGCATAATTAGCAAACTACTTCAGTGCAAATTTTACCCCTAGAGTTTGATTTGGGGAGTGGGAAGCAAAGACAATCTTTCCTCATTGTCCTCAACATCTGTCCCAATTCCACAATCCTTAAAAACTAATTCATACACACATTGTTGCCATCTATTTATTCTTCCAGCTTTTCAACATAAGTGGAAGTTTCATAGCTTCAAGAGAAAATCTTTAAAGTATGGACAAATTACAACTACAAAAGAAGAAACTTTTGGTATCTCCTGCAATCACTGGGTAATTAAAACCCCAAATTTCTCAGATTAAAATGTAATTTTTAAAGATGAAGTCTTTAATAAAATCCATGTATGGATACACATAAAAATTATCTACTTATTACTTTTTCTTATGCTCTTGTCATCTGTCTGCTTAAAATGCATGACTGAACTTACACATTTGTATCTTAAATGCTCCCTATTTGATTCTTTTCAGATATTTGTAAAAAGTCCTGTGATAACTAATAGTTTCTCTTACCAACAAGCAGTCCAGCAGCTGTCCTCTGCACTTGCTTTTGTTACCATGAGTTAATGAGGCAGTTCTTAATAACAGAGACCCTATCTACAAGGGAAGTCCTGACAAATGAACTATTTTGTCTAAAATCTAAAAAAAGTCTCCAAGGGCTTTTCAAACTGTTATCAAAAGATTAACATATCAAAGAAAATTTGGCACTGCTTGGAATGCTGCTTTTTTTTTCCCTCTTCCCTCCAGTGTGGCCGAACAATTGCAAGACTGTGGCCGGGCTGGCGCGGAGGCTGCGCTTCCAGGCATCAGCCGCCCGGTCCAGCTCCTTCTATTCAAACAACAAATGCCTCCCCAGGAGCCTGCAGACACTTGCAGGGCTATGCACAAGCCCTGATACTATCTGCCCAGCTAAAAGCATCTATGCTTCTGACCAAACCCTTCCTTGTATTTACAGCGGGAGAGAAGACAACAACATCCATATTGAGGAGCTAAAGGCAGCAGGTCAGAAATGCACACATTTCTCACTCTCAGCATTTTGCAGTTTATCACAGAGCATAATGAAGCAATCACACACACCAAATCACACGACCTTTAGAGACCGAGTGCTACAAAGCTAAGAAAGTGAACTTTGTCACTACCTGAACATCACAGAAACAAGGTACTTTTCTGTCCAAGACAAGGCTCAACCAGCTCTGCTTTGGTAAGAACACAAAAGGCAAATGAAGAGATGTAGCAAAGCAGACAGAAAAAGCAAGAGACACACATGAGAGAGGCCAAACTTCAAATTCACTTCTGTGCAAAGATTAATACAAGTCAATCTTCCTCAGCACCCTATGTAATCACTCTCAATAAATAAATCAAAGTAAACTAATACAGAAAGAAAATAAAGAAAAAAAAAAAACCTGACTGACCTGTCTAGAAAACAATCAAACATGATTCCTATTCCTGACATCTGAGCTATTGTCCTAGTAAGTGACTCTCCTGGCTCTCCTGGGTCCAAACAGGCTACTAAAGGACTAAAACTCCTCTTCCAGAACTTATTTACAACAAATACATCCTCCCATAAGAGACACCTTACACCTCTGTGGTTAAAAATTAAGTTTCTAAATAGCTCAATGCCATTAAAAGCTTTTCATATTTCTGAATAAAAAACACCTTGAAAGTCATCATCTTCAACTGTATCCCGACTAGCTGCCAAAACACAGGAAAAAAAGGGGGGTTTTGCAACTAGAAAGCCAAACATTATTTAGGTCACTCAGAAATTCAAAATTTCTGCACTTTAGAGCCATACTTTCAACAATTTACGCCAAGAAGAAATCAACCCTACAAGGGAACAGACCTTACAAAGGCAACGTTTACCACTAGGGTAAACCACTAGGGTAACCACTTATTCTTATTACAGTACCATGAGATTCCCACACACTGAGATCAGTTACCAAACAGTCCATTTTTTCCAAACATTATAGTAAAAGTTTTTTTGGTTCATGCAATGGGCCTAAAATGGAGGTAAAAGAATTGCTTCACATACACAAAACACCAGCTAATGCTCAATCTCTGCCATACCGGCAGTAATGAAATTAAAACTGAAGAAATACTCAAACTGGAAGAGCCATAACAGGCCAGGAAGAGGAATCTTCTAAGAAAATATTCCAACTGAAATACATCCCACTCCTTAGGAAAGATGAAAACTCAGCCTGGGTGATAGTTGACCATTAGCAGAAGAGGATGGCAGTTCATTTTCCTAAGTGACTGACAGAATGATGAGTGTATTCTTTTGCCCTGCCATAGAAGCCACCTTTCCACATCACCTTACAAGGGCTGTGCATCAGGTGTTGCACAGGACCATTTGGCACATCCAAGGAGACAGTTCTGCACTCATACATACCTCAGGCCAAATGCCAAAAGATGCTCTGAATATTAAATGTATTTTGAAATTTGAATGCTATAATATGCCTATCTGCATATAAAACAAAGTACCTCTTACCTAAGTACCAGCAGTAAAAAACAATGAAAATGCTTCTTCAGAATTATTCCAGAAGATTTAGAACTTCTTTCCCCTGGGCTATGGAAACATTTCTAGGCACACTGAAAAAACCTGTTCTCGACCCAAGACCTCCTCTGCCATTGTGCTAAAGAGACCTCTTGGTCTGTACAACATTTGGCAGCACTGGCCATACAAAGTTGCATTCAATACATCTGCTTTCAATGCATCTGGAATATTTATCCTTATGTCAGAACTGCCAGCAGGCAAGGAAAGAAGTTCTAGGTATAGCTTAGGAGACCGTGATTCAGAAAAAGCACACTTTTAAATGGAGCTATAAAAATAGAAGGAAAAGTCTTATCAGCTATTACTACTTGAGTCTGCAGCTCCTGCCCATGCCAACTGCCAATGAGTTCCACATACAATACCTGAAAAGCTGAACCTAATCCACTAACTTCAATTAAAACATGCTGTAAAAATAAATAAATGGACAAGGACACAAGGCTAAGAAAATGTAAGGATCAGTGAAAAAAAAGATTATAAAATATTTACAAGCACATTCTTCTCAAAACGTATTTCACAATACGTTGCATATGCTAAAAATCAATCACCAAAAAAGCAAATTTGAACACAACATTTCAAGCTTGCAAGGGATGGAACAAAAATTTCTGCCCACAGTGTCTTGGACATAAGTCCTATATTTACTTTCCAGTCCTTCTCCTTTACCTATTTTAGCATCTATAAAAATAATGTATTATTTCCTAAAATTTCTCCACTGGCAGCTTTTGAAACAGACAGGCAGAATTTGCAGCCACTCAGAATGAAAAAAGGACCATCTAATACACTTGCAATTAAAAATCTTGAAATCTATTTAAACAGCTATAATAAAGTCCTGCTAAAATGCACCTTATGACATCTTGTCACCAAACAGTCTGTAATCAGGATTCATCATTAGTCTCTGTACCTCCTCAAAGGAAAGAGTTTCCATGTTGTTCGTTTTGGTTTCTCAGTCTCCAAGGAGATTCTGTACACAGGTATGCCTCCACTCCACATTTTTGCTTCTCTGATATGTACCACTGTTGCAGGTACCCAGGACACCATGGTGTGTGCCAGGTGGATTTTGCTACTGGACTTGGAAGGATCCATGTCTGAGCTGCAGCACAATGCTAGAGATGTCTCACACCACCTGGCAAGCCTGACACCACACGTGAGAGCCTCTTTGCCTGTCCCCAAAACATAAAATCCATGTCACCCAAAGACCACCTTGAAACGCAAACAGATTCCTTTACAGGTGATACACAACTTAGCCAAAGGCCTGGGGCTATCACACTTTTGTGACCATAAAAACCAAAGGTTATGACTTTTACTTCAACGTGCACTACCGTGAGCTTACACACATAGTTTAAATACACCTGTAAAGCCTTCAGTATTATTTGAACATATCTGTATTTTTATAAGCATGTGGTTTAAAAACACAAGAGACACTACTCTACTTGAGAGACACCCTCACCCTGAGAAATGCACCTTACAAAAACGGGAGCTGATGCAGTTTACAGCTGCCCACTAACTTGCAGCTGAACCCTTAAATACAAAGTTATCCACATAATGTACAACAGATGCTTGGGTAAGACATACAAACTAAAGTAAGTATGGAAGATCAAAAATCCTCCAACTGTATTTTGAAAGGAGTTAAGGTTATAATCTGTACTACAAACAAAGCTTAACACTTTAGTCAACTAACCAAGCTCTAACAATAAGAATGACATAATAGTTTAATGAATACATGGAAATTTTACAAGTACATGAGCTAAATTTTAACAAAGCCCTCCACTCAATACCTATTTTATCACTTCCCATCTTAGGCTTTCTGTTATAATACAAGCTTTTGTTTCTGTGTTTAGGCTTAAGGAAGACCATTGTATCCAACAATCACCAAACCAAAATTGTATTTACATTTGTAGAGTGTATTCTTTGTAAAGTATACTTTTTGCAGGCTGTAATAGCAATTGCAATGTTTACAGTAGAGTACAGGCTACATTAAGGAAAGATAATTCTACATCTAACAATAAACTCAGTATGTCAATTCATCATGATAACGAAGTACTATAGCCAATACTACACTCAAAACTTACTTTCTAACCGGTCTTCGGATCATTATTTTCAGACCACTTAGAAATTTGTTATTAATGTAGCAGCAATGCAGAAGTTGAAGGTATGTTGGAAGAGAATTTAGGAAAGCTGTTGGTCATCTCAAGGACATTTAGTCAAGCATTTTACCACCTAACCTTCTCAGCATCTCATTTATCTTACTTCAAGCAGCAGCTATTCACATTAATGAAAATTTTAAACTGAAAAACCAAGCACCAAAAATCACAATCACCCAAAGCCTGTTCTTACTCTCAGGCTCACAGAAGCAGACTCCTTACCCGTTTCCCTTCAGATTTCTGGATCTCTTACCTAGTTGCCATGAGGGAAAGAAGACCTGTCCCACAGTCAGGGAATCCAACAAAGCATACATTTATTTTGGATACTTGTTAGTTCTTTTCTCTCTTGGAAGAGTATACCAGACATTTGGGTTAGAATTCACAGACTCTGTTTTGTTTGCTCTTGGAAGAGAAAGTTAAACTGTTCCAAATACCTTGGGTAAGGCATGGCGCCATTACACCCAGCGTGAGTTCTCAATAGCTGAGCACTGGAGCTGTTTCCAAAGAAACATTCCCTTCTCACATGAGGCGTGAACTTTACTCAGCCCTTCTATGTGATTAAATAACCAAGACTATTATGGTCAGATAATGGGGATGGCAAAGATGCCCCATCCCAGCACCAAGAGACCCGCATCCATTCTAGTGGAGAACTGGGAGTCTGAAGACCCGGACCCAGCAACAATGGGTCCTTTCAAGGAAGCATTTCCCCTTAGGGGCTGTGCCAAGAGCCCAACCTTTCCTGTGTGGCTGCCGCCTTATTGTGCGATGTAGAGTATCTGCTTCCTGGGATATATTTGCTTTTGTAGTATGGATGCTCAATAAAAGGAGGCAATGACTTTTTTTCCTCTTCCTCTTATATTCTTGGAAAATATTTTTGAGGTTAACATAAGAACATTTGAATCAAATTTCTCTTCATCTGCAAGGAGATCATCAAGCACAACTAGACTAATCACACGAGATGAACTTTCCTCTAAAGTTTAGACATTTAACTTCTGTTTCCTCAGAAGCACATATAGTGGCATACAGCTATGACTACAGCAGTCATACTCATCGTAAGCAAGCAATCGGCTTTCACCTCTTCCTTTCCCATCCTAATTATGACTTAGTACCTTTCACTGCTTTCAGCCAAGCATTCTCAGACAAAGCAGCAGTATTTCTTCAGTTTCCTGAAGTCAAAATATAAAACTTATGGATTCTTAAGTTCAACTATGTAACTACTAAACATACACAACACAAGAGCATACTCCAGAATAACAGAAATACCATCAAATTGTACTCATTTCTAAAAATGTATTCTGTAAGAAAATCTATATATTAAACCCGGGGTTTCTAATGCTTACTGAAAGTACAATTTTTTAAAATAGTCAATAAATTGACAAAGTCTGAAGTATGTGGCTCACTCACTTTACTTAGACCAGAAACACTTAAAGGAAAGAGCTCTTGTGTGCAAACAACTCATCAATCAATAGAAATACTGTACAAGACAGAAATTGCTAAAACTCTAATACCTAAATATCATATAACAACACTAAATATTCAAGTTAAAAGACTGTGTAAAAGAATTAAATTCAAGATGGCACATATGACAATTTATTTGTCTTGATCTCATATGACAGTAACTGAAATAATTACCAGAAAAAGCTGCAAAAAAGTTCCACTCCGAGACTGGACTGCTGTAGAGGACAATTTTCTTACGCACAGGAATTTACGGAACCTGACAGCTTAGCTCCTGAAGATGATTAATTTACTCTCAGAATTACCATATGAGGCAAGATGAGAAAACCAAAGGGGAAAAGTTGCACTCCCTGTTTCCATGAAAAGAAGTTTGACAAAGACAAGAAGAGGACATACAGGACTGTAACATTTAACTCCATGCCTGTAATGTAAACCTTGGCCCGCATCCACCTAGCTACTACGTCCCAGTCATTCAGAACAGTCCTACAAATCCAGAAGAACTTTAGAGATTTAGTAAACAGTTATATTTCAGAGAAGGACTTCTACAATCCATGAAATTCAATTAACTCCCCGAATCTTACTACAATATATTTCATCATTACCTTAAATAGCTCCGTTTAAATGACACTGTGCAGTGCTTCTGTGCCCCTTGGGAATGACTTCCACAGCATCAGCAGTGGGAGACATCTCCTGTATAACGGAAACAGACTGCAGAAATCTGACAGGGGATATCCCTTCAACTGCTGCAATCTTCTCAGTCCTAATGACCATCAGTAAAGGTCTTGAGTCTTGCTTCTCCCATAAGTAATAGCTTTTGCTTATCAGTCCATTTATAGTTAATTTTTATCCTGCACGCTTACCTTAAAGGAAAAATTCTGCCTTAACATATCTTGTCTAGAGCAACATTTTTATCTGTTTGAAATACCTTTTTAAGAACTTTTCTTTCTTTCCTAGCCTATAAAAATTTTTATAACTGTACTAAGAGGTGTAACTGTATCCATCTTCTCTGCATTGAGGAGGAAAGTTAGTTTCCTTAGAAGCAAGACTGAAATGTTTCAAGTATGTGAAGTGTATCAAGGAGTGCTTTTTCTTCAAGCACTGACCTCACTAACTGAAATATCATCACTGTCTAGACAAATATTCAGAAGTAGCCTCTTCCCAGACAGCTCTAATCCAGATGCTCAACTGAGCTTTCCCCCTTCAGCCTTGCTTTTTCATAAATGTTAGGTGAAAACAGAGGTCAGCTTCCTAAAGCATCACTGAGGACTTGCCACTTAACATTAAATGCCCAGGTAGCTTTAACTCCATACCCTTTGTATCAAAGCCACGGAAGAGCAGAAAGCCGGGTTGAAGGCTAATAGAGCAACAAAACAATGGGCCAGAAAGGTCAGATAAAATGTGCATTTCCCCTGCAGTCAAGGAGACAGCACAGAGAGAGTCACGTAATGATGCTCCCCAGTGCACAATCTCCAGTCCCAGGGACTTTTAGTTCAAGAGCTTCGTGAGCCAAATACCCTATTATCTTATTTAGTACTAAGTGGACTTCTCCTGGGGTTTTTAAAATTATTTTGTGGCACATTTTAAGCTTGCCAACATCATACAAAGAACTTCTGCGTTCATAGAGAAGGATTCCTTTTCCCCATATTTTGACCCTCAATCTATTAGCTTTATGAACGGGCACTTTGGTTTCTCCTTGGCTACAGTACTCAGAAAAGGAAACTGCCAAACAACTACTTAATCTGAATATAAGCAAAATAATCAAAAACGTTTTGAAAAAGACTGAAGCTCTGAACATTACCTTATTTCTACAGGAAATTAAGAAAAGAATCAACCACGAGTCACTGTATTTTTACTGTCTTTCAGGCTGATGTTATAGGTACCAAGCCCTTTTTCATAGTTGTATATACTACCACACTTTCAAAATAAAAAAACACTAACGAGGCTAAAATCAAAATCAGTATCCAGAGGCTGCTCTCTGATAGAGGGATGCATAGATATAAAACAAACTCTTCAGGAAACTAACAAAGGTAAGATGGGAGGATAGAGCAAAACACCATGCAGATGATTCACCACAAAATACTGCCCCACAAGCTTAGCAAATTCAACTGCTTGAGTATAGCTCAATGTCTGCACTACCAAAAATTACAGTCTCCAAGAAAAGTGAGCTTTACAAAAGGTGAACTACTTCCATTAAGCTAGGCCAACAAAAAGTATTTTCTTAGGGTGCACACTAAAATACTCTGAACCCAATACATTCTTCTGTTGACAGTACCTCATCAACCGGCACTACTGTTTGACTATAGGCTGTGTGAGTTCTTCTACCACACCCATCCATGTTACATACAAGTGTTATCAGACTTCAGCTACACAGACAACTATGGCATAAAATACTGTTTCTTCACAGACATTATGCCAGCAGATGATGACAGCAACCAGGAAACTGAGAATATACATTTGTTTCAAGTGCAAGGTGCAGACTACACTAATTCAAAACATTTTGCACTGAACCAGAGCCAGACTCCTATGACCTGTTCCAGCAACGGACTTCTGTGGAACAGCATCTCCAGCAAAGAGACAGTTGCTATTTAATACAGCAGATAGCCACTACTGAAATGAGCACGGGCTAAGAACTGGGATTACAAATGCTAGCAGCATACCAGTACCAGCTTAAGGCATAAAAGTCCTCCACAATACATGCTCAGAATGCAATTATGCCAACAGTCTCCCTACTGAAAAAACCTGTCTCTCTCTGGGGATTGTCTCTGCTGGATAATGGAAAGGGTGGCAGAAGGAAGAGTGCTATGAGGACGCCTCTATCTGCACACTACTGAGTAAGGACTCTGTCAGGCTGACAAGACCGTAAGTTATTTTTCATTGTGCTCTTGCCCTACAAAAGGCATGCAATTTGCATGGTGAAATTTGTGTGTTCCTACATTTTTGCCTGTTCATTACTAGAGTAAAGTTATTTCTGCTGGAGAAGACAAAGTCATAAAAAACCGCAACCTATACTGCTAACAAAAATTAAAATTTGTAGATGAACTAAGGAAAACTAAGAAGTTAGGAGCACAAGCAGACTTTCAACCAACGCTGAAATGCAACAATGGTTTTCCAAGTGCTTCAGTCCACTCAGACACATTACATGTGTCTCTGCTCCAGACAGATGCCCTTCACCACAGGTTGATCTCACCCAAGCAGTAGGAAGCCATCACAGCAGTACAACTGTAACGAACAGGCAGAAGCTGTGTTTCATCCATACACTGTTGGCATTTAAAGTCTGGTTGTCCGAACTGGACTCAACACCATTACTCCTTACCACAACACACGTCTTCAATACTGCCAGTATTAAGGCTCAGTAGGCTGCCTGTAGCAATAAAGCATGGCTATGATGCAGGGAAGTAATGTCGACACCCTCTGTGAAAACACTTCTTAAGGTTTTGAGGTCCTCACCAAATGAACCAGCTGAAGATAGGGTTAATCTAAAGAATGCACTCTGCAAGACTGCACATTTGACAGCCCTTTTATGTTTCCATCTGAATTACCACTTGGTCTGAAAAGAACTTTCTGCTGGCTTGTCAGATCTAGAGTACTGCTCTAGTGACAGAAGCACCACTTCCAGACAGCAGTACCCTCAGCCAAAGACCGCTCAAGCCAATGGAACAACCCTTTGAATTCACTGGGCTTTGGATCAAGCCCTCAGAACTTAGTGACAACGGCAGATATGTTAAGAACCCTCCATGCCTCTAAGATAAAAATAGTTCCCCTGACTGAGAAACAGACATAAGAAAAATTATCCCTCTGCTCAGAGAAAAAAAAATCTCTAGCCAACAGTAATAGGACTTTTCAGGAAATGAACCTGTACATAAAAGTCACACAGTTCAATAAACAGTATTAGAGGGTAAAGTCAGGCAGGTAGTGTAACTTAACTGTACAATCTCCCTATTGGAGGCCAACCATTATCCCTGTCATTGACCTTTCAGCTCCTGCTGTCCACTGCTGCATTAAACGTAGCCGCCAGAAAATAAACTCTTGCTATTGTTGACGTGAAACACCACGGCAGATCTTAAGGGCAGAGTTCATAAGGGTAACTGTACTTGTCTTCAGTGATTTGGAGACGTGGTATGACAGCAAAATGCATAGGATTAATTGAAGTGTTTTCACACATTCCAGTTATGTTACAAACCAATTGCTGAAATAGAAGGAATAGCTGGATCCTTTGTTTTGTCATGTAGTCTACTGCAGACAATCAAAGCAATTATAACAGTGCATAAAAATAATGATATATAAAATAGCATGGCTATACTTGCAGTTGGACTTTCCACTTTGCAATGGGTCCATCCACACTTAGGCTCCCTGTAGTGGTGAATATACCACAGTATGGGAACTGCAAAGAGATCTTCAAAGCCAAAGGCAGACCTTTGTAACTATGGATGAGAAATATTATAAGATTATCACTTGAGTCTAAAGCAGTAATCTGAAAGCTACTAAGACTACTAAAATGAATGGAAACTCATCAGTGCTCCACTAGGCTTAACTCACACAGACATTGCTACCATGTAGTACCTCCATCATGGAGGTTTGGAACATCCTGACAGCCCAAGAAAACTTGCTCCATTTGCAGGAGGCAGAATGCAAGAGAAGAAAGTAACATTCAGAAAACCATGTTTCCAAACCAATACAAGCACCACAGTTCTAACCATTTCAACCTGTACAACATCTAAACTCACATGATACTACCAAGAGATTGACAAAAAGAATCCTGTGTATTTCTCCCTCATTGGCTCAAACTTAACATCAGCTAAAACTAGGATCTTATAAAACAAGACGAAAGGGACATTAATAGTGAATTTAGTCTCTTCTCCAACCTAAACCATACATCATTCTTTCTAAACACACAAACTTGTTCTTCATGGCCACAAGTAAAGACTTCTTAGAGTACTATTTTTACTGTGAGAAATGTTAAAAGTATAATTGGTGTTTTCCGTGATGAAACTTAATCCCATTTCAACCTGCCCATCATGGTCACTGAAAACAGCATTTCCTTCTTACAAATCTTTTAAATACTTGAAATCTCTTACATTCCCCCTAAACTCCTCATCTCTTGCCAAAATAACTTGGATTTTCTTCCACATTTATGAAGTTGTTTCCTCGAACTCTGATCACTCACATTTCTCTACTCTGAACTCCCTCCAAGTGGTCCAAATTCTTCTTGAATCTTGGCACCCAAAACAGATGCTGTCTGCACAGACTGTACGTCAACAGCAAATAAAGCCAACGGATTTAAACTTTACATCTCTCAGACAATACTCCTGTTTAAACTTCCCAGTAAGATATTTGTCTTCTCTGCAAACAGCATGACACTGACTCATGTTCAACTTGTGATCCAGTACACCCCCAGGTCCTTTTTCTAGTAGCTAACCAGTTATTCCTCACCCTGCATTTCCACAGCTGGTAATTCCTGCCTAAGTGCAGTACTCTGCATTTGTCCCTATTGAATGTCATGCTATTTTTCAGGTTATTTTGAACTCTCATCATGTCCTCCAACACACAGTCCCTGAGAATTTAATAAGCACATTTAATCAGCCAGTTGACTAATGTTTTCATTAAAGGCAACCATACCCAGGACAGAATCCTTCAACATAACCTCTCACTTTAACACTGGATTGTTAATTACAGTTCTCCAGATAGGATCATCTACTCCCAGATCATGCCTCCATTTACTCATGAGGCCATTAAAATGAGGAAAACCTTATTAAATCAATCAATTAATTCAGGAGACAAAACCTCCACTGCTTCTGCTACAGCCACAGAGACTTCTGCTCTGCAGTAAAAAGGTATTAAGACTTCAGACACAATTACTTTTCCCACAAATCAGTTCATGCTGCTGTATCTTCCAAGCACTTGAAAACAGAATGTTTGCTTATTAATCTCAACTGATGAAAAAAACTGAGACAAACTGAACTGTCAGACTGCAACTCATCTTCCTCAGCTCTTTTCCCTTGTAACTGTCTGAAGACTCATCCTTTGCCAGTCTTCTAGTACTTCTGCATAGTTCTAGATAATATTTTTGAGCTGTTTTGAGAATTGTACAGTGAAACTTATCAGGGTTAGTAGACACAGAAACATCTAGTGGAAGTACACTGTAGTGTAAAATACTACCTTGACACAAATATTCATAAGATTAAGCACCTGCATGACACTTTGTGAAAGACAAGCAAAATAAAATAGGCCCTAAGCACTTCAGATGTTCTGCACCTTCTGCAGATACATGTGCTCCCCACTGAACCAAGCGAGACATTTCCCAGTCTTTCTACTACTACTAACACACTTTTACAGGTAGCTGGCTTTTATGTCTCTTGCTACTTGCCATTCCATTTGCACTTCAGCCTTTGTAGTATCCGCCTCTACCACTCCTTTACACATGTTCTTCACAATGTGACTCACTTTCACACTCTACATATATTTTCTTCTTGCATTCCAAGTCAGTAAAAGCTTGCAATATAAGCTGCTCTTACTACTCTCTTTCTCTCAAAAGCCTTCTCATTACACTGTTCTGTCTCCTACCCTTTAAAAGAATCAGCTCTGATTTCACAGCCATTGCCATTTATCCCCTTTCATTTTGACATCTTCTAACCAGAATAAAATCTAAAGGAGCTACCATTTTTGTTGCTGCATGTACCCTCTAAACTGAAAATATCACTGCCATATAACTTGGCTAAAGGTCAAAAAAGAGTTGGGTATTTTGATTTTGATCTTTTAGTCTTAAATACCACATAAAAAATCTCAATCCAACTAAAAAGTAATAGACTTGCTACCAGTTCTACTACCACATCCTCTTCCAAAAAGCTGCTTTAAGATGAACCATGCAATGTCACAAGTCTAATAAAGAAGAACCACACAAAAAAAAGGGCTAAATTCTTTCAAATCAAAAACACACAATGAAAAAATGTAAATACAGAATGAACGCAAGTGCAGCTAATTCTGCTAAGTTTGATAGGATTGCGAATGTGATTGATACTGCACCACTTCAGAGCAAGCAGCAAGATTCCATGGCCAGGAAGAATCCTTCCCAATCCCAACCCATTCCACAGCGCTCCATGAAGATGGTGCTGAAACAATACATTTTAGAAAAGGAGCAGCAAGACACAGCACTTCAGCTTTTTGTGCGGATCACATCCATAACTCCTGAACAGAGACTGTGAATCACCCATCCTTTTGTATTTAAGCCTGCTTTTCAGCCACCAAAAATTAAAGTTTACAGTCTTATTTCAATCAGGAATAAAGGTGTCAGACTTGGAGCTATAATACAACTACAGTTTACTACAAAATGAACTTTTGTTCTCTGCTATGCAGATTATTTAACAAAGGAAGCAGCTTTTTTATGAATGAAAACTATTTTTAGCTCATTGTGTAACAGTGAAAGAGAAACATTTTAGCATTACAGTTATTTAAAACATTTTTTTCAAAGTTTTATTGTGAAATTAGGATTTTTGAACTAGGATTTGTCTTGTATGAACCTTCTCACGCTAAACATAACCAGATCCAAGCACTAGTCAAAAGGTTGGGGTTTTTTTCACCACTGAAAGTCCACAAAACCTACTCATCTGCACAACAGCATGACTCCAGACCCAAAGCAGGTTTGACCATAGTAGATGCCATGCTGTGGAGACCACTAATCCCTGCCCAAAAAACATGCACTTAAATACAAGCTCTGTTCTCCAAGGCAATTCTTGAAGATATTCAAAAGATGAGCCTGAACACACATGGCAGAACCACTTACTTTCATATTATGTTGATAAGGCTTGGACACTGAGTAAATTAAATCTAAGGAAACCCCTTTTTTCTAATTTCCGAAACTCGAGAGTTTTAGAAGATTTAACTAAAGGACTTTGTTTCACAAGGCAATAAAGGAATGAAACATCTTCTCTCCATGCTAGCTACCATCAGGTTCATACCACACAGACATAAAAGAAAAGTGTTACAACCATGCTCCCTGGTCTGCAGTTAAAGATGCCTGAGCACAGCACTCAACAGAGACATCTATCACAACAGAAGTAATAATTTCTACAGCAGACCTTGGACAAGCTAAGTCAAAGTAATCCCTGTTGCAGATTTCTGTTGCTTACAGAAATAAAGCAAATGCTATCTGAAGGTTTCCAGAAAAAGGAACAAGGGTGCAATGGTCAAAATGCTTGATGAAAACCTGACCTTTCTGTGCCATTTCCCAGTTCTAGTACAGATTTCCTCTACAACCTGGACAACCCACTTGACTCCGGCTTTAAAAATAAAAAGGTATTTTACTTCCACAGAATAAATGGAATTTGCCTTCATCCCACAGAAAATCAATGTCTTGTTGGCTGTTTTACACTCCACACAGAAAACAGTAGGATACTATCTCCTCAAGGCAGATGAGAAAAAATAATCTGAGGGTTCCATGTCAATACAGAATTTTTTTAAATTTCCTTTTTCAGAATAATTTATTACGAACCCAGCAAAATAGCTTGTCTGATGAACCATGCCTGTCACATGGCACAGTAGTAGAACAGGACTGAATCACGAAGTTTCTCAATCACTCAGACATCATGATGCAACTTCCCTTCCTGCTAGGCAGCCCCCACGCTCCCTTGCATGCACGGCAAGCTTCCTGACCAGGCAGCTGGGACCTTTCACCCATCTCTCTCCAGGTTAGTGATGAATCAGTGCCTACCAATGCCATGAGGTCCTCCCCAGATGAGAAAGAAATGAAAAAGAAACAGAGGAACAGACGCATGTTCTAGAAGACAACTAACAAAAAAATGTAAGGGGGGAGAGCAAAACAAGCTCAAAGTCTAGAGAGCACTACTGGAAGACACCAAGCAGAGCTGGGAACAGCACCACTGCTCTTGGGAGGTATTTGGGAAGGCAGCAGCTGCTGTCCAGCAGCTCTGCTGGAGTCTGCAGAACTGCTCAGACCGTTTCACTGCTTACACCTCCTTGTGTCATGGACAGTCAGCCTTGGCCAAAACCAAAGTTAACAAAAAGATCTCTCTTACTCATTTTCTGAAGCACTTTAAAAACTGATAACCTTGGAGCACATCAGTTTTTCATAGCTGACCTAGGTGCTCACACTAGAACACTCCATGTAGCCAAAAGCCAGTGTTCTTTCCCACAGGTGAGTACACCAACAATAGATGACATTTTTGTTTCACTAAGTCATGTTAATGATATGCTTCTTAGAAGTCAGGAGAGTTAGCTCAGTACCAATAAATTTCCAAGTCAATTGTACAGTTCAAAGTTGGCACAGCATACTTTCATTAAAATTTGTGAAACTGTATTTGTAATTAGCCAACACGAAAAAGCAGCTAACAAAAGCAGCAGTACGTAGCCATCAGTGTCATGCCAGACACCAAGACAAACATTTCCTCAGTACATGTGTAATAAAGATGCACTGCTTCACCCATGACACTGACACAGGGACATTAAGTTTATGAGGACCACACTTACCCCACAGAGTAAATTTAAATAATGCCAATAAAGCTGTTTCTCCACAACATCAAGAAAATCAATATTCTACAGGACGTAACAGTGTTGACTAAAATTTTTAAAAAAGGTAAAAGTGGCAATTCTTTCAAACATGACGGAACTGATGGCTGAAAAGTATTGCTAACCTGTCTGAAGAGCCAGTGTGTGGACAAATCTCATACATACAACAGCTGAGTCACCTACAACAAAAAAAACCCCAAAAAACCAGTCAGAGTAATGAATAGGCTAAATGAAACATAATCTTGATTGCCCTTGCTAAGAAAACACCATACAATTCCAGTGACTGCATACAGAAAAGAAAACACATTAATGAATTCTAAAGCTGGTACAAAACTCAGCAACCTCAGAAGTGGAAGCAGTCAGACAGCATGGCCAGACAACTACCAGCACTCATGTTAGAACAGTTTAGAGTTAACCATCTCCCACTGCTGGAGGCAATGCTGTCTCAGCTTCTTGAAGGGCTCCAAAAGTCTCTTCCAACTACAGCACCTGCAGGGATACACTGATCCCGGCAGGCAAGCCAGAGCACTGATGGTAGCAGCAAGCTTTCAGAGCCAATACCGTAGATACTCAAGTTTTTCTTCACCTCAATTCTGTTTAAATTCTCAATGTTTAATTCACCTAGTAGCTGTTTATCCCTGAAGAAGCATAAACAGGCCTCCTCTTAGGGATGACGCAGTGGTTGTCAGAGGTGCTCGCAGTGCGAGATCCCCGTCTCCATAGCTCAGCCGATAGAAAGTGCTCTATAACCTTTGTCAGCATCAGGACAATGCACTGACTCGTGCTGAATAAAGGATGAGACGCATTGAGTCCTCATCTTGGGCTGCGAAAGTTTCTCTTTGGTACAGGATCACCAGCATTCCCCACCGACCCCGCCACTGCAGAACACGCTGACGTGTGCCCAGGCAGCGGAACACGCCGTGTTCGGTAACCGGGACCGCCGTCAGAGCTGGGGGCCGGGCTGAGAGGACGGAGGAAGCAGCACGGGAGAGCTGCCCGAGCTGCCGAGGGTGCCCCGACAGCTCGGGGCGGCTCCTGGGCAGCGCGGGGGGGCGGCCGGGCCGCTGGGCCAGCGCCGCACGTGTGCGGACACCGGCGGCCGGGACACGCCGGGCGCCCGCGCTCCCGGCCACGCGCGCCCCTTCCCCGGGCGGCGAGGCTGCCCCGGCCGCGGGACCCGCTCCACGGCACCGGCCCCGCCACGACCCCCGCGCCCGCGCCGGGCCGCCCCGCGGGGGCTGCCGCGGGTGGAGAAGCGGCCGGAGCGCCTTAAGGGCGCCGCGGGCGGCCGCGCCGCGCCGCGCCCGGGGCGGCGGAGACTGCGAGCGCCGCTGGAGGCCCGCGGACCCTCCCTCACCTGCCGGGCCGGGCCGTGCCGTGCAGTGCCCGCGGCCCCACTCACCGGCGGCCTCAGCGCAGCCCCATCGCCGGCGGGGCGGGCGCGGGACCGGCGCGGGACCGGCGCTCCCCCCCCACCCCGCCCGCCGCGCGCGCGGCTGCGGCTGCCTCGCGAGGCGCGAGCGGATCCGCCGCCAACCGGCTGCACGCGCCGGCCGCGCTGGGCGGGGCGGGGTGGGGCGAGCACGGAAGTGACGGCGGCGCGGCACGCGCCAGCCCCGCCCCACGCCGGAAGCGCGGGTGTCGCGCGGGCCCCGGAGGGGGCGGGGCTTCGGCGGGAGGGGCGGGGCGAGAGAGGGGCGGGGGAGCACGTGAGGACATGGGTGTGGGGTCATGGGTGTGGGGGCATGGATATGGGGGCATGGATATGGGGGACATGGGTGTGGGGTCATGGGTGTGGGGGCATGGATATGGGGGACATGGATATGGGGGCATGGATATGGGGCACGTGGATGTGGGGTCATGGATGTGGGGTCATGGATATGGGGTCATGGATGTGGGGTCATGGATATGGGGGCATGGATATGGGGCACGTGGATGTGGGGTCATGGCTGTGGGGTCATGGATATGGGGGACATGGATGTGGGGGACGTGGATATGGGAGACATGGATATGGGGGACGTGGCTGTGGGGAACATGGATATGGGGAATATGGATGTGCGAGGCTCTGCAGGGCAGGACTAGGGGTCCCCTTGGGACGGGGATGGCAGTGGGTGTTGGGCTGCAGGACCCCACCTCAGGGTGGAGCGGAGGCTCCCAGGGGTCCTCCAGGCCATGTGTGCTGCCTGTGGGCTGTCCTGCAGGCACTGGGGGCTGGGCGTTGCCCCTAAAAGCTGCAGGACAGACATCTCCGTGGAGTCAGGTCCAGCTCTGCCAGCTGCCCTCCAGCGGTGCCTCCGCTCCTCCATTGCCATGGGATGGGGAGCGACACCAGACCCAGAGCTTTACAGCTGCTGTTGGAGGCTTTGGCTCCATCCAGCACGGGTGAACACCATGGCAGGATCGACAAGCAACGGAGGCGCCAGACGAGCAGCTCTGCACATGTCCCTCAATGTGACCACGAGGTGTTACGTAGTGGTGAGAGAGGCTGGGGATCACCGTAGGGAAATCCCTGTAAGGCATGAGTGCTGTGGGGCACCGACACAGAGGCACCACCGACTGAGGGGCTCCATCGTAGATCCCAGCTCAGGTGTTGGACACATCTCCATCCCCACAGTAGGTCACTCGGCTCTTCTTCCCCTCAGCCTGACAGAAGTGCCAAGGGGTCTCTCCTATTGTCCTATTTACACCTGCTTTTAATAACTCGTCCCTGCTTCTATCAACTATCTGCTCAGTTTTGAGGAGCACTGCAAATTGTTTAGGGGATTTGTAAGCCACAATAGGATCTATATTTATTTTCACATAGTACTATTTTTTTTCCAGTAGTTCTTCTCCATTGGAGATGAAGGCAGCCATCGACTGTTATATCTCATTGCATGCAACCCCAGCAGTGACTGAACAGGGGTTACATCCATCTGGCAGAACATCACATCACCCCAGCAGCACTCTGGGCTTCCTGCGACAGCTCCAGTGACCCCACAGCTCTGGGGTGACTCAGCCCAGCACAGGAATCCAGCAGGAAATTCTGACAGTAATAGAAAGAAAAGACATAGTTTTCTGTTGGTCTGGTGAGTTGAGCTCATTCCCTCATGTGACCACTGTTTAAGAGAATGAGAGGAAAAAAATGAGAAACAAAACTGCCCCTTTTGGCAGCCACCCACACATCAGGCATAATGCTGAGCTGCTCTGACTCAAATCAGATGGACGCCTTCCTCTACTCAAAAAAACCCTAAAAACATCTATTTTCTGGTAATGTGCTAACTCTAGTACTGTCACAGTCCGATTCTCTGTTGACTGCACACTTCATTGACCACCTCACCACTCTTGCCAAAGGCTGGTGTCAGCCTGGCCAAGCTTCTGTCCCTGCTTACCTGAGACACACCAGTTACTGGGTTTTATGTAATGACTCAACAGTTACTTCCCCTAATTCTCTGGAAATTCGGTGATACAGTATTTACTGAGAAATCAGTCCTAAGGGTTTGGTGATCTTCTCAGGCAATTCTTAAAATACTTCTGCATGAAAGTTTTAAAGATGAGTATTAACCAGTGGTTTTCATTCACTCTGGTTACATGTGAAAGACAAACATACCTCCAATTAAATATGGTGACACCATTCTGTCCATTTTCCAAGCAAAGAACAGAAAAAAATACTGAATAATTTTAGGGTTTTTTTTCATTGAATTGCAATTGTTGTTGTCCAACATCCAGCCTAAATCACTGCTAGGATTTTCTTTGTGCCTCAAGGAAATGCCACTGGATGGTGATCAATGGTACTGGCCAATATATTTTCATTGAATTTCCCTAGCTAGTTATCCCTTTTGCAAACGGCTGAACTACCCATCGCTATCAGCTTGCCAAATTCCCATCTATATATGTCTTTATTGTTGCCTATTTTTCCCTTTTGAGCAAGATGTTTTGTTTTAAAACCAGAACAGCGTCCTTTTTATGCCACTGAAATTGTGAGCATTTGAGTCACCTAACAACACATTGATGAAGGACTCCCCCAGTTTCCATTTGGATCACACTGAAGTATTTCCTCAGGCTCACTTTTGCTCATAACGCCTCTTAGCCTTGCAAACTGCTAGCAGCGTCCCCAGTAGTGTCGTAGGAATGCGGGGAGATTGAAATGGGTACCCTTCTGCCTGGGTGCTGGAAAACAAGAGGTAAAACACATTAGTAGAAATAGCTTTCTAGGCCATACAGGCCTAGAAATTACTATGATGAGGAGAAGCCAAGGAGATTTTTTTTTTTGGATGAAGTATTGACTTGTAAAAAGAGCCTATCATATGACTCAGAGGAAAAATATTATGAAGTTATTAGTGCTATTAAACAGAAGCTCTTGCTCTGCCATTCCCTGTTAGTAAAAGGAGTTAAAAGGTTTGCTTTGATACATACATTTCTATGTTCTTCATCAAAATTCCTTTAGTAATTTTCAATTAAAGATTAATTTCTCATCACATTTTTCAACCCATTGCATATTCTAATGTATTATCTTTATCCCAATTAGAAGGTTTCCCTTAACACCTAATTGCTTTTCTTTTTCAGTCGCTGGCAAATTTGAACTCATTTATTGCTTCACAAACCTCAAACCATGCAGGCTTTTATTAACTCAGAGATTAATTTTGTGGTTGGCACACTCCCTGCTTTCCAGCTCTCTTGGCATCACTCTGGTTTGTACTGCTGGAAGTGCCTGGCAACCTCAGCTCTCCTGCAGCATTCCTGGCTGCAGCTTCCCTAGGGAAGGGATGGGTCACAGGGCATCACAAGTTATTTCTAGGTATGCACCTAGAAATCACAGCATTCAGTGCTTTTAAAACATCAGGTGTTTAACCTGGTAGAAAAAAACCAAAAGAAAATAAATTACAAGAGAAATTACAAGAAAAACAATAATTTTTCTCTGGTCAAGTCACCTTAGAGAGACTGGTTAGCAGGAGGAAATGAGCCAGAGAACACAATCCAGCATTGTCAGTGCTTCTGGAAATGTTACGGCCATTCACAGCCAGTGTAATTCCTCCAGACTTTGCTCAGTGGGAGGCGGTAAGCAGCTTGAGGCTTGAGGACAGATGGAATGGTAAGTCCTGCAGCCTTTCTTAACGGGCTTCCCATGACTATGTTGATTGCATAGTTACGTATGTTCCACCTGAACCTGAACTGGGTACAAGTCCCACAATAAAACTTACAAGTCCTTTACAACTTTCTGTGACCAGAGCATTTCTTACACATGACATTTCTCAATTGCTCCCTCTGACAACCTTTTCCACAGTGTCGAGGGCATTCGGTGTTTTCCGGCTTTGCCCCACTGAACCCTGCACTCTCTCCCATGTGAGGCACAAACGAGCTGAACAATGCTCATTAAGTGAGTCTCAGACTGACTAATCACATTTTATGTGCTTTCCCAGTCTGACTGTACCCACTGTTATCTCTCATCTGTAACTGTAAATCCTTCAGGGCAGAGACCAGCATTGTTACCTGTTCTATATTACCTAGCTGAAGGAGGCCAAGGATTTTATGTGCTTTGGCAATAAACAGCATAAATATCATTATGCTTTAAGAACAGTTGTGAAGTATTTCTCCTTTGCACATGGTTTCTAAATCAGCCAGGACAGGAACCTATCTGGAGATCACATTTGCGTATGAAATCTATCTTTTGCCAAAACTAAGATATCCAAGTAGCAGAGAAAATAAATCAAAACCTACTGTTTATTTATTCAGTCTCTTTAATGTGTATATATTAGCGTGTTCCACCCTGCCTTTTCTGGTAGGGCTGTATAAATATGTGCCTTAGCTCAGAGGAGGTTATGGGACCCACCTCCGCAGTGTACCAGCAGCCAGCTGGCCACATCTGGTCCCAGATGCTGCAAGCACACCTCTGCTAGCCCTGTACCAACAAGCCCTCCCTGAGGACAGCTGTAGGGTCTCCTGTGGGACACGTCTGGCCCTATTTGTTTGACTTTCCTGGCAAGGGTGTTACATAGGGGTTAAAATCCCCATAGCCCACTCTCTCTAATCCCCATACATCCTTAGGCAAACAAAAAGAGCCCCATAAGAAAAGGGGCTGAGAGAGGACAAGGCTCTATGCCTTGGCTGTGTGTGTGGACATGACATTCCTCCTCCTACCTTTATGTGTTTTCCCTGACCTCAGTTGCCTGCAGGCTCTGCCAGCTTAGATTTTCAAGTTCAGTAGGTTGGCAACAGCAGTGGTATCCCTCTGGACTCTCAGACACGGGCATGGGATCTGCACGACAACATCTGACTCTAGAACTGAGTGCCAGAGCTCATGAAAGCATAGACAGGTATATGGTGACCCATTAAACGGTGGTTAGCAATTACAGTTTCACTCTTCAAGATGATTCACATGCAGTTGAAAGCCACAAGTCTTTAAAAGTTTCCTTTGAAAGCTCCTTAAACTACTTTGGCAAGCCTGAGTTGTTGAACAATTTATCACTTCTGTGCCAGATGAGCTTGTGAAACCACTTTAAGAGGAAATTGTATAAAGTGCCCAAGATTGTCACAGATGAAGTTTCTTTTCTCTTGTGCCACCCAATCCTTTTTCCCCCATTTCCCAGACATCCAGTTCTTCTTGGTTTAAAATAGCCTGGCTAGTTATTTCCATTACAACAGCAGCATATCTAGTCAGTCGCATGTCTTCAGCAGCAGTCAGAGGCAAAGGAGAATTCATTGCTCCATTTACTTGAACAAGATCTTACAAAGTCACTTTTTATAGTAGGTGAAATAAATAATACTGTGCTTTCCCATTCCTCTCGCTAGCCCCACGACTGCCATGGGAACCAGTAAAGGAGGTCACACCTGTCTCCAGATTACTTCTCAGGTCCTTTGAAGACTATTCCCTCCACAGAAGTTACCTTCCGAGCTCCTCTCCTGCCTCCCTGCTGCCACAAAGCTGTAATGGAATCACTGTGGAGCTACTTGGCACATTCTTTTTGTTGGTACTTGTCCTTTTCCCTCTCCCTTCTTTTTTTAAAATAAGGCAGAAGTCTTTCAGTCAGTAGGACTGCCAGCCTTTGCATAGCTCATGTCATACCTAAGGAAAAGTGAGATCTGAGTGCCTTTCTCTGCTTTCACACCTCCACCATATAATTTCTTAAAGCTGCCGTGCAGCACACACACAAAAGCTCACTGAGGGGTTATGCTCACCAAGGACACCAGCTTCCTGATGGCTTGCACAGGGTTTGTCACATCCAGCCTACAGACTGGGCTGAAATCCCCAGGCACCACATCACCACTGGTGATGGTTAACAGCAGAGCAAAAGCTGCCACACAATGACAGAGGGTTAAGTGTGGTAGCAGTTGTCCCAGCCACAAGGAAAAGTTGCCAAGGGGACTCAGTAGGTACCTGCAAAGCTGCTGACTCCACTGTGTTCCAGTTAACAGCAGGAGTTTCACCCTCACCAATGGACAGCATAAACTCCATACTAGGTAACCTATTTACAGCTAAACTACCCCAGGACTGCTAAGAAAAATAAGGCAGCTATCTAAACAAAGCTAAAAACCCCCCACATACAAACCTTGAACGTGAGACTCTTGAGAAACCATCACTTCTATCCAGCAGAATACAACAGGCAAAGGGCAAGCGCCTGGGCTTTTATTATTTAGCTGCAAGTATTTTACTGTGAAATTAATCTGCTGCTCACTGCCCACCCAGCACAGAGGACAGATTCAAGCTCTCTGGCAACTTTCCTAGCTGAAGAAGGTGATATCCTCTCCAGCTGAAGAATGCACACACACCGCTAATGGATCTTGCCATCCAGCAGCTCGATGTTTTGATTTCATATTAGAATTGCTTGAAAATAGGACCTTTAATATGTCTATTGTTGTACATTTCTCTCTCAAAGTATGTTTAAAGGACTTAATCAGACTCATTTCCTTAATTTCAAGCGTATCTCTGAAAACTTATTATCCCAGGCTGATGGCATCAAAGAGTGAATTAGGAATAAAGCCAAGTGAATAAAAACAAAGATATTTCCTTTCAGTTACTGTGCAGCCTTTACAGGCTGCAGAGCATTAGAGCTGCTGAAATACCACTGTCACATTCTTCAAGGTCTGCGAATTAGTGCCTTGCTCTTATACCCTTGGCAGGAAGCGAGGACACGATTCCTGTTACACTTTGCCCAACAAAGCTGTGCTGTGATGAGCAGGTTTAGATGTGTGGCACTGGAAAAATGTCTTTGAACTATTGCTGTTTGGGTTCCCAGTTTCTGAGACATATTTATCACAGCAAAGTTACCTACCAAACAAAAGAAACTCCCAAACCCTGGACTTGATTTCTATAGCACATGAAACCCTTGATTTCACCTTCTGTCCTTCAACATCATTAGTAGAGAAGCAGCAGATCTTGCAGTTGTTCTGGGCCAGGCTGGAGGTCCACACAGGCCACTGTCCTGGCCATCTCTGATGGCACTAAGGAGCTGAAGTGCTCTGAAATCCAGGATGAGGAGATACCTTGCACACCCTCCCACCAGGTAGCCAAAGAGAAATCTCTCTATTACAGCCGT
This sequence comes from Lycocorax pyrrhopterus obiensis, assembly GCA_014706295.1. Taxonomy (NCBI): domain Eukaryota; kingdom Metazoa; phylum Chordata; class Aves; order Passeriformes; family Paradisaeidae; genus Lycocorax; species Lycocorax pyrrhopterus. The sequence continues at coordinate 13,873,764 of JACSVZ010000016.1, read as the reverse complement.
GCCACTGGGGACTGCAACATGGGCAGGAACAGGGGCATTTGGCATCCGCAGCTTCTCCAGGACTTCATCACAGATCCCAAACCGAGATGTCCCTGTCCTGCCAGGTTAAGGAACAACTCATAACCCCTGCTGTACCTGGAAACTGAACACAATTTTAGCATGGTCCAAGGCAGATCAAGCAGTTATTGCTGAAGTGACTTCTGCAACCTTGTTCTCACAGCACCTCCTGGGAAAGCACCCAGCAGACTGGCAGTCGGTGCTGTTACAACAAAGCGGAGGCTGGGAAGCCTTTCTTCTGCTTTGTGCTCTCCAAAGGCTCTGCTTTCAGAGAGGACAGGAACCAAAGCCTGTGTGCAGCTCTTCTCCCTGGCATGGCGCCTCAGAGAATGAGGCAGGTTACGCTGTCTGGTCATTTGACTCACCATCAGTCATCCTCAGTAACTTTTTCATCTCTGTTATTTCAACGGAATGGGCAAAGTCCATGAGTTTATATGATCTGAGACACTGTGCTTCTGCAATGCCCTCTGATGTCCTGGTGGCTCCCCATCTCCCCTGCAGACTGGCAGCATTGCTGCCATTGGGACTGGTGTTCCCTGCCCACATGGCCCAGCACCAGCTGGAACAGAGCAGGAGCTTAATGTGCTGATGGACAAAGAACATCTTGTGCAAGGGCCAGAGCAGATCGGCTCACCTTCAAGACACTGAAAAGCAAGGCAGGGGAGCATTTACAGTGTGGGGCCCAGCACCCCCGCATCGGGGAGACTGGGTTTGCTGGTGGGCAGCAGCACCCCACAGTGCCAGGCAGGGTGGGCAGCAGGCAGAGCTGAACAGCCAAGGAGCCCCCAGGCTACGGCCAGCCCCGTGCACAAACTAGCTTTACAAAGCACAAGGTGAGACCACATTAGAGACTCAATTTGCTTTTCTGAAACTACCGACTTTAGAAGTTACCTGTGTTTCCTTTGCCCTCTGCTTTCCAAGCCATACTGCTCAGGCTCCCTCCATCTCTCCAGGCTTTCCTCAGCAAGAGCCAGGCCTGGAGCAGTGCTGTGCAGAAGCCAGGAAGGACAGTTACTTGCTGACAGGAGCCAGGGTTTGCATGCTCAGCCATGGCAGCACCCTGACAGACCTTGCAGTGCTGCAGCCTGACAGTAATGGGCAGTTCTGTGCTTTCTCCTTCCCCAGCTTTCGCCAGAAGATGTTTTCCCCATGCTCTCTCTTCGACTCTGCAGTGTGGCTGCTCCAAAACCACGACTTCGAAGTAGCAGCTAATGCTGAAAGAGAAGCCGCTGGATCCTTTCCACCATTCCTTGCCCTCTGGGGTCCTTTCTTCTCCATCCATGAGGTTTTAGAATAAAAAAGGGCAATTACTTTTGCAGCTCGTCATTACTTTTGCAGCTCCACCTTAACAAGCAAGCTCGTCTGCCTCCCCAGGACAAGTCATGCCCTGACAAACACCTGGCTGCTTAATTGCTCCACACAGCTCTTGGGGTTCTGCAGACACCCTGGGCTGAGCGTGTGGCAGGGTGCTCTTGGTGGCTGGGAAACCCAAAGGGAGGACGGTGCAAGAAGAGGAGTGCTTGTGTGACAGCACGTCCCCCTTGCACACACAGCCGTGCAAAGGAACTCACTCCTGTGCACTGCACTGGGGCTTCCTGCAGCCTTCCCCAGAGGCAGCACAGCACGTGCTGATGGAGACATCCCAGTGCGCCGTGTCCGTGGAAACGGTTCTTGGGGCCCTTGATGGCTTCATCCAAGACTGCCTGACTGCCAGGAATCTGGCTGGATCCTCCTGCCCTACTCTCCACAGCTACAAAACTGGCAGAGATGATCAACAATAGGGGTGTTTCCTCACAGCCCAAAGCAGGTGAGCTCCAGTCACCCCACAGAGCAGAGGATGCCCAACAAACACGGAAACCACAAGGTCTGCCCAGACCCGACCTGGTGCCAGCCCTGTCCCTGGCCAGGCTGGTGACCTTGGCTAAGCACATCACCCCACACACACCTCTCAGGGAGGGGGAGTTGAACAGGCAGATGCATCTGCAGCCCCTCAGGAAAAGCCTCCTCTAAAGCTGTACCCGCTCAGAGCATTCCCACCCTGGCCATTGTTTTGGGAATGACTGGAAAATGTCAGCAGGGCACTGGGTGCGGGTGGGGGGTCAGGAAAAAGGAAAAAGATATGATTAGATTTTTTTTTTAAATCAGCCAATAAATTATATTAACTTTTCCATTGACCTTTTGTGGGGTCACATTATCAGACTAGTGAATGTGGTTCATGAAGATAGGATTATGCTCAGATTTCAAACTGTGCAGAAAGTGCATCCCAAGCAACATGCCAAAATGGAAACATGAGCTCTGCCAGATGGGTGTGCTTCTCATTATCCTCCCGAGGAAAGCCAGACCCAGCACCTACAAATATTGTATATGTTATTAAAAGGGTCTGGCTCCCAGGGAGGCTGGGAATTGTGTAAGATCTGCCTTCGTCAATAGTGCCGTTTACTCCTTTCCCCTTGAGACTGTGGTGGCACTGGAGCTCCCTGTGGAGGGACCGGCTTGCCGCAGGCAGCCAAGATCACTTTCCTGCCCATGCTCAGCCAGCTTGCCATGGAGCAGACAGCTGGGAATCGGCAGCTTTCCTTGGCCAGGGTGTGAACACTGGCCTGGCATCCTGCTGCCACCTTTGGGATGGGATAATGTTCAAAGCACGGGGCGGGGGGGAAAAGGGTGTGGGGTGCAGCTACATGTGCTGGGTGCCTGCAAGGGAAGCACTGCTGCCCGTGGCTGCCCCAGCGTCTGACAGGGCTTAGCAGGTGTTGCTGCAGCACTGAGCCACATCATACCAGCTCCCTATCATGAAGCCAGCAGCAACAGCTCCTTCTGTAGCTGTAACATCTTCCAGGAGTGCCCCAGGGAGGAGGAAGTGTGCCAGCCCACTGGGGCAGTGACCCTGCTGCCCCCAAGGCTGTCCTGGTCCTCGGGGCTTAGAGAGTTGCCCTGTCCCTTGGACTGTGGCCTCGGCACAGACAGAAGCCTCCTCTCACCCCCTGCCAGCCCAGCATAGCCAAAATTAGCTTCCCCTGCGTGTGTGCCGGGTAGAAGAGCCACGATTGTATCTCAGAGAAGCATTATTGTATTCCTCAAGCCTTATCTTATCAGGGAAAGGAAAATGGGACTTTGACAAATTGCCTCTGCAGCAGCCAGGGTAAGCACATGATTTTCGGTAATCGCCTACTCTGTGGTCGCCAGTGGCCACTATTGTTCCCAGCCCCGGCTGTGCCCTGCGGAGTCTGGGCAGCCATGACCCTCCCGAAGGCAAGAGAGCACGCGGGCCCCGGCCACCCTCACCTCGGCTGCACCCAGTACGTTGTGTTTGCAGGTGGGGATGCAGCTGAAGTCAGATTGATCCCTTTATCAGGAGCCTTCAAGTGCTGGTAAGGTGACATCACCTGCCTGGAGCAGGGACTTGAACTCTTTTGCAAGGGGAGATGGTTATCAGCAGTCTCTGGCAGGGCTTTGCTGGCTCTGCAGCCTCACAGCTGGAAGCAGAGCTTCGCTCTGAGCCTGGGACAGATAGGAAGGGTTTGTTTTGCTTTGCACAATGGCTGCTCAGATCCTGTCCAACAGCGGAGCAGAGAGCACAGCAGGGCACTTCAAAGGCACTCGGCCTAGCGCTGTCACCACACAGGGGATCCAGCGTGGCCAGTGGCCGTCCTGCCCCTGGGACGCTCAGCCTGACCCTAGGGACAGCTTAGTCCCTGAAATACCTGTTGCAACAGGAGACATTGTTCCCAGTCCCAGGACAAAGAAGATCATCACCTGAAGAGCTGATGTCATCTCACCAGGAAATCTAAGAGCCACCCACGAACCCGTCTCTGCCTGCAAAGCGTCCATGCAGGGAGGAGAGCAGGGCACTCCTGTGATGTCTCCGCTCCTTGCTGCTGCACGGCTACCTGGGGACCCTCCCCAGCAGGGTTATGAGGACCAAAAACCTCTTCAGTGGTTCCACAAACTACGTTCCCTGGCAGAGCAGGGAGCAGCAGGTGCTTGGCTCACATCTGCTGTGAACTACAGGGCAAAAGACCTGCAGGACGACAGTGATGGCCAGTGGGACAGCCAGCATGATCCTGCTATGATGTCCCATGGGGGACCCCTGCCTGGCCTGCTCAGTTCACCTGCCTGGGAGGGGGAGAACAGCACTGGGGCCATGATGGATGCCTGCAGCCAACCTCACTGCTTGTGCAATGCATTGGGAAGTGCTTCATCCCCCTAAGCACAGCTGTGGTTGCTGGTAGGGTGATCTCCATCAGAGGTGCTGGTGCCAGTGGCAGCTCCCTGAATACCCCAGCAGAAGCAGCCAGTGAGGGCTACTGGGAGTAGGCAGAAGTTACAGCAAACTGTGTTGCACAGCTGTACAACACCTACCTGGCGTTTTGGTGCTTTATGCCCTTTTTTGCTCTGCTGCTGGCTCCCGCTTCCCAGGGCTGGATGAAAGGAGAGATTGACAGGTGCTACAAGTGTCACAGCCATTCCAGCAAGGCTGCTGCTGATTCCTGCATGTCTCCCTATGCCTACAGCTTGGCCCTCTGCTTTCTAGAGCTGGGTTGTCAGAGTGAAACCAAATGGGAAAACCCCAGGTGGACTCAATACAACATCTGAAAGGGCTGATGCCACTGACCTCCCCTTGCTGCACCTCAGGGCAGAGGGCAAGTGCAGCTGCTGGCAAGTTGCAAACCACAGGAGTGTGTGATGTGCCCCAGCCTCTCCTGCACAGCTCCTCCCTTTGCCAGATCCCTGAAATGTCCCTTCCCACAGCCTGACCCAAGACCACTGTGCCCCTTCGTGGCTCCCACTCTGGGACAAGAAGGGACCAGGTACTGCTTGCCAGGCACAGCACCCATCCCACTGCTTTCTGAAGCGCAGCTGTCAATGATGGAACACCAAGGCAGCCCTTGGGACACGCTTCCAGAGCCAGAGCAGAGCAGGTCAGCACAGGGTGACCTCCTGCAGCCCACCCTGCCGCTCCCAGTGCCACAGCCTGGAGGCTTCCTGAGCCAAAGAGCCAGCCCTGGCCTGCCTCCCTGATCTCTCATCATTCATCCCAGTCTTGCTGCCCAAAATAGCCTACAATGATTTCCGCAGTTAATCTGGGCCTGCTCTGAGCCTGCAGGCCGCAATCTGAATTCAGCTCTAGCCAGGTTCATTTCAGGCCTCCCTGTCCCCTTACTCTGAGACACAGCAGAGGCACTCATCCTTTCCTTCCCTCTGCTGTCCCAATGGTACCCACCCCATCACATCCCCTCTTTGGGACAGGACACTGCTGCAGACGCTCACCTCTATCCTTACTGAGAGGCCATCTGTGCCTCTTGCACCTCTTCTCACGGCCCGTTTAGCTCTGGGCACTGAGGGGTGCCCAGTGCTGTATACACATCAGATTCTCTTCCAGCCCTTTCCCAACCAGCTCCCACACAGCACTGCTCCCATGACCAGCCTCCTCTTTGGCAGCACCTAATCCTGCTCCCAGCCCTGACCACATGGAGACCACTCTGTCCCTGTCTCCCCTACTCTGAAACATAACATGTAACACATATAACATGTCACTCTGTCCCTCAGCCCCTCAGCAATGCTTTCAACATCTGCCACCAGCTTTGGGATGTTCATACACCCAATAGAAATGTATCACTAGCAAATGTTGTGGCCTCATTTTCCTCAGCTCTTCCAAAGTGTTTAAAGTAAGACTTAAAGTGAGATACCAAGCTAAGTGATGCAACTGACACCCTTGAAGGATGGGATGTCATCCACAGGGACCTGTACAAGCCTGAGAAGTGGGTCCATGAGAACTTCATGAAGTCGAACAAAGGCAAATGCAAGGTCCTGTACCTGGATTGAGGCAACCCCTGAGAGCAGTACAGAACAGATTGAGAGCAGCCCTGCCAAGGACTTGGTGCTGGTGGATGGGAGGCTGGATATGAGCCAGCAATGTGCACTGGCAGCTCAGAAAGCCAAACATGTTCTGGGCTGCATCCAAAGTAGCATGGGCAGCAGGTGAAGAAGGGGATTCTGCCCCTCTGTGCTGCTCTGGTGAGATCCCACCTGCAGTGCTGTGCCCAGCTATGGGGTCCCCAACATAAGGACATGGACCAGTAGGAGCAGGTCCAGAGGAGGGCACAAAGATGATCAGAGGACCTCTCCTGTGAGGAAAGGCTGAGAGAGTTGTGGCTGTTCAGCCTGGAGAAGAGAAGGCTTGGGGCAGACCTTAGACTTGCCTTTCAGTACTTGAAAGGGATCTACCAGAAAGATAAGGACAAATGTTTAGCAAGGCCTGTTGTGATATGACAAGGGGTGATGGATTAATTTAGATTAGGTATAAGGTAGAAATTCTTTACAATGAGGGGAAACACTGGAACAGGTTGCCCAGAAAGGTGGTAGTTGCCTCATCCCAAGAAACATTCAAGGTGGGGTTGGATAGAGCTCTGAAGAACCTGATCTAGTTGAAGATGTCTCTGCTCAATGCAGAGGTGTTGGACTAGATGGTCATTGAAGGTCCCCTCCAACCCAAACTATTCTACGATTTCTCTTGCAAGTGCGTAAATGAATGACACAGATGGTCCTGTGGGATGGAGCAGGAGCAGGCCAGGCTACCTGTTGCTCCAAGGCTTGTTGTGAAGCACCGAGAACACCGTGCCCGCTGCACACCCCTGTGACAGCCAGACCTGCTGGCTCGGGGGATCCCGGCTCACACGGATATCCTCCTGTGCTTTAGAAAGCAGCCAAGGTGCCCACCCCAGCGTCTGCAGCAGAGACTTTTGTTTCACTTGAGGTTATCTTATCACCATAGGAAAGGCAATACAGCAGAAGAATTTCCTTTCCTTTATGTTTCCAGCCTTTCCATTGTCTGGCGTCTGGATTTCTGAGCCTTGCCACTCACCAGCATGCTCAGGCCTTTGGAAATATGAATGCGAGCCCTTCTTATCAGCAGGAGCTCTGCAAAGGTTCCTTTTGCTGCTGCAGGCAAACCAGGCAGGGTCTGGTGGCCCCAGGCCCCATCCTCACCCCATTCATGAGCTGTGCATTTTCTACTGCCCAGGGCAGGTGCCAGCTCAGCAGTTCATTCAGAGGGATGGCAGTGCCAGGCAGCAGAGCTTGATGAGCATTGACCAAGGCACCGAAACACCACGGTCTTCCATTTCTTTCTTCCTTACATGGCAGACCATGAGGGATGGGTCAGACCCCTACATAGAGCACTGACAACATACTCAACCTGCTGGATGGGTTTCCATCTCACTGGTCCATGGCTTGTGGTGCTAAAGTTAGCAGCCAGGGATGACCAGGAAGCGTGGTGGCCACCAGCAGCGAGCCACAGTGGGGACTGTCCCTTTCTCCTGCCTTGCTGGGTGGATCCGCTGGCTTCAATTTCACTGGGCATGGCTTTTAAGTCCAAATGCAGAGGGAAACAGCAGCACAATCACAAGAGGAGACTGATGGATTTGAATCCAGCTGTGAGGCTGCACCTCTCCCAAAGCCCCAGTTCCAGGGGAGGAAGCCATCAGAGGTGAGAAAGGGGGACCCCATGCCACATTGCAGCAGGACAAGGGTGAAAGATGCTGGAAGCTGTCCCTGCTCCACGAGGCAGTGCTTCAGGCACAGTGTGGCATGGCAGCCTGTGGTGGCACCCCAGAGCTTCTCACCTTCCCCTGGAGAGCCCCAAAGAAGCACATTCTACTGCTCATTGTTTGTTTGGCTGAGGTGCTTGGATATCCTGGAGGGGCTGCAGCTTGTCTGAAGGTGCCTGGGCACAACATAGAGCAAGGCTGAGCAGCAGGGCTGGGCTGGCTCCACTGCACCATGACATCCTTGAAGTCCCACTGTGAAGAGAAGGGAGTGGGCAGTGCCCCAGGCGGGTGCCAGGAAGCCCCAGGCAGCTCCCCGGGCAGCATAGGACCTGCATTGCCTCCTTCCAAAAAGGGGAACTGGCTGCATTTGAAACTAGAAAGTATTTGGTTCTCTCTTTCTCCATGGCAAAGCAAGCAAAGTGCAAAGCAGAATAGTGCTGGTTTCCATTTTTCTCACACACTTCCCTCCCTGCCCAGGCAATGTGAGGAGAGGGCTCAGGAGCACAGTGGTCGGCCAAGCAAGACATGGAGTGTGTCAAGAGTGGGAGAATCCCTTTTCCCTGGGACTCACACAGCAGTGGTTCCTGAGCACAGCCAGTTCTGAGAAGCTCCAAGCAGAGACAACTCTTGCTGAAAACCCTGTGAAATCCCAGATGAGATCTCACTGGTTTACCAATGCTGGCCAACACAAAGGGGCTCTGCAGAGGCTTCCAGCTTCCCTTTGCTCTGGGCAGGCAGCAAAAGCCTGGCTGCACTGCAGGACCTTCCCTCATGGACGATGTTTCTGCTTCTTTGCCTCAACTGCTGTAACTCCCAAGTGACAAAGGGCTGGTGACATTTCCAGAAGGGCAAACCCAAGTCTGCTCCACCCAGCACGCGCAGTCCTCCTGCCCTGACACCACCCATGGGACAGACCCTTTTCCCACAGCCACAGCAAGAAAGAACACTGGGCCAGAGTTCCTCTGACTCAGTAGCAGTTTCTTTTCCTCTTGTCCTCACCATGACCTCTCTCCATGTCCCAAGACGTCTTGGGCACCTCACTCAGGCATTTAGCTCAGAGAGATTATTTTCTGAGGTGTACTGGAGACCTGCTCCCTGCCTTTCTCCCAGCTACCCCATGATATTTTTCCGCAATATTTTTTTTCCCTTTTGCAGCAAAGAAAGAAAAAACTCAGTAAAAAAGTTGGACTAGAGCCACGACACAGGGAAGGTGAACAGCACAATACGGCTTCTCACAGACATGAGGTAAAGGATCCTGATGGGGCCAGGCAATGGCATGAAGCTCCTCACAGGAGGGAAAGAGCTGTAACCTGAGAGGAAAAAAAAAAGGGTTGCTTCTTACTTTAAAGCAACAGTTTCTCAGGACAATCAGGAAAGAGTTGCTTAACTTTTGTAGAAACAGCTTGGAAGGCCCTGGACTCAGCTGCTGCCTTGCCTTGGCCAGAGCCACGCTCCCCACTGTGGTCTTCTTGGCCATCTCCTTGCCAGGGTGGATGGGAAGAGCAGCTCGTGAGCCACTCTGCAGGGGTGTAGTGGGGTGGGGAGTCCCCAGGGACCCACGTCTCTGCTGGGATCCTGAACTGGAGCAGGACCCAACACTGCTCCTGGGGGTGACAGGGCTGCTCCTCTGCCTGGGAAAGGCCGGCCCCTAACGGCAGGACAGGGGGAGTTCAGCCTCCTCCAGAGACAACGGAGTAGTTTTGGTCCAGGCGGTGACTGCGGAAAACCAGAGAGATTCCACATGGAAGTCCCTTGCTGCAGAGTCCCTGGTGCAAAAGCCATCATCCCTTTGATCCTTGACCTGAGATGCTGGGAAAAGATCAGACATCTGACACTGACAGCCCCACAGTCTGCAGTGGGGTGATAGGCAGAGGTCTTGTTTGTGTAGTGCTGGCTCTGCCAAGCTGAGGGGAGCGAGGCTCCTACACCACCTGCCACCAACTGCAGTTAGAAGAGCCACAGCACCCACAACAGACTGGCTTAGGGATTCGCATTCTGGCATCCCCCTCCCCTCAACTGCTCACCCATGATGCTTCAGGTTTCAGGAACAGGGTAAAAAGTACTGCTCTTCCTCAAAACAAGACTGCACAACACATTTTTGTAGTAGATAGCCTAGATGGCAGCTCAGACATGCAGCGGCAAGTCCTGTGTGCGAAGCAGAGCCCCAGCTTTCTGGACCTCCAGGGCAGAGCTGGTGATTCCACCACAGGCTGCCAGTGCTGCCCCACAGGTGTGGCAGCCAGTGCCACGCACAGCACAGACCCACCCGTGTGGCTCCTGGGACACTACGTGCTGTGGCAGAGACTGCAGGCTGGTGTGAGGCTCCCTGAACTGGGCACAGGAGACCTGCAGGGAGAACTGTAGTTCACAATTCAAGTGCAAGATACCATAAAAGGCCAGTTCAGCTCCAAACCATATTCTGTTTTTGCTGCAGGTATCAGTGCAGGAGGTAACAACATCAGCCCAGAAAACAAGTTCCTTGCATTATAAAGCAAAGCTGCCTAAAAGAAGAGGCAGAGCGCTGGGGTGCTGGAAGTAATGTGGATCCCAAAGAAGAGACTGGAGCCAGTTGCAGCCTGCACACTCCCTCTACACACACAAGGCACTTGAAGAAAAAACAGCTCTCCCAAATGGAAATTGGCCTTCTCCAGAAAGCAGTGGAGCAGAAGCTCATTCACAGGTGGCCAGGGCAGAGCACAGTGTCTCCTTTGTGTTGGCTCTGACAAGTGAGCAGTGCCCACATGGCCCCACACCTGCCAGCTGCTGCCATGTGCTGTACTGAGCTGTCAGCAAGGCCCAGCTGGCACTGCCCAGCAAGGGATGCAGTTCAGCAACAGACCAAACCACCACAGGAAAGCATCGATTTGCCTCTTACCTATTTTGCCCACTGCTCAGTAGCAGCATGAAATATTAACAGGTCTTTATGTCCTTCTTCTGTTGAGGCAAGAGTCCTTTAGCACAGCAAGGAGCAGTCTGCATTTAACAACTGAGCACACAGTAATTGCTTGGTCATATTTACATTATCCTCCATTCACTCATGCAAACACTGCAAGTTGTGCTTGGCAGGTCTCATGGCCAAAGGTTTCTGCAAGCAACAAGCAGTTGTCCCAAATCTCAGGCCCTAGGGACTTCTGTCACTCACTGGATTTGGAAGGGTCCACATCAGGACACGGCCTGTCCAGCAAGGCGGCTCATGGAGACCCAGCTAACAGCAAAGGCCAGACAGTGCAAAAGAAGAGAACTTGGGTGCATGCAACATGGGCTAAGAATTCAAAATGCTTTGAAAGGAGAAAAACAGAATAGAAAAAATGTTTAACATCTTCAATAAAAGATACTCCAACTTCAGTTTGACAGGTAATTTGACAGGTAATAGCTTCACACAGGACAAAAACAAAGGAGTGTTTCTGAGCAATCAAGTCCCTAAAGGGACAAAAGCAGACACCTTTCTTGCAAGGAGGGTGGAAAAGTCAGATCAGAATGATTTGGCTAATGCACAACCTCACAACCTTTTCAGGAAACAAAGGCAAAGATCACCTTCTCCAGGAGAACTGAATTAAACAGTGTCTCCTGAGAATCTACTTTCTGCTACGGTACACTGATTTAAAATACCATTGACCATATTAATTCAGTGTAATTATAATTTAACTTTACAGATGGCGGGGAACTATCTTCCCTCCAGTGATGTAATTAGGAACTTGACAGCAGGGACTCCAGGGGAAGCAGGAGCTGAGGCGAGAGCTCTGCTGTCAAGGGACCCTCTGCACATACAGTGCAAACTGGCTGTACAGGACACACACAAAGGGTCACAAAGCCAAAACCAGCTTGGTTGCACACCCCACATCTGCTGTGGCTTTGCTGAGCAGTTGCTTTCATCTCTCAATCCATGTTTAAGGCCTGGAAAGTACAAAATTACAAGACAGCAATCCCTTTTTTTAGTATCAAGAGACCAGCATCCTGCGTTACTCCACCACCTAAAAACAAAGCATGACTCGTCTTTGTGAGCTTTCCAGTCCTATCATTACTCCCTGTGCTGATCTAGGAATGAAGAGCACTGACCAAGTGCACAAACATTTTCTCAGTAGGGCAGCTGAGAAGTAAATCTCACTTTAATCTGACCCCAAGTAAGCGAAGTCTTTTTAGCATCAAATACTCAGGTACTCAAAATCTGCTAACAGACAGTTCTCTGACTTAGGGCAATGAGACAGAACATGACAGACATATAGGAAGTAAAATCTCAAATGTATTTAAGGAGAAATTAGCACCAGATTTTTATCCAGCCACGCAGAGCCAATGTTTTAAAATACCAGTGGGAAGTCACACAGAAAAACAACTGATACCAGCTCAGTGTAAAGGATATAAAAGCAACATTTTCCTTGCATGGTGTGCTGGGCTCAAGCTGGGAAACAGGGAGTGGTTACAGATTCTACAGAGTAGGGCTGGTATAGCAGAGAAGGAAGCGGGCAATAAAGATCATTTTACCTCATTTGTCAACACACTAAAGCATTCTGTCAAATCAACAGACAAGCCTTCAAGACCAAAAAAAAAAAAAAAAAAAAAGAAAGTGTCTCAAAATGTAACAAACATTACTCATTGAAATTCAACTGTTTAAAGATTTTAGTCAGTTTTACAGGGCTTGCTTTGATTGCAACAGCTATAAAATACATCCTTTATGGAAGGAAAAAACATTCCTGCACAGCTCCATCTGCTCCCATTGAAAGGATGTTTCAGCAGCAGTCAAATGTCTGGGCTGGCTTCCAGATAACATGAACAGCCAGGTCTCTTTTGTTCTCAGAAGGGATGAACTCCAACCACCAGAGCCCACTCTCATCCCCTGCCAGGCCAATCCACCACAGAGAACTCCCAGGTGAGCTACTGATGCCCACTTATCTGTTTTTCCCCCCTCAATTAAGGCCTGTGGGACAGTGCAGTCCCTGCCCTGAAAAGGCAAGATACTGGTACCACAGCTAAGCCTCCAGGTGCTTAGTGATCCTGCGGATTTTCTCCTTCTTGTTCCTGTTTCCATGTTTTTTCCAGGGCTTTCCTACCACATTGCCAGGATTCGATGCAGTCACAGGCACAAGGCCGCTCCCAGGCCGGTACCCCATGGCAGCCCGGACCCCTTTCATCAGGGCACGAACGTTCTCCTGGAAAAGGAGACACAATCAGCAGTGACTGAGGAGAAAATACTCAACCACTGCAGTATGTCAGTAAAACCAGACACAGGCAAGCTCAAACCCAGCAGGACCTGCTCAGCCCCTGCTCCAGATCTGCAGGAAGGTCACGGCAGGCAGCCAGAGCCTGCCAGCAGCTCCAGTTCTGCCAAGCTGTGCTGGATCCTCAGCATCCGCCACCGACGTGACACCGCACCCTGGCCAGCATCAGCTCCAGCACTAGGATGGATCCTCACAGCCTCTGCTCTGCACACAACTAATTGTCTTCCCAAATAAATCTGGCGCCCGGGAAAGCCACAGACCAAAATAGGTTGCTCAAGTCTGGAGCGTGGGCAGCACTGACAGGGCTCGCAGCTCGTGCCAGCGCTTTGGGCAGACAGAGCAACAGTCTGGTAATCCCAAAAATTCTTTTCAGGTCACAGTTTTCTGAAATAGCTCACTCTTTTTTTTGAAAAGAGCCTGAGTTCTTGTTTTCAAAATGCATGATTATCTTTAGCTGTGCTAAACAAATGGTGTTCACATCCAGCTAACCAAACAGAATGGAACATGCTATCTATGACCCATCCTCTTCACGGCTAAAAACATGTTCTAATCCTTGTCAGGTATGCAGATCTAGTCAGTTATGGATTTCATATTTCACCATGAGTCAATAATACACTTTTTCAGTAGTGTAGGGGCAAAAGAGATCCCTGTGGGATCTAAAAAGAATCATAAGCTAAGAAAAATGCCCATTTTCCACTTAATTTTGGGATTTCTTGACTGGATTTTAAATCAGTTTGTATTCGTCTCATCTGATTTCAGGTTCTGAGTCAGAACTCCCAGGTAGTACTAAATCAATCGTCTTAAAAAAGCTTATCACATCCTCTAAATATGTCAGCTCAGGAAAGGAATGTTAGTTTGAAGGACCTCTTAGTTCAAAACCATGTTCTGGGTCAGCTACTGTGTCATTCCTCCTTGCCTTTCTTCCCAGTCACCCTCCTGTTTGCTCAAGATTGATGTTTAATCCATAATGACAAGGGTCACCCTGCTGACCTCTGAAAAATCAGCTATGCACACCTCATTAGCAATCTTTCAGTCACCTAGGACATTCCCAGTGATTTAGGAGATAACGAAAAGAACAGAGAGCTCTTGGGTAGAAATTATATGCAGATCCCACAGCATCAAACACCATTAACTCAACTCAGCACACCTCCACCCTCAAAGGTGGTTTTCCCCCAGTAACTACAGATGAGTACTGCAGCAAAAACTCCTAGAACAAATGTCTTCCGGAATTTACCTGATGGAAAAACGTTTTGTCCACCACATTTTCAATTTGTTTTGCTTTGGTATTTTTCTCAGGCTTCACTTGTCCAGTGGCCTGCACAGTTCTACTCTCAGGACATCTTTGATGCTGGTGCTGAAAATCATTTGGGTCAATACCAGGAGGTGGGTGGCAGTATAACAGCTTCCCCTGTGAAAGCAAAGGGACACAGTTATTCCAAAAGAAACTCGGAGAGGAAAGAAAACAACTCCAAACCTAAGAAGGGCCTGAAGTTTAGGCGCTCACACTGGCAGACTACCAGTACACTTTATTTCTTCTCCCAGGCAACAACTGGCTTGACTTCTAAGTTAAAGTACTGTTCCACCTCTACATCAAAGCACCATTTGCAGCTGCAGTGTCCAGCTGCAAACACCACAGTGCAAAACTCTCAGGAGCACCAGGGGATCCTATTAAGACGTTATCAACAATAAGTTGCTGAGAGGTGCTGTAGAAGCATGCAGTATTACAACACTCAGAGCAACAGTCCTTAGTGCCAAGTATTGGTCCAGCTGTACATTATGGATTCATTTCCTGAACATCTGCTAGCTGTTTTAGAGATATGATTATTTATTTAGCTGGCACCATATTTTTAAGCAATCACCTTTCTAAGATTAGCTTAAGAAATTCAATTTATTCTTTTAAAACATAAAAGCAGACAAATCTAAAGAGTCTTTTGATACCTGGTGATTTTATCCAGAGAAACAGAATTTACTTTATTGTGCTCCAGTACAACCTTTAATTCACCTCTGAGAAGGAAAAAAAACTCAGATGTAGGAAGCACTTACACTGACATAATCTTTTAACACATATCGAGCTGATCGTGGCTGGTCTGGCTGTCCATGAGCTGTCATAAAGCCTCTCATATCTGGAAGAGAAATACAAAGTATATTCTGTGTAAGTGCAAGAGAATGTTAGTATGTTCTTCTCTGCTTCCTACCTGCACATTTGTATCCTTTCTCAAAAAATAGTCCCTTAGAAAGAGGCTTCTGTTGGGGAAAGCAGGGGGAAAAAAAGGGAAGAACTTTGGTGACTGTAAAGGTACTGCAGAAACATCCTGACCTGAAAGGAATTATAAGATCTGACATCTCCCTACCAGCAGAAAACTGCTGGGGTTTTATTTTTGTTTTAAAGGCAGAGAATGAGAATTCACTGCACTCTTCAAAGTCTAATTCAGACACAGATGGTCGGAGGTATCTGAAAGGGTAAGAGCACCACACTACAGACTGGCAGGGCATTTCAACAATAATCTCCACACCATCACTACATCTGTCAGATGAGACTGGCAAAGCACCACTGCAACACACACAGGAGATGAGCCATTAACAAAGGCCATTCCTGAGAGGAGGACAAGTCCTATCGAAGAGGTCCAATTCATAACAAACCCAAGTCGGGCCTAACTTTACAACATTCCCCTAAGGCCATGTTCAGGACCATGCCACCAGTGGAGGTGACAGATTTTAAAAGGATCTTCACTCACATCCATATGCTGTTAGCAGCTCTTCAGCTGTGGGCTTTCTATCTGGGTCCTCGTCTTCCCTTGGCCTTATGATATTTATTCCATAGGTTGCTTCCAAAATGTTCCGTGGGATATGCTGGCAAACGTAAGCTAGTGAAGGAAACCACTTGGTGATTTACAGCTACACAAGTAATCTTGCCCTTGTCATTCCAAGAGCACACACGAAGAATGACTTTTGGATTTTGTTGCAAATAAGAAAAAGAACACAAGTCTGACAACAAGACAAAGTTGAAATGAGATAGGAGAAGACCAACACAGCAGGACTGTTTTATCCAGTATGTCCCACCTCCCTCAAAGCATGAGCACACGTGCTGCTAGCAGGGCTGGAACATGCTACTTGGCGTACTCCAGATCCAACCCTTGCAGACACTCTCACAAACCCCATGCAAAGGATATTAGAGAAATAGGTGGAACATGGTCCCTCATCTGATCTATAGGCAGAATTCCAGAACAAATCATTTCTGCCTTGGTAGAGACGAAAGATGGCATCACCAGACCGGGGCAATCACAAAGGCACAGGCCAGGCTCCACATACAGGGTCTACATGACAAATAACCCATTAGTTCACTATGGCAAGTCAGTGTCCATGGAGGAAAAAGGAACAAAAAAAAAATTCAAATGCATAGATGAAACATGGATGCAAATGACAATAAGCAGAAATTCCCTTAACACAGACACCTGCCCTGCTGGCCCCAGCCAAAGAATTAAGGAGATCAGATGTGGAAGACAGTAGCACTTCCAAAGTTCCTAAATAAGGTGTCCAGATGGGGGCAGCAAGATCTTCAGCTCTCCAGTCTAAGGGGAGAGAAGAAAGCACTCCACAAAACTTTAACTGTGTTGGACCTTCTGAAACAGCTAGGAGATTAAAAAGTACAAGTCCCACAGTGGCCCCACACTATAGCATTGGAGTTGCTACCTCAAAATCAAAGCTTGATCAATATGAAAACAGTGGCAAAACTACATTTATTCACAGCAATGATGTAGACGAGAAGGGTGGTTTGAAACCTTGACCTTAAGCTATTCAGAGGAACATTAACAAGCTTCTCTCCTCATGACTGGTGTTGGAAAA
Source organism: Lycocorax pyrrhopterus obiensis (assembly GCA_014706295.1). Lineage (NCBI taxonomy): Eukaryota > Metazoa > Chordata > Aves > Passeriformes > Paradisaeidae > Lycocorax > Lycocorax pyrrhopterus. The sequence continues at coordinate 13,857,101 of JACSVZ010000016.1, read as the reverse complement.
AGAAGGCACAAGGTAAGCAAATAAAATCAGGAGATGGAAAACATCTCCCATTGCACAGCAGCTCTCCTGAGTGACTCAAAATGGAGCATGAGTTTAGAAGCAAGAATTAAAGTTCCAAAATTACACACATCAAGACCACCACTCTCCAACCTACTCTGCTGGCCAGAGTTCAGGCTGGCATAGTTCTCAATGAGTGCATGTGATTGCAACTGGGTCATAATGAAGCTCTCTTCCATCGAGGAAAAAGAAATTATAAAAAGATTGATGTTATTTGTTAGCAATACCTGGAAGTGTTTTGTACGGCCTGGTGTAGCAGACACTGACACCTTCTTATTTCCAAGGATTGTGTTGATGGTTGAACTTTTGCCAACATTAGGGTAACCCACCTAGATGACAAAGAAGTGGAATATTAACAGTAGTATCAGGCAGGGTGATGCCAAAAGACTGACAGAGCTCTGACACAAAAGTTCTTTAATAAAATGTACTAAAAAAAAACAGGGCAAACAGTGGGGCACACCGAGCTCCAAGAACTTCAGTATTAATCTTTGCACAAAACCCACAGTGGCTTGTGCTTCTAGTTGTTATACCCTTATAGGAAGCCAGGCTACAGGATGAATTTTTCCCATGGGGGGCACATGGAATTAAAATTTAGATTAAGTAAGTTCCATTTAAGTACAAAGTCCAACTCACCAGCCCAACATTTACTTCCCCATCCTTCACCCTCGGTCCATCATGCATAGTTTTGAATATCTCCAGCAGCTCATTTCTCTGTACCAGGTGGCTGAAGTTCCTGACGTTCCTGTTCTGCTCCTGCACTCCAAGCTGCACTGCAGCACCATCAGTCCTGTTTTCCACCCTCTCTGGAGCAACAGCATTTATGTTGTCACCAGCTTCATCTTCAGAACAGGTTTGCCAGTCCTCCTCTTCATCTTCTTCACAGTCTTCATATTCATCACTGCTGCTATCATCACTCACCAGAACCTGGTTTACAGTTTGCCAAGTGCTGCCTGTGGATGCTCTTTCTGCGCTACCCTGTGCTGTGTTGTCATCTTCTTGACTGGAGCCTTCATCCTCAGAACCACTTGGGTGCTCCACTCCCCCTTCAGCACCCAGTTCCTGTGGGAACAGCAGTTCAGAGGTGAAATGCAAAGACAACACCAAGCCTTGCTGCTGGCTGCAGCTGCTGCAGTGCAGGCAGCTGTATTTTCATCAGCCAGATCCCAAGAGCTGACAACTCAGTGTTTACATCACACAGGGGTTTTCTAGAGGTCTTAAGTAGGATGTAGAACAACTAGCCCGTTTCAAGAGAATGACAAAAGTATTCCAAGAGAGACTGTTCACAGCTTATCTGTGAAGTCATTAAGAAGTTCGTCTGCAGAATGAATGTGTGCACACCCAAACTAGTTTTTTTTTAAGTGTTTCTAGTAAAAGGAATGAATGTTATTTTTTCAAAATGTTCAGAACACAAAGCCATTTTGTTTCATGTCTAAATATTTCATTAAAATAATTTTAAGCTGTTTTATTTTCAGTCAACTCTACATTTCTTCTCTGCAAAGAGTTTACATTCAAAAAGGAAGATCTTTTCACAACAACAGTATTTTGACCTTTCTTCCCAAAAAAGAGAACAGAACTAACACCTTCAGTCTCACTTTTAAATCAGTCTGTAAAAACATTTTATACAAGGACTGTAAACCAGCTGGACAGAGTAGGTATTTTTGGAAGGAGATACGGGATATTCCACAGCTGAATGGTCATAACAGAAGAAAGTGGCACCTATTGATAACATGTAATTTGGGGCAGCAGCTCAGTTTGTTCCACTGGGTAAAAATGGCTTTCAGATACTTTAGGTTCTCCAAGAAACACCTCCCCTCTCTGAGAAAGAAAAAAACTTCTGAAAAAAACCCCATCCTTCACAGTATCCCTCTTGGAAAGGTTTCCAATTCTTTCAATGAGTTAAGAGTTTGCAAGCAGGTCTACAAGGGCTGTTTCTGTGTTTTGCACTTTGTTCACCATTTTACTCTCCTCACTTTTGTCTCTGAATTGATCATTCAAATGCTGTTTTATAACTGCAGAGGTCTTTAAAATAATCCTTTTGTGCTCAGGTATATCACAAGATAGCTGCACAGCAAGTTACCAGCTGCAGCCAGCACAGACCTAGTTTGAACTGGTCACCTACAGTACCTTTGATTCTCCGCACAGCCGTTCACACTCTGCCAGAGCTGACCAGAACACCACCTTGACACCGTCTTTCTCAAAGAATTGTGCCCAAGCAGCACGTTGCTCCTCACTCAGCAAATCTGCTTTGTTGATCAGGATCATGTTCTCCTTGTCATTACTGACTTCCTTAACGTAACTTTCCTAAAGAAAACAAGAGAAGGATCAGTTTGTACTCTGGTTTCGACTCCTCTTCCCCCCAAGATAATGCAAGAGCAGCAAGACAAGTTACTCCATCCAGCTGCACACGAGCGTAGCCAAGCTTACCATCCTTGGGCTGGTGGAAGTGCTGTTCAGCAGACAGCTACAAGAACAAACTGGAGCACACAACTACCAAAATACAGCTTGTTGCTGGCCACGTGTGCAAATATCTTGTCTGCTTAGAGCTGTGACAAGATATTAATCAGCACCCTGCAGCAGGAGCTCCTAAGACAACTGTTTGAGCAATTTCCCATCTCACTGATGCAGGGCTCTATAGTCTATCATTACAAACTTGTCACTTCAATAATTCTTGATACTTTGTAATCCTCACCCACCTTTATTCCACTACACTTTTACATAAAACAATTCCTTTAAGTGAGGACACTTCTAGTGGGTAGTGAGGAATAATATAATATCTGCAACATAACATCTGCAGAAGTGCCTCTAAATCCACAACATTCAGTGTGAAATACCGAAAGACAAAGAAAAATAATTTCATGCCAGAATACTTGGATAAATTAATAAGATAGCCACGTAGGCACAACAGCAAAACAGCTTCAATGTGGCTGAATGCATTAAACAAAAAATATATCATGTAAACATTAAGAAATAAAACGAAGACAATATTCAAGAAAGTGGTTTACTTACCAGATCTTGACATCTAAACAGAAGGGGGTTTCTGGCATCTACTATCTGGACTACAATGTCACTGCAAAGTAAAGGAAAGCCCCATAAAGTACTCCTCCTTACCTGGCCTCAAAGGAAGCAATAAGGCACAGCAATTATTCACTTTGAGATTTTGCTTGGAATTTTAGTAGTTTTAACTGTATTATCCTACTAAATACCTTTACTGAACATGAGAGCATCTCAGCAGCCCACCTGCCCAACAGAGCCATGCTTGCGCTACAAGCCAGTACTACAGTACAGTGTTTCCTCCTCACTTGGCTCATTCTCCTGTACAACGGCACAGCCACCAAGGGGGAAGAAAACACGCCAGTTTTGCCAACCCATCTACCCTTCGGAAATGCTCAGCAGGCAAGAACCACAGTAGTGGTACTCCATTTTTTAGAATGGAACTAAAAACTGTGATACAGCAACTTTATTTCTGTCTATTCTCATCCTCAGCTGTGGCAGGGTGTTTACAGAGAGAAAGAAGAGGTGGTTTTCCTACACAGCAAGATTTTTGCATGGAACAAGATGTACAAAGTCTCTCACAAATGACCTGCAGATTCTAAGCATTTGATATTGGGCATTTTCAAAATTTTCTCTGTGCTCTTTTTTTCACAAAAAGCACAAAACAATGAAAAAATAGCCTTAGATTTCAGTAAGACATGTTGCTCCCCCATGCAAGCAAGGCATTGCAACATGCTTTTAGGAAATACCTTCCAAACCCAGACACCAGATTGCCACCACATATATGAGCAGGGCTCATTAGTTCTACACAGTACCTAAATGCAATGGCTTCAGGTCCCAAAGGCATCCATGCTTCTTTTGTCAAAAGGATGGGGAAAATTTAACTACAGCCTCTTCCACTAGAACTTCTCCAGGCAGGTAATTTAAAATACTGCCACATATTACCACATGCAGATTCTATTTGTTTGACAGGGATTTCTGTTAAGTCAGGACAGCTTCAGAACACCACGGGTTGAATGGAAGAATTTCAAGCCTCACTAGGCAGTCCGTTAAGTATTAAAAAAAAATAAAAATCAATAATCCCCCCAAGGGAATAACTTAATAAGCCACATGGGTACAAAGAGGGACTGCACAGTTACAGACATTCAAAGATCAATACAAGAGAAAGCTGACACCATGGTACTGGGATGGGATACACAGAAATTACTGAATGCCACTGCTGGGAACTAGTTTGAAGCAAACACATGGAAAAGGCTGGTAACAGATCAAATTATCTGGAAAAGTTAAAGGACTGAGTGACTTTTCCATTCACTTCTGAGACAGCATCCTCACTCTACATGAAATAAAAAACTTCAACAGGAGCAGAAAGGCATTAATAACACATTTCAGTCACCTCAAAACACCCAGTACAGTCACACTGCACGTCATGATACCCTACAATGGATGCTTCTGACCAGCACTCTCCCAGCCAAAGGCCCAGCAGTCCTCAGTACAAAGCCCCTTCTGTGAAAGGACCAGCTCACCATGACCTCACTGGTGAAGTATTTTTCAATTTTAGGAAAGTGAGATGAGATGATCTCAAACTTAATTACTAGTGAAATTAGATGCCCCAGTTAGATTAACGTAGCAGATAGCACTCTTACTGTATTACAGCTCAGCAGAGCAAACAAAGCTATTCCTGTGATATGACAGCCTGTTGTCTTCTGTGCACTACTGCAACTTCTCTGTCTGGCAAAGGGCCAAGGACCAAGAGGTTCCTTCTTTCCCAACAGTATTTACTCCTTGCCTCCTGCCCACGAACATCAGCTGCAGCTGTGTGGTTGGGAAAGAGGGAAAGGGGTTACCCTGGCAAGAGACCTCAAAGACACTTCTCAAAGGAGGCCTCCCACACAGACTTACTGCAGGAGGCCAAGAGCAGCAGCCTCTGAAGAATCTTCAGAGACTCCCAGTGAACCACCTGCAGATCACAGTGCTGAGAGCTAGCAGGCACCACTAAGCAGCTGCCTTTCTTCACATCACATTTTGATCACTTCCAAACAAAATCACTACAGTACTGATAATAAAACACTACTAACTTAATTATTTTTTCCTGTGCTCAGACACTTGAAACTTGTCTCAAAGCTGCAATTCATGAAAATACATTCAACATCACTTTTTTAAAAGCGGATAGCAGAAGACTTTACCTTCTTTCAATGACTCTCCAAAGCTGACGCCAAAATTCCAAGTTTCTTTCAAATGGGGTTAGAATTAACTTTTTCTCTTCCTCAAGGCTAAGGCAAAACAGAAAAAACGATGTCACATTTGGTCCATGGCAGGCTGTAAGCTCACCACCAGTTCTTCCCTAGATCCAGAAGGATTTAGTTTCGCAGAGAGCAATCAAACCAAACTCATATATAGGTACTACTACTGATGTTTTTTCAAACAGATCAAGCACCCAGGTAAACTGCTGTCAGTGGCACTGTTTTAGTGCTGACACAATGGCTCCTGATCTTGCCAATGGAGAAGTGGTAAAAGATGGAAAGAACAAGAATTCATCAAGAGTCTGCTTGTGAAATTTGAGAGCCACAATAACAAATGAGAAAAGTTATCCCAGTTGGCAGCAGTTGTTTCTTAATTGAGTACCACTTTGAAAAAATAATGAAATTTGGGGATGGTACCTGGAATACCTCTATACAGCCTTTAACTTGGTGTTACCACCACCTGAACAACTTTACTCAGGGCAAGCATGGGTTTGCAGGGTGTGAGCAGATACCACCCAAGCCAGTGGATGCAGCACAAGACCAGCACAAGCTGCCATATGCAGGCTGGCAGCACTGTTGCTCTTAAAAGACACATCCAGTAACCTTCTACTTCACAGGCAGATGGAGAACATCACATGCCATCCTAAAGTATTTCAAAAGAATACGCACACACAAGACAGCTTTGCAGAGCTGACCACAAAGAGGCACATCTGGACTGTGGCTGGGATGTCCAGCCTCCCAGGACAAGTATAGGGAGATACTGAATAGACATTAGTTTTATTGGTCCAACAAGGGTAAGTACAACCCGCTGTTTCCTGTGTCACTAAATGCCACCAGCTACTTACCCAGCAACAAGCAGCATACTCACTGGGCAAGCTGTCGCCTCCACTCAAGAAAGCTCTCTCTCTCTGCATGCTTCAAGTCCTCTGCACTGGTTGTCCTATCCCAGTGTGGCCTGTAACAAGCACATTTTGGAGTGAGTGGTCAGAAATAGCCATCAGTCCAGCTACATTACTTCAGTAAACATAAAGAACATAAACACCACACATTCAGCTACGCTGAGGTAATGGGTCAGATGGGCATGCACCTGTTTTCAGCAACTTTAAGTACACCTTCTTTCCTTGTTCCTTCCAAACTCCATTAGCTGAGAGCATGTAAACCAGATACCCCAAAGCTGTTTTCTTGAGCTAAGGTTTGTAGGGTCCTTAAGATGGGGGATTAATCTCTCTGTTCGCCATGCACAGAGCTCTGGAAAGGCTTACCAGGCAGCCTGGATGCACCTGCTCCAGCAGTGCTAAGCTTTGGGCAGGAAAGCCACACCATCAGGCCAAAGAGGCTGGCACTGGCAGCACTGAAATGGCAGGAAGGCACCCGTGGTGTGGGTTACAGCCAGCTCACGCAGGCTAGTTAGAGGCTTCTCCAAAAGCAGGGTACTGTCAGCCTGAGGGCTGTCCTCAGGCTTGCAGCCACGGAGGGATCAGCCACGGAGCCCCACTCAGCCAAGGGGCATCCAGGCCCAGCCCTGCAGAACTCACCTCCGTGGGATGCGCAGGAACTCCTGATTCTCCTGGTGCAGCTGCCGAACGCGCTGGGCCTCCTGTGCTGTGAGCAGGCCCGTGCAGCTCTGGGCGGACACGATCTGGGCATTCAGACGCTCTGCCAGAAGGGAGAGACAGTCATCCAAAGCCACCTGTCCCCAGCCCTGCTACCCCTGCCACCCCATCCTGTCCCTGCTGACCCCCAGCCCTGGCTGAGGGCCTCACCACCTGCCCCCAGTTCCCGCCCAGCCAGACCCACTGCCAGCCCCTACTCCCACTCACTCATCCCAGAACCGGTGTCGTCCCGCCCCGGGTCCCCAGCCGGGGATCCCCTCCCCAGCCCCCGGATCTGCCCCCGGCCCAGCCGCACCCCCGGGCCCGTCCCAGCCGCTCACCGGCCACGAAGCGGGTGCCGGCCAGCTCGGCCGTGGCCAGGAACTCCTCCAGCGGGCTCTGCTCGGGCGCCGACCGCAGCTCCGGGCCGCGCTCGGCGACCACCTCGCTGACGTGAAGCTGCCGGGACAAGACATCATCGTCAGCCCGGGCCGCACCGGCCTCCCTCCCGCCTCCTCGGCCCCTCGGCTTACCCATGAGGAGGCGCCGCGGCGCTCCAGCCCGCGTTGCCGCTGCAGGCAGCGCCCGAGCCCATCGCTCCGCTTCTTGCCCATGTGCCGCCGCCGCCAAACCGCCGACGGAAGGGGCGGGCCGATCACCACCTTCTACCGCCCGCTTCCACCGCCCCTTCCGCTGCCCGGCCCCTTCCGCCGCCCGGCTCCCCCGCCGCCCCCGCCCCGCGGCGCCCCGGCGTCCGCTGCCCGCCGCCAGGCGGTGCCACCGCACCGGTACTGGTTACCGGCCCTCCCCGGCCGGCCCGCCCGCCACACAGGACACAGTCTGAAGCTGCAGCACGGGAGGTGTAGGTTGGACATAAGAAAGAATTTCTTCACAAAAAGGGTGATTAGACGTCGGAGTGGACTGCCCAGGGAGGTGGTGGAGTCACCGTCTCTGGAGGTGTTTAAGGATGTGGCACTTAGTGCCATGGTCTAGTTAATGTGGTGTTGGACTCGATATCAGAGGTCTTTTCCAACCCAGCTGGTTCTGTGTGATCATCCATCCATCCATCCATCCATCTATCTTTCCATCCCTCCCACCCTGTGGTGGTCAGCATGGACACACATCTCTCTGGCACTCTCCTCCTCAGGCCCAGGTCTAAGCCCCTCCCTCCCACAGCAGCCACCAGCCCCACCAGTGATGAGCCCGGGGACACAGCTCACTCCCACCCGAAGGCTGGTGCTGCAGCAGGAGGCCCTGGCAGTGGGGTGACACGCAGGGCTGCCAGCCCCAGCCCAGCCCATGGCAGTGCTGGTGGCAGCAGGGCCAGTTCCACTTGCTGGTTTGGCCTGGTGCAGATGCTATCAAACCACACCATGTGAAACCCTGCCCGGCAGCCAGCCATGGGGGCAGGGGTTTGTGTGTCCCTCAGGGGAAAGCCACCAGCTCTTGTGGCTGAGGTTGGTCCTGCACCGTGTAACACACCCAACCCATTGCAGGTTCCCCTTCCCCAATGTCCATCGTCCCAATATAGCAAACAGTGCATGTGAGGAATGACACTGGCAAAGTGGGATCCTGGACGCAGCAGTGGGAGGTACACTATGAGGTTGCTGACAAAATCTAGCCAGAGTCTGGGCTTCTTTGCCAGACAGAGGACATCGCATGCCCAGCCAGGGAACCACTGAATGGATTTCGGCAGCAGCCATTGTGGCTGGTCCAGGTCAAGATGGGAGAGAAGGTTAAATTAATAAACAACTTGACCTGTACTTGCTCACTGAACTGATTTATGAAGCATTTTTCCTTTATGGGTGTTGGGTTAAGGCCAGACAGTTTTCACTATGAGTCTGTAATGTGTATCAGTTGTAACTGGAGAATAACCTGTCTAATCCCTGGAAAACAGAGGCAGGCAAAGCTTAACTTCAGGAGCTAGCCACCAGCAGCATGGCAGCTTGCACAACCGCCTGGGCAGGAGTGCTCTTTTCTCTCTTCTCTCTTCTCTTCTTTCTTTTTCCTTTTCTCTTGCTCTGTGATGTCTCCCCATGGTAAACACCCATTAGGGAGACACAGTTTTCTTGCTCTGTGATGCCTCCCCATGATAAACACCCATTAAGAAGACACAGTTTTTCTTTTCTTCTTCTTTTCAAAGCCAGCAACTGTATGGCATAAATTTCCCAACTACGTCTGAACCTTTGCCATGCTCATCCCAGGCTCTGCCACCACCACCAGCCTGGTCTGGCCCCTCCTTTGGTTCCTAAAGGCAAATAAGAGAGATGAAAGGGGACTCAGCAGTCAGCTTTTCATTTAGGTGAGGTGCTTCAATGGAAGGCTAGTGGACTGCAGACAGCAGGCAGAGATTTAGTAAAATCATTTCTAATCAAGTCATCTTTAATAAAACCATCTCAAGTCTTTATGTGGGCACTGAAGCAGTAATATAAGTGCTCATTATTGTCTTTCTTTTGTACTTCAGTTAAAAGTTACCTTCCCTCTACAATGCACGATCACCAGCCAGAGCAGCCAGCCAGCCTGGCCGATCCCCACGCCTCAGGTCTGGCAGCACTTCTAATCCCACAGCTGAGGCACGTGCAGTGCCATTCCCAGGCTGCCCGACCACAGGCAGAATGCTCTAATAATCCCATTGGCACAGCCCTGGCAGCACAGCCTCGGCACCACTGGGGTCTGTGGCTGGGGACCCTGCCAGTATAGAGTGCAGAGCTTGATAGACCTCCATGGGGACACTTGCAGCTGCGTCCAGTGGCATGAACTGGAAACAGACACTCAGGGACAGGCAGAAGTGCTGGTGCAGTGGGAAAAGGAGGCTTGCTCCACCACCTGCAACCCAACCTGGGACAGGGAAGTTTGAGGAAAACATGAAGAATAAAGATCTCTGCATTTAGATTGGGGTGTTCTTCCCACGTGTTGCCCTTTTCCCCCCCACCCTTCCCCATTTCAAGACTGAAGTGCTTCAGGGATAGTTAACTGCAGGTATTTTCTACCACCTCTGTGGGACCTACTTAAGCAATGCCCAAATTGCCCTCATTCTTGCAACAGATACATTTCTGAGCATTTCATAAACACCAAGGAATTATTTCTGTCAGATGATGCTAGCAGCACTGCGAAGATCGCTTTGAGCAGAGCAGTGCTGAAGGAGATACAGACTGCGTCATCCAAGTGACAAAAACATCAGAGCTAGAGTAGCAATTGCATGTTTCTAATTGCCATGTTTCTTATCCTTCTCCCATTGCTCCGCTGTGCCTACCTGAGCAAGACGGGCTGCTACTGGTCTTACCTCAGTGTGACAGCCTGCTGCTCCTAGAAGATGTTTGTGCATGGATTAATCACACACAGTGAAAAGGGACACTGAGGTACAGATGCTGTCACAAGAGCTGCACAGAGGCAGCTTGGCACCAGAGTGTGCATGCCAAGAGCACAGCCAGGCAAGGAGAGCTTGGAGGAGAGGGGCATGCTGCTGTGAAGTGGGATAAACCTGTTGATTTGCAGCCCATTCCCATATGATGCAGCAGCTACCACAGCATGCAAAATGAACACAATTTTTGCTGCGGGCTTTGTTTGTACTGTGGATGCTGAAAGCCTGGCTGCAGAGAGATTTCTCAGTTTTCTGACAGCATCTGTGAGAAAGCCTTGCTTTCTCACAGACACTACGGGAAAACAGTTGAGAGATTTTGTAAACTATGGTATTGCTATGATACCAAGGAGAAAATATCTGAAGTTAAGTGTTATTGGGTTCAGCCAATCCCCCTGGGGGGTGGTTGGTCAGCGAACCAATAACCTTATATCTGTCCAGCGTGCTAAGGTATATAAGCGAATTTGTAAATTAATAAAGGGTCGGTTGCTTCTCACCCTAAACCGTCCATGTCGCTTTCTTCCTCAGTCTCTGCTCGCTAGCGACATTGTACAACTCAGCTCTTTGACAGAGGTACTTGGGCTGGACTGAGGTGTTGTCCCGGGAGAGAAAGCATCCCTGTGCATCACCAAATCTCTCACCACTCCTCTGAAATCCACTGAGTGCCCAGCACTGCTGGCTCTTTGGAAGGTGGCCACAGATTTGGGAATTCTCACAAAATCATTGCACAAAGTAAAATCTGCTGTCCTTCCAGCACACTGTAATCATTGAGTTGGGCTTCTCTCCCAACTTCTGCCTTGGAGCCAAACCACTGCTCCAGTTTTTGATGCAAATCCTGAGAATTATTTAGCAGCAGCAGCTCTTTTTCAAAAGCCAATGATAACAGTGCGTTTTTGCCTAAAGGAAACATCGTTCTTTCTAGACAACTTTTCCTCCATTTTCCTTTAAGGCAGCACTGGGAGATCTCAGGACTGTGTCTCTAAAATATTCATGTGATGGCTATTCATTATTCATGTAGGTTCACAATGCTCAATTCAGCGGTACTGCCAGCCTCAGCCTGACAAGCAGACCCATTAAGAAACCCTCCCCACAGCAGCCCTGCAAGAACACCAAGACAATTTTGCTCTGTGCACAACTGCAGCTGCTTGAACCCCCTTCTTTCCAGCTGTACTCAGAAGCGGACTGGCACTGTAGGAAAAGTGGGAGCTTGTTCTGCAAGCTTCCCCATCTTTTGGTGAAGGTCTTGCTCCTCTTTAGAAAGAGCAGCATGCTGGGGAAACTCTGAAGCAGGGCTGCCTGGCCAAAGGCTGAGGCCTGAGAAGGCACCAACCCCGCTGGGGCCCTCGGGCGAGTTTTTTAGACTCCGCTTCTTCCACCAGCCCTACGAAGATAACATCGCCTCCTTGCCTGGCAGGGTGGGGGCAAGTTAATTAGAGAGAGGTGCCTGCCTCTTTGAAGGCACAAAGCACCGGATGGGAAACCGATGGGATTTCTCCAGCTCCCATTGTACCAGCTCTGCCTGGGAAGACTCACCCGCGCTGCCCACTGCTGCCCCTCCACACAGCCCTATGGTGGCAGCCCCCAGGATGGAGCGTTGAGCAGAGGATGCTGCCCCAACGCCACTTCTGTGCCCCTTGACTGGCAGCATGGTGTGAGGACGGGTGCCCAGCACCAGCTCACCCAGCAAGCCCCCGCCGAGGGTGCCGTGACACCCAAGGGAGAGCTCTGCTCCACTGGACACTGGCTGCCCTTCTAATTATAGCAGCGGGTGCAGGAAGCGCCGGGGCCGCCTGTGCAGGAAGCGGGGTGTGCCGCTCTCGGTGGCTGAAAAACAACCGCGGTAGAGGTGTGCCGACACCACCACGGCCTCGCCGAGCAGCAGAGCTCCGGCCCCAGCGGTACTCCCGGTCTTCGGCACCCTGAGCAGCACTGGCATCACCCTTGGTGCTCCCAGGGGATCCAGGGCTGCCAATGCGTGGACTTCCCACAGTGTTCACATGGCCCCGGCATCACCTGTGCTCCCAGCCCCGAGCCCCCGAGCCCTGCCAGGGCACACCCGCTGCAGGACGGGGTGTTGCTCCCCTTCAGAAAGACAGGGGTCAGCAGGGGTGGCATGCGGCTTCCATGACAGGCTGTTAAGGACCCTTCTCCCTGAGCCGGTCATGCTGTCCCCTGCCCTGCCAACTCGTCTCAGGCTGTCCCCGCTCCCGGTGGCAAGCAGCCATCCGCACTTGCTGCTGGCCAGACCTGGATGACAACTAGCACGGCTGGGGGCCATGGCACCCTGCCTTCCACCACTGATGGCCTGTGAGGCCCAGGAGCCACTCAGTCTTTCCACTTCATGGAAAAACTTGACAGTTCAGCATTTCCTTTGTCCTTTGCTTGGAACAAAGAGTCAAAACTTTGACATGTTACACAGTTATAGAGACTCTGAAATACTTTGTTTCGGAACATACTGAAATGCCGTTTGCAGTGTTTCACTTTGACTGTGTCACTTCAGCTGCTGCGACACAAGAAGTTCTATTGCTACCTGGGGGGAGAAAGCCTGACATGTTTTCATACACTGACAAAATCAGTACATTCCCATGAATTATTTTGGTCTTGTCATATCAACTTCCCCCAGCACCTTTTCCCACCACTCTCCCCAACCAGACATCCAATTCCAGCTGCTGGGCACAAAAGCCATCCCTGAAATGGGGCTGCTCCCTGCAGGGTTTCACCCTCTCCCATCAGACAGACCCTGGCATCTCCCCACACTGCACAGGGCAGCCAGCACGGGCAGCCTGGCAGTTCCCTCCAACAGAGGTGTTGGGCAGCCACCTGCCTGTCTGTTCCCCAGAGACACCGTGCACCCCAAAACCTATGGGCTCGTGGTGGGGTGTGACCATGGGCTGCAGTGCAGATTGGAGTGGCCAGGGCAGGAGAGAGATGGAGTGGGGCAGGGAGTGGGGTCTGCCGAGGGCCAAGTGCAGTACTCACCATGCTGCCGGCTCTGGGCCGCAGGGCAGAGATGGTATCTTACAGATTTTCCCACGCCTCGCTCAGGATTTCCATGCGTGCACGCAGGCAGGTGATGCTCAGTAGCTGCTGGGATATTGCATAAATAGAGAGCAGGCTGCTGCACTCCCCCCAGGCTATAGCGCTGTGCAGATAAGCCCCCAGCATGCAAGTCCTACACATCACGGGTGCTGCCAGCCTTGCAGGCCAGGAGGGAGCCTCATGCTCACTGGGAACCAGGCAGCATGCCCTGGCCCCACAGGGCAGGCTCCCCTCACTGTGCCTCAGCTTCTCCTCCTGGCAATGAAATATAGACATCCAACACCACAGGAACAGCCTCAAGCATGGAGCAGGTGCCCCAAACTTAACTGGGCTGCTCCCTTCTGCCAGACTTCACCCAAAGGCTGTGGCACAGCTCTTCAGCCCAGCACAGGACTCAGAGCATTTTGTGTGGGAATTGCCATCACAGACCACCACGATTTGCAATGTGCTCTTCAGCTGCTGAAGCATGTGGCAATCACCCATGCCCAGAATTCAAGCAGTTGCCACACAGCAGGGAAGAGACAGTCCTGAACTAACCAGGCCCATTAATGAAGCAAAGAAAGCTACAATGGTCTGCACACCGACTGGCGAGCAAGCATGGCGAGGAACTGAACCAAGACAGATTCCATTCTCAAGGCAGGGATGTGACCACAAGACACATTCCCTGCTGCTGCACTTCCAAGTGGTATGGAGGCAGGTGTTCTGGGGTGCTGCTGCTCCCTAGCTGCCATCTGGAGCCCCCAGCGGGTCTCTGAGATGCTGATAAGGAAACCTCTACCCCGAGAATGCAATCCAGAAATGGCAGTGCTGCTGCCTTGGGACTGGGGAGGCCATGAGGAGGACAAAGGGGTCAGATCTCCTCCTCACATTACACACCACTGGAGTTTGCAGACAAATATGCTCAAGGGCTGTTGGAGAGCCATGGGGCTCAGCAGCCTGCATGAGCCATGCTGTGAAAACTTGAAGTCTACATTCCTGATCACAGATCACTTCAGTCGGGATGGCAGAGCCCAGCATGACTCTGCAAACACCTCTGTAGCATCATTATCAGAAGTGTCTGTGTACCAGCACCAGCCCCTGCTCTAACCTCCCTCCAGAGGCAGCACTGCAGGAAGGTGTGTGGGCCCCCTTGCTTGCTCCATCCCACCCCGAGCAAACACCTGCCTGCTGAGCCACTAGCCCAAGGCCCAGAACAGGCTCCTCTGCCCACAGCTGGAGGCAGGCAGGGTTTTGGCAAAGCAACTCCCTCGTATGGAGAGACTGCTGTGCCCACGCGTCTCAAAGGAGCAGACAGGGTTGCTCTCAGCCTTGCAGCTCACAGGCACTGCTCAGGCAGGTGGCAGCCGCTGAGCACGGGGCAGGCGTGGATCTGAGGAGCTGTGGTTCAGCAGGACACCTTGAGGGAGAGGAGGCAGATCTTCAGGCACTGTGGGAGTGCCACACCATGCGTGGGTGTCAGATGTCACCTCAAGCCATTGGACTTATTTTATTTAAGACACAGCAGCGTCTTCTGTTTTCACCTTCCAAGACAAAGAAGACAAAAGAAGAGCACATTGAATGCTACTTGGAGATGAATCAGCTGTACAAACCAAAGTCTTTCTCCCTGCCATGCAGTGGGATGTAAGGAGCTGTCTGCCACAGGCTGCAGCATAGCACACAGTCCCTCCTGCCCCCCACACCGACAGCACCATGGGGGCTCCCAGTGGGCACCCAGCACCCAGACTGCATCAGGGCTGAGAGCAGAGATCCCCCAGTGCGGCTGCTGCTGGGCACTGTGGCCAGGGCAGACCTCAGCCCCTCACCTGCCCTCCTGTGAGGTCTCAGTGGGGTTTTGTCGAAGAGACAGAGGGCTTGGTTCAGCATGGTGCGGAGCCCAAATATGCATCCCAGTGGGTGCTGGGCTTCACGCAGAGGGACCTGGCCGGTTTGTCCCAGCCCTGGCCATGCAACAGGTCGTGTGCACTGACTGGTGTGCACCCAGCCCATGCAGCTCTCCAACTGAAGTTTTCTCATTGGAAAATGGGAGCATTAACACATTTGCTTCTCAGAGCAAGCAACAGCCTTCCTAACACTGTCAAAGTGCTGTGTTAGAGCTGCTGAAGACAGGAAATGCAGCATGTTCCTGACCCACACCTACCACTGGCCTCTGGAAACCATGGCTGCGTCCAGGCATCCCCTGGTACCAACTGTGGCCGAGCAGTCTCAAGGGATGGCGCTGACCATGCTGCCCTCCGGTGAGGGGGATTTTGGAAATACAAGCAAGTGGGCAAGTGCTTTTTAATAATTTGATGCTGGTCACTGTGGTTACTTGCAATTCCCAAGTAATCTGCTAGATGGCATGATGTAATAATAGTAATAATAATAATAATAATAATAGTAACAACAAGCCGATAATTATATACTGGTTTAATCGATCCAAACTCTAGAAATGATTTGTCAAATAATTTAGGCAGGTGTTCACATATTTTACTGCACGAGTACGTACTGTCCCACTTTTGTCGAGCATTTATCCAAACCCTGATGAAGTACCATTATCTGCAGCACTGGAATTCCTGTTCTTTCTGGCAAGGATATGATACGTGACACAAGAAGCTATAGTAACAACACAGAGACCAACTTTCTCATTATGTCCGTGAGTGTACCCAGCAACCCCAACAAGAAATTACAAGACAACTTCTTGTTCTTTGGCTGCTGCAGATAAATAAGGAGCAAAGGATTACTCATACATAATAACTAGTATTTGCTGCAGGCCCTTCAGCTCTCAGAGCCGGACTAACCAAACCAAAGGAAAGATCATGTTGCAAGAGCGGGACTTGTCCATGGCACACCCTGGCCGGGCAGGCAGCTGAGGTTGGAGCTCTCCCGGCCGTGGGATCTCCCAGAGCGTAGGGTCCCGCAGTGGCCTCGGGATTTTTACCAGTTTAAGGGGGTTTTGGGCAGACGGATCCCCCGCGGTGCCCTCTCCATTCTCCCCGCCCGAGCTGACGAAAGCTGCAGGAGAGCGCTATGGCACCCACCCTCAGAATGTGGCCGTGGGGAGAGCGGTGGGGCGCACGAGGGTCCCTCCTGTTCCGTGCCAGCGGCGGCACCGGCGGGTATCCCCCTCTGGGGGCCGCGCACCGCTGCGAGCGGGGAGGGGACGGGGGCCGCCCGGCCGGGCTGGCACCGCCCCGTGCCCGCCCCGTGCCCGCCCCACGGCGCGGCGGGGCCGGGGCCGGGGCGCCGCGGCGGGCGGCGCAGAGCGGCGGCGGCGGGCGGGTGGCGAGCAGCGAGCCGCCGGCTCGGCGGGCCCGGGCAGCGGGCGCTCCGCCCTCGGTGCGCGGGGCCTCCCCTCTCCGCGCCCGCGGAGCGCGGCGCCCGCCTATATCTACGGCCGCGGCGGCCCGGCGCCCGCAAGGATGTGAGGCGGGCGGGCAGCCCAGCCGCCGCCGCCGTGGCATGCCCCCCCGCGCCCGGAGCCGTCGGCGCGGCGCCTAGCCGCGGCTCCGCGGGGCCATGCTGCCCTGGAAGCGGAGCAAGGTGGAGCTGGCGGCGGGCGAGGCGCGGCGGCAGAGCAAGCCCAAGGGGTACGCGGTGAGCGTGCACTACTCGGCCCTCACCTCGCTGGCCCGCGCCTGCCCCGAGAGCGCCCTGCACCGCGTGGGCAGCATGTTCCGCTCCAAGCGGCGGAAATTCCGCGTAACCAGCGAAGACCCCACGTACACTGTGCTCTACCTGGGCAACGCCACCACCATCCAGTCCAAAGGTGAGGGCTGCACCGACCTGGCCGTCTGCAAGATTTGGAGCAAGAGTGAGGCGGGCCGGCAGGGCACCAAGATGAAGCTGACCATCAGCGCGCAGGGCATCCGCATGGCCCACGCCGAGGACAAGGGGCTGCGCCGGCCCGGCCACCTCTACCTGCTGCACCGGGTCACCTACTGCGTGGCCGACCCGCGCCTGCCCCGTGTCTTCGCCTGGATCTACCGCCACGAGCTGAAGCACAAGGCGGTGATGCTGCGCTGCCACGCCGTGCTGGTCTCCAAGCCCGAGAAGGCGAAGGCCATGGCCCTGCTGCTCTACCAGACTTCGGCCACGGCACTGGCCGAGTTCCGCCGGCTGAAGAAGCGGGACGACGCGCGGCACCAGCAGCAGCAGCTGGTGGGCGAGCAGAGCATCCCGCTGGTGCCGCTGCGCAAGCTGCTCAACGGGCAGTGCTGCTACAAGCCGCCGGTGGAGCGGAGCCGCAGCGCGCCCAAGCTGGGCTCCATCACGGAGGACCTACTGGGCGAGGAGCAGGAAGAGCGGGCCATGCACTGCGACTGCGAAGACATCCTGGAAGCGCTGGGCGAGCCCGAGGGCGAGCTGCTGCGCCCCGGCAGCGGCCGCGGCGAGAGCCCAGAGCTGGGCCAGCTCCTCCGCGACCTGGGCGAGCTCAGCCTGGGCAACGACCTGCGCTCGCTGCGCGCCGACCTGCGCGTCCGCCGCCTGCTTTCCGGGGAGAGCACGGGCAGCGAGTCCTCCCTGGAGAGCGGCGGCACGGACGGGGCCGCCCCGCCCGGCAGCGACGCCGAGCAGCCGCCCGCTGGCGACCCCGAGACCGGCTGAGCACTTGAGCCCTTTCGGGCGTGCGGGGTGCCGCCGGGCCGCACCGGCTTCCCTCCGGGAATGCACGGCCCCGCCGGAGCGCACCGAGTTTCTTCTGACCCCTCCGGGAGTTCACGGTCCCTGCCGGGCGTGCACGGCCCCAGCGGGGCGCACCGGGCTCCCTCCGGGAATGCACGGTCCCTTCCGGGCGTGAGCGGCGCCGCAGGGGCGCACCGGCTTCCCTCCGGGAATGCGCGGCCCCGCCGGGTCGCACCGGGTTCCTTCCGACCTCTCCTGGAATGCACGGTCCTTTCCGGGCGTGCACGGCCCCACCGGGGCGCACCGGACCCCTCCGGCCCCGCGGTGCCCTCGCGTCCCGCAGCATCCCGGAGAGCGGCCGCCACTCCCATGTCGGTGCCGGTGGCTGCCGGAGCCGGACCCCAACTCGCCGCGGCCCGAGGAGGGGAGGCGGCCGCGGGCTGTTTACCTCCGGCTCAGCCCTTGAAGATCTGCCAAATTCCTGGAATAGCTTTCCCCGGGGAGGGCGGCGGGAGGGAGGTGTTGCGCCTTGTTTACAGTCAGAAATCTCACATCCGCGGGGCCCCCCCGCTGTTTTCTCCATTAAAGTCACTCCATCGTGCTGTCGTGTCCGAGAGGTTTGCACTGTTGTGAAGTTGGGGGGTTTTTTTAATTATTTTTTTTAAGTTAGACCTTTTTTTTGGGCCCCGGTCCTGTCCCCGGTCTCAGTGCTCTAGATCTTTTGCTGTGCAAAAGAAGACTACTTGTGGCTGTTCACCTGTACATAGGGAAATGTATGCAAATACATTTTGTTATTTTTAAGAACACCACCATTGCGATCTCCTGTTTGCACATATGTGAAGAAAATAAAGATAACGGTAACTTAAAAGAAACTGGAGTCACTGTGGCAATTTGGCCTCTGTTTGTGGATTCCTGTAAGGAGTTGGGGGGGGGAGAGATCCCTTGGGATATATTGTAGGTGCAGGAGAGCACTGCACAAAAAGGTTGTTTCAAGCATCAAGCGTGATTCCCAAGCTCCCTGGAAATGTTACGTTACAGAGAAACAGACTGGGCGCTTAAGGACTCTTACAAGACACAGGGATGAGGTTTTCTCTCTGCAGCCTCTAACGATGGGCAGGAAAGTGCGAGAAACCTCGTCAGGGTGCTCTGGCTGGGTCCTAGTCTGGGGAAACCAAACTCGGGCCCTGAGGCTGCCCTGGGGCGATCTGCCCTTCGCCTGGGCACTGGGGATACCGCACAGCTCTCATGTCTGCATCCAGGTGCTGCAGCTGGTCCCTCGCTGCTCACAGTGCCAGCCTGAGACAATTTCATAACCTCGCCCAGGGTAAGCAGTGAAGTTGATTAGCCACGGGACTGCCGCGGTATTTTTAGCTGTAAATCTGTTTGTAAGTGGCAGGCTCCCAGGGCAGGAGAGATGTTCCGGTTTCATTTGTCCCCAAGTGGAGGTATCAATTAAGAGATAATTAATCTGGCATTTCTGATGTCTAAATGTTTTCCACTGTGGCTGTGCTGCAATCGGTGGAGTCGCAGGAATGTCAATGAAAAGCCCAACCAGCTGCCAGGGCCAGGCCACACTCCTTGTGCAAGGAGCCCGCCTTGGAACTTGTAAATGCCTCATTAAAACCCATTGCAAAATCTGCCGCCGCACCAGTGAGACTATTGTCTCGGTATGAGTCAGTCAGAGGAGGGAGGCACAGTGGTGTGGCTTTCATGGGAAGGAGGAAGGAGAGGGAGGAATCCCCTCAGAATGGGCACCTTCTTGCCCAGGTCACAGTCTGCCTGTGATGGGCAGTGAGATGCAGCAGGTGATGGTGGCCACTTCTGGATTTGAGCACACTCAGGCTGGCACTGCTGAGACACACCTTGCTAAAGAAGTAGTGTCTTGCTGCTTTTTCTCAGGCAAAGCTCCCTTTGCCTTTCCCAGGGAGGGAAGGGGTGTGAAGGGGAAATGAAACACCAGGGAGAGCTTATCCCAAAGTGCTTTCCCCAAGATGGGGCCTGCCAGACTGCCTGGCTGGCAGCAGGGAACCTTCAGTGCCCTGGGCTGAGGTGAGTGCCCCAGGTCTTTGCCCAGAGCTCTCTGCCATTGCCTGCTCACTCCCGGGGCAGAGGGAACAGGCAGAGCTTGGAGCAGGGAGCAATACGGCACCTGGGGAGCAGAGCCGGCACGCCGGGGGGAGTCACGGGGGTTAGTTAGTTAACAGCCCCGGTTGTTGAATGACCGAGTGGTGTTTGCTTTACATCCTCCGTGTGTGCTTAAAGGTGGTTAATGGCCTTAGCTTAGTCAATGCCTTTCCTCTCTCCAGAAGAGCCATCATGTCTGCAACAGTGAGAAAAGGTTTTTATCGCACGCCAGAGCTTAAAAGCACAATTCCCTGAGCAGCAGCAGCAGCAGCAGCAGCAGCAGCCAGGGCCTGAAGCATTTCCCCTTGAAGCCATTAGCAGGGCTACTGTGCAGTTTCCTTAGAGGCCTGTATAGATCATTAGCTGTAGAGTCCAAATCCCTTTGTGCCTGGGATATTTTGGTACTAGAACCATAGAAAAAAATGTCGTATGTATATCTGCAGTGCTGGTGTGAGGTTATTCATGTGTGCTTAGCTGCCCTGCCCTCCCCATAGCAGCATGCCTGGGCCTGCAAATGAGAACAAGTGCACGTGAAGAGAAAAAGGTCATTTTATTTTCCGCACCGCAAGTTTGAAGAAGCATCTTCCTAGAAAAAGGAGAGGAGGAGAGAGCGAGACCTTCTCTCCAGCAGATTTGAGTAAAAGGCTGAGCTGCTGCTGTTTTTTCCTTTTAAACAAGTAGCTGCTTGCTAAGCTGAAAAGCCTGCTGCCAGCTGATGGGCTGGTGTGGGGAGGTGCAGCAGGGCTTTGGGAAAGGCCTGCTCCCATACCTAGAGGACAAACTGTTCTATGGTCTCTGCTCAGTGACAGGGCTGCTGCCAGCCCCTGTGCCAGGCTTGCTGCCTGCTGACAGTGTCCCACCGAGCGTGGCACAGCCCCTGCTCGGGCTGTTGGCAGAGACACGTTCCCTGTCGATCAGGCTCCATCCATCAGCACTAACTCAGCCTTACAGCTGGGGATGGTGAATCAGCCCCTGACGCAGCGGAGGCGTGGGGGCTGCGCAAAGAGCAGCACAGGCTCTGAAACTGCTCCCCAACAGCCGGCAGCCCCATCCCACTGCTGCTTTCCCGGGGACAGGCAGGCAAAGGGAGAGCAAAGGCAGCCTGATAGCTCTGCCAGTAGGCTTGAACTGTGTGGGAAGAAGTCAAATGCAGGAACAGATGTCTGCAGAATTACACGTGAAGCACTGCTATCTGCCCCTGGTGCAAATCACTGCCCTGCCTGGGCTTGGTGGGCCAGCCAAGGAGGTTTCCAGCACAGCAAGGTTCAACGCTAAGCTTCACACATCTCTGACCTAGCAGGCAGTGTGTGATGAATTGGCCAGAAAATACCTACAACAAACATCACAACACCAGGAAAGGCAATGATCCTGCTCTGAACCGGACACATGGGGCTGATGCTTTGGCAAGTCAGCTTAGGTGCTGCACCAGGTGCCTGAGGTTGTCTGAGTGTGTTATGGCTAAATAGAGCATGTGAATATTCCAGGCAACAGTGATGGCTCCCAGAATATGAAGAGATTAAGGGGAAAAGAGCCCTTTTTGCTTATACTATTTGTTGACTGTGTATTTGCTGGTGTACTACAGATTTTCTCCTGAAAATGAGGCTGGGGGGGGGGGGCACACAAATGTGGAAGTGCTGGCAGGATCTCATGTACCACTTCTTGTTTTTCTCTGCCCTTAGCATGCCCTTCTCCCATCCTTAGGTCTTCCTCATCCACAACAGGAAAAAATATCATGTGCAACCAGAAAAATTAGCCAGTGGTCAAGTGGAATGAGCCAAGTCATGAAATGACTTTTAGCCCAGACTGTAGTACTGATTTAGATCCAGAATTATTTGCAGTTTAGTTTGGAGATATGCCTTGCACGGGATACATCCAGTTTTCCTGATCAGGGGTGATGATGTGGGAACTGCTGGCTGAGGGGCTGTTTTGGACTCCTGGATGTGAAATCTGATTGAATGGCACCAGGTTAGTGGTGAAAACCTTTTCCTTTTTGGGGGCTACAGGCAAGACTCAGTATTGAGTACAACCCTGGGACAGTTCCAAGTCACCTTCAGCACACACACTGTGACTCTCAGAGAAGCAGGAAGGCGTCAGGATTTCCTCCTGGCAGTGTGTTGGAGAAGAGCAGCTGACCTGTCCCACTGCTGTTAGTCTTTCCCAAGGCATCACAACTGTCCCATTGCCCAATTCTTGGCCATCACACCAAACCCTTTATTATTCAGTGGGGAAAAAATCCCCAATTTCAGCCTGCAAGGAAGGCACAGGGCAGGCAACCTATCATCAAACTGTCCAAGGGGATGTGGGTGACAGCACTGCACAGCCCCTGGTTTTCTTGGGTGAGGATGGGCAGGGTCCCATTGATGATGAAAAAAACCTGTGTGCTGCAAGCAGGGTGCAGTGCCAGCCAGCTATGCCTCACCTCCCGCTTCTCCTGGAGCTGGGAAGAAAAAAACCCTGCATTTCCAAGGTCAGCAGCAGCCCCAGCTCCCGCAGAGCTCATGTGCTGTGAAGGCGTCTCCCCCTCCTCACCCCAGCCGCTGGTAGCAGCAGGGGCTGTTTTCCCCAGCAGCTGGAAGGAGATGATGTGCAAGGACAGGAATGCGAGGGCAGGCAGCCAGGGCAGCGCAGGGACAGCGTGGGGTCCCAGAGGCCAGGCCAGGTCACTTCATCTGCGGGGCTCAAAGAGCCCCATGGAGGAACTGAACTGACCTGGCCTCTGAGGTTCTGCTTCTCTCCACATCTCCATTACCCACCCCAGGCAAGGTGACACCTCCAGCTTGCTGCCTGGTGCCTTGTAGGGGCCTGAGTCTTGGTGAATGCCCGGCAAGGTGCATGAGCTGGGGGGAGCAGAATTGTCTGCTGCTACAGCCCAGCAGGAAATCAAAGCTATGCATTCAGAAAACCATGACATTCCCCCTTGCCGGTGGGGGCTCTGCCTGGCGGGAGGGCTGAGCGCTATGAAAACACTCGGAGAAACAGTTATATAATGAAGGACAAGGTCCCAATCCAGCCCTTGGCTCGACAAGGCGGCTCTGCAAGGAGCTGAGCTCCAGGCTGCAGCTGCCCAGCACCCTCCAAGATCCAACCTTGGTCACTGCTGTCCATGCTGCTGCTGAGAGCTGGAGGTGGGGGAAAGGCTGCAGAATGCTTTTTCCCAAGCTGGGAGATGTTCTGCGTGCTCAGACTTGGAAAGCCAGAGCGCAGCTCCCATGTGTGGGCTTAGATCAAGCCCCTTTGATGGTAGGAACTGGGCAAGGTCTGGGATAGGATAGCCCAGGACTGATGAAGGTCAGGGTCTGCTAGCTGCAGGCATCCAGACTTTCATGCCACTGCCCAGATGTCTTGGACCCAGTGGTGGCACATCGTGGTATACATCATCTGTCCCTATGCCCCAAAATAGGGGCATATGTCCTCAAACATATGTCCTCAGCTCAGTGGGAAGGACCCTGGAGAACTGGTCACAGTAAAGGGCTTTGCCTGTAGAGCTCCTCCCTTACTCTCCTGCTCCGAAATGGGGGGCAGCTGGGCAGTCTGCCTCCTGCAGCTGGTCCTGCTGCCACCCCACAAAGAGGGGTGACATGCTCGGTGTCGCATCTGGGTCTGGAAATCCCTGCTGCTCTGGCACAGGCGAGCAGGGGGGGACACAAGGAAAAGGCTCTGGGATGGGATTCATCACTCTTCCCGCGGCACCGTGAAGTTGCACGCGGTCTGCTCGGATGCATGAACAAGCTGAACTGTGACATTAATTAGAGCTGACAGTGTTCCTGGAGGGAGCTGGCAGAGCAGCAGCACCAAAGCTGCTGCTGCTGTGTCTGTGTGCAGAGCCGGGTCCTGCACCAGGCTGGCCTGGCCGTGTCATGGCCCTTGAGTCTTGCCACACTGGGATCTGTGCTCACTCCAGCTCCAAAGATCACGGTGGGAGGTACACCCTCAGCCCCAAGGGACAGGAGAGGCAGTACCTGAATCCAGCCCTGCTGAGCATCTGCCCAGCATTGCTCTGCCCTTTCCAGCCAGCCCAGACTGCAGCTGGGCACTGCCTTTCCCAGTCCTGCACACTTCCCTCTGTCTCTCCCCTCTTATTGTGGCTCTTTGCCCCCAAAGTGCTCGGCCCTCAGCACCACCATTTCTCACATAGCTCTTTTCCCATCCCAGTTTGCTGCTGAGTAGGAACTGCTATGTGCTGCTGTTTCACAAATGCCATTGAGGGTTGCCTGCATGGGAACACAGTGCAGGCACCCCGGGGCAGTAAGGGTTCCTCCTCCACTGGGCAGGGAACAGTTAAGGGAATTAGGATGAAAAGTTGATATAAATAATTTGGTAGCTCCTGTAGGAAGATTGCAATTTAGCTTAATTATTGTAATTACATTTTCAATCTCTCTGCTAATACTTATGAAACAATAAAGTGTGAATGCAGATGCCTGCATTTCCTACCAGTGACTTCTCATTCTGCTGCTTGAAACAGGTCCATGGGGACATTGAACCAGGCAGCAGGGATGGCAGGTAGGGAGGTGGTATTTCTCCAGCACCTTGTTTTGGGCATTGGGAAGCCTCATTCCCCTCTGGCTGGCACAGGGATTTTAACTTCAGCTCCAGGATCAGCAATATGATTGTCTGAAACTAGCTCACTTTGGTGTAAAAACATCATCTCTTCTGCTGGAAGTGGAGGAAAATAGTCTGGAAATATTTCTTTCTGAGCAGGGAGACCTGCACTTTCTCTGCCCAAGCTGTGGTTGATGACCCCCAGAGGCAGATCCATCCATGTCCATGGTGGCCCAGGAGATGAGACCAGCGCAAGTAGAGAGCGAGGTCTAGACAGCTACTGGCAGGAACATTCATTTGCAGTAGCTAATCAAAGCTGAGTGTTAGCGATAATGACTTCTGAACATGGCCTAGACCATGTTTGCCCTGCAGCCTGCTACTGCCTTTGCTCACCTGGGATGAAATGGATGCTTCTCAGCAGCAGAGGCAGGTCCTGGGGTCTGTGCCCTGCCCACTGCCTTCTCTGGGGTCCCAGGAGAGCCTGACCAGAAGGTGTCTTGCCAGGGTCTCGGCAGCAACAGGTACCATGGCCAGGAGGAAAATGAGCAAGGGGAGGGTGCAGCCAGAGAGAGCGGAGTATGTGCTGTCTCCATCATGCACAAATGCCTGTGGAGCACCCAGGGCCATGGCAAGTCCTTCTCCATCCCACCATCTGCCTTCATTTGAGATGTAGCACACAACACACAGGTCTCTGCCCTGGTCTGCCCTTGGCTCAGCAGCAGCAACTCCACCCCATAACCCAGTGTCCCCCCAGGCATCCCCAATACTGTCACACATCCAGCTCTGATCAGAGCAGGACCAGGGCAGGTCTATGAGCTTGGGCTACCTCAGGGTGGTCTGCCACTATCCTTGCAGGTGGCACTGTGTCCTCTCCTGCTTCCCACGTGCCACAATGCTCTGGCAAGTTGCAGGATGAGAACTGAGCCGCTTATCTTTAGTGCTGCTCTGATCTAATTTTACTTTCTTAAGCAATGTCCAGGCTTTAGAGAGTGTCTTGTAATGGAAAGGCTCTGCATGGCAAGGAGGGGATCCCTGCACTAATACAGCAGTTATCCCACATGTACCAGTACAGCAGTTATCCCACATGCACCAGCACAGCAGTTATCCCACATGCACCAGTACAGCAGTTATCCTGCACACCAGTACAGCAGTTATCCCCCACAGCAGTACAGCAGTTATCCCCCCACAGCAATACAGCAGTTATCACACATGCACCAGTACAGCAGTTATCCCACACAGCAGTACAGCAGTTATCCCACACACCAGTGCAGCAGTTATCCCCCACAGCAGTACAGCAGTTATCCCACACACCAGTGCAGCAGTTATCCCCCACAGCAGTACAGCAGTTATCCCCCACAGCAGTACAGCAGTTATCCCACACACTAGTGCAGCAATTATCCCACACAGCAGTACAGCAGTTATCCCACACACCAGCACAGCAGTTATCCCCTATACATGACTTTGCTGCTAAAACCCTCTGGCTGCAGTGCTGGCTCAGCAAATTCCTAGCAGAGCATACAGCATGGTACAGCTGTGTAGGAGACCCTAAAATCCACCAGGGTCTGCTGGATCTGGTAAGATCTGCCTCCTCTGTGTTTGGACTCCCAGCCCAATCCCATAAAGACCTTTTGGTTGCTGCTGCTTTGAAGTAGGCTGAACTCCCTGCCTCTTCACAGCTCTCACTGCTGTTACCAAAGAGAGAAACACCAAGGAAATCAGACCCTCCAGGCTGCCACCAGAGAGGCAGAGGAGCAAGGACCACTACAGGCACAGGGTATTGCCAGGGCCTGTTGTGCAGCAGTAGTAAGACCGAGACTCCTTATTGCACCTCTGGGCTAACCTAGAGGTGAGGTTCATCAGCCAGGCCATTGATGTTCATTCTTTCTGCTCCCCAGTCCAGGCTTCCAGGACTTGAGACATGACCTGAGCTCAGGTGCACTCCCTGGACATGCAGCCTCCCTGTGAAAGCAGTTTCATGTACACTTACACTCACGCTGCCCCTCTGTAAGTACAGCTCTGCAGAAAGCTATTTCAGGACCCAACATGACTCTCCCTGATGTCAGGACCAATTAGTTATATCCTGCAAAGGAAAAAAAGTCTACTAAAGCCAGCTCTGGTGGGACAATGACATTAAGATGTTCCAGGTGCTCATCTGGGTTCCCCAAGCGAACCAGGAGCTAAACATAGCCCTGGGAAAGTGGCAGGAGGGGGTGGTTGCTGTCCTCTGCGCTGAGGTCTCCTAGGACAGTCATCTCCTGCGTGGGCCATCCCTTCTCTTTTGTCCTCTGACCTTCCCTTGCTCTGCCCTGGGCAGAATATAGCTCCTGCACTAGGGCTATAGCTGAGATCAGTCTGGGCTCATCTTGGTGGGCTTGGTTCAGGCTTTATCCCACTCACCCAGGCCATCAAATCTCACTGTCATTTTCCAAGGAAATACGCATTTGAAGGAAAAAAATAATTAGTCAAAATAGTGAGAGACAGAGAATTTTAGGCATTTCATATTCTCATTGTCCTCCCCCACAATGGTATTATCCTTCTCTAAATAGATGCTGAGCTGAAGACATAACAACACCCTGTTTCCCCCAAATAGCTTGAGTGAAACAAATGCAGGAAGTTTGAAGGGGTTGGAGCAGAGCTGTGGCCAGACAGGAGCCTGGGCACCCCCATGGGCTCCTTGGAGCCACAGGGGCTTCACAGGGTTGACAGCTGAGCTGCAGTGAGCCAAGACCCGGGGTCTTGCCCTCTGTGAAATACGGGGTGTTGCCCTTGCACTGCAAAAGAGCTGACATGGGAGGTCCTGGCCGTCAGTCCCCATGTCTGGTCCTGGTGCTGCCCCCTGTCCCTAGGGAAGCACCAGCAGGGCAGCCCTGAAGCATGGCAAAGGCAGCAGCAGAGACACAGACTCCACAGCCCATCACAGCTCGGTCCTAAAAGCTGGTGGCAGCGGGCTGGCCTGTCTGCTCCTGGCACGGTGCAGCCCACTGGGAGCACGTGCTGGCCAGCACAGCCCTGGTGCCAGCGCCTGCCATGGTGTGAGGGAAGGACATCGGTGTCCCCTGGTTGGGTGCAGCTGAGTTCTGCTGCTGGCACCGGTGCCTGCTGCGTTTGGGGAGCCCTGCTGCTCCCACTGTGCCATGTGTGGGGGACAGGGACATCCCAGCCCTGAGCAGCTGCCACAGGGAATTGCTTCATGTGGGGGCTTGAGGTTCCCCTGTGACACCTGTGTGCTGCGGGGACAGCCCTCCTTGCCCTCTTCCCAAAGCAGGGGTGACATTCTATCTCCCAGGCAAGTGCCAAGCCCCACCAAGTACCTGGGGCTGTGCTGGGACCCCCGACAGGAGCTGTTTTATCGGGACCAGGGTTAACACTTGCGAGGGCAAAGGCCCCGGCAAGAGCCACATGGAGACAGGCAGTCATGGTTTGTCCCCGGGGAAGAGGCAGCCTCTCCAGACAGCATCTGCCTGCAATCCCTGAGAGCCTTGACTCGGTTCAGCTCTAGAGCAAGGCTCAGTTGCTGCTGCTGGGAGTCACAGTACTTCAGCAACTTTTCACAATTGTATTTAACGGCAGAACCATCAGTAAGGCACTCGGAGGTGCAGTTAGACCTTCCCTCCCTGAGGAATACTGTTAACTGAAACCCAAGCACAGAGGCAAGGAAATTGCTCGATGAAGTAGTTTGGTAATTGTGAAAAAGAAGAACTTGTTTTCTTTGTCTTGCAACAGCAAATTGCACAACATGACCTGCAATGGCTTCAGCTCAGCAGGTTTTCAGGAGGAGGTTGTGGGGTGATTGAAAATCCAGACTGTGAGGAGGGAAATGATTCTGAGCCTACTATGGACTGTGTGGTATCCATAAGGAATGTGGCAGTGGGTGATTGAGGTGGCAGCGATTGTGTTTGGTTTGCTGTTCAGGTGCCCCACCCTACATGGGTGTCTGGGGGCCAGCTCAGAGAGGACGTGGCTCAGCCTCAGGGCTTGCCCGTGTTCCCAGGGCAAGGTGAGCTAATGGCCCATGTACCAGAGATGCATTAAGAAGAGGAGCTTTCATGAGCTCATTTTGCTGGGCTGTTTTAAGAACCATTATGGTGATGATGACTTTTAGCCCTGTAACATAAAAATACTCTTTGTCAAGGTGAAGAGATACTCTGCAAGTCAACCCAAGGTGGAAGGAGAAGAAAAGTCAGAAGAAAGGAGAGGTCAGTTAGGATTAATTGCTTGTCCTGCTGTCATCACTATGTACTCCAGGCCCAGACATGAGCTGGATGTGCTAGGTGCAGGACAAAAAAATAGAAGCCAAAAATAGGTAGTGCTGAGAGGAACCAGCATCAGATACCAGAAAGAGCCCAGGCCAGGAGAGCAAGCCCAGTCTGAGGTGTCTCTCCTTCCCCTCTTTGATTCCTTCCCTCCCCAGGTGCTGCTGCCTCATCCTGGCTTTGTCATTCAGATGCAAACGGGAATGCTCCAGCTTGAGGCAAAGACCACTGACACCTTACATTTAATTCAGCTCACAGAAGTCAACTGGGTGCTAAGAGGAAAACGAAAAAAATAATCACACAAAACCTTCCATCTCTGCTTTGTCCCAGTTTTAAATGGTAAAATCTGTGCTTTGTTCTCAGCCATTGTTGCAAAATTGAACCACTTTCAGCCTCTCACCTTACTTAACCGCAGGCTGCGTCCACGCAGAGCTGCTGAGCGCAGCATGGAACGAAAGCCCTCGCTTGGCCTAGAAACCTGGAATGTGTGAACCTCGTTAAGACACACACAGGGAGCTGGGCTTTCAAGTGGAGTGGAGCCAAAAGCCAGCGAGCCCCCAAAGGATGCTGTGTGGCTGTTCCCAAGACGAGGAGCGCACCTCCAGCTGAGAGACACGCTGTACCTGACAGTCCCGTAATGCCTCCTGATAACAGCCCTGGCCTAGAAATAGCTCAGTGCTCTCCAGAGACTGATGAAGGCTGCTGACTCTCTGCAGCATCCCAGCAGCTGGCTCCTGCCTGGCTGCACTGCCCCTTGGCTCACCAGCACCAGGGCCTGCCTTGAGGACCTGCAGCACCCTTGTCTGATGAGCACTGAGTTTTGCTCAGCTGGGATGGAGTGAAAACATCTTCGGTCCTGCAAACATTGCAGGCACATTAGCCTCCCCTGGTCCTCTGCCTTCCTGAGCAAGTCCGGCAAGCAGAGTTGCCAGGATAGTGTTTCCCTTTCTTTTTGGAGAGGTAACCCTGGGAAGGGAATGAGCTCTGTCACCGCCTCCAGCTGGGAGTATGCCAGTGCTCAGCAGTGCCAGCTGGTGACTTCCTGGTATCACCATGTCCTGCTCGGCCACGGGCTGCACCCCCCTGGAGTCTGTGAGGCTGGGGATGCTCCAATAATGAGACCTGAGGTCACTCCAGCCCCATTCCCAGCTCTTTACATATCATGGTGCTGCTGCCACTCTGAGCTGGCTGTGGGGTGCTGCCCCCCAAGTCATCCCAGGTCTTCCTGCCCCCAGTGGCAGGTGTCTCCTGGAGAGACTCCTGCCTCAGCCAGGAGCAAGATGGTTGGTGAGCCCTGGATATGGGACAGCAAAGGTAACTGCAATCTGCTGAGTTCCTCCTGCCGTCCAGCCAGATCCACGCTCTTGGCTGCTGTGCAGGATCTCTTTGCTAAGCTGAATGGCTGCTGCACTTCATTTCCCAAGTGGCCACTGTTGATCAATGAACAAAGTGAGCCGTTGCCCACAAGAGCAGTGCTCACCAGCAGTTCTGCACAGCGCAGCGAGCTGCAGTGCTGGAAGGTCGAAGTCCAGAAAACCATTCTCCTATCCATCCATCCATCCATCCATCCATCCATCCATCCTCTCTCTGCAGAGAAGGCAGGGATGCTCCTCCTCTCAGCAAGTAATATAGGGAGGATAATTCATTTATGAAGTAATTTAGTGTAATTCTTAGTTATTAACACTGTGCTTTCTATTTTTTAGGTTCTGTGTAATCACTCCCCTGCTCTGACTCATGCTGTTCCAGGGATTAAGAGCTGTGCACTGTATTAGCACTGCCTGCAAGATGCATGAGCTCCTTAGCTTCTGCCTAGCCTGGCTGAGGGGATCCTCTCCCCTTCTTTCCACACCAGACCCCGACCTACCCCTGCAGTGCAGCAGGAACAGCCTGATCTCTGTAACCTGCCCCGGGTTCCTGCAGCAGCACTGATTTCTCTGCAGTCACTCTACAGGGGAAGCAAAAAGCTTCGTGGTATCTGTTTTATCTGTGTCCATCTTAAGCACTGGAGAAAGGTGTTATTGGAGCTCAGCAGAAGGGTAATTTTTTTCTTCTTATATGACTGAAATGAGAATTACATGTGCAAAGCCATAAACTGTGTCTGATGCCCATCTGCTCTTGTTCACCCACAGTACATTTCAAATAGTGTCCCAGATCAGCACCATGGGGGCCTGATTTGCACCCAGAGATCTCCAGAGAGCTCAGGCCTTCCCCCTTGCCGGCTTGCTATCCAGAAGGCCCAATGGATTACTCCCAGAGGCTGGGCAGACAAAGGCTGTGTGTGAGCAGCCTGGTTTCTGAGCCAGACTCCAGCTCGGTGACAGGGCTCCCAGCCTCAGCCCCCCATTCCAAGGGTTCATTGAGTTGCCACTATCCAATCCCTCCCTCAAAGACAGGGCATTTTACTCAGTCACAGCTCTCAGATCTTCACTACAGGTGATGTATCCCATATTGTGGGGGCTGGGGGGTGTGTTACGGACACAACAGCTCTCATCATCTGACATCTGCAGTGAGATGACAGTGTTTCCACAGAGTCCAGCACGGCATGTTTGGCTCACTGCTAGGGCTGCCTCAGTTTCCCTTCTAGGTGGCTGAGCCAGGAGCCAGCACTCACATCCGTCTGTGCTCCCTCCACGGGAGCGCAGCAGTGACTCTGCCACTCGTGCACGTTCCCTTTGGCTCCTGGATTCCATCACCCTGTCTGTGGGTCAGGGAACCATGACCCACACCAGCCACCCTGTGCAGAGCCAGCAGGACTTGCAGAGATGTGTGGGGACAGCGAGGCCAATGTCACCCTGCATTGCCACCCTCTGCCAGCCCTCTCCTTGGCAGGGCCTGGAGGCAGGGGATGCTGTGCCTGGGGCTGGCATGTGTGGCAGCTGGAGATGTTTTAGGTAGCTGTCCAGAGGGTCTGCTGGGCAACCAGGTTTCATGAGTTATTTATAAGCTATGGGAGGGAAGCGGTGATAAATAATACATTGGCACTCTCACATTCTGCGTGCATGTGTCTACAGATAAATATTTCATTCTCCAGGAATACACATAGATGCCTGTTGATAAATAAAAATTGGAAAATGTTCTATTGGATGGTTTTAAATATGACTGTCCCCTTGCATCTGAAGAACATGGTGTACCTGGTGTACAGCACAAAGATGCTAATTTCCCTCAGCAGAGGCTGCCTTAAATGTATCACTGCAGCACACTGGGCACGGTGCCTAGTGTAGCACACACACACCCCAGAAACATACGGCCCTTGCTTTTCCTTCCACACCATTATTTAACATCACTTTTATAACAACACTATTCAAGCAGCTTTTCTAATTATACCTTGCACTGACTGGGCTCAGGACACAGCTGTCAGCCTTCTAAATATTAGCAGAGAGACCCAGAAGGCAGCACGTTTCCTCTTGTAAGTGTCATTGGAATTTGCAGTGTGCTCAGGCATGACTGGTGATGCCAAGCTTGTTACTGCTGTTTAATTAGGCAGGTGGCTTCTCCCATTGGAAAAACATGAGATACTGAGTGGGATGTGAGCAAACCCATGGGTCCCACCAGCCCTGCCAGCAGCATGGAGCTGCCATGTGCTGCTTCCTACACCTCTTGGGGACCCAGGGCGCTCCTGGGCTTGAAGGCAGCTGGAGGGAGATGCAGCCCTCACCCCAGGGAGCACCTGCCCTCAGTGCTTGCTGCTTGGAAAGCCCCAAAGCCCAGGACCCAGGGCCAGCACTCACATGCAGCTTTGGCCTCTGCCAGCCCAGCACCAAGGGCAGGTGAAGGAGTCATTTTTCCCCGAAATATGGTTTCTAGAGCACGTCGCTCCTGGCTGTCTCTGAATGCAGTGCTGGAAGTGGATTTAGCAGGGTCATTGTTCAACTTGGCCTTCACGGAGAGGGCCGTGGGCTGCAGATGCCCCAGCAGAAGCCTCTGGCACAGCCTGGGCAAGCAGCACGTGCCAGTAAACAACTGAGTGCCGATCACGCCATGCCTGGCTGGTTCACCAGGAGACGCCTATGCAACACATTGACACATTTGGAATTTTTCCAGTGGCTGGATTTGGCTGTACTGACTTGTGATTTTTTTATGAGTAACCCTTTTTTGTTCCCAGTTATCACAGCTGGGTGCTGTGCCACGCTGGCTCTGGTCCCAGAAGTGTGCAGGAAGCTCCCAGCACCCGCCACACCATGCTTTGTGCCACCACCCAGAGCAACAGCGAGGGATTTCCCACCTGGAAATCCCAGGGACTGGGCCAGGCTGCAGCGGCAGAGCTTGGCGGGGAGACTTTGATCGTCGGCCAGGACTTGTCCCCATCAGCGGTCCCAAGCAGGGATGCAACACATCAAAGGGTAAGGAGGAATAGCTCCTGCTGAGCACAGCAAGGCTCTGTGCCACAAGAGACTGCCGCAGGCCCCTGGGAAAGGCAAGGCGCAGGGAGCCGCTGCCCCGGGGAGGGGAGGCTTGGAGCGGCTCGGAGGAGCTGCGGGGCAGATCCAGGCTCAAGGAGAAAAAATAGAGAAGATGGTCCAAGGAAGGAAACA
The DNA here is from genome assembly GCA_014706295.1 of Lycocorax pyrrhopterus obiensis. Lineage (NCBI taxonomy): Eukaryota > Metazoa > Chordata > Aves > Passeriformes > Paradisaeidae > Lycocorax > Lycocorax pyrrhopterus. The sequence continues at coordinate 13,823,774 of JACSVZ010000016.1, read as the reverse complement.
GAGCAAGGAGGCAGTGGAGGGAAAGCCAGTCAGGAGGCTGGTGGTGGGCCTCCAAAAGCATGTCTTGTGCTTTCTGGAGCCATGAGACACTAAGTCATTGGGGTTTGTCTTTAGCAGTTCTTCTCCTCACCCTCATCCCCTGCTAGGCTCCCTCACTAACAAAGCTGTCCATCCAGTTGGCAATGAAATCGTAGCCACGTTTCTTTCTTGGCATTCCCTGATGGGCATTTTATCCCAGGCTCCCCCAGGAAACTGCTCTGCCAGCCAGAGGAGTTAGAACACATGAAATTCCATAGGGAGCAGGGAAGCCCTGCAGGGTGCAGGACTATTCCAAGAGGTGCTGCAACTCAGGTTTTGGAAACTGGACTGCCAAGGGGACACACCTGACAGTGTACTGGGGGATGCACAAAGCACCCCGAACCTGCCGAGAACCCGTGGATGTGGTGGTGCAGGATCGCACCTTGCAAAACATGACTCGGCAGGCAGTGGGGAGAAGTGCTTTGATGTTGTGTCTGCCAGCTGGAATTACAGCCCCGTCCGCTCTTCCTCGAGGGAGATCTGCATCCCTGGGAGGAGGCTTTGAGACAGGAGGGCACCACTTTGACACTAACAGGGGCTGCACTGCCTGCTCATTCTGAACATGGACTGCCATCCCTGCTCATGCTGTACCTTCATCCCCTGGCACCCTCTCCCACTTGCCATGTGGCATCACTGCCAACTGCCAGGAGAGGTTCATTTTGCCCATCATCCTCCTTGGCAAAGATTTTTTGTGTGATGGCACCTTTTGCTTTTTCCCACCTGGTACTTGCATGAAGCATGCAGAGAGATCATTTTAAGCCTAGGAAGTCTGAAGCCACAGTACATGTAACTAATGGAGGAAGTGCAGGAATTTTATTTCTAGTCTGATCTAATCCCTGTGCTGCAGGTCCCTACTTCTTCCAGCTCCATTAGGAAATTCCCAGGGTGTGTAATATGGCAAGAAATAGACTCAGAAGGAAGATGCATTGCACCCAAGCCTCATCTCATCCTGCTTTAATATTGGTTTATCACATTGAATAAACTGGAGTAATTGTGCAGAAAATTGCTCCATCCACATCATGCCCATCACACATGAGGATTTTCTGCTCTGAGTAACTTGCTGTCACCAGTGGCCAGACCCACCTCTGACAGCAGTTTCCTGGGAACACCAGGCAGTGTAAGGGTGTTGTGGAGGCCCAGGGCTTTACCCCCTGGGACAGCAGGGCAGGGCCTCACAGTGGGACAGAGCAGGACACGGAGGGCAGTCCCACTGCTAGGCTGCCCCAAGGTTGAGGTCAAGGTGGGAAGTCCACCTGCAGGTCTGGACCAGTGGTGCCCATGGCCAGGCAGGCACAGCATGTTGGTGCTCTCCTCTTTACTGCTGGTTTGGGGAGTGATGCCATGGCAGGGGTGGGGTAGAGGCAGAACCACTGTCTCCCCAGAAATATGTGCCTCCTCTGACTGGTGTCTGCAGGCAGGGCAGGCTCTGGCCAGTGCCCAAGCCTGGGGCTTCGTTCCCTGCAGGACACTGACCCCACATCCTGTTCCTGCTGGTCCTGGCAGGGGAGTGCTGGGATAGCAGGGACAGGCACAAGCAGGTCACAAGGACAAGTGACTGAAATGTCCTACATAACAGCGTGTGGGAGAAAAGCCTCCACCCCAAGGACTCTTGTACTGCCTGTGACAACCAGAAAGGGAATAAAAATAGTGCCTATTGTTGTGTGCAGGCAGCGAGCTGCAGCAGGGTTGTGTAATGGTACCAGCCAGCACGGGCTGCCTCTCCCAGAGACAGCAGGGCTATGTGGGTCAGTTGGGCACAGCCCAACACAGGGCCAGGTGGCAGTGGTCCCTGGTGGAGAGGAGGGGTGCCCCAGCCACTGTCCTAATGCCCAGCTGTACCCCCTCAAGCTCCAGTCTGGGGCTGCTGCCAGCAGCTGGCACAATTCTCTGCTGTGTTCCCCCTCCTGCCCGTTCCTGGAGCAGACCGGGTCCTGCACCTCTCCTCTAGCCCTAACCAGCATGCCAGCTCTCCTCTGGATGCTATCCACTTCCCCTGCCTCCTCCCAAGCCAAAGAGCCCAAAGCCAGCCAGGAGCAGCCTCACCACTGCCCAGTGCAAGAGACACTCCCCACTGTGTCCTGCTCCACACAGGGATACATTTCCCCCTAATCCTGGTCTGCAAAACTGTGAGATTAAGAAGGGGAAGAGCTTCCCAGCAGCCAGCATGGCATCAGCAGGAGCCAGGCCGGCTGGACTTGCAGCTGTGCCAGGGCAGCCGTACTCCTGCCCTTGCCCTGTGCACTGTCAGATTTTGCAGCTGGTGAGCTGCTGTGCTTTGCCAATTGGCTCACAAATTGCTTTCCGATACCATGCTCCTGTCAAGTGTTTTAGCAAAACCAGGATTTTGCTTTTTTATGGATTAAACACAGGTCTGCTGACACCAGCAGGAGCTGGTGTCCAGCCAGAGGTGTGGCTGTAGGGTAAGTGGGTCAGGGAAGTGGCTTTCACAGACACCAGCCAGACCTCGGAGCTGCCTGCCCACTAGAGATCATGCCCGGCACTCTGCTGGCACTCAGAAATCACTTGCAGATGTGGCTCAGCACAGGCAAGTGCCAGCCTCTCAGGTATTTGGGGGTTTTGATGTACCACTATGTCTTAACCTGATCAGGACCCCCTGGCTGTCAGTGGGCTTGGGTAGGAGTCAGACAGGGTCCAGGAAAGGGTGCAAAGCAGGTCGGTGTGACTGTCAGATCTACTGAGCACCAGCCTGACCTGCACTAGGGACTCAGGAGGGATGAACACACACATCTGCAAGGCAAGGGCAGTGGTCTCCCCCAGCCCCTGCAACCTGACACCCCATCTGACTCCTCTGCTCTCCTTAATGGCGGCAGAAAGCAAAGGGCTCAGGTGATGAAGGCAGAGACACCAGACATTCACCCCAGCAGCATCCCCACCTCATTGCTTCATGACAGCCCTGGGCACAACTTTTCTTATGAAGTGCCAGAGCAAGATGTTCTCATCTTGCTGTAAATCTTCACTGTACTCACCAGCACTTGATGTTTGTCCCTAATAAATCCCTGTGTGGCTCTCTCCCTCCATCTAGGGAGCATACAAATACCTTTAGAGTTGATAAGTCCTTTCTATGTCAACTTTCAGGTTTATTTATACAGCAAAATATCGCTTCATTATAATGCAAATGGATGAGTACCTGGGAAGCAATCAAAGCAAGCAGGGAGGTTTGTTTGCACCGTTTCATGTCAGACAAGCTGGGATGAAAGGATCAGCCGTCAGGAGCCTACAAATGCCACCTACAAGTGCCACCGTGCTTCTGCTGTGCTCATGCGGACAAAGGGCTGGAGCGAAATGGGGCTCCTCTCCATGCGGGCTCTGGTAGATAACCTTCCTTCCCATGGCTCCTGGTCATTGCCTGATCTGCCAGTGCCACCAGAACAGATTCCCATTAGTTGCAACACTTCCCACAGCAGACACCAGCGTGCTGTCTGGCCGGCTTGGCAGCTGCTGGCATTGCCGGGTTCTGTTCAGCCCTGCACCCAGCAGCCACCCGGCCCATTGCCCAACACCTAATCCTGCCCACAGCCCCACGCTCGGTCCTGTCTTCTCATCCCACTCCTGTGTCTCTATTGCCACTAAAAAAGCAAAGAAGGACAGCAGGTGCAGCAGTGCCAGTGAAAGAGCTGGCACGGGAGGTCATAGTGCATGCCAAGCCGTAACCACAAACAGCAGATCACTACCAGTCCCCAGGGGAAGAGATGGGCACCATGGCCACCACTCCCCAATGTGGGAATGCCCAGCTCCCCTCTGGACACCCCCAAGAGTGTGTGGGGCATGGGGACAACATCCCCTCCCCAAAGGCACTGCAGCCACAGGGACACCCTGCAGGGCCAGAGGTGGCAGCCGGTGCTGGTAAGGCAGGTTGGCCAGTAAAGCAGGTTGCTGGTTCCGGCTGGGATAGCAGGATGCTGTCCTGGGCAGGGAGGCAGGGCTGTGCCTGTGGCCCCGGGCCAGGCACTCATGGCGCACTGAGGAAAGAGGACCTTTGCCCACTCTCTTCGTGAGCAGAGAGATGGATCCATGGGGAGGCTGCTGGAGGCTCACCAGCCGCAGACCTTGCTGTAGAGGGCTGGATATTTGCAGTTCAAGAGTAAAGCCTCTGGCACGGCTTAATCCAGCGGAAGCAATTGTGCTTAGATAGAATCACTAGGTGCAAATGGCTCATAATGAGGGAGTTTAGTTGGATGAATATTTCTAGAGTAATTGCAGATTTGCTTGATAACATCGGCAGCCTAAACGGATTTGCACTATCTTTTATCTGGGGAGCAGAGAGCTTGGTGCCTGGTGACAGTGCTCCTGGCCCAGGTCTCAGGGGGTGCCCTGTGCACATCCCCAGACAAAAAGGGCTGATTTTCCCCAGGATCCGACCGTCCCTGCTAGGGTGCCCGCATAGGAAAGGCTCCTACCTAGGCAGCACCAAATATTTAGCTGAAAAGGGTCTTGGGACACCGGGACACGTGTTCCCCCTGCCCTAAAGGGGTGCACTCCCTGCAAACCCCTGGCACGAGCTTGACCTACTCCAAGTGCCTCCCCATAGGAAGATGCTGGCATTGCAGAAATAATCAGCCTATTTTTAAAGGTTAGGAATGCTCCTAGCAAATCCTCCCCTGAGTTTCCTTCCCCCCAGCTTTTTCTCACCCTCTGCCTCTCCCCTGAGATAGCAATCAATGATACCGCAGGTTTAATTAATGTTTTTGACTTCCAGCACAGGGATGTGATTTCTCCTCTGTGCTTTTGCCAGGAGTGGTCTTATCCTGCCAAACAGGCAGGTAATCTGGGCAGGCAAGACTGGCTTCATACCTGCAGCTCTAACAAGGTTGTGCCTTTGGGATTTGTGGCAGTGCTGGCAAGGCAGCAGAGCCCCAGTGCTTGCACCAGGCGTCGTGTGCTGTTGCTAGAAAAGCTGTGAGCTGAGGCAGAGTAATGCCGGGACCTACACAGGGAGGGGAGGAAGAGGAGGCACTCCCTGGCACAAGGGCAGCCAGGCTGGGTTTCTGTCCAAAAGGATGCCCTGGTGCAGGGAGGACAGCAGCCAGGATGCTGGCTTGGTCAAGGGACACAGGACCCAGTGCGTTTAACTAGATAATCCTTGCTTTAAAGCAAGAGCTGCATCAGCATTGACCCTGCAAACCTCAAGCCCTGGCAGTGACTTCTCCCAACAGCAAGGAGGGACATGCTGCTCCCACAGGACCCCAGCCCATCACCCCTGCAGCCCCTCAGCCCCCACTGCCAGTCTCTGCCACGATGCAGCACTGGCGTCAGCATGGGGATACCCAGAGAGTGCTGAGAACAGCTGGCACATTGCTGTTGTCCAGGGCTCTTTTGGGGCCCTCCTAGTTTTGTCTGAGATACTCAGACAATATAAAATTAGATTTAGCCTTCGTGCTAAAAAAGAAATGCTAATACCATTCAGCTGAGGGCTAAAGATGGGGCCACATCTATTAATAACCCTGTCATTTTCACCCTCTGGAGTGGGACTTCAAGCCAGCCTGCTCCAGCACAGCTGAAGACACACTGTTGCTCAAGAGCCACCTCCACCAATGGAGCCATGACTCCATTTCATGCAGGGTGGCAAGAACACTCCACGCAGGTGCTTACTTCTCGTTACAGGGATGTTTTTTCTCCTGGGGTGTTTAGTTAGTGCTGATCAGCAGAGATATGCCATTAGAGCTAAGGCAATCTCTGCTGGTCAGTGTGGTCTGGAAGACAGGCAGCCCTGGGAGCAAGGCAGCAGTGAAGGCAGGAGGAATGGGGAGTTCAGGGCATGGGGTGCAGTCAGCAGGCACAGGTTGGTCCAGCAGTAACAGAGGCTTCGGGTCCCCAGGGACATCAGTGTCAAGCTGGGAAGACAATCTGTGCCAGCCACAGCAGAGAGAGGGAAGAAGGCCTGGACAATTCACAATGTCATGGGTCTCCTGTTCTCATGCAATGCGTGTTGCAGATGGGGAAGGGAAAGCTCAGACCTGCTCCCCTCCCAGTGGCACCCGCCCTGTCTCAGGTGGAGCAGGGAGACATGGGATAAGAGGAGGTGATGATCCTGTTTTTCCCGGTCCTGCCTGCATTCTCATGTTACTGCACTTCTGAGAGCCCCAGAAAGAAACCTCCTATGGTCCATGTGAGGGTTAAGTCTATTAATCAGCTGTTAAACTAAAGTTTTGAGTTAAAAGCTTCCCAGAAAGGTGCTGACTGCATGCAGAGCAGGAGTTACCCAGTTCACCTTTGGCTGAGCAGGAGTACTTGTGGGCAAAACATACCCCTTGCAGTGAAATAAAAAGCCACAGGTGGATAACATACCCTGAGAGCAGAGCTTTGCCTCTTCCCAGGCATAAATCACCCATGAGTGGGCTGTGATGTTCTCTGCTGTGCCTGTTATCTGCTGCGTGAAGCTCCCTGCAAACACTGCTGGCTCTGCAGGCAGCTTGAGTGCTGCCTCTGGGATGAGCAGGCTGCACCCTGACTTGCTTATTTTACTGTCGACATCCCCAGGGTCCCTGGGCTACCACAGCCTCATGAAGCAGGGCATCAGCTATCCACCAAGCTGCCTCTGTGCTGAGCCAAGGACCATTTGGCTTTTTCTGCCTCAAAGCACCTCCCATGAACATGACAAACACCTTATGCCTCCACAACAACTACACCTCTTCCCCACAGACCCTTCACTGCTGCAATGCCCACAAAACCCCCAGCAGAGTGTCCTCAGCTGCTTCCTGCCCCCCAAACCTGCTGGGTGGGGGGCTGCTGGTGCCCCAGGCAGTCTCTGCATGGTGAGTGAGTGCCAGGCACCTGCTGTAGCCCTGCCAGGTACAGAGACCCCCACAGTGCCCACTCCTGCTGCTTCTAGGGTCCCAAAATGAGGCATGCCAGCAGCCTTCCCTGGAAGGGGAGGAGATGACCAGGCAGGTACCCATGGTTTCACAACCCCTAGTTTTCTTAGGAAACCAGCACAACAGCAGCCCTATTTCTTCCTGAACAGATGAAAGCAGGGATGGGGCTTGCTGGAGGAGACAAACAGCAGTGCCAGAGGCAGTCACTTGGTCCCACAAAGAGAGGACAGTCCTGCTGTGGCAGCAAAGCCATGCTCTGCGGGCTTGCAGTGTCCCTGTGGATGCACCCAGGGAATGGCTGTCCTGCACTGCAACCCCTGCCTGCAAGGAGGGGGTTGGCTGCTCTTCCCAAAAGCAGCCAGAGCTGTAAATGTTGGGTTGTGCCGACAGCTCTGGTGCTCATTTACCCATCCCTGGTGCTGCTGGTGGCTGCACTGGAAGCACTGAGCACAGTGTGTGCTGTCCACCGGTCAGCTTCACACTTCTAATGAGCAAAGGGCAGGAGGGATGTCAGGTTTCTCCATGCCACGTGTGCCTGGGCTGCTGGGAACCATCAGCCTGACTGGGAGACTGCAGCTGGTGCTGCAGGGTGGCCGGGAGAATTTGTTAATTGCTTGCCGTGAAATGCTGTAGTTTCCGTGAAACTTGAGGCAGAGACCTGCTCGCTTTCAGGCACTGCTGCCTGGGTGATCGATGCACACCAACCTCGCTGCTGCTCGAGAGGCTGCTGGAGCAGTGAGCTCAGCCCTGGCTCTGCCTGTTTCCTGCTGCCTACTGGACTATTTCCCTGGCAGCAGGGATGCTGCATTAGCAGGGGCACGGCCAGAGCTGTTGATAGCAGAGTCAGCAATGCTGGGGGCTGTGCAGTCTCCAAGCTGGGTCCCTGGCTGCATCAGGCCAATGCAAACCTTCAGGAGCATCCTTGGCCCTTGCTCCTGGTGGTACCTCGGTCTTCCTGGGGACCTTCATGTACCCCAAAGGCAAGCTGATGGGCAGCACCATCCACCCCCTTGCTCTTCAGCCATCACAGGGCGGCTCTGGCTTGCTCCAGCCTCCCCATTCAGTCTGGCAGGGGGGCAGCAGAGCCGTGCCACCAAGCACAAATCCCATTAAACGCTCCACAGCGCTGAGCTGCAGCTCCAAGCCCTGAGCCTCCCAAAGGACATAAGGCTGCTTAGGACACCCTAAGCTCTTCATGCAGATGAGTACTTGAGGCCATCAAAGGGGTCTTAAAAGCTTAAGGCAGGTAAATGTTTAAACTGCTCTAAGCCCTCAGTGTCACAGCCGGGCCAGAGGGAAGTCCCCATCTCAAAGCCATCTCTGCACAGTCACCCTCTGCCACAGCACAGCAGCACTTGAGGGCCACCAAGCCCTCACTTCCTCAGCTGCATTGCTCCCCCAAGTCTGTCCTACTGTCCCTGTCATCCTCCCCCAACCACATCTTCACTGCAACGGCTCAGGCTGCCATGTCTCTCCCACCATATTTATTTTCTGTCTAGACAGTGGTAGTTTTGATATGCAGCCCTCCAAATCCCAGCCGTGCCTTCTGCTCTCTCTCATCAGGAGAGTAATGAAATGAATGCTTTTTCGTGGGCAGTTACACACTTAATTCAAGCTCTATCCCTGAAAAGCCTGAATGAAATTGCACAGAGCATAGCTGGTGCCCCAGGAGTGTTTTCATAAATAAATCTGGAGGTTTCAGTGGGATCTTTAATACACACTAAATAGGAGTCTGTCACAAACTTGTCCTCCTGCAAAGAGACAGCAGAATATCTTTCATCCACAACAGCAGATCAATGCACGCAGATTTTTCTCAAGTGGTTTCTTAGTGTCACTAATGACTTGTTCCTTCTGGTTGCAAAGAACTGTATTTGCAGTAACGGGATGCCACAAATTACTTCACTTGCTTCCAAGATGCTGAAGCTGCCCTTAAGCTTAATACTGCAAGTTATTGCAGGTATCTGTGCCTCTTTCCTCCGAGGTACCATGAGAAAAGCCTTGCTGCTCAACTCCCTCCCAGGTCTTGTGTTCCTACATGTTTATTGCCAGTGTGGGAACAAACTCAGCTTTTCAGCTTGAGCCGTGCATTTGCCCTGGAGAGGACCCTGGATGTGGAATGCTCACCAGCTGAGCTTCCATCCTGCACCTGCAGCCATTTCCCTCCCCAGACTCTGTTAACTCCGGAAGTGCCACCAGTATAGCATTTCCAAACATACTCCCACAGGGCAGGAACTCCGTGCCCCTTCTCAGAGCTGCTTGCCTTGGAGAAGGACTTACTTTCAAACTACCTCTTCATTTTTAGGAATATTTATTGTGCCTTGTTGATCACTGGACTTGATGGTCCTAGAGGTCTTTTCCAACCTAAATGATTTTATTCCTACATCATCAGTCTTCAGTTTGCTGTTTAACTGTGCTGGGATACACATCACCTGCAGCACATAGGCATTGCAAAATCAAAGCAAATTAATGTTTTATGTTAACACAAGAAACATCACATCCAGCCGAGAGGTTCAACACCTGCGCACATCCTTTTCAGCATCCTTCCCAGCCCAAGCCACTTTTCCATCTTATCATCCCATCTAGTGCACAGCACTGCTGCTCCTCCTGTGGCCAGTATGGTCCCAGTCTAAAATGACCCCATAAAGGACATCTTGTGACCTTCCCAGCTTTTGCAAGGAGATGGCACAAGGACCAGTTGTGACCAGTGCTACCGATAAGCACCATTCCCTCTGAAGTTCAGCTGGGAAAGCGCCCGGCAGCCGCGTCCCCAGCACTGCGCTGTGCGAGGGAGGAAGGGATGGATGGATGGATGGCCAGCATGTGATGGATCACCACTTTTAGCCCTGTGACAGGCATGGGAATCTACTGTTGGGTCTTTCATAGGTTTTATCTCAGTGCAGAGCCATAAAGAAAGTGGAAAATGCAGCCAAGCACTTTGATGTGGATCAGCACAGAGTGTTCCCAGCGTTCAGGCAGTCACCTCAGTCTCCCCAGGTCACCAGAGGACGTTTTCTTCTCCCAGCTAAGGGCAGAGACCTCTGAGAAAACCCTGCTCCAGCCCCAGGAACCTGGCATGCGTGAAAATATATTTGGAGGGAGGGGAGAATTTCCATATGAAAGAAGGAATTGACTTGAGAAAAAACAGGGAGACTGCAGCATGACACTAACATGAAAAGCACATTCATGAATATGGACTGGGTAGGAGAGCCCAGAAACACCCATTTCCACATTTGCAAATGCAGATTTATTTTGCATGCAGGAGAAATGCTAAAGGGGCTGCAGGTCCTTCCAGCACAAACCTGCAGCAGCATGCTTGAGATGCTCCCGTGCTGCTGCACCAGGCTCAGACCCTGTGGGTGGGAACACACCTGCAGGTCTCATCCTAAAAAGCATTGCTTGTCATGAATCCCACTGTTGGGATAGGAATGAGGGATCTTCAACACACTGCTTGCAACACCATCTATTCCTCCTCTTCCCCTGTGCAAAACTCGGCTCCCTAACTCACAGTCACAGTCTGGGGGACCCCAGACCCCCAGCACAGCACATACTAGAATATATAGTTCTGTAAGGCTGAGGTTCCCTTTCTGTTGAAGGATTCTCACATGTATTTCACAGTTTCTTTAAAAAAAAATCCAAGCCCAGTTCAGCAAATTGAATTTTTTTACCATGGTGCTAATTTTCATACAATTTCTAAACCTAAAAAAGCAATTTATTAGGATACTATAACCATACCATTACACCATGAGACAGGAAAAGAGTGAGAGAACTTATTTAAAAAAAAAAAAAGAAAAGTCAGGCTTACTCAGCTCTTAATGTAGCCCAAGTGATCACTCAGGCATCCTTGGAATGAGAATTTTGAATTAAGGGTGATGATAGCCTTAAATAATAACCTCCATACTGTCTACAAGGCTTTTATTCTATTAACTCCAGCATCTTAAGCAGGATGATAAATTCACTCACTAATGGTCAAATAGCAGTTTTTCTTATAGCTTGTATTTTATTTCTTTTTTGCAGATAACATCTCTGCAATCCAGCCTGTGCCAGTGCCGACAGCACTTGCAAGAAGCCTTTCTATTCAACTGACTTTTAATGACTGAGCAGCTTTGCTGCTGGGGAAGTTTTGGTCCCTGGGATGAAAATAAATGGGACATGCCTTTATGTCTCGCTACTCTGTGCTTTGCCAGTTCTTTTTTCGCACAGAAATATCACCCGAGTCCCCAGGATATGAAGGAGCACATTCACAACCCCAGCCCTCTGGTCTCTGCTGCCTGGTTCAGCTTCACTTCTCCTCTCTAGGTTCAGACACACTGATTTTTTAGAAATATCATGATTTCCTGAACTATCATTTATATCCCACACCTGGTCTGTCACTAAGTTTGTGTCAGGACTGCTGCAAGAGTGACAAGGGACCCTGGCACTGCTGTGGGAATGCAGTGATTCAAACAAAGCCTTGCCTAAATACCATGTCTAGTCTATGGACAAGGCAGGCAGCAGCAAATAACTTTTTTGATTTATACTCAGGACACAGGTACAATAAGCAACTCAGTAAATAACATGAAATGCCAGCTGGGAAGGGCTGAGGCTCTCGGGGAATTTTCCTCTTCAAAAAAGCTGATTATTCAACAATCTGACATTTAAAGTGTCCTAAATTTCTTAAACTGGACTCATAACTGCAAAAATGCAACAGTGGCTATCACCTCTGTAGTGACAAAGGGGAAAATCCAAGTTCTGATTCCCCTGGCCCCTTCCCCTGCCTGGTATTTTTCCATGGCCTGGTTACCCTTTGGACACATCCCAAGTTCCTTCCTGTGGTGGTCTCTGAAATTCATTTAAATCAGGAAATTACTCTGCCTGTTTTTCTCCACAGACTACATGTGTCCAGGCTGACAAATCACAGCAGGATGGATGTCAACCATGATTTAACCCTTCATATCCATGGCCAGGCCCTTCTGAAGGCCACCTTCCCTCTCAGTTCAGTGTGCCGAGACCACAGCTTCTGGAAAGGCTCATTTTGTTTACCCTTGACTGGATCCTCCCTGACTCCATCATCCTCAGGACGGCTCACAGCCCTTGGGATTCAGGTGGTTTTACGCAGGTGCCTGCTTGGCTGCACAGTGGTGGCACATGGATGCCATCAGCACTCCCAGGGCCCAGGGCAGTGAGACCAACACCACTGGTGCCACAGACCAGACATGAGGCAAGGGGCTCCAAGGAGCCACAGGGCTGTGCAGTGGCTGTTGCTCAAAGAGACCAGAGGTTTTACAGGTGTTGCTACAGGATGGGACATGGCAGGGGCTGCTCGGCAGCCAAGCTTGGGGCAGCTGAGCAGGCCCCATCTCCCCAAGGGACAGCTGAGCCACAAGTCCCTTCAGTGATTAACATCAGCTCCTGACAGCTACATCAGCCTTTCTGGGGCATCAGCTCCATGCGGAGGACCAGTGACTTTTCCAATCTGGAGCACTCCTGGCACAAATGCCTCTGCAATGACCAAGCAGAGGTGCCACCTCTTGCCACAGCTCTTGCTGTGAGCACTGGCAGGTGCGGAGGCCAGGCCTGCTTAACAAGGTCACTTCTGCTTTTTTAAAGGACTTGCCCAATCCCCATGTGGGAACAGATCACACCCACAGTGGGGCATGGCAGCTGTGGCAGATAGCCAGGCACACATTTGGGGTTGACTGTTGCCTTTAAATTCATATTGGGAATGATTTGGAGAGACCCCAGGTCCTCATGCAGTGATGATTCATTTGGGAAGGTCATGAACATGGGAAACCTCCTAACCTAGAAGCATTATTCCAAGCAGGGCAAGTGGCTGGTGCCCACTCCTACCACGGCAAACTGCCCAGGCTGGTGCGTCCTGCCTGGCGTGGCTTTCTGCAGAGGACCAGGGTCAGGAGGAGGGAACTTAAAGAGCAGGGCTACACCAAGGATAAGCCAGCCAAGGTTCCCGTATCCTCCAGCTCAAACAGCCAAGCAGAGCCTGCTGCTAGAAGACAAGAAGTTGGAAAAGATGATTAATAGAGGCTTGGGAACAAAGTTGACTTGATTTCTTTTGAAATGGAGAGCAGTTCCTCAGACAGCAGCTGGCATGAGCCTGCGCAGCTTCCAGTGGGAAGGGAGATAAATGCCTGCCTGGACACAGTCCAACCCAGTGTGAAAGGAGACACATTAAGGAAGCAAACAAACCCGTTGCTCTCAGTCCCAAGGTGCTGAGATGGGCTTGTAAGACTTCAGCTTGGGCAGGGGCACCCCAGAGCATGCTGCCCTCTGCCATTACACCTGGAGGCAGTGCCAGGCAGCGTGGCAGGGTCACAGCCACCTGTACACTCATCCCTGTGTGAGCAGAGCAGAGGCCAGCAGGAGACAAACCCTTCCATCAAAGGCAGCTGGGCCAGGAGATGTGGGGAGCTGGTTTACAGCCCCTGGAAAAAGTTCCAGAAGTTGGCCAGAATGGAGAGCAGAGCTGCTGGTTGTTTCAAAGTCTACATTGCACTCATCCTATAAATCAAACAGGAAGATGCAGCAAACTCATCACAGTGAGATTAAATGGATTTCTCACTGGTGTTCTGCCAATGCCACGGAGCCTTGCTTCATCTCCCTCTTTTTTAACTAAAAGCTTTTTTCCTGCACTGTTTGTGATGTGGGTAAACAAAGCACCAACTCCTGGCCAGAGTGACAGGGAAAGCGACACTGAGCCTCTGTGCCACACAGCACCTTCTGCTGAATGGGGAATAGATGGGGTAAGTACTCCAAACCCGTGTGAGGGTGGGGCTCCAGTCCCCCTCACCCAGCAGGGTTGCAAAAGACCTGCTGGTCTCCACTGAGCTGCTCCAGCTTGCAGCTGTGGCAGGTAGTCCAGCCACAAACCACATAAGGGAATTATTCTTTTAATTAGAAACAAGCCCCATCTCTTGAGCCTGCACTTAAAGGGCTGTTTGTAAAGAAAATGTTTTATTTCCAGGGAGATAGCTCAGTTATGATGGCTGTAAAACCCATTAATGAGAGGATAGGAGTTCTAGAGCTGTTACAAAATCCACCAGCTCATTTCTTGCTTTAGTGTTGCTTACAATTCAATTTTCACACAGGATCATTTGTTTAGCAGACGTTAATGCAGCAAAGGTGAGTTAACTGCATCCAGCATTCACTCGTTCCCAAGACACAGTCACATGCTCCCAAAAACCTGTCTGCGTGACTCCTCTGCCAGGATGGAGCCAGCACACAGCCTCTCCCCACCACAAGCACTGGTGCACATGGTCCCAGTGCTGCTTGCTCGTCCCTTAGCACTTCCCCTGGGTCACACCAGGCAGCTGTCCCTCTGCAGCCCACCTCCACCCAGGGGTGCTCATAGGTGCCTGCCTGGGGCAGTTCTGCAGAGTCCCAGCATCATCTTTTGGGCTTTGCTCCTCATCTTCACAGCGCTCAGAGTACCCTGCAAAACCCAGCTCATGAGGAGAGGTCCCTTCTTTGCAGCTCCTTTCTTGTATGGGGCAGCCTGGACTATGTTATGACAGCAAATGGGGGTGGGAAGAATAGGGCAGCTACCCATCCTAATGCTAGTCCCTCTTCCATAGGGACAATAAAAAAATACATATATTCCCATAGGAACACCACTCAGCTTCGCACATTGAACAGAGAGTCTATTAAACCAGACAGCTTCTCCTGAAGTTTAATTAAACTCTACAGACATCTTCACACACCCAGCTTTAAACAGGGGGGCAGAAAAACCCCACTGCAAAAGCTCCAGCAAAGTCACACCAGGGCAGAGACACGGCCCCCAGTGGGTAGGAGACCTCTGGGGCAGAGGGGCTGCTGGTAGTGCCAGTCCTGGGCACCTTCTGTCACCAATGCCCCTGTGATGCTGAGCTGTGAGTGCAGCCTGTGCTGGCTGCTGCCTGCACTGAATTGCAGTGCACTGTCTCCATTTATTTGATTTGTATCGCCTGAAGGAAAATGCTTTTGCTGTCTTCATGCACTCTAAGCATTTGGCTTCAGAATAAAAGCTCTGGGGACCTGTCATCACATGCTTTCTTTCCCATAAAGAAAAGGCAAGATCCAGTCTTTTTGAGCTGAATTGCAGAAAAGTGCTCAAGCCCACCACTGCTGCTCCGCCTTGCTCAGGGATGACCTTGCAAAGGTTATTTTTGAAAGCAGCTGCCTCCTCCTGCTGCAGTCTTCCATTGGAACTGTCACATCCTGCCTTCCTGCTTTACCTGGAGGACTTCAACAGCCTTTGGAGGAGCCAGAAAAGTAGCAGCATGGCCCTGAATGAATGCTCTCAGAACTTAATCCTACATACCCACATGCACGAGTGCCCCTCGCTCTTCCACTGGCATCACACGGATGCCCACGTGCATGGCACAGCCCTGGGCCTCTGTGGGATGGGAACAGGTCATGTCTGCTGGACGCCTGGGTCATTCCCCTCTGCATCCGGTGAGCTCCGGCAGGATTTCCTCCTCTCCAGACATGCAGAGCCCACGGGGGAGGCATGTGATGGTGTGTGTGCTTGTGTGCTGTGCTCAGTGCTGCTCCTCCTGCCCCATACACACATGCATGACCCAGACCTCAGCTCCCGAGGACAGTGGCATGGATGTGAATGGCCTGGGTGAGTCCAAAAGAAAAGCCCAGAGCAGAGTTCCTGGGAAAGAATTTCTCTGCTCTTGGGAATAAGGAGAGGAAATTCAGTTCCCTGATTTCCCCCAGTGCAGATACTGGTTTCTTTCCCACCTCAGATACTTTTGTGCTGTGCACTTTCTATGGTCCACTACACAGACACACAGGCCATGGGGGATGTCACTGCTGGCAGGGACACCGGGCAGCTGCAGTGTGCTCTGGGCTCCACGTTCTGCCAGACACCTTCACACAGCTACCTGGCACCTCTACAGCCCCCCAGGCACCCACCCACAGGAGCACAGCCTTCCTGCCAGCCCACCACCAGCCAGGGAACTCATTCCTTACTCTAAGACGAAGAAAGATAAATATTTTAGTTATTTAATTTGCAACTGACTCCAGTCCCTCAGTTCAAGACACTCAGCACGGCACGCCCAAAAAATCCAAAGCACTGTTTTGCTCTAAAATATGTAGCTCACTCCAACAACACTGTTACTGCAGTACCAGATCTCACTCCTCCTGTCTGTCACTTTATCTTTGCCTCTCCTCCCTCCCCCTCCTGTTTTTCCCATCTGTGTTTGGAGCAGAGGAAGCGGAGATGAAACGCAGGCTGCTGACTCTTCCGGCGGGCTCTGGATTGCCGAAACCAATCGACTCCGTTCAGTCTCCGCCTTTCCCTGCCCATTTCTGACAAGCTCTGCAAAGATTACAATGTATTTACTCTTCTCCAGTGCAGTGAGGAAGATGAAGTATGAGTGTGTTGGTACAGAAATTACAAAGAGAGGCTCTGCAAATGCGGGGATTGGAGGATTCAGAAAGCTCTGACCTGACCCAGCACAGGACCCTGGTTAAACGATTTGCTGAGAGCTGCCAAGAGGCTGTGCAAGAATCAAGCAATGTCCTGCTGGCTGCACAAGCTTATTCCATTTGTTAGGGTTCACACACACACACACACGATGCCTCTGAAGGAATAAAAAATGGGTCTTGAAAGCTCCTACCAATTCTGCAGTGAACTGTGGCATTAAGGATGTGGAGGGAGGTGACCCCACCAGCTCACGGTTCATTCAGCAGCAGCTCGTGGGTGTTGCTCACCAGAGAGTGGAGCCGTCTCTGGCAGCTCCCTGCCCTACTTCTCTGTCAGAAATACATAATTGTGACATTGTGTTACATAATTTATCATGTTACATCTAGATTGGGGCCGTCCTTGTGCAGCTTATTCTTCTGGGTATTAGAGCTGCCAGGGAGGAGAGACAAGAAGTACAACCCCACAAACAGCCACTACTTTAGAAAAAGCTTTTAGAGTTCAGACACCCTATCCTTGAGCACACAATCAAAAGGAGTTGCAGAAGCAGAGCTCGGTCTGACCTGTGAGTACGGAGATGGCATCTGCCTGCACCATGTATGTGCACAGCTCCCTGGCACACTGCTCTAACTACAGGGTGTTGGAAAGGACCCCAGTACATCAGCAGAGCTCTCCCCAGACAGCCTGTTCCTTTTCCAGTGCTTCCTTTTGTGCTGACCAAAGGCACAAGAAAAGGGCAGCCATGAATGGGTGAAATCCTCCCCACCACTGCCAGCCTCACTGGCAGTGCCTGCAGGTGGGCCGTAGAGCCAAGCAAGCCAGTGTTTGCTGGACAAGCACCCTCCCAGAGCAGGGTTACACACTCACAGCCACAGGCAGACTAAACTGCCCAGAAAACATCTGTGCAGAACAGCAGGAACTGTGGTGCAAGGGCTCATTTCCCAGAAGGTGCTAATGCAAGCAGAGACTCCAGGTGCCAGCACCCCCATGGTAGCTCCACACCTCCCACAGGATAAGCTTCACGTGTGCTGTGCTTCCTCCTCCTCCCCGCACCAGGCAGATGAGGCTCAGCCTGTCCCAGGACCGGCACTGCCTCAAGCCCTGTCTTTGCACTCCCAGCACTGTCTGAGCTGCAGCTCCCCATCCTTGGCATGTGGGATTTCACTGGTGTCCAACAACTCCACTCACCCCAGCAGCTGCCTCTCACATCCCATCAGCGGCAGGATGGGCAGCTCCAGCCTTCATCCTCCCCCAAGCCAGAGTGGCAGGCATGTGTTGCCTGCTCCACCAGCCTGCTGGGGTGAGGAGTTTTGCAGGCATAGCAGCAATTCCTGTACCAACCCACCCAACTGTTTAACCTGGAAATGAGTCTATTAGCCCCAGGAATTATGACCCTGCCCCATCCCTGGAGCCTCCAGCCTTCACCCAAGCAAAGCATGTCCAGCTACAGAACCATCAGGAAGGGGATACCAGCCATGCCTGGGCCAGAGCAGAGGTGCTGTGGGCAGTCACTGCTCATGACATTTCTCCCAATGCCACAGTGGGCCCTGTGTATGCTCATCATTGGTGAGCCTCAGAACAGCCTTATAACCACTGCCTGCCCCAGTCCTTGCTGCTTCCAGAGGAAACTTCCTTGTCCCATTAATGTTTTTAAGTGATTGCCACTGGGTTTTGCTGTGTCGAAGCCTGTTCAGCGCAGGAGCCAATGCAGTGTGGTATCCCAGGAGCTGTGGGAAGGATGGCCACAAACTCAGCAACAGGCAGAGCATGAGGCCTCAGCCGGAAGGGTCACAGGGCAAGAAATACTCCAATACCACTAATCCCCCCAACAGCCAAGGCACTCAGGTACACAGTTAAGCACTTACTTTCGAGACAGGGAGGTTTGGAAAACAGAGCTGTTGTCCTTCTTTTCTGGAGGAGACTACAGCTTGTCCTGCCTGACAGGCTGGGCTGACGCCTTGCAATCCAGTTTCCTCAAGGGTTTTTAATGTCACCTGACATGAGTTAAAAACACTGCATACAAACAGATGCTTTGACCAAGTCTGAAGGGCAAGAGAGAATTAGAGATGCCATTTGGCTATTACAAGCAGCTCCAAGGGGATCAGCTCTTGGTGTTGCATAATTTAATACTTTAACGAATTAACTAAATGACTAGAAAAGTCTTTCCTGGTAAGACAAGCAGATGACACAAGCTGATAGTGCCATAAACAGCAAGGAGCACATGCTGCTAGTGCCAGTGATCTGAGTCACCCAGCCCCAAATACACCTTGAAACTGTGAGCATAAGGGCAGGCTGGGACCTGAGGGCACAAGTGCTGCGAAGGATGAGACTCGGTACAGGGAAGCAATGGCTGAGGACGTGACCTAGGGACCACAGCTGATGGAAGCAACCAGGCCACCCTGCAATGATGAGGCCATTGATACATTACTGTTCTGTGCTAGACACAGCACCCAGAGAAAAATAAAAAAAAGGTTAGAAAAGATCACTGGAGGTCTCTGGTCCAACTTTCCGCTCCCATCGAGACTACTGCAAATACTGGATCAAGACATTTGAGTTTCAGAGATCTCCAAGAACAGAGACAGCGGCCAGCACCCCCTCCCCCAGTGACCTGGCCCAAGCCCAAGGCAGGCTCCTGGCACAAAAAAACCAGGGGAGAGCTGCCTGACCAACAAAACAAGGCTTCAAAGGGAAGAGTATGAAGAATAAGATATTCCAGGTAAAGGTGGCATACACAGACATGTCAGAGGGAGAAATGAACCCTCCATCACCACTCAAAGAGACCAAATAGCACCTCATGGCTAAAATGTGACACTGAACAAAAGTCACTTGAACAGCATTAGCAGTTTTTCTACAGTGAGATAGAGGAAAGAGTGACAACCTTACTGTGAACCAAGGGAACCAACTGCTGCTGCAGGTCTCAAGCATAAGGAAGAACCAGCCCTCCCCCATAAGCAGAGGAGTACTTATACCTGCCTGCATCCACTTAAACAGCCTAAATACCTGCAACCACCTAAATAGCCTGACCAGAAGCAGCTAGGTGCATGAAGCCAGTGGAGGTGATGTTCAGGTGTGTTGTGCCGTGGGATTGGGCTGGGTGACAGGAGACTTGTCAATCTTGTGCAGCTGTCCTTCCGAGGTGGCACCTGATGTGCAGCTATGAGGAGCCCCTGTACCAGCTGAATCAGCCTTCCATCATACCTCTGTTAAGCCTTTTTGTGCTGCTCACACCTACAGTCACCTGTCGTTGCATCTTCCCAGGGTGTGGGTGCAGGGCAGTGGTTGGGGAGCAGTGCCCTGTGCTCTGGGATGTTGTCCTTCCCGTGGCCATCTTCCTACTTCCTTCCCCCTTCTTATGACTGAGTCAGTCCCTGTGCAATCCCAGAGTGATGACAGCAAACCAGGCACGGACTCTCGTCCCTGCAGAAAATGCCCCGGGGCTGGGATGGGCAGTGAGCCTTTTTGCGGTGTGCGGCAGCAAGCTGGGAACCAAGTGATGCTGGACACACAGCTCGGGGGCTTCCACAGACACCAAAAACAGCTGCCACCCAGTTCTTGGGTGATCTACAGGCAGAAATATGTCCCAGCCACGCAGTGACCTCCTTCAAAGAGTGTACAATTAAAAAGCAAGTTTGTTATTTGGTAATTTGTAGAGAAGAAATTAATTGCTAGCCGTATCTGGCCTGCCTGCTGTGATGACTGGGGCACATGCTGGCTCAGGAGCCCTTGGGAAGGGTAATTACTGGGGAGGCACCCTCAGGATTCCAGCACAGCAGTGGGAGATGCTGCTCACCTGACAGCCTCAGCCTTGGCCACGCACACGTGTGCATCCAGCACTCCAGCATCAGAGATATTCGGGATACAGCACCTGTTTCCTGCAGCAGGGGCAGGACCCTTCCTAGATGCCAAATATGAGAGAATCCCCTACTCTGCCACAGCCCCTGTAGGCAATCACCAACCTGCTCCAGCTGTGCTTTTTTTGGGAAAGAGGGAGCTGTACACACCTTCAAAAGTGGGTTTCTTTGTATTTTCTTATTGCTATTGGAACCAACCGTTTTTTGTGTAAAATCCCAGAAGCAGAGCCAATGTGCTGCCAGGGAGGGGTGCATGGAGGGACCCCATCCCTGCACAGCACAGCAGTGAGGAGCCACTCGCCTCATGGGCCTGCTCCTTTGGAGCATTGCCTCGCAGGGTGCCCGCATTCGCACTCCAGAGGAGCCCCCTCCCTGTGCTTTGGGTGTTGGCTCCTGTGCTGTAAATCATGTGTGGGGGTAGCACAAAAGGCTTATCTGCCCTTCCTGGGATGAAAGGCAGCCATTGCACCCACCCTGCAGGAACCTGCCCAGCCACCCACCTCCACCTCTGCTCTGCCTAGGTGCAATAGCTGGAGAGCCCAAGGGGAGCAGCACCTGCTGGTCCATGTGCACACAGAGCAGGACAGCACCACAGCCCACCAGAGCAGTCAGTGGGCTGGAAATCTGGAAATCATCGACCCAGAACAGGGTGTGCAAATAGACACCCCAGAGCAGGGGCCAAGAACTGGCCAAGAACTGTCCTAGCACGTGTCAACCTACCCCCAAAGCTGTGCCAGAATAAGGTACAGGTCTGCATATCTCAGAGTAAAGGCAGTTGCAAAAATAAAGACCAGAATAAAAAGCATAAGTCTGTGACCAACTGTGTGAACATCACGAGAGTGTTGAAGGAAGCGATGAGCACAAGGAGAAATCTCTGCCCGGACCAGAAAGGCAGAGGGTGACAAATCATGTAGGCAGCAACCCAGAAAAGGAGAGGTATTTGATAAATATTTCTGTTCAGCGTTTGGGAGGCAAAAGCCAAACAATACAGCATGTTATAAGATAAAATATAATCACAATAAAACACTTTCCATCCTACGAGGGCTTCAGGAAGATGTCAAACAATAGCTACCGGGGATAGATTTTTGAATCGGCAGGTCTGACACATCAGCAAGCGTAAAAAGGAGCAGGGAAGGAGCATCTAATTAGCTCCTGTGGGTCCCTGGGACTTCCCTTGGGGTCCCAGCGCTGGCACACTGCCCGTACCTCCATGGAGTAAACAGGATGTCCCAGGCCACTCCAGCTGACATCAGTCCTGTGCCAAGGGGCGAAACGGCCCTGACCGGATTTGGCTGATAAAGGTTTGAAATGGGGAATTATCATTAGTGTCAATTAGCACCATTTTATGAAAAAGAGATCTTGGCGTATCTCTGTTCTTGAGATTGTCCCTATCAGTCACACTGGTGACGGCGCTGATGTAAGCGGCTTGCGTAAGGCTTTTGGCAACTCCAGCTGCTGGGAGCGAACGCATGGAGTTACTGCACTGGAAATCCAGGCACCCCGGAGCTCCCCGGGCCTTGCTGCAAACACGGCACCGCCGCTCAGCCTCGTGTTCTGGGGGCCTCCAGCAGGGATTGATTCTCAGCCCTCCATTATTTAACACCTTCTCTGTTTCCCAGAGAAGGCGGGAGCTGCCCAGGCTCTGGCGAAGCGATGCTGGCACAGGTACCAGGAGCAGGCTGTACTGACAGCACAGCACCTGGCACCAGGGCACAGGGGCTCCACCCTGGGTGGCTGGGGGACAATCCTCCCTCAAAAATGATGCCTCTGTAGGGAAGGGACTGAACAGAGTTGTCCAGGAGGGATCTGCAGCCTCCCTGAGAGCCAGGCCCAGTGCGGGGTCAGCATCTCAGGAGGCAGGGAAACAGGAAAAAGCCCAAAGAAGAAGCCAAGGAGCAATGAAGGGCTCAGAAGACAGACTTCTAGTGGAGAGAAATTCCTGGGACACCATCAGTGCGGGCCAGAAAAAGAGGTTAAAGGGCTAACTTGATCCCAGCTTATTAAAGCTCTTTTTGATGTGATTAAATGTTTGGCAGTGCCTCTGTTTGGCAGACGGGGATGAGAGAAGGCTGTGGTTAGAAATAAGGCATGGATTCAGTGTGTGAGCACCCTCTGAAACACCCTGTCAAAGCCTGCGGTGAGTTCCCCATCCCTGGCAATGCTGTGACCAAGGTGTGGGTAGGCTCAGCAGGACACAGCCCTGCAGCTTCACTGTGGACGAAATCCGTGCTTACAGACCAGCCCCCTGCCATGGGCCTTGTCCTTGTGCCAGCCCTGCTTGGTGGAATGCACCAGGGCTGCAGGCAGAGGGAGAAGCTGTTGATGGGCTTTCATAACTATTGACATAACAACAGTCTCAGGGAGGGATCTGGACTTACAACTGGCCTCTCCCTGCCTGGCTAAACCCGGTCCTTCATCATTTACCTGGAACAACAAATCACGCTTCCCATGGGCTTGTCACTTACTGGGTTTTGATGGACGCCTCTCCTAGGCAATTCCAGGTGAAGACAACCAGTTGCTCCATTTTAGAAGACAGTTTGCTGCCGACAAGGAGCAGTGAAGAAAGTTTGGCTGATTAATATACTGTCTTTTTTGACATCCAAGCTAGAAATAGGAGTGGATAATAAGGTGATGATAAGCAGTGTGATTACAGACCCACGAGGGAAATGAACATATACTTCAAATTGGAGGCAACAGAGCACAACCTGAGCGATGATTAAGGATGGATTCTGCAATCTGTCCTCATGTGGAGGCCACTGGCTTCCCTGTAATTTGGAGTGTAATTGGAGTAATTACTCAGAGCTCACCCTAAGGAGCATGGTGGAACATCTTGTGGGGTTGTTTCTCTTGCTGGTGATGTGACAGCTCCTTGTAAATCACTCTGAAGTACCTGGGTGTGATGCCGAAGGAGCTGGGCATAGGCTGTGCTGGCCCCTGTGTCTAGTCTGCGAGAATAGAGCAAGAGTCCTTCAGCAGCAGAGGTAGTGCTCAGAAATTAATTGCTGGGCAATTATTTAATTCATGCTCCTCTTTCCCCCTCAGTTTTCCCAGGAAGCCAGTGGGACAGCAAAGCAGGGGCAGAGGGACCTGTCCCGTCTCAACATGTCCCTCCCCAGCACAAGCCAAGAGCAGCACTGACAGGCATGAAGGTGTGGATGATCCTGGGGGAGCATGAGGGTGCTGTGAGCATTTTGAAACTCAGAGGGCAGAAGGCTTTGTGCTCCATGAGCAACAGGGCACAGACTGGCCCACAGCCCAGTTTCGGTGGCTCCTCTTCCCAGTGGAGGAGTTCAGCAGCACTGGCAATCACTGTGGCATTATGCAAGACCTGTTCATGGCTGTTTATTACTTCTTGGAAGCCATGTAGTAATCCTACTCCCCAGAGTGTAACCTGCTAGAAGCACATGTGCTGCAGACCATGAGGACCTCCTTCCCTAGGGCCACTGCTCTCAGGGGACTTGGGACATCACACTCCAGCAGGCAGGGAGCCTACTCTGCAAGGTGCCCACTTGGCTGGAGCTCGTGGTGCTTCCCAGCACCGGATCAAGCACACAGTCATTCTTCCTGGCTGTGGCAGTGCTCTGCCAGGAGGTGTTGATTAGCTTGGCAGGTTGCTAATTGCCAGGAAGGGCCCAGCACAGAGGTCAGGGTGGCTGTTCTCCAGGAAGAGGGAGGTCAGGGCACCTTGGTTAAGTGTGTGGAGGCTCAGTCTCTGCTTGGGGAGAAGGGGTCCCACCAGTGCCAGGGCTGGAAAAACCCTGCTGCTAAAGCATGGCTCCCTTTTATACTCCACTAGTTTTGAAAAAACACAGCCAAATGTCCATCTGTGTCTCACCTTGAATCAGCACCTCACACGCTGGAGGAAAACACAGACTACAATATCCAAAAAGCTCCTCCAAGGTGCACTAAGACAGCTGGGCCACAGCTGCATGGTGAGCTTCCATTTGCCCTGTGCTTAGTAACCACCAGCATCTCCCTCCTCGGTTTTAACGTCTTTCTTTTTAATTTTTTTTCCCCAAATCACCTGCATCTCTGTTCTGAGGCTCCTGCCTCAGCTTATCCCAGCAAAACAACAAGCAAACATCCATGCTCCTGATCTGCAACACAGCCCCATGTGCCTATGTGCCAGGAAAAGCACCATCTCACCCTCCTGTGGGACACTGCCCAGGATTCAGAGGCTGGAGAGGATGGCGTGAAGAACCTCACATACCCACACATCCATTTACAAACTCACACTAGCATGCACTTGCTCTCCCTCAGATACTTGTTCCCCTCAGCCAAATGTTCCCTCACCCAGACAAAAGGGACACCTGACATTTTTGGCCAGGTGTTGAATGAAGCCGGTCTGTGAGAGATGGTGAAGGTGTTTAAAGGCTTTTGTTTATGATGTCTGCTGAAGATAAGCCTCCAAGAAAGATGAAAGATGCCCTTTGGAAGCAAGAGTAAGGCAGGGAGGAATGCCAGTCTTAAATTACTGTGAAAGCTGACACTACCTTTTAACACTCAGGGTGCAAAAAGCCTGTGTCCCACCACATCTTGAAAGAAGCCTCTTGGATTATGAGCATGACCAATAATGACTGGGGATAATTCCTGCCTCCTCCTGGCAAGTGCATAAGCTGATAGCAGGTATTGTTTTCCACACTATTGCTTTTCCTTTGGAGGCCGAGGTTCACCAGGTGTGAACGTAAATCCATTTAGAAAGCCCAGCTGATGTTCTCCTAATGTGGAATAAACAGTGGAGAAGAGGAGCCCTGGCTACAGCAAGGTCTGGGAGCAAGGAATGGCCAATGTTTAGGACTTTCACTTGGCCAGGCAGAATAAAGCATCACTTCTTGATTTATTTTGCATTTTGATTTATAGTCACAAACTCTTGATGCAAAGCTTTCCATGCAACACACACAGGAAATGTTTCTTCAGAGCTGAAAGTGTTTACTGGACTTATTACAATCAGCAGCAGGTTTTGAGTTTCCTCTCAGGCTCTCAAGGCTTTAAAGACAACACTGTTGGCAGGTATTTCACCTGGCATCAGTCTGAAAGAAGAAAAATAGCTGAGGCCTCCAAGATTAACTGTCCTTTCTGTGAGAAACATTTATCACTCTTCATACTGCTCTCCTCAATCTTTATTTCAAATATCAAATATCAAATTATATCAAATGCCTGTGACCAAAGATCTTTGCCCTATCTGAAAGCATTTCTTCCCCATCAAACACAGATCATGCAACACTCTCACACACAATTTCATGTTGCTAGAAAATTACTGTTTCCAGATCAGCCAGGGAAGGAGTTTTGCTGGCCCACTGTACTCTGTGGAACATGATGTGCTGTTCCCAGAGGCTAAAACCTCCCAGAGGGGAGGACGTGGGGGCCCTTAAAAACGGGTGATGCTTCACTCTGTCCTCATCCACAGAACCCTGAGAAGCCCAGCTCCAGGAGAAGGGGTCGCCAGTCCTGAGGACCTCCCCAGGATGTTCTCATCCTGGTTTGCAGCATTCCCCTGCAAGAACCACCCCCAGGCCAGAGGGGCATCACGGGCCTTCCCACGAGGTGTTCCTGGGAACCAGGAGTCTACCTGCTCCCTTTTCTAAGAGCAGTGCTCAGAGAGGTCCCACAGGCTTGGCACTGGCACCAGAGGGCTGGGAATGAGCTAAGAGCCCTGAGACCAAATTTTCTCCTAAACCAGTAAAATACCCTCTGGTTGTTTACAAGGGGTATGGGACAGCTGTGACCCATATCTCTGTCCTGCAGTGGGACATTGCAGAGCAACAGGAAGCAGCTCCATAGCCTTTCCCACTCCATTCCAGCCACAGGCAAAGGAATGAAAATGGGGGGGGACCCCTCTTCTGTAATTTGCTTTGTTTGACCGAGTACAAAACAGGTGCAAGCAGAGGAACTGCAGGAGAGCCATCCCAAACAGCACCGGAGACCTTGCACTCAGTGTGAGTGTTGGGAAACCCAAACCCTTGCACACGAGCCCAGCGCAGACCCTGCTGGCACTTTTCGTGCTACATTGAACAGGGAAATGTAATGGCAAAGATCCATGTTTATCCATAACTGTGGAAAAAACATGTATCTGTCTCCACCAAATCCCCCTCCCCCAACCCTCCCCCCAAATTGTTGCAGAGGTTTATCCAGGGGCTGGCAGGTAACTGGAAGCCTGGTTTTGTAGCAGTGTTGGGTATGGCTGCCGGTGGCTCTGAGCTCCCTGAAGGTTGTAGGAGACACCAGAGATGGGCAGCAGACAGAAGCTACGTGCATTGGATACAATACCTTAGATCTTCTTTCATCCAGAAAATAAACTATTAAAGATTTGCTTGAAAGGGGCATTTTCCTTGCCATTGATACTTCCAGCTGTAGAAATAACCACATATTTCCAATGCTTGTTTGTTACGGCAATTTGCAAGGAGAAAAAACATCGCCTGATTATTTCCAAGGCAGAAATGAAACTGAATTAACAATATTTGATAATATAAAAAGTAAACTACAAGCAAATAGTTTGAACTTCAGCAATATTTGCAGCTGATAATGATAATGTTCAACTGGTGAGATGCTATCCTAATGACACACTCACAGAAAATGAGGAGGAATATTTGCTTCCAGGTAATTGCTGAGCCTGTATACCATGTAACACCACAAAGCAGATTCTGAATAAATCATCATTTGATCTTGAAGGTTATGCAACAAAACTTTTCAATTGCCTTTTCTCATCATCAAAAGAATGTTGGGATTACAGGGAAGAATTCATTTTTTCAGCTCTGAGAGCATGGAAAGGCAGAGGCGTGCCCTGACAAGCCAGTTATCTGTGGGCTTTGCCATCTGCAACGACCTGGGCATGATTCCCAGCTCAGACATTTCCTTGTGTTGAAGGGCAGGGATGGTGGGACTGGGCAGAGAAGCTGCCGACGCTGGAATCCCGCTGGTGCTGCTGCCCAGCCCCTGTGCTGGGCACACTCCAGAGGCTGGGCAGTGGAAGCAAAGCAGCCTTTGGCATCACCCATTTACCCACCAGAGCTCAACACAGCTCCAAAGCCAACGAGGCAGCTGCAGCTCTTGTGCCCCTGCCCCAGGGAGGTTCACGTGGGTGTGGGGCAGCAGCTCGTCCCTTCAGTGCCCAGTGCTCCCACCCCACTGCTGCTGAGCTCTGTGTGTGCCACCTTGGCAATGGATCACCCCTGTGCACCACAGGCTCCTCATCATTCACACATTTATCTTTTTCAGCACAATTCATCATTTCAGCATCGGTGCTATCTCACCTGGCGCTGCAGCTCTGTTTGTACCATCCAAAGCAGGTGTCCCAGAGCAAAGGCTCCCCTCTCCTGGGGCCAGCACCTGCATCCTGCCCTGCCAAGCTGAGCCTCTTGGCTATACATGACTCAGCTTTCCCCACAATGCACCATACATTTTTTTCACAAGGATGGTTAAAAATATCACAGTTTGATCTTCCTTATGCAAAAGAGTGTGACATCTAAGGGAGAAATTAGAAAAAAGCAAGCAAACTTGGCTCTTAACTAAAACTGGACAGCAGTAGAGCACAGTGCTCTGCCAGGGGACCTCCTTCACAGCATCATGCAGCTCCCAGGGAGCTTCTGCAAGCAAATGAATGGGTTCAGCTGTTCTCCTCACATCTGGAATTTGGAGAAATTAGCATGCACTTCACTGTGTTTTACAGCCTGAGCCCAGATGGTCTGTAGGAGGAACACTGAGAGCCCAGTGCATGCACCATGTACTGGTGGGCAGCCCTGGTGGCAGTGCTGGGAGCCCAGGGCATCACTAACATCCCGGTGCCCTCCCACAGCTGACAGCTGCAGAGGGTGTCTGCAGTGTGGGCCCCATGGGACGAATGCCTTCCCTGGGCCTGTGTGGGACAGCCACAAGCGTCCCCTCCTTCAGCCCAGCCCTGCTGCTGGCCACAGCACTGATTTAGCTTTGGTCAGGTCCATGCCTGCTCTGACAGTACCAGAAGGTTGCTATTCTGCAAGCAACTATAAAGGGCTCGAGCACTCGGACAGTATCAATTGTGGTTTTCTGACAATGGATCCACAAAAAGCAAAGTTATTTTGAGAAGGGTAAATGTAACCCAGACCACTATATTTTATTCACGTCCGCCCACAGCCCTCCTGCTCTGCTGAGCACGGTGGCACTTCAAACTCCATGTCCTGTCCTAGATGTGACTTTGGGGACTTTGGTTTCTAGTGTTGCTGCTCCTCCAGGAGGAATTCTGGCTGCAGGAGGTCTCCCCCAAACATGCTCGGCCACCCTCCCATGCCACTCTGAGCACCCATGTGCACCCTGGTGCTGTTACAGGCATGTCCCCAGCATCCTGCACCACATCCTTCCCAGCCTGCATAGGATGCTCTGGGTTCCTGCATACCACCAGAGCAGGGTGGGCATCACTCCCCTGTGGGGGATATGGAAATGAAACAGGAAAAAAGACCCACATCACCTCTGGACACCTGGCTCCAGGTCAGCCTCCCATACCCTCTAGTCTGGGACTTTTGGGACTGGAAGCTGAAAGGACAGCCAGAAAATCTTGAAATACCTCCAGGCCCCATGTTGGACAGTGGTTACTCAGCCTCTGCTTCTTTCTAGCTTCTAGAATCAGGACAATGTGGTCCCTTCACAGGGAGGCTTGGCTGAGCACAGGCTGCAGAAACTCATGGGCAGGAGGAGCTGCAGAACTGCAAACACCAGTAACTTCATACTGGAGACCAGAGAGTAATTTTTCAGGATTTGTACGTGATGCTACCAGCCCAAATCCAGCTGACACATTAATTCATTAAGAACCTGGTACTGTGTTTTTATGACAAATGTATGACTGCCTTGGCACTCGCTACTCAGCCCAGCATTATTTTAAAACTTCCCTTATTATGATTATTTGATAATGCAGCCTATTACACACAGCTCTTCAGGGAAGGCGAGGATGAAACACTGTGCATTTTATAACCTCTTTGTTATTTGCTGGTAAAACTTCACCAGAGCAATGACTGGTGAAAGAAATTTAGTGGCATCTGCTGAAAAATTTTTGAGGTTTAAAAGTAAGTGACTCATGATAGGATATTTCATTACATTTGCTTTAATAATGCTGACTTCTTGTATTTCCTATTTTTGCAATGTTGGCTGCTTTAAAAATGTGAAATACTGGGGTGTCAGCACAGGCACGATGTACTGGCCTCCAGTTTCTTTTCCATCATATGGAATTTTCTTCTAGATCTGTTCCTGCATCTTTTCCAGGTAAAATCTTTTTGATCTGGAAAATTTACTATCTGGTGAATCTTACACCAGTTTTCCCGTCCTTTTGCCTAACTTGGCGAATCAAGCTGCTAGCTTCAGGTTGCCAGCCTTCTCCTTTGACACTGGCACAGGATTCCTTGCCTTCTGCATAGGCATTACAGTGAATTCCCATTATTTAACTGGAATACACTCCAGCCC
This sequence comes from Lycocorax pyrrhopterus obiensis, assembly GCA_014706295.1. Classification (NCBI taxonomy): domain Eukaryota; kingdom Metazoa; phylum Chordata; class Aves; order Passeriformes; family Paradisaeidae; genus Lycocorax; species Lycocorax pyrrhopterus. Next base: position 13,794,180 of record JACSVZ010000016.1, on the reverse strand, counting down.
TGCTGGACTCCAGGCACTGCTGTTTCCCATCTGCAGACTGCAGTGGTTTACAATGCTGGGATATTTTTACAGCTTTTCCGATTACTGGACAAAAATTGCTGCTGGACACCTTTGCTTTTCTATAGCACTGAGTTCCCCAAACCGCTGAGCACAGATCCTGCAGCATTGCAAGATTTTGTTTGCTCCCAGGAGAGGCTGTGAACATTGCTGATTCTCCTCAGCTGCCACCATCCTTGTCCATAACCTGAAAGCTGCTTTAATCCCTGGGGATGGTTCCCCAGGGCTGGTGCCCAGTGCTCTGCCCAGCACAGCCTCTGTGCCAGCTCCAGGGGGCTGATGGAGCGCAGACCAAGGGTGGTTTCAAGGCCAGAGCTGTGGCTCTGTAAGTGCAGCCTGCAGGATACACAGTAAGGCAGAGCACAGCCCGGCATTTTGGCCACGTAGCCCACCTGCCTGCTCTGCACCAGTGGTTCTCCTGCCCTGTGCCCACAGAACAGCTGCTGAAGTGGGTGCTCCTGGTGAGCCCACTGGGGCACAGCTTGGCATGAGCAGCAAGGAGGGAGATCCCATCTTGGCCTCTCCCCCACAAGTGGGTGCTTGGCTTCAGCAAGGAGAGGAACTGGGGGACGTGCTGCCTCCCAGATCACCTTCCTGCTCTCCACAGCTCTTCCCTGTACCCTTGGGTTATGTCCTTCTACATCTGCACTACCCAGCATCCACCAGTGATGAATTTTGTTCCCATTTTATCACCTACTGCTCCATATCAGCCAGAGTTTCTGCAGTTCTTCACATTGACTCTACATTTCCCTCTCCTGAACAGCTCAGCATCAGTGGCAGGTTCTGCCATGTCACCATTATACCCTATTTTCCAGATAATGGTTTTTATTGCAGGACCATAAGGCCTGTCAGCTCAGCTGAGCATCCTTTACCTGGCCAGCTCTCCGTGCCCCCATTCCACAGCTGAGAGGCCCAATCTCACATGCCCATTCGTTTTTTTCTCTACTCCTGCAGGTGCTTTTAAGCATTCCATATAAAACTGCCCTCTCCCTTGAGTTCAGCAGATTGTGCTGGAAGGAGACGTCTTTGCTGTGTTCCCAAGGTAGCCAGAGAAGTCCTCCAGCATAGAAAAGAAATGAGTTTGAAAGGAAAAAAAATGCAGGAAAAAGTTACACTTTTTCTTTCTGACACACTGCCTAGAGCCCCACGTGCCACAGGGCATCTACAAGTGATTTATTCCCTAAACTGATACTGTCCTTAGGACCTGAAAGTGTCTGTTTATCCTGACCAGCTCCAAGGAGGGGATGTGTTGTGACAAAGGCCCCAAACATGTCAACAGCTGCAAAGTGCACTAAGAGCAAGAGGTCTGTCGGTGATAAATGGAGACAGTTCATGCAGTGCCTTCTGAGAACAGGGCTCTGCTGGCAGCCTGTGGCTTGCACAGCTTTAGAATTGTCCCCAGCCGGGTCACAAATTGCTGCTAAACGATGGCTGAACAGGAGTAGGAGGAGAAGCTGGCACTGGAGCTGTGCTGGTGGAGGCTAACACAGGGACAAGTGCCCTGCCAGGCCTGCACGGTGCCAAATCCACCACGAATGAGCCAGGAGAAAGAGCTCGAAGGTGCCCATCTGTTCCAAGAGAAGTTGGAACCCCAGGGCATGGTTTTCTACCTGCCACAACGGCAACATCTGCCCCAGGAAAAACTCATCTGACTCTCAGGAACACCCCACAAACTGCTGAGCATCCCCTCATCGGTGGGCAATGCCAAAGCCTCCTGCAGGTCCAGACCTGCGGCTCATTCTGGCAGCTCCAGACTCTGCTTTGTTACAGCTCTTTCTTCAGGTAGGCAAATTGTCTAAATTAACACTGAGACTTTCGGTACAATACAGCTAATGCCCATGAAATACCTCAGGAAGGTAATTCGCCCCAAGTGCTTCCCTTGTTAGCAGCTGATTAGTGAATAAATAATTTCCAGAGGAGAACTGGACAAAGCAAACCCTGCTGGCAATGAAAAGCCTACAGGACCAGGCAGCAATTTCTTTGCAATTAGTAATTAAATCCACAGAGGCTCGTGATGGTCAGAGACAGAGCTACTGAAAACCTGGCTGAAATATCTACAGGTGCTGGGGAATGTGTCCCTCCATGGCTCTGCAAATGGCTCTTTCCCCCCTTTTTTAGAGGAAAAGCTCACAAAACATTGCAGCAACCTAATAAAATCTGTATCAGAAGGAAAAGCAGGCAGTTGCCGACCCGTGTCCCAGGCTTACTGCTCGTTTTTTTTTTTTTGCCTTTTTCTGTGTCTCTCAGGACAGATTTCACACTGCCCACGGCTCTGCTGAAGGCAGAGGGGTGGTTCTGGCACCTGCCTGCTCTGCTGCCGCCAGGCATTTCTCAGCAAAGGCAAAATAATAGGTTGTCTTTTTATTTTTTGGTTTGTAAAGTCAGGAACTCCATCTTAGCGCTGAAGCCTGCTGTTAGGCTTTGTGTTATTCTTGGCACGCTGACCGAAGTGCGCTCAGTATGAATAGCAGAGCTGAAAAGTAAATATTGTATCCTCTGGGATCAGTGGAGAGGGAGGGAGGTGATATTGCTTAATGGAGCACCCCAGCGCCTGTTTGGGTTAGGCTCACAGTAATTGCTCCCTAGGTGAGTTTATACCAACAATTGATCATTTCAAATGGGAAAGAAGTACAAATGAGTAAGAGAATAAACACTGATGATGTTATGAAACACAGGAGAGGCGAGCAAAAATCCCATGGAGCTCCAGCAAAGGGCTGGAAGCAAAGCTGGACAGAAAATCATGAATACTGTTTTCTCTACGTGCAATTTCTCATGAATGCTGAATGATATAAGACTCTGAATTTTCCCCTAAAGCTTAAGCTACAGAGCTATTTTCCACAGCCTGATCTTCTACAAAGGAGATCCCTTTGCTCTCCCATCTCCTTCTCCACCGTGGAAAAACATGGGGCTCTTGACATAAGCAGCACTTTGCTGTGAGCCAGCGGGTGAGACGACAAGGAGCAGGAATCCGTGATGGAGGAGCTCTGGGCTGAGTAACCTTAGAGTAAAGCCCACCACATCCTTCCAGAGACCCTGGCTGGGTCCACTGCAGCTCTCCCACGCGTGCAATGTGCCCCATCCCTTGCCACCAGCCTGTGCTGGTGGGACTGGTCTCCTGCTCCCCACAGCTGTGTCCCCCATTGCTGTGTGTCCCCACTTGCCACTCACCAAGGGCTGCCCTTAGCCTGCTGCATCTCCAGAAGGGCTCCAAGCAACCCATAACCAGGCTCTGGAGTCTGCAGATGCTCTCTGCTACACAGGGGTCCAGCGCTGGCCCAAGGACACGGTGCCAGCCCCCTGTCAGTCCCAGCGCTGCTGCCACAGGGTCACCACAGCAAATCCCCAGTGCCCAGGGGCAAACTGGTGCTGCTTAATGGTTTATGGGCATCTTTCACCATGATCGTGCTGGCAGCTGCTAAGTGCTGGTTGTCATGGCCTTGGGCCAGCATCAGGGGACCAAGAGGGTGTGCTCAGGTCTGAACTTGTGTGCCTGGAGCAACACCTGCCTGAGGATGTGCTGCAGCAGGAGGTGCAGGAGGGCAAAGAAGGATTGGGAAGGAGAGTCCCCATTCTTCCAGGAACTGAAGGAAATGCACGCCGACTGGGCACTCAGTGCAGGAACTGCCTGTGGGGGTGAGGGCTCCTGGGCAGGCAGTGCCCTCAGGGATGCACAGCAAGCTCTGCTTCTGCCCCAAAGCGGACCCTGTGGCAGCACCCTTCGAAAAGGCTGAGCCGGCAGCCCCACGAGTCAGCCCCAGGCTGCCGCGGCGGTCTCTGCAGCTGAGCTCATTAGTGCCTGCAATCAGCAGGGCATGAAGGGGAGATAATTACACAGGGAGCACGGCTCGGGCTACGTGCGGGGTCTATAAATAGCACGGTGCGGCGCTCGCTGCCCGCGGAGCTTGGTCACGGCCCCGGGGACCGCGCGGGTCGGGATGGGGCCGGCACTGCCGGTGGGGAGCTGTGCCACGGGGCTCTCTGCGGTGCCTGGGGAAAACCAACAAAGCTCAGTTGAATGTTTCATTTAACTACGCTTCTCCTAGTTGAAGAAAAAAAAATACAGTGAGTTTCCCAGTGGACTGTGATTTTGAACCAAAAAAAAAAAAAATTCGTTTTTGGAAGAATACCTAAGCAAAAGGTTTCAGCCTGGGGCCAAAATGGCCACGTGTAGGTGTTTCCCCCACACAGACCCTGGGACTCCATGGAGAAGGAAAAGTGCTCCCAACTCTGTGGAGAGCATCCCCTGGCTGCAGGCAGAGGGTGCACAATGCGTAGCCCAGCTCCAGGGATGGCTGTGGGGCAGGGAGGGCACCTGGCCCCGCACAGCCCTGTCTCCCAAGGTGTCACCCTGCGGCAAACATCATGGTGCTTTTGGGTCAGCCCTGACACCCACAGCCACCCCAGAGCTGCTCGGTCCCCCGTAAAAGCCATGTTTGCTCACCACCCCACCCCTCCCCAGTGCTGGTGACACAAGCGGCCTGGCCTGTATTTCCAGCACGGCTATTTCCAACCTGATGGCAAGGTCCTGCCCTGGCATGTGAAGACCCATGTGTCACTGGTGCCACCAGTGTGCCCTGACCAGTAAGCACCAGTAACCCTCCTCATTCTTCAGTATGCATCATCACGGTGCATCACCTGCCCCAAATCCTGCCTGGCTGCAGCCTCCAGGAGGGCTGGCTGCCTTGCCTTGCACAGTGAGGCTGGATCACCTTGTTTATTGGTGAAAATGTGAATCTAACACAGCAGGGTACTGTGTCTTTCCCTCACCTTTAATCACCTCTTTGCTGTTCATTCTCTGGGGATGAGAAAGTACTTAAAGACAAGATTTTGTGCTATTTGGAAATGGATTGGTTCAGCACATCAGAGAGGGCAGGGTTCAGCATGCAGCCCATACCACAGCCTGCTGCCTCTGCACATCAGTTCAAGGGAGGAGAGCCTCTCCCCCAGTAAGTTCATCCATGGACACGGGGAAAGGAACCCAGGACACTCCTGCCACATATGGAGTGTTCTGTTATTAGGTTAAGCCACAATCAGGTCGCCACCCCTCTCTCTTGCGCGTGCACATCACACAGATGCACACATGGGCTGGAGGTGGTTAGTGAGCTGTGCACGTCTGTGACATAGACCTGTGCAGGAGCTCGCCGCCAGCCGGGATCACCGAGGCAGCACTTATTCAGGGAGCAGCCTGCTCAGCCTGAAGCTCACTCATTCACAGCACAGGCAGCTCCCAGCTCTTTCCAAACCAACCCTGGCTACAGTGGTGATGATCTTTAAAAATCCAACTTGTTTATTTGCATCACTCACATGGGACAGATGTGGGATAAGCTATGTGGGGCACCACATTCAACTGCCCAGCAGATACACATCAGCTACTTTTTAATCATGATAAGAGCAGGAAACCTCCTATTGCACAGGACTTCAGCTGTGCCACAGAAACAGTCGAGCCTGTCTGACATCTGCAGCTTTATTCTCGTATGAAAGGTTAAAGGCAAAGCTAGAAAAATGAACCTATTGCTACACACTCACTGAACACTTCTAGGACAACACAGGGCAGTAAAGCTTTTATTGCTAAGAAGAACCAACAGAAGGCTTTAAAGCTCATCTAGCATTCAATTTTTGTTTGTAAGTAACCCAATTTAAAGCAGCTTGTCAGTCTTTAAAGCCCTCTTGCCTTTCTGGAATGCTTCAAAAGGAAGATGACCTGAGGACAGTGTCTGCTCTCCGGAGGGACCAGACCAATGCTCTGCATGAGGTGCAGAAATGGGCCACCGAGGAATGACAAATGAAACCAACTACTCGCTGGAGACTCCTGCTGACCATCAGACAAGGCAAAGCTGCACAGCACCCAGGGAGCTGGAGCCTGACAAGTGCAAAAGCAGCAGTCTCTGATGGCCCCTCGGCTGTCCCCATGCCCCAGCAGCTGAGGCACAGATGGGCAATATGCACTTCAGAGCCAGGAACTGAGACCTGGACAAAGTGGCTGTGGATGTCTTGTTCCAACTACTGAACTGCCCTTCCTCTTGGAGGGTGAGGCTACAGGCAGTGGGATACTGAATGCTCTTGGGATCCCTAGATCCCCCTGGGATGTGCTGGATCAGAGCTGGTCACCCCTCCTGACGGACTGTTAGTGCAGCCACTACGGCTTTGCAGGTCTTGCTGCAGTAAGAGCTGCTCCTGGGGCCAGTGGGTGCCTTAGTCTTCAGGGATTGGGGTGTTGCAGTTCCCATGGTAGATTTTGACCTCCCCCTCACACTGGAAGTACTGGTCAAACACATCGCTGTATCCATGGTCCCTCCACCACGTGCAAAGCTGCCGGTTCCATGTGCAGTCAAGCACATGGAAAAGCTCTGGGTGCTCCATCCCCACCATAGTGAAGAAATCCTGGTCCCCAAGGTGGCCCTTGAAGTGGTACTTCTCCGTCAGCTTCTGCACCATGGTGGGCTCCAGCAGCTGGTTGTAGAGCTTGGATTGCCTCATGGCTTCCAGGTTCAGGAGCAGGACACCACTGTTGAAGCCTGGCAGCCCATCAGGAGGGGGCTCCCCCACTTTGGTTTGGGGGTTCTCACGGCGATACTGCCAGAAGGTGTGCCTGGAAAGAGAGGAAGAGCAGGAACAGGGACATCAGGGAGTGCAGCCTGAGGAGCAGCCACCTCAAGTCTGGGCAGGTCTGGATCACAGCACAGGATCTACCACCCACTCAAGGGATCTCACAGTGCTTGTCTTCTGTCTGGAGGCACTCAGCCTCTCCGAGAAGCCAGTGCTTCACAGGCTGTCTTTCTCTGCATCCCTCTGCACAGGATATTGCCCAGACTTCAAACCACTCTGCTTACCATCTCCTAAAGCCCCTTTTGTTTCTACCAGCATCATTCTGGGGAGCCAAGTGGACACAGGATTGTGTGACTGCTCACACGGCTGTGCAGGGAGACAAAACCACATCCCCAGTGCCTTGGGCGAACCACCAGAAGTGTCCTAATTTCGATTGCCTAAGCAAGCAGCCCAGAAATTTCTTTGGCTCCTTTCTCAGTCCTGGAACAGAGAATACACCTCACCATACATACACTGGCTGCTCTCACTTGCAGGAATTGAATTAATCCCACGCTATTCCCCAAGTAGCTGGATCTGCCCCCCAAAATTGCTCCCATTGTCTGAAAGTCTTCTTCCCTCAAACAGCATCCTCTGCTGCAAAGCTGAGCACCCGAGAGCTGTCTGAGCCTGTTGTTCAGAGGAGGGCAGGATGGACCTGTGACCCCCACCACCATCTGACAGCCCAGGGCTGCCAGCACTGCTGTCTCCTTCCAGCCCTCACACTTCAGGTAAAGTTATGGAAGTGTTTTTTTACACCTTGCTGTCAAGGTGTCAAGGAGAAACACTGTTAGAAAGAATAAGCCAAGCCTGCCACTGGTTTCTCTTCGAACCTGTCAGACACCATCCAAAGTCTCCATGCAGATTAAGGCAACGAGAACTTGTTGATAGATTTAGCACTCAAATGTTTAAAGTGGTCCCATGCTTGGAAGCTGAAGCTGGACTCCCTCAGATGTAAGAAGATGCAGGGACATTTGCCCCTGGAACAGCTCCAGAGGCAAGGTGGGTACTCCTCCACTGCAAACATTTAAATTTAAATTTTTCTTCTAAGAAGGCATGTTGAGCTCCCACAGGCACTTGCTCAGGGACTCCTACAGCTTGTACCGAGAACAGACTATCAAATCCATCCTTCTGGCCTGTGCTCTGGATCCCCAGCACAGCGAGACTGGTCAAGGTAACAGCCAGGATTCAACAGCCACCAGCAGAATTATCCCAGCAGAAAACATGGATTGATTAATGATGTCAACTGTGGATATCTTTTTTATTTCCTGATCTGGAGAACCACAAGCATCAGGCAGCATCACTTCCTTAAAACTTTCCATTAAAGCACTGATATTTCCCATTTCATTACGGGTCTTAACACCACTCCCTTTCACCTGATCCAGAACAGAAAGGGTTTTTCCAAATGCCAGTTTCCCATGGAAGGAGGGCTCAGTCTTTAAGCAGCCATATCCATGCTTACCAAGGAAGGGGAGTGGAGGATGGGCTGCCTTATCAGAGATCATGGGCAGCAGTGCTTGTTGGATCTAAAGGGTGGGGAAGGGATAAAGGGCTCTGCCTCTGCAAAGAGCAATTGTGTCTTGAGGACAGGCAAAGACAACTCACGGATGGGCTGCTCCTTAGAAAAGGAAGGCAAAGCGTTCTCCATGCAGCATTAAAGGAAGCTCAACCTGCAAAGACAAGCCCCAGCCACGTACCAATCAGCCTCCTGAAGCGCTCAGATCCAGGGAGTGGCTCAAGCCCACCCCTGCACCCTCTGCTCTCTGCTTCTCCCTAGCAGTGCCAAGAAAGCCATCCCCCTTTGCCCAGAATGTTATGCTGGAAGCTGACAGGAGGGAGAGGGTGAGCAGTGCCACAGAGGGGAGCACATTTCCAGCTCCACAGCAGTGAAGCTGATTCCTTTCACATTCTTACCTCCAAACAGATGCTGCCCAAGCTAAGGGACAAGATTACAGCCACTGCAAGCAGCCAGGGTAAGAAAAATGCAAGGACCCAGGCCCTCAGTATTGCCAGGCCATGGTGGGGCTAAAGCAAATCTGTATCAAATGACTCAATTTTTCAGCAATGCCGTTCCCCAGATGACTCGTGGACGGCTGATAACGTGCCCTTTTCTACAGGAAGAGGAGACAGACTGACAAGCAGCAATTGTTCAGCCCTTCCTCCCAGTGCTGGCGTGACAGGGCTGTCCTTCCCTGGCCGTGTGCAGGGAGGGTAGGGCCATCCCCAGGGAGCGATGCTGAGGTGAGATCCAGGATGTGATGAGCTGCAGGTGGCTCCACAGCGCCGATGGTTTGGGAACCTGCTCACAGCTGAGCACAACAGCCTTGTCCCTGCTGGGCTCAGGCCAACCAAGAGAAAGGTATTCTGGCAGAGCCACTGGCAGCAGCTGTTTAGACAAGATTTTTATTGGCTTTTGTCTTTAAAACAGAGGGTTTTGGTGCTGTCCTATAGGGGCCAGGACAGAGAAGAGCATGGCTGAAAGGCACCTCCACCCAGTTAGAAGTGGAAGGAGTGGCGAGTATGAGAGCATTGTTCCCTTCGGAGGAGACGGGGCCGGGGAAGCACAATAACCAGCCAAACAGCTGACCCAGCCTGTACCCACTCCACTCTGTCCTGCCCGGCATCGCTCCTTGGCACCCACTGCAAAACTGAGGGGAAAACTCCAGGGGCTGGATGAGCGTGCTGTCAGGATGCGTCCTTGAGACAATCATCAAGGAACTGAACCCCCGCTGGATGCAATGGAAATGTCTCCCTGACCCAAGCCCCTGGGGTGGCTGGGATCTCCCTGGGAACAGTTCAGGCAGGGCAGTGTGACCTCCTCTCTGTGCCCCCAGCAGCAAAAGCCTGGGCAGGAAGGCAGCCCGGAGATGCCAGCACCACCAGGATGCATCGGGGCAGGAAGCTGCTAGCCGGGAGAAAGGGAGGAGAAAGGAAGAGGAGGCGTTTGGGGCTTTTGTTAACTGCTCCAACCCATCTAGATGGGAGGGGACAGAGGTGACCTGTGGCCCCAGACCCCGTGCCATGGTGCAGGGGAGCCGTGTGGGCCCTCCCGCGAGTGCCCGCCTGCAGCCCCGACAGGCTTTGCTTTGAGGAGCTGTTTATAAACAGAGCCGGCGTGTGCTAGGAAACATCTGGAGAAGAGCATTTCCAAGCATTCAAACGCCAGGCCCAGGCAGCCCAGATAAAAACCCCTGCTTCCAGCAGGACTTCCCTTGCTGGCCCAGCACAGGGCGCTGCGGCAGCACCTCCCCTGCCTCGCAGCCCGGCGGCCACGAGGCCCCGCTCACAGAGCTGCCATCACACCCTTCCAAACGCCTCGCTGGGGACAGCTGCCAGGGCAGGAGGGACCACTGCACCCACCAGCTGTACTGCAGGGCCTTCTCTTGCTTTCATGCGCAGCAAGGGACAAACAAGTGGGGGAAGACTTTGTCCAAATCCATGAACTTTCACTCATTTACTTCAGCTCTGGGTTATGGGACACCTTCATAGGATGAGCTGGAAACCCCTGGTAAAGCAGCAGGGTGCCCAAGCTGGCAGGAAAGGCAAGATGCAGGGGTTACTGCCAGCTGGGAGACCAGCAGCAAGCTCAAAGCACTTGCCCCACAAGCAGCAGACTGGGCTTGTGTGCCTATGCCCATCTGACGTTCAAGAGGCTGCAACCCTGCCACACCAGCTGTGCAGCTGCCACTGGGCTTGCTGCTGAGGACGTGGATCTTCCCCATGTGTCCACATTTCCAGGAATGCCTCCCTCCACAGGCATCTGGGGAATCAAGGAGCCAGGTCAAAAAGACATGAAGTGAAAGGAGATACCAGGCCAGACCCAGGGTGGATGTGGTTAGAGGATGCTCCTGGAAGGATGCAGGGTCTCTGAATGCCAGCATGCACTGCATGAGCCTACGCAGCATGGTACCCAGGGAGGAAGGCTGCATGGCCTCTCCCTCACCAAAGGGGAAGCAAAGCCAACAGTCATGGGATAAAGCCACAAAAATAGGGAATCTGCAAGATTCTGGATGTAATAAACATCCCAGAAACAGTCAACTCCTTTCTGGAGCTCACTGATTTGCTTCTACCTCTTGCCAAGTGCTGCCAGAGTTTGGGCAGCTGTCTGGGAGAGCAGGATGGGCAGCAGCAGCAGGCCAGAACCTCAAGAATGCATTTTGTCAGCAAGCCTCTCTCACAGGGGTCAGGGGCTGGGGGACTCTGAGCCCCATCCAGCCATGTATGAGGCTCCTGGAGCAGAAGGGAAGCATGGGCTGCCAGCCATCCTTCTCTGAGCCAATCTGACAGCAGTCCTGCCAGCCCAAACACCAACTAAAACAACAAGTGCACGCTCTTGTACCTCCAAATACGTTGTTCAGTTCCTGAGCCAGAACACGGCTTGCTGCTGAGGACGTGGCGGCGTTATCCCCAGCTGCAGGCACGTGCCCAGCTGGCAAACACCACTGCTCCTGTGCAATGAGGCACCTTGCCCCCTGCTCCGTGTGCTGCCAGGACTCCCCCGGGGTGGCAGGAGGACACAGCACCAAGCAATCCCTGGCTGAGCTGCCCACCTGGTGGTGCCTGGGACCTGCAGGGCCCCAGAAAGTTGGTCAGAGGCAGATGGGACAGGAGCCCCAATGGGAAGTATGCAGTGTCCTGATGGGGACAGGGGATGTGCTTGAAGTGGGAGAGAACAAAGGGGAGACCCTGACAGCAGCTTCTGTCCTGCTTGGAGGAGAGGGTGTGGGCAGTGGGGAGGGAAGAGTGATGGGAATAACGGCATGGTCCATTCAGGGGGTGATGGTGGCTTTCCCCCTTAATCCTTAGCATGAAGTAAAGCACAGCCAAGAAACTTCCCTGCACCCTTCTCCTCTTGGTTAATCCTCACAGTGGCAGGCAGCTGTCAGCCCCTTACCATCACTGTGTTCAATTGAGATTAACCCCCAGGAAAAGGCCAACTCCCCTTCCTCCCTCTTCTCCCACCTCCAGAAGGCATTGCTGCAATGAAGCTGGGCCCTTCCAAATTTCTGCCACACAAAGGGAGGCAACCACCTGGAGCAGCATCCAGCCCAGCTCCCTCCTCCTGCCCCAGCAGCTGGACCTCAGCCTGGTGAGCTCAGCAGCTTTGCAACAAAGCAGCCCTTGTTGCTAATTGCTTATTTTCCATGTGCAATTGCTAAACCCCTTAAGGAGCCAGGACAGCAGGTTCAGTACCAGCTCAGTCCACAGCACCTTAGCTGACGCTGAGCAGTGTGTGTAATCCAGGAAATCCCAGCTCCACGCTTCTCAGGAGCACCATGTACCCAGTGGTGTGCAGTGGCATCACCAACACAGCAGTACTCCTTGCCCTGCAGGGGAAAATATCACCTGGAGCAAAACAACTGCAATTTCCATCCTGGGACAAAGAACAGGATGCATTGGTGTGCACACCAGGACCACCTTACCTTCTCTGATGGGTTCAGGGTAAAGGTCCAGCTCAGGCAGGACCTCCAGCCCTCCCATGGAAAATACTGATGAAGCAACAGACTGAGCTCTCCAATGAGGACATCAATAATTCCTTAATAAACTTCTCATGTAATGCACAAATTATGTCTGTACAGTGCTGGTCTCTACCACAGCCCAGCCTGCATGCCAAACTTTTAAAAGGCCTGTATTTAGAGCAGCAAATTGATTCTCACTGATGACATTTCTGTGTGGACTTAGTCCAAAAATGGGAACACTTAAATAGATGACAAATGACAACTTGTGAACACAGCTTGTGAGCAAAACCTTTCTTTGGGACAGATTTTCAAGGGTGGCCCTCCTCACCACCAAACATTTGTACACCCCACGCCAGTGCTAAAATCATCCTCCAAATAGAGGTGAGACCATAAATCCCTGCCTGGGTCACATCAGTTTCCTTCCCTCTATAGCTCAAATGCCTGTGGCACTGGTGCTAGCACAGAGCAACAACCTGTGTGTGTCAGACCATCCTCTATCAGCACCAGTACAGGAAGGGGGGCAACCCATCTACAGGGACACTCTAGAATACTGTGGGCCTAATTACTGCCAAAATGGCAGATTTCTATTAACAACTGTGAATGAACTCTGTTCTGGCAGTGTTCTTCTGCCTGCCTTGGAAGCACAGGCTGCCTGCTCTGGGCCACACTTGCCAGCTGATGGGACTCTTGGGAACAGGGGAGATGCCCTCCCCTCACAGAAGCTCCCCTGCTGCTTAATATTATTAACAGTATTTGTGCTCATCAGTGCACAGTTGTGGTTGTCAGATCTTGTCCAATTTATTCATTGTTTTTAAATGACATTTCAAGTTTGCATCATAGTGCGAATAAATTGGACAGGTCCTACATATTAATGATATTCACAGTTGTAAACAACACAACCCTTTACCTTCTTGGATAATTTTTTAAATCAGACGTAAAGCTGAATTCCTGAAATTGATTCTGCTGCCAGTTCCTTGCAGGTTCTGCTTGTTCTGTAATTTTGGCTGCTTCTTGGCAGCCACTGCCAAACAATTCCTAGAACCGTTTTCTCCATGCGTCGAGCAGGAGCACTTGCTACAAATCAAGTCAAAGTCTTGAAATGGTCTAAAATCCAAAGTGCACAGGGTTTGGGGCTTGGAGGACTGTGGGCAGGCAGCATTGACATCACAATGGCACAAATGGCAGGGCACAAATTCTCCTGCCTTTACTCCTGAGGGGCTTGGGGGACAGAACCCTTTGTGGAAGCCAGCTCCCTGCTCCCCTAGGGCAAAAGCCCTTGGAAAAGAGTAAAGTCTCCAAATCAGGGCCACCTGCCTGCATGAAAAATCCACGAAACCAGGAAAACTCAGACAGGAGGACCTGCCTGTTGGAGATGGTTATCTCCAATTCTGGAAAGCTCCATTGCAGGCAGCAGCCCACCTGCACTGTTGCATCTTACAACCACCACCACTGCCTCAGCCAGGGAAGCCAGCTGCTCCTTGCTTGCAGCTGTCAGCCGTACTTCGGGGTTTTTTTTAGATCCCAAGAGAAGGTACAGAATGTACCGTCTCAGCCCAGACTCTCTGACAGCCTGGCTATGGATTCCGCATTAGCCTGCTCCCAGCCCAGGATAATTCCTTTCCTCTTCCAAACATCTGACAAAGTGACTTAGCGCTGGTGCCGCTGCGCTCCCAGCAAACTCCCAGCACCGCAAGTGCCGCGGCTCCGCGTCCGGAGCTGCACAGTCCTGCTTCCAGTCATTAATGGGCTTCTCTGGGCTATTTTACCAGCTCTCAAACAAACAAAATGCATGTCACAGAGCACACAGCACACTTACAGCAGCTCCCACATGATCACAAGCAGAAACAAAGCTTTTCCTTTCTACAAAATAATGTCCTGTTTGAGCTTTCCCTAGGTTTTATGCAAAGGCAAAGGTGAATGGCCTTGCAGCCACACAGGGACCCAAGTGTCGGTCCTTTGTAGTCTGTAGCTGTCCCTTGATGTAGATATCCTTTCCTACTGAACACACTTTTATCATTTCCAACACTGTGGATTCCCAAGATGCCTCAAGCTTTAATTAGCTTCTTGCCACGGGGGATAGCAGTAAAAGTCTCACCCAACAGCAGAACTTGAGAGAGAAGCCACCCTTCCAGCCCCAGCTGTGTGCATTCCCAGACCTGTGAAGCTCTGGGACCTCTCCTGGGGCCCATCTTCACTGCAGGTATCTTCCTCCTAGCTGGAGGGGGTAAAAGCATCCATCTGAGGACCTGTGGGTTAGGTCCTCCCTGTCGCCAGCAGACCAGTCCTCCCCAAGGAGACCTCTAAGGTGAGCATGATGGGGGCAGTGCTGAGGGCCCCAGGTGGTGCTGGCACTCTGGGCACCCAGAGCCCACTGCCACTGGCAGTGCCAGTGCCACCACCAGCAGTGTGCTTAGCAGCGAAGTGCTTAGGCAGCAAAGAGGCTGGGCTGGCTGTGGGGATGGGAGCAGGGAGCACAGCGTGGCACACTGGCCCGGGGTCAGGCCGAGGCTGCCAAGAGCAACTGTGCAATCAATACCACTGCTCTGCTTCCTCTCACATGCCACCAGTGTGACCGGAGAGATCTATAACCAGGAAACGCGTTAAGAATAGGGTTTAAGCTCTGCCTTCAGTAATCTGAGAGCTCTCAGGACATTTTGGGGAATGCCACAGTATTTCCCCACTCTGTTCCTCTCAATCACAGGGCTGCTTTGAAATGAAGAGTCTTATTCCTTTGGCACCTGGCAGCACTGAGCTCCTGTGCTTGGGAACAAGTACCGAGCCAAGCCAGGCTGGCAGGGAGGCACAGGTAGGTCTGGGCTGCATTGGTGCGAGGATGTCATTGTCGTGCCCTGATGGAGACCCCACTATGCCCCAGGTGCAGCCCTGCTGCTCACACCTGGCCAGGAGGCTGGGGGGCAGCAGGCCGTGCTTCCATCAGCCAGCCAGAAGGCTGAGGGGCAGCAGGCCGTGCTTCCAGCACCAGCCACGGCACAATTACACTGCTGGGAGCACAGCTGAGACGCTCTGCAGGCTGGGCACGTACCCACACATCCCCAAAGGACAGTGATGTGCCTGCCCATCTGGTCACCCCCATGCAGGCTGAATCTGCAGTGCTTCTCTGCATGTTTCTTAGCAGGTCTCAAGAGCACCAGAGAGCCTGGACTTCTCAATTTGGCCAGGATCTGGCATGGAAGGCTCAGCGCAACATCAATATTTATACAGACCATTATCACTCTATGTAGCCTGGTGAGCAGGATACTGCCAGCACAACTGAGCAGCTGAAATGCTGCAGGGGACAACAGGACTTTTAATTAAGGTTATGACTCTGCAGAAGCACCTCCTTGCATGGAAAGCCTTTTGGATGATGCAAACTTCAGATGCAGAGTCTAATCTTTCCATCAAAATCACTCCTGCTGAAGCCAGAGCTCCTGATCTTGGCCACAGTGTGAACCCTGTGCAGGCAGACACATGAGCAGGCATAAGTCAGCCTGGGAAGAGGCTCTTCTGCAGGCCAGTATTCAAACAACAGCGTGGCAGAAGGAATCCAGTGCTGCCATGGAAAGCCCACAAGCATCTAGGAGGTGCTGCACTGTACCAGTGTCCTCAACAACCCCACCATGGGGGCAGCTTCTTGTGAGATGAAGCTCTGCCTGCAACCCTATCCACAGAGGTGCTGACTGATCCAAAAGCCACAGGAAGAACAACATGCCTGACCCATGGACAGGGTGCCTCTTTTCCCCCGCAATGGCCAGAGAGACAGGAAACCTGATGCCGATGGCCTCGGACCTCAGATCACTTCCTGCACATGACATGGGCTCCTGCCACCTCCCCCTCTGCATCCAGGACTCCCTGCCAGACACTGCAGGGTAATCCACGTCCAGCTTCAGCAGGAGCTACTGCTCTCCACAGGCCACTCCAACTCACCCTGAGCAGCCCCAAAGGACAGGTCAACCCCAGACTGTGCAACAGTTAAATCCCAGCACTGGCCTAGCAGGAGGGCCGGGAGATCCTGTTGCTCAGAGAAATGTGTTTGTCCAAGACAAACAGTGGCCGGGCATTGTTTCAGCATGAGTCAAGCGAGTGGAAACACTCCCGTGCCATCCTGTTTTGCTGTCTGGAGGTCTCCCCTACCTTCAGGATATGCAGACAGGCTCCGGGATGTTTCCGATTTGCTGTTCTCTTACTCCTCCATTTCCCGTAAATGTCTGTGCCCAGCGCTGCTCAGTGCACCAGCGCAGCAGCCTGAGCCTCCTGCAGCCCCAGCCTGTGCCTAGAGAGTGCAGCCGACAGCCAGGCAGCCCATGGGCAGCTGGTGGGAACAAATGGTGGGTTGATCTCCATTCATTCTTTCCATTGCTACACAGCAGGAAAGACAGCACCCAGACCCTTCTCGGCCACTGGCTTACCCTGCCCCAGGGAACCGAGTCCACAGCTCCATGAGCAAGCTCAGGACAGCTCTGTTAACTTGTCCCGAGTCCTTTGATGTTCTGGGGCAAAGCTGGGGCAGCAGAGAGCTGTGTGAAATGGTGAGGAAAACGTGAGTGGCAACACAGAGACCCCACCATTGCCCCGTAATCCTCCTCCACCCCCACAACCATTTTCCCAACTGATGCTTCATGCCTGCACACACAGCAAGCAACGCGGCTGGAGCTGACACCTCTTATTTCACACCTACAACATATTTTTATCTGTCTAAAAGTATAAAAATAGCAAAGATTTTTTTTTTTACAAAGACATCCATGCTTTGTCAGCTCATGTTTGTGTCTGGAAACCCCTTTAGCAGCGAGGTGCGAGCCCCGCAGGGTGCAGGGCTTGGCAGGAGGGCAGGCTGGAGTTTGCACAGCTCGCCCCACAACGGGTGATCTGGAGACAAAAAGGATCAGGAACTTGTTTTCACATGAAGATCAAAACAACACAAGAAGAAAAGCACAACATAGCCCAAAGTGACCCACAACGTCAAAACTGCAACAACAGAAAGTTCAGCCCAAAAATGCAGCCTGTGAGGGCTGTTATTGCTCGGTGTGTTTGTCCCCACTGCGGGCGGCAGGAGGGGGAGAACACAGCTATGGCTTGGGTCAGGTATTCAGTGCTCAGCCCTGTGATCCCGTGCCTTGTCCCCTGCCATGCCGAAAGGCTCTCCAGCGGAGCACCCCAAACCTTAATTCAGTCCCCTCCAGGCACGCCCGGTCCCACAAACCACATCCAGGCAGCGGAACACCATCCCCACTCCCTAGCTATGCATGGAAATAATGCAAAACCCTGCAGAGACAAAAACAAAGTGGTTCCAACCTGCACTAACTGCAGGCGAACAAACGCTCGATTTACCCCGTTCCAGGCTGCACTGCTAACGAAGGGGATCTGCCCTGCCGGGCTGACCGAGGCCACGGTCCCACAGCCACTCCCAGAGCCGCGGCCGCTCTTGGCTGCAGCTCTTCCCTCCATCCTGCTTTAAGCTCTAACAATTGAATATGATTAACTGGGGCTGGATTCACCATTCAGGGCACCAAAACCCTGTCAAGACACCCAAAGCAGATACAGGAGCCCTCCACACTCTGAGCATGGTGCTACCCAATGGAGACAAGACCTCAGCATCTGTGTTCCTCTAGTCCCAGCTCTCCCTGCCAAGAGTACAAATCAGGAGAGAGGCAAGACTTATGCCACAGACAGAGACATGCCTTTTTCCAGCTCAGGAATAGTGGTGACTTCTGTAGTTTGAGCAACCACATGCTCTTCTATGGTTTAGGCTTCCAGGAAGCAATTGGTGGTGATTAACAACCACCAATCCCCTATTGATAAACTTCTCTCTGTCTCTACCCTCTTCCCATCTGGATGCACAAGCAGCAAGAATGGCTGGTCTGGATGTTTGCAGCTCAGCCTCTGCCCAAGAGTGCTGCTGGTCATGTCTTAGGAGGTTCAGTAGGGAAGAAGGCTTTCAGTAGGGAAGGAAAAGACATACAGACCTCTCACACCTTTTTATCTTCCTCCAAGAAGTTTTCCATTAGGATTAGCAAATCTAGCCAAGCCGTCTCAGATGCTCAAACTCAGCTCTGCTGAGATCCATTGAGGCATCCTGGGATGAATATCCGATTTACCCTGGACTAAAAGAAAACCTGAGGTCCATCCTTGGAACAACAGAGGCTAAACTAAACCAATTTCTCTAAGCACCTAGAAATACCTGTGTCCCTGAATCCCACCAGTGATCCATGAGTAGAAAGGACTGGGCCATCCCTTGGTGAGTGGTTTCCAGCACAGTCAGCAGCAGCTGGTGGACTAAGGATCTGAAGAGCAAGGGACCATGAGGTCATCCTCATGCTTGCAAGACCAGGTCACCAAGAGTTGCCCATTCAAGAGTTGCTTCCCTGGGGGAAGCAGAAAGTGCACTGAGACCCCAGGGACCCAGAACCTCATTGTTGCCCAAACTCAAACCCTTGTCTCTACAGTACTCTCAGCCAAAATTTCCGAGCCCCAACACACAAACTGAAGCTCCAGAATGCAATTGCAACACCTCAGCGGGCATGGATGGGCAAACATGCCTCTAGATGTACTACATGGATTTTGGCACTGATGATCAGGAATTTGGCTCTGGAAGCCTTGTGAACAAGCAAACAAACCACAGCAACACTGTAGCTTTGCTCACACCAATTTACAAGTTTCAGATCAAGTCCCCCTGCAGGGATTAAAGCAGGGAGACCACTGCTCCCTAGGTTTTTTTCTGAAGAGCAACCTGAGTTGAAGACACCAGCCACCTGCTGCCCACTCCCTGCTCCCCACAGGAGGGGGCTGTACCTGTACACTGGTTGCATTTCCCTGGCAATCCCAATGACTGCTCCCTCCGGGAAATTGTCAAACTCATCAAACAGGTCGCGGATGTTGGTCTTGTACTTCAAGTCCAAGTCTACCTGGATGATCCGTGTTATTTCTGAAAGTACAAAGAGGAAAAGTCAGCAATATAAGACAAAACTGTAACCAGTAATCACCAGCAGCTACTGGAGAAACTGCACCCAGTGAGGATTTGGTGCAATCGGCTCCATGGGCAAGACTCAACCAACTCAGAGCAGACACAATTCAGCTGCAACCTCTGCATGAAGCAAACAAACTTCAACCATTATGAAGTATTTGCCACTGTGTGTTTACTTCAGAAATAATTTCTGGTTACCCCCTGCTTCTATCCACTTACTCCTTCCTTCCAGAAAACTGGTTTTCCATGTAACTGACAAAAGCAAGAGGTAGCTTCAACCCAGCCTCTCTCCCTTTCCAGAAGTGCTTCCGCAGTGCCAGCCACACAAAACCCCATGTTTACCTTCTGCAGCCAACTTCATGAGCATTTCTCACCTCCAGCCCAGAGAGCATCCATCCCTGGCCCAACACACCAAAGCAATTCCCATCACAGACAACATCAGTCCACCACATGACACCTCCAGTATCACCTGCACAAACCCATTAGCTCCCAGCAGCTTGCCATGGGCTTCCCTGAGGAAGAGATTACACAGATTACAGCCTTCTGCCTGCACATAACTGTTGGTGATCTGCAGCAGCCTAGAAGACTTTATTATTGCTGGCGGTACCCTCTCAGAGGCAAGGGGGGCTGTGAAGACATGGAAGCATCTTCCACTTGAAGTGAGACATCAAGAGCAAGGAGAGGCTGGAGGACATCATTCTCAAGGCTGGGCCTAAGCTCGTTAACAGGGTCAGGCCCCTGCCCAAACTTGTCCCAGTCTCCTCTGCAGCACACAGGACCGAAAGATCGAGACGCTGCTTGGGAGAGTGTGCAGGAGATGTGCCTTGTCAAGACTGCTCGTCCCAGGCGGATCTGGGGATGCTGCATAGAGTGCAGCAGGCCAAGTGCAATGCAGCAAGTGCAAACACTACAAGACATCAGACCATCAGATGGGATCCCCCAGCCACAGGCAAAGCCATGGCCATCTTCTGGCCAGTGCAGCTCAGCCCTTCTCAGGGACTTCGAGTGGAGCCATCCCCAGGGCATTATGTAATGCCCCCGCTATTTATATGTGTTATAAAAGCCAAGAGCAAATTGGCCAGGTTGCTTAGCACTTGGCACTAATTGGATTGTAAGGCTGTGTCAACCTGTTTTGGTCCCACTCATCATGCACAGATGCCCTTACAGCTCCCTGCAGGCTAGACCTGCCTGTCACCACCACTTCCAGAGCAATTAGCAAACCAAGCCCTCATCATTCCTCTTGCCCAGTACCTGCAGGCAGGGGGACAAGCCCTGCCTGCCCTCACCTTCTGCTGCCTGCGTCTGCTGTGCCTATGGGCAGGGCTTCCCATCACACTGGTGTTGCTGGGGCAGTGCCCACATTCCAACCTTCCCACCACCATGGCTCCTCATCCCCTCACCCTGTTGTGCTCAGGACAGGCTGCTGGCTACTCCTGGCTGCTGAGAGCAGGAGGCAATTGCTCTGTTTTCAGCCCCCAAAGCCACCATTGGAACTGGAGACCCAGAAGCACTGAGAGCAGCCAGGCACCAGCAGTTATCCCCCAGCACGACAGTGCAGCTTTGCATTTTCAAACGTGTTCATCACTTGGTGTTTGTGTTTTAAGCAGATGCTGGGCTGTACAGCAGTTCTGAATGTTTTGCAGATCTTGCACTAATCTGCGGCTCTTGGCAATTGGTCATACGTACCACGTTGTCCTCATTTAAGAACAAAAAGGCCCTGTGAGGTTAAGCAAGAAATATACTGCTTACACTGCGAAGCACCCAAGCAGAAATATAAATCAAGGAGAAATAGTATCTAAGCTACAACTTGGGTTGTATCTCAATTTATTTTTTTAACATCCATCACGCTTTATCTGCTAAAGGGAAAGGCCACGCTCCCTTCAGCCCTCAGTATGGCAGTCTTCAGGCCTACCTAGTATTTACCAGCACCATAATCCTCTGTTTGCAAAGATTTAAAGCCCAGGCACAGTAATTCACCACAGGCTAAAGCAGGTCTTGACCTGAAAGCAATTTCCCCCAGCCTTCTGAACTGCCTCAGAAATGGCCAGTGCAACTCAAGCATATGAATCAGCAGAGCAGTGGATTTCTGCAATGAGGAACAAGACGTGTATCCCAAATGCACCAATCCTCCCCAGCGGCCCAAACTACAGCAGGGCAAACCCCCAAATCCTAAACACTACCGCACTTGCAAATACCCAGACTGGTCACAAAACTCCAGGGCAAGAAGACCTTGGACTTCCAGCACAAGCTTAGCTCCAGAGAAATGTGGGGAGCCTGAGCCCTACAAGGTACTGCTGAGGCTGGGAAGAGGGGATGGGATTCCCAGAGGCATCCCAGCACAACTCACCCTGGTGCACAGCAGCCGTACGATGCCTCATCGGGTTTCAATTAAATCAACTGTGAGGCACGTCATCTGATTGTTCTCTAAAATTACAGATGAACGCCAACTGCAATTAATCACAGCAGAGAAAGAAAGCTGAGCTTGGAGGAAGCTCCAATCCCAACCCTGCCTGCCCCAGCACCTCAATGGGTGAAGGGCTCTGGAGGGTCCCTGTGCAACCCAGAGGGTGCTGCCCAGCCAGCTGTCCCCAGAAGCCTCAGCTGAGCAGGGAGCAGGGCACGAGCACAGCTGCAGTGCCAGGCAGGGATGCCAGCGCCACAAGAAGCCCAGCATGGAGACACATGGTTTATTTACACAAACACGCTGAGTTCTCCATCCTGCCCTTCATTATACACTTCTCATGTTTGGTTCACCCCTGCACACTCGTCCCATGCTGTGCCTTGTGTTTTCCCCAGGAAACACTAAGAAGAAATTAGACCCAAAAAGCACCAAGTACTTTTTCTTTTTATTGTTTTAATTTCTTGAAATTTTTTTGTTAAAGCAAGCATGAACTGCAACACTGAGACATAAGTGAGCATGGGTGACATTAAGCATCACTGCCAGATGCAGCTTGCACGCACAGATTAATGGCTGAGATGATTTCTCTGCCTAGGACTGGAAAGGGGCCAGGCACTAATATTTATGATGTATCATGCTCTTTCGCCCTTCTACCAAGTGCTTTGTCCTGGCTGCCATGTGGGGGTGGAGGAATCGCGTGCTCTCTTAGGCAAAAGCTGCTCACAGGGATCCACTGGAAATGCGGGAAAAGGCTGAGTGTTCTGCTCAGCAGTGAGTTTCCTAACTTTGCCATACTGTGTACAGCCCTCCACTCTGTTCAGCTCCAGCTCTTCCAGCCATGGCATGGAAAGGGGAGCTGTGCCAATCAAAGCAGAGATGGTCTCCATTAGCAGTGACAGCTTTACAGCACAGGTTGGCCTCATTTAAAGCAAGTAATGTTTTACTGCAGCCTTGTATCAGCAGCCACAGCAGGGCTGTGCTCCACGCTCAGCTCAAAACCTCCCCTCAGCCCTGTCCAGAGGAGAAAGGCCAGCTTCAGAGATGCCTCATCCAGTGAGGGGGCACAGGCAGGCAGAGGTCATGTCCCTGTGGCCTGCTGCCCCACATTCTCTGCCAGGACCCAGTGGGGCTATGATAGCACAGAGACAGGCACCCTGTCTGTGTGCTGAGGGGCACGACAGGTTGTCTGGATGCTCTGAAAGGCACCCAGGAGCCCCTCTGGCAGGAGGCAGCTTCTGCAAGTCTGATGGCCCTTCTCAGGAAGCATGGACCCCAAAAACTGCCCTATGGTACAGCAGGGATAGAGCAGGCGTGCAGCAAGCCAGGCCACCCCACCATTGGGGCGGCACTTAGGAGTAAATATGGTCTAGATGAGCAACCTGATCTACCAGGTGACATACCTGTCCATGGCAGGGGGGCTGGACACAGATGAACTTTAGGGTCCCTTCCAACCCAAACCATTGTATGATTCTATGAAATTGCTCTTCCCAGAAACGTCAGGCAGGATCATGAATTGCAGCAGGGGGCACAGGGAGGAGGAGAGCTGCTTTGGCAGACCTAGCCAGAGCTCTGGGGATGCCATGCAGCAAGCAATCAGCAGCAGATATTACCCCTCCAGCCCTTTAGAACCTGCTGCCATTGTTCAGAGAAGCCTATGGATGGGCAGCCTCAAACCTGCCCATAGAATAGGACTACTTCTCACTGAGCTGAGTCAAGAGGATGGACTGTAAGAAACGTAAGTAGTGGGTTTGTAACTACAGGACAATGGATGGAGGGTCAGGTGAAGAGGAGGTGCAAAGGAGCAGGAGCCTGCAGAGAGCAGCACAGGCTGCTCTGCAGCCAAAGTAATTTATGCTCATCCCAACAACTTTTTCTGTACAAGGGTCACTCCCCTGGCAAAGCTGAGCCCAGAGAGCAGAAGCAGGGCTGGGGTCTGACTGCTGGCCTTGGATCCAAACCGTCCACTTCCATACAAACCACACCAGATCCTGGGCAGCAGCATGCCACCACTGGCAGTGGAGAGGGGAAAAGAGTTGTGTCCAGGAACTTAATAGTGAAATGGAGAGCTGCAATCACAGTACAAAGGGCAGAAGCTGTCCAGCAAACATTGCAGTCTAAATCATTGATAATTGAGCAGTGGTTTAATAGATGTAGAGTAGGAGCAAGAATCGAAACCTACTGTAAGTGCTATAACTCTCCAGCCCACTGACAGGCTCATGTTGGCACAAGCTCAGCCCCCTCAGAGTTAAAAATCCTGCCTGCAGCTGGTCTGGCAGAGGAGATGCTGCAAGCAACAGCGGGGTGGCAGGAGGGGACAGGACACCACCCCACCAGGCTGCACTGTGCCCAAATCTCACATACACTCCTGAGGCAAACACCTGTCACCAAGGCTGGTGGTAATCTAGCTCTGCTCCCGCCATCCCCTGCACTGACATCTCCACCTGTCTCAACAAACCTGTTTTTAAGGACTTAAGCATTCTGATGCTCCATGCCAATGAGGAGAGACTCCTCTGACAGAATCATGGAATTGTTTAGGTTGGAAAAGACCTTTAAGATCATTGAGTCCAACTGTTAACCTGGCACTTGGCACAGATCAGGTGGGAGCACCTTGACCTCGCCACACCTCCTCTGCATCCCAGCAGTGACTTTTGGGGCCAGAGACACCTTAAGAGGTGAGATCAACAGGGGCACTGCTGGGACTGCTGACCCAGCTGTGTGACCCAGGCACACCACTTTGCCTTTTCCCACAGAGCCAGACCTGCCAGCCCTGCAACACAAGGAGGCAAGACCCTGCTCCATCCTTCAGGGGCAGCACGAGCGGTGGCTGGGTGATGGCCTGGCAAGGGCTGGGGCAGAGAGCTGCTGGAGGCA
The DNA here is from genome assembly GCA_014706295.1 of Lycocorax pyrrhopterus obiensis. Classification (NCBI taxonomy): domain Eukaryota; kingdom Metazoa; phylum Chordata; class Aves; order Passeriformes; family Paradisaeidae; genus Lycocorax; species Lycocorax pyrrhopterus. The sequence goes on along the minus strand of JACSVZ010000016.1, from coordinate 13,769,855 downwards.
GATCAGCTCAGAGACCCTTCTGCAGGGCCAGCAGCAGCTGCAGCCAGCATGGGTGACACAGTGCAGCCAAGTGACGGGAGTGTCCCCTGCTGGCTGCAGCTCTGGGTGTTGCGGGGCTGCAGCGGGGTGCGGAGAAGGGCCAGGGGGTGGCTGTGCATTTTGCCACTTGACTTGGACCACCAGAAGGAAGAGAGCCAAGCAACCAAAGCTCTCTGAGTTGGAGTCAGAAGGGCTGGGGATCTCAGGTCTGCCGGTCTACAAATGCCAAGCACACCTGGACAGCTTCCCCTCCACGTCTCTGAATCGCTTTGGGCAATGTTTTTTTCAGTCAGGTTTTTTAGCTGTCCCCAAAATGACAGGACAAGATCCCAAGGAAAGAAGGACCTATGAAGGACCTGCAGTGACTTTTAGATGGCTGCCCTGGGTAATAAACCTCCTGGAGAAGGGCAGCAGCCGCCAGCTCCAGCGGGCAGTGTGCCTGCAGCAGCAACACGCGGATCCACAAAGCTGCCCGTTCTGGCTGTGAAACCAGGATCCTCTGCCCTCACTGGCTCAGAGAGATGTGTGGCCAAGAAAAACTCCGCTCCCACACCCAGGCCAGGCCAGGCCAGGCATGGATGCAGAGTGGGTGACAGGCTCCAGAGGTCTCTGTGCAACTCAGAGGGTGCTGCCCAGAAGCAGCAGCCAGCTGTCCCCGAAAGCCTCAGCTGCATAGGGAGCAGGGCATGAGAACAGCTGCAGTGCCAGGCAGGGATGCCAGCACCTCAACAAGCCCAGTGTGGAGGCACACAGTTTATTTACACAAACACGCTGGGATCTCCATTCTGCCCTTCATTAGAGGCTCCCTGGGTTTGGCTCGCCCCCCGCACTGGCAGCTGCCCCTGGCCACTCTCCCTGCTGCTGTCAGCAGGGCTGTGAGCAGCTTCCTCTCTGGCTGTGCGCTCCCCTGGCCAGGCCTTGTTTTCTCCACACACAACCTCCCCTCTGAGCCCAGGATCAGTCACTGCTGCCTGCCCAGCTGACCTCAGCAGCACCGGAGAGCCTCGCCCAGAGGAAGCAGCCAAGGCAGGGGCACACGTGCACGTGTGCAAGCATGACACGGTCCTCAGAGCTTGCTGCCAGTGTGCTGGCTACTGGAAGGGGCTGCAGTCCCCCTTCCCAGGACATGGTGCTGCTCCAGAGCCCACCCTCCCAAAAGAAGATGATGCTACAAAGCCCTGCCCCAGCAGAGCTTGCCAAGGTGCAGTGCAGCTTACCTTCCAGCTGCGTGCTTCAACACAGGTCCTCACATCTGCCAAGCAGCCAAGGGTCCCCTCAGCTCCTTGGGACAGCCCAGCAGCTGCCTCCCCATCAAACAGTCTCCCTCTCTGCACACAGAGTTCCAGGGCAGTGCAGGAGGCGATGTGCCCCAGCGACCTGGCTGCTAACCAGGTTTCTGCAGCACTGATTAGGCACCCAGCAGAGCACAGCAGTGGCTGCAGCACAGCAGCTAATCAGCCTATCAGCTAATTAAAAAATTAGGCTGTCTGCCAGAGACAGATGACAAATCGTTGCTACCACCCATGCAGGGCAGGCACCTGGGTGAGCTCAGAGGTCTGGAGCAGCAGCAATGTTCCCAGGTATTGATAGCGGCATCACTTTGATCACCTTGCTCCACACCCTGCAGCCATCTCCTGAGGGAAGACTCAGCAGGAGATGGATGTGTTTTGTTCCAGGAAATTAATTTTTCCTGTGCATCCAAGTGTCCCCTTGTAATCCATCAAGGTCTGAGGGACTAATATGTAGCAGTACTCAACACCTTGGCTCTTAACTGGACTCCAAGGTAGCGACATCGCTGAGCACGCGATAGCTTTCAGGATGGAGCTGGAAATGCTGTTTGCCTTGTATTTAATATATACTGCTGCTGGGGGAGGAGTGTGAAAACACCTTTTGGAGCTGGAGGAAGAGCAGCAGGAAACCTTTTAATCAGACAAAATAAGGTTTGATTCCAGGTTGCTATAAATTACAAAAGAGTGGATGGAAAGCTGTGAAGTAACGAGCAGGTGAGATAGAAAGGGAAACCAAAAAGAGATACAGGAGAATAAATTTTCTAGGCTCACATCCCAGTTAACTGCACACACTGGGGGAAAAGGCTGCAGGCAGATTTTGTCCTTGTTTCTTCCTGCGAAGCTCTAATGAGCTATGGCAGAGCAGGGAGAGGCTGTGCGGGAGAGCAGCCCTGGCATCAACGCCGGGTGACCCCTAGCAGCTTCCAATCCTTTGGGGATGGGACAGCTGGTCTGGCTGGGGAGAGAGGAGGACAGCACCCACCACAGAACCGGGTGATGAGACCCTGCTGCTCTGTGGGGAGCAGGGGAAGCAGCCAGCTCTGGCCTGACAGATCTAGGACATCCAAAAATAATCGATGGTGGCACTGCAGCAAAGGGGCAGCCAGTGGAAATGATGAGAAGTGACACTACCCCCGGGGGCTGCGGGCCTCGCTGGCCCCAGAGGCAGCAGTGCCACAGGGAATGGGTCTGTGCCGTGACGCGGAACCCAGGGGGCTTCCAGGCGCTTGCTGAGCAGCATCCGTGTCCCCCTCACCACAGCAGCCCTTCCTGATGCCTCCTCCACACCAGAGCCGGGGCCAAGGCGCTCTCCTGCCAGGAGAGGCACGTCCCACAGGCAGCCAGATGGGGTTAGCAGCTCATCTCAGCAGATGTGGACCCCTCTACAAGGCCACAGCCTCCGGTGTTTACCTGGGGTGGGTTTATTCAGAGGTCTGCTGCTGCCTGCTCCTGAAAAACATCATGAAAACAACTATCTCAGCAGAACAGGCTCACTCCAGCAAGGAACAATGGCTGGCACTGCTCTCCCTATTGCTCGCAAATTGATCACTCCAGCCTCTTCCCTCCCCATCACAGGATCTGACATAAGTGCATACAGCCCAGAGACAGGCTGGGAAGGGAATCTGGATGTTTTTCACGTGCTTGTGGCATGAAGAAGGGAGGGAGGCTATAAGAGCACATCAGAAACTATTAACACTCCCTCCATCCCTGTAAAGACGGAAACATTTTTGCCAGAAAGTAAATCCTTCAGCTCCTGCAGCATCCCTTGGGAGCTGCGTTTTGGGAGCACGTGGCTTTGGGGCCAACTCCCATGACTCCACTACAGACCCCAATTTTCTGTGCCTTTTCCCAACATCTCCCCATTGGCAGCACACAATCAAGCCTGAAGCATCTGGGACACGAGCACTCTCCTCCCAGCCCTCTCCAAACAGCTGCATCTCTGCATTCCCTGACATGGTGGGGATCAGCAATGATGGCAATGCTCAGCCAGCAGGAAAGGATCAGGAGTGACGCACTTTCAAAATGCTCACTTATTACAATTATTACAGTGAAATGCTGAGTTCTGTGGGCAGCTGCCCTGTGCACCAGGAATTGCTCCACAGCTGACAGGAGGAAGAAGGGGGAGTGATGCCTCCCCATGTCCCTCTGCCAGGCTCCACCCCAGAGACCTCTGATGCCCTGTGAGACACAGGATGTGTGCAGTGTAACTCTGCACACGGGTGCTGTTGAGGGGACACATCACACATGGGCACCTGGCACCCCATGGGCAAAGAGAGTCCGACCTGGGCAATCCTGTGTTGTGATTCAAATAGTGCAGATGCAACGCTGAATCCTCATGCCCACACCCCTACAATAGCAATCAACAGTCTTCAGGATGCTGCCTGTGGGCTTTTCCAGAAGGACACTAGCAGAAGACAGTTACTTGTCAAGGTATTATTCCCGTACACAGACTGTTTTCCTAGTACCTCTTGTGCTTAACCCCTTCCCCCAGCTCCCAGGCTCTCCACCTTCAGAGCCAGCAGCAGGAGTGCTCCAGGTGCCCGGCCTTGGTACAGGCAAAGTGCCTTGAGAAAGCAGAGCACAGCTCAATGCCTGCTCCAACACGTCTCCTGGCTGGCCTTTGCCTTCCCTCCAGCTCTGCTCGGTGGGAAAGGCATAAGCTGATGTTCACAGAGGCCTCTGTCTCCGGGCTGGTACTCCCAGAGCAGACAAAGGCTGATATCAGTTTCGTGGGAGACCAAGCCAGAGCCAGCAGCTGGATCCTGCTGCAAGCAGCACCAAACCCCAAGCGACTGGGGCTGGGTCATTATCAGGATGCTTGGACAAACATCATTATAATCTGGTCTATGCTTAACAATCAGTACAGCTGTTGATAATGAGCTGGAGAAATTGCCCTGTTCAGAGGCTGAGGCCAGGGAGACCACTGGACTTTCCATCCATCCTGATGTGTCACAGGCACTGTCAGGACACCCACTATGAAGCCAAAGGCACAGCTCTCTGCTGGCAGTCACTTCCCCAGGCACAGTGCTGCTTATTCATTCACAGCAGCCACCCCTGCTTCCCCCCACCACCCCCAGCTGTGTCCCTCCCGATGTGCTCCTGCACAGCTGGCAGCTCCAGGACACACCAAGGCTTGCTGTCCATCACACAGCAGCTGGCCGTGATTCCCTCATCCATGAGGCAGCCCAGCACCTACAACATCCTGCAGCAAGGAGCTCTTCAGACCACCACACTCTGTTTTGAACACACCTCTCACCAACTTTGATGTCTCCCAGTTCTTGCACAAACTTCTGCCTCGTGTGGCTTCATGGACCACACCGTAACCTCCTCAGCCAGCCCCCTTCCAGACGGGAGGGTCCCAGTCAGCCAGGCTCGTCCCACACAGAAGCCACTGCCCTCTCTAAACCTCTCATTTTTTACCAACAGACCATGTTGATATGCCATAAATTTCAGCAACACATAACGATCAGTCCCACTCTGTTCCCCTTCCTCATAGTTCCACATCTTTGTTTAGTCACACAGAAACTTACCCACTTCTCCCACTGCTGCTTAGTTCCCCTGCAAGCCTCTGATGAACCAATGAGCTTTACCAAATTCACCTGCAGAACAAGCTCCTGAGCTTTCAGGCAGCAAGTACCCAGGTGCATCTTCAGCACCTGGAAGATGCAGCATGCTGCATGAGGGCTAACCTCACATCCAGCAGAGCCCAGGGGCCCTTTGCAACCCATGCTCATCTTCCCACCCTTCATCACAGCTTCTGCCTTCAGGCTGGGCTGGACAGTGAGAGAGAAACCCTGAGAACTCCCCCACATGCTGCCAGGGGGAAGGAGGTCACCACGCCCAGAGATGCTGCTACTCCCCATGAACACAGCCAGCTGTTTGTACCAGCCAGGAAACCCTGCTGCCTCCAACTTGTCAAATACCATCTTCAGTCAATTCTTCTAAATACCCTCACTCCATGTGAAGCACAGTACCATCAGCCAGGTTTCAGAGCCTCCCCTGAGCTAATGGATTCCACTCCTCTGTCCAAGTTGGCAGAGATAAGCCACAAAGCTGCCTCTGTGTCATGTCTCATTTTCCACAGGGCCATCTTGCTGCAGCACCATCAGCAACACCAATGGAGTTGAACACTAAACGGCAGTTTTCAAAGCTCTACCCAAGCTGCTGAATGCTGCTGGCTCTCCCTTGGCCCACCAGCTGCTGAGGATGGCCACTTGTTAAACAACTTTCTTCTGAAAACTACCTGACTTGGGCCAAGAATGGGGGCCAAGAATTCCCTGCGGAGCTCCCAGCTTTCCCAGGCTGCCCTTCTGTCACCTCAACTCCTCCTCCCCTCGCTTGTGGCACCAGGAGTCTGTCCCCAGACCTTGCCTGCCAGGCAAACCTGCCCAGACATTACTCCTTCATGTATCCACAGAAGAGTGATAAAAAGCTTTCTGGGCCCCCTGAAGTTACACAACTAAAATGACAAGTGATAGAGGGATCAAAGCCAGTCCGGAAGGGAGAGGGCCCCTCTGGATGGGTATACTGAAAAGGAAAGTGAAAAGGTCCAGGTCTTTGTCCTCCCTCCTCCTCCTTGCACTGATCTGCAAGTGTCAAGACCATTTCATGCTGGCATTGTCCTCATCCTGGCAGCTCTTCTAAGCCTGAACCTGCTTGTCCTCTCTGTGTAACTTTCCCATCACTTCTCCCCTCCCTTGCAGAACCATTCTGATGGATCAAGCCCCGCTCCAGCTCCCCAGGCCTGGCCACACCACATTAAAATGGGATTTATGAGCCTCGAGCACAGACAAGAGTTACGCAGTCTGCACTTCTGCGTGCTGCATACCAACTCCCCAGCTGGTTTAAATCAGATTAACTCCACTGATGTAAGACATTTAAGGCAAGAGTGTTCCATGATTTACACCAGCTAAGAAGCTGTTATATTATAACTTGGCAGCTGCAGGTTTTAGATCTAAAGGTTTTTGGGCAAAGATCCCAAGCAACAGTAGATGACAGAGCAGCTGAGTGGCAAACCCCATTTACCCTCAGTGCAATGTGCATGGAGCAAGCACATGACCCACAAAAGGCCCTAAAAAAATAAAAATAACCTGGTGTTCAGTTTCCAGTGCCATCGGTCTGCAAAGTCAATGCCCTGTCACAACCCATAGGCTCCAAACAAACCACTAAGTCATGATACTGTGGAAATGCCTCCCTTCAAAAAATGATATATTTGGTAAACTAAAGCCAGGCAATTTTACTAAAAAGGTTGCTTGCTACTGAAAAAAACTCTATAGACTGATTAATGTAAATGCAAATGAACACACCAGAGAGTTTAATATTCAGATCACGGCCTTCATTTCTGCTAGAGGATGCTCAAGCTTCCAATCAGATCTGGATTCCACAAAAAAGTGGTGCTAATGCTATGGAGCCAGACATGCTTGGAGAGGTGCACAAAAAGACACAGCACTCAGGGCAGAACACAGCATTCAAGGCAGAAGAAATGGCAAAGAAATGCACCAGGAATAATGGTAAAACTGCTTGAAAAAGAAAGTTGGGCCCTTTCTGCTCCAGCTTACCAAAGTGGCTTCTTCAGACCAGTAGATATTGGCTTGTCAGAGTCAGGAGGGCAGCAGGAGCCCGGCGCCATTCCCACATCACCTGCAAGCCTGTGAGTGGGCAGCAGAGCTGCAGCCTTTCCTGATGCCTCCCCTTCAGTGCCGGCTGCACAGGGAGGGGGCCGGCAAGCCCCGCCAGCCCCATAAATCACCAGGCACCCAGCACAGTAAACCTGACCTCCCTTGCAAGGGAAATATAAATCAGCTTTACTAGCAGCTTCTGAAACAAAAACTAAACTCATGAAACTGTAAAAATGCCTCTTTAAACATCCTGTGCCCCGAACAGACCATTGAAAGCCCTGTCAGGCTGAGGGAGAGCAAACAAGCTTTCCAAGAGATGAGATGCCTCACGGGTTGATGAACTGAGAAAAGGCATTTAAGACTGAGCAGCTTCTTGCTGGCAGGCAGCAAGACAGGGATATCTTTAGCACACAGTAAAGACAGAGTAGGGAATCAGGAGTGAATTAGCTAGCATTAATACCATCATTTGTATGCAGTGTACTTCAAAGCGCTCACAGTGCAGACAGCACCAGACACACACAAAATTACCCAAGTCTGAGGGAGAGCCAAGTACAGCACATTTGCTGGAGCCCACAGAGTAATGATCAGTGAGCTTGGATGGGACCCTCAGGGCCACCACTGCCTCACTGTTTAATGAGCTAGTGTGGGACGGCCATGCCAGGAGGACAGGGGCAAGTCCACAAAAGACAAAGGAAGGCTCACGAAGCAGAGCAGAGGTAGGAGCTCCTGGGTAGAGCCAAACTGGGACAGGACTCAGCAGGGGCACAGGGAAGGTGTATCTGCTCACATCTCAGCAACAGTGCACCTGAGACCCACAGGAGAAAGTCTGTAGGGAGTATTACAGCTGGGCAGAGGCTCCAGATGCCAAGGAAGCTGCTGGTGCCAGCGGTGCTAGCCCTGGGAACATGCACACATGTGGGAACAGGCCACCATTGCATGACATCCACGAACAGCTTTGAGAGGCTGGTCACCTCTTCCTGGGGCAGATGTATGGCCAGGCAGGGTCCCGGGGCTCCTTGCCACCACTGCCACCTGCAGCCTGCCTTGCCCAGGGAGGACATGTGACCAGCCCAGGAAGGGCTGCTGCCATCACCGGTGCATCAGGCCAGCGAGGCAGCTGACAGGGAGAGCCCAGGGACCAGCACTGGGAATGGACACGTAGGGCTGCAGGAGCTCCAGTGAAGGGGTTTGGAGCCCAAGGATACAACACCCTACTTGTGCAACCAAAGGCTGGACAGGATGCTGGCTCCACGAGAGGCAACTGCACACAGCCATGGGGGAAAATGGCATCAGCTGAGCCAAGTTCCTTCTGCCAGCTGCCTTTTTTCCTGCAGATTTATTGCTGTTTCTGCACTTGATAACAGCAGAGGCAAAATAAGGAAACTTAAGTGATCAGTGACTGTCAATCAGCAAAGTTTCCAAAAGCTCCCTAAAGCCAAGAGACAAGACTCGACAACTACCCCCTGCTGATGCTCAAGAGTGCACAGCTACACCACAGACACACAGCACCTCTTTCTGCTGGCACCTCAAGGGGAAGGAGGCTGTAAACACACACAGAACAAGCCTGCTTGCTCCTGTCTCATCTCTCCTACCATCCCAGGGCATAAGGGCAGGGCCAGCTGCCATATGACAAAGAAAACCTCTTGTCACTCATGCCAGTGGAGACCTGCATGTGGTCTTGGACTGATGGGTCCATCACTCTGCAGGAAGGAGCAGAATCTCAGGAGTCCACCCCAAAAGTTAATAAACTTTGTGTTTCAAATAGCACCGGATAACATCTTTGTGCAGAAGAGAAACAGAGCCTGTGTTGCTGGAGGCAGCACAGCAGAGACCTACCTTTGGGCATGATGCGATGCATTGCAACTGACAGGAAGAAGATGGAGTCGCTGTAGTAGGTCCCCGATCCAGCGCTGAAGTGTTTCTGCATGGCCTCAACGATGGGAAACAGCTTTTCTGTCAGCTCACTCACATCATGGACTATTACCTGGCAGAGACACCAGAAACATTGCTCAGCCACCACTTCTGGGGACAGGCCCAGCTCCAGCAGCCTTTGCTCAGCCCCAGCCAGCACAGGGCGAGGGGGGAGGCTGTTAAAGCACAAATAGTGCTGGTGACACTGCAGCTGCACAAAGGGGCCTGGCTGCCCTGGCCCCTGCACATCCTCTTGACACAACAACCAGTCAAGTGCAGGGAAAGGAGGGAAGGACTTTTACAGCCATTTCGTGTAAGGTGAGCAGAGACTTGAATCCCCTCACACAACCAAGTGTGTTCCATGTTTTGGGCTATTTCTCTGGTCTGTTCCCACTGCCTGACGCAAGCACATATCTGGTCTCCCATATGGAGTGCATCAGAAGAGGCAACAGTTTGCTCCAGGCTCTGGTATCCTGCCGATTAGAGCCAAGCCAGACCACGTCACTTAACCTGAGGACCAAGGCTTGCTCCCTGCTACAGAGGCAGGCTGTGACAGGGCCAGGGACACAGCCCGGATTTCCTGCTCCTCAGCCCCGCATGGAGGCAAGCTCTGCAGCACGTCCTGTCAGGGCTGCAGGGGGAAAGGGAGGACAGGCCGCAGCACGCTGATGAAAATCCAAACATCAGGAGCTACAGCAGTGCCAAGCAACTTCTGTAGATGGATCTCAGCCTGCCTGTGCTGGAGCTTTGCTGGTGCTCAGCCAGCACTGCTCTGCATCCCTCAGCCCTGCGGGAGCCCATGCACCAGCACGGGCCCTGGCACGCCTGTGCCAGCCATGGCTATATCCCAGAAACAGGAACAACCCCAAATGCACCTCGTCAGCTACTGAAATTTTACAAGCTTATGATTTATTTTGGTCAAAGTCCAATGAACAGGAACTTTCATGCCGCTCGTTATACCCACAGAAAGATACAGGTCACTGAATCACACAAGATAATGAGAGGGATTTTCAGGATAATTAAGAGAGATGAGGGACATGACCCTGGTGCAGATAAGGGGGAGTGCAGGAACTTGAGTGTGGAAACTCGAGGTCGTGCCGCCTTCTTCAGGTCAGGGAAAGCAGGAAAAGCCTTGTTGGAACTAAGTCCAGTGAGGACATGACATTGCAGCAGTACTTGAATTTTGGATAGGGGATCCTATCCTCCTTGTTTGCGGGATGCCAAGACACTTCCACAAGTCGGCCCTGCCTTCAGAAGGGAACTCAAACCACAATCTTTGTAGGTCCTTTTCAACGGTTCTGTGGTTTCACTTCTTTTCCCTACTAAAACTTCATCTGCTTAAGAACAAGGGGCCCTGCACTATACACTTAAAACATGCAGGATAGAGCATTTGCTTTTTAAATTTTTTTTTTAATTAAAAGAAAACCTAAACCAAGCCAAATACTTCAGAGGAGAAGGTGGCTCTGGAGCCTGTGCTGGTGCAATGACCATCCTCTCTGTGGGGTGCACAAGGGACTGCTTCGATGCCCAGCAAGGGGGGTGCAGAGATGGAGGCAGTGAGCAGTCTGGAGGTTCTTCCTTCCACAGCCTTTTGCAGAACACATTGCCCAGACCAAAGTGCTGTCACAGCAGAGAGGAGCTCGCTGGAAGCGGGGTTGTGCTCGTGGCACCACAGTATGCTGAACGTGGTGAGGTGATGGGCCTATCCTGGCACTGGCCAGGATGGCTAAGCCCACGGCAGGGCACCACTGGAGGACAGGCACAGCTGAGTCCCTTTGGCCCTGTCCTGGGGAGGGCACCCTAAACACCCACGCCTGGCCCCAGCCCTTGCCATCAGCTGGGTGCTGTGGAGCCCTCACACAGGCCCTGTGGCCAGCACACCCCTCAGCGGGGCGGCCCTGCTGCTGCTGTCCTGGCTGCTGGGCTCGGAGCCAAGGCCTGCAGCAGAACAGCAGGAAAAACACAGAACAACGTGTACCAGGAAAGTGCATTAGGAGAGCTCATCAGGAGCCACACCTGGCTTTGGACAGCACAGCACAGTCCCCAAGACACTGCAGGGGAGGAAACTCTGTTACTGGTACCATTAGGCAGCACCTCACCCTGGCCTTGCCGAGCTGCGTGGTCGGTTGTGCCATCGTGGTGACGCCGGCTGTGACGAGCAGGACAGCAGCCACCCCAGGTGACCAAAGAAGCAAACCACCACTACTCTCCAGGTGCAAAGGCACTAACAGCCTATGCATGGAACTGAGCACCACCAGCATGGGAATGTACGATGCTCTGCTCCCAGCCCAGCTCGGCACTGGCAGCTTTGGGGACTGGCTGGACTGGAGAAGCATGGAAGAGAAATACAGCACCTGTAACCACCCTTCTGTATCCAGCAAAGTCAGCCTGAGCTGTGTACAATACGTAGGAAAGGGGGGAAAACGTCAAACCAACTCCAGCCATCTCTGAAGTGAGCACACTGCCAAGCACCAGTGGACAAAAGTTATAGGAGAAATACTCCCAAAACTCCAGACACAGCATCATCTGCCTTCCCACGCCCGCCAAAGAAAACAGGAAAACGTGTCTTTTGCCCACCCTTTTGTATTTCTGCAAAGCAAACTCCTGAACAGCTGAATTTTGCTCCCGCAGCCACAGGCCAGGCCGCCTCTCTGGGACTGTGAGGGCTTCCTCCCTTCTCACTGCTGACTTTAGCACAGCTTGTTGATCTGCTGCTAATTTTGTACTTTGTTATTTATTTGTGTAACAGCTTTTAGTAAATCCCTGTAGCTAAATCCGACCACATTTGCTGAGGACATTAAGAAAAGTAAGTTCTAGGGGTTTCCTGTACAAGCACAGTTTTATAAACACATGTCCCACACTGATAAAAGACCCTTTCTATTGATTCACTACGAAAAAACAACCTGCATTTCTTTTCCCTTTAACTTTCCCTCCTTTTCCACGTCAGGTCTCCTCGCAGGTCTCCACAAGCACAACGTAATGGCAGCCCAGTTATAGCCACCCCAGCAGCATCCTTCGTGGGGCTCATCTGAACAGGGAAGCAGGATGAGCAGAGAGCCGAACGCGTAGTTCGTATTGTGGCAGGGAAATGGAATCATTAAGCGATAGGAATCGCACAAGCAGTCGCAGTACACAGCCTGGAGTGGCAGAAAACGGGGCGAGCCGGGGCTCTCCGTAAGCAGTGTCGGCCGTGGCCGGTCCGGGCTCGCTGCCGGGCACCTCCCGCCGGCCGGGGGGCGGGAGAGGCCGCAGAGATCCCCCTGCCACCCGCGTGCGGGACACGCTCTCTGCGACTGCTGTCACAAAGCCCCGGCAAGAGCCCCCCGAGGCCCCGCACGGGCAGCACGGCCGCGGGCTGGGTCCTCCCTCCGGCTCCCGGCCGCACACGCGGAGCACGAGCTCCCTCTGCTGCCGCCGCCCGGCCGCGCTCCCGGCCGCACATCTGGGACACATCTGCACAGCCAGCGGGAGGGGCGACGCCACGCAGCGACTGCCCACGCCCGGACAGCCCTGCCCTGCCCTGCCCTGCCCTGCCCTGCCGGGAGGGTCCGGTGCCTACGCTGCTCCCACGCACCCACCACCTGCACCCCACGGCCCCTCTGCCCTCACTCTCCGCACGCTGGCCCCGGGCTCCAGCCGGCTGCTTCAGTCTCCAGGAGACTTTGGAAGTTACCGAATCTGCCTAGGGAAAGAGAAAAGCTGCCCACAACCTTCCCCAAAGGTTACGATCCACGTCTGACCCTGGGCTTCACTCAAACAGAGGAGCCAACTGATCCCAGCTTTGCCAGGATGTGAGGGCAAGGGCAGTTCCAAAAGCGGGGCCTGAATCACTTCCTCATGAAGAAAAAGTAAAAGTTCAGGGGGTTTTATCAGTCCTGCTTCAGTGGCTCCAGCTGCGCCCTGAGCACTTATCAACCCTTATCTCTGGGCCTGAGCTAGGGAAACAGCATAAGAACCAGGAGAGTGTTCTGCACACACCAGGAAAAGCAGTAAACGAGAGGTCTCAGGGTGAAGATGGGTTACTGCTGGAGCTACTTGAACATCAGGATCAATCACCTTCAACATTCAGAGCAGTACCAAAAGTCCAAGGTAGGCAGAAGTTTCCTCCTGGTAAAGAAGAGGAATGGGGTAGGCTACAGCAAGAATAAAGAGGTGCTGTCATCTGCTGGCATTCCAGAAACTGGCACAGGATTAGGGGCAAGGCTGCATGCTTGAGAAGCCGAACAGCCTCTGCTCTGTACCTAAAAGCAGAGAAACGACTGATCCAAAACATACTGTCAACCATAGGCTAGCCAGTGAAACCAGGATACATCGGGGTCTGCCAGGAAAGAGGGAAAAAGCTGCCCCACTGAGCAGATCTCAGTGAGATCTCACCTGAGTCCTCAAGATCATGCTGCCTGCTTACACCCAGGAGATCAGTTCTGGTGCCAGACATACTCCAGCTTTCACTGTGACTCCACAGGCACCTACAGACAGGGGCCCATCCATAACAGACAAATCACTTCACGCCTCCAACTCCCAGCCCATGTTGCCCTGGAGAAGTGAGGCTGGCAAGGCTGCCTGCAGAGAAGTTTCTTTCTCAGAGAAGCAGACAGCAGTAAGGCAGCCACAGACACAAAGAGGTGACGGCAAGGGATGTGCACACCATGGTGACCTGGGGGTCCTCCCACTCCAGAGGGCATAATACCACAAACCTGAGCTGCGTTGCTGCACCACATCAGCACTGCACCATCATGGGGCAGTCCATTCACCCCGCTGTAGAGTGCAGGAATCCTCCTGGGGGAGCTGTGCACACCCTCCAGACAGCGAAGCACTGCTGCATGGGGTGGGTGTCTCATCATGGGTACATGACCTGACTGAGGGCCAGCACTAGGAAAGGGCTTGTTTAAAGAAAACGAGCGGTAAGATTATTTACCAGGAAAGTCTGTATGAACAATGTTAAGGCTACACTTCGAGCTACATCTTGGCAGAGTTCAGCTAATATGAAACACAGGAAATACAAGCAATAAAAGTTACAACAGGACTAGGGGACACTTTCAAGCAATGCTCTGCAGCAGCACTTCAGGACAGGGGAGTCCAGGTTACCTGGAATCTCTGAACTTAACACCCCTCCAGTTTTCAGACACCCGTTTAATGCGAGAAAAGCTTGATTTTACATGAATTGCACTGGCTGGTATTGGGAGGCAGAACCGTTTCCCTGGCAGTAGGAACATTCGCACGTGGATGCTCTCCAGCCCCTGCAGGCTCTCCACTCCCGCTCTCAAGAGCCACTAGCAGCAGGCCAACCTCCTTTTCTGATCGGTAAGCCATCGAGATACAAGCGCACGTGGTCCTTGTGTCGAGATGCTGAAGCAGGGCTACCAAGAGGGTCAGCAGGAGAGCAGCAGTGCTTAGAGCAACGGCTCCTCTCCAGCACAGGCGGTGTGCCAGAGGTGTTCCCAGGCCACGCTGCTGCCCAGTCCCAGCTGAGAATCACTGGGCTGCACCAGGACACCTCCCCCCAGGCAGCAGCCATGGGGACGCAGAACAAGCCCCTCAAGATTTCCTAGACTAGGGAGCAATGGGAGCTGGCACATGGGCTGTTAGTTGAGGGAGTTCCTTCCCGCTGGACTGCTGTTCCCAGTGTCCCGCGGGAATATCCCACGGGACGCCCCGGCAGAGCCCCCCGCTCGCTCCCCGCGGGCCCGGCCCGCCCCTCGGCCCCCCGCGCACCTGGTGGCGGAAGGCGGCGCCGCGCAGCAGGTCCCGCAGCAGCCCGAGGCCGATGTCCCGGCTGGCGCCCTCGGTGACGAGGTGGAGGTGCAGCACATCGGCGGCGCCCAGCCGGCCGTGCCGCAGCAGCGAGCGCAGCGCCGCCTGCGCCTTGTCGCGGAGCACGGGGCTGCGCTCCGCCTTGGTGAACATGAACAGGAGGTGCAGCCCGCGGGGCCCCGGGCCGGCCGGGGCGGGCGGCGTGGCGCGCAGGCGGCGGGTGGCGCTGGAGAAGGTCTCGCCGCCGCCGCCCAGGTAGTAGAAGGCGCAGACGGCCACGGCCGCGGCCGCCACCAGGGCCGCGGGCTGCGGGCAGCGCAGGCACCCGCGGCGCGCCGAGCCCCGCAGCGCCGCCATGGCGGGGCGGCCCCGCCCCCGCACCGCCCCCGCACGGCCCCGCCCGCCCCGAGCCGGGCGCTGCGCGGGCACGGCCCCACTGCAGGGCGGGGACGCGGCCGGGCCGCCCCTGGACAACGACAGACTACGGAAACTACAGTCAAGTTTTAGATACGAAGTCTACAGCCGTACATAACGCGAAGGAGGGGGGGGTATACAGTCCGTACAGTTACAGCTTAAAGGGGGAAGGGTTTTTTACATTTTACTGCTGGAATGATTAAAAAACACCGAGTACAGAGGAACGCGCGGAGAGAAAAATAAAAGTTCATTATTTCGGAGAGTGTAACGTCTCTGCTTGAGGAAACGATGATTTCTTAGCGATTTTTCTCAAAACATGAAAAACTAAGGATCCTAACAGAAAAGTGAGTGGAATTTTTCCTCCTCTATCATCTCCTTCCATGGGAAGAGAAACAAGAAAATAGTGTATGCAGAAAGACAAAGCAAGCATATGAAAGGGGATATACCAAAGTGGTACACTCATCCTTTTCCCCGGTAGTGCCTTTCCAGAGTTGTCCCTGTTTTAAAACCGTGCCTTTGTGTAAGCACAGCAGCAAGGCATGTTGGCTGTCAGGCTGCACAAGCCATAAACTCTTAACTTGGGAAAAAGTGTCCATAATGAATGGGCAGAGATCATAGCCTGAAAAAATCGATTCTCATAATACTTTGTGTATTAAAGAATCAGAATAATCAGCTCAGTCCTTTTGACACTGTGAAAATATCATGTCCTTTGTACTTATTATTATTTGCAGTTTCATCAAAGGGTCATTTCATAGTCACTGTGCTATTTGAGATTCTCAAGATGAAGCAGCAGAGGTAACATCCACAATTTAAAACAGATGGCTGCAGAGAAGCACCAAAGTCCTGGAAACACGGCATCAACCCTCTGCTTGTTCTAGTTCTCACCTTTTTACTTTAGTGCTACACAGTTTTTCTCTATCCAGGAGACCTAGTAATTTGGACAACACATGTGTACTGATGTCATAATGCAAAACAGGAGAAACTTCCTCTTGTACAGGGGATTTGCTGACAGCAGTTGGAAGGTCTGGTTGCATTTTCTAAAACTATTTCAGCTCAGTATAAAAACAGGTAAAATATAAAACCCCACAGAGTGAAAAATGCAGTATTAATACAGGATCCTTTAGCACTCTAACATTAAAAGCCATGAATGGTACAATCCAAAATCTCCAAAATCAGTGGAAAGACTGCCACTGGTATCAGTGACTTCCTGGATTAGGTTCTAATGGGCAGAGAGCCTGAAGTCCACAATGTACTAATGAGCACCTGGAACACGCATCTGTCAACTGCAAAGTGGGCTGTTTGTGAAAGCAAAGAAATACCTCTACCGCCTTCACCCAAATTCAAGTGAACAAATTGCAACTGTCTAACACAAGTAGTGGCATAATTCAGTATGATAATTCAGAAATTTAAAGTTTATATGCACTGTACTGACATTAATATAAAACATGAGACCTTATGACCAGTAAAAACAATTGATACCACTAATGAGCCACCATAGACGCTATTTTAATCAACATGCAATGGACGTAAGTTACACCTCTGAAATCAAGATGCATTAGAATGTATGTTGACTTCCTCAACATTTGTTGTTTCAAGAGACTTTTGGAACACATGATCTATAAATAGGAAAGATATTATACTGAAAGACATATGGTTCAATAGGCTAATATAGAAAATTACTAAAAATCCAGGTGAAAGATGTTTTTTCAATGTGGTAGGAATATTCTGCTTTGTCCCTCACCAATTAAAACCTACTGTATTTCATATCTACAGAGAAACATGAACTGGAATTGAACCTTTCCATTGCCTGGTACAAAGTACAACATATTAACCCACAATGGAACCTTACTGCCTACTATTCCACTTAGATTCACTTTGTAATAGAAATGGAATTTCTTAATATTACTGAGCAGAAGATTAACATGAGTCAAAACTCAATATAGAATCCAGATCTTCAGAGCCATGGTGATAATCACACTACTGGGGGCTGAATCCTGTGAGTCACAGAGGCCCTGGATGGAACATGGAGCCTGACAGAGCCTGGTGAGACTGAGCCATCAACACATTCCATGTAACTCAATGGTATATCAATTTCTGCTGAGAGCAACATGTCACCATTGCACCTGACCTGAAAAAGGCTTTAACTGGGTGCAGTTTATACTGGACATCCTACCATACCTGAAAGAACAGGGGAACAAGGTTGCAGGATCACAAGTGACACACCTACTCCCTGAGCCATTAAAACTCCAGCGCTCCTGACAAATCACACAACCCGTCAATCAGGTGTGTGATTCATCCCTTAGCATAGACAGACTGATACTGCTTCCCAGACAGATGAAAGTCAGGAATGCAACACATGGATCTGTAGAGCTACAGGGAAGCAACTTTTTAGGCTAGAGAACTCATCCTGCAAAATTTGTCAGAGGGATTTTGTGGCTAAGGAAGAAGTCACCAGTGGAGATTTGAAATAAGTGTCTCAGACCTTTTTTCCAGCAGCCTGGACTGAGACAGCAATTATGCCACTAAGCTTTAGGCAGCTTTACATTCCAGCCAATCACACTATACACTGCCTGCCAGCCAGGCTGGGAAAGACAAACATTTAGAAAAGCCTATGTCTATGGTGTATATTATGCAGTCATATCTTACATTGTCCCATCTGTACACCAGGAATCTTACTTTCTCTAACATCTACTAAAACACCCATTTGCTGGTAAATATTGCTGATTAGGAAGTATATTATAATTTCATAGCTATTTAAAAACCAGCTTACTAAAAATTACTGCTTACAGGTGATATCCTTAAGTTTCTTATTATTCAGACTAAATGCACACTTTAAAGGGGCAGAATCTGCTTTTCCTACCATAATTAGACCACATACAAAGCAAGAACTGTCTTGTAAGATTCTTCTGCTTGGAAATAAAATCCACTGGACAATTCTACAACACTACTAATTTTGTAGTAATAATAATATGCAGATTTGATACATTAATATACATTTGATGCAAAATTACAAATTTTTGAAATACCTTCTTAAAATTTAACATGCCAGAAAGTTTACCATAGTTTATAGATTCCAATTTGGTTTATCCCAGTTTTGCTTATCTTTCCTTGGAGAAAAGCCAATTCATTTCCTAAATACACTTAAACAGCAGATTAACATAATGCCACAGCTATTAGGATTACTGAAAACTCACATTGATACTATGTCACCTAAAAACTCTGCTTAAGTTGTCTCCATAGGGCAGACAAATAGAGGATAAAGAATTGCATCTGCTGGTTTGGGGTTTAGGAGGATTATTATCTAGGTATAAATAACTTGATATAAAAGCATATATCTAGAGACACCATTTATACATGCACATGGGCAGAGTGGGGCTCACCACTGAATAAAGCAAATTGTTATCACTGCAGATTATACAAGGGCTACCGCTTCCTCATATAAAGGATTGATTGGCCTAAATTTAGGGTGGCTGCAAGACATGAGACTTATACTGAGCTCAGGGCTAGTAGTGAGAACAGCAAAAAGTAGAAACAGCCTTTTTACAAATATTCTACACAAACTTCGTTGGCTCAATATTTACTTTCATGTCTCAAGTTTCAAGTTTTCATGTCAAAATACTACAAACAAACCCCACATCATGTCCAAAAGGATTAAGTTTATTTTTCATGAAAGGTTCCACATGCTCATTTAGAAGGATACTTGCTGCACCGAAAGTTTAATTTAAGAGGAGAAGAAAAACAAAAAATAAAAGGAAAATGGACTGCTCTTAGGAATTTGGTCCCCAGGATATATCTCTTTGTGACTGACCTGCAGTCACCAGCATAAAGACCAGCCTGGTGCTAGAGCTTCCACTGTGAAAGAGCTTGCAAAAGAGCAGGAGTTATTGCATCTGCTATGAACAGCCTACCTCTAACCAGAGTCAGCGTAGGAACGAGAGAATCTCTTGAGTTGCAGCCCCACAAATGGAAGGACAACTCAGTAAGTCATTACCCAATTTCCTTTCCAAACAGTCCCAGAAAATGCAACCCAGACCTTCTTGTCAGAGGCACATTCTCTATGGCAACAGGGGGACAGATGACAGTGGATGACACTGGGTAGCAAAGCCGCTGTGACCACCCTGCGGTCGGAGCCCGCAGCGCTCCAGCCGTGCTCTGCCACCTCCGAGTGTGAGCTGCAAACGCTGGACGTGTAACAGGGGCTGGTTTACACTGAGCTAGCAGGTACTCAGGGGTTTTAAACATCTTCAGCTGCTGAGGTATATGTACTGTACAACATAAACCAACTCATACATTTCCCCAGCTACCACAATCTAAAGCTACATTGGAGTGGTCATTTTATCCAAACTATCTAACAAAATGCATACAATTCATTCTGTTAAAGTAAAAAAAGACTTGCACTATAAGCTTCAGGTTCTTTTCCTTCTTGACACTTAAGACTTCTGGGAATCTGACTGCTGGAAGCGGTTTAACTTCTCTGGATTATTTGATGCCATTTGAGAAAAGTCACGAAAAATGTCCTGATAAATTTCATCTCCTAGGTAGAAAAGAAAAGGGAAACAATTTTAAACATTTGTGATAGTCAACATCACCCACCATTGCACAAATGCCCTATTGTGCTATCAATTACTGTGTAACACTTATTCATGTATGAAGACTGCTTCTAGATGGAGTGATGCTGATGGGAACTCTGAGGGACTGGTTAATTGCATGCATGTTCTGTAGAAGCAAATTAAACAAAGCCAAACTATACCTGAAATAGTACCTCACAGGCAGCCACACAGAGGAAAGTTCAGAGTTAGAAAGGAAAAGTAAAGCACTTTAAAGCAACTTAAAAAGAAAAAATATTTATTAGCCATTAAAGAATAAAATCCTTGTTTTTGCAAGGAACTTCTAACCAAGATTCTCTACAGAAAAATAGAATTACGGCATAAATAAAGATTTACTTGGAAACAGAGATCAGAAGTCTTACAGCCAAACAGAACTCTACATGAAAGAAATATTCAGCAAGCAATAATATAGATATACATATATATTAAAAAAACAATCTTAAGAAGACAAATGATTGTTCATAAATTATTTTGGTCTATTCAGCAAATATAAAATTTCTACATTCATTCCATCTTCACCTTTCATTACATTTTTCAGTTTGATCTATAAGAACAATGATACTTCCCTTAAAAATTTTTTTTTTTTTAAATCTTCACCGTTTGTGCTTAAACACAACTCTACTACTAGAACATATTCCAAAATGTGTTCCCTCCCTCTCTCTGTCTACACAGGAAAACACATTCAGGAGTGATTACTTCTTGAGTCACTGCCCAGTCATTCTTTTGCCACTTTAAAATGGACATTTTTTCATTCATTTTCACATTCTTTCATCTGTTGGAGCATTTTGGGCCTTGAGTTCAAGTTCTGTTTTAAAACACTAACCATACCCTTTTGTCTTCAAAAGGAATTAAATGCATCAAACATTTGGTTGGGTCAGAACTATGCAGCCATCCAAATTTTACAGTCTTCCCAACACAGACGGCCACACAGGACACAAGATCCCAGCACTACTGTTTCTTGCTGACAGCTTGATTAATAGCATGACAAAGAAATCAACCCAAAATCTCATCATGTATGTTGAATATGAAGATTTTTTTTTCTAATATGATTGTGGAAGAAAAGAATGTTTTTGTGCTTAAAAGTCTGTACTACTGGGAAAAGTTACATTGTTTTGGTTTTCCATTTTTTAGTGCACATTTCCAATGTTAAAACTATTATTCTTTTGGAGATGAGACTCCATTCTTTTAAAAACACTTTCACAAATAAAAACTGACCTTCCAGGAATATTTAACAGTGCAGTGACACAATTCTTCCCAAACTTTAAAAGATTAATACATTCAAAACTGCTCTACTAGGAAAAGTCAGTTCTAGAGAAATTCCCTTTTGGTTTTCAGATTTAATTTCAAGTATGGTGTCCCTGCCCATGGCAGGGAGGCTGGAACTAGATGATCTTTAAGGTGCCTTCCAACCCAAACCATTCTGTGATTCTGTGTTCTAGAGATGAAGCAGGCACAGGACAGGTTTTATTGAAACAGCTTGTGAGAACTGCTTGCTCTGGGAGACCAGCACAGAATGGAGCTGTAACATTCACCGAAAGAACAGCTATGAAGGGCACAAAGCAGAATTAGGCTTCTGTGACAAAAGCAATTATGCTTTTAATACTGAAGTGGGTTCCACTGGTGAATGAGTACTGCAGTTCAAGTTGCCACACTTGGTTCTTTCAAATGAACTTGAAAGAAAAAAAAAGCTATTTTTGCAAGATACATTGTGGCTCTAGTTTTGACTCTATTACATAACAAAAATATTACATACAAAAATAGACTAAAATAAAGTGCCCCTTTAGTTTGTATGTTGCATTAAAGTACTTAATACTGTAAACCTTATCATTATTTTTAAATTCTACTTTAAAATTGAATTCTGGAAATTCCCTTTCCAAGCAATGTTTTCCCTAAAGTGCAGATTCTATGTACAAAAATACTGTAACACTGCTTTACCATTTAACACTGGAGTAACTCAAAAGGCACACATCATACATTCAAGAAAAGGTAGGAAGAAAAAGTAGCAATGCTAATATCAAAGAGTTAGCAAGACGTACTGTAGCACCAGGAGGTGAGCACTCAAGTATTATACAGAAACAGTACTACGGTGCATATGGCTTCTACCACCAGAATGAACTTTTAAAGCTGGTTTCAGCTAGTTCCCATTCAAGGAATATTTTGGAAGACCAACTGTACCTTGCAAAGCAATATATTCATTCTCTCAGTAGCTCAAACCAACCAAATATATTTAAATTAGAAATTTTGATGCCATTAGCTACATGAGCGATTCTCAGCTGCACTGCTAGAGCTGACAAGTAGGCAGTTGGCTTCTCTCTGAAGAGAGCAAACTCATACAATGGTATTTACCCTCACATAGCTCCCAGCAAATACACAATTGTCTTGAAAATCCTTATTTTCTTCTAGAATCATAATTTTGGAACACTGGAGTTCTAAAGTAAGGGCAGTGCAGATAATTTAACGTGTATATGCAGTGAAAAAGACCTGCATCCCTTAAAACCACATAAAGGTGTGATACCTCATGACAGCAGACAGGTTTTGTGCTTACACTGACACACTCACACAACCCTTCCATAGCAGACACAAACATTCAAAACACTCAAATATTGACTTCAACTTTTAAAAGAGACTTCAACAAGTAACAAAGTGAAGGGGGCAGACCTGTGGTATCCAAAGATACAGTAAGTTTGCCTGGCTGGGACCCTGTGCTACAGCTTGTGGCCTTAACTTCAGAAGTTATTCTAATGAAAGCCTCCCCCTGATTTTGGGCAACCTCTGCCTGTTGTGGCAAATCTACTCTTCACTGTCAATCTCACCTTACCAGCTGTAAAGTATCTGGATCAGATTGTTACCAACTGCAGTCTCTAGATTCTACTGCAATACAAACCAATAAAAAGGTCACAACATTTTCAATGAAAGACTTTGCTAGCTTTTTATTTCATCTACCTAACTGAAGAATGTGTCTAAATACTATTTTAAGTAAATTATCAGGGAAAATAGTCTCCCCATCTACTTGGCATTTTCATGTAAGTAGTGCCTGTATTTGTTATGAGTGAAGCATTTCAATTAACATTTTGTAATGTTTAGTAACCAACTGAGGCTTTTTGTACAAACTATAGAAACATATTTTCTGGTTTATAATAATTTTGGATTTGTGACAGGTCAATTAAATGATCTAAAATATTCATTTATGATATAGCACAGAGCTTTTGAGCCAAAATACATACCTCTTAAAGGCATTTTACTATTTGAAACTGATAATAATTATTTTTACCTCTTAAAGTAAAAATGAGGAAACTCAAAAATACTTCAGTATTTGTTACCATCAGACTATCAGTGAAGTAGTAGGCACAGTATCCGAAAACAGCTTTACATTGAACTTGGCCACATTGGCAATAGGGTTTTTTTGTATAAGCAGCCAGGTTTTCTGAGCTCATTTGAGCTCATAATCAAGTAAATGCTTTTAAATTAGTTGTAGCTCTGTCAAAGAAAGCATTTGAATGCCTGAGTGTCTATAGTACTTTTACTGCTTTAATTTGAATTTCCTATTTCAAAAATAAATTTTAAAAACCCCTGTTCTTAAGGAGAAATGAAATAAATTTGGTTTATTTAATAGAGGTCATCTAGGATTTCAACATGACACTCAATGCTGCCCCTTGACTATATTCCAGCTCCCGTCTGGTAACACCCCCCTGCTCAATCCTTATGAATCAGTGGGAAACACATAAGGGCTTTATAGGAGTGAACTTAGCGTACTCAGCACTCAACTTTAAAAGTAAGGTTCACCTTTCACTTCTGCCAGGGATAGCAGGGTGTTTTTAGCTGTCTAACTTCACAACCAAGTGTGCCTTCATTATTGATATTTGCATGATATTAAATTACCTTCCTATGGAAGCAAGTATCACATCACAACATTGTGTAAATTTGTACTGAGTGCCTGAGAATAAAGTTGCACACATTCATTAAATATATTTCTTACTTTCTTGTTGGAGTTGGCTCAAGTATCTGCCAGCTTCTATTTGTTTTTTAACCAAACGGAAAGATACTATGCATACAAAAATACATACTTAAGAATGACTGTTTTGTTTCTTATTAGTATCTTAACAAATAAAAATATTTAAAAATAAAATTTAAGGAAATAATACTTTCCTGTTTCTGTCTGGAGTTAGTTTGAAATATTTGATGTACATTTTTTACATTGGTGTGCAAGCGTTTTTTTCTTAAAAAAGAAAAAGTGGACCATTCCACAGGAAGGAGAATGGTGTCCTGGAATAAGATGAACTCTTCAACTGTCTTGAAGCAAGCTGATTCAGAAAGCTGCTACTAAATAATGTCAGGTAAATCCTAACATTACACAGATATCAACGGAACAGCAATAGGAGAAAACTGTGGACAACTACTAGCAGAATAGGGTGGTCATGGCTGTACTAACACACTGCTATAATGATGCTCTTTAAACAGTCTCCTTTTAGGTTCCCTAAATACTCTGACAAAGTCACACCACTGAATTTCAATGAAGCTTTAGAATGTGTTGGTTTATAAAAAACATTATCGTATGAAGCAATCTTAAATTTCCCTCAGACACTAAGAATCTAATTGTAAACTGATAAATTCCTGTATACACTTCTTATACTGCATTTCAGTGTGGTTATTAGTAGAGTATTGACCTGGCTGCCCATAGAGTCCTTCTGATTCACGCATTTCTTCACTCATCCTTGCTAAACGCAACCTGCCATTCAGAAAACAAAAGGAACAATGTCATCTTTAAAGCACAAAAAAGAATACAATGCAAGACCTACAAAGCTCTTCTGAATCTCGTATCAAAGAGGTCACCTATGGATAGTGCATTTTGATTTTTCTTTTGCTCCCCCTGTTTTTATGTTAAGGTATTTTGACATTTCTTGTATTTTTAACTTGAAACAGAATAGCAAAATCTAAGTTGTCTAGTCAGAAAACAGAATGTACAACTTACAGTGTCACAATATCTGCATTTGCAGCTTCCACTGCTATACTCAATGGATCTTTCCCATCTTCATCAGTGGCATGCTGGTTTGCTCCTCGTTTTAGGAATAAACACACTTGTCTGTTTAGAAAAAAACCATTGAAGAATATTTTTGACAATGAAGGAAAAAAGCTAATAAAGTCAAGCTAGATACAATGTATTTAAATTAAATCAGCAAATGTCTCATATATATCAAAATAGTGCAGTTCACCTAGAACATGTTAACAGACTAGTAAGCAAGCCCTTTATTTAATCCACATTAGAAAACACGTGTGTTTTTCTAGTGGATGAGACTGCTGAATCAAAATATTATTTGCCCTCTCACATCCAGAGCTTAAGAAAAACTTGTATCACCTGAAATACTATTAAGATGTCAGAATATCTAGGGCAATGAAGAAGCTTCACATGAACAGATACAGTAAAGGATGGCCATGTACAAATTGTGGGGCAGTGAGTTACCCAGTGTGTCCTAGAACTGTGGCATGATGCAGGGGCCCTCTTCCTTTCATGTCTCTGATGTTCACATTGGCCCCATTCTGCAGCAAAAATTCACAAGTAACCAATGAACCCTATGGAATCAAAACAAAGAAACAACTCAGCACCAGATCTCTAGAATCAAACCAAACCTCTTCTGCCTTCTCACCACTGAGCCACATGGCAAAGAAAACAAAAGGGAGTCGCTTCCATATCAACTTTAAACACTACTAGGATATAGAATTCCAAACAAAGCATTAACAGGAAAAAAATACTTCAGAACCGACTTTGAAAGAACACTGTAAACACAACTTCAGCATCACATTATCATTCATTAGTGAAGCAAGCAGCTCAAAAGGAACAGTGACACAGAAATATCATTATTTCCCTTGCTCTCCTCCCCCATCACCAGAACTGTGTATCACATACCCCTCGCACTGCCTGAATGAGTGGTGTTGCTTTGTTTTCTTCCATGTTGACCCAGTTTACTTCAGCTCCATGGGCCAATGCTTCTGCCATGTGAGGAAGATTTTTCTCAAAGGCAGCTTGATACAACTGCAATCCTGGACTAGGCTGCTTGGAGTCACAGAACACTGGAGACTCTTGCTTGTCTCCTTCTAAAAAGAAAAAAATTGCTTACATAATCCCTGTTTCTACAAGGTACTTCTTAGAATTCAAATCAAAACATCACGTCTCTGGCAATAGGTAGCTCAGCTTTTGCAGAATGCTATATATTGCTGCCCCATTCTGCCAGGGGAAGTCACAAATGCCTTTAGCTCCAGCATTCGGGCACAGTCTCTTCACAGAACTACTACTGCACAGAAAACATTCTCTCCACATTACTGGCACATGTGTATATCCTTCAATCTACATATTCCATGTAATTTCTAAGAAATTGTTTCAGGTTTGGAGTGTGTTTTACTCTAAAGTGCAAGATACGAATAAAACTAATTTTCTGCAGAGATGTAGTCATACAAGTATATCTTTTATCTGCAACAGCTTGTTACACCTGAATACGAGGCTAATACTTTTCTGACCTAATTTTTGTTAATAGATACCACTGTCATTTACCAATTACTTGCTTTGACTATAATCTTTTGGACTAAAGCATACTCTTTCTCTTCATCTCAGTAACAGTTATACAGAGTGAAGTCTGGGAGATAAAGACATTGTTACCTGAAACCTTTTGTGAGTTACAGCATCATAAATATTTCTACAACGCAGACAAAAAAGATCCAAGCTATGTGCTGCTTGCCTGCAATAACAGCTGTGAACTACTGGATTTAAAATATACCTTAGAAGAGTGCTTTGACGAAGAAAAATAGATTTGCTTTATAAATAAATGTTTTGGAAATTTTGAGAAGCCATACTCAATATATCTGTGAGAACAGCATGCTAACATCAGCAAATAATTTCATTCATCAACTTATGGAACTTCTGAGTAGAGGGAGTAACGTTTGAAGAGTTGGTCAATTCCACATAAATAGAAAACAGAAAAATTAAGCAAGAATGCACAAATAACACATAAAAGCCTATTATCTGTGACTCAACAGGAATTCTATTTCCACGGATTTATGTATTTATAAAACGATCGTGCATTTCTCTGGAGACTTGTCTTTCTCAAAATACAGCATTTCTCTATCTGCAAAAAAATCAATGTTTTGGGATCAGTCTCATCCGACTGGAAAAAACCATAGTTTTTGAATGCATTTAGAAGGATTAAACTTCATTTTTGGTAGCAAGCCCAAAGGAAAGAACACTCAGGTAAATTTTACTCTTGCTAAAAGCATTTCAACCAGGACAGCAGACATGAATTGTATCACCAAGCACTGATCTTTTTTTAAAAAAAAAACGTTACCATGTGATTAAACCTTCATCTCGAAGTGCAAAGCCTAACACACCTGGTTCATACAAACTGTTGGCTGATATAGTAGAAGCAAGGTGTTCTCTGCTGTCATCAGCGCTCGGCTGGATCCCACTGTCACTGCTTCGGACTGTTTTGGGGAGAAACTGCAATTACTACGCAGAGCTGAAGCTACCTGCTCTTCACAGGTACCATGATAATAAAGCAAGCTCTTATACTTGGTCCTGAACACAATTTTTAAAAAATGGCTAGTTATTATTCAGTATTCTTAATGCATCCACAGAAAAATATGAAGTCACATTTTGTAACCATAACATTTACAATTATAATAATAATAAATGTCAAAGATAACTAGAAATGAAAAAAAAATCAGGATAAGTAAAAAAGCTTAAATTATTTCATGAAAATACTAAGCAATGCAACAGCCTGGAGACAACAGATTGAAGCAGGGAGATGGCCACAACACACAATGGATCACTAGTGCAAATACTGAACACGCCACAGCTGTAGTACTTACTACTACGGAGTTTTGAAGAGGTATCAAAGTAGGAGAAGAGTGAATCAAGTTCATCAGGACAGAACAGAGACTCCCGCCTCGCCTCGTCGCTACTTACAGCAACCGCTGGGACATGCAGGTTAGCAAAGCACAAAGCAGGCAGTAAGGAAGGGACAGGGCAGGAGAGAACGTTATTGGAAAAATCAAGAAGGATGATAATACGGAGGAAAGAAGGTGGTTAATATGTTTCTGAATTATAAACATCCCCATTCCAAATCCTTCCCCACATAAAAATGCACACCTCTGAAGAAGTCTTTTCTCCCCTGCACTCTACACTAGGCTACAGCACATTAAAAAACAGATTCCAAATTCTCTGCATGAGGCAGAAGTCAATTAATATAAAAATATGTTACCTTAAAAAGAAGATAGGTAATACAGCTAAGGAGAGAAGTGTGTAAATACCTTTTTGGGATGCTGCACTTTGTTCCCCTGCCAAAAGGGACTTTTCAGGGCCACTGTGCCTTTTCTCTTCCTGACTTGGAGGCAAAACTTTTGTTCCAGACTCAGGCAGAGGTACTGATGCAGCTTGCTTCTCTACAAACTTTCTTTCCACATATTTTGCTCTGATGTATGCCTCCTTCTCCTGCCTGTCATATACAAAATCCCCCGAGTTAGTAAGCTAATATTTTAGTATTTTCATATATTAAAAGAATGTCTATTTTGTACTAAAGTAAGTAACCAAAATTGTAGCTTGGCATTGCACATAAGACACACCTATAGCACATTTTCAGAAAGATGCAAAGCATACTGTCACTTTCTGGATTCTTGATTAAATTTTACACAAGGCTCAAAAGAAAGTAATTTTGTTAAGTTCATATACATGTATTTTCTTTCAGACAGAGATCTTGGAAAGTGATATGTGGAAGAAATAAGCATTAGTTACTCTAGGTTACCTGTATTAAACCTTTATACATGTTAATAACCTATTAATAAACATATAATTAGTTTCCTATGTAAATATAAATTGCAACATTTGTTACAGGAACATTAGGGTTACACAAGAAAACAATAACAAGCCTTAGGTAGGCACAGCCATCAGTTCCATATCACATACTGAAGTATTTTTTCTTGTAACCTGAGGTTATCAGCTTAAGACACAACAGCAGTTGTGCCAAACTGATAAAAGGGGCTGTAACTATTGCATTGAAACTGCTGAAAAGCAGTTACCACTAGACGGAATATCTAGCAAATCTCCTACTTTGTTTATATTATTTCCACTGTCTCCAAATCGCCAACACTTCACAAAATGCAGTTTTCCATACTATAAAACTGCTGGGCAGCAAGCAGCACAGAACTGGAAAGGTAGTAAAAAAGCAAGTTTTAAGAGACATCCTATACAGCAGTACAAAACATTAGGAATCCACCTTCAAACACAGATCAGCACCAGAGAAATAAAGACAGCAGTAAAATGATTTGAAGGCTGCTGTAAAGCAGCAGAGCTCATGTACAATGTAGGCAGGAAGATGAGAACATTCTGAGCATCAGGGAACAAAAGTCAAATGGAAGAACAAAGTCACTGTAAACAAAAGGCACAGCAACAGGCTCCTTCCAGGAGCACTCACACACTGAGTACAGCTGGCTGAGCTGGTACCAAGCAGAGAGGAAACAAAATCCACATGTCCACAGTGATGCTCTAGAGCTGTCATCAAAAGGAGGGAGTGGGATAACAAAAAGAAGAAATGAACAGGAGAAGCAGAAAGGGACCAACAGAAGAATACCCAATAAAAAGAGAGAGTGAGAAAAGGGAGACAGCAAGACATACTAGTGATACAGGGAAACAAGTACACTAAAGGAGTGTAACGCAGTGAAGTGGCAGCATCTTTTACAGGTGGAGGCTGAAGGAAGCAACAATAAAAGGAAGCAACAGGCACTGCTAATAAAATACTACCTTTGACTTCCAGATTGTGGCTTCTTTACTCCCACTTTTTCCAACTTCGCTTCATATATTCTATTTATAACATCATTTCCCAATTCACACATAAGCTATAAAGCAAAATAAATAAATTCAAATATAGTTGCAAAAAGCTTTATCTACCTATTCAGTTGTGTTTAACCTCACTCAGTCTATATTTACAACTTAGTGTTTCCACTAGTAAAAGTACACTTACAGAAATAATCATGGGTTTATATGATAATAATGAAACAATCAGTGAATAGAGAGATAAAATTCTGAGTAAGATAAAAAAAAAGTCACTTTCAAAGTGCCTGAAGAAACAGCCACCAGAATGACACCTGCAGGCCTCATTAACAAAGGTGCTCTTTCCACCAGCTTTGCCAGGAGCTGTTCTTACCCCATCAGCAAGAGACAATTCGATCAATTACCCAATGGATATTTTTGCTAAATCGTAATCTGATACAATTATAGAAAAAGAACGAAGACAAGAACCAGCCTGGAGGTAATACTTACAGGAGAATTTGGCCCTATGGATTGCAAACAGATTTCTTGTTTCTAATACCAGGTAGAATGCTTAATTCTGGTATTCACATGAATAGTACAAGAGGAACAGCTCTTTTTTGGGGGGGGAGGGGGGTGCGTGCGGGGTTGTTTAGCTGTTTTCTCAGCATGAACACACTGATATTAAAATTATTTAACCATAGACAAAGCACATTGTCTTTTGATTGTTCAGCATAGAGAAGCAATACCTAAGTGCCAGAACATCACAGCTAGAAACAATGCTTTGCATGAGTTATCCAGTTGCATGCATGCATCCATGCACGAGTTCCTATTTCAGGATTTCGGTGTCACATGATTTTTATAACTATGGTTCAAACTAGAAATCTGGCACACAAATAGCACACAAGAGCAGTTGCATGAGTATTCTCCTATAAACCAGAAGCATCTCACTGTTAAGAGTTGACATTCAAATTTTTGAGTATGATCATACTTTAGGCTAACATATCACTTCCAAAATTTTCAGCCCACTGAAAGACATTATTAGTTTGTGAACACATTTGCCTTTTTATATGTTGAAAGTATCAGATGAAACTTGCTACTCAGAGTGCACTTGTGAACCTGCAGGCGTTTTAAGTTGTTCTGAATTGCAAGTTTGTAGCACAAACGACTATGGATTGTAAGAAAGTGTGAATTAAAATAAACCAACACACAACTATAAACATTTTCTGCTCAAAACTGCAAGACATACACTGGGTGCAACTATGTTTCCCGCATTGAACTTTCTGATGCAGAGGCTTTAAAACAACAATCTAAGTACCAAATAGAAACCTGTTTCAAAAATACTATCATACCTTTAGGAGTTCAGGTTCCCATGAATCCAATGTTAAAGATCTTACTTTTGAGAAGTGGACTCCCAAGCTCCTAAACAGCATGGAAAAAAAATGCATTAACCTGTAACTACATGTTATATCTTACCTCAGACAGATTTACCATTAATTTATGTAAATAAAGCAGTTACCTTAATTCTGTTTACAAACAAGGGTCTCTAATTTTCTTTCAATATACCTTTGAAGAAGCAAACACCACCCTTCCTAATTAAGTCAATGCACAAATCAAATGCAGTTGTGAGGAGTTCCCTAACCTGTGTATCCCAGAGCACTCGATGCACAATGTGATTCCCAGGTTGATACTGGCCCAGCGAGGATCTGCCAAACCACAGTCACAGCAGGCAGCATTACCAGGAATACACTGAACTCGCTGCAGAGCACTCTCTCCTTTCAACAACTTCTCTTTTGTCTCACTCCCAGATTCTAGGCTCCCAGTAGAAGGGGATGATTTCTTTTCTTGTTTCTAAAAGAGAAAAGAAACAAACAAACCAAAAAAGAGACACATGCTAAATTAAAGAAATTAAAAGTCCCACAGATACTGACTGCGCACTAAAATCCAAGAAAAGTCTCTTCTGCCAAGGCAAGCCACAGAACTAAAAGAATGTTTAGGTTTTTAGAAGATATATAAAACTGAATATAAGAATATCCTATGAATTTTAATCACACTACAGAACAATCTCAAAAAAAACCACATAGGCCATAGTAATTTTAAGAAGATGAAGTGAAAGACAGATTAGATGCAATTCACAGCCTTCAAAATTTCATTGCATTTCCACTGAAAGACAAACAATGGATTCTTTTTTTCCTTCCCTCTCATTAAAAGACGTTTTACATATTTAAAATGTTCAGGATCTAAGGGAGGGGTTGTTGTTTGGTGGATTTTTAAACTCACCTCAGATTCATCCCCTTTCTCTCTATATGCTGTGGCAATACTGGTCTGAACAGCCTTAATCCATGCCTGCCGCAGCTTTTCCGAGTCAGCCTGAAGCATGCAGCTCCTGTGACAAATCAAAGTACTCAGAGTGGCCAAGCAGCTGAAATCCAGCAACACATTGCTCAGGGGTCTGTTTTTATGGAGCAACTTTCTTGCTATCACCACAAGTATATTGTTTAGTAGGCATCATCTAAAAAACCCATTTACTTTAAGATAACAAAGCAGCTGAGCCTTTGTGAGTTGCAAACTCCTTATTTCAAAATTATTTGCAGGTAATGCTAATAGACACAGAAATTATCCTTCCAAAACCCCTGAGAATGGCTTAGCTTCCTATTCCTTTTCTTATTCCAAATTTTTCTTTTTTATATCCTCAAATGCATTTTACCCCCATGACACAAGACACAGGTATCAGTCCTTGAAAACACACTTTAATTCACTGAGATTGAGAGAGAGAGTAATTTTAAAGCTCTCTGACAAAGAATGAACTACTTTCTCGACAACAGTAAAAGAAACAGGTCATGAAGTATAAAACTGTTCCAACACTCATGGGTTGAAAAAGCACAGGCCAGGAAGACCAAAATGCATTTAATAGTGAACCACAACTGGGGATGCAAACATCAGGATGGACAGCAATCTGTTCAGAAGAGAAATGTAAGGAGGATTGGGGAGTTTACATAACATCCAAACCCAAAAGCAGGTTGACCTATCAAAAACTTGAGGTATGGTCACATCTCAAAATCACTAATGAGGAATCCGTGTTCTGCCCTTGCTGTGGCAGGATGCCAAACTTCCCCAAGTACAGCCAATGCACTGCGCTGCTGGAGATGAAAAATAATTTTAATTGGTAGTTTCATTTAGTGTATTCTGAAGTATAATTTAACATCACTGAGACAACAGCTTATTTATGTGCTTCTCTCTCATTGCACCAATCAGAAATGTGGAGAAACTGAGACCTATTTTCTACATTACCAAGCAGCTGATAGTATCAGCTACTACTAAGGCACAGCAGAGCTCTGCACCACAAGCCATTTATGCAAAAAGCACAAGAATGCATGTTTATTTTAATGCCAAAAGTAAACTAAATACCAGGGACACTTCTCACAGCATCACTTACTCCCAGCCAAAATTTCAGAGAACAGAATTTTTCAGATACTTTTCCTGTTTTGATCTATCCCAAGAGAAATGTTAATCTTACATTTTAAAACAACTAAATGTAATGATTTTTGTTTTTAAATAAACATACTCCATCACTTCTCCTTACTTTGTTGGAGAAACCACTTCAAAACAGAAACGTCTTTCTATGTCTTCACAGTGTTTAACTGTGCAGAGCCTCAAGTCTTCAACAACTACTGTGGGATTATCCTAAGAGACAAAAGTTAACAAAAAAGTCAGAGAAAAAACAATATAGTTGATAATAAGATGATAATTTAATCCTGAATTATTAATAATTTAATTCTATTTGCCTGTTCACACTAATATTTTCCTCCAAAAACAAAACTTGAACTAAGTGGATTTGGAGATACTTAGTGGGATATATTTAGATAAATTTTAATGTTTAGTTATATTCAATGAAAATTTAATACAAACTTTGGAGAATTTATTTTTATCTACAATCCAACTTACTGAATAATCAACACCTTAAATTTAAACAACAGTATTCAAACTACAAAGATACTCTAAGAGATGCAATTAACTCACAATTAAATCAGAAAAGTTATACCCAAATCAGCAGTATTGTAAGTGTCAAATAAAAAAAAACCAGAAGCTGAATGCAGTGGGTTTGAAAATTTCATTCAATTCATAAGAATTCCATTCTGAGCTATCAGCATTTTAAAGGTGCAGTTAAAAAAAACAAACAATGAGAATTCACAAACATAAAATGCCCAACCAAATGTGCTCACACAAACTCAACTGCATGTTTCCTTTCCAACCACAGAAATGAAGCCCCTTGCTTTGACAGCATCAGATAACAAGGAACAGCCTCTGAACCCGGTCTGTTTGCAGTGGAGAGGAATGAATTGCCACAAGCTCTTTCCTCTTTTTTTTTTCCCCACCATCTCCATACAGTCTCTATTTTTTTTCAACCTGAAGAACAGCTACAGCTCCATGGTGCAAAAGCAGATTCTAGAACAGCAAACAAAGGAGCAGGGGCCCAAAACCCGACTGAAAAGGCTTCTATGGCTCGGGGCAGAGCTGGACTTGCTGCTTTAACATACAACTACTGCACTTCCCACAAGCAACAAGGCAGGTACCGACTGCTGAACCACTGTGCATTTTCAATAGTAAATACATGTATGTAGCAACCCTGACTGCTCTGTAACAAAAGCTTTCGTGCTTTTTTTCCCCAATTGCTGAATTGGGTATGTGAGCCAGCAAGTAACTAGAGGGAGCAAGTCCTGAAAGAGTTAAACACAACTGCTCAGAGAACAGCATGGAATATTTGACTGCCAGCAAGTGAGCACAAGCCTTTTGGGACCAACAACTTTTAAAGCTCTAACTAGGTTACAAAACCCACAGCAAATAAAGTACGTGCTTACAAGTCACTGCACAGGAATCTCAGAATCTGTCAGCATAGTTATTAGTCTCATTTTACAAAGGGAGAAACTAATTTAGAAAAAAGCAGTAGGTTACTGAAGATCACACAGGATGCCACGTCAGCAGTTTCCCCAATCAATCAGGAAAATCATCACCCAAACCCCGAACTATCCCAAGCCGGTTTTTGATTCCTACCTTAAATTTCTTCTGGTACACAAGTTGGTTATTTTGTATTGAGAACCAGCGCCTATTCAAATGAAGAGACATCCAGAGAATACATAACTGATTTTACAGTGCTTATTTGCCTGAGATGTGCTAACATACAGTCTACAGAGAGACTGCATACAACAATTCACAAAAGTAATGCTTCAGTCAGTTTTGGCAAATATTTTGTGAGAGTAATGAAAAAAGGGAAG
The DNA here is from genome assembly GCA_014706295.1 of Lycocorax pyrrhopterus obiensis. Lineage (NCBI taxonomy): Eukaryota > Metazoa > Chordata > Aves > Passeriformes > Paradisaeidae > Lycocorax > Lycocorax pyrrhopterus. The sequence goes on along the minus strand of JACSVZ010000016.1, from coordinate 13,735,166 downwards.
GCAGAGACAAAACAGAAAAGAAAGCAAGGTTCAAATAATTTGAGTCCTAAACAAACGCATTCACGTTATGACAACATTAGTTAAGCTATCACACAAAACATTTTCAATTCAAAGAACATTTCCTACTGTATTTTAGCAGCAAGCTACAATTTTAAGTAGTTGTTTGATAACCCAAACTCAGATAGTATGAATAAGAAAAATACTTAAGCCCATGTAAACTAATCCTGAAATATTTTTAAGAGTAGAACTAAGAAATAACTTACTAAGGCACTAAAAATACTTCGGTGCTGCTATCCCATGCAGGTTTAATATCTATCTATATTGGGCACGTCTTAAAATTTTTGATCCTGAAATAAAAAGACTGAGTATAAAAACTAAAAAACAACCCAAAAAAATCTTTTAAGTAGGATCCTAACTTAAGCCTCAGCCTTGAAGGAAAATATCAAGTAAAAGATTTAATTAAGGCATCCTATACAATCCAAAAGATAATATAATGCTTAAAAACTCCTCTGAACTGTATCCGTCCTTGTCAAACTCACTGTTCACATAGGATACAACTCAGGGAATGGAAAAAGCACTCACATTTTGGAAAAAATTACCTCAGATCTCTATGTGCTTCAGATCTCTAACAATGGTGTTTTATCAGACCACTGAATGAAAAAAACCCCAGCAGACATAACCACACCTTTCTTGCTCTTTTGGGGATGCACAAAATAAAAGCTAACCAAATTAGCACTGCTTCATACTGACAAAAATGAAGGGAATGTAAAAAACAATTCAGTGAAATTTACACCTTGTGTTTTGTTTAGGCTTATAAGGCAAACCTGTGTTTACCACAGCATCACTGCTCAATTATTTCCAATACCCCACCTTTACCACGCATCACTTCTTCCTGCATTGCCAGTTAGTTTGAATGGTAACAGTGCACAAAATATTGTGTTGCAACAGATCTTGTTACTCTCCACAAGTTGTTGAGCTTCAAGCTACAGTTTACTACAATTAGTAACAAGAGGGCCCCATGTATTTATTCAACCACCACAAGCCATTCCCAGAAAGAAGTGCACAAAGATGATTAAAAAATTTAATATATACAAAAAATATTAGATTCAAAACAGAAAATCTAGTATTTGTTAGAAAAGTTAGTGCTTAGTAGACAGATGAGATTCTACCTTTTAACAGTTAATCTTTTCAAATGTTGTGCAGATACATTTAATTTAAAAAGCAACAACAGGATCTCCTGTTGTCCTTGACTTTTTGAATTTATTAACAGCAGTAGTTTTGGTCACTGCTATTGAAAAGGTATCATCTTTACTATCTATTTACAGATGCAGTAAGTATGCCTCAAATATAAGGCAGGTTATTGCTAATATTTATATAGGAAACTCAACAAAAAAGCAGACTTGAAAAGGAAATAAACTCAAGTCTTTTTTCATGTGCTTTTTTTGAATGTAACACGAAATAGAACAATGTGAAAAGCGGTGCCTAAGTGATAAAAGGAGTGATAAAGGGGAAAAAAGCAGCCTTGCCCCAAGACAATGAGCAATGGAGCAAACTCCTAACAACAGTCTTAGGCAGTGCAATTAACTTCATTAATGCAATGCTTCATTTGTTCTACAGCTAAATATTTAACGAGATACTCTAGTAAACAAGCTCTAATCTCATCAATTGGATAAAAGCGAACACACAAATTGTAACACGAATTTGTGCCATCTTTAAAACCTAGTCTAGAAGTTTTGAAATTATTTCAAAATTACTTTTTTACTAGTACATTACTTCTTTTTCTAGTAGAAAAATTAAATCTGTTAAAGAAAATTTTTCAGTCCAGCCAAAAAGGGTGCATGTTTTGGTACTTTTCTAAAAGAAACTTTTACCGAACAAGATCAACAATTTAGAATGTAGGATAACTTGTAGATCACACTTTTGAAGTAGATGTCAGTTAATACATTTTATTTTACACTTAAGAAGATGAAAGTGTCAGGCTGCCCTCCAAGGTGTCAGCACCACAGCAGTTTTATTCAGGCCAAAAACTTGGAGTTATCCTTCATTAACCAAATACCATCAACAAACTTTACACTCTGTTGTAGCAAACAGACTGCTGGGGGTCTACACCAGCAACAGCCAGGAACTTCTGAGGTACAATCTCTGTACTGAAGGTGCTGCTATAGGGTAACCCACGTCTATCAGGTTCTAAGAATAATTTCGTAAATCTTTAGGCATCATGGGTACAGTAAGTACTGATTATCACCAAAGTTTCTTTAAACATGTCATTCCGTCAGAAGCAAGAGAGAAGCACGGTGAAGGAGAAAACATTCTTGGGAATATTAAAGTAGTTTACACTGCCTCACTTCATAGTGCTTAAATACAGTTGTTGCTGTTTAGAAACTGAATGTTTTCCATCATTTATACCTACACAATTCAAAACTGTATTTGTTAAATAGGAAACAATGCAAAATCTATAGAAAAAAAATTCCAATTTCTGAGAACTGAGAGTAATACTGAAAAGAAATATAAAAGTTAATTTGAATTTTACATAAAACAATGAATTGTGCTTTGTGATTCTCAGAAAGAAACAATTTTCTTCTCTAGCAGCACACAGTTAAAACGGAGTGATTAAGAACGCACAACATTTAAAAGCACATCTATTCCCAATGCAGTTGATAAGAAAAAAAAATCTCATCAACTTAAATTGGAAAAAGTCAAGACATTGATCTTGTATGCTCAGAAGTTTGAGTGCAGAAACTTGGCTTTAATTTCTTTTTAGCTAAAAGCTAGCTCAATCTTTCTAAGTCTTTTAAAGGAGTTGAGCAGCAGGTATACTGGCATCCCAGGCAGAATCCTTCTGTTATTTTCTTAGACTGAGCCACTTATACATCCATTGCAAGTAATCAAAATTAAATGCAGGGTTAATGAAGAGCTTTTTGCGTGCCAAGGAAACATTGGGAAGGTATAAAAGAAGCTGGTTGGTACCTGATGTGATCTGGCTTTTTCCTGTCATGTGAAAAAATGGGGTAGGATTAAAACATAAGAGAAAGGAGGAAAAGGAATGAAAAATGCAAAATGAGCAAAATAAGAAAAGAATTAGCATGATCATTCCATCAAGTGAAACAGGAAGTGGAAAATGGCAGCAACCCCTTCTGTGCCTACAGCATAGCAAGCAATTACAAACGTATTCAGAAATAAAAATAACAAAAATACTTCTTTATTTTTATTAAAACATAGCAAAAATGGGGGGCTAGATTCAGAAATTAAAAATGGCTCATGAATATGTGGAACACAAAAGTAAAATGATTGATTCAGTTTCACAACTGTTTATAGATAGCATATCCAATCCTATTTTTTGCCTAAAAGCATCCAACTAGTCTATCACAGTGAGATAAATTATCAAGAATCTAATATTAAAAAGGTTAAAGGTTTTGCTTTATTGAATGCTCCTGTGATAAACAGAAGAATAAACTCTAAGTACGTATCAATTATGTAATAAAAGTAGGCAGCTCTGACTCATTAATGAGCGGTTTATCTTTGCTCTCTTAAATAAATTACTGCTTGGATATGCTTTTATTATTATGTTCAAATCTGTAACTTAATCTGAAGGAATGTCATTGTGTACCTTGATTTAATTACAACTTCTCCTTATTTACTTGGTGTCTGTTTAAATCACCAACATACAGAAGTTAGTGTTAATTGAATCCTACTCTCTAATCACTTTAAGATGAGACACATGCACAGTATTACTAGGAACGAAGCCATGTGGAAGAAGACACTGCTGTCCTGCTCCCTCCTGTCACCTCCCTGCAGAGCAAGGCCTTCCTGCTATTCAAAAGAGGAACCAGAGAGAGTCAGAGTTTTGCCTTCAGTCAATCCTGCAAAGCACCTTGGCAAAAAGGACCCTTTCAGCCCCTTGGGAATCCAATGAAGGACAGTCTCCTGCCCTCTGACTGCAGATTTTTCTCAGTATGCTTAGACTAACATTTTACTTCACACCAGGAAGGTGCTTTTGATGCACATCTCCCAGTTTTCTCCCTTCGCCATCCTTTGATACTTCAGATTTGTCTTGGAGAACTCTGAATTCTGCTTGCGTGAAACTAACCCAGAAGGTACATTACAATTACAGATGAATAATCAGGCCAAAGGACCAGACCAGAATCAGACCAAAGCAAAATCCTTTGTACTAGTTGCCCATGACTTGCTAATATAGATACAGTCTTACTGACAGCAGTGGCCCTTGCATCAGTCTACAGATTTAATTGAAGCAATTCCAATTTCTTACACGCTTGTGGTGTGCTGATATGCTCAGGGAAGTATAGAATAATCAAGATTGTAAGGGACCACACACTCAAATGCACATTCTTTGAAACACAGCAAATAGTTTAACAGAAGCACTGCTGAAAAAATAGCAGGACATGGACAGTAAAGAGAGCTCTATATTACAACAAATTGCATTTAAAATTCAAGAACTGTATCCAATTGTGCTGTAAATGCTCCAGCATATATATTTCCTTGAAAAAAGCACACACCCTTGGAAATGCAAAAGAATTCCTGCTCAGGAAGAAAAATATTTAAATAGTAGTAAAATATACATTGTTAAAGATATATGACTAACAATATATTTTGAATTCCCAAAAGGGCCATCAAAACTACTAAGCAAAAGTCACTTCACAGGACAGGAATTTTAAAGGATAACAATTACATTGCTTATCTTTCAGGAAAAATAACTTGAGTCCTTGACTGTGTTTCTCTGCTTCCAATGGCTATACAGCTTCCATTTTACTCTGTCTTCTAACACTTTCCTAGCATATGCTTTCACAAGAGAAAGGTTTGCGAACAACCAGGACAGAAAACAAGGAAAAATGGCTTTGAAGCGTCATCTCTAAGTTAACTAACAGAGTCACCCCAGTGTTCTGTCAAAACTATGGAGTCAGTGAGTTACAGAGATCATGAATGAGATCAGAGTTCAGGTGAAAAAGCAGTGTTTTTATAAGCAGCAAATAGAGGTTTTGAATTTTTACCTGTTCCAAGTCTTGAAGGCATTGCTGGCTCGCTTGAATAAATAACCTTCCATAACAATGCCATTGGCTGCATCTACATTGTATTCTAGTTTAGTATCATCGCTGGAGTAATCCTAGTATAAAGGAACAAGACAAGAAAAACACACTGCAGTTAAAATGAAACTTCAAATATGAGCAGTACTATTGTCAAGGAGTAAATATCTCGGAATAATGTTTTGCTTGCAACACTTTTAAGTCAAACCATGACTCTCAGCCCCGATGGCTTTTTTTAAAAAAAGCCATTTCAGGCAATGAGAATGCTGAAGATTTTTACTTTACCTGCAACAAGGGGAATTTCTTGTTCAGGTATTGGTGACCTCTACAGCCAAGCAGAGGGCAAAAATTGTTGACAGAGCATCTGATGCTTCAACTGTCTGCTCAAATGGTCTCTCATATATTCCCAAGAAGGGGGACAGAAAAGTAGAGGAAAAGAGGCAATGAAAGTTACGAGTCAAAACTGAAAAACAGTTGCAGCCTGTTGCAGACACCTGTATAAAGCCAGTTGTGCTTCAGCATTTTCTTCAGCTCTGTCATGTTGACAGCTGAGCTGCATACGAACTTAGAACACAAGTAATCAAATAAAGATGGTGCTATCAGTTAACTCTAAAGTAAAGCAATCATGGTGCTGGCAATGATGACAGGACCTTAGCAGTGTTTTTTTCTTTAGGATCTTGGATAAGATTACAAAATTACAAGTAGGACAACGGAATATACATTTCCATCAACCTAATGACAACTAAAACCAGCTAATAACAATTAATAGCAGCTTTCCAAGTTTTAGAAAGGCTGACTGCTTCACATCTTTAGCAAAGGTAGGTTAGACTAAGTAATAATACATGTGGTGATCGTTTGCTTTCACATTTCATTGAGAACAGCAGGGGCTCTTCCTAGGGAGGTAGAGTTCAGATATTCCGTGAGTGGGAGACTCACAACTGCTAGGGGTGCATGAAAAAGCACACATGGAACAACACAATTTATCACAACTTTGTCCAGAGATGAAAATAACATACATGCTATAATTTCATTTGTCATTAAAATATATCCTTAAAGCAGACTAGCAACATATGGCTTCTTCCCCTTAACAAGAGTGTAAGAGACACATTACTGAAAATTAAGTTTCAGAATAAAAAACCCAAACAAGTTAAATACTGAAAAGACAGAACATTTTGTAATATCACTCCCCTGAATTTTCAGTAGTTACTTTATGTAAATTGCAAACATCAGCTTTGTGTGAAAAGTATACCTAAAAGTCTCTGTTTTGTACTTTGTTCCTTAGGAATTTGTCTATACATAAAGGAAAAGAGGCAACAAATATATATAAAAAAAGGTAGCTTCAAAACCAACATGATCATTAGCCCTATGTAATAGTCCAGGATGCACACAACTTTCGTGCTACACATGATGTTTACTCTTACACATGCAGATGGTTTGGTCCAATCCAAGGTTAATTACACATGATAGTGAAATGGTTACAAATATTAAAACAGGCCCTTTAAGCTCCCCAGTCAGCACAGCACAGATTCCTTAAAATTACTCCCTGTTTTCAGCTATTACTAATCTGAATAGATTAACTGATGTTGACATGTTAAATCTAGATTTTTATTATTTAATTGACAGATGATCAATGCAAGAGTTCTGAAAGAAAATGGAACTATCATATCATTACCGTACACGGATCTGAATAAGCATACAAGTTACAAATGAAAGCTTCACCAAAAGAAAATCAAATTTTTGTATTTATTATTCAGCATTTAATCACTTTGATTTTCTGCCTGTTTCCTAGATCAGAACATGCTGAACATAAAAGGCTTCACATAAGCTCTCAAAATAAAAAGAGAAAACCACTATGCACAAACTTAGACATGCTGATGTCACATTCCCTACCTTCCCCAAAAACTGATAAATTACTCTAACTTACCAGCTCCCAAACATAATGAAACCTGCTAAAGATTTGCATCTTCCTGCCTCAGTGATGCCTGCAACTCCTTGTCTAGTTAAAGACAATATACATTCCCTCAGTCTTTTCTGTCCAAACTACTATGTAATCACATTTTCCTCTGAGTTTGGAGAACTGCTGCAGAAAATGCAGCTGTCTTTTCCAGTGAGTCCAGAACTATGCTTTGAAGATGTATATAAGTATGACAGGAAACCTTTGGATCATTTATTATGCCACACTCTCAGCCCAAATTGTCTAAAATACTGACCCTTCTCATGAAGTGCATTTAGTGTCATTTTTAATTACTTCCCTGATTGAATTCCACTTTTACAGAGCAGAAAAAGACACCAGAGTATAGAGAAAAATGTCAAATATCTCCTTAACACTACATGGCAGACTACCAGCTTGAGGGGGGAGGCAGTAAGGTTTCCATGTGCTTTATCCATAAAACATCATTGATAAAGTTGTGGTCAAGAAAAAGATGGCCAAACAATCAGAAAAAAAAATATGCTCCATTTCGATTACATGGATAAAAGTAGAAAAAGAAACTAAATAAGCTGTGTTCTGATCTTATAGTCTCTGCTATTTTATAATTAAAAAATAGGAGCAAAGCAGTCACATTATAGTTTATTTTTATCTTAGTGCATGGAAAAGTTCAGTGAATCATGAAAAATAATCAGGGGTGGAGAGAAATCCACCCATATCTTTCCAGTGTCCTGCATAAGAGAATCACATGTTAATAAACTCAGTCACTGTATGTGATTTGGAATTTTGTATTCTGCCAGCAGGCACGTAACTGATAAAGATTTCATTTTAAACATAATTAAACTAATTAAGTGTCAGTTAGGACTAAAGTACATTTCACCGAACCAGAACTAAGAAAATTTAGCCAGTATTATGTAATTTTCACTGAAGTGCTAGATCACACATTTCATTTGGATTTGAAAGAAGAAACATCTATGGCTTCTATTCTGACACTCATTTTTCACGGTTGGCTGCTACTGGAAGAGAAACACGTAGAAGTGGGTTATATAAGTGAAGCACACAGCATGCTTTCATGCCTTTTTTTTCCCCTTTTTCTTTAAATGTCCATGAGGTACAGCAAACCAGCTGGCAATGGAGAAACAACTTTCATCTCCAGAAATAATACTAATCTGGTGTGTCACAGAACACTTAATATTTTTGACAGTGTTTCAGTGAATGCATTTTCATATGAATGCTTCAATTCATCACACATACTTGATTTATTTCAGAGCTTGCATGTTTTTTGTTTCTCTACGTATAATTTTCTTGTTACCAAAACAAAACCCCCCATAATTTTCAGCAGCAGAGCTTTTGATTTACTTTCAAAATTGCTATCAGGCCATGAAAGCTATTTAAACCATTTTACCAGTAAATCTTAGGAACTGTATTTTAACATTGAATGTGCAACCCAAATGATTTTTTACTTTAGAGAAGCAGCTTTTTTCAAGTTTTTAAAAAAGCAGCACATGGGAGAGCATAAGTACTAAAGAAAACACTAACCTGAAAAGTTAGGCCAGCATATACTAAACAGGAGACACTAATTGTGCAAACCCCCCACTTAGAAAGTTGCTTCCATTCCCTTCCAATTGGCAAGAGATGTTTGTCATGCTTAAGCTGAAAAGTCCCTCGAGGAAGGGCTTAAAAGAACAGACACCACAAGTGACAAGGTTGACAGTCCAAGACAGAGTGAGAGAATGCGGGAGCGCCATCGAGCAAACAAGTCACTTGAAACACAAGCACATCTTTGGTTTTGGAGATGGGAATTATTCTGCACTTCTCAACAGCAGCTCTGGTTTATGCCTGCTTTATGACTGTGGTAGCATCTGGTTTCCTATCACCTTGTTTACTCAAGATGTTAAAAATTTTCAAATCATTCTCACTCCAGCTGTTTCCTGAGCAGTTTTTCGGAAGAAGATTTTACTTTAATGAAAAAGGGATTTGAATACAACAAAAACTACTTGAAGTTCAATGCAAATACTTTTCCTGTATCATCTCCCTCATTTCAGAATGTAATACTAGCTCTAACACAAAACCAAAAAGCCAAGAAGCTGTTTACAGGTGCAACCGATTTATCAAGTATTTCTTAATTCACCATGTTGCTACAGCAATGGGCTGCAAACTGCTCAGAAACCGAGTCATGTCTGATGTATTGACACTGTGACACCACTCTTTTAATATGAATCTTTCCCTAGAAAAATATATTGCAAAAATTTCCCAGAATGATAATGAAATTTCTAGATTAATTCATAGTATGTGTTGCTCTAGTTTAATACAGAAAAATTAATTTCTTACACTGAAAAAAAAAACCCCAAAAACTTTCCTGCATATTTGCTGAGTAAATAGACCATAAAACTTAAAAGTAATTAGAAAATTAAATCAGATATCAGCTCTGTTAAAAAAGAAATCACACTGTATTGGTGACCAAGCCCTTCCATGACACTTTTAATAGCCTCTCCATCAACAGCCTAATTAAGTAGAACAATGATTATACAGAAAAGTGAGATGGGTTATTTAATTAGTGCAATTATTCTGCATGCATATGCACATATATGCAAACACAGGTAGTGGGTGGGTAGGTGTGTGCACGTATGCACTTACCTATACATTTCAGAAAAGGAACTGTTCTTTATCCACACAATGAAGGAAAGGCATCATTCTGAAGCATTAGATTAGAACTTCAGTATATTAAATGCATATATACCTCATGGAATATTCAACACAGTAAGCTTCAGAAGTTTCAGTTGTTATAAAACATGGAAGGATTTGGCATTGGAAGATTTGGGAGCATATGCCTAAGAGGCAACACAGTGGAAAGCAACATGACAAGACATGAGAAGAGAACAAGGAATAAAGTTGCCATCCGGGACAGGATGACCAGGTGACAAGTAATGATAAAAAGAACAAGATCCAAAGTCTAAGGCAGTTCCGAAATCCTGATGAGCTGAAAGCTAACTTGGTGTGAAAGTTGGGAAAAGCAAGTAGGAGGAGACAAAAACAGACAACATGATTTGAATAAGAAACTAAGAAAATGATTGGACAAGCTGTAAGAAGCCTCTCCAATAAAGCATAGTCTAGGCATTATCAGCACAAAAATGCGACAGTGACTTCACTGGTAAGGACAGGAGACAACATCTACAACTCAAAACACAGAACTTAAGAGGACAACATACAGTACATTCTGACTGCCCTGATTATATTCTAGAGACAGCATTAAATTGTCAGTTAAAGTAAGCAACAATAAAAGTAACATCATTGTGATCGTCACTGCTACTAGAAACCAAGAACATTTATATTACACACAGATATGGCTTATCAAGTTTCATGAAGCTTAAAAGTTTCAGTAATAATTGAAACTAGTAGAAGTAGTTTACCTGTAAAGCAGCCTTAAGCAGCATTTGAAGAAAAAACAAAGACTGTAAACACCGTTGGCAACAGCAGTGACCATAATTCATGGTAACAAGTTATTATTTCTATGGCCAGTTAAAAGATAATTGTTCATAACTTACATCCTTCACCAAGCACCACTGTTCTCTTAACAGTAAACCTCTCAACTTCTGTCCATTCCTGAAACTAGGCCTTTAAACCCAAAAACCTTAAAATTTGACCTTCAACGTTAATTCTCAAGTTCCATCTTTCCCATTTCCCTGCTTTCTTCCCCTTCCTTGCCTGTAGTTATCTCCTGACTCCAAGCACAGCATGTCAGCTCTGCCCTCATCATCACATCTGCTCAATTTCACAGCAAACCTAATGCTTCTCACCAACTCCTAAAGGGATGACAGAATGCACCAATAAAAATGTTTCCAGCAACCAAAAATGTTACCTTTTCCCATTAGTATTAATATTGGCTCCTACTAAGGCTACCCAATTTATAATCTCAGTATGTTTTCATTCCTGAATTTATTTAGTTACCAGATTTCATTTACATTGGGTAGATTTTTTTAATTTATGCCACCTGAACAGATACAGAATGTATTTTAATGAGAGTAAGAAGTGTAGCATTACCTTTAAACTGGTATCTAATCCCTTTCAAAAGTGCCTGCAGTATTAGCTCACTACCAGAGAGTTCATTGGAAATATTTTTAACTTCTAGCATTATACCTGCAAAACCAATACTGATCTAGAGCTTCTGAAACATCCAAACAACAGAAGTCATTCCCCAACATGAATTACCTCAATTTTTCTCAAGTAAAAAGAATTATTGCACCAATCTTCCCAAAACAGCAACTAAATGTTCTCAATTTCATATCTGTGCACAGTTGAACCAGTACATTAGACACTCTCTACAAAAGTTTACTTTTGCTCTTCATATGCAACAGCAGCTGCCACACAAGCTCCAAGTGTTGCACTTGGATTTGGCACAGTCCAAATCCTATGGCTGTAGGGCTGTGCAGCACATACACCTCTTGTACAAACACACAGCAGGGAAACACAGAAACCTGTACAACTTATTGAATCCAAGATGTAATAGGAACTAAGAGTTCTATTGAAATGCTAGAATCCCAGCATTCAAATAAATTCTACTGTTCTATTTATGTTTCAGTAAAATCTAAGCATAATATTTTGTTCAGTAATACAAAATTAATATCTGCAATCCAACCCAACACTTAATGACGTGTCAGTCTGTCTCTCTGCACTAAAAATACCATCCCTTGTAGTTCTGATGCAGAGATGCTGGGGAGAGATGCTACAGATAAAAAAACGTGTGTGCAGCCTGCCTTTCACATTCTGTCAAGTACCTTTTGTTGAATAGTGGAGTGCTTTTGCTCCATATCTCTCTTCTCCTTTGCAGCATCTACAGCCAACTGATCCAGCTGTAAAGAGAAACAGAAAATTGGATCTTTAGATTATCATGAGAAATTTGGCTCAGTAGATTTCACAATGCTGACAAAAAAAAAGAACACATTATGTCTAGACATTGCAAGACTTTTATTTTATTTGCATAGTATAATTACTTCTTTGTCACAAATTGTTTACCTTGGATAACCACTGAAGCCTCGTTTAACGCACTGCTCTGCCACCCTGAATTAACCTCTACAAAGGTGTACATTTCTTGTAAGCATTAGAAGAACTGTTTCAAAGAACAGCATGGTGCCAAGCATATGCGACTCTGTACCGCATTGGTGCTCAGTCTCCCAAGAGGATGACTCATGCTTTAGCTGCTCTTGCTGGCCTATGCAGCAGCACTGGCAGGAGCAGCAAAAACTAGAAGGAGCAAATGCTACAGATTTTTCCCCCCACAAAGTGGGAGAACTGCCTCAACCAGGATTTTGTGTCGATAGCTTTGATCAGCTGACCAGCAGTACTCGAGCAAGATTGCTTGAAATCTTAGGTAGAGACATTCAAATCAATTTTGGAAATAAAAACATGGTTCTGAAAATAACAGAGATTGTCACAGAGAATATTTAAGTTAGTTTACTTACTAAGTCTGTGATAATAAAAAAGACACTACCCCAAAAACTTGCTACAAGCATGTCTCTAGCACTACCACATAAACTTTTTACAATCACAAAAAAAAAAAAAAGAAAAAAAAGAAAAAAAAAGGAGGAGGAAATTTCTGTGGTTGGTTGGTTGCTTTGGGGTTTTGTTGTTGTTTTATAGTTTTGGTTCTTTTGGTTTTGTTGTTTGTTTGTTTTATACAGGCCTTCATGTTTAAATAAGAAACGCAGAAGAGAAGCAGATGCTGGCTGCAAGACCAGTTGGTTTGGTACTTATGTGCCAGGCCAGGGAACCCGATGAACCCCTCCTTTCTGCAGCCTGTAACACAAGCCTGCCATTAACCCAGCCCCAGCACCTCAGTGAGCAGCAGCGCAGATGCAGCACCGAGCACGGGGCTCGGCCTGCAGCTCTCGGTCTGTGGGACAGAGCTGGCTCTGCTCCAGGCCCACAACGAGAACACCAGGAGCAGTGTGCAGCAGCACCAGCTCCCAGCTGGGTCACTCACTTTGGCCAAGGGCACAGATGACTAACAGATCCTCTGATCCTCACACAAATAGGATCCCCTCCACCCACTCTCAGAACCACAAGTGACAGGCCCTGCCAACTCTGGCCATTTCCCCAGTCTTTTACTTCCCCTGCTTGACATGATATAAATGAGAAAAAAGGGACAATAACAGGCTCTTACACCCTTGTGCTAGACAGTCTCCAACAATTATGGAGCCATCAGAAAGCTGAAACATCTGGATCCAATTCCATACTCTGTTACTTTTTTAAACTCTTCTCTTCCTGTCTTCCCCTCTGGCTCAAAAGGCCATATCAGCACTTTCATACCTTTACAGGTATTTGTGAACACGAACACACTGAAGACTGAAGCGACCAGATGCCACATTTATATAGCTATAGGACTTAAAAATGACACAAGAGCCTCTAAATGGGCTCAGAGACTTTTTTGCACACCAAGAATCCTTGGGAAACCCTTTCTGTTGTGATAAAGACAAGAACTGGGTCAAGTGCTGTTCAAAACTTTATAGGAATCAAGTTCCTTGCTAAAACTTCAGATTCAGGAAACTGCGCAGGGCCTCCAAGAAATTCTTCCTTCTACCCCATTAGATGAAACAGAAGGCAGTCACTCAGGGTAGGGCAATTACCCCTAATTTATCTTGGATACAAGTGTTGGAGGGTACATTTACCACAGCCAAAACAAAGTTCTTAACAGCAGCTCATTCCATCAGTTACTTTTTTTACTATGAAGACAGCATTGCACCATTCCTGTCTGCAAGCTCAAACCAGTTTCTTCCTTTTCACTCAGGTGAGCAGCACATCAATTGTCTTAAAAGAGACCAACAGCATACAACTATCAAAACCTGTAGCAAATCACAACTAAACTATGAAAATACCAGTCATTACAGCATTACTGGACAATTTTCAGAACATTAGGTTTTTCAAACTACTGCATTTACTGGTAAATGTATTTTTATAAACATTATGCTCTAACTGGCATTCTGAGGAGAATTAAGTCAGACTAAAATATTTAGCTTTTTGAATAGTCATCTCAATGAAAATTCAAATGTTTTCTTTTTAAGCTAATAACATATTTCATATGAAAAGTACCAAATACCATAGCTTCCATGCAAAAGCTCGTATCATGTTTGCACACTAAAGATTCCCCTTCAGTGATCTGATTCCCAAGGGATCCTACCCTGACGTATCCAGAACGCAAAATTGCTTAATCCTATTCCATCACAGTAAAACAGTTATTTTGAAAATACAAACAAAAATAATTCAAAATTATAACTATACTATTTAAGATCAATTTTTTTACTTCAGGTGCTGTTAACCCTTGTAATTACGGTCATACACAAAATTTACCTAGGAATGAAGACTCACCAACAGAAGGAATCTAACAGCATTTTCACAAAAATCCAGCAAATCCTTGTTATGTCACAACATACTTTGCTAAAGGCAGAAGCTTCAACCAGTACAAGCTGCAAAGCCATCAACTGTTAAAACTTCCAACAGTTATTTACAAATCTTCTTCTGTCATGAAAAATATCCATTACTTAAATGCCAAGGTCTGCTACAAAAGAACAATTCCGCAAGTTGTACAACTTTAGGGTCTTCATTCTATCCTTGCTCCAACTGCAATATATTTAAAACATTCTTAGCTATGGATTTTCTAAATTTAACTCCTTCAGTTGCTATGATACCAGCACCAAAATGAATGCTACACAGTGCTCCTTACCAGATCAAGCAAAAGCATGACCAGACATTCAAAAATAACCTTGTGTTTTCTTGCTCGAATCATGTCAATGAAATGGAAACACTGAAGCCTATCAACTATCAACTCCACTATCAACTCCATAGTTTTTGTCTCCTTTCCCTATCCCCTCTTCCACAGAAGTACAGGACACACATGTTATACTACCAGACACTACAGTTCAACAGTTACAGCCCAAACCGGAAGGGTGTGAAAGAATAAAGGGCACTACTATGGAAGAGTAACATCCACCTGAACTGTTCAAGTGCCCCTATTACACCAAGACCTGACATGTTTCTACATGTAATTAAGACCCACAGTAACCCAACTGGGGCCTAGTCTAGAAGAAAAATAACTATTCAGCCATTGGATTGTTGGAGTTATTTTCTACAGTTCCCAATCTGCTGCACAGCACAGATGCAGAAGCAGGTTGAGGGGCACAGATGACAACAGCGTGGTGGCAGGAATAACCAGCTCAGAACAATTTCATCTCTTAGACATTCAATGACATCTACTCAAGATGAATGCACAAGTTTGCTGTCATTTATCTGCTTTTTGTACCTGCACAGACACTTAAAAATTTGGTTGGCTGCTTTGTGGATCTGTTTGGGAAGTGGTGATAGAGGGGTTTGTATCAGAGCACTTGTTGCAAGTCCTCAGATAGAGGCAAACAAAAAGTGCTCATATAACTTGCACTGAAAAACAAGTCAAGACATTGCTGAGTCTTCTTCCTGCACCACAGACAGATCTTCATCTGAATATTGTATGTTCTAATCTATTTGCATAACCATTTTCAATGTCTCCTGTGTGCAGCTGGCAGTGGTCCATCTAAGCTTTTCATGAGTCCCACTGAAAACCCAGAAGTGACAATTCTGTGTTCTTAAACAACAAAACTGGGCAAGAAGGAGTCCATGTAGGAACTCGATTTTGCACTACTTATTAAAATCATACTTCCGTTTTATGGCCTAAGTCGCTAACATCAAAGTTATATTTGCACACATCAAAGTTTAATTATGCAGACTGCATAATTCATACAGTAAATAAAGCATATGAGTAGATGGAAAACCAGCCTAATTTATTTTTTATTATTAGATATATTTATAAACTTGGGTCATATACAAAAATTTTGAAATCCACATAATCTCGTGTCCTGAATATCACAACGTACCTCACAGAGCAGTACATGGCTCTGCTAAAGTATGTAAATCCTAAAGGTAGTATTAATTTTAATAAACAACTTTCAGTTTGCAACTATTTTCATCCCTCTCATTACAGTATATTCTTTATGTTTTGCCTTTATCATACTACAATTCCCTTTTTATTGAATAAATCTATGAAGTACCTGATACATAGGCATATATCAAGATTTCCTCCATTTCAGCATATAGTTACGAATTTAAAAAAAAAATTTGTTACCTGTGCACCAAGATCTTTCATGTAGGGCTCAAGTTCACTAAACAGATCATAGCCTTGATGGAAAAAAGCCAGATGTGCATACATAAACGATAACATCTAGAAGGAACAAAGTAAATATTTATTCTTCTGAAAATTATACCACATATCACATAAATATGTCACTTAATTCACATAAACCACCTACAATTTCAGGTTTAATCTCTCCTCTCATGTCCTGACAGTTTTACATCAATAGTTCATAGAGCTTCCAATGTTGTAAAATAAACATGCAAGGTAAAAGAAGCAAAGAACCAAGCCAAAAATCTCAGAAATCAGTTGATAGGTTTAACCCCATGAGGAAAACAAAAGAAATCTACTTAATGGCAGAAAACTACTTCTAATTAATGTCACCTGAAATTTTTGTTATCTCCTGTTTAACTGTGACATGTGAGCTAGAGAGGGGCTACAGAATATTTTACTGATGATCCAAACCCATAACCTTTATGAACATAGCTGAGAAGACTATCCAGCCTTAAAATAGAAAACAAGTTGGGAAGGTGCAGAGCAGAATAGCAAGCAGTTATAAACCAACCCAAGTAAAGTTTCTGCTTCTTAAGGAATTAAGAAAATTATGGGAGAGCAACTTCAGGCATTTGAAAGAAAAGCACTATTTAATTCGTCACTCTCTACCTCGATAGACTTTTAACAGAAATAATGGGAAGTAGAAAAGGGAATACAATGTGAAGAAAATTGGCATGGAGATATAGCTTTATATTAATTTAGCAGATATCATACTATTCATGTTAAAATTTGCCCTGCTCTTAGAAAGAGCAAAATTCATCTTAGAATAGATGATAAATAGCACTTACTGTTTGCAAAGTAATAAACCAGACCTAAACAGCAGAATTCTTGGCAAACAGAGTTTGGTTTTAACCATGGAACATATACCAAAGGATCAACAGTACTGAAAATATGTAAGTGTTCAAATCTGAACCAAAAGGATTGTCAAAAACAGTTATATATGTATGTCCAGTTACAGTAAAGGCCAAACTGACAGTCACCAAATTGCCAAATGTACTGATAACATTTTGATTAATAAAAGGACTACATTTTTAACATACTGCTTTGTGGTCATATTTTTAATTTCAGATGGATTCAAATACTTGATATATAGAGGATAAAGTATATCTTACCGATTTTAAGATTTCTGCTCTCCTTTTAGATTGAAGAACATTGATCTAAGAAAAAAGAACAAACAAGCAATTTCTTTTATTCTAAACTTCCTATTTTATTTGCAATTTTCCCCAAATAATCATATCCAAGCTTAAAACATTGGAAGATAGCTCAATATCAGAGTTCCCAAAGTACTTTTAATAGGAGATGTATTCTAGCTCTGTCATGATATCAAAGTGATGCAATCAGAGAACACTTGCAAAGCTTCAGCTTCACGGTGATAGTCACAATTTTCTTACATCAGAAAGGAAAATACAAGACATCTCATGCTAGGTAGAATCAATATAATACACCTTTAAAGCAAGGAAAATTGGTACCCGTTTTCAAGAGACTGAATTCAAGATGTTTCAAGCCATGTGAGCTAAGCCAGCCCACCAACTTCTTACAGAAGCTGCACTCAGCAGCGCTGCTCTCTGCTGCCAGGGCAGAGGGAAGGATGGGGGCACGGTTACTTTCCCCCTCAGGTTCACAGTATTTAAGTGTCCCAAAAGTAGTCCCAGGCAAGCAAGAACACAATTAATTTCAATATGTAACTTTCCATGCAGTGTGTGCTTTTAAGCTAGCTGAAGTCACTGACTAATGGTGCTGCCCTAGAACTTGAGGAATTTCACATTATATAGAAAAATAACTGATTTTTCACATTCACCTGGTTCCCCTATCTTCTTTGTTCCCTAATCTTCAAAGGTTGCCATCCAGAACTACAGATTTTACTTTAAAAGACCAACTTAGCAGAAACAGGCATGATTTTGTAATTTAACACCTCTACGTCAGTTTAGAATTTCAGCAAAAGAAATAAACTTGCTGAAGCTATAATCAAAACCAGATTGTACTTCTATACTTAAGTGGTCATTATTTTGGAAAACCTTCTGCAGCAAAAATAATTAAGATTTGTTTGTATAGAATAAACCCTCAGCCTGTGAGGCAAAGAAAAATAAAAGGAAAGCAAAGGTTTTGAGTTACAGTTTAAAGCAAATCTATCTACAAGGAGACTATAGTTGTGAAGCCATTTTCCCAGAAGAATCATGCAAGTAGAAAGAATTTCTAAAGCTGAATTCATTTTTGTCCCTGTTAAGAGATGGTGAAACTCTTCCCTAAATGCATCTTTATCCCAGGAACTGCTTGTACTTTGAGCATACAAATTCCAGGAGGCAAACAACCTGCAGTTCAGTGTACACATAAGGAACTGGCCTCCTACACTGGTGACTGCCAGCTTCCCCCACACCATTCAGTGTTCGTACAAATAATCCTGTGGGGCATAATTCACACGACTTTTTAAACACAAAAATGACCTTAGCATTCAAAAAGCAGGAGCTCAGAGTTGACCACTGACCACCATGCCCGTGAACATGCCCAGGCTGACAGGCTCCACTTCATTTTACAGCTCATAATGCAATTTACAGAAAAGTCAGTTAAGCTTTAAATAACTGACTGGACTGTCACAAATCAAGATGATAATGTCTAATATAAAATCAGCTGAACTGTAAATTAAACTGTGTCATTGCAGCAAGGGCACTAAATACAAGAACATTAAAGCAATAAGAATGCATCAATTAATTTTACTCAGTTTTTATTAAAGAAGAAATTACTTGCAGATAAAGTTCTTGATTTTTCCCTGAATCTTCACAGCTTCCGAGAAGCTTACAAAAAGAACTTCTAAAGTTGTAAAGGACATGTCTCTAACTACATGTAACAAAAAGTTTTGAAAAGTAATTTTTATTGCTGCCCGTACCTGAAGAACATAATCCAGAGCTATGTGTCGAAAACACTTCCGTGTTGCAGTCAAAATATTGGTTGCTTCCTCTACCTCGTGTTGCTTATTTCTTTGAACTTGGGCATTTTTCACCAGAGCATTTTCTTTCTCTTCACTCACTTTTTCAAATTGTTTCTTTGCATCTTTAAATTTCCTAATATCTCTATGGGAAAAGGAAACATGGATAACAAATGAATTCAAAGCACAAAAAAGTATTTAAAGCTACACCAGTCAGACCAAGCTCATGACTGCTATAGCTGGTTTCTTTTTCATATTTTATATTCTCCAATACATGCTTGGGTCAAATGGAAATCCACAAATTATCACAGAAACTTCTTATCCTTCTTTTCCAAGGAAAGGACAAAATTGAAGTGTAATTGAACACATGCTTACTGGGGAAAAGCTTTGTCCCTCAAGCTTAAACAATTACAACATGTAATTAGACCAGCAACTCATCCTATTGCAACATTTCTGCAGCTGGATCTAAAACCTCAGTGATTTGGGGGGATTTTTGACAAAGCCTTCCAAATTTTGACAAACACACTTCTCAATTTATGGGTGGCTATTTACAGGAGGGATGTTTCACCAACCCACTCAAATCAGATGTTTTAAATTCCATTTTATGTATAATTTTCCCATTACAACTGCAAATTAACTTACTCTTTAACAAAAGTCTGAAGCTGGGTTTTAATTGATCTTTGGATCTGGTCAAACAGAATCTGAAAGAAAAGCATTATTATGTAGGTCAGTAACTTAGAGGTACTCACACCTTCTGATTTCAGAAATACAAATGGCAATTACGCAGAATTAGATAAGAATAACTATTAAACCACTGTGTCTCTAATGTCAAAATATAAAACTCTTCACAGTAGTTGTGAAATAAATAAAAGATAAGGAAGAAAATAAGGAAAATAACACAAACCAAACATCTTTTGTCGTTCTTTTCTTAAAGATTGTGGTTATAAGGAGAGATAAGAGCTCCTGGCATCTTATTCTCTCATCCTGACAATATGAGACATGCCTAGTTTCATAGAAGAAATTTATTTATGTTAATTGAACAGTAATATTCCCAAAGAAACAACTTTGAATGTTAAGAAACATTTTTTTTGGCTCTTAGACTTTCACAATTTCTCAACAATTAAAAGACAAATGAAACCATAGAAAGAACACGCTCTTAACTTCTGGCAAAAACCCCAAACCCATGGATTGAAATTATTGCTGAAAATGTAACATACATGAGTATCTAGTACCAGCTCCTTTACATATTGTGTTTGTAAAAAAACACCCACTGTTGGACCACTAAAAGGAATGGTTGATTCTTCTTTTTAAGAGTAAGTGATCTAAGCAATGCTTCCAAAATTTCTTATGATTTGGGAAGGCTGGGGGCTGGTGGGCACAAAATATAATCAATCCATTCGAATTGTAAAGTTTAAGATATCTGTCAATTTTTTAAGGCCAAATCACACCTGGATGTGAGACAATTTGTATTTTCTCTTATGACCCAAAAAATTCTAACTGGAAAATGAAAACACACATTCCTTCAGCTTCACGTCTGTTCTCTGAGTTTTAGGATGGAATGGAACAGTTCAATGGCTACTGGACAAATCCTTTTGTCACTTCTCATTGTGCACACAACAAATGTTGCCTCAATTTCCAACCCCTCTATACCTCCCATTCTGCATAACAGAAATACACAAGGCACTATCACAAAAATGAAGAGGTGAAAGAACAAAAGAAAGTTGTAGTTGGCCCAGTTGAACAGAATCTCTCACAAAAGGTAAAGATCTTGAAGTATTAAATAATTTTATTGAAAAAGCAAGTAAAAGACTCAAAGTTTAAGGTCAAAAGTGTTTTCTTTAAATGTTCTCAGTCTTAGATCCTGTATTAAGATTTAGAAATGAGAAGCTATGTAATGCCAAGTAAAAGAAAACAGCAAAACCTTTACCAGCTCATCTCTCTTTTCTAGAAACACTGAAGGAAAACATGACTGAGTTTAAGTCACTCAGTAACAGTGGTACTACACCTTGCATCCAGTTTCCATGCTTGGAGGTTTTCAAGACCAAATGAGATAAAAGCCTAAGCAACCTGCTCCAACCTCAGATCTGACCCTGATTTAAGCAGGCAGTCAAATCACCCACAACTCCTGAGGCCCCTCCCAACCAGAATTGTCCTCTATCTACCAGTAACACATGGAAGATCCTGTTTGTATTCCCACTTTGGGAAACCAGAAAAACAGACAACTAGAATAAAGACCTTCTTGACAAACTGGAAGTCACACTGGGACTACTCCCACTGCTGACATTTACGCTTGCCAGTGCCTGGGGAGTGCACCAATCAAGATCAATACCAAAAGATAAAACCAGATGGGAACTCAAATGATTAGAGGACTCCCAGAAATATGAGCCTTGCATTCTGCTTACAGTAATGAAGAGAAAAAAATGTGCTGGGCAGAAAAATACGTACACATAATTTCCCCTAAAAGAACAGAAATAAGTGCCCAGACCACGATCTGATTAGATTTACAGCCTTGTCAACACACTACCTTTCATACACTCCAAGTCTAAGAAAGCTGCTCTTTGCCATAAGCTGTCACAGCTACTCCCCCACTGCTGAATCAGTTAAGATGCTGCGTTAATCTGGTCCCTGGCCTTACTTGTAGCAAAGCCTCACATGAAAAAACTGACAGTCATCCAGAACTCAGTGGGAGCATCTCCTACCCCTTCCATCCTTTCTTTCCTCTTTCTTCCTCTAGCTTCTTCTCCCTCCTGATGGTTCTGTCAACTTGGTCAGCAACAGAGCTGTCACTCTGAGCCAGGAAGCCCTGTTGAACTAAGTAGATTCACAAAAAGCAATGCAGGATCACAGTAAGTCTGGCAAAGCAATTGTGCCTTACTATTGATGTTTGTGCCTTTGGTAAAAGCCACTTTGTTCTCACTCTGCCTGAGCACAGCAAGAGCATGGAGGGGGGAAAAAAGCAGGACAGAACTTAGATTGGTCCTACTTAGATCTGAAAAGAAATCTTTTTTTAATATGGTTTGTTCTTTGTTTTCCGCCTTCAAATTGCCCAAAAGAGAAAGTTGTGCTGTGCCAAATTTTACCAAAGCAGTGCAAGCCATGATCACGTAGAGTAACAGCAGCAATAATATAGGACCTATGTCAGAGGTGTCCAAAAGAGCAAACCATAGATAAAAGACATGGTTAAGAGGGTAACCAGCAGCAAGCTGTGTGATGAAGAGTGTCAAACAGGGACAGCCTGGGTTCATCTGCCCCATCTAATCTGCAGAAATTGTTGACATGAAAGTAATACTTGCTCCCACTACGGCTGCTTTGAACCTTTGCACTCCGTTCTCTCTAAAACCCAATAGCCACTGTTCACTTACTCCCTTCTTTACAGCTTTCATTAGATCAGGTGCAGATATGTACACTTTGTATAACAGAAAGAAAATCAAACACAATGCTATTAACATGCTTTGCTTCCCCTCCCTTCTAAAAGAATGCATTAAAAAAAAAAAGCCTAATCAGACACTTTTAGAAAGCTAAGTTCATGCTAACAAACTTGCGTTGCATTCTCTGTATCTTGTCAAATTTTAAACTCCTAGTGAATGAAAAACCCGTATTTTAAGCATCCTGCATATTTTCAGCACTTTGGAGACACTTCAGTTGGTTTCCAGCAATTTGCTGGGAAATTAACGAAGAGCAGTTGGGCCAACGGAAGAGGAAGAAAACAGAAGAACAAACACATCCTTTTGGCTTTCAGAATACAAGACTAAACTCTTTAGAGGAAAACAAACCAATTAGTTTTCAACCCAGGGAAAACTGAAGTTTCTGATTAACTCTGACCTGCTAAAAATGACTATTAGTCTTAAATCCTAGCATTTTCTCCTTTCTCCACACTTGTCTAAATCTGCTATACTTCCAAAAAGAAAACTATATGCAAATCACAGGTGCTTCATTTTGTGTATTATAAAGGATAGGGAAAGAAAGTAGCAGTTATGGAAAAGGCAAACATTATTTCAGACCATCAAAGGCATAAGTTCATAGTCTGCAACTGTTACCATCAGTTTGATTCAAAAAGATGAAACTATCCAGTATTTATTGTCTTAGAGCACCAAAGCTCACAAATTCCAAATGAAAAATAAACCAAGATAGAAATCTGCAGAAAAGAGGATATTTATAAATACTTTGTAAACAAAACATCAATAAAATATTTATAAGTATAAAACCAGAGTTATTGAACACCATTTAAACCATTACTTTGCAAACACTATCAACAAGAAAAGCTTTACCATTAATCTATTACGAAATATAACTGGAGGTGAGCTATCAGTGACACGTTTCAGCTAGAAATACTCACATTATGATAATTGATCATTTCCTGTAAGGTGTCAGAGAACTTCGCCAAACTAGTCTGTAAAGAGAAAATAAAAGTGGTTTAAGTTAAGCCCTACTAAACACACTGCACAAAAGCAACATTTCAGAGGTTTACAGCTTATCAGTGAAGAACTTAGAAATTCATTTTCTTTATAGTATGATCAGGAGACTAAAACCATAATGCTAGAAGGATAACACGGCTGTAAGATCAAATAAATCTATTAAACATATAAGCAACAAAAATGTTTTTACCTACCTGTATAAAAAGTACCAAACTCAGGGAAAGCAGGAAAAACTCAAATTAACTAAAGATCTAGAAAGCTCACATAAGCTAAAACATTAATTTACAGTATTTAATATTACACTACTTAATATTTTTCATGTTTAATACTCGTACTCAAAAAAACTGGTTAACGTGTTGTAATCACCAGCACACACATTAATCTAATATATATTTTCCAAAATTTGGGAGACCCCTGTCCCTGCTGAAACTAAACAGCACAGACACTTGCAGTGAACCACAGCCGAAAAAACCTCACACTTAAAGAGATATCAGAGAAAAAGGAGCAAGAAGGCAAATAATACTATAAACTTCAACTACTTCTCTTGACAGCTGTTATGTTTTACCCTTTTTAAGTAATGTTTCTCTCCCTCCACTTTCACCTCAAAGAACTTACCTCAACCAACGTATCTTTACAGGAATATTGTGCAAGGTCTCGAATTCCATTCATGAACTGCTTGTTGGCTGTACAAAATGCTTTTCCAGTATCAATCATTGCAATACAAAGCTTCACCAGCTAAAATGAGTATAAAAAAAGAGAGAAAGTGGAAGGCTTATTTTTGTTTGGTTTTTACACCATCATATAAACATGAATACACGGAGCTTAGTTAAGGCTATGAAGTAAAGATTTCAAAAGTTAAATTCTCAGCCTCAAATTCTATGAAAAGCTTTCTACTGTAGAGTGACAGCTATAAAACTACTACTCTAGGTCAACTGATACGCCATTGGGAAAGTTACCACTCTATAAATTTTTAAATTATTTTTTACTTGATTCATTGTTAATTGAGATTTTGCACATACTTCAAGAGACAGTTTTACAGGGCCAAAAAGTACAGCAACTAAAACATAACTGGTTAGAACCCAAGCAAATGATGAGGGTATTGTGGTTTCTGAGGAAAAACACCACAGAACAAACAAAAAAGAAACCCACACTGTTTGTTTCATCCTGAGACACTCAGAATACAGGCATAGGAAAGCAAAAGGCTCTGTGCACAAAGCACAGCTGAAGAGCCATGGTTACACCTCAGGTGGTGAAACCAATCATGTTTTCAGTCACAAACAGACTAATCTCTGACTGCTTTCCATCCCTACCACTCACAGCTTCAGTCAGCACCTTAGCACTCAGGGTACTGCACAGTCTGATAGGAAGGTCCTCAGTATCTCGTGATGGATGTTTTCCCACTTCTTGAACCATTTATGCACTGGGACATTAATGAAAGAAAGATTTTTCAAGGATGGTAAACAAATTTTCATGAAAAGCAATGTAGAAGTACTTGATCCCATGTTGGGGCAAAGAAACCACCCAAGCATCCTTCCTGCCGTAGTTACCCAGTAATTTTTATGTTGACTCAGATCCTTAGGAAAACTGGAAAGCTGAGCATGATGTCCCAGATTCTGATGAATGTCCAAGTTGCTTGAACAATGGACAGAAAAACAAAAATCACTATCAACATTAACCTTTTTCCTTCACCTTTGATTATAGTTCACAAGCCTGAACCCAGCTTTCTTTCTTCCAGAGAGGAAAAAACTGCAGACAGTGTAGCCCAAAGTCAAAGGTGTGGGACAATAAAACCAAGTTTAGTGTGAACAACTGAGCAGAAAAAGTTACCAGCCAAGCCTAGACAAATTATTACCCTCAGGCCATAGTTGCTTCAGCTCACCCAAGAAGCTTGGCTTTCAACTTCAGTGTTGTACTACAAGGCCCTGAATAATGCCATTTAAGGAATTTGAAAATTCTTTTTCCCAAAAACAATCCTTCCAGACTGGTAGAGAAGCCAAACTTAAAAGATACATTTTTCAGATCCTTTAAATACTTACTCTGTTTGATCTACCAAAAGAGATTCAACACCCCTACAGTAAAAATGTGTGTTATACCCATCAGTTTCACCAAGATTCACACCAAATCAAAATTAAGGATCTTGAATTTATTTTGCAAGAGCAAATTGTTAGATTATTAACTACAAAAAACTAGAAATATTATTACAAGTAGTAAACAATAAGTCTTCAGACCGGACACCGTCTTTATTTGTTTCTAGCTCTCTGCAGCCAACTCACAGCTGCAGGAAAAAAAGGTTGTATTCAGAAAGCAGTTAAGGAGGTAAACAAATGACATCTGCCTGCCATGTGAAAACACAGATAAAAATAATTTAAAACATTTAGCATAAATGTAAAGGAAAGAAGACTTTATACAGATGAAAACCAAAAATAAGCCACTCTCAAAATACTAGCAAAGAAATAACAAAAGTTTCCAAAAGTGAGGAAACCAATAAACAGATTGTAAGGAGTTGAAAAGATGCTACATGTAATTTTTTACATACACGCACAAAGCATGACAAAAAGCAGAATGAATGTTACAGTAGTCGGGTCCTCCACACAACAGTGAAGGATATAAATATTTGGCTGCTGTGCCTCAGATTACCAAAGACAGAAAGCATGGATTTTAAACCTCTAAAACAAAGAGTATCCAGACGTCCCCACAGCATGCCGTTGCGGTAAAACAGGCTCTCGGTGCAGCAAGGACCAAGCCCCGGCTTTTATCTCACGTGAAAGCCGAATGAGTTTGTATGCAGCTCCCCGGGGCTGAGTCACAGGGGTGCAGTGAGGGGCCGGGTCAGGAGGGAATTGCACAAGCCGAAGCCTCAGCTGGGGGAAGGAGCGAGTTCACGCCGCGATTTCAGCTGCCCGGTGCTGCTTTACTCCAGCTTGGCCTCCAAGCCCCAGCTGTGAGCTCGACCTGGATCCCTTTCCTCTGCAAGAGCAGAGTGCTTGGTCGGCCACTGACACTTCCCAGCTGTGAACTTTAAAACAAAACCAAAACATATCTTTTGATGTTTTTAAGAACAAACCTTGTTGAATTAAAAGCTTACCTTGTCAAGTTTCAGTTCCAGCTCTGTCACATCTCCTTCTACCTCTTCTAAAGCTGCCCTGCAAGCATAAAAGAGGTTTTCCTTTAAAATTTTACACAGAAATACTCTTAGTCTGAGGAGAAGGGGCAGACATTCATTCATTTAACTCATTTAATGCCATGACAGTTTTTCTTAAATTTCAGCTATAAAACAGCATAGATTTTAAAGAACCACAAGAATTGCAGGAAATTTGATGGTAAAAAGAAGAAAAACGACATGACTGATAAAACATTGTTTATTGATAAAGATTTGAGATCAAATTTTATCAATCCTAATATTTGTCACACCAAAATAGGTTTCTTCTATTCTCGTATAGACAATAGTCTATATGTTTGAAGCTAACAACAAAGGAAAGAAACTAAAAGTCTGAGGGAAATTTCTTAACTTTTTTGGTGACCTCCTGGCTCAAACCTGCAAATGATGCAGCTATTTCATGAATAACCTTGCAATGAGATTAGGAAAAAAATACAGCACTTGCCATGTGTCAATCAACCTGCAGGAAGTTCAGATGGCACAGCTGATTGGATCATTTACCTCTGGTCTAGACTGGTCGAATCTTCCAGGCCAGTCAAATTTAACTTGCCAGGAAAAGCTGCTTTCATGGAGCATTGCTAAAGCACAGCTTTTTTTTTTTTTTTTTTTGGCTTGATACCTCATGTTTCTTGGGACACCTCCTTCCTTATTGCTACCTGAAAAAACAGAAGACTGAGGATGGATGACACTTTGTTCAGAGTCCATGAACATTGCTGCTTCATCAGGCTATCGCCTTGAGAGCTGAATGGACTCATTTCTGACAAGGAGTGCCCTTGCTCCCATCACAGGGTGCCCATTCTTTCAGTCACTCCAGCATAACTGGAATGTTCATGGAGCCACACTGTTTACCAGTAGTAGCCTGCCTTGGGAAAAAAAAAGTAATAGGAAGTTTTCTGTAATGCGTTTTGGAAAATTGGATCAGACATTTCATATTTCAGTCCTACAAAAAAACTCAACTCTTCCTGGAAAAAGTTATACAGGCAGGGAAGAAGGATATGGAGCAGGAATTTCTTAAGCCAACTTTATACCACTGAGGAGAGACTACACACAACCACGGCTTTACTGTCTCTTGCTAATTCCATTCTAGTTCACATGAGTACAAGCCAAGAACACAAAAAAAAAAGAGACTGGATCAGGCCCCAGGCTCAGGAAAAGCAGTTTTTTTACAAGAACAGTTCTGAAAAACGCTGCCAATTGCTTGCAGATCTCAAACACTGAGCATGACATTCCCAGCTTTTGCAGATTTCACTACACATAGTTGCATTCCAGTTCTTGTACCTCAATGCATTCCCACAGTTACATCCTAGGTTTTATATCTAAGCAATCCCTGCAGCTACATTTTGGCTTCTCTCTCTTCTCTAGCTTCAGACAATGAAGGATTTCAGGCAACATCAACTTCTCTTTTACTCCCTTTATTTTCTTCCATAAATGATTCATTTCCATTTAAGTCTCCAGCTAATCTTGTTTCAGAAAGCATTAAGGAGAATTAAAAAAACCCCAAAACCCAAAGGAAGGAAAAGCATCTCAATATTTAGACTGCAATTTTGTATTCGTTTGTTTATAATCACAGTGCAACAAATTTTTATTTGTTTCTTTGGCATTAACATAAAAGCATGATTAAGTAGCTTGTTTACAGAACTGCAGTAAGATCTGATAAGAATATTTTTTTAGTGTCTTTAACTAGCAAAGAGTTTTAGCTCATTAAGTCCTGTGGAGCTAGAAGTCTAAGATTCAAAATGAAGAACAGAGATAAAGGCAGTTAGAGCAGGCAGAATGAAGACAACACATCTGTTCAGTAATTAAACCTCTATTCCAAGAGGCAAATTGTAAGACAGAATAAGCTCAACTGGAAGAAGCAACAACAGAACATCAAAAAACTCCAAGTGTAGGTCAAGCAAAAAGAAGCAGATAGAGGTATCATAGGAGAAAGAAGAGATACACCCCTTTACCACCCAATTCATTGCAGATCTTTGAAATGCCACAGACCCCTGAGGCACCAAGCTGGTGCTCTGGGCTGTTTCCCACCACTGCCATGTGTTGCAGGGATGGCATATCTGGGCCCTACAGCTGCATATGGATCAAATAGCTGTTGGGTTCCAGCCAAACCCCACTTTAATTCTATGGTTCTTCGCACAGAAATGACTACTTTCACTGTTTCTATCACATAAAAACCAGTAGAAGTTATTATCATGCAAACATATTCACAAGTATTAGTCCAATACCGGATTACAAGCACAAAAACAATGGAGAAGATACCCTCAGACTATCAGAATATAGATACATACATCCAATTATGTACCACCTAGTCACAAAAATTTTCTTCACGTTTTCATCCTGGGCTAGCAATACATTAAAAACAGCTGATCTTAGCTGTGCTATGTTAATGCTACCCTTGTTTTCCTTAATTTAATACTTTTTGAAGCCACAGAATACAAAGGTGCATTTCGCTCTGAAACATCTGTTTCAGGCATAAAGTTCACAGAAAACTGTCATAATTCTGAGTAAATGTCATGTCCACAGCCAAGACCCACTGACAAGCTATAAACACAGGAAGCAGTGGTGAAACAGCTGAGGACCAAGTGCCAGACCTGACATGTAACAAAACTGTTGCTCCTTAGTGAAGTGGGAGCTGGGAGCAAGTTTTGCGTCAGAGTGATCTCAACCAGAAGGCTCCAGCATCAGGAATAAGGATC
Organism: Lycocorax pyrrhopterus obiensis; assembly: GCA_014706295.1. Taxonomy (NCBI): domain Eukaryota; kingdom Metazoa; phylum Chordata; class Aves; order Passeriformes; family Paradisaeidae; genus Lycocorax; species Lycocorax pyrrhopterus. The sequence goes on along the minus strand of JACSVZ010000016.1, from coordinate 13,705,807 downwards.
AAATCAGGTCCAGTGTATGAGTCAAACATCTGTGGCTTCCCAAGATGTTCAAATACTGCATGGCAATGCACAAAATCAGAACAGCTGCTTAAGGGTGGAGGACAACTTTTATAAATGAGCAGTCTCCCATACTCTTCATGCTCTGTAATGAGGACTCTCAGGAATGTACTTCTTTCCTCTGCTGTGACTCCTCTCCTCCACCACCCCCCTAAAACACAGTTCAGTTTGCTAGACACAGCTTCCTGCACAGCAGGAGGAATATAGGAGATGGTGGAAGAAAACTCAAGACCTGACTTTGCAGCCTTTTTAAATGAGGATAATGTCACCAGTCACTCAGCCCGGCATACGCAAAGCACAGCTGAACTCTGACGCCCATCACGGCACTCCCTTTAAGTGACCAGTAAAAGACTTTCTTCCATGTTAAGGTACTTCAAGAATCCCAGGAGCCATACAGAATGATGATGGATAAACTCTCCTCTAAAAGAGGAATGGGCCGCTCCTAGACCAGAAGATGCAGACACAAGCTAAGGAAACAATTTATCCTGGAGTAATCCACTACATACTGCTGACCATAACACCACACAGACCATGGCCACGGACAGGGGTCTGCAGGGCCTGTTTGCTCTCACAGAAGAGCGGTGATCGCCAGTGCTTTTAAAGTCATCTCCTCTTCAAACAAAATCTAACTGCCATTGAAGCCACAGCCTGCCTTTAGTCTTTAGCTCATTCATTCATCATATTCTAGCTTGCATTTTTAGACTGTGTTCCTGGAAGTGAGGAGGCTGGAATCAGGAGTCACTACAAATCAGATGCTGACAAACAACAAATTGGAGAGGTCAAAGGTGCTATGGGCAACTAACTAATAATTATTAATTCTGGAGTTAATACATCACTATAAAAAAAACATTCAGAGTAATAAAAGCCCAATAATAAAGTATTTTCCAATAGTATATGTTTGGTTTTTTTTTTCTTTTAATTAAGAAAAGTTTTAATTGATTTCTTAAATATACTTGCAGAAGAACAGGAACAAGTCACAAAATCAATTGCTATTCATTCTGGGGATTTTCAATACATTCATATATTTGGACTCATGAAATGGAAATGGATTTTTACCACTGCAATTTCAATGGCATTATTGCTGAAGTCTTGTCCTCAAATCTTAGAAAGACACAGCTCTCTTACTTGCACATATTCTATGCAGAACAGCTCCTTAATGCACAACTTAGACTTCACTAGAGCTGACATGTCCTTTCGGCCAACATCCGCTACCCCTTAAAGACAGCTTGAAAAAAAAGGTACTACTGAATGGGAAAACCTGGAAATGAGATATGTAAGTGCAAGGTAAGAATATGGACCTGATGATTTACAGGAATGTCTCCTCCTCTATGTCAGAGCCTATAAGATGACAGCAAAAAGGACAGTACACATTAATCAGAGGATAGATTATGACCTGTAAGTGTGATGCAAAGGCAAATTAAAATGCAGGTGTACCACAGAAGATATTACACTTGCTCACCTATTTGGTCTGATTTGTCTCTGCCTCCACTTCCCTCTCCTCCCATAGCAGTTGCACCTTGGGATCACCCTTCAGATGCAAAGCAATTACTCACAGATGAGTTTAGAAACAGCCACAGACTGGCTGCTGAGGGCAGCCTCAGGCCGGGGGAACACACACACCACTGTGACTGATGCCACTGGACACTTCCACTTTTCACTAGTGACCAAGGGCCATTTGCTGGTCACCAGCTTGCAAAGGTCCCTGTCCACCAGCACAGCTGCACAGAGTTGTGACTTTTCAAACGAAGTCTTCCCATTTTTGCTTTCCCCTACCTTGCTGAGGTCCTGCTGGATGGCAGACCTCCCTCCAGCTTCTCAGGGCTCCCTCCAATCACTGTGTACTTCATTTGATTTCCTTCATGTATAGTGAGATATACAAAAGTGTCTAGAGGCATGTTAACCAGCATGCCAAGAAGGAATACAGTTGGTACACGAATAATGGCATCAGACAACCAGAGACTAAAAAAGAAACATGACATATTGAGGGACAAAGGAGGCATACATGGAACAAAAAGGCCTAATACTTTGGATAACAGCATAGAGAGATATAAGAAGAGTTTTACAACTTATGAGATGTGTCACAATCATTAATATGGTCTGAAGAAAGAACACTGTTGCAGCCTGTCATAGAGCCCATTGAAGTCCTGATTTGGCACTGCAGAGTTTTTTCCCTGCTGGCACAGAGCCCCTCCATACTGAGGAACAGATGATGAACTCTCCCTGACACGCTAAGATAAAATTCCTCATTCATGCTAGTACTCCTTACATTATTAATTCTTTGGTCATTGCCACAAAACATTTTATCAATAGATTGGAAAAAATTCTACGTGCCCTACATGAACAGTAGGGCTTTTAATCAGAATGTTGAACCCCCACCCTGAAATGCTAGAAATTTTGTATGAGTTTGGGGGATTGAAATATGGAAATACATTTCCTGAACAGAAGATTATCATGTTGATGAATAAGCCAAGTTTTCAGGTCCATAGCAAGTACTATCTGCATTTCAAATTTCCCTGGAGAAACAGGAATCAAGTCCTCAATATTAAAAAAAACATTCCTCTACTCCTCCCAAGTCAGACATCTCCCCGCAGAAAATATTCAAATGAAATAAAGCAAGGGTATTTACTGAATTCACAAAATTATTAAAGCAAAGGTCTGCTTGTAGGTTTCACTTTTTAAGGTTGTCTGCACCTACAAGGTTTCGTTCCTCCTCAATAATTCATATGGTCTGATATAACAAAGAAATAGGACAAATCCTTTTAAGATGTACACTTCACTTAATTTATTCTTTATTGCTAGACTACACATAGCTCAAAGATAATGAACATTATAAACAAATCAGTCTTCAAAAAGGAACAAATTCTATGGCCCTTAAACATACATGTCTGGAAGTAAAACTCATTACCACTAAGCTTGCACTAGCATTTAACAGTCTATATCACACAGACTATAAGGACTACTGTGCTACCTGCTGGATCTAAATTTTTAATTTTTTTCTCTCACTACTCTTTTGCAGTAAATTGACAGAAATAACTAAGAGTGCTATTTTCCCAATAGTTTTGCCTAATATTTTTCTCCTAAGCTTTTTTTTACCCCAGAAGAGCCTGACAGCAAGCCTAAGCAGGAAATCAGCAACAATCTCCACAAAGAGTCTGAGAAGTAGGATTTTCTTCATCTTTCAACTTTAGAGTTTTGTTCATCACAAGACTGCTGTTAGCAAGATGGGGACACAATGGTGACCATGAAAGCTTCACAGAAAAGAAGTGGATTACACTGCAAGTTGATAAGAATGCAACACATCACAATACATGTCCTGCACAACTCTGACTAGTGGTTCCAACACCCAAGATTGGGTCAAAAGCTTTTTAGGAGGACTTACTATCAGATAAGGAAGCAGTATCAAGATTTTGCAACAAAAAAAGGGCAGCAGAAAGGAGCTCAAGGAACTGATGGTGTTGTGCAGAAACCTTGTTCCTGAAAATTTGCCAACATCACAGAGCTGCTTTAATCTTTTAAATCTCAGCAACTACCCAGGATCTTGAACACAGAAGCAGCAGGTGGAATGAAGGATTTCAACATTTGAACACTCAAGTATGTAGTAAGGTCAGGAAGTGAAAGCATAAATATAACCATCAAGTGACCAACTGCAAAAGATACAAGATAGGACATCTAAAGAATACACCCTGATAGTCTCAAGATCTGGAGTTAGCAGTCAGATGCTAAGGAGTCCTGTCAACTTTGCTTTTAAAAGCTGTAAGTAATAACAGTCGGAAGAACAGTGAAGATATTAATCCCCGATTTGGAAAGATACCCCTTATGTACCTCAGCTGCAGCCAATGAAGAAAGAATAAATATCACTACACAGCCCCAGCATAGCATCCTCAGGATCAGTATGCTCAGAACTGATACAGCAAGACTTTACCACCTACACAGGAAACCTCATGTAAAGTAGAGGCAACTAAAGGTCTGAGTACCGTGTAATTAAACAAAAAGATACCCTATAATCTTAATATGAATCTTGTGTTTGCTTTGATTTCAGAAAAATAAGGTAATATCTGTCCCTTTCTTTTTGTAACTCCCCTAGTTGCTAATTTAAACCTTATACCATAGCTGGCGGAGCACTGCTGTGTACAAACCACCATAAGCTGGCAAAGCCTCTGTAACCAGAGCTCACCACATTTCAGAGGAGCTGAGGACCATTAGCTGTCTACAATTCCAGTTTTATCAGGTGGATCTTCTTTACTGAACCTGAGGGAAGTTTCAGATTTGCTATGAAGACTGAGTCCTCAGCAAGTATGTACCCTTTTTGTCCATTTCAGAAGTTGAATATTTTGGTAATACACTTTCACAAAACCAGAATGCTCTATTTGACAGTCAGAGAGAAGGCTGCAGCTTTGTTGTAACAAACCTGAACATGAATTTTTTATTTAGCTATTAGGTGAATACACATACGAGTGTGAGGTGTATCTCACACTCAGTTATCTAAAGTGCATTTTACATGCAAATTAACAGTTTTATTGTGCAGTTTTATTGTTCCCTCATACTTCAAAGAGCAGTTTGTTTGCCCTTTATGCCTTCGCACTGAAGCAGCCAGTCAAATGAATCTAATCTCAAACCAAGAGCGTGCATAAACATTAGAGTAGGACAATACAGAAATACAGTGTATTCATGTTTTCCTCAAATTTACTATTTTCAAATTTGGAAAGGCCAGCCATCTTTCCTCCTCATCCCTTTCAAATGATAATGATAACCTATTAAAAAAATAAGCATTTGGAACTTTATAGCATAAAAACTACAAAATGCATGCGGTACACCCACAGCTCTGGAACTTCTTTGGGTACATTTAGTATCTTTTCTCCCACTACTTTTAGTCATCAAGAGATTTTAAAGACCCTTGGATTTCATTCATCTATCAAAGCTAACTGCAGGTAAGCTGTTTTTCAACCAAACAGAAGCTTACATATCCTTTAATTATTGCATGTTAAAGGTTTTTCATCTCAAATCAACTGCAAATTTTCAAACAAAACCTTCCAAGATTGATATTTACAACATAGTGGATATTTTGCAATAGTAGGCACATTTAATGCTTCCCCTTGTCATTTTCATCATTCTTTTGGGGATAAATCAAGTAGGATAGAATAAACAGGCAGATACATTCTTCAAAATCAGACATTTAACAAAAGAAATTAAGTTAAATGAATACTTTTAAAAATCCTTCTCTGCAAACTGGAGATTCTTCTGAAGAATAATCCTGTAGATTCTTTAGAAGAATAATCCCATAGAGAAGGTGTGTAAATGTGTTAAACAGAGTCCAATTTAGCAAAACACAAACTCAGCCAGAAGCTGCATCCTCAATGAAACATGAGATTCCTCAATCATCTTGAACAGTTTTTATCCTCAATAACAGCCCTGTCTGGCAAAGCCAATGCAATTGTTCTATTGTTGCAATGTGCCTTATCTGATCACATACTGGTATCTATGCACAGATAGCCGAGTTAGTCAGCTAAAGCACCTTTGGAAACGAAAGAGCAGAAACACGTGATTTCCAGGGTGTAGTTCACCTTATCCTGACACATATGGCTAAAACAAATCAACAGGCGCTTGGGATCAAATCTTAATGAAGATTAATAGTTGTAAGGAGCCTAAGCCTAAGATCTGGCTTAAGAAGAGGGATGGTACATAGCAGATGAGATGAATTCTCCCTTTCCTGTTTAAGGAAGTTCAGAAAGAAGGGGCCTAGGTCATTATTTACTAAACACTTTCTATAGACAGGAACTCCAACTTACATGAATGGTACAAGTCTAGGAAAGACAAGATATAAGCTGCATTTCCAGTCGAGCCATGAGTCTATACAACGCCGTTTGCTGGTGCCAGTTAAGATCACAAGGCCCACCACTGCTGCACGTACATTATTTTTCTTCTTCACCCACCTAGTTCTTATTTGGGTTGTCTTAAACCAAAAGTATAATAACAACAGCATGTTATATAAAACCAATAGCATTGTTAAAACACCACATGTTCTTTACATTGAAGTTCATCACAAGAATCCAGTCAAACGCTGAGTCTGATTACTTATACAAAGTACTCAAAACAAAACCCCCCAAACCCCACACAAGCTACATCCTTCTATGTAGAAAATTACCAACATTCAGACACCCATTAGTGGCCACTCACCAGCAGCTTGAGCAGCAAGGGAGTCATTGGAGAGCTGGAATCTAGGAAGGCATCAGAGAGTGGGACAGGACTTTCAGCACAGACTCACACCAGCCACCACCTCTGTGCCAAGTGGAGAGGGATCCCTGCTCAGACCACAGGACAGGGACAGAAGAGGCTCAGTGCCTCCATGGGCAGAGTCCACAGAGCAGAAACCCAAATCCCATCTCCCAGATCATATTCCACACCTATTTTTGACAGGCAGGAGGCCAGAACTCTGAATACAACACACTTTTCCTTTGTTCCAAAGGATTGAAATCAAATTTCCATCTACAACGTGTCGTTCTAAATATCAGTACACTAAAATCTGATACCTGATCTCCAGCATTATGTAAGTTATACATATTTTTAACAATAACTACAAGATCACTAAAAATTGAAGACTAGGATATTTCAAATGCACAGAAATGTTTGTTTGATATCCATGTGTTCCTACTTAAATTAACATCTTGCACACAGAAAGATGGAAATCTGCAATTGTCTTGCATAGAATATGCTTTTTTAAATTTTATCAGACAGAATACATTTCACTACATACGGCTTCTCCAATTTCCTTGCATTATATCCAACTTAGAAACTTCAAAATCACATCATGCAAATTCTCACTAGCTCTGTTTATCAAGACAAAACTGGAAGCGGAGGCCTTCCTTTAACGACTTGCTGAAGATAGATCACGAACTCATGAAATGAAAGTTTGTGCGTGTGCACCTACTGCCAGATTCTTGTCCAAAACCACAATACAACTATTTCAATGCCCATTACTATTGAAATATGAATTACAAAAATTATCCAAGGGTATTGTGCCTGAATACTGCAGAGTCTTAAAATATCAAATAGAAAATTTAGAACATCAGAAAGGAAGCCTGATTCACAGAAAGACTCATGCCACACTAGCAAGTTTATTAGCCATCTGACAGGCATCTTCTCTGTTCAAAATCTCCTCTCATTCATAAAAGGAACTTGAAGGAACTATTTTGCAACAAATTATTTTCTTAGTCTATCACTGTGTCTTGTCAATTTGCAAATGAATACATGACATCACTTCATAAGTTAGATTTCTCCTCCACGTAGGCATGAGTTCTTTGCAGTGCATCACATAACACAATGATTTACTCTAGGTCTGAGACCTGGCTACTTCTAATATTCATAAAGTAAACACTCACCATAAAATCATTATTCTGCCACATACACAAGGAATCCTCTTGAAAAGATTATCAGGAAGGCGAAACAATGTTTGAGTCTACTGGACTGCTTAAAATTATCCAGTTTATGATCATAATAATACCTACTATTTCTCATGTTCTTGATCTGATCTTTTTGTCATGTGAAAGAGTGGCAACAAAACTAGGATTTACATTGCCTCACAGAGAAGTATGGAAAACTCCTGCATGTATTAAAATAACATTACAGTCCACACACTAATCTGCATGTCGTCCTCATGGTCTTCCATTGCAGACAGCAAGTTTAGCTGTTACTTTCGTTACAAATCTGCCACTAGCAAACAGCAAAGCACCTAAATCACTACCTAAATTCACAGGAATATCTAAATCTCAAAACAGCACAGTATCTGCCCACAGATGCATTTACACAGTTGAAACTTCTACACATGTTCTTGAACTGAATTCTGCATGTACAAGTGAGAGGGAAAAAAAAAGTAATTAATTTACTCAGAATTTATTCTTCTATTTCCTGCCTATGTAAACATGACACTTCTGCATCTGCATCACCTTGAGATACTAAACTGATTCAGGCAGCAAGGCCTGCATCCAGACTAAGGCAAAGGGTTCTTGGCTCTGTAAACAGTAATTTCTGTAGCCAATGGAAAGTAGTTATTTTCCTTTCCTTTTTTCTCCCAAAACAGGTTATAAGAACCGAGTTTGCTTTGGAAAATTTTAGAATTATTTACTCTAGTAAAAAGTTAGCAATAATTTAAGCCATATTGTTCACTGCACGAAGTAAGAACAGGAAAAATGCTGACTAAATAATGTGGTTCTGAGTACAAGATTGTCAAGAAGCTAAGGCTGAAAAAAGATCATAGGATGCTGCAAACATTGCTGAATTCAGCACATTTGCTATTCAGAGGCCAACAATTTCACAGATTTGTACAGTGAAAAAATAAAGCCACCAAAAAGTCCACCTAGCCCAAGACACATTTCTATTTTATAGATGCCACTTTCCCAATGAATATTCTACTTACTGACACTGTTTTCCAGAGATTTTAACATTGCTATTCCTCCCCTCCCAAAAAATATAAAAATACTGTCTCCATAACTTCATACTTCCATAATGTAATTACATGAGATGTGCTTAGCCAACATAAATGAGACACTCCAGGCTAAAGAACCAAACCTCTTCAAATCTATATTTAAAACTTGAATGACTGTAAGGACTTGTATAGTTACAGTTTCATTGCACATGCACATAAATAAGCTGTCCTCCTAATTCTGCAAGTACTCATTAAAGATCAGTTGTACAGGCTTAATTAACTTCAGTTCTTCAGCAACCATCCTGCTGCCATGCTACAGCAATGTTATGATAACTTGCAGATTTTATCACTACTTCCACTATGAGCTCCCTTCTCACTGCGGGGTTTTTTTAAACATTTCCAGATAAAAATGTAAAAAGACCAAAACTGAGGAAATTAACATTTAAAGTTCCTATTAGCAATTTAATATATAGTTAAGAATTTAAAGTTTGCTCTTATTAATGTAAACCATAATCAAACAACAAAGAAACAGAATCACCATTATAACCCTATCCTTTGTTATTCATAACTGTGCCAGTCAACTTTTTTAAATTATTATTTTAAAAATTCAGGTGCACTAACCAAAAGAAGACATCCTGATTTCAGGACATTTCTCTAACCTCCATTAGGAAGGACTGTTAACAACTTAGTACTAGGTTTTTTCAGATTTAAAATATTGCAGTGTGAGAGATTTTTCAGAGATGTATTTGAGAGGGATCTTCAATGAACCTTCTTTATTCTTGAATGATTTCCCTCAAAAAAATGCTCTAACATTGCACACTATGTTCAAATACAACCCCCTTTCTTTAGGCAAATCGTTTTCTTAATGTACATTTGAAAGGCATAGTTACAGATTTAAAGATAAATCAATCATTGACTAGAGCCTGAGTAGAACAGGACAGTCACTGCAATCTCCACAAAAGCGCAGAACTAGAAACCTAGAATCAGTTTAATAAAGTTTAACTCCACTAGACTCCCAGCAGCGTGGATAGGGATGTTGTACACATGTAACTTACCGACACCCCACCAAGATTGTCCTCCACGTCACTTCAGCTACAAAAAGTGCACTTCTAGAGTCTCACACAGGAAATTATAAACGTTAACAACCACGTAAGTATGAAAAATGCTAAATGCAAACTCACAAGCAAATGCTTGGCAGCTTTTTCTTTTGACTTATTGTATCTTTTTTCCTATTCTTCTGCAATACTTTCCACCTTCCCCTGCCAAGTACGTTGCAAACTTGCTTTCCAGTCCCAAACACCAAGGGCAGAACGCCCAGACCAAACATTTCTTTGGAAATTTGTTCTAAAACAGCTAGGTAAGTCTGAGCAAAACAAACAGATTTTGTATGAGGAGTTCTTGGTCACATCCCTCTTCACACTTGAAATGTGGCTGAGTTCACCCCCAGGAGCAGCCTCGGTGATTTCAGTGGAGCCACATCCACACAGATGGGCTGAGCTATAAACCCAGGCTGAACACCAGGGGTTTGTTGCCACTCACAGCGGGTGGGGAAGCAGCTGCCCGACAGCACCCTTCCCACTGGAACTCGGCACTGAAGGGACAACTCTACTGATGTTCCTATTTCTACATTTTCTCCAGAAGGTAATAAGCAGACCAAAGTATATGAGTTAGGCACTTTTGATAATTTCTCTGACTACTAAACACAACATATTCCAAATAGGTTAAATAAGTCACTTACTTACATTACTCATAGTTTAGGTGACAAAACGTTTACTATTATTTGGGAAACAGACGCTTAGCGACAAACCTTTGGTTACACAGTGCAAAAGAAGAGAGAAAAAAATACATCATAAATCTAGAAAGCCAGAAAGTGGCACAAGTGACCTCTTCAGCCTGCATCTCCTCGATAAGCATGAGGTGCACCTCAGCTGGCCCCATGTAGACAGAGCAGGGCCAAAGCCACAGAAGAAGAAAGGCAGCACATAGCAGGGATCTCCAGTGACAGGCCGGCCTTACACCACAAGCCTGCCCAACAGAGAGAGCAACGCTTTAGCTCAGACTAAATGGAAGACTCCTCAGACGAGTCCCTTTGAAGGGAATACACTGTAACCACCAGTTCTACACAGAACGGTAATTGACAACAGTTTCATTTATATTTTGATCTACCTCATTCACCCATCATCTGTTCTGCAGCTGGCGTCTCAGGAAATGAACAGAAATTTAAATGCAAAAAAAATTTAAACTTCAGCAACAGTGACAGATAAGGACAAAGAAATTATCTCAAAAACACAGAGCTTTTTACTAAAGCATTTTTAAAGACTGGATCAGCCTGAAAGTTTTTGAAGAGAGTTCTACAATTGCATATGTTGCAAGCAACTGAATTTTGCTTTTTCTATTATTTGTTGTTTATCAAAATTGTTAACTGCTACTCAGAGCAGCTGTATTTCCACATCACTTAAAATTGGTTCTCCTTTCTAGTAATTTAGCTCCAGTGATTCATGTGGTTGCTACAGTGATACCTCATTGAGAAAAAAGCATTCTATGGGCAGAAGAAGAAAAAATGACAATGAAACAGCAATGTAAAAGCCTGTTCCTTTAAACTCTGAAACTTAAACTCTCATTGTTTAAAGGAGAAAGAATTATTTCACAATGCTATATGCATATAAAAAAACGACTGTAGGAATGCCTGATTATATACACAGAACTTGCCAGCCCAGCTCAGTTCTTATTGTTCAAGGACTGCTCCAAGGCCCCTCCTCAGGCAACTTCTTCATTTGATGGGAAGTCATTGACACATTGTGGAAGAACTGCACATGCATTTCCTTGCTAGATCTTTGGCCTGTCCATGTTTTAGGAGAGGGGATCGTGACAGAAAAGCATGTGATTTCAGCAAGATTATTTTCAAAGCAGATTTAGGAAAAAAAAAAATGACTACACATTTGCAAAAGTTTGCCTGAACTCACAGCATTTTCCCACCACCTTAAAAATCAGTTTCTAAATGTCAAGTCCCCAACTCCAAACTTTGGCATGTTGTAAGTTCACAAATCTAGTGATGCAATAAGCCATTATTGCTTCAAGTTTTATAATTCAAAGATTTCTTTATCATCTACTGGAGGGCGAAAAAAAAAGTCTTCTGATCACATCACACTTCTGATGTGAACCTTTATAGCCATTATTATCTAATCATATATCAACACCTCAACAGCTACAATCCATGGTCCCTTCACAAGCACTTTAAGCAAGGAAAGAGGCTTTAGGTTCTGTGATTTGGGGCCCGATTAAATCTCAAAGCCAAGAAATAGCAACATGAACTTCACGAGAAATAGATAAGCAAGGAAGCCATGTGGCTGAAGCTGCCTGTAGTAGCATGTTTTGAAAGATTTAAATAGCTCCCCTTGAAAACAGGGATTCAGTGACTCAGGAACTCTGATTCACCCATGTCCTCCCAGTTCTCTCCATGACCATAAGAAAGTAACCTGTGACATTTCTGTTCACTACATACCTCCCAACAGGTTTATTTAACAGCTCTGACAGGTATACTGATGGGAAGGACAGAGGCTACACCCTCCTGCTCAGCAGGGTCAGGAGAAAGCTGCAGCTCGGCTTTGCTACAAGAAACACAGAGCAAGGAGGTGCTTTGTGTCACTACTCCCTGCAAGAATACAGGACTTCGTCATGACCTTGCTCTACATTAGTGTCTCTATCATCCCTCAATAAAACCACTGCAGTAACCTTCATTCATAAGGTTCCTAATGTTTGGGTTGGGTAATTCATACAAACACTAAGAATAACCAAAATTATAACAGCAAATATCAATGACTAATAATGAGAGTTATGACCTTTTTTCAGAAATACTACAGGAATTTTGCCTCACGATTTTAACCATTTCCTATCAGTTAAAGGCTGGAAGGATGTTTTGCTGGCATCAAGTGATTACAGCATAAGGTTTTCTGCAACTTCTTCAAAGGTAGTAGTATCAGACTGGAAAAGAGACCACAAGGTATCAGAAGACCCTAACAAAGGGTTTTCTCCAGTTTCTTTTCCTTGAAGGAAAGGAACCAAGAGGGGCAAAAGGAGGATGCTACAAAGTGAATTGAAATGATCTAGTATGACTTACCTTGAAGAAACAGCAGCATACTTCTCCTCACAAATTTTAGTCATAACTTCTTGTTTTCTCGAGTGTATTTAATACTTCAGCAGGTATCAGTAATTTAAAAAATGCAACTGCTGATACAGTTCTATGGGTAAATTACGCCAGTCTACAACTGCATTTCACCAAATGGGATGGACCAACACTAAATACAGTTGTCTGAGAAAGTACACACACTAGCAAGCATGTCCAGCTCAGGACAAAGTTTTGTGAAACAGCTAAGCCAATATAAAAGTTCTCTGCTGCTCTAAGGAAGGTGTCACTCTCCACTACCTTCCTCTAGCTTTGCTTCTGGCAGTGAAGTTTCCTCTCTCTACTCCCCATAAGCTTTAGTAGGTTTCACACCCACTGAGATGCTGACACAACTCACTAACCTGGCAGAGAACCATCCAGTCTCTTCTGCCAGGGCACCCAGCTCATTAAAGGATCCAACAACACACGTCACAGCCACCAAAAAACCCGTGGGAGAAGCAGCCAGTGACAAACTGGCAGCAGAGACAGGAGCAAAGGAGGGAAGAACAGGAACTCCAACTTCTGCCAAGGGTAAGCCATTCAACCAACCAATCTTCCTTCTCCAACTTCCTCTACATCCCAGAAACCACAGGATTGCTAAAGCTGACACAGACTAGGTGTGAACATATGGCCAGAGAGCAGAGAAAGAGCAGTACTATTTCCCCCTACAGCCAGAGCTCACCACAGAGCCACAGGCTCGGCATGAGACAGGAGGGGCACAGCAGTGACACAACACGTCATGGAGCTGTCTGCATCTCCACCAACTAGCAGCGTAATACTAGGCACAGAAGAAAGTGGGTGTATGTAGGTACAGACCAGCCATACATCCCACAGAGAGGCACAATTATGCTGAGCAGATACAATGGTGTAATATATATATATATGTGTATACATATATATATATATAATGGGTAAAAACTTAAGGAAAGACTAAGGGGAAAGTTGCCTGACATAAGCAGAAGTAACCCTACAGCAATGATAGGCAACTGATCACTCGAGTGGGGAAAAACAAAAGAGTGCATGCCTCGCTCCGACAACAGGAAGTAAGATGATACTGAGCTTGTTTGCTACTGGCACCCCAGCAGAGGCCACACCGAATACGGACCATGCAGCAGACGCAGGCAGGAGACACTGGGAACTGAAGTGTGAGCACAACTCTGAAGAACGAAAGATAGACCACCCAAGAGTACACCCTCCTGAGCCCGAGTCTCAGCTGACATTGCTTCGGCTGACCAGCATTCCCTGCACCAGCCGCCCGCCACCATTCACCCCCATCTCCTCAAAGGCGGGTGACCCCAGTAGTGCTCACTTCACACTGCGCTACGTCGAGCCCCAGACACCGCACACTGCCCACCCAGTCCCACCTACCACACACGCTGCCCCTTCTCCTTGCGCTTCCCACATCCCCACTCCCCTTCCACCCCAGAGCCCCCACACCCCAGCAGGACCCACAACAGCCCCTGCCTGCTCCTCAACGCAAAGCCGGCTGGCCACAGCTCGCCAGCACCTGTCACCCCTAGTGCCCCTACAGCCCGGCCCGCCCCGCACACACCCGGCCCCGCTTCCTGTCCCCCGGCACGACCCCGGCCCGGCCCCTTCTCCGCGGTACCTGAAGCGCGGCGAGTCCTTCAGGCACTCCTCGAAGTCCACGGTCACCTTCATGGTGGCGGGGCACGCCGCTGCCTCCGCTGCGGCGGCTGCTGGCGGCGGTGGCGCGGCGAACCCGGGGCGAGGCGAGGCCGGGCCAGAGCCGGCGGGCGGGGCGGGGCGGGGCGGAGCGGGGCGGGGCGGGGGCGGTGCTCGGGGCGGGGGCGGTGCTCGGGGCGGGGGCCGTGGCGGGAGCGCCCTGTGCCCGCCCCGCCCGGGCACGATTGACGGCCCGGGCAGCCAGTAGCGACCGCCTGCGAGAGCGAGGGGCGCGCCGGCCAATCACAACGCGAGAGGGGAGGGCTCAGTGGGGAGAGCACCCAATAAGCGTGGCCGCTCGGAAGGGGCAGCCAACCGCCGGCACCGCAGCGACTGCTCCCGCCCCGGCGTGCTCAGAGTGACAGCCGGGCCCGCCAACGGGCAGGCGGCCGCTGGCCTCCCGCCAATCGGCAGCTCCATCGCTGCTGCTCTCCGCAACAGAGACCACAGCCCGGCCCGCCCGGCGCTCGCCGCCGTGACGCTGCCGGGGGCGGGACCGGCCGTGTGGCACCGGGCCTTGCTCAGCGGGCTGTCGGTACCTGCTTGATTTTTTTAAATTAAAGCTTTTCATTAAACGGGGGAACCTCTCCCTCGGGGTTGAGACACGCACGGGAAGGCCCGGCCGGGCCCCTGAGCAGCTGTACCCGGTCGAGAGCGACCCGCGTCCCCCAGCCTTGGCCCCGCCCCTCGGCCCCACCGAGCCGCGCAGCGCCCGCGCGGTGCAGAGGACGGCGGGGCGGGCACTGCGGTAGGAGAGCACCTCGGGCTCACAGGGACACACGGGGACACACAGTGACTGACATGGACTGACACGGGCTCACAGGGACACACACTGGTTCACGCGGGTACACGCGCTCCCGTGAGCAGCCGGTGTCCCTGCTGAGGGTGCCGCCAGCGGGAAGAAAGCTCCAGCTCCGGGTGCCTTCCAGTATGATTCACTTCTAGATCGAGGAAGTAACTCCGGGGGGAGACTCAAAGGAGTTTTTGACGGAGAAATGCAAACCGCAGGTTTTCCTGTCAAGGACTATCAAGTGTGCATGTTTGGGTTTCTTACCGAACCTTCGTCCGAGAATACTTTCTGAACTAGGATGGATCATATTTTGAAGTAGAGTGAATCAGAGTGAACAGGACCGTGTTCGTCCTCTCCAGTTTGCAGTGAAGGACAGCAGAACATTGTAGCTTTCTGATCGTTTATGAGAATACAGAAAAAGATCTTTAACCAGTTAGGCGCTGCTTATTGTTCCCAAATGTAAAACTGACAGACTAAGGAGCACCAGCCATCCCCACTCCTCCTCAAAAGCAGTGACAGAGAACTGAAAGTTGCTATCCAAGTTAAACTTGTCAAAGATGAAGTAGTCACACCTCACAGGCTCCATCCCGCAGTCACAAGGACGCCTTGCTGGGAAGCTGACACAAGAAGATGATGTTCACTCTTGGCTTCTCCAGGAGCTTGAGAAGCTGCCATACCTGCTTCCAGCAAGCCCACGTATCCCCTGCAGCTTTCACACCTCACCCCAGCATCTGCACTAAGTTTCACTTCTTTTTTTATCTCTTTCCTTTTTTCATATTCTTCCCATTCTCTCTCCCCCACTTCCTTTCAGTGTTAAAAGGAGAAACAGTCAATATGGAAGCATGGAGGGGAACATAAGACTTCTTTCCAAGAAGCTGAATGCCTATTGTGCCCTTACTGTCCCTCCCTCAGGTAAGGTGTCCTTTCACAGAAGCAGAGGGACACTTTTTGGTTCAGTTGTGGTTTAGGGTGTCAGGTTTTTTTCTTTTTCTAAGACTGGTGAAATGTCAGAACCAAACTACAGGTTACACAGATGTAACAACTGTATATTTTTGTGAGCTGTCCCTCACCAAAACTAGCCAAACTACCACTATTTTCATTAGGGATTCAAGCCACACCTACTCAGGACAAGCAGCATGTTAAGAAATACTTGTAACACTAAGGCTGCAATTATGTTGTGAAATCCCTTTTCAACTAAAGTATGCAATTGAAAAAAGCCCAGCTCTGTTTTGAAGGATAGTTTTACTTCCTAAGGAGTAGTCCGTGTTAGTCATTTTCCATTACTCCATGCTAGCGAGTGATGACTCAGTGTTGACCATGAAGAGACAGACCAGTTGTGCTTAAATCCTACAACACACAAAGAAAAATACCTTGAAAAATGCAACCTTTTCTGTGGTGCTGTTATCTTAAGTTCATGACTCAGGTTACCAGATCTACCCTCAGGTCTAGGCAAGCCAGCAAATCTGACTGTGTGAATAAACCAATTTACATCAAAGTTACACTAAATTGGAGTAATGAGGAAATTACAATACTGGTTTAAGAATTTATCTATGAATACACCTGCAAATTTTAGCTGCCAGTTTCTTCTGAAGAGCTCCAAGAAGCCAAACATTACATTAGTATTAGTGCCATAAGGCAGTAAAGAAAACAATGGTTTTATTTATGTTGTGACACTTAATACTGGTTTCAAACAGAATAATTACATTTGTGAGGTGGCATCATAATACCACAAAAAAGCATGTTACAGAAACAAAGAGTTCTGGTAAGATGTCCAAGTTTCACATGAGAGAGTAAGCTGTGGAAAAAGTATCTGCAGTTTCTATGAATTATGTACAAGTTGGTGGGAAAGAAACTAGACAGAAAAAAAAATCTATACACATGAGTTAAGGCTCTTATTTGCAAGTGATCTTCCTATTGGAAGCATATTGAAAATGCTTTCTCTAAACAGGATGCAGCTTGAGGACTTAAACCTGTGCTAGAAGCTTCACAATTAATGGTGCTGTGGAGCTCACTGTCCACATAAGTAAGAGTTGTGTTTGTTTCCTCTTTACACCACTCTGTATTTACAAATGAGTCTTTACCATATGCACCTAAAGATAAGGATGTGCATGCAAGCTAAGTCCCCATCAAACGTAAAAAGAGAAAAAGCATTTGTTCTCTTGTCCCCATTCAGCAGGGAACTCTAACTGATATTTCTCAAGCAGAGGGAAATCAGACATCCCTTTGTAAAAAAAGCTATATGGAGTTTCTGGAGCTACTGCAAAGTCAAACTTGCCAGATTTAGCTTTTAAAATGCATCAAGGTATAAGCAGAGAAAACCAAGTAAACCAGCCTTTCAATTAGAAGCAGTGTCAGGGACATCGGGTTGCACTCCTGCTGAGGAAGATGAAGAAGCACCGTGAACAGAATTTTTGCGAGCACTGAGAAGAATGAAGAGAACAAAGCCTTTAATAAAACCCCAAACTAAATCAAGTTTCAAAATGGCATCAAACTTGGAACTTAGGTGCTTGGTGACACAGAAAAAGGGAGATCTCCCAGACAGCTCAAAATCACCCGAGTGATGAAGGGACCTGCTATACATTATGCGGTTAATTTAAAACCATCTTCATGCATTTGTGTACTGTACCTCCCTCAAAGCTACATACTCGTTTCATTTAGGATTTTGGAAGCAATTACAGGAAAGGTCTTTATTGGAAGTTAGCAAAGTTTGTTTGTTAGACCTTGTAAGGTACAAAGAAGCCCTGCTGAGCACCAAAATGGCCTTGGACACAAGAAAGTAGGGGGTCAAGGAGGGCAGGACATTAGCTCGGGTAAGAGCTGCTGCTGCTGGATTCTACCTTAACTGCAGGTACAAAGTACCCATGTGTGCTTAGCACAAAGTACAAGTGGTACGTTCCACAGCCTCACAGAACACATCGGTGTTACCTGCACACATTGGTCAACACGTCCATGCTCAGGCTGAAAGTGACACGGCTTTGCTGAGCACTGCTGTGCTCTTGGCAGGACTTCAGTGCCCAGCTGCGGCAGGCCAGGCCAGCAGCTGCCTAGTCTGAAATACAGTTCAGTGCACACAGGCCAACACTCTGAACACTGCAAGCTGGTATATAAAGGGTACAAACCTAAAGTTTTGAAATCCTATTCTTGGGAGCCAAATTGAAAGCTACAGTAAATGACTTGAGGAGTCAGAAGTATCTAAATGCTTACTCTTTGCCCCTGTTTACTCTATAGAAGTGACCACTTTTGATACAAGAAGAAAAAGCATTCTCCATGTTGAAAAATTAGCATCACCACACTGGCCAGAACCAAGAGTTCAACTCTTTCTTGTGAAAAGATGCTATTAATCTTGATTCAGGACCTTAGAAGATTAACTAACCCACAACTGACTACCCTGTTACCTACTAAGGAGAGGAGATAGTTGGGAAAGGCACACTACAAAACCCAGTTAGCACAACTCACGGGTATCTTTGGCAATGCATCCAGTCTAATAAATCATTCCTGTAAAAATCTTTCAAAGGACAGCATCCTATTGCCTTATTCACTCTCAATTTCTCTGGGACTCCAGGAAAGCTCACACTTGAGAATGCATATAACTGTAAAATAACTTTCATTCCTTTATTCAAACTTCACATATACAGTGGAGAAAAAGACATTTTAAAATAGATCCATATAATTATATGGATTTTTGCAACATATCAAATTCAGATCAAAATTAAGATATACACTGTATTTCATAACCAAGCTAAAGCTTAAGTGTATTCTTCATTTGTGTAATAAAACCCAGGAACTACTCTGAATACTGGAACATTCACCAGTCAAATTCCACCTAGTGGGAAGTTTTTATAGCAATTTGGAGGTGCAGAATCCCTCTTTACAGCTATATAACCACACTGTAAACAAGTATTTGAATTAGGCAGTTTCCCTTCTAGCTTCCAAAAAGCCTTCATTTTACAAAAGCAGTTGCTGTGAGTTGCAATGGACACAGGAAGATTTAGACCAGTGGTTTTCAGTATGGAAGTTGCCAACCCCAAACGAGTAGATCAACAGCAGTTATCTTTAATAAAGAACAGCCAGAGCCTAAGCTCAGCACATCTTCACAGTCCTGATGTGTATTTCCTCGTGGCTGAGTGTTTTCCTCAGGTGCTAACAGCACAAACACTGTTCATGCAACTGGAAAGAACCAAACATTTGAAACAAGAGCCAGAAGAGTAACAGTGGATGTGATTTTAAGAGAAAAGCTGGAGGAAACTTCCACGTTCTCACAATAAGCCAGAGTGAGCTCCACAAAACAACCAGTCCCGATGGAAGAGGTTATGACAGTTAAATGCAAAGTTCAAGTTAGCCGTTTCCAGTGTAAAAACATTCCCTCCATCAAATGTTAGTACTGCTTTAGTCAGAAACTAACAACCAATTCCAAACACCGCTCTTAAGAAATAACACAGCTCTTGTTCTAAAGACTGGGAAAGTGCAGGTAAAAACGTACTGAAATCTAGATTAACAGGTCAACACTTTACAAAAAAAAGTTGTAGGACTTGAATAATCCCTTTTTAAACTGCTTAACACATCTGATAAATAGCTTGCATGTCAATCTGATATATGCTGTACCGTTTGGCTCTTGAATCCCAAAATTTTCCATATGAGACATCACATCTAGAACACTCTCAAATAAATAGTGAAAAACCAAAAGATAGTGAGTGTTTTAAAGCAAGAGTTACAGTACATCACGCAAGATAATCAGCGCTATACATACAGGGAATGCCATTCTGGTTGAACAGATTATGAAGCAGTATTCTCCATGAAATACTAGGCACAAGAACAAATCAATTAGACAGTGTTTTCTGCCTAATGGACAAGTCTAAAATTAACATTCTTGGCAATACAACATTGCAACTGATATGCTTCTTAAGAGCCTTAATTGCAAAAATCATGAAGCGATGTTTATATTTGTGTCTTTGATAAGCAGTTACAGTTCTGGACAGATTTCTTCTATGCTGTGTGCTCTACTTTCCAGCTGGTCACGAGTAACATGTGCTGCGTAAGAAAGATTACAAAAAATAGATAATTCTTCACACCCATTGAATATTTTCACAACATACACAAATATCCTCCTGAAATCATCTTTGCTTCTCCAAAGACAATGTTTGCCAACCCATCTTAGCAATGTATAAGCTTCTAGTTGGAGAGTGTAGAAACGTCTAAAATAGTTATTTCATCTTCATGCTCTAAATAGATGGCCAACACCATTGTTCAGCACACCAAGCACTGAGTGCTCACCACCCCTGGAACTGGGAGGATTTAACTCAGGCGTTTAGAACTAATACATGAGGTTCCTAAAACACCAGCAAACATAGTACTTCCCAGGTCAAATTTCAGTTCCATATGAGACACTTGAAATAAAAAAACCCCCAAGTTTATGCACGAAGGAGCACAGTTGTGTTTTCAGGAAGTTGTTAACTCATGGTTTTGAGCAAAAGCACGGCAATAAATCAGAGGAAACTTTAGTGCTGATCAAAGAATACCTCATCAAAATGATGATAATATTTTTAAAAGGCCAGTTAGGCTTGGGCATGAGTTAGATTTGGTAACATGCAGTTTAACAAGCAAACAGCACAGTTAACCATCAGAACTGATTGCTGTGCGCTCCCTCACTTAATTCGTCTTTAGGGTGATGGTTGCCCTGGTTAAGAAAACACAACATATTCTGTATCTACCAAAGGCCAAAGGGCACACCCAGTCAGTGACAGCTCAGCTGCTGGGTGCCATCTGAGCAGGTTTAGCAGAGCAATGCAGCTAAATGAACCAGAGAGAGAACAATAGTCTTACTGCTTGTCAATTGAACTGCTACAGACAACACCCTCTGGCTGATACTTTCATGTAGCAGAAGATAGGTCTGAACTGAAATCATCATGCTTAAATTTACCTACATCAGGAATATTTCCTTCAGTGATTTCAAAGAGAATTTCTAAAGGGGAGGTTTTTATGGAGAGAAACAAAGGTCACTTCTGCTGGCAAAGTCTATTTATGTTATTCATGGAGTCATAAATAGCAAGTAGCCAGAGAAGCTGAAATGCTGAAGCAAGCAAATACAGAATTACAGAATGGTTTGAGTTGGAAGGCACCTTATAGGACATCCAGATCCAATCCCCCTGCCATATGCAGTCTGTTACAACTTCTACTTTCTTTTCCACAAAAGAGCTTGGCTGCAGGAATCCATGTGCATGGGATAAGGTATGGCTACTTGAGGCAAGAAAGGAATGAGCCATCCATTTAAAATACTTCGTAGCCACAATGAAGACAGGAGCAAAAATATACAAAGAGTTCTCACCATCACTGACTGGACTGGCCATCTTCATTTCAATCAGCAAGAAATCTCAGTCTGTAACCAAGAAGTGCAACTTGTATTAGTGGACCTAGTGGTATCTGACAGGAGCCTCCTTAAGCCTGCCCTAAGTCTTTAGCCCCTTCTTTGAAAGCAGAGTGTAGAGATTAGAAGAGTACTGTTAGTTTTACTCAAATACAAACCAGACAGAATTAGAGGGTAGAAAGGAACATCAGATAAGAGAAGCACAGAATCTTTAAGGGATCTTCATGGATAAGAAAATTCCAAGCGAGAAGAGATTCTCAAATTGCCTGAAAAACAACTCAGGAGCCAGTGGAACCCTAGAGTCACAACAGACCACTAGGAAATGCCTTGTATGTCACATCTTTACCTGCAACAATTGTCAGTACTACAAAGTCATGTTATTCCATTGGAATAAAAAGACATTGCATTGCAGCTCTCACTCACATAGACTGACTGGCATAATAGCTGAGTGGCAGCCACATCACCTCATGATCTCCACAACTTCCCAAGAACTCAAGTCGTGGAAGAATATATAAAAATATAGCTACAGTACAACAGGCAGAAAACCCAGGAGATTTTCTTTGCAGTTAAAAGCAAGCATCAGGGCTGTTAGTCAGTTTAACAGAGTGAAGGCAAAACAAACCATTGCAAAAATCAACTCTTGCATCACCCAGTACAAGAGTAAGGAAACCCTCCCTTTTCTGCTCTAGACAAAAGCACTTTAAAATACAATTTCAAGTCAAAGAGCTCTTTGAAAGCTATCCAGGTGAATAATCTTTCCATACACTGTTCTCAGGAACATGAATATTAATAGTATTTTGATTTCCTTCCACAAAGGAAACAGCCTAATTTTAAATACTCAAGTGCTTAATGTAACCAAAAGCACAGTATGACCAAAAGCACAATGACAAAAAGACCCAAGCAACAAGTGTTAAAGCCATCTATTTGAGAAATGTTCTGTAGCTCTAATTAACACTTATGAATAAGGAGATTCTTCTGTGCCCTCAGAATACAGATGAGAGAGCAATAAATAATGTAATTTCAAAAAAGTTATTTCAGTAAAACTTTGACATTAACACATCTATGTGCCGAACATTTCTCATCTCAGTGTAAGAATTTCTTAAAATGTGGGCAAGTGGCAGAAGACTGGTTTATTAACAGTTGTGTCCATATCCCATCATCCTTTGCCCAACCGTGTCACATGATCCGAGGACATTCAATTCACCAGCTGCTACAAAAGTGAGACCAGTACTTAACCTCAGAAGAACTGATCAAGGACAGGGATTAAAGGCTGTGATAGTTGATATAGAGATTAGGAGATAACAAAACATGAAGGTTTAAGCAGAATGATAGAAAAGTGAAGAATTGAGAACTACATCAGGTTAATGGAAAGTATTTCTATATGCTATGGTGTGGAGGTGAACCAGTTAGTTAATGGGTTGCTACACTGGCAGACAGTTACATTTATGGAATCTATTAGCCATGAGCAGTCTAAAATTGATAATTACCAGTTGTGGCTCTGAAGCTGGTTATGAGGAAGGTGGAATGGACTTCAACAATAGAGATGGAAAAATGCTGCAAAGGTCTGCCTTCTTTCCACTGGTGAATGCAGCTGGGGAGCGGAGTTGCCTCTGTTTTACAGCAGAGTGCAGAGAGATGGCAGCTTCAGGCCATGCAGAAGGGTCATACGGTTGGCTACTGGAGCCCTCCTTTCCCCTGGAGAGTGAAGTTCTAGTAAATAGCCATTATAAGGCCTATGTTAAGTTACTGGATAAATTCAGTCCAGTAATGGGTCTCAGACACATACCAAATGACCCTTTCAGAATAATTGTGAAGGAATTAGTCCTCCTGTAATAAACAACAGGACGAAAAGGTGCAATCCACAGAACTTAAACACGCAGCTTTGCAAATCACCTTTTTATTGCGTGAGATTTAAATGAATTTTAGAAGAGTTCCTAGTTCACATGGTTGTGAAAAGCAGATGTGAACCAAGTTAAACCCATGCAGCATCTTCCCAAGTCTGCAGACCATGCTAACATCTCATAGCTTTGCCAATCACAGATGAACGAGGCTTACAGACTTCACTGCCACCAGTCTCACGAACAACAGATGTGTGGTTTCTTAATGCCAAAAACTTACTTGAAGTGCTGTTACATAAAGAGGTGGGGAGTGAACTGTAATTATTCACCAGAATACCACCACAAAAGTCTAAGACTTTTCACCCAGAGAGGAGTTTAAAGATGAAGGAGAAGGTGTCAGCCTCTATCGTTTTAGGAGTTTCCTAGGAAGAGACAGCCCTGAAACAGGTTCCAGCAACAGCTCCCACCTAAACATCCCAGACTTTCTTCCAGTAGCTTCACTTAAAAGCAAAGTTGAGAGTCTTATCCCATACTATAGAAATGAACATTTCTGCTCAAGGACAAGTCTGTATTGAAGGCCTAACAGCAGTTTTACATTACAGTGTTCTTCCTCAGGAAAATAGATACAGTCCTCTCAACAGGGAGGAAACACTGATGGTAATTTCCCATTGCTGGCTACAGGGTGGATTGGGAGCAGAATGGGAAATGACCCACAACAAAAAGCCAGGCTCTCCCATGTGGCCACTAAAGTGTTCAGTACAAGACTGCTCCTCCTTTAAAAAGGGTGCTGGCAACTTCACTAGCCAAAGTCAGTTATGTTGGGAAAATGGTAAGAAGCAGGAGGTGTTTGTTTTTCTGTTATGTCACAACAAACAAAAGCCTACATGATATTTATCAACACTGATAGTTTTTTTTCCATGCTACAAATCTACTTATCAAGACAGTGTGCAACATTGCTCATTGAGTGTTACATACATACTGTACTCCTTCTAGTCATTCTCACACTTGAGTATATTCATTTCCCAACAGCTCAAAGGGCCACCAGTACTTATAGGTGCTTTTTAATTTATCAGTAGCTCACCATGTTCAGTAGCTTCTGTACTCATTGTTTCTACATCTGCAGCATCACGCATCTCTTCATCCTCATCATCTTCCTCTTCTTCACCATGTAGTTCTTTTGCAATGAGCTGCCTTGCCAGTTTGATGTTTCTTCCTTCATTGTAGTGCATTTTTCTCTTCATTTCAAACTGTTTCTTTTTCTCTGTGGACAAACAAATGGAAGTACTCACTTCTTCCCTTAAAAAAATCAACTTATATCTTCTTCATAGAGGAACTCACTGAATTAAAATTATTGTCTTCAAGCAGTAGAGTGTTCTTTTAAAACGAGTCTGACTTACAAAAAGGATAGTAACTGATGTACTGGAACCTCTGAAGCACTTTTAAAAGGACCTGTTTGAAACTAAGAGCAAGTCTGAACTACGAGAAGCATCCAGTAAAAGTACACAAAACTCCAAAGTTTCACAAGCCTTGTTTCTAAGTAAACTCAAGGACAAATTGAGACATACTGCTGGGATAGAAGATGAACTTTTGCAGATGTGTGGCTTGACTCCTGGCTAGCCACCAAAGGTCAGTTATGAGAAATATATTTACCACATGTAGAAAAAAATATTTTTCACTTTCCCCATGGCCTGAAGCCAACTCTGCTCCATATATTAAACATTAGCATTTCCAGCAGTAATGCAGTATAATTAAAATAAACTTTGCTTACTGGCAGCCCCAACACTTCATTCTTTTCATTCCTTTAGTATAGAAAGATTACAGACTCAAAGTTGAGGCCAGGAAATTTGAGAAGCACCAGCTAGATAATACAACCCTGGAACCTTAGAAGTACTGTTTGACTGTTCCCTCAAAACGTTCTAGTCCAAGTTAATATGAAACAACATCTATGTTAAAGATGCTATTTGCTTTGGAGGAACTGTAGACTTCCTTCTGCATCCATCTACCAGTTGCTTTGAGAACAACAGAAATATCATCTGTACGTTTGCAAGCAATTAGCAGCATTTTATTTGCAGTGATACTCATTAAATTAAGTCTACCTGAAATATGTTCAGATTAAGAACTACTCCTTCACCCCCAAACCAGAACTTCTTATTTGAGGTCTCTTAGCAGGAATTCCCACACCTTAAGCTTGTATACAGGGAGGCAGCCAACAGCAGCAAATTCCTGTTTATATGTAGACCCCAAACCAAACATTCCTGATTAGAAACAAGCAGCATATTTGTTCAAACACTATTTATCTCTATTTTCAAATCACAACATTTTTCTGATAGTACTTCTTCTTCCCAAATATTTCTTACTGAAAATCTGAAACTATTTGTAGGAAAAGAGTCTAAACAAAAGAAAGAAAACAACTTATGCCTACCTTGTTCTTCAGGTGTTAATTCTTCATCATCTTCCTCCTCCTCACTGCTTTCTTCTTGCCTTGCTATAATCTTGGGTCCTCTACCTTCAGCTGCAGCTGCCAGTCTACATAAATCATGCAATACAAAATGCTGAAACAGCAAGTTTTTCACTATTTAAAATACATGACATTTCAGAACACTCATACAAATAGCTTTGTTCATTATTTTTGCCATATTTACATGTAGTAACAACCTGCAAGACGTTTAAATTACCAGTAGCACTATCAAACCCGGAAAACGAATTAATTTGACAATAGCAAAAATGCAGCTTCTAGAGAAACCAGCAAAAACTTTCCATAAAGAAAGTCTACCCCAGGAAAGAGCAGATTATCTTAACATTTAGACAATTTTTTTATTACAATACTTACTTTTTACTCAACACATCTGCTCTTAAGGGCTCATATTCTGAATCACTCACTGCATCCTCATCATCTTCTCCTATCATGCTGGGAGGGCAAACAAAAAGCCCTTTTTAGTAATTTGCTCAAGTTTGTAGTTTGCTCAAGAAAACAGTCAAAGCCTTACAACATTCAATTAATTACAACATTCAATTAAGAGACTCCTTTAATGCTTTAAAAGCTTTCCAAATCTACTTTAAATATTGATATAACAGCATTCTATTCTAGTACTGAAAAAAATAAAATCAATACAAGTCAGACTTATTTATTCCATTCAAAGCCTAAAGTCTGCTAAAACAAACCTGCTAAACTTTGTCCTTTACACTTTGTCCTTTTAGACTGCTCTCCTTATTTAGAAGCTTTGTAGATGTGAGTATGTTGCATACACCCAGTAATACTACATCACCCACAAAGTAAATCTTGCTCTAAACCCACAATTCCACCTGGCAGCATGCAGGGCAACACTTTAGCAAGCGTACCTGTGGTAAGGAGTACTTGGCTCATCAATTTTCATCAAGCCATAATCTTTGCCTGCAGGGTGGTATGTAGCTATGATGTTCATTTCATCCCACTTCTGGGATTTTTTACTGAAATAAGAAAGGAAAGTTAAATTTTCTTATATTCTAAAACAATTAGTTCTGCTTTACCAGAGAAGGAATTTTTAAATCATCTGATCTCTACTACATACTAAGCACAAAAAATATTGTTATGACACACAGACATGTTCAAAGTATGACTACTAAATACTGTTCTATACATACTTAAGTCATGACAAATTATCAGTGCAACTTAATTTCCCTAACAGGTCACAATAGCTAAATAAAACTCAGTGATCTGTAAACATATTCATATAATTCAGAGACTCCTGTTCTTGTTCAATGACTATCTTGTGAACAGTTTGATTTTACAGTAGCTCATAAAAAGAGAATTCTTCCCCTTATTACAACCCACAAGACTTCAACAGAACCCGATACCTTTTGGTTCACCTCTGCTGAGGGAGCTGGAATGATTATTAGCAAAACTGTTACATAAACAATAGCAACCAACAAATCCCCTCCTGCAGTGAAGTAAGTAGCACAGAACAAGCTGGTTATTAATACTGCTTTTGTCATCCAAAATTGGAATCATAAGCCAACTGATTCACTGCTATAATTAAGCTGAGGGAGTTTCACATTTTATTCAGACAGGCACCAGTGATGCTACATAATTTAGAATTTTCTCAGTCAACCAGAAAATGTACCATTTTATGTATATTTGAAGAAACTTAAGCTCACCCACACTGACTGCTCACTGACAAAATATATAAGCCACAAGGAAAGCAACTGTCTTGTGGCCAGAGGAAGAGCCATGTCTCCACTGGTCTAAAAGGCACAAAAAGTGTTTAATCAACACAAACCACCATGTTACACATTTTCTCTATAAAGGTTATTGCAAGCTTCATATAAGGTGGTCTTTCCCTTAGATTAGGCCAATAAATTTAATTTTAGAATAATACAGTAATTCCGCGATTTAGTATTACTTTACAAATTAATATATTCTTGTTGCAAATTATTAGTTAAGGAAGCAAACATTACGGGACTTCATGGGTTTTGTGGGGGTTTTTGTTTGGTTTGGGGTCGTTGTTGTTTGGGTTTTTTCAGGGAGGGCGGGGCAGCTGGCTGGAAGACTTCCACTTAACTGCTCTTCTTTAAACACAGACCACTCCAATAACAGTTCTGAAAGATATATTCAATCTCAACAACACAAGTGCTCTTGAGCAGAATATTATCTGTAAAACAAACTTGATAAAGCAAAATTCCAAGCACAAACTACATTCTACATTTACAGGATCACTAAATAATACAATGTGGGGGAAAAAAAACAAAGAAAAAAAAATAGGGGTTGATGCTGAATCCTACATGCCACAGGCTTACACTCCAGAAATTAATACAAATTGAGTGATCTTAATCCCCTCAGCATACAGTAACCAGTGCCAAGGTCTCATGTTCAAGGCTTCAGGTCCATTTAATCATTTTGTGCAAACACAAGGATTGCAGCATAAGCGGACAACACGTGAGTCAGATCGTGGCTCTGGCAGGGCGGGGAGTCATGAGCTTAGTGATGACAAAGCAAGAGCTCCAGTCTAGGAACGCCACTCATTCAAAGCTGTCTGGTTAGGAGTCAAAAAATTCCCAGTTAAACACAGCCTAAAGTTCATCCATGACCAACACAAGATGCTCACTCGGTCGCATAGTGAGGATTTTACCAGCCAGAGCACTTGGACAATGGTACGTAGGTTACACGGCCCCTGTAAAGAGACAGAGCTCAGCTGACGAGGAAATACAACAGATGGGAGAAATTCCCATCACAGGCTTTGTGTTCACTTGCCCAGAGCATATCAAGGTTTATAGCCCAGGCTCACAACTCCACCTAATAATAATACTGCCAGTCTTGGAACAATCCCTTTGGCATGCACTGTGCTGGAAATGAGACAGCCCACAGTAAGCAAGTCAGTGAGTCATAAATAAAAGACTCAACGAGTTTTTAGTGTCTTAGTTTTTCACACTCATTTTTTTAAACTCAGATTCCAACACTAAAAGCCTTGGCTATGGAGTACCTCCCAAAGCATAACTTAAAGTCCACCTGGGGGAAAAAAAGTCCTTAGTGGCAAAGAGACAAACATGTTATTTCACCCCTGCTTGTAAAAAGCCATCACAGGAGAATGACTAAGTGCTCTGAAAACCCACACCTCCCTCGTTTGTCTCCAGTTTTGCACGCTTAGGCATGTCTGCACAGCACAACACTAATGACATAGCTTAGGATCATCACAGGGAAATGCATCCTGACACCCCTTCAGATATAGAAATAGGAAATCTAATCTTCCTTAGGAAAATGAGATTTAAAAAATCTCAGAAATTATAATTTGTATTTTCTCACATTTCTAAAAATACACAATAACTTCATTTGACACCACACCAGGTTGTGTGGACAGGCAAGAAATTTCAGCAGCAGTAATAGCCAAGGAACACCTCTCACATCTCACTTGCTCCTAGCATAGCAGACTCACCTCTTCCAACACAGCTGCTTGTGCACACACACATTTCCATAATTCCTCTGTAAAATAGCACATCGAGTCGCTCACAGGCTCTTACGGGGTCTGACGGCAAAAAATACTGTACCCCAGGAATGCCAAGAACACATCTGCCATTAAACCACGATCTCAGCTCTTAGGATGCAGTTCCAGTGGTGTCCAAATTTCTCAAGCTTCCCTCTTGCATCATATTTTCATTAAGGAAGTTTTCCAAACAATGTTACCATCACTAACAGCAGCACAAGGTCAGTAATGATGCAAGTATATGAGAGGTCTACTGAACATGGTGCTTTAAAAGACAGCTGACACAGTGAGCTCTTTCATCTACAGATATTTTTAAAGATATTCAGACCTGAATTTCAGTATGAGAAATAAGCAGAAGAATTACAAAAACAGATACCTGAATTTATTGACTAATCTTTAATCTCAAAGGAAAATCACAACTGTACTACTTATCATTCTTCAAAAAACAAAATTGTTTTGCTGAAATCAGAAATAACACTGTTATATTGATACACTGCCATATGTGTAATATGGCACAAAAATAATACCTGCACAGAAACCAGCTTTAAATACCGTGTACTGATCTTTCCAGGAAATCTTCTAATGCAACCTGCCAGGTTTAGCCAATATCTTCTAACTTGCAAGGCAATTTCAGAATTAATCTAACTGACTGGCTCACGCTGGTAAACAGGAAAGAGAAGCTGGACTCTAGCCCACTAACTGCTTCCCAGGAAATTACTGTGTGCAATAACCAATATACCATACACTCATCAGTTCATACTCCAATTTCTACTCATTTTTCAAGATGGTACAAAAGAAACTGCAGAAAATGAAACACAGGCTACCAACAGCCAGTTGTAATTTATGTCTGGTGTGGTACTAAACACATCAAGCTACACAATATTAAAACTAAAGAAAAGAGAAAATCACATTTGTGTAACTTTTGCTACTTACAGTCACCTGCTTCAAAAATATCATTCATTCAGTTGAAATTTTTCTCTCGAAAAAGGAGCAGCTAACACAAGCAACACTGCAACCCAAAACCTCTTCTTTCTTACGTTGCTGACTTCAGACTATATTCATGACTTAACCAGGCAACGATGAAAGGAATATTACCATAATAAAAAAACCCAAAAAAACCAGCATAACCATTTTATTTTATCATTATTTCTCTCCTTGCAATACTGAATGAGGTGTCAAAAAAAGAAAACTGTCCAAAGCAAATTTGTAAACACAGAGTCACAGAGTTCAGGTCAAACCTTGCTCATCATAACTTGATGAAGAATCAGAGCAACAGCAGGCAGCACATGCTGGGTGCATCAAGAAAAGTGTAGGATTCTTACCCATCAAGGATAGGTGCTGGCCACCTAAAGACCACTTCTTGCATATGTGGACTAACTCGGCATGTTACAATTAAACAAGATTTTCATGTCATTCAAATCACAAACCACACATTCTCCTGTTTCTGCCTGTGCACATTCTCAAGTGTGAGATCTTTACGGATGGATCCTGCCCAACCGAGAATACATCCTGATGATGTTTCAGCCCAGGAGGGGTCTCCTCTCCAGGAACACGCTTCTGATTACAAGAAATGAGCTGCCTATGAGAAGGCTCAGGATAAATCAAGCGCATTTCCCACACTGTGAGCTATCCTCGTAGCATCTGTAAAACCCTTTGTGAGCTGCCACACTCGGCAGGTGACAGCCACTCCTCGGCAGGAGCCACGGCGACAGCTCCCGCCGGCCTCATGCGGGCAGCGCTCCCCGCCTCCGCCGAGGTGCACAGCCGGCATCCCCCTGCTCCCAGCGGTGCTCCAGCCTCGGCAGGAGCTCCCACTGCCTGACCCCCACCTCCGAGCGGAGCCGAGCTCCGGGCCCGCCGCCGCACGGGGGGCACGGCACGGACCCCCCGCCCCGCATCCCCCTGGGCACGGGGCACCGCAGCAGCCCCGGCTGGAGACGCCGCCCGGCTGATCCCGCTCCGCGGGCCCCTCGGAGGAGCGGGACGGCCGGAGGGAGGCCCTGCGAGGACCGCCGCCGCCCACCACCGCCGGGGCCTCACCCGTGCTCGTCCTCGTCGCAGGTCTGGTTGGTCCGCTGCGCCCCAACGGCCGCTCCCGACGATGCCTTGCTGCCGCTCTTCTTCAAGATGCCCTTGATGGGCCCCCGCCCCGTCGCCGAGGCGTCCGGTACCGAGGGCGCCTCCATGGCCGCGCCGCCCGCCCGGTTCCGCCGCCGCCGCCGCCACCGCCCGGGCCCGCCCCGCACCAGCGCCGCCGCCTCAGCCCCGCGCGCCCGCGCCCCCTGGCGGCCGGCGGACCCACAGCTCCCCCCGCCGTGCTCCCGCGGGACCGCGAGGGGGCGCTCTGCGCGTGCGGGGAGTGCGGGCACGGACACACGGACACACGGACACAGATACACGGACACGGACACAGATACACGGACACGGACACACGGACACACGGGCACACGGACACACGGACACGGACACACGGACACACGGGCACACGGACACAGATACACGGACACGGACACACGGACACACGGACACACGGACACACGGACAGATGGACACACGGACACACGGACACGGATACATGGACACACGGAGAGATGGACACACGGACACACGGACACGGCAGGGACACGGACACGGATACATGGACACACGGACAGATGGACACACGGACACGGCAGGGACACGGACACGGATACATGGACATACGGACAGATGGACACACGGACACACGGACACGGATACACGGACACACAGGCACAGAGATACACAGACACACAGGTACACGGGCACATGGACACAGAATCACTGAATTGGACAGGTTGGAAGGGGTCACACTGCGCAGCTTTGTGTCCAGATTGTTCTTGAATATGTCCAGTGAGGGAGACTTCACACCCTCTCTGGGCAATCTGTTCTAGTGCTCTGTAACCCGCACAGTAAAGAAGTTTTTCCTCATATTCATGTGGAACTTCCTGTGCCTCAGTTTCTGCCTATTGCCTCTCATCCTAGTGGCTGGCACTACTGAGAAGAGCCTGGCTCCATCTTCTTGGCATCTCCCCCTCAGATATGTACGTACTTAGGTGAGGACACGTGGACACGGAGGTCTGGCGTGTGCACAGGGCCGGTGCCCACGCATGGAGCCTGCACACCGGGAGCCGTGTGCTGCCCTGGGGGTGTCCACACATCTACGGAGCT
Organism: Lycocorax pyrrhopterus obiensis; assembly: GCA_014706295.1. Classification (NCBI taxonomy): domain Eukaryota; kingdom Metazoa; phylum Chordata; class Aves; order Passeriformes; family Paradisaeidae; genus Lycocorax; species Lycocorax pyrrhopterus. The sequence continues at coordinate 13,673,351 of JACSVZ010000016.1, read as the reverse complement.
CTTGGGACTGTGTGGGGCTTGAGCCAATGTGGCACTCCCCCACGCACTCGAGAGTTTTGCATGTGCAGGGTGTCCCACGTGTGTGCTGTTGCGCTGGGGACATCCTCTGCACGTGGCAGGACAGGCCGCAGCTGTGCCGTGGTGTCCCTGAGCTCTCTGTGCTGCCATGCGGAGATGCCCCTGGCACAATGTGTTTGCCAGAGCAGCTCGGGTTTGTCACAGTCTCTGTGGCACAACAAAGGAGCCAGCGTGGTCTCCAGAGGGCCAGGCATCGCAGGGTTTTGTCTCTGAGTGAAACACTCCCATTTCTCAGCAGCACCTGGAGATCCCAGTTCCCAGCCAGATCCAGGGGCATTGGCTGCCCAGCTGATGGGGCTGCAGGTTCCCGCCCCTAGGGCTCAGTGCCTGCACAGCCACTGTGCTGTGGGCTTGCAGCACAGGGAATGAGGGCGACAGCAGCACCATCCGTGTGAGAAGGAAAATAGGAACCTCATGAAGCAGTGATGAAATGAATACACTCAAAATCTGACACACTTGGGAGCCACCGTGCATTTGTTTGTATCCTGGCATGTCCATCATCCTTAGAGCCTGAAAAATCGGGTGGAGTGCTTAATTCTGTGTCACAGGAACTGTGGCATTAGGATTTGAAAGTTTAAAGGGATAATGACTTAAACATGGCAGTTGTTTCTGGTCCCTCCCATCCTGGCCTCCTCTGACTGGCAAAGATTAGTGACATACTGGCTCTCTGCTCAGCTCCTGTAGCTCAGGGCAAGAAAGTGCTCTGCAGCACACCTACACCACCAGGGCCCCACCAAAATAAGTGTAGAATGTTTCCTGCAGATTTACAGCATTCTACATTCACATCAGTGTTTCTTCGTGTCAATGAAAGCAGCAGGAGATGGGGGTCACTGTCAGCCAAAGCCACAACACAAATTTGCTGGCATGGCTCAGATGATGGCGGGGTGCCCATACATCCAACCCTGGAGAGCTGGAAAGAGCTCCAGGCTCCTGGAACAAACCATTTCCCTTCAGCCATGGTTGTTATGTTCATTGCAGTCTTGTTCTGGTGGTGCTGTGGCCTCAGAGGAGGGGCAGGCCCCACACACTGAGCCTCCCAGCCTGCTGGCAAAGGCTGTGCAGCTGGGAAGGTACAAAAGGCCCGAAGCAGGTATTTTTATTTCATTTTTAATGAGTTGCATGAATGCTATTCAAGCAGAGTTGTTGCAGTGCCTGCTGAACACCTGCCAGGGCAGATGCAGTGCCAGCGGGCACTCGGCACGTGCAACAGCAGTGGGCAGGATGTCAGGCAGAGCCTGCTGTCTCCTGGTGTTCAGGGAAAAGCCTCTGGAAGAGAGAACAAGGGAGCAGCCCCATCTCTTTATGTCCGCTTACAAGTACAGTCAGAGCTGGTCTCTTGGGAGTGCAGGACCAATCTCATTAGAGGCAAGAGAAAGACACATATGGACACTGGGGATGGAGTGATGCTGCATCTCTGGACATTTTTAGATTTAAAATACAAAGAGCAAGATCTGATTTCTGGCAAGGAGGTCTGCTGACTTAGCAGCAACATACACCTACAGCCCTGCATCAGAAAACTTTCAAGACCCCCAGTCTCAGTTCCCAGGCTGCAGGACTGACCCACCATATCTGGATGTTGCTGCTGCTAAAGCAGTGCCCACAGTGTAGCTCAGACACTGCAGATTCCTGGCAGGCCCAGAAGCGTCAAGACAAAATTTGGAAACAAACATGGGGCTGTGTGATGAATTATTTTTCCCCAGGACTAATACTTGCACATCATGACTCATACCCTTTCCCATCCACATGCTGGAGGACTCACAGCAACAGCAGAGTTTCACATCTGCTCTTCAGGGTTTCTTTCTTTCACCCATTAAGACTGACTCAGTCAGTTACACTGCAAAAGTCAGAGCGAGACAAAAAGAGGGGGAAGAGTGATAGGGGGAATGACAGCAAGGAGTGACTCTGGGCTGGCAAACTACTGTTAGCAAAGAGGTTATTAAATTTCTCAGGTACATAGAGAAATTCTAATGGATAAAAAAGCAAGCAACAAAGTTTATCTCTGGTCTAGTGCTGTGTCACTGCATGCCAAGAGTTACATCTCAGCAGGGCAGTTGGCTTGATCAGTGGTCACCATTTTATCAGTGTCAATCTTGTAGGACTGGAGAACACTCTTCAGCTGCTCCACGGTTTCTGGGTGCATTTCAGGAGCTCTTGACAGAATCCAGGCATAATCCATGTGGAAGAGCCAGAGGATGTTAGTGCAGGAGTAAACCAGGGAGTAGTTTTCGTAGTCGGTGGAGATGACCCAGTACGGGGCAGCAGGCATAACTAGGAGAGAGGAGGGCACCGTGAGTGCCGTGTGTAACCAGCTCTGGATGGCTCTGCAGCACCACAGCCACAGTTCCTGGGACTGTTTCCACTTTGGCTGCTGCATGCTTGTGGTCAGTACAGGGAGCTATAATTTATAAAAGCTTTCCAGGACTCCTTGTTCTGCCCAGAGGAACTCGAAAAAGACACAAAGCCCTGACTAGGAAGGTCTTTGCTGGAAAGTTAACGCAATGACCTCAACAGCTTGCCTGGGCTGATGAAAGCCAGCCCAGCCTCACCAGTACGAGGGTGCAGGCTGCCGGGAAGGAGCTGTAGGGCTGGGAGCTGACAGTGGTGATAGGAGGAGCACAAACCACCACCCACTGCCATGGGGAACCCTGTCTTGGGGAGCCAGCCGAGCCCAGCGCTGTTCTCTGGGGCTTGTACCTGGTGAAGGTGGTTGGGGCTGCACATGCTGCAGGGAAATGGCTGCTGGTGATGCTGTACCAGCACAGAATTAAGTCTGGCTGTGCTCATGGAACACTCACTGTACCTCCTTTGCAAGTACCCCTCCTCCACCCAATTTCTCCAAATAACCCCTCTGTGAAAGAGAGCTATGAAACTGCCAAAGAAAAGGTGTGAGGGAGCAGAATAAAAAGTGATCCAAGGGGAGACTGCAGCTCACTTTCCAGTGTTGCTGCAGACAGAGGAAAGCACTGTGCAATGTGGCACTGCAACTCAGCAGGCCCCTCTTCAGTGTTACAGTGACAAGGGAAGGAACAAGCAAACAAAACCATATTATTAATGCTTATTAAAAGCCACTTGTACATAGAGGCAGCGTGGGCAAGTAGCTGTACTGCTGTGTGCAGAGAAACAAGCTTATTCTTGGCTCGTGCAGCACTGTGGGGCTGCCTCCCCCACCTCCCCACCTCCCCACCTCCCCACCTCCCTGTGTGAAATGACCTGGAGGGATGGCAAGGCTGCTGATCTTTCTTACTTTGAGATCAGGTGGTGAAGAGTGCTCCACCATCGAGGGAGCTGTTGCTGTAAATGGCATATCAGTGTCACCAAAACACTGCCTGCTGGTCACAGCATCTCTTTTAACCCTTTGCTGCTGCGCTGAAGTCACCAGGGGAGCTGTACCCCTTGCTTTGCTGTCTCTGACCCCTGGTGCCGTGGCACAATGCTCAGACCATAGCACTGCCAAGGCCGTGGGCACTGGCAAGCCTCCCCACACACACTTACACCAGTTAAAGCGGACGCCCAGCTTGGCCGGCTGCTTTACATCCATGTGCATGATTTCTCCTTCAGCTTCATTGATTTTGCCATTGGCACTAAGGGGAGAATGACAAAGGTGAGAAATAAAGCCAGGAAAGAAGTGAGAGATCATTTTTTTTCACTTCCACTAAATCATCCCTCCTGACACAACTACCTGTCAAGAGGTGGCTGAAATAGGTACTCGTAAGGCACAGCATCCCCGAGGATGGTTTCAGCAGCACCCAGGGCACAGCAGGTCCTGGGCCAGGTGCAGCTGGGTAGATGGTCTCCCAGGTTAAACCACCCCAGCACTCCAGTCTCCCTGCCTGGGGTATCCCTGCCAGCAGGATGTTCTTTAGTTCCAGGGTGACATTGACAGAGAAGAAGGAGAGCAAGACCGCTCTGCACTGGACGGGAGGAACCCAGCATAGGAGGATGGGAGGATCCCATCCATGATCTTGGATGTGCCAGGGAGCAGCTCAGCTCCTGGTAGTTGTGGAAGGCACGTGTTCACATCTGTTTATTCACCTGTGTTTTTTCCAGGTCACTGCACATTCCTCTGCACACGAATTACCTGTACCTGTGTGGTGAGCCGGGGTTTCTTTGGCTGCTGGTTCAGAGCACTGCCCTGCTGGCAGCAAGCCCTAAGACTTGAGCTGCCCATCTTATAATTGCATTTTTGCAAGGATGCCTCAAGACCTGGACGCTGCCTATCAAGCAGGAAAGTTTCACGCTTCCCTGTAAAACAGGAACAGCCAAGAAGGCAGCAGCGAATGCTGCCAGCAGCAGCGGTCAAGGGGCTGATGCTGGAGCCATGCACAGTGCACACCTGATTCAAAATATCCCTGATATTTCAGGGTCCTGAGCTGCTGCAGTAGTGGCAGCAATGGCTGGATTAATCTCACACAGATTAATGCAGGCGCAAATGAATGTCCAGCTGTTCGCCAGGCGCAGCCCGAGCAGTGGAGCTGCTGAGACAGTGCTGGGCACTCAGTGAATGGCAGGGATGCTGCTCTGCTCCGGACACAAGGGATGTGTTCCTACGCTGTTGTTATTGTGAGCCAGAACAAAGTCCCCATGCCATGCCAGGAGCACAGGGGACAGCGCTGCGTTCGCTGCTCGCTCCCTCTCATCCATTCAGCCCCTCACAGCAGCAGCCCACAACAGCTCAGGCTGGTGATGGAAACAGATGAATTAACACCGACGTCTGTCTGTGCAGAAATCCAGGAGGCCTCGGGATAATTGCAAAATATCCTAATTTCCTAATAAAGGGAAAAGCATTCACTTCACCACTGATTTAAACTGACAATGATTTCTGATCCCCTTGCACAGCAGTTACTATCTGTGCAAGGTAAATGCTCCAGAAATAGGCTGACAAATATTTAAGTAAAAATTACTCATGTTCTTCACCTTCCCTGCCCCTTTTCCCTGTGTCTCTTTTCCCTGGAGCAGAGAGGAGCACAGGGCACAGGCACTTCTGAGCATGCAGGAGCACAAGGTGGTAGCTGCCATCCCATGACCAGCCCCATGATCCCTCCCAGAATGGGACCCAGGACATCCAACTTCTCAGCCATCTCTGGGGCTGACAAATCTGTCAGGGGGGAAATCCAGGCAATTTTATGCTGAAGCCACCATGTACATTTGATCTATTTTCTTATCACTCACCTTGGACAATGAGACAGAGACCTGATGATCCTCAGGTCACTGGCAGGAATCAGAGACCCATATCTCTCAAAAGAGCTACCACAACCACAGGGTGCCTCCCCCAGCACCCACAGCCCCAGACACAGGCAATTTAGAGAAAAATTAACACCCAGCACAGCAAGAGAGATGACAGGAGTGCCACTGCCACAGTGAGTACATGGCCCAAACACAAACACTTACAGCATCTCCTTGTTGATCACCTTGAACTTCCCGTTCTCCTTCAATGAGTAATTTGCCTGGATGCAGCTTCCTTTCTCAAAAGTTGAGGGCAGCTTCTCTATCTCGTACCATTTCCCCAGATACTGACAGAAGAAAGTTTAAAGACATGTTTTTGACATGAGTGGGCTGAGGCAGAACAGCCTGGCTCCTTTGTCAGCACAGTTTTTGCCCCTCGGTGGTTGGTATTGGGGGGTAAGCAGAGCTACAGACCCAGCTGGCAGCTGTGGCACAAGGTGTGACCAGACTGCCACCACCCCCTGCACCCAGGCACATTGCTGTCAGTCCCATGCCCCCTTAGCTTAACTTGCTACCCTCTATGAGAGTTTTAGAAAACTTTTCATACCTTGTTGATATCGAATTCTTCCTGAACTGATGGATCTGGGCATGGTCCCATATGAAATATCTGGCCTTTCCCAATGTTGAAGAGGCTGAGCAGGACCGAGAGCCGCGCTGCCGTGCCCGGCATGGCTGCACTGGGATGCAGGCGGGAAATGGACCTGGGGAGAAGGAAAATAGCTGAGCTGGGGCCTCCCTGGAGCAGAGCTTTGTGTGAAATACGGCACGTGGGATAGGATGTGCAGCAGGGCACCTTAGAGGCACAGCAAGGAGGCAAGGATCGTGAGAACAGCACAAAGGCACAGTGACAAAAAAGTCCCAAGCCCAAAACATCCATAAGCCCTGCCTGTGCTCAGGCTGTGCCCAGCAGCTCCATGAAAAGTCAGGCAATGCCTGGTGAGAACACTTGTACTCATCACCCACATCTGACACCTAGCAAGATGCAGAGGTGACACATGTCCAAGGACCCACAGGAGCATCATTGTTTGTCCAAAGCTGAGGCAAGGGGAAATGCAGGGATGTTTGCTTTAAAATGGTGGAGCACAAGCAAGATATTCCAGACCCAGCACAGAGCTGGGGCCCTGAGACACAGAAACAAGCAGTGTACACCTGCAGTGTACACCTGCATGCCAGGAGGGACATCCTCAGGTATGCCAGGGCTGCCTGACACTGTAACATGGTGGGAGAGACAGCTGCCTCTGGAGGGGTCTTTGTGTGCCACAGCACACAGCACTGCAAGGTGGGGAAGTTGGTAGAGATTCAAATCAGCACCAAATACAACATGAACTGACCCCCAAAAGCCGGGAGTGAGGAGAAAGGGACAGGTTTTCCAGCAGAGCAGAAGCAGGAGCTGTGTTGCTTGCACCCAAGTGGTTGCTGAAGCCAGGATGCTGCCCACGTGCTTTGGGCTCTCTGTGGAGCAGGTTGGCATGTACAAACCCTGCAGAACTGGGCTGCTCTGCTTCCCTAGAGGAAGAAACCTCCTCAGAGGCTAGAAACTCCTCTACAGGAACAGCAGTAACATTCTCCCCAAGTTTAAAAGAAAAGCCCAGTCTGTCTCCAGCTGCAGGCACAGGCCCTGCTGCAGACACAGACAGTTCCCATTTTGAATCTCTCAACTGAGACATACCTTGGTGGATGAGGCGCAGTGATGCTCCGCAGAGGACCAGGGCGGCAAGGAACAGCTCTTTGGTGAGCTCTCTGCTTCTCTTTATAAGAGTGCTGGGATCATCATTATTCAGCTCTGGCACAAGCCACTCCCTGGTCCTCGACGTGTTTAGGTTTTATGGCAGGCCAGTCAGCTGCCTTAGATCTGCAGCTGGTATGAAGCTGGAGATGGGCTGCAACTTGGCTGCTCACCCAGGCAAACAAAGGCACCCCACGTGTCTGGATATCGCCCTGCAGCTGCAGAGCTCTGCCTTGCAGCCGCTCACCAAAGCCTCAGGCCTCGGTGCAAATAGCAGGGGAAGGGAAGAAGTGCCACAGCCTTTGAGAGGGGCTGGGGACAGCAGCAGCTCCCATCCTGCTCCCTCTGGTCCAGCAGCAGCCATTACCATGCTCCCATGGGGGAACATGCAGCCTCCTCTGCCTCCTACTTGAGCCCTGGAGATCCTCCATGCCACTGCAATGTCCTTGTCCCCATCATAGTCACTTGCAGGAATACATGAGGAGGATGAAGCAGCGGGAGGCATCACAGGGTTGTCTGAGGAGCTGTAAGACCTTTCAGCACTTTTCCTCTAGACTTTTAAATCTTATTACAAGGAAAGATGCCGGTGAAATTAATTCCATGCTGACCTGGCACTTTTTCCAACAGGTGCCCAGCAAATGCCTTTGACAGCAGAGCAGCCATCTGTGAAGGCAGCCGGTCCCAAAAGTTATGCAAGAAGAGCTGAGTAATTGACAGGAAGCTGTCTGTGTTTAATTAACATTTTATTTTAATCTAATCTCTGTTGAGACTTTCTCTCTAGGTGTGTTCTTTCATGCTGCACTGCATGCCTCACTCACACACACAAACACACACACATGAGCTCCTGACTGCCCAAATGGCACCCCAAGAGCCACAGATAGCTCAGTCCTGTCCCCTTCTGGGGCCGTGCATCTGAGGTGTGCCCTGAAACACAGCCACAACCAAGGTGCTCCTAGGACCTCAGTGACCACCAGAGCTGTGCCTGGCTCATCCAACGCAGAGCCAGCAGCACCAGCTGGGGGTGAATGGCTCAGCGGAGCACACGGCCCGTGGTCTGCCACAGTGCTTGGCACAGGGCAGAGGAGCACGCAGGGCTCTCCCTGCCTCTATCCAACTCCGTTAGTGCTTTGGCAGCCACCCATGTCCCTGATGGGGTTGCTCTGGCTGCTCATGTCAAAGTCAGAGGTATCCTGCAGACTTTCTGCAAGCCCCACATTCACCTGCACCTCTTGCAATACAAACAGGTTGGAAGTCAGGAAATCCCTGGACAGACCCTGACCTGAATGGTACAAGTGCTGCCATGCTGCAGTGCACTGTGGAGGTGGAATTCCCCATGCACTGCACACCAGCAAGCACAGTTTTTCTCCTGAGCTTAGCTGCCCACATCCTGCAGAGTAATCAGAGGAGAAAGTCCTGCAAAAGGGCCAGCTTGGCCACAGTAGAACATGCGCATGTGGAGGTGTGTCTGTGTGCATATCCACATCTGCACATGGAGCTTTCTCCTACGGGATGGAGCAAGGGCTCCTTGGCTGTGATGGCAGCAATGTGCCCTCGGGTGGAAGGGTTCTGAGGAAGCCTTTTACACGGCTGCAGCAGGAGGGGCTCCTGCTTGCCCTGGCCTGCAGGTGCTGCCCAGCATCCAAGGTCTGTCCTGCAGTGCCAGCCTTGCCAGGGACATATCTGGGTGGCTGGGCACTGCCATTTTGGCTCCTGGCATGCTGCAGCCAGAGTCACACCAGAGCAGCGAGGCGTTCACCCAGCCATGCTCCATGGAACTCCTGCTGCAGGAGTGTGCAGGAGTGGGCCGTGGCCAGGAGGCTGAGAAGCCAGGAGCCAGCAGGAGCTGACACTCCTTGAGCCCCACTGAGAGTGGAGATGACAGGTGGGGTGGGCTTGGCTATAGCCATCACCCCCCTTGCAGCCAGCACCAACAAGAAAAAAGAAGAAAAACCCCTTCTTTGCAGGAAAACCCATGTTTGCAGGAAATCCCACGTCCAGCCAAAGGCAGTGCCCTCAGAAGCTCAGGGGCTGCAGTGGAGCCCTGTTCCTCCACTGGCCACTACCAACTGAGGAGCATCCCATGGGTGCCAAGGCACTGCACAGCTCGAAGCACAGATGATGAGAGCTGACAGCCGAGCTTGCTGCCACTTCTGGCATGTCTTCACACAAGCACTGGCTGCGCCTTCCCCAGGGGGGCACGTTTCTGGGCTCTGCCTGACCACAGCAGGAAGCACCCAGGCATCTGCTGCTCCTCTCTTGGAGTGGAGCAGGTTTGGGATGATGCAGCTTTGTCCCTGCTAAGGGCCAGCTGGCCAGGACATGTTCAGTGGCCACCCCAGGACCCTCCTGTCATTCCACCTCCAGCACCACCAGCACCATTTGCCTGCACAGACCAGAGCCTGCTCCGTGTCCCACCTGTCATTAGCCCACAGCAGGAGTCTGCTCTGAGCCACTCCAGAGCAAGGGATTGGGGAAAAGCATAAACTTATAATTGCACCTAATTGTGGGGTGGGAGCAGCCATCTCCACCTGGTAAGCAGTTCGTACCCTGGAGCAGAGGAGGGGACACACATCAAAGGGCAGGAAGCTGGAGCACGGGAGGGAGGACAGGAAGGAGGAAAGCTGAGGAGAAACCAGGGCAAAAGGGGGGGGGCACCAGACATGCTCGGAATGCTTCATGCAAGAATGAAGCCACCCCCACATTTCTCGGTGATGAGGCAGCTGCAGGGCAGGCTGCAGGGCTCGTGCGCAGGACATGGACAGTGAGGTACCACAGGGGCTGCAGGAGGACAGGGCAGTGCTGCCTGCAGGGCAGGGGGGGCTATGGGTGGGCGGGGTGGGCAGGAGTGGGTGCAAAGCATACATGGGGTGAGGTGGCTTGAGCCACACAGCACGTCCAGGGGTGACAGGGGAGGCATCTCAGACAGGTTACATTGCTAGGATATTCTTATGTTTTCAGTTGTCTGTTTCAGAGACAAGGCTCATCTGGCTCCCATGAGAGGATGCAACAGCACTGAGTGCTGCCAGCAAAGAAAACCCCGTTGTTAGAACAAGCTGGAGGTGCAGATGAAGTTCAGCCAGCAGAGGGCTGGGACAGGGCAGTGCCACTCCACCCCGTGACATTCTACCTGTAGCCAACGTGACTTAGTGCAGGAGTGAGATTGTCCTGTTGCACCCCCCAGATATCAGCTTTTGGTACCTATGAAACAGAGCAGCTTCAGCCAGCCAGGCCTGGTGGGCACCTGGCTCCCCAGGGAAAGGCTGTCGTACCACACTGGGTCTTCAGCTGGGATTTCAGCAGCTGCAGAGGAGCCCCCAGCAGTTTGAGAACCACGATAACCTGGGAGTGCTGAGAGTCCCACCATGGAGACAACATTGTTTGCATGGATGGCTCTTTCTGACTCAGGTGGTGCCTTCCATTCCTTTTTGGTTTTTCTCCCTCCTCTCCAGGAAATGGGGCTTTGGGTTGGCCAACAAGTTGCAACATGTATATAGAAACAAAAATCAACATGTAGGAGACAAGACAGAGAAAAGAAAAGCAGGTGGGAATTTCCTCTGCTCCTAGGAGTGGCAAAAAGTGCTTTGAAATCTGTTTATGCAAAATGGTGTAAAATTTTTAATTACACTTACGACAGCAAAGGAAGTAAACAGACTCTGGAAGCATGAACTGGTCTCTGGGATATGGGAACTTGGTCCCATGCAAGTGCACAAAAGATGTTGTGATTCATCTATATACAATTAGTGAGTAGCTCTCCACCTTGGAATTTATCCAATTAATGTATTCAAAACACAAGAAACCAAAGAGATATATTTTAGGAAGTTAGAAAACTAAAAAGGGTATTATTATTTAAGGGACAAACCCTATCATGCAGGACAAGCAGTGTTTCTGGCTGTGCTGAGGAAAGCTCCTCAACCTGCCTGGCGTTGCTGCCAGGGTCTGAATCCCTGCAGAGAGGGGAGCCAGAGGGATATTTATTCTTCAGAAAGTAGAAAAAACAAAACAGAGAGAAGGAAAACAAGGTCTCTGTATACAGAAATATGTTGCAGATCTGGACCAGTGACAAAGCTTTGGCCCAGTGCCACCTCACCCCTATGGATGTGCTCACCATAAAAACCAGAGTTTCAGCAGTGCCCATAATCCTGGGGTTTTGCTACGTTCCAGTGCCCCACATGAAGGGCTGCCTTATGCTGCTAAATAAGGTAAAAAAAAGTTTTGTTGATGCATTTGCTGCTGGGTTCTCACAGCAGACGCTGGGCACAGGCAGAGCAGGTGTTCGGCCAGGTCTTGTCCTCACGGAGAGAAGCAAGGAGTGCACAGCAGAAGGGGGCAGAGTAGGACTTCTCCAATGGATGTGGGAGCAGGTCCCATGGGCATTTACCAAACTCCTGAGGGCCCTGTCTGGGAATGCCCACTCAGATGTGAGTGTTGTGGGAACTGCAGGGCCCTGGCTGTGTGACTCAGCTCAGCACAGGGTGCTGCTCCCATCCTCTGTGCCCCACTGAGCCCAGCCCAAAGAGCACCCCAGCTGCCCTGCTCTGCATCCCCTTCTCAGAGGAGAGCTCCCACATTCCCCAGTGGGTTCATCATGCTTTTTTCTCAACCAGCAATGTCCGGCCTACTAAAACATACTTTAAATGATCTAAAAAACGTCATTAAGCATGTTTAGAGAGCATTTTCTGCAAAGGGATTTTCTGTTCTCATGGAGGAAGCACAGTGATTTGTTCACAGCATCACCAGCTCTGTCCAAGAGATGCCCAAGTAAGGCTATTTAAAGCCCATAGCCCTATTTTCTGCAGCTAAGCCATATTTCAGCCCTTAGCTCAGGCATGCGTTAATGCAGTTACACAATTATATTTTCTATGACCTATATACAACCTACATCTTCCTCACGACACAGATTTATAGTGTGTGGGTAATAGCAGCTCTGCTCACGGAAAGAGAGAACAGCCTCTATTACATTAAGAAATGCAATTAAGAAATCTCCTGCAGATTATGCTGCCTGCCAGCCGAGCAAGAAGCCCTTCAGCAGGGACGTGGGCTCTCCCTCTGCCAGAACACTTTGGAGCCAGCTTCAAGTCAGCACCTTGAATCAGCTACCAGGAGCACAGGAATGACACAGGGAGTTCAGGGGTGGCCTCGGACTCTCAGATACACCCCCCTCATAGGCCTCAAGGCTGTTTTATATATGTTTTGTATGTGCACCAGGAAGACTCGAGGGTGGCACTTTGGCCCTGATGGACTTCTTGACCAGTCAGCACAGCATTTCCATCCCATATCTCTGAGTCCCCCAATCCCACACCACAGGTTAGAGCAGAATTTTAAGAGTACCCTTTCTGAAAGAGCAAGTCTCATCCCTGCACACAGGCTGAGGGCACGAAGACACTGGCATATGTGTTTGGCTTTGCCTGTGAATAGCTGCATTGAGGCCACTGAGCTCAAGCACACACAGCTTGCATTGAAACAGAGCCCAAAGTGTTTGCTAGACTGGAATTTACGTTGTACAGAAAATAAATAACATAAATTCAGTGGTCAGTGCTCTGACTTTAGTGCAATACCTGGTTACAGTATGAAAAGGCACAGAGATACCATTCACAGTGAGTTTCATTCAGACAAGTTGGGAGATTTTAGGAATTATTAGTTTAGACAGTATTAAAAATGCTTTTATCTGTGCTGCACCCCAGGAATACTAGTCAGGTGAGTATTTCAGTGTAAAGAGACCTGCAGTGAAGACATGCATGCATTATCCACATCATACATTGCATTCCCTGACATAATTATTCTTGAGAAATGGTTGTTACTCATGGACTAGAACAAAACCTTCTTACACCAGGACAGATGTACAGGAGTATAGGAGTTTCCTTGGGATGCAATGGATCAACCTGGGACTGATTTTGAGTCTGGAAGTGCCCATGCACAGAGCTGGAAGCCAGCTCCTGGCTTGTGCCTGCAGGAGAGAAAGCTGCCTGAAGCAGGAGCTGGGCTGGCTGGGCCAAGTGCCATCCCTGCCCACAGAGAGCTGGGGGCTTCCTGCTCCTGTTAGAGCCTGTTAGTGCTGCAGGAAGGGAGCAGCCACCCAGTACAGGTGTCCCCAAAGCCTGAGGGAACCAGGCAGCTTATGTGTGGTTCAGGGCTGTAAAAGTGACAGTGGTGCAAAAAGAAGGTCCAGATGTGCTCTTGGGCTACAGAGTCTTAGGGACTTGCTTGTTGATAAAGGTGTGCAGCAAAAAAACGTGCAGGGAGGGGGTGAGGTTGGGACTGAGTGTGGGGGCCAAGAGTATATGAGGGAGATGGGGAGAGAAGTGTTTCCTGTGCGTGCACATGGTGTGGCAGCAGCTCCCAGTAAAAACACTGGCTCCATCCCCACACCAGTGCTGGCCTTGAGAAAACTCAGTGCTGGAGTCCCTTATTGGGATGGACAGACCACTGCACCCACTGGATGACTGTGTCCTGCACCTCCTCAAAGCCACCTCATGCCAACAGCCAAGCCACCACACCATTTCACCCTCTTTAAAGATGGCCATTGCCACCTCGAAGCCTTTTCTGAGTCCTCAGGCAAATTTTCTGCAGGCACTTCCTCATTTTCAAAGTGGACCTCAGCTGTATTGGAAGTACCTCTTCTTTGGAAGGCTGCCAGGGTAAGTACCTGCACAAGCTTTCTAAAGGGAGGGAAGCTGTCCAGCCATACTCCAGACACCCGCTGGATGTCTCCAGTGAGACACAGGGACTTGACACATCCCTCCCTGCAGTAAGTGATGGAGCCATGGGGCCTTACCAGGGTGCATTCCCTCTCCCAACAGCTCCCTCCTTAGTCATGCTTCCTGGAGCAATGGTTGCCTCTCATTACAGGTGGAAAGGGAAGGTGCTTTGCTGCACTCTGAGTGCTTCAACACCTCTGAGCAGGCAGAAACCAGGAAGGAAACACAAGGCCAGCCTGCTGACTGATTGTCATAGTAACCCTGGTTAAAGTCTGACCAGGAAAACGACTTCTACAGCACTTGACCCCACAAGGTGACAGGTACCACCCACACCCCTGGGAGCACAATTGCTCTGGCAGGGAGGCCCTGGAGCTGTAACAGACCATGCAGAGCTTTGCTCCAAGGTGCAGTTCAAGGTCCCTGGGCAAGGTGCCTGTGGGGTGATGGTTAACCTTGGTGCCCGTTTAAGAGCAGCACAGTGGTGTTAATGACTGCCCTCAACCCCGGCACCTTCCTCCCTGCAGCTCTAACAATTCAGAGGACTTTATAAGCCACTTGTAGCAGCTTTCATGCAGAAGACTGGAGACACCACATTTATTATTCTGCCACAAAAAGTAATTCAGCCTATGGGAAGGGGGATAATACCTGTTCTGGCATCAGTTTTAACAACAAAATGAGTCAAACAACATGCATTATTACATTGCAGTGGTTTTCTGCTTTCCAGCATGGGCAGGGTGGTGGCAGAGGCAGCTGGGATAGTAAGGGAGCTTGGTGCAGGTAGAATGATTTTTTTCAGGACATTTAGCCAATCCGTAGCAGTGCCAGGGCCAGAAGTGCTTCATCTCAGTCCCAGGCAGAAGTCTTTCCCTTAAACCATTAAAACAGACCAGCTCTTACCTGGTTCCTCTGCTGAACACCCTTTCTACAACCAAAGCAAGAATTCTTTCATTTTTCCTGTTTCTACTTTTATTAATGTCTTGACAAACACAGTGAAGGAAGATCTCAGGTGACCAGATCTGTTCTGTCTGTGTGCTGGAGCTGGCAACAACTGGGAAACACCACTGCCCTTCACAACATCATTTGCCAGGTTCTGCACAAGGAAGAGCTTTCATACCAGAGGCCATGCTCAGGGGGATGGACAGCCTTGTGCCATGCTGGCTGGGAACAGGCAGGCACAGGGAAAGGCAAGAGCCAGGAACTGGTAGGCAGATCAAATACGTGCATGTGCTCTTCAAAGCAAACCCATAAAACTCATGGTATTGGGGCCAGTGCCATGATGCTATGGCAATGAAAGTGCAAAGCCGCCAATGCTATGGCAGTACCATCGAGTCTTAGAAACCCTCACTCTTAAAAATACAGTTATTGTTCCAAAAAGCCAGAAAACTTCAGATTCTTTCTCCATATTCATTCCTTCAGAGTTGAGGCTGTGTGATGGAGGGGGTTCCTTCATTAAGGATAACATGATAATGATATTCTTCATCAGAAGATACCAGAAAAATGCCTCCCTGACCATATATATGGAGGCAAAACACAATCAGCTTCTCTGTTAAGGGCAGAGGAAAGCAATACTGCACACCCACATCAAGGGGGTGGGCAGGGACCCCCTCTGTCACTGCTCTGTTGGCAAAAAGTGCTGTGAGGCAAAGCACCCTCAGGGAACCAAATTAAGCTGCCCTGCAGGCAGTGAATGATGGCATGTTCATTGCATCATGCTGTGATCAGTGCACTGAGCGCTGGCTCAGCCAAGCGCTGTGCCCAGAGCTGCCTTTGGCACCAGCGGGACGATGCCACCGGCCATCCTGTCAAGTGCTCTGGAGAGCTCTTCCCTTCAAGACACCACAGGAGGAGAAAGTACCGAATGCTGCAGGAGACCTGCACACATGGCTGCTTTGTGCCTTCTGATAAGCTGCTGTCAGGGCAAAGGTATTATTTATCAGTGTTTTGAGGTGAAAACAGAGGTCTGCTCTTGCCTCAAAGAGCACCAGGGGAGAGGATGATAGGGCTGTATCAGTAGCATCCCTGTGGCCCTTCCAGCGCTGCTGAGAATGAATTAACTGTATCTGGCTCCAGGCCAGGGCCCGGAGATGGAGCTGGCTCTCTTACAAATTCTCTATTTGTAGCATCTCTCCAACCCCCGGGGCTCAGGCTGCTGGCTGAGAAACCTGCTGGTTTTGGTTTGGGTTTGTTTCTAAGACATTTTTCAGCATTGTGGTTACACAAGAAGCTGACAACTTGTGTTTCAAAACCCCAGCCAGAAGCACAGGTGCTGCTGTTGCGATTTACGCAGCACCAGCACGTTCAGGGGGGTCTTTAAGCTGGGAAGATAAACCCATCCCGGGTTTCTGAGGTCAAATTTCCAAAAGGCTGAGCAAGGCTCCCGTGTGTGGGTGCACTGGGTGGCACTGTTGCAGAGCTGGGTGCTGCCGAGCAGAGCTCCCTGCAGCAGCCCCAAGCCCGCAAAGGTCCCGCTCCCAGGCACTGCCCTGGCCACTGGCAGAGGGCCGAACCAGCACCTCCCTGTGCAAGGCAGGACCTCAGCAGCCTTTCTCACCTTTTGTGGCTGTTGTGAAGAGCTTTAGCACAGCATCCTAGTATCCACTGGGCATGTTTAAGTTTTTCAAACTGATAGTGCTGATGTTTTTCTTTGATTTTTTTTTCTCAAGGACGAGGAGAAGCCCTTGGGGAAGCAGTTTGCCTGGGAGACACAGTGACCGCACAAGGAGACTTTTTGGAGCAGGGGAGAGACCACCAGAAGCAGAAGTAAGGCCCTGACCTGGGGCAGAGGAGAGCTGTGCTGAATAATCTCCCATCCTGGTTTCAGGGCACCGCTGTGTGTGAAAGCACTGCCATCACTGGCCTCCTTTTCCCAAGAACATTTCTGGCAGTGGGCAGTTTCTCAGCTACAAGTTCAAAGCCAGATGTGCAAGAAGTTCTTCTCAAATTCTAAACTTCCCCTAATACTTATCAACTCCATCTCAGGTGTTAAAGCAACAGGTTACCTAGCAGAAAATGCCAATGCACCACAAGTCAGTCACAAGCATCAGCTGTCCAGAAACAGGAGTATCCATAAGCTTGGGCCCATTAGGCAAAGGAGAGCACTCACTTTACTAACATTCTGGCATCCCTTGTGCTGTGTTTTTTCACTAGTGCTCTGTAACCAGACAGCACCTACAGGGCTACTATTTGAGAGGAACGTGGCACACAGAAATATCCTGATACAACATTTTCTAGGAGAAATCACATCCCACTGCCCACGTATTTGTGCCAGTGCTGAGTTTTGCCCATCAGCATGTCAAGTGTGGTTCCCAGGAACACTGCACAGCTGGCACTTGGTACAGCAGCCTCCTGGCCAGCTCCATGGCTGCTTGAGATCTTCAGCCACATCAGAATAGGAAACCTAGGACATCAGCCACCCTTGACAGTGGTAAAGACTTGTGAAGCCCAGAAGAAGAAGTTTAGATTTGTGTCCTCTGTGTAGCTCCTTGAAGAGGTAAACACAGGACTGTCAGTGAAGGATCTCCATAGGAACTTGCTGCCTCTTGTCTTGCCTCTGCCTGAAAGGAACCACTTCTTCTGCAGCTCTTGCCATTCAGAAGAGACATTTGGTTTCTCCTGGCTTTTGGAGATGATCTTTATTCCCTTCACCCACAATAAACTCTTTGTCATTGCTTCTAGTGGAGGTTTCATGTTGGGAGCTAAACCAGGAACCGCAGGTGCCTTGAGGTCTTCAACACACACTGAGACTTGCCACTGGTTTAGGGCTTGGGTTTTGGTCAAGACACAAAGAATCTGAAATGATCTGGAGTATCTAAACTTGCAGTGATTGCTTGGGAAACCCCAGGAGGCCCCTTGCTGTGTTAAGGTGAACCAGAGCAAACGTGGAATGCAGAGGACTGATCACCACTTGGTTCCTAGTGCCATCACAGAGAACCTGCCGATCTGAAAGGAAAACCAGGCTACAGGGTGCACCAAGGAGCTGGACCATCACTGCCTTCCAAAGCATTGTGAGAAACATGCAGAAAAAGGTAGGACAGTGCCACAGCCTCAGCAGCTGGCCCTTGAAAAAAAAGCCATGGCCAGCTTTGGCAGTGTAATTCCTTGTAGGATACCACAGCAGAAATGAGCATGGACTTCCATGCGATTTCTGTCTCTTTTGTCCTCTGTCCACTGTCAACTGGAATTGAGTTTTCTTCCCTCTGTTACTCACCAGCAGAACAAAAATCTGCCCTCAGTGCCATATTAGTGCAACTCCGTGGTTGAAACATCTACTCTTCTCCTCTCACCCCCAGGCACCCAGAGCTCCCCACCCAGGCAGAAGCCAGATCAAGCACTAACAGTCCTCCTGAGCACTTCTCAGGGGGCAGAGGAGGGGACTGGGGCTCACATGCTGTGAAATCCTAACCCTGGCTCAACCACAAGGTCCTTGCATGGCCTCGGACACTTCTTGGCTTGCCAGTCTCTGTTCTGTCCGTGAGAAGAGCTAATCCTTATTACCAGGCAGCTGTAGCCCTTGGATTAGTTACACACAGAGTGCTGAGGCAATGAATAATGCACAACACTGCTCTAAACTATCTCCTTCGAGGGAAACCACACAAAATACAAACACTGATGGTGCCTGTGTTTACAGAGAGGCCTCTCTAACTGCCTTCTGCTGAGGAAATGGGCCATGCTGCCTGTTCTGCTTCAGGCAATTCTCACTGAGCCTCCACAGTCCTGCTGAAACACCATTAATTGTTATTATTAAGCCACCTCCTTAATTACTGAACCTAATTAAATCTCAACCCCAGATTCAAAAGAGGTGGGAAAACAAATGTAGAAATGAGCACTGGAGCCAGAGACATATGCTTTACAAATCTCACAGTTTATTTTTCTCTCTGTGCAAATCAGAGCTCTTTAACATTAATCACATTTCACAGTGCAGGGGGCAGAAGTGATTACTGTTTAAGCTGCAGTTCAGTGGGATCCTTCTGGGTCCTGAATCCTAGGAAATCTCCTTGTGCAGATGATCTGGAAAAGACACAAACTGCACAGCAGTATTTCTAGCAGTTGTTACTTGTAAGACAAGCTGCCTTGACAGCATCTCCAAGGGAAATCTGCTTTCCTCCTGAAGGCATCACAGCATTCATGGCTGCACGCAGACTCCAAGAATTTGCAGCCAGTGGCATACAAAAAGTTTAAGGCAGTTTCCAAGTCAGAGGTAGCAGAGACAGATGAAGAAAGAGCAATCAATAAGCTCTTTTCACAGCCACTTAATCTCACATAAGGCAAAACAATGGAAGGAAAAGCTGGTCCCTAGAGTAAGAGGCTCATGTCCCAGCCAGGCCAGCAGGTTGCTCCACCAGTGGTCACCACTGGAACACAGGGAATGGGGCAAGAAGCCAGGCAGCCCCAGCACTTGGAAAACATTATTGAAATCCTACATATGGCCAACAAAAGAGACCCTTGGTGTTACTGGGCAAGAGTAGCTCATATCAGTTATCAGGAGGTTCTCAGAGAAGATGATTGTGTGACATGGAGATTTCATTGTGCAATATTAAAAATAAGAAATGTGTCCCTTAAAGCATCCTTCCAGAGCTCATAGTCAGGCCACACTGGCTGCACAGTGCCCTATCACTGTTCAAATGCAGAGGATAAACGAAAAAACTGATTTGGAAATGCCAACAGCAGCTCCCTCACCAGCAAGAAGGAAGAGGGGGATGGGTGGATAGTATCTGTACCACAGCTGAGTAGTTCAGGCACCTAAGGTAGCAGTCAGAGGAGCCAAATTTGTTTGCTACATCAGCTTAAACCCTGTCCCACAAAGCTCAGGAGCAGCAGGTGGAGAGAGGCTGCAAATCCCAGCATCCACAGGGACTGCTAAGAGATGGCTCAGATCTCCTTATTAGAAGGGCTTTTCCCTGCCCACCCTGTGCCCAGTTGTTTGCTCTGGCACCTCCTGGCCACAGTGCTGAGAGGGAAGAACTCTTCTTTGCAGCTAGGTAGTGAGGCTGTTTAGAGGCAGTGTTGCTGTTTCCCTGGAAAGAGCAGACAGTCACAGCACAGCAGAGCTTCCTGGCAGTGTCAGGAAAACAATGGAAGGCTGTGACTGACCCACTTTCAGCCAAATGGAAAACTCTGCTTTTCTTTCCCATTTTAGTTTCTCCCTTCAAGCCATCTCATAGCAACAGTTTTGCTCTGCTATTAGCAGTTTGTCCTTGTAAGGAAAAGCAAGAGCCCATTAATAAGCCAAATTTATCACTGGGGGAACTCTGCTGACCTTATTACACTAGCCACATATTTGACACATATTTGACATATTATATTTACCTTCCTCTGCCTCCTCCATAGTTAAATGGAAAACACCTTTCAACTCTAATCAGCACAGCAAGGAATACAAACAACAAGAGTGAGGGAAAAAAAAAAAGAACCAAAAAAGCGATGCTGTTCTAGCATCCCACAACACATGACTTGAAGCCATAACTCAAAGTGGAAGCACATGCATCTCCAGGAGACACAGCAGCAAGGAGAGCAGAGGTCAGCCCTAACCTGTGTGTGAGTAGGAGCCCTGGAGGGATGCCTGAAGGATGCCTGTTTACAGGGTGGCTCCGGGGATGTAAAGCCAGTCGGCAATGGCCGTGGGCAGGTGGGTCATGACCTGCAGCCTCACCCACCAGTAGGTCTCCATGGGGTTGTAACGGTTCTTCGGGCAGGGGGACGTGAGCGCTTCGGTGATGTCATTCAGGACCAGAGACATGTCCTTCAGGCCACTGTTCACGAAGGACTTCATCATGGCCACGTGGCGAGTGAAATACTCGCGGCCATAGTCCTCCCGCACCGTGTCGGTAGCCCCACTCCACAGAGCCTCGGCCTGCCGGTCGATGCCGGCTGCCGTCAGGATGCCAGTGGCTGCCACGAAGTTACTGGGCTCGATGAGGATGACGTGGACCCCCCAGCGGTACATCTCCTGCCTCAGGCAGTCGGAGAAGGCTGCCACCCCAAACTTGGAAACGCAGTAGCAGGAGCGAGACGGACTCACCATGCGTCCCAACATGCTCGTGATATTCACCACACGGCCTAGAGAGAAAAGGTCAGGGAGAGAGGATGGGCTGGAGAAGCAGCAGCCAGAACATCCCAGTAAAAGGGTACTTAGTTGGATAATGCTGATTTCTAAAATCTGAATCTTGAATATGCATCCCCTGTCACAGAGCTTTTCTCTCCTGCCTAAAGCAAGGCTAGCCCCTGTTCTGACCTCCTCCAGGGATGGTGCATATGTCTATTTCTGCATCAAAGAATTTACAAAGCATACAAGACATTTCCCTCCTAATTTCCAAGTAGGGAAATGAGATCTTCTGAGCCTGCTACCTGTGTGTTCTCAGGACTGTGCCCCACTCGCGTGTCTTGCTAGAGAAGGGCTTAAGTTCCCAGCCTGGAGTGTCATGAGCTGCAAAGCTCACAACTCTGTGTGACCACAACAGCTCATCTGCCTAACACACCTGAGTACTTTTAGACCCGAGCTGGACGGCAGAGAATGAGTAGAGATTTCTTTGAACCTGCAGCACAACCCACTCACCCAGCTGGTCAGCCATAAGTCTCTACAATGGCCATTCCTGGGACAAACAAGAGGAGACTTGATGTGCTGCTGTCCATGAGGCAGTGGAGAGAAATTGTCCTAATTCCTGCCAACCGTGTCTCAGCCTTTATCCAAGACAAGACATGTGCACTATGGTATCAGATACGCTTACAAACAAGCCCTTGAAATTCCACCAGCTATTTTTGCAGAGAGAATTTTCACAGCCATGGAACACAACACCCTTACGCAGCTCAAAATTTCAGCTGAGAAACAAGTGGGCAGCTCTGCTGTCTCATTCCAGACCTAAGTGTAACTTAGAGGGACTGTGAGAACCACCTGCTGACCTGATGGGTAAGATATTTTTTGTAGGGAGATGGAGCTTGTTTAGTGGTTAATTGCTGTCTGGGAATGGCATCTGAGCAATCTTCTTAATATAGCCCCCTTTTGTCCTCACAGAACACACCTGTACCAGCATTCCCACACATGCTAAATAAAGAAGCTCTTCAGAGTTCTGCTCATACATATCTTTTTTCAATATAAAACAAAGAGTTTTGATAATACCATTGTAAGATATCTAAAATGGCTGTTATTAACTCTCATTTATTCTGTCACTACCTGAAGTCACCTGTGAATGGAATAACATGAAGGGAGAATATCCAGTTATCCAAACATGACCACTCTTTGGACTCTGTATTATCTTGTCTGTGTGATATCTGCCAACACTGCACAAAGGTCTCTGATATTTTGGATGTTTAAGATAGGACCTGCTGTGTAGGTGCCTGGACTACCCCAAGAATAGCCTGTACTACCAAATGCTTTCATGGCATCCTCAGAAACCCTCCTTGGACTGCACAGGCATTCCCCCAAGTACAGCCTGGATTTCTAGCTACATCTCTTTGCTGTGCTACAAAAGCTCTGAGCCTTACCACACTGCCCACCACGTACCTTTAGCTCTGCGAATGAGGGGCAGGAAAGCCTTTGTCACCCTCACAGTGCCCCATAGGTTGACCTCTGCCACCTTCTTGTAGTTGTCTAAACTTGCAAATTCCACCTCTCCGAAGGTTGATATGCCAGCGTTGTTCACTAGGCCCCACAGACCTGCGAACAAATATATGATTAAAGAGTGGGACAAGGAAGAGTGTCACAGAAAAACCACTTTTCTTGTTGTTCACAGTAACTTAAAACCTTAACAAAGAACTGGGCACTTTCGTAGAAAAAAGTTGTAGAGAAAAACCCAGCAAGGAGATGAAATACGGTCTTGCTATACCAGGGGCTTGTTTGGAACATCAAGGAAAGTGATGGGGCCACACAAGTATTGCCTCCCTGAATGTCTTCTGTACAGTCAAATGCTGTTCTGGGGCTTTATAAGGCTGCATCTGGCTGACTCTCTTTTAAGCCTCCTGTTGATCCCAGGTTTGTCTCCACTCAGTGACTTTATAATGGATTTTGCAATTTGGAAGGGGCTGGACTTTCCTGCAATTAGGAGAAAAAAAAATAAAAGGAAAGAAAACAAATATTTTGGGTTTCTAAATCCCTTCCACAACTCTGGATCACTGTTTTGGAGGGTGCATGGTATTGATCTGCATATTCATGGCCTGGTTAACAGCTGCTGTGTTTTAGTCCAAGTATTTGGTTTTCCTCAACCCTAACTTTATCAGGAGTTAGCAAACTTAAAACGAACCCTTACAACTACTAGAATTTAAAAATTAATGTCTTTTGTGCATGCAGTCCTGTCAAAATTAAATTGACTGCACTTCCCAAGAGCTTCTGTGATGAACCTCTTACATGTCAGGACTTAGTGGGTCAGCAAGGACTTGACCCTTCAAAGCAATTACTGCAGGACTTCCAGTGGCAAACATTTGTAGGGCTGAATCCATACTTCATGGATTTATTGAAGCATGGGACTGTGCAGCCATAAACTGCACGAGGAATAAACAGAGGAGCTGGAACAAGACAACAGAGTTGCTCTTCATTAGATGTCCTGCCATTCACCATGGTTATTTTTCATTGTGTTGAAGTTGGGGCTGGACTGTCAGGGCTGCATTGGACTCAGTTGAAGTTGGGGCCCCTTCTACTCCAAGACCTTCCTTTTACCACCAAGAACTAACACAGGGCTAAGAAGGAGTCTTCATGTCCAGGGAGCTCCAATATTGCTATCAAAAGCACCAATGTCATGCCACTCTGTTGATAAAAGTTATCAAGCTCTCTCTCAAAAGTTTTTTTGGCTATTTGCCCTGCCTCTGCTCCACAGCTTCCCTACTCCAATGTATGAAAGTCTTTTAACTTCTTCCCTGTATTGATTCAGTCAGATAGTAACCATGTATTTTACCAAACATAGTCCTCTAAGCAAATTGCAATATTCTGCCATTGTGTAATGGAATTTATCCTCCTGTTTCACTTAAAAATGCCAACATGCCCTTGGCAGACTGACTCTGTGCTCTCACACGGGCCCCGGTAACCCTGCCCCATTCCCAGCTAAGGTTGCTCTCCCTGAAGGCTGTTGACCAGCTGTGTACAGCAGCCTGTTGCTGCTTCACTTACTGAAGCTCCCAGTTTTAGTGGGTCAAGATGACTGAAATTCACACTGATCTGCATCCAGCAGAGCATCTCAGCCTGAACAGGGCTCCTCTGGTGCTGCAAAGCAAGGTCTAACTGCTAGCAGGAGGACCATGGAAACAGGGCACCTGATGGAGTAATTTCACCAGTAAAAAAAAAAAAAAAAAGCAGAGAAAATTTGGCAGGGATTTACCAAAGACTTAAACTGTCTGTCACAAACTGACCTCTGCAGAGTATTCCTTACAAATTCCCGTAAATTTCTGTACAACAATTTCCCATTTCCTGGGTTGTGATGTTAGCTCTCATGAACGTCCCTGAATCACTGTTTACAATAGTTTGTTGTTGGAATTCCATTGCTCACGGACCAGGGCATGTTACAAACAGAACAAAGTGCTGAGGGGAGTCCAGTCACAGGGCTGTTTGCTGGACAGCAGTGTGTTTATTGAGCAGAGCCTTATCACTATTACATCTCTAGAGCCAGCAATACAGTGGGAACTGCATGAGACCAAAAACAAACAGGCACTCCTATCAAATGAGTTCAGCCTTATGTACACAGCACAGGGAGAAGAGGTATAAAGAACTGTACAGCCCAAGAACTGTTCTGCACTAGCTCCTCTGGGGCCACATTCAGTGTGCAACTACATCTGTGGGCAAGGCACCTCAGTCTCAATAGCCTTTATATTCCAGCACTTATTTATTGAGCACTATTTATTGGGAAGCCTCAAACCTCAGTTACACCAGTGGGCCTAAAAAGAAGCCTTTGTTGCTTTGCACACTGTGCTTGGGTAAACAGCTACAGGAGGAACCGGTCCAACTTGCTGATCAGGAATGCAAGACTTCTCTGTCCCTGCTACACACACAGTTTTGCAAACACTGCAGCATTTATAGAAGCAACAGAGCTGCTCCCTTCCAAGCTTTCACTCACTAGGAGAAGGCTCTGTGCCACCACTGCTGTTGCTGGGCTCTTCAGGAAAAGCTTAAGAAGCTGGGAAAAGCATGACGAGGGCTGGGTGATTGTGTAGGAAGAAAAATCGTGCAGAGAGAACATGTGTGGGATCAGAGCTTGTACATTACTCAGTTATATTTCATATGCTTGTTTTAGAAGGAAAGGTGTGCTCACGTAATTCGCATGAAGATTAGAGCTATTGTTATTTACTAACTTAATACTTGCCGTGAACAAAAACAGGGCCATGGCAGACTCATCTAAGCTTCAAGAGGAGCAACCACCTTCAAGTCACAACCCTGAAGTCCTGAAGCCACAGATGTCAAACTTCAGTCCACCCTCAGCCTGTGTCTATAGCTGCTGTCCAGTTTGCTACTGGCATAGAGGCTGCAGAGAAGACTATGCAGGGCAAGAAGCCTCACAAACTCACCACATGGGAAGAAGTCAGGTGGTGTCACATCAGGCTCTGACTGTAAACTCACATCCCACTGCCAAAGCACTTCCAAGACGGAAATGAGACTTCTATCTCCCTTGACATACTTTCAGGGTCCATGAGTTGGACTCATGCTTAAGGTGACATGTGGATTAAGGTCATCTATGCCAAGCCTACCCTGGATTCCACTTCACATAACCCCTGAGATATTGCATGGCAAACTGAAAACATGGATTGTTCTGGCTGAAGATTAATCCAGGTTTGGGGCAGTTCAAATCTGCTCCAACTCAGCACTCAGTTGTACCCACATAGTAGAGGGAACAGCAGCAGTAAGCAGCCAGGGCCCGTCACCTCTTCATTAGCAGGGTCTACATGAGCTAGGAGCACATGTGGCAGGAGCCCAAGGAAGGGATCAAGCTCTGGCCATTCTATGCCCTTCACAGACATTCAAGGACAAAGACACAGATACCTGTGGGCTTGCTGCCACTCATTGCTTTTTATGGGATGTAGAGTTAAAGCCTAATCCTCCAGTCAGTCTTGGTCTCTTTCCATGTGGCTGCCACATCAATAGCAAGACAATTGTCCTCACTGACCCGGGTACAGCACAGCCTGACTGCCAGCCACTGTCACAGGCCTTCGGGCTTGCTAACCCTCTTTTGGTGGTGCACAGAGAGAAAGACCTGGTCAAGGCATGGCCTGCTCTGTAGAAAGGATTCTGTGAGCAAAAGATCCCTACATACCTTCCTCTGGCTCCTTCAGGGTCCTCTTCACAAAATCAACAGCCTGAGCCACCTCCTGATCACTGCACACATCCATCTGTAGCACTTTCTTCCGGTCTGACTTCATGTTCCTCAGCTCCCTGGCTCCATCTCCATTCTCGTCCTGTTCAGCAGAACAGAAAGGTGTCCCACTAAGATGGACCAAGAATTGCAATGCAGCTTGGGCCCAGGCATGTTCACATGGACAGGAAATAGAAGCTACTGACATTGCACACACAGGTGTGAACTTGGTGCACAAACATGAACAAACCAGTGTGCCATCCTCCTGTTCCCTCCAGCACCACTTCCAGAACTGCATCAGTGACCCACTGCCCTGAAGCACCACGAAGCCCACCCTGCTCTTGGCTCCTCACACAATGAGTTTCACATCCCTAACATGCTGAAATACTGTGCCAGCCAGGGAGAACCATGGGTGACTCTCCACTGCCTCGGTCTCTGTGCTCTACAGGTAACACAACTTGTACAGAAATTGGAGTCAGATGTTCAGGAATACATGCTCAGTTGAGATCTGCTACACAATAGCACAATTACAGACATGAGGCATGAAAGAAGAGTCTGGCTAAGGAAGAATGATTTTTTTTTTTTTTTACTCTCTAGGCAACATGAACTTCATGGTTCTGCTTTCCTTTCCACCCTTTTCCTTCCCTCCCCATCCCACTGCTGTCATTAGAGATTCTGTTACTACTGTGGATTTTTTTATTTAGTCAAACACAAACACAGTTAAAATTCCAAAATTCACCTGCTCACTTCCAGGCAGGATTGCTGCCTAAGCCTTACAGCCTAGCTTAAGTGGTAAATAACAAATAAAAGTGAAAAGAGATTAGCCACATAGTTTCACAGCAGGCTTGATATTTAATTCACAAAACTATTCCCTGAATCACAAGCTCTGCCTCATTAGGGAGGAAGAAGTTATGAATTGGTGAGTCACCATGCCTGGCTGCCACTCTTCCTTTAGCACTTGATAACAACTCCCACAGCACAAGGGCAAACAAGGTGAGCAACCCGCCCACAGTCACCTGCTCAGCAGCCTCTGCAGCCAGGCAGATATAAAAAATATGTAACTGCTTCGTTTTTTATAAATATCTCGGGCTATTTAATTAATATAGTATACAACATCTCATCTCCACCTTCAGTCCGGTGAACAATGACATGTAATGAAGGAAAAGAGCTAAAATGTCCATCACAAACATGAGCAAAACAGGGCAGTTCTCTTAAAAATCAATATATAGTTACACTGGCAATATGACAATAGTAGGAATGAGTTATTGGCCCCACAGCTGCATGTCATTTCACAACTGACTTATTTCCCAGTACAACAAGAACAGCAAATAAAGTTTGAAGCTTTTCTAATGCACATCAAACGCGGTGACGTGCTGTGTTGGCCCTCTTATCCAGCCATGAAAACTATCTCAAAGTGGTGTTACAAGTACTCAACAACATAGTCACCAAAATATATTCCCTTTGAAACAGATGAGGGTTGTATGATGCCTCACTGTATTTCTGGAAGATGCTCACTGAGTTATATAAAGCAAATTTCCACTCCTTAACAATGAATAAAGAGGAGCTAATTCAGCTTGTAAAGAGAGAGATTTACTGTATCTGTATAAAACCAAAAACATAACTATATCTGCATTCAAGTGGCAATTGTCATTTGAGCACTGAAAAGACCTTTCCCTTAATTTTTTTTCTTTAATCTTGCATAATACTGCTTTTTGAGATACCAAGTCATAGGCTGGCAACTTACAAATTCAGTAAAAATGGTTTGTATTGTTCATATGGAAATGAATTTTCCCCTATCACCAATGCAACTCTATCTGCAAAGTTACCTTCCCAGCTACAATTTACTCATTATTGACAAAACATATTGATTTTGGAACACTGACTTCAACATGCAGAATCAATTGGGACCACTTTTCATAGTTGCAGACAGCATCTTAGACACTATTTAACTGTAAAACAAAGTGCTTAACTCTTTTGTCCAGAAAACCTCTTGACAAATGATGCAGCTACAGATTTTTAGGGAAGCAAGTGGAATTATGCAATCATCATATGTTCTGTGATCTTCCAGGGCTGTAAGCACATCCTTGTTAGGCACCACATGGTACTTTCTCCTTATTTTTAAATGGTAGATTTGTTGGCTGGGATAACACCTGGAACAGTTCCCATGGGAACAGCAAGACTGTCCTCCCAGGGATAACCTTCATGACCTTCACCAGCAGAAGCCACACAGCAGCACAAATCAAGTGAGGTGCTGGCAGCAATGGCCCAACTGCTCCTGCAAAGCCTCTCTCCACCTCCCTTTGCTGTCTGATTTTTGTCCTCTCAGAGAATCTCCCAGCTTCCCCTTTCCAGTTCCATCAGAGTTGAAAGCCATCCTGCTGCCCAAGTACTCTCCGCAGGCCTTCAGTGAGACTGTGCCATTTCCTCCCAGCTATCTCCTATCCCCTGGTTATCCTGCCCTCACAGCCCTGCAGGCTCTGCCTGCCCACCCCACCCTGTGCCTAGCAGGGGCTGCTGCTGGCTGGGGAGCCCAGCAGCTCCACAAACCCTCTCTACCCAGCTGAGGAAACTTGCTCCAGCTTTTGGCTGCCTCCCCTTCCCCTCCTCACTCCTGTCCCCTGCTCTGGTTTGGAGGATCCCAGTGCAGTGGTGCTGAGCACAGGCAGAACACACAGATGTTCGTTAGTGGAGAGCCCTCCTGTTACAGACATAGCCATGGCTTTTTCCCAGGGAAGCTCCTGGGATTCAGGATTAGGTCCTGGCAAGCACTTGGGCACCCACAGTGAGATGTCAGGGGGAATCAGGAAGCCACGAACACAATGCTGAACTCCCGTGGATCCAGCCAGCTTGCTCCATGTGCGCCAGTTCCTCCCCACCCTGCTGCTGCCATCCACCCGCTCCCTTCCTGTGTTTCCTGAGCAGAACACCTCGTGCTTGTCATTACTGGATGTCACGTAATTGATTTCAGACTCCATCCAATCTGTCAGGATCATTTTGAACCCTGTTCCCCAAAAGGCCTATAATCTTCTCTGTCTGGTTCTGTGCATATTTTTTTCCAAGAAAATGGTCCTGGAACTGAACAGCAGTCACTTAGAGCATGAGTTTGCTCACGAGACTATCATGAGGGACTGTAACAAACTGTAACAAAACCCTTACTCAGGATACATTTATTCCTCCCCCTTTAGCCACTCTGCTGCTTAGCCAGAATGAGATTAGATTGACACAGCACAGTCTGTTCCCAGTAAATTTACACAGGCAGGGTGTATCGCACTATGATCCAGTCATTTGTAAAACTGACAGGGCAGTGTGTGGCAACTGCATCCAGTGCACTGGAGGTGAGCTGCCGGGTTGGCAATTCCAGAGGTCTATCTCCTTTGGGAAGGGAAGTACAATATCTGCCCTCTTCCAGCCTTCTGGAAATCCCCTGGCCTCCAGCTGCTCTTGAAAATATCACCCATGGGGCAGAAATCACAATGGCTCATCCTCTAAATCCCCTTCAGCATATTTCATCAGGCCTGGTGAACTTGAGCACACTAATTTATAAAAACAGCCCTTGTTCTTTACCTTTTCTTGCCTACAGTCCTCATGACAACTGCTGGCAGTAAGCATCTGAAAACAATTTATTCTTTTTTCAGTAAGATCAAAGAAAATAAAGCAATGATTATTTCAACTTTTCTTGTACTTTCTACTTTTAAGCTTATTTTATAACCTATTTCTGTATGGTTTTCCATCTTAATCCTAATATATTAACAGAAACTTTCTCAGTGGAGTTACTTGCACTTGCTAAATGTAATCCTTTTAGCATTTGATTATTTCCAGTTCTTCCCAGCCTGCCTGCCATGTTCTTTTTATTCCTGTAACTTTATATTTGACTGTCTGATCATTGAGAAGCTCCTGATGCACCTCACAGTTTATTATCCTGTATTTAATACAAGAGCTTTCTGTGGTGGTGTAGTACATCAGGGATCCTTTAATTCTCTGTATAAAAGCCTGTCAAGTGGTGATGGACTAACTAGGTGTGAACTAAGAGCCTGGCATCTGCTTTATGACAGCTGCTCCCATACCTGCTCTGACCCTGCTGGGAACCTACAGCAGCTCACAAGCAATGAAGCCAGCAAGCAAACAGGCCTCACTTCAAGAGCATTTAGTTTCTTTATGGGGTTTCCAATGGAGCCTTTCCCTCTCTGCTTCACACTAGCATGTGACTTCCAAATAGCCCCCTCAGCCCACCCTATCTTCCCTCTCCTTTCTGTTCCCTACATCTGCTGCTCTGCAGAGTGCCTGACTTGCTATCAGCACTGAGACAGGCATCCCAAAGCAGCAAATGACATGATTACTGAAGGAATTACAGAGGCTCCACATGGAAATTTCCAAACAGTGGCAATTATCCAACACGACTGTCTTGCTCTCAAGTTACACAATATGTCAGCTGATAATAACTTTCCCTTCTGGTGTGGTGGAAGAACGTAACCTCTGCCATGATCACACAGGCAGAGAAGGCCACCTTTGTTTGTTCTCACCCTCCACAGCACTCAAAAATCTGTGATCATCACGCCCTGAGCACCTGTGCAGAAATGGTCATCTTCAAATGGAGAAATGAGTGACCATGAATTGATTTTGAACAATTCAGGTCAGAAATTACATGAGTTTTGACTAGCAAAACAGCAAAAATGCATAGTAAAGGTAAAATCCCAGCTGAGATGGAAGTAGAGCTGGCCCAGTTTATAAAAAGGGTTTCACAATAAGGGGTCTGAAACTCCTTCAGATTCAGTGTGTCTAAACTTATCTCTTACATGGGATACCACCTGCCAAACACACGTGACAGGAAGTGAGACCTAAAGATGTCAGAAATGTATGGTAAATTTGTTTATTCAGTTTTCCATAAACTGAATAGCTTGTACAGAAGCTGCAGAAGCACAGTTGCAAGACATTTTGGAAACAGAGCCTTAATAATGCAGGTGAGGCAGCTTGGAGATGAGTATGGGGAGGGCGTCCACAAAAAATGACAGTGTGAAAGACAGCAACAGGGATGCCAGGGAAGACAGAAAGCCATAGCGCCATAGCAATCTTGGCCTATCAGATTTATTGAGCATGCTGTGGTATTGCTGAGAGGCTTCCAGCAGTGAACAGTACCATACTGTACAAGCTACTGTACAGACATGCAGTTGACAGACCAACCCTGCCCTAAAGAGCTCACAATTACAGGAATGACAAGATGCAACAGGAAGACGAAGCAATGGAAGATATAACAATCCCCACCCACTGCACCTCTCTCAGGTCTTGAACCAGGGTAAATGGAGGCTGCAAATGAAGATGCTTTCACTTGAGAAGCATTTTTCTCTAATCAGAGAAAAATTTTGACCAATTTCATTACTCACCATGAGCAAGCATCCAGCAAAAACAGTAAATCCCTTTGCATGAAGGCATTTTGCCAAGGCATGTCCAAAACCTTTGTCACAGCCTGTTATTAGCACCGCCTTCCCTTCAGCCTGTGTGGGGAAAGACAGTCATAGGATACCATCAGACATTGCAATGTAGGCACCACCAGCACCCTGCCCCATAGCACAGGAGCCACCTGCAGTCCTGCAGCCAGGGCAGGTACAATTCCAGATGCAAGTGACAGTGGCACCTGTCTGCACAAACACAACCGGCTCCCAGCTGCTGTGAAATCACAAATTTATTCAGTTGCTGGTCTGTAACAATTTCTGTTGCCTTGATACCTGAGCTGGAACAGTAACTCTTTCTTTCAAGTATCAGTGGCCAAAGCAGAACAGAAACATCTCAACAGAAGTTAATGATCTACCAGTTCATAGTCATTAATAAGAAAAAGCAGCATAGAAAACATCCAAATGGCAGGACGTCACTGGCTTGAACTGTACAGCAGCTCTTTTAGCTGCTGAGTGACTACTGTCTGTTCCCCACCTACTCCCACTCTATGCGGCACTTTCCATGCTGGATTTTAGCATGCAGGAATGTGACTACAGGTTAGAGCTTCCTTCTGAAACTCTGCAGTCTTAAGAGGAACAACTTATCAAATCCTACAGTTCTCTCCTACATTATTACTGTCTTTTGACTGACAGATAAACTGAGAAAGAAGATTTGATTTTCTATCTGGTGTGACACAACAGACTTGAGTTAGATATGAAAGCAGAATCCCAAATCCTGAAGAGAAGCCTGTAGCAAAACACTGCCCATTCACCCTCTGTCTTTGCTTGAAAGTCATCTCCTCACCACAGGCGTGAAGCAATGAACTAACACTTAACCCAGCTAGAAGGCTGCCAGCTGCTGTGCTGCACAATGCTCCAAACTGGAACCATATCCATGAGGCAATAACGTGATAAAGCAATAAAAATCTAGAGGATGCAATAAGGAAGTGAGGTCAGTTCCATATCTCTGGAGATATCTGCAACTAATATTGCCTGTTACTGAATTCACAGCGGCTGGAATATGAACACACTTATCTATTAATTGCACTGGCTGGTGCAGCCACATTTTCAGAGAGAAATGGGTCAATCACCAGTGCTCTCTTGTCTCTTGCTTTGCTGATGTGGTGCAGTGAAGCAGCAATAAGGGATGATTGCAGGGTGATCAGAGCATTACTGCACAAACTCAGGGTGAGAAGAATAAGCAAACAAGCTACATCCTGTCCTATAACTCACGTTGAACTAACTGCTCTCAAAGAGGAGTTATGATCTGAAGCTGAAACAAGAACTGATCAAAAGTCTATCCTGCATTTATAATACAAACACCCACAATAATATTATACTATAACCTATAATCAGACAAAGAGCACCCAGGTACAGACTAGCTCTATTAAAGGTCTAAAGATAGCTACAGCTAAAGGACAAAAGATAAGTGAGAATTAAATATACAGTGCTCAGTCTGAATTTAATTTAGAGTGACACAACTCCAAGAGAGATGAAAATCAAACATGAACCAGATCACAGAAGTTGTCAAGGTCACCTCCCACAATAACTCAACAAACTGGCCCATGGAAAAAGAAGGGATTTGACTTTTTTTTTCTCTCTCTCTCTCACCTCCCTAGACCCTTTGCCTCTGAATCTTGAAGGCAGAGGACACCCCAAAAGAGCAGGAAGTGTGCAGGAAATAAGCAGCTGTAATCAGTTCCAGAACATAGGACAGGCAATCAAAGAAGATACTCAAACTCCAACCATCACTAGCTCCTTAAAAAAAAAGTCCCCAAACAAACAACCAAAACCTAGACAGAAATGAGGTTTAAAAATCCTTTCATTTGCCTATAATAGCAAGGAAAGTGAGGGACAACTTACAGTAAAAAAAGGATCCTCTGATTGTTATTTGCTATAACCCTAATTGCTGGTGATAAAACACATGACTACAGCATCATGGCTCATAACAGACTGAGGCCCCAGGAGCACCAAGGAGCATGCAAAACCCCAAGGGATGTACTGGATCTCACATCTGTACCTGTGCCTGTTTGTGCCATGCCTGATGGACCCAGAGCTCCCAGGGATGACAGCAGGCATCAACCCCATTCCCAGCCAAAATGATCCTATCCCAGAAAAACTTCTGAACACATAAAAGCCCAATCACCCTTATCTTTTTAAAGTCCTCAGATAAGGCTTAATGGGCCTGTTCCTGAAGTTTGGTAAGGCCAATCTGCATCTTAATTTGACTAGGAGCTGGGACAGGCAGAGAGGACCAGTTATCAGCACAGTGACCTTAATGAGCATTCTGAGGAACTTCAGGTGCCTCCCTCACACGGGAGACAGCACTCGCGTGCAGTGCTGACAAGGTGCCTGGGACAGGGTGCCTGGGATCTGCTAAGAGCACAGAATAACTTACTGTACCAGAGGTGCTGCTGTGGCATGTGGGCAGAGCAATACTGCCTATGCTTGCTGTGTGATCCACAACACTGATACACATTCCTCACAGTTCAGGCAGCCCTAGTGGGGCAGCCTCATTTTAACCTGCAGTCAGCTCAGATGCACACAGCTCTTCCTACTGGGATATGACCAGTTTATTAAGTAGTATAATTTATTTTACTAATACAGGTGATCTATCAGAATTATACATTTACTGCAAAACAGACTGAAGAAATCAAAGCTACTTTTTCAGCCTGTCTCTCTAGACAATGTGGGAATATGCCATGCTTACCTAGACTTTGTTGTTCTAATGTGCCACTTGGTTTTTTTGATCCTGTTCCCTTTTATGCTCTCCCCAACCATCCCCTGATGTTATCAAACAGATTGATTTTAAGATAAGTGCAGCTACAAAGTAAACTTGACTTGTTTCTTTCTCCAGGGTTGAGAAAGTTGTGGTTTTCAATCCCAGGAAAAAGAACTGAAAGTATTCAATAACTGGAAGGTACTTTCTCAAGTGGAAGAGGGATGGGGAAAGTAAGAGAAGCAGAGTGGATGGAAGAGTGAAGTGGGAAGCTGCAAGCAGGCTGCAGCTGTTATCTGGCCATTCTGAGGGACAGGACTGAGCTAAAGATCCTGAAGCAAAAACATTGGCTCAGAGAGAAAATCGTATCCTGGGCTGCATCCAAAGCAGCATGGACAGCAGGTCAAGGGAGGTGCTTTTGTCTCTCCACTGTGGTGAGACCCCACCTGCAGTGCTGCATCCAGCTCTGGGGTCCCAGTACAGGAAGGACATGAACCTGTTGGAGTGAGTCCAGGGGAGGCCACCAAGATGATCGAAGGGATGGAGCACCTCTCATACCAGACAAGGCTGAGAGAATTTAGATTGTTCAGTCTGGAAAAGGCTTTGGGGTGACGTTCTACTTCCTGAGGGGAGACTATTTACAAGTGCATATAGTGACAGGACAAGGGGGTATGGGTTCAAATTGAGAGTAGGTTTAGATATTAGAAAAAAAATCTTAACTGTGAGGGTGGTGAGGCACTGGAGCAGGTTGCTCAGAGAAGCTGTGGATTCCCCATCCCTGGAAGTGTTCAAGGCCAGGGTGGACAGGGCTCTGAACAACCTGGTCTAGTGGAAGGTGTCCCTGCACATGGCAAGGAGTTGGAACTGCATGATCTTCAAGGTCCCTTCCAACGCAAGCCATTCTATGATTATATGAACATGTCCCCCTCCACGTGAAGCACTGCGAGGGAAGCAGGGGAGCAGCCGCCGCACGGCGGGGTCCGAGGGCAGCGCCCGCCGCACCGCGGCCCGGCCGAGCCTCGCGGCGGGGGCTCATCGCCCCGGGCCGTGCCCAGCTCGGCGCTTCGCCTCCCTCACAGCGTCTGTCCGGCTGCGCCAGCCCAGCGCGGGCCGGGCAGCGCCGCTCCGGCCTCGACACCTGCGGCATCCCAGCCCAGCCCGGCCCGGCCACAAGGCCCGGCGCCATTTCGGGCCCCGGGGGCGCCTCCGGCGGGCTGTGCCGACGAGCTCCGGCCCCTCGCCGCGGTACTCACGGGCAGGGCGCGGCGGGCCCGCCGCGGCAGGAGGAGAAGGAAGCGGAGGAGCAGCACCCCCGCGGCGCCCAGCGCCAGCAGCAGCCCCGCGCCGCTCCGCATGGCCGCAGCCTATCGCCGCCGCCGCCCCGGCCCTGCCCCCGGCCCGCCCCCCGCCGCGCCCGGCACCGCGGCCCCGGCCCAGCCTCATTCAAACGGCTGCAGCGCCCGGCACCCGCCGGCTCCAGGTAACGCTCGGGTGGCCGCGGGGCGGGCCGGGGTGGATCGTGGCGGCCCCCGCGGAGCTCTGGCAGCCCGGTCACACGATGACCTTGCCCGCGGCGGGCGGAGGGTGCGGGCATCTCCTCTGCGCGGCCTCTCCCGCAGCCGCCACAAGCCTGGGAGGCCGCGCCGCGCCCCCCGGTGTCTCGGCCGGGCCGTGAGTGCGTTTGGGACCGCGGCAGCCGCGTCCCGGAGAGGGATGGGCCGGGCCGGGCCGACGGGACCTGCAACGGACCTCGGGCCTCGCCCCGTCACTGCAAACCTCACAAAAACCTGCGGGGACAACAACGGTGCTCCCGAATTTGATCAAACCACCGGGACTTCTGAGGATTAGCCGGGCCAGCGAGCCTCCTGAGCCCTGTCCGCTCCCTCCCTCCCTCCCCACTTGGTGCCCACCGCTGTTCTTTGTGCGGTAATTTCACTGTTTTTCGACCCAGGCCTGGTTCCCAGCAGGCCCCGAAGCTGCCGCGGCCGCGGCCCAGCCTCCGGCAGAGATGCACACCACCCCTAACCATTAAATACCGTTTCTCAGCTTCAGTAAAAGGGGCTGGGAGATGGTTTTTTGTGTCTTGGATTAGTTTTATCCAAGATAAATATGATTGAAGTTGACTTTCCATGCCTAAGTCTTGTTCTTGAGCTGTTTTCACCCTGTCGTGAGTTTATTGTTGGTTCCCTGTGCTTAGTCCAGCACCTCCAGCTACTTAATTACAAAAAAATGTATTTTTAACTGCGTGGCTGTACTAGCTGTAAAGCTAAGGATTGCTTTGGAAACATGTAACATAACATCACCTATGACTTGAAGTTTTATTTTTGTTTAAAGTTATCTCATATAGCTCACTTGAAATAATATATTCTGTTATGAGTACCTTAATTTTTACCTGTTTCAGAGAAATCAGTTAAAGATGCATTAAAAAAGGAGAAATTGACATTTTCTTTAAATGGCTCACTCCTTGGTAGTTTACTTATAATGCTTTTCCTTATTTAAAAGCATCTCAGGTGGCTGAAGGTTGAGCTGTTTATCTCTGTGTGAGGGACTGCAAGGAGAAAAGATGAGTTCCTTTGGACTTTATTTTCTTGTTGAAATACATGGAGTCAGCACGTCTTACAAAATAATTGAGCAACTGAAACAGAGGTGCTATCTTGTGTTGCAGAGCTAAGGAAGAACAGTTTTGCTGTTGGTAGAGTGTGCTAGTTGAAAACATGTTGGCCACCAAACTGTCCCGCCCTCTCTTGAACTTTTCTGTGAAAGCCCTGAATTTCAAGGACCCAGGAAATGGCTTTAGGTAAGTAACTTGGTGGAAAATAAGAAGTGACATCTTGAGTAAAGTACATGTCGAAGACTCACTTGATTTCAGTGGGACAGTTTATTTACAGTCACAAGGTGGTTGAGGTTGGAAGGGACTTCTGAAGGTCATGTGGTCCCAACCCGCCTGCTAAAGCAGGGCCTCCTCGAGCTGGTTGCCCAGAACTGGGTCCAGGTGGCTTTTAAGTATCTCCAAGGATGGGTACTCTAGAACCTGCCTTGACAACCTGTGCCAGGGCTCAGTCACTGAGCTGAGCACAGCAGAAGTGGACTCTATATGCAAGGGGGGATTGGCAACATGGTTTTTTTTTTTTTACACTTCAGTCAAAAAGTTTTGGAGTAGAGCATTAATTCAGTGTCCATCAAGGTTTGGTTTTTTTTTTTTTTAATATCAGCAAGTAGGCCTTGCTTCAGTGCAAGAAACTGTCATATATTTCTGTGACTTCATTAAAGAGGCAGTGAATCACATGAAATGAGAAAGTTGAGAGGGAGGGTTTTAGTGAGAAATGGAGGTGGCCTGAGTAATTAAGCTGGTTTTTTCTGCAAATGAACAGAAAATTGTCTATCTAATTCTAATTTCTAGCTCTGAAAAAAACCCAGCATTTATATTGCTGTATGATTGGAACCCTATTAGTCCAAATTCAGAGCAAGTTGAGTGCTTTCCCTGGCTTTGCTTTAGAGCGGGGCTCCCAAACAACTGTGTGTGCCACTAATTGTGCATAAGCCATTTAAAAGTGGCTCATGGCCTTGTTTAACAAGAATTGCCACCTCCAGTGTTGTTCTACTGTGCTGATAGTGATATCCAGCATCATCATGGTCAAGGGTGGCTCTGGTAACAGGGTGTCGTAGATAGCTAAGCTGTTAGAGATTTCCTGTGCAAACAGACATAGGTCTTTTATCTCCTATTTGCTCCACATACACCAGAGTTCACCTGCAGGACTCTACTGTGGCCTTAAAAATACGAACAAATGCTTTATTAAGTTGAGGAAAGAATTTTCAGCATATTCTTGGTTTTTTTCTTCTGTTTTGCTTACTGTGTATTTGTGCTTTGTGTGTCTTGTACTCAGGGCAAAACTGTGTTGCATTTGCAAGTCCCCACAAGTTGCTAAACCTGCAATGGAAATCCAGCTGTCCGTTGAAAGGCACTGTACCAGTGTCTTAATGCACTGAAGTAGCGTTTGTGTACTTGACTCTTCAAGCTGAGGACTCCTTTTTTTTGTGGAACTGAACAAAAGCCAGTGCGTGGTTACAAGCACAGATTCAATTTGAGGACCATCTGTGCATTCTAAAAGTCTCTGTTGTGGTCTCTGGAATTCATTGATGCAGAATGACAAAATTGGCTCGTGGTACATTAGTGTACCATGTGGGGGCTCACATTGCTTCCTAGCTGTTTCTGCTGATGACATTCCTGCTCATCAGCAGCCAGCATCCGTTTTTCTTTTGCCCTTGCCTTCCGTTCGAGGTAGGCAGAATTTCAAGTGGGTATTCTCTACAGTTTATTGTGAATTGAGTGCAGTAAATCAGTGTTCTGCAGTGAAATAACAGGACCAAACATGACACTGAAAAATAAAAACCAAGTTCGATCAACTAAAAGAAATGTTATGAACATTTCTGGGCACTTTAAGACACACCAAGAAGCTTATTGTCAAGGTAAAAGTTTCAATCCAGGATTGCAGGTCAGTAATGTTAACACACGCACTTTGCCTGGGATCTGACCTTTGCAGCAATTAAGTTTGCTATAGCTATTTGAAGAGCTGTTTTGGCTTATGACACTCTAACTTAGAAAAACAGCTAAACTGTTGCAGGAAGGTGAGTGAACACCATTGCCTGAGTATGTCATCTCCTTTCCCATCTAGTTCAAAGCTTCTGCCTTCACAGATCCCTCAATTTCCCAAAATATGGCTCAGAGGCCAGAGTGTCTGCAAGGTGCTGTGCAGTGTAACACAGGTCACCCTAGGAGAGCCTGTGATGTCTGAGCTGGAGATAATTGTGAATGATTATGCAAATTTACTTAGAAGGCAGAAAAGCAGCCTGCAAGATAAGCTCTGGGAAGGATAGATGCTGTTAGAGGAGCCAGAGGGTAGATGAAGTACAGCAAGTCTAAGGGAAGATCCAGGAGGACAATGTCAGTGCCCAAAGCAAAAATGAAAAAGCTGATAAAGTCAGAGAGGTGGCTGACAAGGACAGAGCTTGGGATCACTCTGATTTGTTATTCAGGCCCAGTTTTGATGAATGATGGCAAGACTCAAGACAACATGATGCTACTGTGTAACATAGCTTTTGTAAGTGGAATCTCATTTCCTGGAAGGCATTGTTGCTTTGCTCTGGTCTGTCTTTGTGAGCATGTTTTGTCTTCTGGGAGTCAAACATACTATGCGGAGGAGCTTCAGATCTGCATGGCAGGTATTGCTCAAAGACAGAGTGTTTCTTAGCTTAAACAGTTGCAAAAAGGGGATGTAAAATCTAAGAGTATCTAATGGGTAGACACTGCAGGGGAAGAAGTGTCATCCAGGATGAAATAAGGATGAGCTGTGTGTAAAAGGAGTGAGACAAATCCAATCAAATTCAGGCTCAGACTGGGTATCAGAGACAAAGCCACAGCAGAATACTTTCATCAGACAAATGAATAACTTCCCATACCCCAAGTTTGTGTAAGTCATAAGTGAGGGTGTTGTTGCTTTTGAAAATGCAAACACTGCACTGCCCATTTTGTGGGTGGAAGTAGCTCTGTGCCTCCAGACCAGGAGCTATTTTAGAATACTTTGTAATACCCAGACAGCTTCTGCAGCTGGAAATAGCATCAAGGTCTTTGGAGAAACAAACGTTTTGTACTGTAGGAAACACACAGGCTCAGACTAAGAAGAACTCTAGACTAGATTCTGTCTTCCCAAATGACAGTCTACATCATGTATGTAGGCAGCACTGCATTTTTCATGTGTACATTGCTGCAGCAGGGTGTCACTGCATTTTTCATGTGTACATTGCTGCAGCAGGGTGTGGACAAGATATTCCACATCTGACTGTTCTGTTGTTTTGGGTTTTTTTAACAGGCCCATGCAAAGATTTTCCTTCCCTCTCTTGTCCCCATGTGGCAGCCGCTCTTATGCAAATGAAGTTGATCAGGTGAGTGTGACTGTGCCTTCCAGGAACTAATTCTGCCGAGCTGGCGTTTTAAACTCCCTGAAGCCTGGTGACCAAACTTGTCTTTCCAATTTGCCAGAAAGACTCCAAGCTGGACCTCTCGAGCATACTCCACATTTTTTCCTAGCACTGAGCTTCCACTGACGTAGCTTGGTATGTGCTGCTAAGGATGGAAATAAACAATCATACGAGTGGGTTTTTTCTATTTTTGGAACTCACTCAGCAGATGAAATGTTCCACCTTAGCGTGGGGGAATCTGCATGACAAATTCTTAATTAAGCACTCTTTCTGAAGTATGGTTTAAAAACATGTAAATAAATTAGTGTGTCCTCACCACTTGATCTGGGGAGTGGCCCTTTTTGGCACCCCTCTCCTTGAAGGTACTGACTTACCAGGAACAGTGCCAGGCGAAAGGAAGGGAGAGGAGCCTTTTGTCATCTTGTCTGTCTTGTGGTACAGAACTCAGCACTGTAGCAGTGCTAGAGCATGCACAGCTTGCTCCATAACTCTGGAACAGAGTTTTGGAAGAACTCAGTCGTGATCCTTGCATCACTGCTGGGCTTCCAGCGTGAGTGGCGTTTACTGCTTCCACCCTACTTCCACCCCACTTCCACCCAGCTTCCACCCTGATCAGTCCTTGCATATGCTGGGGAAAGCCAAATTTATAGTTTGTTAAAGGAGATGAGTCAGAGTGAATTGCAGGCAATTATTACCTAATCCCACCCACAGCAGCACCTTGAATGTACAGTTGTTGCCGTTGGACTGTCTGATGCACCATGCAATTTTTAGCTTGTTATTTAACTGCTGCCTGTCTTTGGGTTAGAAAAAGAAATTTGGAGAGGGAAGGTGGTAAACTTCCATTTAAATTCTAAGTTGGAAAAATAGGAAGACCAAAAAAACCCAACCAGACAAAAATAGTGATGACCAACTTGTCTTAATTTCCTATATTAACCCCACTTGATTCTTCTTAGGTTTTAGAACCCAGCTCTAGATAGGTGCTAGAGAGAGAAAGATGAGTGAGCAGTCAGTAAGATTAAACCATATCCTTTCTTCAGTCAAACTGTCTCCATGGCCTATGGGCTGCATGCACAGAAGAGTGGACTCCTGCCTGCTTTGAACATATAGGATCAGTTCCTGATGAGGGGAAAACATGTCTTGGGACTGGTCTGGTATATTTTCGGATTTCAAATGGATATGAACTGCCAGAGCATGGTGGTTTGCTTGGTCTGTTTGCCTTGGAAGCCTGTTTCCAGAGGTGCTGAACTCCTCTGTGTTGGGAGGAGAGTGATCCTGCCTCACTGGATGAACTCGGTATGAAACCATCGTTTCTTGTGTTCAGGAGACGCTGGGTGGCAGTAGCTGGCAGTGAGTGTAGAGAACATCCCTGGAACAGACTGCTTCTAGACAAGGATGTGATTTGTTCCGTGTACTGCAAATCACTGATTTCAAATATTCAATTCCAGTGCATTTTGTTCTGTTTTGTTTTGCAGATTGGCAGCAGAGCTGTGCTTATAACAGGCTGTGACTCAGGATTTGGGTTTACCTTGGCCAAGCACCTGCATGACAAAGGTTTCATTATTTATGCTGGCTGCCTGCAAAAGGTAGGGAAAACAAAAACTGTTCTTCACCTGCGGCATGTGCACTGACACATAGTAAATGCAGTCTTCCCTCTCCACTCTGGACAGCTTTCTGGCAAGGAGAGGGAAGGTGGTTGGTAGCCCAAAAGGAAAGATGTGGGTGCTTGAATTTCACAGAGAAGAACCAGGACTGAATGGTATCTAGGGAGGTTCTTATTTAAATCACAACATTGTGATCTGTTCCATGTCTGATGAACTGGAACCCCAAATCTAATTTTATAGGCTTAACCATAAGCAAAGTTTGGGGTCAGGCTGTGTCTGGATCTTTGGCCCCGCTCTCAGACCGTATATATTTATGCAGGGCTTATTTTGATTAATTTTGACATACACCAAGCCACCAGCAATTTTATGGCATGTGGTGTGAGCATATTTTTCTATATTCATGAGTACAGCCATGTCATGGTGCGTATTGGGGGTCTCCTGAAATAGTTGGGTAGGTGATGGAGTCCCACTAGTGCAAGTGAGAGAAGAATCAGGCCACAAATATCTTAGTGACACAGCCTCGATACTCTCTGAAGGAGAACTTGACAGGGCAAAGTGTTGATGGTCATGGAGAGCAGGAGAGAGTTTTAGTCTCTCCTTATGAAGCACTGCACTTTTTTTAGCAGTGCGGCCATTTCCCAACAGAAACAAACTTACTCCTCAGGATATCCTGGGATGGGTCAGTTATTTTGATCTTATCTTTTAGCACACTCATTACTATAAATTTATCTTTTATTAAAGAGAATTTGCCAGGTATTTTTTAAAGTTATCCGACTTTCTACTATTATTTTTTTGCATTATTACTAAGTTTTGCTTAAATTGGTAGCTTGTTTCTGCTACATTTTTTCAAAAGATGTGTTTGTCTCGATAACTCTGTGTCTTGAGTCTCAATGTTGGGCCAAGGATTCATTTGTTAACGTGGGCTCCCTCTACAGGCGTCACAATAGAACAGGACACTTGGTACAAACTCCTGCGTTTCAAAAGGGCTCAAGAGAGAGGGTAGATGAGTCCTTTTTTGATAAGATATTTCTACTCAGCTTTTCTAACTGAAGATCAATATTAGAGAATGTAAGAACACTGCAGACTTAAAAAACACTGTTTAGAGTAATAGCCTGCCTCTATGTTGACAGAAGTGAAAAATTTCAGAGTTGCAAAGTTACTTATGGATTTCGTTTTTTCTGTCTGAGCTGCTAAAAAGGCACAATTTTCAGTGGACATATCTAGCTGTTACTGAAACCTCCCTTCTATTTTTGCTGTCTTTAGTACTTGTTCTACTGAATGCCTGTTAGTGGAACATCTTGGCCTCTGACAATTTCAGCAGAAGCTGACATGTAGCAGCATGCCAGAAGTCTTTTAGACTTTGATCAATATTTACTTCCTCACAGAAAAACCAGCAGAAAGCTTTGCAGTATCACTCTGCAATTAAATATTGCTTCTTTAGCTGAACTCACACCCCAGGTTCCAAAATCTGTGTGGCCATGCCAACAATGGTAGCAGTTCTCATCAGAAAACACTGGAAAATGCCAAAGCTCCTTAGTTAGCCGCGTGGCCTCCTGTGTGTCTTCAGGCCATTATACTTTCAGTGGAACAAAAACAGCTCCAGGAGACTGAGCTGATTTCTCACTGTGCCACAGGTTTCTCTAGCACAACCATAAGCAGAATTCTGATCAGAGTATAATTATTGCTGGTGCTGATTTTAGCAGCAGAAAAAGCTTGGTGTTTTTAGATGCTAGATAAAAATGGAGGTAGAAATAAGGAACATAATCTTTGGCTTGGGTATATTTGACCTAGCCCTGAGGTAGAGGAAATGACTCTGAAACTTCAGTGTCACTTCCGTGGGCTTGTTTTTCACAGCACACCTGCAGATCAGAAGCAGACTGCAGCTTGGGGAGCCACTGTGTCCTCAGGGCATGCACTGTTCTTAGGAACGCCACGTCCTTACTGCAGATTAAAAATATGTGTGGTGCTGACTCTTTATTAGGAAAGGTTTCCTAGAGTCTTCAGATCCTGAGTACCTCACTAATTTTGCTGATGGAAGCGTGAGAGAGGAGTGAAGAGTCGTGACTGAGGGGAGCCCGAGGATGGATCTGTGCTAACAGTGTGCT
Source organism: Lycocorax pyrrhopterus obiensis (assembly GCA_014706295.1). Taxonomy (NCBI): domain Eukaryota; kingdom Metazoa; phylum Chordata; class Aves; order Passeriformes; family Paradisaeidae; genus Lycocorax; species Lycocorax pyrrhopterus. Next base: position 13,629,542 of record JACSVZ010000016.1, on the reverse strand, counting down.
ATTTCACACACAGTTACTTCCTAATGTTTTCAGTGGCAAATATACTCATGTGAGAGTTGTGTTGATGCTGCATTGCCAAAAGACAGTGGTAGACTGGATCCAATGAACACTCATGCTGCAGCTGTCTGATTTTTTCCTCTTTGGTTAATATATGGAGAATCCAGCTGACACAAGATGAAGAAGGTATTTTTCCATCAGTATCTGTTACCAGTAGACATATGTGGTGTTTGTCTCTGCTGTCAGGAGTGTGGTGGAACCCCTGTTTGCTTTGCTGTGTGTGCTCAGGCCTGTTGTGGCTTGCAGGGGAATGAGAAGGCAGAGGTTCTCTGTGCAGAGCTTCACAGGAGTGCTCAGAGCCACAGGGGGTTAGAGACCAAGGACACACTGATATAGATACAAGCTGAAGCCCTTGAGCCCCAGAGAGTGACCATGGAAAGAGGAGGGCAAGGTAGCAATGTGCTTTTTCAGTGTGCAGAAGCTGGGCCTTCTTGCCATGGGGATGGTGTGCCCTGGGGCTGGCAGCAGAGATGCACTGGTGTCCTGCTGTAGCTTGAGAAGATCCTTTCACTGCTGTGTATGGGCCTGGGGACTGTGGGACAGGCTGCATCCCCTGCCAGGAGACACGGTCACCGGGTGCCCGACTTAAACATTTCCCATCTGCCCTGTCTGAAAGCCAAGGAAATGGCCTTGTGGGTGTGGGTTAATACCCAGAGTCCAATTCTTGGCCAGGATCCCAGCCCCAGGAGTCCCTTCCAAGCATCCAGCTGTGTGTGGGTGGGAGGGCAGGAGGGAATTGGCTTACAGAGCCAACCCTGTAAGTGTTGAGGAAGAGGATGCTGTGAAGGTCCCAGCAGAGCTATGAGGCCTCTGAGGCTGGTGTGGCCCAGAGATTTTGTAGCACCTCATAGAACTGGGATCAGGGAAAGAAGGACCTTGGCCTCATTTTCCTTCTTTCCTTTAGCGCTATCTGCTGTTTTCAAGAGACTTGCATGTTTGCATTTGCTGATTCCCTGTTGGCATTCCCACATTTGCCACTTGTGTGCTTTCCAGTGCTTTGCCATATAGACTGCATTGGCACTGCAGTGCTTTTGAGTGAGCAGCGAACTTAGCACCAAACTCTTCAGTCACTCTAACACTGCCATTAAACTGCACATGAGACTTTTAACCTCCTTTCTGTATGCAGTGTGCTTCCCTAGGAAGAGAGAGCAGTAGATAGCCTCTCTTAAAGACAAACACTAACTGGTGTTAACAGTCTGTGATGGAATATGGAAGCATGGAGATGAAGACAGAGGACATGTCAGGTAGTTACATTAGTGAAATGTCTGTGAGCACAGTATATAAGTGCAGGAATGAGAAGAGCCAGGAGAAGGATTTTTGGAAGACAGGTGGCACAGAGACAGGGTTATGTGGCCAAACTCATGTGGTATCTAAGGTGTGGTCTCCGAAGGGAACTCTCACTTGAGGGACAGGTGGGCAGCCTGGGCTCAGACTGCAGACAAGCTCCGTCTCATTGACAACTGCCTGCTGGCATCTGACAGGGAGCACGTGTGACTTGAGTTGTTCAGAGCAATCTAGTATCATTCAGCAGTCAGGAAACAGGCCTGCCATGAAGTACTGGCCTGTTCCAGCTCAGAGGAAAACAGCTGTCTAGCCAAAAGCCCTTATTTGTCAGGAGTGAAGGGCACTCTGATGCTTGCCTGCTGATGCAGACAAAGTGAGCGAGGCTACCTGGAACGTTAGCAGTGGGGGAGGAAGAGCTGAGCAGGTGATCCTGTGGAAATGTTCCATGTCTAGCCTGTTAAAGGGGACTTAACAGTCTTCTAATGAGGGATGATACTGAAGGAGCTTCTTACAGTAAAGACAGGGATGTTCCCAAAATTTTCAGAGGTAGATCTCACCGTCCTCTACAAAACTACTCTGGATTGGCCAGCACAGTCCAGTAGCTTATAACCATGGGAATGATTCAGGTATAGTCCCAATCTCATCCTAACATCCTGTTTCTGTGTCCTGGAAGCACCATGGCCAGGTTTCACCACTGCAAAGGGATGAGCTCTGGGCACAGCAGCCTTGTTGCTAGCAATGTCTGGTCCATGTGAAAGTATCTCAGGGGTTGGCTGTGGTTAATTTGCTGGGCTGTGAGGGGATGTATACTGGGGGAAATTGTTGTGATCTGAGAAAAAAGGAGTGGAGATGGGAAATGAGGGTGAGAAAGATTTGCTAGAGGGAGGCAGAGAAGAGAGCAAGATGCTGGAGAAGATGCCAGGGTGAATTGCTAGCAAACAGGCTGGCCAGGCTCTTGATGACCGGACTCTGTTGCAGTGCTTTGGAAGCAGTAGTTATGGCTCCCACTGCCTGGAAACCTGTGTATAGATCAGCTGAAGGGAGAGAGCAGTGGGCAGCAGTCCCTCTTCTCAGACTATTACTCCCAAAGCTGACAGTGTGACCAACAAGCACATGCAATTTAGGTGTGCAGCTCCTCACTGGCCATTTTACACCATACCCCCCCAAGCAAGTTGCTGTGCCCTGTGTCAATGGCACCACATTCCCACTGCTGCAGCAGTGGGACATAGCTTGGCCTCAGGAGCATGTACAGGGTGCTTGCTGATTGCCTTGCTGGGGCAGATCCAGCTCTGGCTGCTTTCTTGGTGGTTGAAACAGTTTGTACCAGCTGACTTGTACCAGATGCTTGAAGAACAGTATTCTGCAGGATCAGCCCTGTCTGCTCCCCTTTCTCCTAGAGCTGCAGGACTGTCCTGATTATTCTGTGACTGCCCTGTGCACTCTTTGGCTTGATTTGATGGTTGCTATGCATTTGATATTCTGCACAGGCTCTTTGGCCAGATTCAAACCAGCACTTTCTTCCCCTCTAGGACAAGGGAGAGGGTGGCTCCAAGGAGCTGGATGACATGAAGAGTGATCGAATGAGAACTGTCCAGCTCAACGTTTGTGACAGCAAAGAAATGGACCGGGCAGTGGAGCATGTGCAAAACAGCCTCGAGGACCCAGAGAAAGGTGGGTCCATGCAGTGGGCTCTGAGGTGACAAAGGGGGCAGGAGCTCCCTCGGCTGGGCTCCAAGAGTGTTGTCAGGGCATATTTCAAAAGCTGAGTATGTGACTAAAGGACACAAATCTTTGAGGAGCAGGAGGGCAGGGCAAATGGCCTGTTTGGATATTGTGCTGTATCAGAAAGAAGCTTCCCACTTCACACAGCATCTACAAAGGAACCTGCTTTGTTCTCCACTAGCTCCTGTAGGGACATTGGCAAAAAACAGAGTGGTATTCAAGGCTCTGGGATTAGTGCTTTGTTCCTGTGAACTGAAGTTGATTGTGACTCCCTTTCTGTTGTAAAACCTGTCCAGTGCCCAAAGATTGGGAATTAACAATGGGAATGTCTCCCCCACTCTTTCAAAAGGCAAAGGAAATGGAGAGGTTTTCCAAAGAATTTCCTGTGAAGCCAGCTGGGTATCATTAATGTTATTGTATTTACTACCCTTTAGAGTGCAGGGGGTAGCTGTACTGATTTTCTTAGCCTGCCTACTTCATTCTACTGAGGTGACGACAGCAAATTCTGCTCCAGTACTGTGAAAATTGCCTTTGCTCATACATTTCTGAAACCTTTCCACCCTTTGGTGAAGTACATTTTTCTCCTAAAGGATATCCACATTCAACACAAGGTTGTTTTAAAGCAGAACAACCAGTAATGTTTTGGTTTGGATTTTGCAAACCTAGTTCTTTTGATTTTCTTTGTATTTAATTTTTATGTATGGGTCTTCTACATAAATTAAGTTTTCTAGCTCTGTGTTCTCAAGAACAGGCCAGGATGAAGTTGCCTTTTCTGGGCTTTTTCTGATAACACCGATCTGGACACAGTCAGTCAACAGATAACAGTGAGTTTTCTAAACAGTCAGACAGAAGCCTTTCTCAGACTTTTCTCAGCATGTTTCATGTACAATTAGAATATTATATGAAGTGAGTTCATTTTATTCAAAATTCCTTTTTAATCTTTCTTTTTACTGCCAAGTGAGTAGGTAGCTTCTGTTATTGCCATTTTGGTTGCAGCAGAGTAAAAGGGAGAGGCCATGGCATGCATGCTCACCCATGCCTACACCCTCCTTCCCAGCACTGCAAACACTCTAGTTCTTATGGTGACAGAAGGGATTTTACTTTGAAAGAATTACTCTTTTGTTTCTTACAAGGTCATTCCTATTCTTATTATTTGCATTATACACTTTGCTTCTTTTAAAAAATCACTATGGATGAAAAGAGAGTGGCAAGGAGAACAGCTTAGACAAGGTTGAAGTTCTCTGCTGGCTTAGAACTTCCTGGGAAGCCTCATTCACAGTACTTTGTGCCTGCAGAGTTGGGTGGTACAGGCAGATCCCCATGGTGGTTATATTTGCTCAGGAGACTGAAGTGTACTCTGGCCTTTTCTGTCTGGTCTTTGCCATCACTAGTTGTAATGAAAAGCTCCGTTGTGTGGTTCAATAATCTATTAGCACAACTAATGGTGCTTGATTTTTGTCTTGTAGGGCTCTGGGGGCTGGTTAACAATGCTGGGATCTCCACATTTGGGGAAGTTGAATTCACCAGCATGGACACCTACATGGAGGTAGCTGAAGTGAACCTGTGGGGGACGGTGCGAACCACCAAGGCTTTCCTCCCGCTCATCCGGAGGTCAAAGGGTGAGTGGCAGAGTTCCTGACTGGCTCTCCCTGTAGCAGGTCACTCATCCTGCCACGTGTGGCTGCGTTAGAGGCCAGAAGGTCTATGGCCCTTCTCTGTGTGCCATCGGCCACCTTCCTACCTTTACAGACAGACAGAATGTGGCCGATTGCCTCACCTCTTTGAGTTACACAGCAAGGCAGCAGGCCTGAAAACCAGTTATTATTTCTCTTTCCCATATGTGCTGCCTTCTCCTGCAACATCCCACACAAGATCTAATCCATTATACCTTCTTTTACCTGTTCAGAAGCTGCAGCTCACAATAAATTACAGTGCCAGGAGCATTCCTGCCTGCTATATAAAAACCAGCTGTGGCAGGGCGGGCAGCAGCAGTGTAAAAAGCTTCTTGCAGGAAAGTTATTGTTTTGCGCTGTTACCCTGGGAGCTGTGATGTAGGAGAAGAGGGGGTTGTATAACAAAGGCATGCAGACCTGGAGCTTGCACGGGTCTCAGCATCAAGGGCCAAAAGCTTTCCTGTGCTAGGGCCTACTACCTGACTAAATGAGGGTATTTTTCACTCTTGAGGCATCCACAGGCATTAACAATGTTGCCCTGTGCTGCATACCTGGGCTGGATGTGGCCTGGGCAGCCCTTCTTCCACCATGGAAGGTTATCCACTTCTGCGGTCAAAGTTTCTCTTTCTAACAGAACTTAGCAATGAGCCCTGGAAAAAACTTCTTCCAACTTCTGCCTAGACTACAGCATCCACAGCATCTTACCAGCATTTTACCCAGCCCAAATGGATGGCTTCTGGAGGAGAGAAAGGCCTCTGTGCCTGGAGCCAAAACCCAGTTGTCTCATGAAAAAGAGTGCAGTGGACTTAAGCTGCTCTGCCCATTGGTGGTGCAGGAACAATCCATTCCCTTTTGGGAAGCAGACACTGAGCCACCACTGGCCTTTGATTTGCAAATAAACAAGCTCAGCTTTGATGCCAGAAGCTTACCTTGCTCCTACTTTCACTTGTCTGGGCTCAGTCCAAATTGTTTTAGAGCAGTCCTGTTTCATCCCTTGCAGGCGGTGTCCAGCCTCTCCTGTGCTCCCCATAGCACTGAGCTTTGTGTGTCACCATGTGCCTGTTCCCTCAGGTAGAATGAGCCAAGGAGCATAAGCAGTGGGCTTGTTCTCCTGCCTGAAGGCCATTGCCTAGGACAGCACTGCTCAGGCAGAGCCGTGAGCAGGTCTGCCAGGCAGCCCTTAGTGGGTGAGTCGGTGGATGCATGTTCAGGAATGTGTGGGGCGGTGTGTGCCAGGTACCTGCTCCGGGTCAGGTACCACGGCTCAGCTGTGCTCTGCCCGGCCTCTGCCTAGGTCGTGTGGTGAACATCAGTAGCATGATGGGGCGGATGGGCAGCCCTGCCCGGTCACCCTACTGCATCACCAAGTTCGGCGTGGAAGCCTTCTCCGACTGCCTGCGCTATGAGATGCAGCCCCAGGGCGTCATGGTCAGCATCGTGGAGCCCGGCAACTTCATCGCCGGCACCAACCTGTACAGCCCCGAGCGGATCAAAGCCATCGCCGACAAAATGTGGGATGAGCTCCCCGAGATCGTGCGCAAGGACTACGGCAGGAAGTACTTCGACGAGCAGGTCAGCAAGATGGAGTCGTACTGCAACAGCGGCTCGAGGGACACCTCGCCGGTCATCGAGAGCGTGGCGCACGCGCTCACCGCCACGGCCCCCTACACCCGCTACCACCCCATGGATTACTACTGGTGGCTGCGCATGCAGATCATGACCCACATGCCCGCTGCCATCGCAGACCGGCTCTATGTCTACTGAGGCCTCACATTCATAAGCTACCCAGGTGGGAAATTTGTTTTAAAGAGAGCTTTGTACACACTTCCCCTTAGTCCTTCTTGAATTTTTCTAACCTCATTTCAGAGTACTGTATTTTAGCTCTAAAGGGTTCATTTAAATATCTGACATAACGTAAAGGGCCGTAATTTCCAAGGGATGTTTCATAGGCAGGAATATGTTATGTTTGTGCAGGGACAATGATTCTTTGCTATTTATTTCATGTAATCCTTTCTTTTTTCACCTCAAATATGAAGCTGTAATCATTATTTAAACTGCAATTGCTCTGAAGTGTTTTCAGAATAATTTCTGCTGATGGCCGATCACAATCTTCGCAATTCCTGCCTAGGATGCAGCCTTCACACCATGAAACAGAATCCCTCCATGCTCAAATGGCAAACCACTGCTTCCTCATGACAAAGAATGTCCAGCTGACTTTTCCAGGCCTGGTCACAGTAGCCCGAGGCAGAGCAGAGACTTCTTTAATTTGGGGATCAGAACTCAAAATGCTCAAGGTGCTGAAACTGAGCAGCTGACCCCGTCCCTTTCTCTCTTAGAATTATACTGATGAAACATTAGGGAAAAGGAACCATTCTGCTTTTCTCACAAGCTTTCTTGCAAAGGATTTCAATGACCCAGGGACTCAACCTTGCAGGCTTTCCCTGCAGGAGTTTCTTACTCATAGGAGCATTCCCATGACTATGAGCAGCTTTACGCACAGGACTGCAGGTGTCAGGATTGGCCTGCAGCGACATTTCCCTTCTCTTCACCAGTATCTGAACATGAACTCCAGAGTTAGCTTGGAGAGGAGTTTTGCTTGAGCTCCTGTGATTTGTGAGGCACGCTGTGGAGCAGATGGAGCTCCAGTGTGCTAAGTGTGGGTTATAGTCACATCAGTGAATGCCCTTCTTGCCAGGGACCTCAGGTACAGCCAAGTATTTGTACAGCACCTTGCACAGAAGGGCCTTAACCCTGACCAGGCCTCCAGTACAGCAGCACAGGTGATGATAACAATAACCTCCATTGAAGGAGTCACTGAGCTGAAATACATGCAACATGACATAGATCTATCAGGACATCCATAACAATGAAATTGACTTTAGGAGCAGTCTCATTTCCGTGATGGTTGTTTACATGTCTGAGAAACATTTGTTTTGTACTTTAAGAAAAGAAAAGGAAAAAAAAAAAGACCCTTTCCTGGGGAATTCAGGAAGAGTAAATTTTTTTAAGCTTGAAAGGTAAAAATAATTAATAACCATTGTTAGTGAAGTTAAAAAGAAAAGATCTAATGTGCTCTAGTAACATACTGTGACATGATCAAACTCCTTTAGCTTAATAAATGTATACATGAATGGTAACAAAATTCAGAGGCTCCCTCTCTTCATTTTTGAAATATGTAAGGTGAAGGCTCATATTCTGTAGTGGTGAGGTTTATGCCTGTTACACACATCATTCAGAGGCTCATTCGCAGTCTTGAGCCTTACATGTCTGTACTGGATACTGCAAGACTTTTGTAGAAGTACCAGCTGTGTCCTGCATCTCGTGACAGAGATGCATAACCCCTGGACTCTGGGTATTCACAGCTCTTAAACCTGCATTTGTAGTGGACTCTTGTAGATTACAAAGGATTATAATGGATTATTCTTACGGGATCAGGAAAGGAAACTGAGCTCTGTAGAGGGAGGGTTGTGGCAGTGATTCGGCAGGGAAGCACACAACAGGTCACTGTCAGATACCAAAAAAATTCCAGGGAGAGACAGGCTGGTTTCCAGACCTTCCTGATTTTCTCCAAAATCCCAGCAGTGGTAGCTGCATCTTGAGTACAGGGCTTATTGCCTAGTTTTCCAATACAATGAGCTACCCAGCAGGCATAAGGACTTCATTGAAAAGCAGAGCAAAACACCTGGATAACACTGTCTGCTGCAGTTGACACAGCAGAGAGAGAAAAGCCTTTACAAGGGAACTTCTTGTAGTCTAAAATTCAGCTCTTAAAATGCTTAGTAGCATAAAAAAATCGTGTAATTCCACCTGGGATGCTAGCTCCCGATTTTACTACTGGGTTTTAATACAGACATCAGTGAAGTTAGATATGGAGGAAACTGAGTGCACAGCCAGGATATCTCAGTTTAGCTCAGAGACCTCTGGGAGCAAATGTAGCAGGTGTTCAACAGCACCGTGTTCATTCCCAGCCAGAAGGATAAAGCTGAGCAGAGATAACTGCACTGATACCTACACAGCATCTCTTCTGGAGGCTCTTGAACCCTCCCATGAGGTGGCCTCAGGGATCTCTGGAGCTGTGCCACTGCACCAGGGCCAGACAAGATGTGACAGTCCTGCTACCCTGCAGTGCAAGTAACAGGGAGCAGTGTGGTTTCATATGATGGGGAGGCAATGGCTGGGGTGCTCCTGTGCATCTACGGCTGTTCCAACATTTCTGTGTGAGTTTTCCTGACACTGGGAGAGTTTGGTAGCAGATTTGTGGTCAAGAGGGCAGCAAGCTGGCTAGTTTTCCTGCTGGGATCTTGGCAATCCCCCAATTTCAGGGTTTGCCCTGAGAAGCACATTAAAAGCTAATCCCCTCCAGGTTTGCTTGACTGTCCTTTTGACTCGGAGCACTTGAGGTCCTGCCTGCACAGTGCCACTGCAGCTCCTGGAATAGCTTCAGCCCAAGTTTATTTGAAAACTGAAAAGAGCGAAAGAGGGCTTGGCCAGATACCTGGTCCTCTGCACTCTCAAGGCTGCCTCAGTGGCAGCTTCTGCTTGCTCAAGAGGAGCTGGGGAGCCTGGAGAGGGCAGTCTGTAGGCATGCCCACACCTGGGCTCCAGTCTGGTCCCAGCTGGCTGGAGGAAGGGCTCTCTCTTCCCAGATTTCTTGCCAGGCGAAGACCCTTGGCAATGATGCAACAGATCTCACTGTGCAGTATCCCTTAGGCAACCTGGAATTAAAAATAACTTTCCCTTGGGTGGTGGGAAGTAGCAGAGATGGAGTAATTTTAACTACAGCTGTTACATCTTGTTCTCAGCCATAATGTGGAAATCATGAAGTCCTACCCACTTCAGAAGTCCTACCCACTTTTTGCTCCTAGTGATGGGGGTGGTGAGTACCAGCATTTAGTGACTCCTTACTGCCACCTTATCAGGATGAAGTGCAGGGATTTCCTAGTTAACCAGGAGATCATCTCACAGCCAGAAATTTGCACACCTTCAAGAGACCTGCTCCCAGGCCCATGTCTCAGCTCCCACATCCTGGCAGAGATCTGGCCCAGGCTCCCTCCTGGGTCTCAGCCCTGTGGGTCTGGCTGGTTCTGGAGTGGCAGTTTGGAAACAGCACTGCTCTGGAAACAGAAAAGCAGAAAGGACCACTCATGTTCAGGCATTGTTTAACAGCAGAGCACAGGATGTCTTCCCCAACTGAATTAAATATAACAATTAAATAGGTCCTCAACTAAACATAAAAGTGGCTCAGTTGCTGAGCTACAAGGTCGAATCCCTGTCTGTTCTGAGGTTTTACTGAAGCCAAGGGGGCCTTGCTCCAAGGCGTATGTGCAGCTGCTGGCACTTTGGGGGCTGTGGCTCTGAAAACGAAGTATCTTTCCAGAAAACAAGAAGGGAATCACAAGCATAACTCACAGATCTGATGGCACTTCCCTAGGAAGGTACCGCTCAGGATCACAGCACTGGTTTCTCTCCCCTCTTTCCCAACAGTGATGTAGCTGTGCAGCCTTGAGGTGCTGTGGACTTAAACTGACACTTCCCTGTACAAGAGGAAGTGCTGGCCTGGTACCACCAAAGCAGCAAGCAGGGAATTCTTCCTCATTGAGCAGGAGTGCAAGAAGCAGGAGATGCCAAGGCCAGGAGCAGCCTGTGCACCAGTCACACGGATGGCCACCCCTTGCGTATCACCAGCCATCACCTGAGCATCACCACCCTCGCTGGGTGGTGGGTGAAAGGGGTGCTGTGAGTATGCCCCAATGCTGGCAGTCAGATGGGGCAGCACATCTCCACTCTGTCAGCTGCAGGGACGGACTGCCTGGAGCAGGCTCAGCACCGCCCGTGCCAGCAGGGAGGGTGGTGATGGCAAACACGGAGGTGCCAGCTTGGCCTGTGTTTCTGGGGACCTCCATGCCCACCATGCAGAGAGGGACATGCAGTGGCACAGATGCCACCCTGCAGCTCTCCTGCAACCAGTGAGGGACAGTGGAGGTAGTTGCCTACCATTTTCTGCCTTCCAAAGGGTCTCAGGACCTCAGGGGTGCCTGAAAACCACAAATCAGGCTGTTCTCCTTCCACAGCCAGCAGACAGCTCCCTGTGGTCTGTGGGGAGCGTAGAGGTGAGGAGTCTGGCTAAGATGTAGGTTGTTGTCTGAAAATAATTTTTGCTAACATAGTGTTTTGTCTGTGGTTATTTGAAGATGCCTTTTTGTCAGCATCTGTCCCTGCCTACATATGAGTATTTCTGACTTTCTGGGGCTCTGCCACCATAATGAACTGGAAAAGGGAGTGGAGGCTACAGCCTCCTCCAGTCATCCTCTCTCTCCCTTCCCTAGCACAAGGTTGTGCAATTACTTGTGTGATGTGGGACATCTTCAGCAGAAAAGCTTGGGAGACCTGTCCTCACCACCCACATGAGTCCTGGGGAAACAGAGCTCTCCCAAAGTAGGGGTGCTCTGGTTTCTCAGCCGTGCAGCAAGCAGGTCAGCCCACCCACAAACCAGTTGGGATATATGATGCTGAGGAGCTGTGCCTTGGGAATTGCAGCCTCCCTGCAGCCACGCCAGACAGGTGCAGGCCTCGCCAGGGACTTTGGGCCATCCTCCCTTTGCTTGTCTGACAGGCTTCAGGGTGCTGGTCTCTGTGGTGTTTGCTCCCCTCACTGCTTACCTCTCCATCACCAAATGGAGCACTGCAGGGAGGTTTTGTCCAAGGAGGACAAAGAAAATTAAAATCTCCCTCCTGATCTTGTGCAGGCATTCATCTTTGAGCACAACCTTACTTTATTTTCCAGACAGAATTGCAAGTTGGGAAGCAACCGGAGCCTGCTCACCTCCTCTCCGAATACCCACACACCCAACTCCCAGAAAGATCCTTGCTGGAGCTGAGGGTGAAAGTGTAAATGTTCCCATCCTCATTTCTTCCCCTGCTGTGAATGTCAGAGCAGTAGCCTAAAAATGCAGTAATATCCAGAGCGATCACTGTGGTGATGTTTCTGACTTTGCCTGGAGCAGGATGAACTATAAATCTTGTGAGATAACATGTTGCCACAGAGACTTCCAGCCAGTTTTTCAGGCCTTAGGAATCTTAATGCTGTCAGAGCATCTGAGTCAGCCCACCCAGAGATGGGTATTACTAGCACAGAAAGCAGCAGCTTTCTGTTGTATCCGTGAAAACAGGGTGAGTATTTGGTGCCTCCCCTATCTGAGATCTTGGAGGTATTGTGGGAAACTTTACCAGGATCCACTCTACCACACAGTGAAACTGGGCTATTTGTTGTCATGAGATTCAAAGTGCAACTGGGTTGAAGGAGAGACCAGAAAAATTATAGATTGGTTAAGCAAAAGCTTTGGGTTATTCTTGATGTCTCATCTCTGAATCTGCCATGAGTTTAAAACCAGAGAAAGATCTTACTCCCTGATGGGTCATAGGACCTTGCCAGTGCCAGCTGGGGTTCCCCACCCTGACCACGGCTCAGGACCCCATTTCAGCCCTGCCTACAGCTGTGCATTCCATCTGGAGTGGGGATGGAGGATGCTGGTCTTCAGCCCCACTGGGCTAGATTCATCCCTGCAATGCCTGCCTGACCCCTCTCTCCAATGGACAGAGCCCATGATCCTGCTCAGGGCAAGAGCAGCACTCAGGGGCAAGGGGAGATCTGCTCCGATGGGGATGCTCCTGGCATGCTGACACTGCTCGCACTCAGCCTGCTGCACTTGGGGATGGTCCTGGTGGCACGAGGAGGTCACAGGCTCCCTCTTTGTCCTGCCTCTGCTTCTTGACCCTCCTGCTGCTTCTCCCTGTGGAGAGGTCCCTGCTGTCCCTCTGTAGCCCGTGGATGTGGCTGTAGTGGATGTGACTCTGGCTGGGTGCTGGCACAGAGCAGAGGGTGCTGGATCAGCAGGAGCAGAGGGAGCTGCTTTCCTCTGGCTGGCAGCGCTTTCCCTGAAGCTCCTCTGGATGCCACCCTGCTCCTTGCCTCTCTGAGCCTGCTCTGTGGGGATTAGCTATGCTTGGCAGAAACATTTGCAGATGAGGGAATCACCTTCCACTCCACGGAGACAGGGATTTGCATTCCCTTTGCTGATGTTTTTGGACAGCCCTACCCCTCTGTGCTGTTATCAGGAGTTTCCTGTAGCACTGAGTGCCTCAGCAAGGAGCTCACCTGCTGTGGAGCAGCACTTCCCACCAGGAGCACCACTGGCCTGCCTGGAAACCTGGATTCTACACAGGAGAGAGGGGGCCAAACCCTGGCACAACCCAGCCCAGCCCTGCTTGGATTGATACTGCCTGGACAGCATTCCCAGGGATGCAACCCTCCCTCCTCATCCTTTGAGTCCTTCTGAACTCCTCCCTTGTTTCTCAGTTCCTGGGAGATCCCTTGGGCTAATTATCAGCCGGATCAATGCGCTTCCACCTGTGTTGTAGCACTAATGAGTGAATGGCTTGGCAGGGTGAGTTGGGGTGGAGGGGCAGCAAGAGGCTCCCGGGCTCTCAGGAGCTTGGTAGACTTTTATTTTCTGCTATTGTTTCTAAAAGCAAGTTTCCCGTGCAGACTCGGTGCTGTTGGGAGGTGTGGGTGTGTGTTTCATGGGGCAGCAGGGCACGGGGATGCTGCGGGGTGAGATGGGCACACAGGGATGTGGCAGGGGTGCCAGTGAGGGACAGTGTGGCATCTTGAGGACATTACAGGGATCCTGCCATCGGATGGGTGTGTGTCCTGCTCTGGCTGCCACTGGAGGGTGGTTGGGAGGACAGGCTGTCCCCACGGTTCCTGCCCTGAATTGAACCCCATGGAGTCCTTTCAGCCCCCTGCCGTCGATGCTGTGGCCCAGCTGGGTGTCCTGAGTGCTGGGTGGAGGTGAACAATCATCCCCAGGCCTTGAAAAGTTCCCTTTCAGCCCTGGCAGATGAGAACAAGAAGCGACACATCCCCCAGAGACGATTCAGTGCTGGCACAAAGCACAGACAGAGCCGAGCCATGCACCGGTGCTGCTGGCCAGGCACAGGCTGGTACCACACCCCGGGGCTGAGCCCCGGCCACTACCCTGAAAGGCCCTTTGTGGCCCTGGCTGCTGCACCCGTTGTGGCCCTGTGCCACAATCCTCGCTCCTGGCCTCTCACTCATGGCAGCATCCTGCACACAGATGCCTTTGTGGCTTTCTGACCCACTGCAGTTGTGCTCTGGTTTGTAACAAAACAGAAACCCAGGCCAAAATCCTTCAGAAATTCCTCTAAGTGGAGCATGAAGCAGCAGCAACATGAATTTTCGGGGGTTTCCTCTAGGTGTGGCCACTCTCAAGCTGTGCTGAGCAGAAGGGCTCAGGTGCCAGTGTCTGGGCTGTGATGCCCTCCCAGGACATGCATCCCATCCGAATGCTACGTCCCACATGGCACTGGGGGTCACCAGCTCCGTTCCTAGCAAAGGCCCGTGCCAGAGCTTCTCACATTGCCCCAAGGTCTGTGTGCAGCAGCTGACCTGGCCCTGGGTGCCCACTTACGCACAGCTCTGCCCAGCAGCACTGAGGCTTTGCTTTGCTGCTCTGTCCCTCCCTGGATTGGAGAGTTTGCTGCTAATGCTGCTCCTTGTGAGCAAACAGGGCTGTAAGTGGCCCTAGGCTGGGCTCAGTGGTGTGGCCTGGCATGTACAGAGGGTCACACCGGGGAGGCAGGAGTGGGAGAATGTCCACGTGTCTGAAAATAACGTCAGGTGTTTTTCTTTCCTGTTCCAAGGAAATGTTGAGGCCCTGGAGGACTGCTTCTTCTGACTGCTGTTCCCCCTCTTGTGTAATTCTTTAGAAAACACATCCAGGCATGCTAACTCCATCCCAGAAACAGAAAAAATGCACCCGAATTCCCAGCCCAGCTGGTAGCCAGGTCTCTGAGGAGGCGGGACACGACACATGATACAGCCTGGCATCTCCAGGGGATGCCCACCAGGCCGAGCTCCTGCTCCTGGAAAGCACCGGTCTGGCGCTGCCTCCCTCCCGGCCATCCAGCTCCCGGCCACGGAGATGGGACTGCCAGGATCCCTGAGATCTTTTAATATGCTTTTTGACAGGATTCATTGTGGTTTGATACCACAGAGAGAAAGGGAATTCACCAGGAATTACCCAGCACCCTGTGGATGTCTGTTAGACTGCAGTGAGGATGAAAGGAGATGAAATTTTTTTAGGGCTTGGCTGAAACATTCTTTAGGCTCCACTCTCGGCAGAGCTTTGAGCTGAGCTGGCAGCTTTGATCCCGCGAGTGGTTGGGGAGCACATGGGAGCTCCTGAGGCACTGCAGCAGTGAGCAGAGGGCAGACAGGGATTTTGCTTTGGCAGTGCTGCTATTAGCTTGGTCACAAACTGTTTTGGAGGATTTCTGACAGCAAACAGGCAGGGCTGGATTTTAGCCAGCTGGTAACCGGGTGGTGGATGTGTCTTCAGCTGTAACTGTACCAGTACACATTGCAGCCCCACAGCAGAATTTTTAAAACATTACATTCCTTAAAAGACCTAATTTTGGAGGAAGTATGAGTTCTATCAGTGGCAACACCTACTGAAGCATCTGCAACAGTCCCTGAGCATCTGAGGAAAATGCAGGCGTGGCTGCGTGGAGATGCTCCTCCCAGCATGGGGGTCTGCACACTTGGGAACAACCTGTGGGTCCCCCAGCTTGGGCTGTGACCCTTCTAACAGGCAGATCTGTCACCCTCCTACCCTTTCAGGATCAGCCCTTTTGCAGCCTGATTACAGGCCTGGCTGGAAATGCAGACGGCGTGGTTTTGGTGTGAGTCAGAGAGGGTTTGGTGGCTTTTCCCTCCTTGCAGCTCCAGGCTCTCTGGCCAAAGCGGTCAGCTGGCAGCATCAGCTCCTGGCCCCAGGGAGCAGATCTGCAGCCCTTAACTTGTGGAGAGAGTTCTGTATGAGTCCTGAGCAGGCTCAGGGGAAGCAACTAAGAGTCCCAAGTATTATTCTGGAGCTCTTTCATCTTTTTGGGGAAAGGTGACCCCAGAGATGGGTGATGGGGAGGCTGGACTTCCCAGAGATCCTCAGTGTGGGGGGGTCTAAATGAGCCTGGATTTGGTGCCTACCATGCTCCTTTTCCCATCCCTGAGGCAAGCAGAGCTTCTTGTCTTTCCTGGGGAGCACAGAGACCTGCCCAACTTGCTCCCTTCTGCCAGCAGGAGTTCCTGATGTGCCTGGTTTGCAGGGAAAGGTGGGTTTTTAATTAAACTGACTGTTACAACTGGGGGACACGGACAAGTGCCAGATAGGAGAACCCTTCCCTGTCAGATGGGAACAGAAGCAGCAGTTTTGGTGCACAGTGTTGTTCCAGAGGTCATGTAACCTCTGGGAGGTGAGGGGAAGCCTGACTGGGCTGCAGTCATGGAGCACTACATAGAGGGAACGTCTCATCTGTGTGACATACACTGCTGCCTTTTATTTGATGTTCTGTGCTGGGGAGGGCACAGAGCTGTGCCAAGGTGGGGACTCACAGCTCAGCCTCCAGGAACAGGCACTGCCATCAGACATGTCCTCTGCTCCCCAGTCTCCTAAACCATGACAGACATGTGTTTGGGCACCGAAGGTCTCAGCGCTGTGACGGATCCTGGTGCTTCCAGAGGCAGCTGCTCCAGACAGGCTCTCACCTGGAGTTTGCTCAGATGTGACTGTGTCTGGGCCCCATAGGATTTGCAGCACCTTCCAGCTCTGCAGCAGGCAGTGACTGTGCAGGACCCTAGATGTCCCTCATCCTCTGATTTGTAACTCTCCTTGTCTTTCCTCTGGCCCTCACCCTGCTGTGAGCCTCCTCCCTGGGCTGCAGCTCAGGCATCTTGGGCTCTCCTGAGCTCCCTGGTCAGACTCCTGCCACCTTCAACAAGGCTTCTGCACCATCAAAGACTGTTTCCAACCTTCAGAAATGCTGATAATGCCCCACTTAGTACTCAAAGGCTCACAGAGCCTTGCAGCAGCTGTAAACTGTGGCAGCTGTCTTTTGTGTAGAACATATTTTATTTTGTTTGTACTAGAAATAGGTTGGAAGAACTGTCAATGAATGGCTTTGGAAACACATCCCAAAACAACGTGAAGTATCTCAGGGTGCATATCCACAAAGGGCACCACCAATGTCCTGCCTGGGACCCCACTGTCTCTATCACCATGTCCCAGCTTCAGCATCAGTTCATAACATCAACATAACCCTCTGGTATAACAGCAGCCCTGTCATTTGTGCTTACTTATCAGTCTGTCTGTAACATCTCTAATCAAGCCCATTATTTATTGGGATAAAATTGGCTACCCAGAGCAACTGAAGGCTGCCCAGGGTCAGGTGGAAGACAAACACTATTTTCTAACTCTGACACTGTGAGGCTCCCCACAGTGAAGGCTGTCAGTACTATGTGCAGACATTACTGTGCAGGGGGAAGGCAATTACTGCGGGAGAAGTGCCTCTCCTGGGCTTAATGATTCACTAGCCTGTGTGGGTGCCATTAATCCCCAAGAGAGCAGGGGCAGGTGGCCTCATAAACGTGCTAGTCCCTGATGGAACATTGCAACGATGCTGGCAATGCCATCGAGAGGTTCCCCCTGCTCTGGGTGCCTCAGAAAATACTCTGAGAGGGTGCAGGACTGCTCTACAGCTCATGGCACATTAGCTGGACCATGCTGCCGGCTTTTCCAGTGATACCTGCCATCCTGCAGTGGGAATCCTTGCTTGCCTGGCAGAGTCTTTGCCGTTGAGCTTTTCCCTGCAGCAGCAGCTGTGCTGTACAGAGTCAGGTGGAAAGCTCATCATATTCACTCACCTTATAGGTGTTCAGGAAGCTCCTAGACCCTCTGTGGCTCCCCACAGGAGTGATCACAGCTAACCTTCGTGGATGAAGCACCTTGAGCCCTCCCCTCCCAGCAGCACTGCCTGTGTTGCAGCCCCTGTGCTGGCTCCTGGGCTCTGCCAGGGGAATACCTGGGCCACTGGGGATGCTCCTCTCTGCCCTCGCACCCATGGGGTGTCCTGGCTTTGGCAGCTGGGTCCTGCACTGTTCTGCACTGGCTGGTCTGACACACACAGCACATGGCATGAGCCATGGAATAATCAGTTTGCAATGGAAATGTTGCCTGCAGGGCTCCCTCTGCTCCTCAGCAACACTTGAAACCCCTGTGCCTTACATTATATGGTTTGTATGAAAACAGAGGGGATTTCTAGGCACAAAAGGCATGGTTAAAGATGGGATGATACACAGAGGAACTTACACAGGGGCTGCAAGCTGAAGAGATTCTCCTTCCCAGCAAATGCTTGTACATGGGATTTACTGGCTGCCTTCGCAGAGAGGAGGCTTGTAGGAAAACAAATATACCTTCTTTTTCCCCAAGCTTAAAACACCTGGTAAAAATCCGTGTTCATGTGTTATTTATTGCTACAAAATATTTGTCTGACAGTTGTAATCACTGCTAGTATCTCCAATGTGTCTTAAAGCTTAATTGCCTGAACATTTTTGTTAGCAGTGAGATAATTCTTGCCTCAACAATTAATTATCCCATAGCAGCTTATGGCACCTGCTGCCTCCATCAGCTCCGTGTGCTCAGGAAAGGCCGTTTGCCGACTGTCCTGTGAGCCTCCACAAGGCATGGCATGGACTGCAGAGCTGTGCCGTGGGTGGTGGTGGAGGTGAGGAAACCCGGGGGAGGAGTGGCTGTGGGGACCGGCAAGGCAAGCAGCAACACAGGAGAGACACAAACACGGAGAGTTAAGCCAGCGTGAATTCGTCTGCCAGGGTGATCCACTCAGTGAGTGACAAACAGCCCATGGGCTGGTTTTCAGGGGTTCCCTGGCAGAGTGCCATTGGGACAGGCAGGGAGAGGAGGTACTGCTGCCCCTCAACACAGGGCAGAGAGGGCTGCACCCTCCTCCCCCTGTTGCAAGAGGTGCTTTTGCTCACCTGAACCCTGGGGGTGACCAGGTGCTCACGCAGTCCCTGCAGCAACTCGATCTCGGGGCTCCCTTGGCAACGGCAAAGCCAGAGGAAGGCGGAATTGCCCTCTAGCATGTTCCAAAAGGCAGAATGCTGTAAAATTCATTACCCTCAGACTAGTTTTAGCTCTCCTGTAAAATACATTTTGTGTCTAATCTTGGTAACGCGTCGTCTCTTCGCCACCCGCCTGGCAGTGCGTTTCACTGCCGATGAGTAACGACAGAAGCCTCTCTGCGGCGGCGAGAGCCGCCCTGCTTGGCAGGCACATATGGTACCCTTTTCCTGGAGACACGTTTCCAGGCTGTTTTGAGCTTTCCTAACTTGAAATCAGCAGCACTCGTTTTACAATGCATCACGCGGCAGGTGAGATGCCGCCTCTCCGGCTCTGCGGGCGGATGGATGTGCCCAGGGATGACGTGCGAGGCTGAGTTTGGGGTTCAGCCCGGGCGCCAACAGCCCAGAGGTACACACGGGGCTTGCCTCCCTTCAGGTCAGACACTGACATGCCTGTCCTCCAGAATGAGCTGTGAGAGCTGTGTTAGACCAGGATAGGGCTCATTTCTCCTTGTGGCGCCCGTTTAAACCTATTTGAAGTGGTCTGCTTCACTTCCTGAGGCTCGGGTGCTCTGCTGAGGTACAGGAAACCAAACAATCTCTCTTTCTTCACCGAGGGAAGGCAGAAGAAATGTTGCTGCTTATAGGGAACCTTTGCTGAGCAAGGAAGGACAGGATCTCATGCTTGTATGGGCTGATGGATTTAGCAAGGGGGAAGCCAACCCCCGAGGGGCTGCAGAAGCAGCAGAAATCTGCGTGCCCGGGGCAGGGGCAGCGGCTGCTGCGTTCTCCGCCCTGCGCCGGCTCTGCCGTCGCCCTCCGAGCCCCTCGCTGCCTTCCGGGCCCTCTTCGCCTGCCCCGAGATGATCCCAGCTACAGATTCCTGTTTGGTTCACGGTTTGGTGTAGGGGGAGGAGGTTGCAGCGTCCGCCTTTCGCTCCCGTCCCTGTTCCAGAATGAGTCACCGCGATGAAGGAGCTGAGCAACCGGCGAGAGGCTGATTCGCCTTGTGACGGTGATTCAGCCCCTGCGGGGTGGTGACAGCTCGAGCAGAGCTATTGTTTCTCCCCACCAGCTGATGACAAAAGTGTTCTTGCCCCTCTCGTTGTAGAAGAAAAAGAATGAACAAAGTGATGTGTAAAATAGCGACGAGTGATGTTCCTGCTCCAGGAACACCCTCTGGCTCTCAGCCTGCCCTGCACGCCGGGCACCTTGCTGTGCCACCAGCCAGCCCCTCTCCTGCCCAGGGACGCTGTTGCTGCACTGCCGGTCCCAGGAGCAGCTCAAGGCACACAAGGGCTGGAACTGGCCCAGCTCTCAGAAGGGACAAGGCCGGCTCGGTCGGTGCGTGCAGACGAGGAGCGCTGTGCTGAGGCAGCCCGGGAGGGCCACGCCAGCTGTTCCTGCGGAGCCATCAGCAAGTTCCTGCAGCTGTGTGCGTCACCCAGCACCCTGGAGACACCCACCAGATCCCCTTCACGCAGGGATTCCCTGGGCCACGGCAAAGCCACGTGCTGTGAGTGGGACCTGGGGTTTGGGCAGTTCTACAGACTGCAAAACCAATGAAGTCTGCTAAGGCCTGAGTGCTGTGGCAAACAGGGAGTGATTATCCTCTGCCTCTTGTCAAACGAGGTTTGGGGGCATCAGTGAAACTAGCAGAAGTACGTTTACCACAACAAATGAGGAAAAACTCGTTTAAAAAATTTGTAGTTAGGTTGTTGTCTGTTGCATGGCAGAGGCTATGGAAATTTTACAAGGATTCAAAAAATGATTCATTGTATTGACAGAAGATAATACTAATTCAAATACAACCCCAGCATTAGGAATTTATTGAACCAAGTGTCAGTAAATGTGGGGAGGATATGCAGAAGGCATGTTTGCAAGCTCTGCTGGACATTTACCCTCCCCTTGGCACACCCTGGGGAGATGCACTGCCAGTCCGACTCACTGTTTCCACATCCCTTTGCTCAACATATGTGTGACATTTATAGGTTCTTGAGTAAGTAATACGTGGACTTAAAACAAATGCTGCCTTGATGAGTTGCTACTCCAAAATCCAGCATCACAAAATTAATATGAAGCTGAACTGACAAACCATAAATCATCTTTTACTGACTTTAGCATTTTCTTCTCCCAGTTATTTACATTTTGCTCATTTTGCACTTGCAATTTAGATGAAGCCCAAGGAGCTGCGTGTCAGATTAATGCATGACTGATAACAGCTTCAGGATATTCAGACAGCAGCAGTATGTGTATCATTGACAGTGAATACTCATAGGGATAGATCAGCTTGGAGAATTAAAAGCCACATCCTAGAGGGGTGGATATAATGAAAACAGGAGTAATCAAGTAAATGAAGCAGAGAAGGTGTAGCTTTATTGGTCCTTTATAGTCAGTGTCTCAGAGTCTCCCTCAGTTCCTAATCACTGCTGCTGGAAGATAACAGCTATTAGCTGTGGCTACAGATCCTGGGCTCTTTGAAGTCCTGAACAATAGACCACAGGAGGTGCTACGGGACCTTCTTCATCTTCTCCCTAGTCTACACCATCCCTGGGTCATGCAAACTGCTGATGGCTGTTTCCACCAGCAGCATTCCCAGTCACCTTTGATCACAGCCACGCTTACAATAGCTTCAAGGAAAAGGTTTTATTTTAGTAAAATAAAAATAATTTGTTGCCTATTCATATCAAAACAACCATGAGGAAGGCAGTGCCTGTTATCTGTCTGGGCAAGGAGGAGAGGTGGACTGTTTTGGGTGGTGCTGAGACCCCATCATGGAACCTTTTCCCCTCCTGACCACCTGGTTCAGCCCAGTGACAGCAGTGCCCCAAGTTTGCCTTGGCCATGATTGTGTATGAGTATTAAATAAAGCATCAGGCTCATTTTCAGGTCCAACAGGCACAGTGAGACACAGAGTGCACAGAAGGTCAGCACTTATCTCTCAATTAAACCTGAAATCTAAAACTTAAAACCAAAGTGGCTCTTTAATTCAAGTGTGTTTTCCTTAATTGCTAGGGACTTATAGATTCCTCCTGTACACAGCAAGAGCCATGGATACATTTAAATTTCTCCACAAGATAAAAATACCTTTTAACTGTTCACCACGTGGTTTTGCTCTGGTTTCACACTATTAAGATGTTAGAACACGCAGCCCTGATTTCGCACATCACATGGGCACAAGCAGATGTTTGTTTCTCTTGTCCACTGCCAGGTGATGTCATCTGTTTTGTCTAGGGCTCTGCAGCATCAGTAATAAGTGATTCACACTGAGCATGAGGTTTTTATGCTTTCCATGTGCAGAAACCATGGGAAGGATAGAGGTCTCCCTTCCTACATACCTGGCACCTGCCAGGTGCTGCTCAGGACTTTCTGTGCCACTTTTGCTCAACTTTTGTTCCAGTCTAGGAGCCTGCACAAGTGCCTTTGCAGATGAGGAGGTTGCTTTGGTCTCTTTGCAGGTGTTCTCTGAATTAGGCACTCCTGAACGGGGAGGCAAAATCATCCTCTCCTTGGATCACAGAAAATAGGTCAGGAGGAAATTCATGGATCTTCAGATCTGATCACTTATTATCTCAAGCAACCAACTGATATAATCACCTTCATAAACAGTGGGACTGCACTCTTCTCATGTGGAAGCTGCTGCAGACACCCACAGTTCTGATGGATAGAAACCTTGTTTTAGAAGAAAAGTATCACAGCCCAAACTTTAATTGTGGCCAGATGATATCAATTTATTCCTGTGGCAGCACCAGCCTAGGCAGCTGCTCTCACTCCCAGCTCCTCAGGTTCCCCTTAATATATAATCACTTCTGCTCTCATCTGCTTTTTTATGAGTGAGGATATGAGATTAGTAGGATTTCATCTGGACTCCTGGTTTGCTGTCTGGGTGCTCATGTGGTGGATTGACAGCAGCATCGTGCTGTGCTGTAAGTACCGTGGGAGAGAGGGCTCTGCAACAGCTGGAGGGGGAGCTGCCTCATCTTTGTGTAAAGGAGATGTGGCAAAAACTTTCTGACCACAGAACCAGTGCTTTTGTGCAACCAGTGTAAGGTTGTCCTTCAAACACTATCAATACAGATCTTCCCGCATGAGCAAATTCATTTTAGACCTTGTTATTTGATTTATCTCCTCTTGTGTCCTGGATGATGGTGAAAGGCACCTAAACCCCAGTCTTGCTTTCAAATTCAGCAGATTTTGGTTTGTCCTCTGATGTTGCAAGAACTCTGAAATAAGCTTTCTGCCTCTCTAGAAAGTATTTTCCCTGCTCCATATTTAGGGATGGGTTTGGCTGTTTTGTGCTGTGAATTTTACCTGCTTCCTCAGGATCTCCTAAACTAAGCTATGAGTTGGGAGATTGTACATTCCTTTTGCCTCCAGCATGATCATCTCCTTGCTTAACTGCTTATTCACAGCCGCCTGTGCTGTTTCCTACACATACCACTGTTGTTTTAGAGAAAAGTAATTTAAATTGCTTCCTTCTTGTGGACTTGGAAGATTTCTAGTTCTGCCCCAGCTTCAGTGTGGCACAGCCTCACTTTTTTCCTTGCTCTCATTCATTTGCACGGCCAAAAATCCTGGTGTTATTTACTGATTAACTGTCACTCCCCACTGCTCCACCTCTCCATCTGGCCCTGGGCTGTGTAGCTTCTCAGGGCTTCCTCCCCCATGAGCTGGAAGAGGCTGTGTGGATTTTCTTGTGCTACCAGCAAGTCTGTTTTTCTCTGTGTTTAAGTTCAGCCTTCCCTGGGCTGTGCAGCACAGAGCTGCTTGGCTGCTGGTGCTGCTGCAAACTGTCCCTGTGGTCTGGAGCTGCCTGCGATTCTGCTGTGTAAGAGGTTTCCTCACATCTGTGTTACTCTGAATTTTCCCTGCTCCTTTTGCTTTGCCAGGAGCCTGCCTAGCCTGAGAAAGCAAGAGGTTCCCCTCTTGTCCCAGAGAGCAGGACAGTGGTGGCCCATCTCTGTGCTGGGGCTGGCTTGGGCATGGACTGACTGTGACCTGTGAATTAGCTGGATAAGGGCAGGTCTGTGGGTGGGTGTTTGCTGGGCAGAGATAAAGTGAGGAGCTGTAGGAAGGGGTCTGGGCTGTGCTGTGTTTTATTGCTGGGCAATAGCCAGGCTGGTCCTGGCAGCTCCTGAACTGGGGCAGGAGCTCACCCCTTTGGCAGCCCACACTAGTGAGCGTTCCCTTTTTAAAAACTTTGAATCAAAATCTCTAGGTCTTTGTGATTTCTCTGCACTCTGTGGACTTATATTTCAATTTCTGATGAGTTGTATAAGGCTGCTTTTTGCTGAAGTGTTTGAGAGCTCTCAGACTTTGCAAATGCTGCTGCTGCCCAGGTGTGAAGCACTGCTCTGTGTTGGTGATGTGGGACACTGCCCCAGGTCTGGGGCTCCACTGTGGCTCCATCAGGAGTCTGGCTCACAGGAGCATGCCAGGCTGACAGCAAGAAGGATGGGAGAACAGAACTGGGGTTCAAAATAATGACAAATTGAATAATTCTCCAAATCTACACTGTATTGTGAATGCTAAAAGCCTGGCTGCAGAGAGATTTCTCAGTTTTCTGACAGCATCTGTGAGAAAGCCTTGCTTTCTCACGGACGCTACGGGAAAACAGTTGAGAGATTTTGTAAACTATGGTATTGCTATGATACCAAGGAGAAAATATCTGAAGTAAGTGTTATTGGGTTCAGCCAATCCCTCTGGGGGGTGGTTGGTCAGCGAACCAATAACCTTATATCTGTCCAGCGTGCTAGGGTATATAAGTGAATTTGTAAATTAATAAAGGGTCAGTTTCTGTGCCGGTTTGGCCAAAATCTAGCAATATATCCTCTGAGAGGAAACCAGGTTACAACCACCCTTCCCCCGACAGGGTTCGGGGAAAAAAAAATTTTCCTCGAAGGAAAGTGAATGAGATAAGAACTATTTATTTAACAAACACACAGGAAAAGGATAATAATGCTAAATAATGAAATGAAATCTCTCGCTATAGAGAGAAACCTGGGAAGATTTCAGAGTCCTTCTGTAGGTGTGGTCTCTCTCCTCCTCGGAGCTGGGTCGGCGAGGGCCCACCCCCAGGCCTCGGGGAAAAATTCTCCCGATGTGTTCTGATGTTGTTGAACAGTCCAGAAGAGAAGAAGGGAAAAACCAAAGTCCCAGGAAACAAAGTTCAGCTTTCCGTCTCACGCCGGGAAGAGAGGAAAAAAAACCGAAACCGCTGGCTGAAGAAAGCAAGCAGGGTGCTCCGTCCTGCTCCTGCAGCCAGAGAACGCAGAGGAGTGAAATCTCTGTGTCCTTGGGAAACAGTTTTGAAAAGTTCGTTTGGTTTTTTTCTTTTCTCCAGCTCAGTTTAAAGGCACAGAAAAGGCACAATATTACTTTTTGGGCATAGAGCATGATAGGGGATACACATGATAGAGTCACCCTAAGACATTCCACCCCTTATCACATATCATCGGCTCAATGCCCAAATTAATACATTCTAACTCTACACATACACACATTAATACTTATATACAGCTATGTACAAACAGTGACAGTGACACTCAGCAAACAGTGGTGTATAGGCGTTTCACATTACATGTGGTTTTCACCCAACAATCAGATCTCCTTGCGGTACACAACGTGTTGTTCCATCTCTCTGCATTACCCACCATGTGCAACCAGGTCCCTGAGCAAAGACAACCCCACGGACGGGTTTGTCTGTACTCGAGGCAGAATTAACCCAAACAGTCTTTCCTAACAGTCCCCTGGCATGCACTACTGGAACCTTATCTCCATCTACTGTATGCAGGGATTCAGATTGGGCTGGACCAGCTCTATTGGTGGAACCCCGAGTGTTGACTAACCAAGTGGCCTTTGCTAGATGCTGTTCCCAGTTTTTGAAAGTTCCCCCACCCAGTGCCTTCAAGGTGGTTTTCAACAATCCATTGCACCGTTCCACTTTCCCAGCTGCTGGTGCATGGTAAGGGATATGGTACACCCACTCAATGCCGTGTTCCCTAGCCCAGGTGTTTATAAGGCTGTTCTTGAAGTGAGTCCCATTGTCAGATTCAATTCTCTCAGGGGTACCATGTCTCCAAAGGACTTGTTTTTCAAGGCCCAGGATGGTGTTCCGGGCAGTAGCATGAGGCACAGGGTAGGTCTCCAGCCATCCAGTGGTGGCTTCTACCATTGTGAGCACATAGCGCTTGCCTTGGCGGGTTTGAGGCAGTGTGATGTAATCAATCTGCCAGGCCTCCCCATACTTGTATTTGGACCATTGCCCACCGTACCATAGGGGTTTCACTCGCTTGGCCTGCTTGATCGCAGCGCACGTCTCACAGTCATGGATCACCTGGGAGATACTGTCCATGGTTAGATCCACCCCTCGGTCTCGTGCCCACTTATAGGTGGCATCTCTGCCTTGATGACCTGAGGCATCATGGGCCCATCGAGCTAGGAACAACTCTCCCTTGTGTTTCCAATCTAAGTCTATCTGTGACACCTCTATCTTTGTAGCCTGATCTACCTGTTTATTGTTTTGGTGTTTCTCATTAGCCCTACTCTTGGGGACATGAGCATCTACATGGCGGACTTTCACAAGCAGCTTTTTCACTCAGGCAGCAATGTCTTTCCACTCTTCAGCAGCCCAGATGAGTTTTTCCCTACGCTGCCAATTAGTCTTTTCCCACTTTTCCAGCCATCCCCACAGCGCATTGGCTACCATCCACAAATCAGTATAGAGGTAGAGCTTTGGCCACTTCTCTCTTTCAGCAATGTCCAGGGCTAGTTGAACAGCTTTGAGTTCAGCAAGTTGGCTTGATCCACCTTCTCCTTCAATAGCTTCTGCAACCCGTCGTGTGGGACTCCATACGGCTGCTTTCTACTTTCGTTTCATCCCTACAATGCGACAAGAACCATCGGTGAAAAGAGCGTAGCATGTGTCTTCTGCTGGCAGTTGGTTGTACGGTGGAGCTTCTTCAGCACGTGTCACTTGCTCTTGTTCTTCCTCGTCACTGAGACCAAAGTTTTCACCTTCGGGCCAATTTGTGATTATTTCCAAAATCCCAGGACGATTCAGTTTTCCGATACGGGCACGCTGTGTGATGAGAGCAATCCATTTGCTCCATGTGGCATTGGTGGCATGGTGGGTAGAGGGAACCTCTGCTTTGAACATCCACCCCAGCACCGGTAGCCGGGGTGCCAGGAGGAGTTGTGCTTCAGTGCCGATTACCTCTGAGGCAGCTTGGATTCCTTCATAGGCGGCCAAGATTTCCTTCTCTGTTGGGGTGTAGTTGGCTTCAGATCCTCTGTAGCTTCGACTCCAGAATCCCAGTGGTCGACCTCGGGTCTCACCAGACACCTTCTGCCAAAGGCTCCAGGACAGGCCATGGCTCCCAGCTGCAGAGTAGAGCACGTTCTTCACTCCTGGTCCTGCCCTGACTGGGCCAAGGGCTACCGCATGAGCAATCTCCTGCTTGATCTGGGCAAAGGCTTGCTGCTGTTCAGGGCCCCAGTGGAAATTGTTCTTCTTGCAGGTAACCACATAGAGAGGACTCACAATCTGGCTATATTCAGGAATATGCATTCTCCAAAAGCCTATGACACCTAGGAGAGCCTGTGTTTCCTTCTTGTTAGTTGGTGGAGACATTGCTGTGATCTTGTTGATGACCTCAGTGGGAATCTGACGCCGTCCGTCTTGCCATTTCACTCCCAGGAACTGGATCTCTCGAGCAGGTCCCTTGACTTTGCTCTTCTTGATGGCAAAACCAGCTTCTAGGAGAATCTGGATGATTTTCTCTCCTTTCTCGAACACTTCTGCTGCGGTGTTCCCCCACACAATGATGTCATCAATGTACTGCAGATGTTCTGGAGCCTCACCCTTTTCCAGTGCAGTCTGGATCAGTCCATGGCAGATCGTGGGACTGTGTTTCCACCCCTGGGGCAGTCGGTTCCAGGTATACTGCACACCCCTCCAGGTGAAGGCAAACTGAGGCCTGCACTCCGGTGCCAAAGGAATGGAGAAAAATGCATTAGCAATGTCAATGGTGGCGTACCACTTCGCTGCTTTGGACTCCAGCTCGTACTGAAGCTCCAACATGTCCGGCACGGCAGCGCTCAGTGGTGGAGTCACTTCATTCAAGGCACGATAGTCCACAGTCAATCTCCATTCTCCTTCAGATTTGCGCACAGGCCAGATGGGGCTGTTGAAGGGTGAGTGGGTTTTGCTGATCACCCCTTGGCTCTCCAAGTCACGGATCATCTTGTGGATGGGAATCACAGCATCTCGAGTTGTCCGGTACTGTCGGCGATGCACTGTTGAGGTAGCAATTGGTACTCTTTGTTCCTCCTCCTTCAGAAGACCTACTGCAGATGGGTTCTCTGATAGTCCAGGCAAGGTATTCAATTGCCTGATGCCCTCTGTCTCTACAGCAGCTATTCCAAAAGCCCACTTGAGTCCTTTTGGGTCTCTGAAATGCCCTCCTTGGAGGAAGTCTATGCCCAAAATGCACGGGGCCTCTGGCCCAGTCACAATGAAATGTTTCTTCCACTCATTTCCAGTCAGGCTCACCTCAGCTTCTACTAGGGTCAAATTTTGTGACCCACCTGTTACACCAGTAATAGAAACAGATTCTACCCCCACATGTTGCGATGGGATTATTGTGCACTGCGCGCCAGTGTCAACCAAAGCATCATATTTTTGTGGTTCTGATGTACCAGGCCAACGAATCCGCACAGTCCAAAAAATACGGTTTTCCCTGGCCTCTACCTGGTTAGAGGCAGGGCCCCTCTAATTCTGGTTATCCTTCTGTCTATCATTTCCGGCAGATTGGCTACGGGCAACTGGAGCTACTTTCTTTTTAGTAACATTTCCTTTCTGAGACTTGCGCTCCTTTAATTCATGCACTCGTGCTGCCAGAGCAGAAGTGGGCTGTGGACCCCACTTCTTCATGTCTTCTCCACTGTCACACAGGAATTTCCACAGCTCACTTCGTGGGATGTACCTTCTCTCTAGGGAACGTCCTCGTTGGGTATCAGAATCTCGGATCTGTACTGCCGAGATTTGGAGAAAGCCCTCTTTGACCTCCTTCTTGAGGTCCTCCATCTTATCTTCCAAATTCTGCATGCGTGTTTCCACAGCTGCGATTTTCGCATGTGATGGGCCATGCACAGAGTCTGCATATGCTCGGAGCTTTGTTGCCATATCCTGCACGGTCTCATTTGCGCCGTAATCTGGTTTCATCAGTGCTAAAGCAGATTTATATTCTGATGGCCCAAGCTGTATGAGCTTTCGCCACATGAAGGGACCAACTCTGGCCCGATCTGGACTTCTCAATCCTGGGTCATCTGTGAAGACAACCTCTACCACCCCTAGTTCTCTCAGGCATTGAATCCCTTGTTCAATGGTCTTCCACTGGGTTTGCTGCATATAGAGATCATCTGCACACAGATATCTTTCCCTTACACCACTCAAGAGCCGTCTCCAGACACTAGCAGAGTCAGCCTCCCTTATCATCCTTTGGTCAATAGCTGGATCACGTGACAGGGATCCCAAATGCCTCGCTTCAGCACCGTCCAGCATTACATCATCACCTGCAGCATCCCAAATACGGACCATCCAACTTATTATGGATTCATTAAACTGTCGGGTGTAGTCCTTTCTTAGGCTGTGAAGGTCCTTTATGGACAGGGACTCAGTAATGGTTTCTGTGCCTGAGTCAGTTGGTGGCTTTGAGGTTCCTTCCCCTGCATCATCATCATCTTTCACTGGGCGATCAGTTTTGGTTGTGTGTTTTTTCCTTGTGACAGGAGCAACTGTCAATGGCTTAGTGTCTCCCTCTGGTTTGGCTGCAGCCTGAGTGACTGGGGTGTCTGCTGGTTTATCTTTCTGCCCCTCTGCCTTTACCTGCTGCTCTACAGTACCCAGCAGTGTGCGATAGGCGTATGCCAAGGCCCAGCATATTGCGATGAGCTTTTCCTTATTAGAAGTGTCATTGTATTTCTCTTTCAGATATTTCCCCACCTCAGCTGGTTTCTGAATTTGTTCAGGGGGGTAATTGCAAATTATTGGGTCAGAGAATTTCTTCAGGATTTGGCCCATATCCTCCCATTCTCCGCCCCACTCAGGATTTTCCACCTTTAGGTCAGGTGTCTCCTCAGTCACCCTGGAAATCTGAGCGCTCATTCTAGACAAGCTACAAACTACATAAAGGAAGCTTACTAGATAAACTACATCTTTAACATCCAGGGGAAACTGAACATTCTCAAAAGATAATTTATCAAATTTAAAGGGGAGGGAGATGAAAGGCTGGGAAATTCCGTCTCCTCCTCTTCTAACAAACTGAGTGCAATTACCAGTAAACTCCCAAAACAGGCTACTGAAACTAGGACTGGGGTTAGGATGGAGAAATGACCTATCATACACACTTTGAGCAACTGCCTGTACCTCTGTTGACTTCTTATAAATTATTATCACTGAGCAAAGCAAAATAGAAATCCGGATTCGTGCCCCTGCTCTGTAAAAGAGTCTTATCACCCACAGGATCAGACCAAGTTGTGGATGGGCAAACAGGCCTAGGGACCAAAAAACCACCAGTACCTCAAGCAAGCCTAGGGACCAAAAAGATGTGAGTATATCCAGCCAGAGAGACATTATGAACTCAACCAACATGGTAACTACTTTACCCCAACACAAAGTAGTTAAATTCAAACCAAGATGTAATTAGTACAGGTTTTTTCACTTTCCTTCGAATCCTGCCGACTACGCCAATAAGAATTTGTGCCGGTTTGGCCAAAATCTAGCAATATATCCTCTGAGAGGAAACCAGGTTACAACCACCCTTCCCCCCACAGGGTTCGGGGGAAAAAAAATTTTCCTCGAAGGAAAGTGAATGAGATAAGAACTATTTATTTAACAAACACACAGGAAAAGGATAATAATGCTAAATAATGAAATGAAATCTCTCGCTATAGAGAGAAACCTGGGAAGATTTCAGAGTCCTTCTGTAGGTGTGGTCTCTCTCCTCCTCGGAGCTGGTCGGCGAGGGCCCACCCCCAGGCCTCGGGGAAAAATTCTCCCGATGTGTTCTGATGTTGTTGAACAGTCCAGAAGAGAAGAAAGGGAAAAACCAAAGTCCCAGGAAACAAAGTTCAGCTTTCCGTCTCACGCCGGGAAGAGAGGAAAAAAAACCGAAACCGCTGGCTGAAGCAAGCAGGCAGGGTGCTCCCTCCTGCTCCTGCAGCCAGAGAACGCAGAGGAGTGAAATCTCTGTGTCCTTGGGAAACAGTTTTGAAAAGTTCGTTTGGTTTTTTTCTTTTCTCCAGCTCAGTTTAAAGGCACAGAAAAGGCACAATATTACTTTTTGGGCATAGAGCATGATAGGGGATACACATGATAGAGTCACCCCAAGACATTTTCTTCTCATCCTAAACAATCCATGTTGCTTTATTCCTCGGTCTCTGCTCACTAGCGACACTGTATAGCAATGGACTTGTGAAAACAGCAACTTTATTCAGATTTTGCTGACACAAGTTGCTGTCAAATGACTTTTGCTTTTTGTCTCTCTTGTCCTACATTGCTGTAGATGCTGTCCTGCAAGCAGGAGAACCCGTCTCTGATGGCAGCACAAGAGCTCTCCTGAGGGTATATTGTAGTGGGTGGCTTGTTGTGCAATCACCATGAGGTCTCACAGGTGTTACCTTCTGCACAGTTTTTTGTTTCATTCTTTTTCTTGCCCTGGTGAAGACTCCCACATGTCCTGATACTGTTTTGGCTTTGCTACAGCTCTCGCCCTTCAAAATGCTCTCTTACTTTCAGGTTAGCCATCACCTCCCAGCTCAGTTAATCAGACTCTCATTAGCTCTGGTCCCCTGCTGCTTTTTCCCACTTTGCTGCTTTAATCTTGCTCTGATCTGACAAGCGAAGCACATGGAAACAGTGGCTAGGATATGCTCTGGAAATAGTTCTGCCCTTTAAAGCCCTCAGTAGTTTTTTTTCTCTTTGGTCCTGAAATCTTTCCACATTGACTGCTGTAACCTGCCACCAGAAACCTTCTCATGGAAACCATTGGTGCTTACATCCTCCATGATGTGTCCTGGGAACCCAGGGGGAAATCTGCATTCACTTTGACTGCAGTCAAGATGCAGGGGGGGAATTTTTTTACTGCAAGGCAATCCCGTGCCATGTGTGCCCAGGAGCTCCTCAGCACCCTTGCTGGCAGCTCAAAGTTCAGAAGGAGCTAACAAACATCAGCTTATGATCAGAGCAGAGACTGGGGGTGACAGATCATCACAGGTGGGGCTGTCGCTAGCGAGCAGAGACCGAGGAAGAAAGCGACATGGACGGTTTAGGGTGAGAAGCAACCGACCCTTTATTAATTTACAAATTCGCTTATATACCTTAGCACGCTGGACAGATATAAGGTTATTGGTTTGCTGACCAACCACCCCCCAGAGGGATTGGCTGAACCCAACACCGCTTACTTCAGATATTTTCTCCTTGGTATCATAGCAATACCATAGTTTACAAAATCTCCCAACTGTTTTCCCATAGCATCCATGAGAAAGCAAAGCTTTCACTCAGACACTGTCAGAAAACAGAGAAATCTCTCTGCAGCCAGGCCTTCAGCATTCACAGTGGGGCTGCGAGGCAGGAGAGGGGCAGCTTCATTGGAGGAGGTGCTGGGTTAAAGCCCCAAAAGGAGCAGCCTGGGAAGGAGGGAGGGCTGAGCAGAGCACTGCATGGAGGCTTAAACTTGGTGGTTTTTTTAGGATTTTGCGCTCTGATATTTAGTCACAGATAAGTGCTCATTCACTTGATGTCTTAGAAGCTATTGAGAAAAAAATATTATATGGAGTGCTGCTTTACTTAAAGAATAAGTATTGATGTAATAGTGACAAAATTGTTCTAGCGTCAGCTGACATATGCTAGTCAAAAATCTATTATGTGGAGAATCCAGTGATGGTGCCTCTGTGACACGTGGCATCTTCTTCCTGCACATTCATTTTTTTCCCATGCTTTTGAGTTTTCATTCTCTTCAGTGTCTGATGTGTGATGTAGGGGAGAAGGGGGAGAGATGAATAAATCAGAATAATGAGCAAGAAAATTTTCTCTTGCAATTCAGAGTTTTGAACAGCCTTTTTGATGAAACCCAGAATGTGTGAGTGCTAGTTGTCAGCAAGGAACAGACAATTGCAAAATATTCTTTCCACAGGAAAAGGCCTTGCAGCCTGAGGCAATATTTCCACAGTTTTCCTATGTCTCCGGTCACTTATAACAGGTTTTCTCTGTTTTATGCAGCTGTGGTCTGGCATGCTGTGTGACAGGGAAAATTTTCAACTTATGGTTTGCAGACACTGGATTATTAAATAAGTCCTGTGCAGACAGAATAATGGCTGCCTGTGGGGTTTTTCTGGTTTGGCTTTTTTTTTTTCTTCTCTTCCCTGAGTTGGAACAATTTATTTCTCAAAACAGCTCTGAATGTCTTTGCCTTTTCTAAATGCAGAATGATTCTGTCCTCTCTGATGTGTGAAAACATGCAAAGAGTCATTCCACCTCCACTTCTAGCACGCAGGGCATTATGGATTTTGCCTTCTGCAGAGATCACATAATCAAGTCCTCTAATCCTTTTTGTGCCTTTTTGTGCCTGGGACACTTTCTTACTTTCCACATGCCCTGAACAGAAGCCCTGCAGAAATGGGGATCCTTGTGCTGCAGGTATAAAGAGCAAACAGCTGCTGCTTTCTTGTCGTGGTGGTGTGGGAACAGGCGCAGTGCCCGGGCAGGATGGGGCTGCTCCAGCAGCCGAGTGGTGTGCTCAGATCTGATGCTGGCAATGTGCACTGGAAGGTGTAGGCCTGGGACTTCTGCTTCCTAACACTGAGATTTTATTTTACAACTTGATGAACAGAGCTAACTCTCCTCCTCAGTGCTGTAGCCAGCAGAGCACAGATGGATGCAACCTGGCCATGGCCTGGCAGGGCCAAGCTCATAAAGGGCAGGTATGGTTTGCACAACACTCCAGCCTGCACTGACCATGTTCTTGTGGGGTGTAACTGCAGCTTCAGAAAATGCCTCATCTTACCAAGAAAGGGCCCTCGGCAGTAATGCAGAAAGAACAGGTCTGTATTGATCCATAAAAGGGGACTTCACCTGCCAACAGGCTGGGTTTAGTTTGTGCTTTGCCATGGCAGGTATTTGCTCCTGGTATTTCCCTCCCTCATGTCTGGTTCCTGGATTCCACCTCAAAGTTGCACAGATGTAATAGTTCAAAAGACTTGTGTGGAAGAAAAATCCAAGGAATGAATAAGGTAGCAGGAATTCCACTAAATCTTTATAATAAAAATTTTCTTGGGAATAACTCCCTCGCATTCTTAAACTCACAGAACAGCCCTGGATGTCATTGGGGCCAGTGTCTGTCTCTAGAACTGTCTTGAACCATGTTCCCAGGCACTGACCCTCTCCAAGGCCTTGTGTCTTTGCCAGCAGGCTTGGATTTGCAATGGAGGCAGCACCTACCATCCCTCTGCAGTGCCATATTAATATACAGTGAATAGCAAATCTATGCATTAAAAGCACTGAAAATTCAAAGCAAAACATCCTGAAGGGTGTCCAGTTTCACCTGGTGTTGGAAAGGGAGTTTCTAAATCAACACCAGTGCTGCTTGTCTGGAGTGAAAAAGAGCAAGTTAATTATTCCCTGCTTGACACAGAACTGGTTTTGCGTGATTTGCAGATTCTGATCCTTGTCTCCTTAATCTGCCTCTTTTCTCTCTCACCACCTACACAAAGCTTCTCTTTCTACCTACTTCTAGTTCCTGCGTGATGATACTCGTTATTCCCCCCATTCATGGTGCCAGGCTCAGAGTACTGACATCAGTCTCCTGCCACAGCTGATGGAGGCAGCCCTGTCCTGCTGGGCACCTGGGGAGAGCATCCCATAATCCAGGGGCGGTCCTGACCTGCTGCATGACCACAGGCACTGATGAGCAGCAAGATCTGTCCTTCCATCAGCACAGCAATTGCTGCTGTGCCCAGGGCATTGCTGAGTGTCCTGCAGGCAGCACAGCTGTATGGCCATAGACAGGCAGAAAATAAAGGTAATTGACTTGAGTCTGTAAGATTCTATTCAAACCTAACCCTGGAAAACCCTTCTGACTCCAATAGAGACTCACCTTTGTGAAAATTCTTTACAACACCCCAGTTGCTCCTCTGTGTGTTAACACCTGGAGGAATGTGTTGGTATCTGCATAAATATGCACAGGTACAGCAGCAAACAAATTTCAGTATGAGTAAGAATAAGATAATATAGTATATGTGAATTTTTGCTGACTTTATTTTTCAGCCAGGGGGTTATTCTGTGGGCTATGGATTGGGCACCCAGAAAAAAAACTTACTGTGGATTGCATAAAGTCATTTTCCATGAAGAATCCATGTCAGAGATTTCTGGTAGATAATTCTACATCTACTTTCTGTGCTCAGAACAGCTGAGTAAGCCTGTTTTACCT
Source organism: Lycocorax pyrrhopterus obiensis (assembly GCA_014706295.1). Taxonomy (NCBI): domain Eukaryota; kingdom Metazoa; phylum Chordata; class Aves; order Passeriformes; family Paradisaeidae; genus Lycocorax; species Lycocorax pyrrhopterus. The sequence continues at coordinate 13,594,320 of JACSVZ010000016.1, read as the reverse complement.
ACGATGTGTAGCAGTTCAGCAAATGCATGTCATCTAGAAAACAGTTTTAAGACACAGGATCAGAAGGCCAAATTGCAGGAGCAGGAATGCTGATGGTCCTGTACCAGGACATTTTGTTGGAAGATCTGTCCCCACCTCTTTGCTTCCAGAGAAGAGGTGTGATACTTATGGATTTACAGTAAAGGAAACCCTCCGACTTTAGAAGAAACCCCTCTAACCTGGAAGTCAGATGGGAAGAGGGCTGAGGTGGGAAGTAAACAGAAATGGTGCTGCTGTAGGAATGCAGGTGTACAATCTGCTGCTGGCCCTGAAGAGACAAGGCTGGATGGGGGAGATGTTTTAGTGTGAAAAAAGACTAGGTTAAGCTGACTACTGGGTGAAGCAAAGTCTTGACTCAGATCTATCTAGTAGAAGACTCTGCCAATTGGCACAATCTCCTAACTTGGGTCCCCAATAGGTTTGTATACCTGCTTGGTGGTCTCAAAAAGCATCCCTCAGCTCCTGTTGGCTTTAAATGTGGTTGTTTTGAGGTTTTTTACTGCTTGGTACACTGACTCATGTTTCAGGTATTATTACCATGTACTTAAAGTGTATTTTCTGGGTGCTACTTCTAAGATTTGTCCCACTGATCCAGTATGATCCTGTTGGGCTTTTTAAAGTCAACTGGTAGAAAAGCTATTGCATGTGCTCATGAGGTCCTTGGTTTTGCTTTGTGTTTCTGGTAGGAAGTAAATCAGGAAGCTTTTGGTGATTCAACTCAAAGCTGTTTCTCTACCTGTTCCCTTCTCACGTAGACGACAGACCAGAATCAAATTGTACTGATTATGCCAAGGAATTGCTGCTTCAGACAAAAATTAAAAAGAGAATTGGGGGTACAACTCGAAGTTATTAATGTGAATTTACATATGAAAACTTGTTTTTAATAACTTTCCACATCACGAAAATTTCTCACTGGAGAAATAGGTCACTTGACAAAATCACCTATTTGAGTATTCTTCTGATTCTCCAGGAGACTTGGTATTTTGACACTGTGCAAATATTTTGATGTTAATTCAGCTGGCACTGCAGTGAGTTATAACCACTGTTGAAGTAAGTGCACAAGAAGAGAAACAGAAGAACAAAGATGCTTTGAAATGTGCAGTTCTGGGAACACAATTACTAGAGGAGACATGAATATAAAACTAAACCTCTCTATTAAAGTGAGTGTTTATTATTGCTCAAGATTGTTCTTTTACCAAAAAGAACAAACATGTATCAGTTTGCCACCCAGATGTTTCCAGAGGTCTCTGTTGAGGTCATTCTTACTGAGAGCAAGGCATGTGATGCAGGGAATTAATGGGCAGCTGAACAGAGAAATGCTGTGGTGCTGGATGCAACTGGCCAGGGCCTGGCAGGGCCAAGTCATATGAGGGCAGGGGTTTGGCACAACCACTCCCAGCTGGCACTGACCAATGTTGGCTTGTGGGTGTAATGCAGCTTCAGAAAATGCACTCGCATCTTAACGCAAGAAAGGGCCTCGGCAGTAATGCAGAACGAACAGGTCTGTATTGATCCATAAAAGGGACTTCACCTCAACAGGATGGGTTCAGTTTGTGCTTTGCGCATGGCAGGTATTGCTCCTGGTATTGCTCCTCCGCTCATGTCTGGTTCGCTGGATTCCACTCAAAGTTGCACAGATGTAATAGTTCAAAAAGACTTGTGTGGAAGAAAAAATCCAAGGAATGAATAAGGTAGCGGTAATTCCACTAAATCTTTATAATAAAAAATTTTCTTGGAAATAACTCCCTCGCATTCTCACTAGCGACACTGTATAGCAATGGACTTGTGAAAACAGCAACTTTATTCAGATTTTGCTGACACAAGTTGCTGTCAAATGACTTTTGCTTTTTGTCTCTCTTGTCCTACATTGCTGTAGATGCTGTCCTGCAAGCAGGAGAACCCGTCTCTGATGGCAGCACAAGAGCTCTCCTGAGGGTATATTGTAGTGGGTGGCTTGTTGTGCAATCACCATGAGGTCTCACAGGTGTTACCTTCTGCACAGTTTTTTGTTTCATTCTTTTTCTTGCCCTGGTGAAGACTCCCACATGTCCTGATACTGTTTTGGCTTTGCTACAGCTCTCGCCCTTCAAAATGCTCTCTTACTTTCAGGTTAGCCATCACCTCCCAGCTCAGTTAATCAGACTCTCATTAGCTCTGGTCCCCTGCTGCTTTTTCCCACTTTGCTGCTTTAATCTTGCTCTGATCTGACAAGCGAAGCACATGGAAACAGTGGCTAGGATATGCTCTGGAAATAGTTCTGCCCTTTAAAGCCCTCAGTAGTTTTTTTTTCTCTTTGGTCCTGAAATCTTTCCACATTGACTGCTGTAACCTGCCACCAGAAACCTTCTCATGGAAACCATTGGTGCTTACATCCTCCATGATGTGTCCTGGGAACCCAGGGGGAAATCTGCATTCACTTTGACTGCAGTCAAGATGCAGGGGGAATTTTTTACTGCAAGGCAATCCCGTGCCATGTGTGCCCAGGAGCTCCTCAGCACCCTTGCTGGCAGCTCAAAGTTCAGAAGGAGCTAACAAACATCAGCTTATGATCAGAGCAGAGACTGGGGGTGACAGATCATCACAGGTGGGGCTGTCGCTAGCGAGCAGAGACCGAGGAAGAAAGCGACATGGACGGTTTAGGGTGAGAAGCAACCGACCCTTTATTAATTTACAAATTCGCTTATATACCTTAGCACGCTGGACAGATATAAGGTTATTGGTTTGCTGACCAACCACCCCCAGAGGGATTGGCTGAACCCAACACCGCTTACTTCAGATATTTTCTCCTTGGTATCATAACAATACCATAGTTTACAAAATCTCCCAACTGTTTTCCCATAGCATCCATGAGAAAGCAAAGCTTTCACTCAGACACTGTCAGAAAACAGAGAAATCTCTCTGCAGCCAGGCCTTCAGCATTCACAGTGGGGCTGCGAGGCAGGAGAGGGGCAGCTTCATTGGAGGAGGTGCTGGGTTAAAGCCCCAAAAGGAGCAGCCTGGGAAGGAGGGAGGGCTGAGCAGAGCACTGCATGGAGGCTTAAACTTGGTGGTTTTTTTTAGGATTTTGCGCTCTGATATTTAGTCACAGATAAGTGCTCATTCACTTGATGTCTTAGAAGCTATTGAGAAAAAAATATTATATGGAGTGCTGCTTTACTTAAAGAATAAGTATTGATGTAATAGTGACAAAATTGTTCTAGCGTCAGCTGACATATGCTAGTCAAAATCTATTATGTGGAGAATCCAGTGATGGTGCCTCTGTGACACGTGGCATCTTCTTCCTGCACATTCATTTTTTTCCCATGCTTTTGAGTTTTCATTCTCTTCAGTGTCTGATGTGTGATGTAGGGGAGAAGGGGGAGAGATGAATAAATCAGAATAATGAGCAAGAAAATTTCTCTTGCAATTCAGAGTTTTGAACAGCCTTTTTGATGAAACCCAGAATGTGTGAGTGCTAGTTGTCAGCAAGGAACAGACAATTGCAAAATATTCTTTCCACAGGAAAAGGCCTTGCAGCCTGAGGCAATATTTCCACAGTTTTCCTATGTCTCCGGTCACTTATAACAGGTTTTCTCTGTTTTATGCAGCTGTGGTCTGGCATGCTGTGTGACAGGGAAAATTTTCAACTTATGGTTTGCAGACACTGGATTATTAAATAAGTCCTGTGCAGACAGAATAATGGCTGCCTGTGGGGTTTTTCTGGTTTGGCTTTTTTTTTTTTCTTCTCTTCCCTGAGTTGGAACAATTTATTTCTCAAAACAGCTCTGAATGTCTTTGCCTTTTCTAAATGCAGAATGATTCTGTCCTCTCTGATGTGTGAAAACATGCAAAGAGTCATTCCACCTCCACTTCTAGCATGCAGGGCATTATGGATTTTGCCTTCTGCAGAGATCACATAATCAAGTCCTCTAATCCTTTTTGTGCCTTTTTGTGCCTTTTTGTGCCTGGGACACTTTCTTACTTTCCACATGCCCTGAACAGAAGCCCTGCAGAAATGGGGATCCTTGTGCTGCAGGTATAAAGAGCAAACAGCTGCTGCTTTCTTGTCGTGGTGGTGTGGGAACAGGCGCAGTGCCCGGGCAGGATGGGGCTGCTCCAGCAGCCGAGTGGTGTGCTCAGATCTGATGCTGGCAATGTGCACTGGAAGGTGTAGGCCTGGGACTTCTGCTTCCTAACACTGAGATTTTATTTTACAACTTGATGAACAGAGCTAACTCTCCTCCTCAGTGCTGTAGCCAGCAGAGCACAGATGGATGCAACCTGGCCATGGCCTGGCAGGGCCAAGCTCATAAAGGGCAGGTATGGTTTGCACAACACTCCAGCCTGCACTGACCATGTTCTTGTGGGGTGTAACTGCAGCTTCAGAAAATGCCTCATCTTACCAAGAAAGGGCCCTCGGCAGTAATGCAGAAAGAACAGGTCTGTATTGATCCATAAAAGGGGACTTCACCTGCCAACAGGCTGGGTTTAGTTTGTGCTTTGCCATGGCAGGTATTTGCTCCTGGTATTTCCCTCCCTCATGTCTGGTTCCTGGATTCCACCTCAAAGTTGCACAGATGTAATAGTTCAAAAGACTTGTGTGGAAGAAAAATCCAAGGAATGAATAAGGTAGCAGGAATTCCACTAAATCTTTATAATAAAAATTTTCTTGGGAATAACTCCCTCGCATTCTTAAACTCACAGAACAGCCCTGGATGTCATTGGGGCCAGTGTCTGTCTCTAGAACTGTCTTGAACCATGTTCCCAGGCACTGACCCTCTCCAAGGCCTTGTGTCTTTGCCAGCAGGCTTGGATTTGCAATGGAGGCAGCACCTACCATCCCTCTGCAGTGCCATATTAATATACAGTGAATAGCAAATCTATGCATTAAAAGCACTGAAAATTCAAAGCAAAACATCCTGAAGGGTGTCCAGTTTCACCTGGTGTTGGAAAGGGAGTTTCTAAATCAACACCAGTGCTGCTTGTCTGGAGTGAAAAAAGAGCAAGTTAATTATTCCCTGCTTGACACAGAACTGGTTTTGCGTGATTTGCAGATTCTGATCCTTGTCTCCTTAATCTGCCTCTTTTCTCTCTCACCACCTACACAAAGCTTCTCTTTCTACCTACTTCTAGTTCCTGCGTGATGATACTCGTTATTCCCCCATTCATGGTGCCAGGCTCAGAGTACTGACATCAGTCTCCTGCCACAGCTGATGGAGGCAGCCCTGTCCTGCTGGGCACCTGGGGAGAGCATCCCATAATCCAGGGGCGGTCCTGACCTGCTGCATGACCACAGGCACTGATGAGCAGCAAGATCTGTCCTTCCATCAGCACAGCAATTGCTGCTGTGCCCAGGGCATTGCTGAGTGTCCTGCAGGCAGCACAGCTGTATGGCCATAGACAGGCAGAAAATAAAGGTAATTGACTTGAGTCTGTAAGATTCTATTCAAACCTAACCCTGGAAAACCCTTCTGACTCCAATAGAGACTCACCTTTGTGAAAATTCTTTACAACACCCCAGTTGCTCCTCTGTGTGTTAACACCTGGAGGAATGTGTTGGTATCTGCATAAATATGCACAGGTACAGCAGCAAACAAATTTCAGTATGAGTAAGAATAAGATAATATAGTATATGTGAATTTTTGCTGACTTTATTTTTCAGCCAGGGGGTTATTCTGTGGGCTATGGATTGGGCACCCCAGAAAAAAAACTTACTGTGGATTGCATAAAGTCATTTTCCATGAAGAATCCATGTCAGAGATTTCTGGTAGATAATTCTACATCTACTTTCTGTGCTCAGAACAGCTGAGTAAGCCTGTTTTACCTACGATGTGTAGCAGTTCAGCAAATGCATGTCATCTAGAAAACAGTTTTAAGACACAGGATCAGAAGGCCAAATTGCAGGAGCAGGAATGCTGATGGTCCTGTACCAGGACATTTTGTTGGAAGATCTGTCCCCACCTCTTTGCTTCCAGAGAAGAGGTGTGATACTTATGGATTTACAGTAAAGGAAACCCTCCGACTTTAGAAGAAACCCCTCTAACCTGGAAGTCAGATGGGAAGAGGGCTGAGGTGGGAAGTAAACAGAAATGGTGCTGCTGTAGGAATGCAGGTGTACAATCTGCTGCTGGCCCTGAAGAGACAAGGCTGGATGGGGGAGATGTTTTAGTGTGAAAAAAGACTAGGTTAAGCTGACTACTGGGTGAAGCAAAGTCTTGACTCAGATCTATCTAGTAGAAGACTCTGCCAATTGGCACAATCTCCTAACTTGGGTCCCCAATAGGTTTGTATACCTGCTTGGTGGTCTCAAAAAGCATCCCTCAGCTCCTGTTGGCTTTAAATGTGGTTGTTTTGAGGTTTTTTTACTGCTTGGTACACTGACTCATGTTTCAGGTATTATTACCATGTACTTAAAGTGTATTTTCTGGGTGCTACTTCTAAGATTTGTCCCACTGATCCAGTATGATCCTGTTGGGCTTTTTAAAGTCAACTGGTAGAAAAGCTATTGCATGTGCTCATGAGGTCCTTGGTTTTGCTTTGTGTTTCTGGTAGGAAGTAAATCAGGAAGCTTTTGGTGATTCAACTCAAAGCTGTTTCTCTACCTGTTCCCTTCTCACGTAGACGACAGACCAGAATCAAATTGTACTGATTATGCCAAGGAATTGCTGCTTCAGACAAAAATTAAAAAAGAGAATTGGGGGTACAACTCGAAGTTATTAATGTGAATTTACATATGAAAACTTGTTTTTAATAACTTTCCACATCACGAAAATTTCTCACTGGAGAAATAGGTCACTTGACAAAATCACCTATTTGAGTATTCTTCTGATTCTCCAGGAGACTTGGTATTTTGACACTGTGCAAATATTTTGATGTTAATTCAGCTGGCACTGCAGTGAGTTATAACCACTGTTGAAGTAAGTGCACAAGAAGAGAAACAGAAGAACAAAGATGCTTTGAAATGTGCAGTTCTGGGAACACAATTACTAGAGGAGACATGAATATAAAACTAAACCTCTCTATTAAAGTGAGTGTTTATTATTGCTCAAGATTGTTCTTTTACCAAAAAGAACAAACATGTATCAGTTTGCCACCCAGATGTTTCCAGAGGTCTCTGTTGAGGTCATTCTTACTGAGAGCAAGGCATGTGATGCAGGGAATTAATGGGCAGCTGAACAGAGAAATGCTGTGGTGCTTGCAGGGGAGGATGATGACCCAGGACAAACCCTTGCTCTGCCCCAAATGCTGCACGTGCATCTCCCTGCTGGCTCCTGAAAAGAGCAGCAAATTATTCTCTTCTGAGAAGTGTTTATGTAATTGCTACTCTAAGTGAAAGAAATCTCGTCATGGATTTAGAACCAAAACTGTAATTTCCAGTTTCTCCCTGCCCTAGATTTTGAGAAAGGTTCAGGCCTGTTTGGGGAGCAGGGGGCTGGATTGCTTTGGTTTCTGGCTGTTGCTGCAATAATGCTCATCTTCCCCTCCTCCAATCCTGTCCCCAGGGAGTCCAGATGGAGCAGGTGGGACCCTCCTTGATCCATGACAGGCAGCAACAAGTACACTACAGAAATGCAGATAGTTTGTGGTTTTTTTCCCTGTGGAAGCCTTTTGGCATTCCTGAGCTCCCCTCTGCCTTTGACTCCAAGGACTGCTCCTGAAGGATGGGTGCTGCTCTGCAGCAATGGGTGGGACAGGGGTGTCTCTCCTCTGATGTGTTCCTGGCTGTCCAGCTAACACTTTATCAACACTGGTTGTAGTGTCCCTGTCGGGTTCTTCTGATCACTGCTGCATCCAAAACAAATTGTTGTTTCCCCAGCTTTTTACTGTGACCATGAGGGATGGAGACTGCTAACCTGCAGGGACTGGAGCATTACCAAGAGACTGGATTTGGGAGGTAGAAAAGTTATCCTGGATTGCTGGATTTATAGACTGGGAACAGGATTCATCTATGGAGTTCACTGTGACTCCATTCTTCTGCCTGGGAGAGCTGAAGCTGTGTGGTAACACAGGCATAGACTGCTCTGGCAGATGTGGAGAGGCTTTGGGGGACACAACTTGGGGCCGATGCTTGAACGGAAGGGCTTGAAGGTGTGCAATAACTGAGGGTCAAGTCCTACAGGCACAAACAGCTGGTGACCAGAGCTTCCTCTGGTGAGCTGCCCCACTGCAATAGCAAAATGTCCTGGTGCTCAGACCCTGTGGATAATCTCTCATCAGCTTCATAAACTGAATGCAGCCTCTCCATTTATGTCCTGTGCCATAAAGAGCTGAAGAAAACTGGTGTGGGCAGCACAAGGGAAGGCTGGGGAAAGCTCAGCTCTCCTTCCTGAGCATGGTGGTGGTGCCGGTATTGCTACCCAGGCTTTGCTGAGAGCTTGCTGAGCTGCAGACACTGAGAACCCATAGCTCTAGGAGCAGTGCAAGAGCTCTTTGATACCTTGACAAAAAGTGCACTGGCTAAGCAGTATGTGGTGTCCTTGTAGCTGTCTAATAGAGCAGAGGTGCCAATTTTTTTTTTGTTGTTATTATTAGCAGTGAATTATAATACTCAGCCTCTAAAAGTACTAGTGTTGGTGGAGCAAAAACCCAAGGGATTAGTGCTCCTGCTCTCGCTGTGGCACTGCTGGAATGGGTGTAGAGCCCTGTGGGGACACCCAGGATGGCCCTGCTTAGATGAAATCCCTTTCTGAATATTATCTTTTGTAGAACTGTGCTTTTCTGCTCAGTTCTGTAATTCTGAATTGCAAAGGCAGAGCCATGACTGACTACACTTCTAAATATGGTGATAGTAAAAGCCTTTTCTGCTGCTGGCCTGACACAAAGCACTGCACCACTAGCAGGCAGCAGCAGCTTTAAATGGGTTCTGCAGACTCGCAGGGATAAGATGATGGCTCCAAAGGTGATGCAGCTTTAGGATGAGGGCTGGACAGTCTGTATGACCACATTAGTTAAATAGGGATGGGAAATGGCTGGTGAATATCTGCAACAAGCCGTGAGGGAAGGACGAGGTGGGTAAATGTGTTGGGAAGTCTGGTCTCTGAAGGAGGTGCAGACATCTCTGCTCAATTCCCACAGTTGTTTCAAACCAAGGTTTTTTAATTTTCTGGCTATGCAATTAGCCTTGCTGTGAAGCCTCAGCAATGGATATTTTACCATGTCCCTTGGGAACCTCGTTCATTAGTTTACAATTTTAATTAAAATTGTGCTGCTTAATTTCTTTGAACTGTACTGACTTCAGTGGCGTGGTGCCATTATCTAACAAACAGAAGGACACACCTGATGCTGGCTGGCTCTCACCATCGCTGTGTGCAGTCCCTGAGGAAAACCAGGAGGTCCAGGCACTTTTAGTGTGTACAGGCACATGGTGTTTCTGGGAACATTTCCCCAGTATGTGATCATTTCCACCTTCTGCACCCAGCCAAGGCACCTTTGGGTCCCTTTCCCCACCTTTTGGTCCCTTTCCCCCACCTTTGGGTCCCTTTTTCCCACCTTTGGGTCTTTTCCCACCTTTGCTGAACAAGCCATGGACTTCCTCAGTGCTGCAGAACTCTGGACATGTCTCCGGTGGTGAGGAGACAGGTTAGAGATGCAAGGGGCGGAATGACAGGCTGGGTTTGTGCAATCCCACAGCGTGTTGCTGGTTGTGGAGATAGGAGAGAAAAGGAATGTATGGGTAAAAAGCCTCCTCTACACCTTCCCTGGCAGTGCCTAGCTGGTATTCAGCCATGTCAGTTACAACCTTTGCTGGAGATTAACAGGGCAGAGATGTATTAAGTGCTCTGCAGAGCCTGAACAATGTAATTACCCTCCAAGTGAGGCAAGGGTTTGTGCCAAGAGATTTTTATCTTCCATGAATGAGCTGGAGAGTGAAGGGCTCCTGGCTTTTATGAAAGGCAGGAAACTCCAACTCTCCAACTACTATTTTATGAGCCAAGAGATTTGACCACCATGAAGCAATGTCTGTGTCATTAACTTGGCCAGACAGCCAGAATATGTCAGGACAAGGGTGGTGACTAATGCTGCTAGAAATGCTCCTGAATTACTCGTAAGCTGCTGCTCCTGGAGCACCTGCTGTCACCAAGGGGTCTGTCCTGGCAGCACCAGAGCACCTCTGCCAGCTCCCAGCTCTTCCTGGCAGTGCTGCAGGTACTGTGGCCATACAAGCACTTTGGCACAGTCTGAAGTGAAGTTCCACGGGTGGAGAAAAGCAGGCTGCAAGAGGAGGGGTGCTTCTAGGGAATGGGAGGACTTTGCTGGTGTGGGTGTCTCTAACTGCACCCATTATCCTGCCCTGTCTGCTGCTCTTCACAAGTGAATCCCTTTTGATCTGGAAATGGGTTTGGCTTCTTGCTCCGCCGTCCCAGTGAGGGGAGGGCTACTGCTGCCCCCCAGCCAGCCTGGTTGCTGCTGCTCTTGGTGGCTGGAATAACTGTTTCCTCTCTTGTGCCTGTTCTCTGGTGTGTTCTACAGAGGAACGAGGTCCCCCCTGTTGTGCTCTGCAGAACTATCCGGCCATTTAGTCCTTGCTGGAGCAGGCTGGTTTCCTGCTGGTGTGCTCTTTCGTGTCTGTTGAAATTAATCCAGCTCTCCTGAATGTGGGAAGCAAGAACAAGCTTCTGCTCTCGTGCCAGAGAGGCAAACCACATATCAGACTTGATGGCAGACCCTTATGGACCTGTGATAGTGATTCCTCTTCAGGCTCATCCTGCCTCTCTCAATGCTTGTTTCTGTTTCCTCTCTTGTAGCCTATTCCTTTTTGTTCCTTGTCTTTTAGAAGAAGTATCCTCAGTTTGTTAATCCCCCTTTGATGGCATGTCAGCTGCTTCTCTGAGGTCCAAAGGGATGAGCTCCAAGTCTTCATTTGACTTTCAAAGGAAGAAAGAACAAAGTCTGACAAAATTCCTCTTTGCAAAATCCACATTTATTGTTGTCGTATTCTTCATTATCTTGTACTATTTCAAAATTTAAGATCTGGCTTCCTACTGCAGTTAAACTACCAAGCCTCAACCTTTTCTTATCACTTCTCCCTTCTTAAGAACGGATATTGTTTTGCATTTCTCTAGTCACATCCTAATGCCCCAGATGTGCTCAAATCCTGCTGTTTCTGCAGCCTCTTATGTCAGTCCACTCCAGTATGCAAAACAATGGTTTTTCCCCCATCTCTGGGCTGAAAAAATGGTGAATGAGAGTTTATTTATTGCATTATCCATCTTGCTTCTTACATCATGTCCAACATTATATTTATATTGAAAAGTAAGGCAAAGAGTTAACTTGGCTTGGAGCCATCCTGAGATTAGCATTTACCCCATTTTCTCTGTAGAAAGACCCTCCCTTCTCCTTTCTTTGATCTACTTTTTCTCACATAGCTGACTAAACTTGTCTGTTTGTGTAATACCTCCTGTGAGGTGTCATTTGGTCTGAGGATTGCCGGAGGTGATAACCAGATGCTTTTGACCCGTGTGTATTGGGGCCTTTGCTTTTATTCCCTATTCCATTCCATCGAGAATTTCTGCATGCTGCAACTACTCTTCTGAGGTGGTTAAGTGTGCCTTTGGCTGCTGTGCTGCTTCAGACCTTACCTCTTTTGCATGAGATACAAGTAACATAGCAGCTTAATAGCTTTTCTTCCACTTTTGGTCTTGAATTCCTCAGCTTAGCCGATTTCTTGTCTCCTAGAGACGATCAATTCGCCTTTTGGAATTGGGAATTTGGGATCAGATAGTGGTTTCTTAGAGGTTTGTTGTAAATTAGTATGCTCTCAATCTACAACAATTTATTCTTATCCATTCCCTTTTCACAAGCTCTGCCAGTATATGCTGGAGCTCCCATCACTGTGTCTCTCTGATGGGTTCCATATACCCTGTGGCACTGCAGTCTCCTGACTATGCTCTCCCTTCACTCTGCCTCTGTAATCATCCTCACCTTTGCCTCTGCTTCAGGCGCAGATAAATCTCTGCTCTCCTGTTCGCTGGCTGGTGACTGCTTAACTCCTTGGCTCTCCTGCCTCCATCAGCCCTGCCTTTCAGTCAGGGCTCAGCAGTTCATGGTCCACCAGCTGGGAGTGAAGCTTGAATAGGAAAAGGCTTATTCATGCGGATCAGTGATGGGGCACTCCTACAAAGCCTTGCCTGCGGAACAAAGCATTTTTGGGGCTTGCCAAGTTGCCTCTAAGGATGCAAAAACCACCTCCTGTGCAATTCCTTCCCTTAACAGAGGGAATTCAAAACTCCACACACAGCCATGCGGTGCCTGTGATTATGTGGGCACAGTGCAACCTTTGCGGCTGCTGTGCCCTTGGAGGAACTGGCAGAGAGGATCACAGCTGGTTTTAGCCTCCTCTCTGTCAGATTTAGCTAAAAATTAATAGCACACAAGCTTCCTCCATACCCTCAATCTTGGACAGCCAAAGCCTTCCCCTGTTGCAGTTTGCAGATATTCACATTCTGGTTAATAATATAATTGAGATGTTTCCAGTGATTAAAAGACTTCTGACTAAGCTCTTGGCATAAAGAGGAAAAAGTGAAAGCCAGAGTCAGGGGGAATCAAGAATTCAACAGAAGCCTTTGAACCAGCTTTTGATTTACATATGAATAACATTGATCTGCAAAGGGAATTGCGTCCACTCACCCTCAACAGAGGCACCAGGCAGGATCTGGTTCCTTGCTGGGAGTTCTCCCCCATTTCCTACTAGGATTATTTTCTCCACCATGCTTTTATGACTGTGTACTTCTACTTACTCACGTAGGATCTCACACAGATACGACTTCCCTTGATCTCAGGGGCAGTGAACCACAGAGTCCAGAGTGACTGTGGTATGTAGAGCAGCGATAGATGTATAATCCTGGAGGTCTGGGAGGTGTCACATGCTGATGCAGAAGCAGAGTCAGCAAGAAAGATGTTGAAGTGCCTCGGTGCCTGTGCTGGTGGTGGGACAGCCCTGCAGGGACATGTGCTCTGCTGCGAGGCAGTACCTCTGTGCTGGGTGCTGACCCTGTGACTTGCGTCAGCTCCTTGTGTGGCTTCTTGTCAGTTCTGCTGCTCCTGAAGGTGCTGGAGATGAAGGATTTTGTGGCACTCGAGCGTAATGTACAGCCTATAAACTGCTTAGAAGCCTCTAAGCTTTACTTACCATTCCTTCTGGGGTAACCAGCGTCATGTGCCAATCTGACTAATGCTCTTTAAAATGCAGTAGATTAAAGGTGAATGTGTTGTTTTGGATCTAGCCTTGGAATGACAGCATTTCTCATCACTGTTCACATACAGCTTGTCAAGGATGATGAACACTTCCCCTTCCTGAACTCTGCCAGTCATCCCTGAACGTGACAACAGCAGTTCAGTGGTTTCATCCCTGCCCTTTTCACACACATCCATAAAACACACCTGCATGCTATTGCCCCAGCTTCACACTATGTGAGAATATATTAGCAAGTCAAAGGTTGAAGTTTCATATCTATGTGTTCTGGTTTTTTTATATTTTTGTTTTTTTCTGAGTGTCAGCCTGCACAGGTTGATGATCCATCCCTAAAGGGGTTCTGCACACCTTCACTCCCAGCTGCAGTAATGTTAGCAATGACTGTAACTAAGGCTGAAACTGTACTTTAATTCCCACATGAGCTGTGCAAGCCTTGTTTGTATCTGGGTGTCACTCCAGATCCCTCTGATGGTGTAGAAGGTAGCAACCAGTGCTTTCAGACTACATCAGGAGCTTCCATACTCACTTTGCTTCTTTCCTTTCTGGTCACTGTTTCCTGTATTTTACTGCTTCAAAACTTATCTTTTCCAATTGATCCAAAATATTTTCAGTACTAATAGCTTTTAACTGAACAAGACTTTGATTTGGGATTTCTTGCTTCGGTTGCAGGGAAAAGAGGGGAGGCATTTTTATTTATGAGCACTCCACTCCCTGTGCCTGCAGTACTCTGCAGGATATCTCATTCCTGTCTTGCTGGAGCTGGTTTAGACCCACCCTACATTCATGGCAATTTATATTTAATCTGCTGTCCAGATCTAGTCTTTCTGAGCCACTTCAGTCCACGCGCCTCCTTCTCCTTCCTATTTTGGGCTCCTGGGTGCTTTGACGCTTCTCCTGTGTAGCTCAGCCTTCCAAGCTTCAGCTTACGTGAAATCCCCAAGACAGCCAGCTTATGTCACCATCATCCATCAGGGACAGCCACAAAGAAATCTGCAGCTCAGTAGAGCTGCTCTTGCTCCCATTCCTCTGGGAAGGGACAATGTAAGCTTAGGGAGAAGGCAGGCATGCTGCAGAGCTGAATATGTGACATAATGACATTTGAATGAAAGAAAATAAGGTAAAACTAATTTGCTACAAACCCCACCTTTGAGTATGTGTTATATAAAGCAATCGTTTACTGTGGTGTTAGAATAAAAAATTGTCAAGCATCATGTACAGATGTGATGGTTTCTCTCTCAGCAGTAGGAAATGTCTTTGTTCACAAGATGAGGTGAAAGAGAACATGTTGAACTTGCCTCAGTGCATGTCCAGGGTATCAAAAACACAGACAGTGTATATTTCCTGCCCTGCTTTGGTGCAGCCTGGCCTTATCCCATTCCCTTTTTTTGTTCTTCTGGTAGGGCAATTGAAGGCTCTAAGTGAGGAGTTGCAGCTCTTTCTCTTGCTCTGCCAGAATATTGGAGGGTGTCACCTGAAGGGCTATTTTGCAGAAAGGCTGGAAACTTGTGTCCAGCTGCAAATGAACTGTCCCTGCCCTGGAGAAAACTTGGGGCACCGTGTCCAGACCTTGGTCACGCATTCAATGGAGCCTTGCACGTGGCTTTGCTGCTGGCCTGCTGGGTGTCCTTTCTCAAGTCACCCTGCCACTCAGGTCACCTGTTTCCTGCTCCTTGCCCTGCCAACATACAGGGACAGGACTGCTCCTGCAGTACAAATGAGAGACAATCCAGAGGTTCAGCTGCACCACCACATGAGCAGGGCCCTGTACAGCAGCTCTTCTGCCTGCACTGCGTGGAGCAGCAGGGACCCTGCCTTTGTGAGAGCAGGCTGCACTGCAGAAGATCTAATGGAATGTAACACCTCATGTTACTAATCAAGTAGCTGTTATCTGTCTCTCAGATCCTCCTGGCCCTTACCAGGAGTGCGTACTATTTGTTTCCTAAACAGCCCCATGCTGTCCAATAATGTGATAATTTTGTGCTTGAGGAGCTGGATGCAGCACTGCTCTATTAAATGGTTGTTGTCCTGTGTTGCAAATTAACAAGATTGCACTAGGTTTGTAATCAACAGCAATTAACTCACCACAGAGATTGCAAGAGAAATCTTTTGCCCACATCACAGGCTCCTCTGATCTCTTTCACAGCACCCAAAGTCACAGTACCAGTGTCTTGCACAGACACACACAGCTCTTTTCTGTACAGCAACAGGGCTTGGGATGTCTGCGGGGCTCTGTCCCCCAAGCCAGAGTCACCACTGGGGAGTGCAGGAGAGAGCAGCCCAGAGTTACTGGTGTCCCACAGAAACCTGCTCCGTGCCCTGCCATCCGTGCATGCATGACCCCCGTGCCAGCCTGAGCAGCTGGAAGATGAGTGCCTACTGGACTGCTCCCAGCAGCAGAGAGGTGCAGGCCAGCCTGAACTCCACACAGATCCCACAGGGAGGATCACAGCATGCCCACGGCATTTATACCTCAACTTGGCATTTCTCTCTCTTTTCCTTGTGATGGAAAGGGCACATAGATGTATGACCTGGACCTGAGCCTCCATCCAGGGGCCTACTAAACTTCAGTTGAATTTTCTTTTAAAAAGGCCTGACATCACTTGTGACCCTCTACTTCTGCCCTTCCTGAGCTGTGCTGCTGTAGTGAAACCCTTCCAGTAGATCCCCGTTGGACTGAGGAGGTCTCTGACTCCTGGGACGACATAGCATGCCAGGTTGTTGCTTAGGGAATGTGCCATCCCTGGAGCAGAGCTCAGTGCTCTGCCCTTCCAGTGGAGGCAGGGATCCAGCTGACCAGCCAGCTGCTTGTGCAGATAATTGCACTATCAGTGAGATAGAATTAGATTATGTTTATTTCATGATCAGTTATGTTCTAGATCTTATGGAGACACCTTTACTATGTTAAATTAAAATTAATTAATTGCTTATTCTGGGAGAAGATTAACATCTAAAAGCTACATAAGACTTTCAGAACTTGTCTATTTAGTAGTACTTGACTTGCTTCTACAAGGCTTGATCTTGCCAAGTCAAGAATGAAACATGAAGTGCATTAACTACAAGTGAACTGGATGTAGCACCTGAGTTTGCACTCACTTCACACATTGCTGGTAATTGCCTGCTCTGTTTTTGCTGGTGTGCCTGAAGTGTCCTAGATATGAACTGGCTCAGATGGTGGATGACAAGGACATCTGTAATGTGCCTGAGAAGGGCAGCCAGGAGGCAGTTACTTTTGGGACACGGCAAGGGGTAATACATGGCATAGGGGCAGCTCCAACATCTCTTTCCCACATCAGAAGTACTTCTGCCACTGAGTGCTTCCCTCATGCCTCCCTGCCCACTGCTGGGAGACAGTTCATGTCCAAGCAGATCTGGCAGATTTCTCGAATGTGAGAAAAAACTCCATTTTTACCTTAATTGTCCTGAAATTTCAAGGTCTTAAGGTGTCACAGTTGTCCAGGTAGCTAGAAGAGAGACCCTCTAATCCATATTCTCTACATCCACTAGCTAAAAGATGGAGCAGCAATACTCTGAAAGACCCCTGCCAACTTAGTATCAGCAATATATTTCAAAGCAGTTAACGCTGCTCCTTCAGAGGCCAACAGGATATAGTGGATAGGCATCCTAATCAGCTTCTGAACGTGGGGCTCACTATTCAGTGTCCATACTTTTCAAACAGCTTTTGGAAGTAAATTTTCATGGTTGATCATAGTTTTTGTAGCCTGTTCTCCCTCTGCTGTCTTCCTGCCTGTTCCCATATCAGCACAGATACTCTGACAACCCAGAGACTAGCGTTTTATTTCTGTCATTCCAGTTTTTCTCATGTATTATTAGATCAAGATGGTTGTCTCTGTCTCTTTTACTTCACTGAATCTGCTATAATGTAAAAGAAGCACTTACCTCATCTACAAGTGTTTATCAGCAAAATTCCCCCAAAACAGAGTATAACTTTATGCTACCTGTGTTTTCTCTGCTTTGGTGAGAAGGGATTTTCCATCACTTTGGAAGCCACAGTGATGGACATGCCGTGGGTCAAATGCCACAGAGTGATTATCTCTTTAAGCACAGATCTTAAAAGGAGATTTGCATCCCACTACACAGGCTTTCTCTAGACTTTTCGTACTTTCAGGCAGAACGGGCCCCATTTTTTGTGGCAGTGTTCTTTGGAGAGGGACTCCAAGGACCTGTGTTGTGCAGAGAAGGTGTGACCCCAGCTCTGCAGCAGATCAGGTTTGTTGTGAGCATAAGTAAGGATGTCCCATCTCCTGGCACTCAATACCATCAGATCCAAAGCAGGATGCAAGCCTCCTGTCCCTAGGTACCTTTGGCTGACAAAATAAACATGAATTCTTTCTGGTTTTCTCACCTCTCTCCTGCTCGTGTCAGAGGTGAGACTGAAGCTGTATGAGCAAATGCACCATGTCCACCAGATTCTATGCTGCATTGATACTGACTTTTAGCAAAAAATAGTCTCCTTTGGAGTGTCAGAACTGTAGCTGCTATTTAACCTCTCCTTTTCAGTTTCTTTTTGGGCTCCAGAGTGGGGGAAAAATTTGCTGTAGGAAGAATATTGGGGAAAATACCCACCCTTTTCCTTCAATTTTCTTTTGCCTTGGTGGAAATGAACAACAGGCTGCAGCTGTCAATATGACACTCACACACACTCTTAACACACTTTTACACAATCACACACACTCCCACACACTCAGACACACTCACTTGTACTCTTACACACTCACACTCACACCTTTGGTTGACAGGGATCTGCCTTGGCTCATACTACTTGTATAAAGTCACAAAATCCATGAAGTCTCTCTTTTACCTCCTTGTTCCTTTCCCCTGAAGGAAAACAACCTTGTAAATTCTTGTGGCTCTTGGGAGAGGTGGGAGGTGGGTATTGACTTCCCTGGTGGTGTGGCTGCTTTTCATACTTCCCTCATCCTCAGCAGACAGTGGGTCTGCACTGTCTAGTGCCAGGAAGTGACAACTGCAGCATGTCCCTTCTTGGATTGGAGGAGTTCACCTGAATGCTCCATTATAGTGTTTCACAGCACAGCTAAGTAGGTACAGCTCCTTTAGCTCTGTGGAGTAGGTCTCTTGCTCTGGTTCCAAGCTTGGCTGTGCATTTTTAAACATTATTAGAGTTCAGATGAAATTGCTTCCAGCTGCTTTCACAAAACCTAAATATTGCCAGGGTCCCAATAAAGTTCCTTTTCTGCCAGACTGTGGCCTCCTATAGAGAGGTCTTCAAAGACCAGTCTCCACAAAATCAAATTATTTTGGAATATAATTACCTCTCACCCCCTTAAATTTCATTGTGTTCCAAAGAGTTTCCTGTAAATTGATCCCACTCTTTAGAGGAGCCATGTTATTCTGCAATGTTGGTGGGAGCCAGCCCTCACCAGGCTCCCCTGCATTACCAATTCTTGGACAGACAGTGCCTAAGTAGCTTGTTATGTGATAAAACATCACATTTCTTCTCCCCAACACTGCTTGTGCTGATATTCAGCTCCTGCAGGAAACCATATGGCTTCCAGAATCCTACCCACATACCTGTACATGCCTACACAGTCCATGAGTCACATTTACTGTTTGGATGCCCCCTGAGTCATCTGAAAATCTGTGAAATTACCATGTCTCTTTTCCATGCAATCTCTTAAGAACTTTAGACAGTTATGTATAAGCATTTACATATGTGTCTTATTTTTCTGTTCTAAGTTTCATGGGTGGTAATACACTGGCACTTCTTATTTTGAAGGAAGTTGAATCTTGATGAGAGCAGAGCAGTGGCTGCAGCTGTCTGGGGATGGGATTAAATTGAAAAAGTGAGACCCTTTTGAAAGAAGGGCTTTAGGAGCGAGAAGTCCAACACACTTGGGCTTTTAGCCTTTCTGTCTGCTCTGACAGGGCCATACCTGATCACTCCTGACCCTTGGTGTGTTTCTGTGCCCAAAGGCAGCTGCAGTGCTGCCTTCAGTGGGATGTGAGTACTTTGGGAGTCCTTGACAGGCCTTTGCTGCACTAAGGAATGGCACAGAGGGAGCACACTTGGGTCATTCAGGGCGTTCTGGGAACTGAGCCGGGACAGCAGGGCTTGGGGAAGATGTCCGTCTTCATGCTGTCAACTCCTCAGCTGCAGGGACTCCAGCCTCAGACAAGTCTATCTGACCTTTATCACTGTCATGACAAGATAATTTTGCTGCCTCAGGACGGCACAGGTGATGTGTAAACTTTGCCTGTTGCTTTTGCTGATGAAAGAGGAGAAAAGACAGTTCTTTCTCCTTCCTCTATGATGGGCCAGCACTGAAGATGCATTATAGCCCAAATTAAAAACAGCAGCCCCAAGGTTTGCTGCAGCAGCATGGAATGATGTAACCAGCCTGCCAGAAACAGCTACTTTTGCAGCTGTATCCCAAATGCAGGCAGTGTTGGGTGTTTAGCAGAATAATCTCCCAAGCAGCTGAAGGGGAAGGAATGTGTAGATAGACTGTTCTGCTGTGGAGTGTGAGCTAACTGTTTGCGTTAAAAACATCAATGTCTCCTCATAAGCATTCGGCAGCCAAATGGTGATTCTGTGGCCTTATGGAGCCAGAAAAACTGTCAGAGGTACGTATGAGTGTTTTGTACAGCTAGAAGCAGCAGTGTGAGTTTGTCGAGAGCTTCTTGCTGTAATTTAGCTTAGTAAAATTGCCAATAATGTTCATTAAGGCAAACAATCAGGCCACTTCCCCCTCTGTGAGAGAGTGTGCTGCTTTATTCACCTCCCCCAGAATGCTGCTCAGTACAGGCACGGACCTCCTACTGTTACTGTACAGGTTGTGAAGCATTTGTGTGACCTGAAAAGCTGCAAATGGACACACAAAAGCATTGCTAATTTAGACCCCTCCCACCCTTCCTTCTAACTGGTACTGTTTCAAAAAATTCACTCTGTAGACTAACAGAAGAACCCCAACCAACAAGCCCATGATATTTTCAGAATGTGATAGTAAACCTGGATAACTTGCTGTATAGTATTTAGTCAAACAGTAGCGATACAATACGAGTTTAAATGTTATTTCAGTGGGCTACAAGGTGTATATATACTGGATGCAGCATGTATACATATGCACATGAGTATGTATGCAAAATGTATGAGGTATGTTCCATATAAATAGATCAGCAATGTGGAGAGCAGAGCTAGAGGAACATGGGTGTGCATGGGAGGACAGGAGAGCTTTAACAGTAGGCTTCACTGAAAGCTGCTTCAGTGCAGAGGGGTTGGCGTGGTGAACCCCTGACACAGCACTGCTGGGGAGCTATTCTGCCTGCAGATGGTACCTCACCACTGAATAGGCAGCTGCTTGAATACTGGCAGGGACATGCTTGCTGATAAGAAGAGGAATAAGAAGTTGAATGAGTAGAGATAAAATATCCTGTCTGAATTTATGCTTTTGCACAAGCAACAGAAAGGAGGTGAGTGGTTGTTTTTAGGAAGGTTTGTTCCGCAAGTGCTGCTGGAGGGATCAGTACAAGAGATCCGAGCCCACGTAATGTACTCTTTAGTGAGAAGAAAGTTTCGAGGTTGTTTTTGGCAGAGTCTGTTACTGCTCACAGCAAAAGGAATGCTCTGGTGGATGCCTGTGTCTCAGGCAGCCTCTGGCAGTTCCCAAGGGCCCTTGCTGCCCTGCCAGCCCCGGGGGCAGCTCTCTGTAGGACAGCAGGTCACAGTACCTGCAGCCCTGCCCCAGCTGCTCCCATTCCTGAGGGGCACTCTGAAGCTGCCTCTTGTTCAGCCTCAGAGAGCTTAACTGATCTTGGCTATTTAGGGGAGCTTGATCTCCAGCTGAGCCTCTCTAACTCCTAGGGAATGGTGGTGTCTCCTTACAGTTTTCCAGGATGAAGAGGCCACCTGGAGCAGTGACTTTGAGATAGAAATGATAAGGCTGGGCACCCTGCTGGCTTGTGCTGCTCCATCAACAGACTAGCAGGGGCTCATTTTGCACTTCCCATATGCCACCTCATCTTTCCTTCTAGCTGAGTGCTTTTCCTCAAATGGACTATGGATCTCTGTAGGATGGGCTGTTTTTGTAAATTGTTTACATTGTAAAAGTACACTGGGAAATCAAACCTATTGTTTAATGAGCCTAGAGATGACTCCCCAGGTCTGCACAGATATTGAAAAGATTTTAGGGGTCTGTAAAATGAAAACCAGTGTCCTGCTTTCAATATATATCACTGCTGAAGCCGTCATGGACCAAGGCTGATGATCTCACTCTGACTGTGGTGATTGTGGAGTGATTTCCCTGCCTTTAGCAGACATGCTTTTGTGAGGATTGGACTCTCACTGCCTGAGCCTGAAGTCTTCTTTCCCCTGCAGCCACCAGCAATGAAATGGAGCTGGTCCATGTGTGGGATGGTAAAATCTGCAGAGGAGTGTTATGTTTTCCACATTTTCAAAAGTACTTTTCACCCATCCAAGGAGTTTACAGAAATAACCTGCTGCAAAATTTAAAAAAGCAGCAAGTGTTTGTATTGTGTGGAAAAGTTAAACTTACTGGGGGCTAGACCACATAGTTTTCTTATTATACTGCATGGGTAAGGAAATTTCTGAGGCACTGAGGGGCAACAAGGGCTGAGGGCTGAATCTCCTTCGGTCCCCTCACTGGTGTGGCTGCAGCCAGCAGGGTGCTGTGGCCCAGCATGGACAGCACAGTGCTATGAAGTCTGGGCAGTGAGGAGAAGGGGAGCAGCAGGGAGCTCTCCCTGACTAATTGCAGAAACTCCAAGTTCACCTAAGGAATCAAGCGAGAGCTGAGGTTGCTTTATACTCATGCGACACTGTTTTGATGCTTTCAATTCTGTGGGCCTATATATAAAACAAACAGAATGAGTATCCAGCAGCTAATTCTAGCCACAGATATAAAAATTAGCACACCTCAGTTGCTAATTCCTTGAAGGTATGAACTGCTTCTGATGTAAATATAAGCACAGCATTTCTTGCTGTGCAGAGACTAGCCAAAAAATGTTCATTTTTAGTTACATTAAGCCAAAGCAGACAAAAATAAAATCTGCAGAGGCAAAGATGCATCAGAAATTCACTGGAACTACACTGAAGTTGTACCCGGCATAAATAGCCTTAGCAAACAATAATTAACACAGCCAGCATGTTTCATCGTATTGTTAAGGAGAATAGAAATAGAGATAATCCCGTCTGAATTGTAATGCAATGCCATACATAATGATATGGTTTTCTTTCTTCGGACTGCTAGTTTTGTTTTCCATGATGGAATGTCTTCAGAGGGTCTAAATGATGTGTTTGCCATGAAACTGGATGCTTCCTCCAGCATGTAATAATTATAATGAAATTAGGTTTTAATTAATAATTGAATAAATCCTTAGTGAGTTTCTGAAATAGGAGGCATGCTCTACATCTGCATGATGCCAGGAGATCTGTGAGAACACTGAGCTGTTTCTGATTCGGAAGCTGAGAAGTCATCCTTGACTCCAGACCAGTGATGGTGGACTGAGTTCTTCTCTTAAGCCCACCCTTAGTGCTCAGGCCTGGAATTTCTCAGCTATCCTAAAGCAGAAATGTAAATTCAGGGTAGCTTTGGTGAGCAGAATACTATTCTTTCTCAGTGGCTGATTTCTGTTCCATCCTTGATAAGATTAAACATAAAGCAGTAAAAAAACCAAACCCAAACCTATCAGAGCTTCATCCTGTCCCCTCCCACTCACCTTAGAGGAGCTTACCTAGTGTTTTACTGTGCTGGAGACGTCCTCAGCTGTCAGAATAGTCCTCGAGACCCCCGACTTTGAACAAGTTGTCTTGAAGCTGCTGTGCACTACAACACTGTCCAAACCACCTACCAGAGGACCCCAGAAATGTCAAGAATGAAAGCACAAGGTAAACTCTGTATGAAAAGCAATTTGCTGGAATGAAGCAAACCCAAAATCTAAATCTTTGTAAACTGTTCCCCCTCAATATAGAGAAATTTCAATGTAGATGCAGCCCAAATCTGGCTATGAAAATTACTTTTCTATTTAAATACATGGTCCAGTCTGTGAGTACTTGAGGTGAAAGGCATTGAGCCTCCAGGAGACAGAAAAGAAAGGACACTACGTGCTTTGAGAGGAACGTTTTACTGTGTTCAGCCTATAGTGATATGTGACGGCGTCAAGTCCCGCCTTGAAACCAGCTGAGTGACTTGTCTCCACTCTTCTAGTTGGGAAGCAGCTCCAAACCTCACTGCTCTTGTCCCAGGAAGCTTTCTGTGTGACCCTTGTTCTTTTTTGCTCAATAGCCTTGCTGACCTGAAGGTACCCTGTGAAGTCCTCCACTCTGGTCACCATCCCAGATTTCCTGCTCTGCCACCTTCTAGTGCAAATTCACCTTAGTTGAACACAGATGGCCATGGTTATGCATAACTCTGGGTGAAGTCTCACACATGTTTTGTGCAGGACCATCAGTACAGCCCTATCTGTAAATCTCACTCCTGAGGCCCCTGTCAGTTATCTTTCTCTTTCATGGCCTTAGTAAGGGCTCACAGCCACCCTTTGTTGACTGTTTTTGTTTCTTGCCTCTCTCTCCTGCCTGGTATGACTTTGATTTCTACACTATTCCAACTTCACAACATTTCCTTTTGTTGTAGCTTTACATGTCACCCCATGCTTCTTCTATAAGCTTGCCTCTGTGAAGTATAAAATATTTACTGATAAAAGAAAAAGGAAAATATTTTACCTCTTAGTCCACATAGTGTCTGCATCCATTTAAAGAAACTTTGCTGATTTCAGCATTAAGCAAATACGTAAATGCAAACCATTCCAGGACAGAGGCCTGCACACCACCAAGTTAATGTTTTATTTGGCCGCATTTCCAAATTATCAGGAAAATGGGACAAGAATTGCAAGCATACACCTGTCTTCCAACTTTTCTTGTCTTTATGAGTCAGTCCTGGTATCAGACAAACTCGTTACTCAACGCTCTCTGCTGTTGCAGTAGTGCAGTTCTGAGAAGGAATGTGGTACAGCCTCTGGTGATATCACTTTTTACCTTGCAAAAAACACAGCTGTTGTTAGTGGAAGATTTTTTTCCCCCAGTAATAAAAATCTGAAAAAAAGGAAGGTTGATAGATTACTTCCAGAAATGCTGTATTTTGAGGACAAAAAGCAAATAGAAGGAACAGAAGCACTGGAATATCAATAGTAAACAGCCTTACAGTACATGTTGTCCCTGAGTGTGCATGTTTGATTATTGCAGCCAGTTTCCCTGTGACTTTCTGGAGCATCTAGCTGGACCCTTGAACCCGTGTGGAGAAGTTAGCTGTCTGTGCAGCTTTGCCAACAGCAGCAGAATGCTTAGGTCACTGTGTTCAGAAGTAGTTCTGGTTCTGGGAGTTTAGTATGAGCTCTTTGGGAACTTACAGCCACATGTTAAAATTTTTATTGACCTCAACTTGCAACAGTATTTGATGAAGCAATTGGGGCAAGAAAAGTGATATAGAAGCAACAAAGCTTAAATGAGTTATCTATAACAGAGGATTTACTCAAAGGACAAACAAGAATCTGCATGTGAGTCAGTGACAGGACTTTGGACTCTGATAACCTCTTTTATAGTCACTAAGAGTAGGCACAATTCCACTAGGATTTAAAGAGCAGTTTTTACAAAACCCACATGAAGGCTCTCTGCAGAGGACTTCGGCGAAAAATGGACGGGTTTGCAAGGATTTTCTGCACCTAAACACATATCAAAATATAACAGAAAAGGTGTATGGACACTGCAGGATCTCAGCACCACTGAATGCTCACTCCTGGAGTGAAGGGCACGATGCATTAACTGTGGGCAATTCCTGCAGCCCCTAGGTCCTCTTTATCAGTAGATCCCTGCAAGTTGGACAGTGTCCAGGTTTCTTCACTGTTCCAGCTCGGTAGTTGTTCAGTGGGACACTGGAGGACTCACCCCTCAGCTTCAGTCACTGGCAGCCTCTCCCTTTAATTATTCATAAAATTCCAAACAAGACTAAATCTTTTCTTGAACTCTCCAGCTGCATTCCATTTTAACACTGCTCTTTTCCTTCACATATCTGTGGTACATACTTGCTTTTATCCTCCTAAAGCTTCTACACAAACAAGGAGGAAGAAAACCCATTAAAGGGAAGGTGTGCCTGATAATTCAATTACCTGCTCACCACCAGTGAGCCACGAGGGCCAACTTATCATGCTGGCTCCAGCAACTCCTCCTCTCAAGTGATCTCTGCAGAAAACTTCTACAATCTCAAGGAGCAGGGAGTGTGGTGGGGCAGGAGATGGGAAGCTTGGGCCCTGTGCACCCATAGCCCAGCCTGTAGCCAGTAATAGGCACAGTGGTACAGATGGAGCCACGATTTGTGAGGGGCAATCCAGCAGTGTGCTGGTTGTGCTCCTGCTAATTGTCCTCAGATACTTATTTCTTCAGTTATTGGGTGAACTCAAAAGGTAGTTGTTAGCACAGAAGGAAGGAATTTTAAACAAGTTAAGGTGCCTGTCATTCCAGGAGAGAGAGGGGTTACTATAAGAGCCCCACATGCTCAGTGTGTTCCTGCAATGTTTAGAAATACTCAGTGTTTGGTGTGAAGTAGAACATCTTAAAACGTTGCAATAAAACAGCTTATTTGGAGAGTGACTCTTAACTTTGAAACAAGATACTTTCTGATAAGTATGATTTTGATTCCTAAAAAAATCACTGCCAAACTCCCTTTATTTTTCCCACTCACCTAATCTAGGTACACTTTTTATCTATTCAGATGCACATGATGGACAATGTGGTGGTAGCAGAGTATGTATCTCTCACCCTTGTGCAAGAGGCATAAGGCTGGGCACAATCCCATGCTTTCTGCTACTAATACTACATTGTTTGGGTTGGGAAAACAAAGGTGTCTTGATGCGATATGCTGTGATGTCATTTTGCTGTGTGCTGCTGGATCGTGTGGTTCAGACACAGCATTTCTGTACTCCAGTGGTGGTGAAAATCAGCACAGAGTAAACTGACCAATGGATAGCAGCTCTGTCTCAAGGCATGCTGTGAACTGTGCCATAGAAACAAAGAAAAAGCACTTCCATGTTATTTTCTTTATTTCCATTGAGTAAGAGTGGCTTCTGTCCTTTCTGGGAGAAGGTGCTACTTTGCATAGCCTGTGTCTGAATCCCACTGTGAGGATTAATAGCCTTTTCTTGTGCTTTGTCTGAACTAGAGTACCTTGCTATTTTGGGGGCATTTGTTACATTTTCATAGGATGTGAAGAGTTTAACTTATTTTTAATAGTTGTTGTTTCAAGTGGGTAACGTGATCATACAAAAATCCATGAATTTACTTTCTAAACTCTCCCGTTAGCATTTGGGCAGGCACACCCCAAAGCAACTGCTGCCTTCCTCCCAGGAAAACACTGCTCAAGAGCCTCTAACGTCCTCTTTGAAGGTTTATTTCTTGCATCGGGTTTTCACACAGACAAACTCACTTCATACAACACACCAACCTCTCTGCTTAATTTGACTGGGAAAGTTAAAATAGGCAGGTTATATAATGATGTTTATCTTTACATCAGGAAGTCAACTAAGAAGCTGTTAAGCTGATATTATATAACACAGCCCTGATTATAGAAAGTGTGGAGGAAGATGGTCTAGGTTTATACATGTCATATTGGCAGTAATTGTTAACAATTATAATTAATATTGTTTCGTATGCTTTTGTTTTTGATGTTTTGCAGCCTTCCAGAAGATGTTGGAGCATTAGCAGCCAGGCACTGAATGTTAATTGTTTATAAAAATTCTAATTGCACTCTTCTATACATTAGGTACATATATTTAAATAAAACATTTTAAGTAATGAAATAGAAGTCACATATTTCCTATAACGCTCTAGTTCCTGAGGTTGCTGGAGTAATAAAACTCACTCTTTTGTAGGATTATGAACTGTCCCAAACCCAGTAGATAAACCTTATTACAAGAGCAAAAGAAAGACGAGTTTGCTGTATACACATGGCACACAATCCCTAACTGAACAAGAGCTCAAACAACTTCAGCACACACAAACTGCACAATGACAGGGGAAAAAAATGGATTTTTAGACAAAAAGAAGTCCAGTTTTCTCTTTCTCTCCCCTTAAACAGGAATACGTTCATCTTTTAGCCATGCCCAGCTGGACTCTCTAATGCTAAGACTGAAGACATCCTTGTATTCTGATGGAGATCGAATTAACCTAAGACAAGTTTTGGTTATGAGGACAAACTGGATATACAGTTCACAAATGAAAATTATGAAGATTGTATTACTGGGGAAACTGTCTTTCTGTATAAAAAAAAAGATTAAAATTAAATAAGCAGAGATGTGTAAGAGGATCCCATAAGAATTCCATTGAGTAGGCTTAATTAAATTTGCTTAACTGTGATTTTTAAAAATAAAACTTTGATTTTAACAACTGAAGATCAGATCACTCCCCATGTAATAGGCAGCAACTTATTTTACCCACAAGAATGAAGATGATAGACAAAAGAGAGCTGGTATTTCAACTGTTAATGGTATCTATGAAGGGCACGTGACCCATTGGGTTGTGTGACAGTAACTGCAGACTGTGTTGAAAAGAGTAGCTTTTGTCTTCAGTGGCTTCATGAAAATTTTCCATATGTAGTAGTTTTTGCAGGGGAAAAAAGACACGTTACCATCCCATGTTTTGATTCAAGTAGAATGCTTCTACAAGAAGTTGTTCGCATGTCTTATAACCTGCAAAATTACAGATGATAAGGAAAAGGTGCTCTTCTGAAAAGACGTCTCCTGGAAGGTAAGGCTGTGGCACGCGATCCAATCTTATCAGATATCAGAGAATCCAGATGAGTGGAGGCATAATGAGCAAGCTAACTTCACTCAGGCTTCATTCCTTGTTAGGCAGGGGAAATGAGGCTTCATTAGTTTCATTGCTTCCCCAGTTAGCTGTGAAGCATTGCACCGAGTTTGCAGGGCAAGTGAAGTGAAAGCTTTTCTGCAGCTGTCAGAGATCCTTTCATGAGCAACAACTCACAGTTCTGAATGAATAAGGGAAATCATCTGCTTTGTACACTATAAGGTGACTGCTAGTACTATATGGTGACCTTGCACACTAAATGTGACAAAATTAAGAGAGGACAAATTTTATTGTTCTTGGGTTTTCTTTCGTTAGTAAGCCCAATATAAAAAAAGTCTTGAGTTTTACTCATTATTCTTCAACAGTCAGTACTTCTTTTTATTAGAATTAATACTACAATTATGTTTTTCTAGAAATATTTCACCTTATACACCAGTGTCCAACTTTAAATACGAACAGATGCACTTTTATTTATTTAATCTACCCCACCTTCTGCTGTAACAGAGTTTGTCTCAGCTAGTTACTACTGTATTTTTTTGGCCATACTAATAACTGTAAATTCTTGCAATGTGATGATATCTGCAGTCCTTTTTTTCTTGGTGTTTTTGTGTTGATTGTCATTATGTATGGATCTAGGGAATGTTTTTTGAAGTCTCCTGAGTTCATTATCCCTCTCCAGTTACTGTGTGGGACACCAGCTGCAACACATCTACTGCCATTGCCAGTTGGAGAAGTCTACATTGTCAACTGGCTCCAGTGGGACTTAAAGGGGTTCACCAGGTAGCTGGCATGAAGCCAAATCCCTCCACGTCCTGATGCCCTGTCTGTGGCCAAAGTGTGACTGCCTCAAAACATAAGAAGCCTGACAACATTCTTTTTCCCTGTGATGTAGTGCCAGCTGAACAGGTGAGGTTTCTAAAGCAGAAAGAGTCATTTTTAAAGTGGCAGCAGGACTGCCTTGAGGAGTAGGAGCTGGTGTAGGATCAGGTACAAATCTGTGGCAGGGCTCACTACTGTGATCACTTGCCAGAGCAGGCAGCTGCCAGCAAGCTCTGGCATAGTTTCTCAAAGTGGGAAAGCCTTGTCTCTGTTTCACTATAGTTTATGAAACTGGGGTTATTAGGCTCTGACACAGGGCTGCTTTTTCCCCATGTACAAATGGCATGGGCTAGGATCAGGTGACTGTTACAGCAGGATTTCCAGGGAAAAAAGCTTGTGCTGTGCTGGCCTCCCTGCTGCCAAAAGTTGCCTGTCCTGTATCACACATCCCCCCTAAGCACCACGTCCTCAACAGGCAGAGCAGTACGTGTGCTGCAACAAGCTGCCTGTCCCTGCCAGAGGTCGTCCTGGGCAGAACATCCCAGACATGCTCCTGGCAGCAGTTGCAAAAGAAGGGATTTTAATGGGGAAATCTGAGGGCAGGGAGAAAGGGCCATTGGTCACATCCTCAGATTCTTCTGAGGCCAAGAGGACTACGGTGGCAATGGGCTGCTGCTTTGTGTAATTGTTCTGGAGTTCCTATTCCAAGGGTCACTCTGGAGCACAGCCAGGGCGTGTTAAGCACAGCATAATGTTGACTTCTGTACTGACCACACCAGTCATAATTTAAGTACAAGCTTTTCTGTATGCTGCATGTAGTGGTTTGATTTAAATGATATTGCTTAAGTTGTGGTGCAAATGATGCTCTGGTTCATTCTCAGTTTTCCCCTCCTCCAAGGGAACTACAAAATTTCCTGAAAGCTGCAGCCTGAAAAAGACAATGTGTAATACAGGACAGTTTTGCAACACCGGCTCTAGCTGCAATGTTCCTTGTAAAAATGTCATTTGCCATTCATGGGATATTTTCTATATGTGCTGGAATTTCAAACCCACTTTTCATACTGAAGTTTAAGACTGCTTTCTGGTTCAACTGCTTTCAGTCAGCAGATACACTCCCAGAACAGAAACAGAAGTGCCGGGAACCAACACCGCTCTCTGAGGTACAATAAGGCTCACCTAATTGCTTCCTGACTTGCTGATCCATCATCCTGACCCCCTCTTTGATGTTTTCTTTCTTTTCTTTTTTTTCCTAGAGCATTAGTAACAAGTGAGAAATGCTGTCTCAGGGTGTTATATATGGGATTATTTCTCTATCCCCAGCACAGTGACTGTATGTAATGGGATTATCTCTTATTTAAAATAAAAAAGACTTGGAAACATCAAATCTTGTGTATGAAAAAGTAGTTTCTTTATGCTGGTTCCTTTAATTGTAAAAAAATTTCTTTTTTTGCTTTGTAATAATACGTTTATGTCAGTCAGCAAAACCAACCTAAATGCTGCAGATGTCTCCTTTCTGCTAGCTAAATTTAGCTTGTTCTTCTTCTCCTTCTGTATATATATTCCTCTGACATCTAAAGGGCTATTGCCCCCTTAGAGTACATTTATTGCTGTTGTAAACACTGAAAACTGATTAGGCCACATGATGGAGGCTTCTGCCAATGTCCATTCTTAGCCTGCTTTCATTTCAAAATACCTGAACTGGTACCAGTTGGTGCCAAAATTCTGAAGTACGAAAATACAGTTAGAAAGGAAGAAAATGGGCAATGTGTGTCAGTTAGCACTAAATGCATGTTCTGCTTGCTTCAATGAGATGTGTGAACACTTTCACAGTAGATAGCTGTGGGAGGAGGAGAAACTCCTGGCACAAATCAAAGAACAAAACACAGGAGTATTGGGGAGGGAAAAGAGAGAGGCCTTATGTAGATCTGGGTTAGATCTGTCACAGTGTAAGTTTCCTTAAGGTTAAGTCCTTGCCAAAGAGAAATCTAGTTCTGATTTTTAGACTTGAAATTTGTGAGTTGCCCAGGAGACTCTTTTTAGGTTCTTTGGATAAGCTCTTGAACATTTTCAGTTGTGCTTAAATCTAAAAAGTATAAATGGAGATGCAAACTTGGATCAAAAAAAAAAAATCACATCAGCAGTATTTGCTTTGAACTTTCAAGTCTCTTTCTGGCTCTCATATGTGCATACATACAGGGTTTGAAGTGTATCAGATCAGGGGCTCTGGCTGACTGTCCATCTGATTGAGAAATAAGTTAACATTCCCTCTCAGAACAAGAGTTAACCTTAGATTCACCAGCTTTTATGTATATTTCCTTTTAATGGGTGTATAGAATATGCTGCAAAGACCATTTAGCTCACACATGTTTTTATCCAAGGCAGCCATTTCTCTGTTCTGTCACCTCTTTGCTATCACGCAAAAAAGCAAGCTGTTCTGCCTTTGAAGGTAACTCCTTACCATTTCCATGCCACTTTTGGGAAAGTAACTATCATGATTCTGACCAGGCCCCAATGTCAGCCTATACAGCCCATTGCTTAAGCTTTCCAGGAAGCAAGGCTTTTCTTGCTTTCTCCCGCGATGTCCTTACGCTAAACTTATGCCCTCCGTTAACTGCAGCAGAGCTGTTTCTTTATCTCGCTTTAAGTGAGTCCTTCCTCCTCACCCTGGTCTTCACCAGGATGACTGAAGGAAAAACCCCAGCAACAGGTGGATGCCAGTGCTCCGTGTATGGCTTATTGTGTAGGCCAGCAAGGTCTGTGAGGTGTCTTTGTCCTCCTGCCTGTCCCTTGACCCCTGATAGGTGCCGCAGCTCTGGGCTCCCCGCAGCCAGGCACAGCTCTACCTGTGCTTGTTCGCCGCAGGAGCCGGTCCGTGCCCGGCACTCCCACAGCACCACCACAGTCGTTTGGTCCGTGTTGCCCAGAAACTTGCGCAGTTAAACGCGGACAAGCGATGCAGCAGGTACCCGGCGCACACCCGGAGCCGTCCCGCCCTCCCGCAGCCCACGCCGGGCACCACCAGCGGCGCGCGGGGACGGCGGCGACAATCCGCTTCGGGGACTCTCAGGGCGTGTTTCGCCGGGGGCCCGTTCCCATTGCGTTCCCGGTCCCGTAGCGGTGGCCGTCCCGCCGTGCCCGGCGCTGGCTGCCGGCGCCCCGTGGGGCCGGGCGCGCTGGGCCGGGCCGGGGCGGGGCGGGGCGGCCCCTTTAAGGCGGGGGAGCGCTCACCTGCCTCCTCCCCCGCCCGCCGCCAAGGTACCGGCCCCGCGCCGGGCCCTGATTGGGCGCCCGCCGGGCCCGGTCACGTGGGGGGGGCGCGCTCCCCCAGCCTCCAGGCCGCCATTTTGGCTGGAAAGTTTGGAATTTCCGAGCAGTGCGGGCGGGAGGCGGCGGGAGCGCTCCAGCCCTGCCCGTCCCGGCCCCGGCCCGCCGCGCCGCCTGCGCCGCGCTGTCCCGCCCGGCCCGGCCCGGCGCGGCCCGGCCGGGCTTGCCCCGTGTGGCGCCGCCCGGCCCGGCCCGGCGCGGCCCGGCCGGGCTTGCCCCGTGTGGCGCCGGGCGGCGCCGGCGGGAGCCCCGCGCGGAGCCGCTCGCTCGCCGGGCGGCGGGGTCGGTCAGGCGGGGCGGCCGCCGCCCCCCGCGCCCGGCCGGCAGGGGGCGCCGCCCCCCGCGCCGCCCCGGGCCGCGCTCCAAGTCCGCGCGGCGGAGCCCCGGGGCAGCCCCGGGCGGGGGGCGCGGGGCGCGATGCCCGTCAGGAAACAAGGTGAGCGCTGCACGCCCGGGGCCGCGGCCGCCGGAGCCGCCGGCTGACAGCTGCTGCCGCGGCGGGACGGGCGGGGGGGCGGCTGGCGGGAGCCGCGGGGCTGCGGGCGGTGCGAGCGCGCCGAGGGCACCGTCCCGCCCGCTCTCTCCGGCTGCGAACAAAGGAGCTGCCGCGCCGGGCTGGGGCGGTCCCGGCCGCGGGGGCTTGTTGCATCCCCGGTGCTCCTGCCCGGTGCGCCCCGGTCAGCCGTGTGTCTGGTCTCCGCTTGCAGATACCCAGCGAGCCCTGCGCCTCCTGGAGGAATACCGCTCCAAGCTGAGCCAGACGGAGGACCGGCAGCTGCGGAACTCCATCGAGCGTGTCATCAGCATCTTCCAAAGTAACCTTTTCCAGGCGTTGATAGGTAAAGGTTGACTTCTTTCAGTTTGTGCGTAAGCCGGTCGGTTCTTGCTGATGCTGTCACTTGTGGTGTTAAGAACAAAAGGTGTTTTACCCTTAAATTAGAAGCCATGTGCTTCTTGTCGTTGTGTTTTTGTTTAGCTTAGTAACACACGTGTTGTTACATATCAACAGTTCACTTGTTACGCGTACTTTCTTTATTTGAGGCTTTTAACTGGTCCAAACTGCTTAAAACTGTGGAGTAGTTTTGAATTCTGTGACATGTTATCCTAGGTTTCTTTAGGTTGTTTTTCCATGCATTTTGTTCACCTGATAAATTTCTAAGGAGGGTGGGGTTTTTTTTCTGTCTGTATGTAACAGGTTCGCGAATGAATTGAAATGTTTTTAGTCTAAGGAATCAAGCAGCTCCTGCTGAAGAGTCTCTAAAAACATCACAGAGTGTATAACTGAAGTGCAAATTAACCTAAAGTAAATGGGAAGAAACCTCTAATGCTTCAGGGAGTACTACAGTCATCTCTTCTCCTTTGTTGCATACTAAAGTGTAGCACTACTAATTCTCAGTTTACAGTCCTTATAGAGCTTGACTTAAAATGTTCCCATAAGTTCATAGAAGCACTTGCATGTAATTTTGAATTTCCTGCCTGTCTGTTTGAAAAAAAACCCCAAACCCTGAGCATAAATAGAACTTGCAGAATCCTGTCTTCATTTGGAAACTTCTGCAGGGAAGCAGTGAGAAGTGGTTTCTTCTTGATTGATTGTCACTATCTTTATGACAGCTAATGTTAGTTTATCCTCAAGAATAAAGTTTGTTCTGCATCCTTTTCTTTTAACAGTAACCAGTGCCTGAATTGGACTGATGACAAACATTGTAGCTATATTTGTTACTTGACTTACTACATGGTTACTGTCCTAGGGCTGCACATCTTCCTTCACAGGGCTGTAGCTTCTTTGAACCTGTGTTGTGGTGAAAGCACAGGGACAGGCAAAACATAAACATGCATTGCTGCTGAATGCTTTCTTCTGGAGCATTTATTTAGTCTTGTGTAGATTTTCAGAAGATAGTAATTGTGCTGGATTTTTTTTTCTTATCATATAAGTTCACGAAGGGTGGTTGCGAAAATAGGTCAGTTACAAGAATCTTTTCCTTATGGGAACTCTGCATTTCTCTTCACTACACAGTTGATGCTAATCAACTCCATGATGAAGAGCTAAACATAATCCTTGTGGGACACGTTCATACAGATTCACTCATTGGCAGATCAGAATGTTGAATTCTTGTGTCAAATATTTAAGGTACAGCAGCAGAACTTCTTATTTTCACCCAGAAAATTTCAATGTTGACTGCCAGTTTTCTTTTTCTGGGTGTGTGTATGTGTGAGGGCTTTTTATTTTAAAACTCTTGAAGGTCCATGCAGTACTCTGTTTTCTCCCCTTTGAAAAGGTACCTATCTGTTAGCCTTTGATACTCAAACCTGCAAGATGTAGTTTCTTCTCATATCCACTTATGAATCTTCATTGTTTATAAGTCTACATTGTTTGTAAGTCTACACCTAGTAGCAGTAGCGGACTTGAAAGAGCAGGCCACCTCATGTCTGCTGGCTTTGTTCTGCAAGAGCAGAAAAGAGGAATGTGGTGTTGCCTGGGTGGGCTGTGTGGCCTGTTTTCTGGACTTGTAAGAAGCTGCACATTGCAACCACAGGACCCTAGTTCTTGTTGAGTTCAGTTCATCTGTGCACACACAGCAGGTGCTTCTTGGGCCTGTTGCATTAACTTTGCATTTCCTGGGTCCCTGTGTGATGGTTTATTAGATTGCATACATATGTTCCCAAACCATCTGGCAGAAGGCTGGTACTTGCCAAGCAATTTATGCTGTCAGCTTGGGTCTTTCTCCTTTAACCTGCTTGTTTCTGTGGAAATATGTCAGGGGAGTTCTTGTTCCTGGCAGGCTGCTCCTGGCTATTGTTTTCCTGGAAAAACCTACCTTTATAGTGTGATTACTGCATGATGGGGGTAAAGAGTGGGGAGACTCCCAGGAAAGGATGTGATTTGGAAGGTGGCTGCTGTTACTGGGAAGGCCTTGAGTTGGGTCCTGCTTGTCTTGTTTCCGTGAAGATCTGGGAGCAGGCTGGATGAAGTATTCGGTTTTGCTGGGGATTAGACTTACCTGGAATACACCATTGCTCATTGCTTTATGGCTGAATTTTAAGTGTGCCTTTTATAGAAGTTGTGATGTGTTCCCAACTGAAATAATCAGTGCTGTTCTGACAGCAAGTTTTGGGCTCAACTATACCAAGTTATTTCTCTTAGAGATATTTCTTCCAGAAAGTGTGCTACTTTTAGTTTCTGGTTTGGGTGTTGGTTTTTTTTTTTTAAATAATACTAAAAAAATCCCCACCCAACTTCATCCATTTATTTTTTGTTTTTTCTGCCAAGTTACTGCACTATATCCAAGACTTGCTTGCCCATAGTAGGTAGGTTTGCGAAGGTTGTAGTCAGGATCTGCTGTCAACTTCATGTATCTTTTTTAGTATAATTTTTGACTTGGCAATCAAATGCTATTCCTTCAAGCAATAAATAGCATTATGCACAGAAATACATCTTTGGCTTTATAATGGAGGAAATTAAATGTTCCTAAAAACTACAGATTTTAACAGTGTTTCATGTTTTTAGATATTAGAAGGTTTTAGAAGCTAAAAATGTTTTAGAAATTGAAAGGGTTTTTTTTTTTTTTTGTAATTTCCATTTGGATGCTGAAGAATAAGTAGTGTTAATTTTCCATTTGAGTCTTTTTTATGTTGTCCTCTCCTTTTAGTTCTCTCAATAAAATTTTAGTTCAGCAATCTACACGCTTGACCTTGTTCTTGAATTATGGCTTGAAATCATTTGAATTAGACCAGTAACTAGTCAGTGTGAACAGCCAGTGTCACAAGATTGACATTGCAACAGTGTTACATTTCAAGTGAGGTAACTGTAAGAACTTTGAATCTGTAACAAAAGTGGTAACCAAATATGACCTCCTTAAAACAGTCTCTGAGAAAGCCCATTTTTATATTTTTTGCCTTCCATAATGTGGTATTTTCCATTGCTTCAACCAGCTATGTGTAATAATGTCTAGTACTTTAATTAAATGAATACTAAGGACCTGTAATTAAAATCAACCTGAGAATAGTGCCAGTTTTAAGTCAATTTCCTTTTGTAAAGGCTCAAAAATGTGTGGTATCTTTTCTAGCTTATGATTTCTTGTTTCCAGTTAAAATGACTTGTTACTGATATTCTCATCACTGGTGAGCCAATTTATTACGAGACCAAAGGAAAATATCCATATATAGAAAATGGAGTAGACTTATTTTCACTTTGGTAAAGTATTTGGTATTTATCTTCAAATAGTGAGGTAATAATTCTGCAGGTAAGTTCTGTTCTTAGCTTAGGCACTCTTTTACCTTTTCAGAAGCTATGGGTTCTTGAAAAGGTACGGATATATTTATCTTTTTGAAAATATAAAAAGAAAAACACTTGCATGCAAAAGTAACACTTCTGAGAGAAAACATGTGAAGCAGACTTCTGTTTATACACATATTATTTTTGTTTAATTAAGATCTGCTTTTAATGGGTGTCATGTTGAGGTTTACTGTATTTAAATAGACTTCTAAAATTAAAAATATTACAGCTATAGCTAGAAACATGAGGTAGTTTGCTACTTTAACAACATTCATTTTCCTGACAATAACTAACTCCCTGTGCACTGGTGTCAGAAAAAGGGAATTCTAGCAGACTCTCTACATACACTGGCAATGCAGTTGGCTGTGGTACTCTTCTTGCCTAAAGTGAGGTGTTTTTGTATATCTATATATATACATGTATCTTGTAGCTATGCATATACAGGCTTTTTAGTATAAAATAGCAAATCTGACTAGGGAAGGTTCAATGTGTTGAATTTCATTGTGTAAGCAATCTCATTTGTTTAACTTGGAGTCCTTTTGCATGGAGACCTGCCTTGAAAATTGTGCTTATGCACTGGCTCTTCCTAGCACTAAACATCCAGTGTTGGAAATTTTGAATAAAAAAATGTAGTTGTTTCAGTAATCCGTCCTAAACCAAAGAACAGCTTCCCCTGGTAAACATGAAGGTGCTTTTAACCATAGTTTGGATGAGCTTTATTAATTGAACAGAACATGTTACAAATGCTGTTAATGCATTTTTACACCCCAGAAAAGGATGTCCTGTCTCTGAAAATTTTGAAAAAAATTTGATGATTATGTAAAGCACATTCTTTTTTTCAGGTTTCTTAGCAGGGTGATTGGTACTGAAAATTCTAGGAATATAAAACATAGTCTCATCTCTGTCCACATTGGCTTTCTGAATTAAATTAGGAAAACACCCCTAGATTTTAGACTGAAGTAAACTGGACTGGGTCAGCACTCCACAAAGTTGGTCCACTTTGGAGTGGACTGACCACATTCCTGCTACCTTGTGTGTGATCTCAGCTCTGAGCTCTGTGTGGCAGCTCTGGAGCTCTTCTCATTTAGTCACCTTGGGAATATTTACTATACGTGCTGGCTAGCTGGAAATCAAACACAGTTAAACACAAGTTCCTCTTCTGAACTGAAACCAAAAATACTTGCTCTTGGGGAATCCTCAGTGTCAACTTTTATTTCAGCAGTACAGTTAATAGACCATATGTCATGATGACACAGTTAACTCTGCAAATCAGCTCAGGCCTTTCCATTTTCAAAGGTTACTGAAGCCTTAGTGCACATTCTTTCAGACTCAGCTGAATAATATTTACATTAAGAATCCAGAAATTCTTGGCAATAAGTTGAGGATCTTGTTTGGTAGTCAATGAATATTGCTGGCATTTGTTATTATTATGTTTTTATTAGAGGAAGGTTTAGGGAGAATTGGATCTTCTGTAACATCGGATAGTACTGAAATTGTTGCAGGTGCTAAATAGGTTATATTCACATTGAAATCTTATCCTTGCTGCATTTTTGTGACTTTTCCCCCAGATTGCAGCTTCTGTGATACAACATCTTTGCTCATGTTTGAGGCTGAAACTTCCATGCAATATAATTCTTGCAACTTTCAGATGTTTATCGACTTTCTGGATAAGTTTCCTAAGGATATACTATGGTTATGCTTGCTATGGTCTCCTCTGAATACATAAAAGCTGGTCAGTTTTAGAGAAATTTGACTTAGGGCTGTGTTTACAAAGCTAGTTAAGTACTTGATTACTTTCATCCAGATGGAAGGAGGATAAACATTTTACTTGGTGTCCAGATGATTGGAATGTTAATTCAGTCATTGTTAGTATGTTTCTGCTATGCAGTTTGTCCAGCTGTCCCAGTCTTTGGAAGAACTTCATGTCTTCCTCTTCAAGGAACCTAATAATAAGTGAAATAGTCTCATTGCTCCTCTTTTTAAAAGAGTTACGTACTATTTTGTATGTAAGTAGTGTAATTTGATAGTTAGCTTGCTTTTTTTAAAGTGTTTTCCACCCTGTCTTATATGTGTGTGTGTGACAGGGCAATGTATTGAATTTTTGGGATTAGGTGCTGCTTTTGGTAGCCCAAAATAGCAAGTAAGTAGTAAGTTGAGTAGTTACTGGTATGCAGATAAATAGTATTGTGGCAAAAGTTTATCCTTGTGGTGTTGCACTGACTGTGTATTCAGTGTTGAATGCTGCACTGTAGAATATACCAATTGCAGTGTTCACTTCCCAGGGTTACCATTGAAAGGGTCTGCTGACAAAAAAACCCTTGTCAATAAGTCTGCTGTTCATCCAGGGGCTGAAAAGACAGTCAAAATTTTGAATAATTGGTATAGTTTCCAGGTTCTGGGAAAGTTTGCCCTCTGGCCTGTCCTTGCTTTATTTCCTCTGTTCTTTCACCTCTTTTCCCTAGTTGTGCTGCCTGTCTCCTTCCATACTTCTGTGTTCCTGGATTTGCTCCAAATCTCCCTCAACATTTGCTTCAGTGCTGGGTACAGTGTAGAGGAAGGGGGAAAGCATGAGAGAGGATATTTGTCCTGATCTTAGTCCTGCTTCCATGGTGGTCCTAGCAGCAAGGGCAGAACACCTTGTTCAGTTCTGCAGCTGGAATGCCCTGTGCCCCCTGTGCATCTGTTTGCCTGTATGTTGAGAGATGGAGCTTGTTTTGGTGCAGGGGGAAGGAAACTTCAAAGAAACTGAACTGTAGCAGCTGACTAGGAGTCTCCTTGCACAGATGGTTTCCTGAATCATAACTAGGCCAAATTTGCAAGATTGTTAAGAGACTGCAGAAGGTGTAGGGCTGATGCTAGAATAACCTCCTTAGCTTCATGTTCTTTCTCCAAGTTAGGGGAGGCTCTAGAGCTCTCTGGTAAAGCTTTTATAGGAATCTTGTCATGTGCAAATATCTTCCCAGCCATGCCCTCAAGACAGCTGACTTATTTTGGCTTGAAATTGAAAAGTCAGCCTAAGACAGAGGAGCAGCACGAAGAACTTGTGGGCAAATTGTAAAAGCACTGCAACTTTAAGTGGTTTTCAGAAACTTGTGTTAAAATTTGGCTGCAGGAAACACACAAGTGTTAGTGCTGGAGGAAATGCTACTCTGTGGCACATCCAGCCTTGTGTTGCCACTGCTGTCACATAATTACCTTGGAGCTTCCTGTAGGTAGAAGAAACCAATGCTTTTGCTGTCTCATCCAAGCAAAGCTATGCACCTGTATGGAAGCTCTACTTGGAGGGTTGAGTGAACTCATCCCAAAACCAGTTTGATTTTTTGAATGCATTTTCTGGTGAGACACCTTGTCAGTCCTATACTGACGTTATCTACGGGACATACTACAAATAAGACTTGATAGTAAGGTTTCTGTTGCCACTGAAGACAGTAGTAAATATATCCCTTTAAGAAAAAAGTACATTTTTGTAGTGGCTACTGGTTTGCAACTGGTGTTGAGATATTTGGGGAGGGTGGAGAGCTGGGAGTTCATTTTTAATTTGGATATTTGTTGTGTGTTTGGGGGGAAGTTGGGTGGTTCTTGGGTTTTTTAGGCTTAGGCTGATGACTAAGTGTGCATGAGGTGATATTAAATCAGAAAGTTTAGACAACAGAATATTGTTGTGTCAATTTTCATCTGGGAGTGACAGTTTTTCCTACCTTAATTCTGGGCATAGAAGACCCTGTGGGTTTCTGAAAGAAAATTGGATAGAGACAATGTGAAGCACTTTTTAAGGAAAGACTGGATGTGACACTTGGTGTAGTTGACATGGTGGTGTTAGGTCATAAGCTGGACTCTATCTCGGAGTTCTTTTTACCAACCTAATTGATTCTATGAAGATGTGGTGAAGGAGGGATTAGTAAGCAAAGAGGAAAATATGAATGAATAGTTTGGAAAGTGTGAGTGCTCAGGTTGGTAAGGAGTTGAATTTGTCTGAGTGTAAAAAGCAGCTAGAGGAATAAAAGCAAACAATTAGATCTGAGGTTAGATGAGGGCAGTTTCAGTTAAGCACCAATTCAGGAGAACTGGAAGTGAAAAGTGGAAAATAACATCTCCTGGAATTTGAGTTAAGCAAAGAAGTGTGTGCAGAAAGGATGTTCAGAGGGTGGGACACAGTTACTGGAACAAGTGGAAGAGCTGGGGATCAGTAGCTGGATGCTGCAGCTTGCGGCAAAGGATCTTGTAGAACAGAACGTGTAGTGAGAAAGCTGCACCACAAGTTGCTCCTTAAGTTTTTAAGAAGTCTTGATTGTGTGCAGCAGTTTTAAAGAAGAAATAGATCCCCAAACAGCCTACCCTGAAAGGCGCTTTACAGGGGTTGTGATGAGGCTGGTTTTCACTTCTCATAGTAAAAATACATACATTGATTTTTGATCAGATGCACACACCATGACAACACAACCATTAAATATACAAAGAGAGTGGTTACTTTACTCTGGTCACTGGCTTGGTAAATGGACATGACGCTTTTCTTGGCGTTTGTATTTTTTTGTTCATCACTAATCATGCACTTTTTAACTTGTGCTTTATTTGTATTAAATGGATATTCCTAGCTTGATATAGCAGGTGAAGTAAGCATGCATGATTGAGCCTTCCTTGGAGTTAATAGGAGTTGCTTTATGACTGAAGAATGAAAGTCTGTAGTGTTGGCAGACTCTTTTGCCTGTTCTGACAGTGATCATGACTCTGTTTTGTCTATGCATTTGTTATGTTGGGCTGTTAAGAATTTGGCAGGTACCATATATCTCAAATTGCTCTGAACTGAAATAGCATGTTGACCTTTGTTTTCTTTTCTAGTAGTTTTAAGGCTTAAGTTTTCAAGTGCTTTGGGTGCTTTGGCAGGAAACCCTAAGAAATAAAGCTGTCTTTCCCTCCCCTCCTTGATTTAGAGAAGTACTTAATTTATAATAGGATGGCACCTCTTC
This sequence comes from Lycocorax pyrrhopterus obiensis, assembly GCA_014706295.1. Lineage (NCBI taxonomy): Eukaryota > Metazoa > Chordata > Aves > Passeriformes > Paradisaeidae > Lycocorax > Lycocorax pyrrhopterus. The sequence continues at coordinate 13,552,882 of JACSVZ010000016.1, read as the reverse complement.
CTGGACAACACACAGGTAGTCAAATTCTTAGCAAACCTGTTTTTTCAAATATGGGTAACATCATAAACAAAACCAGGCATTTGCATGTGCTGTATTTAGATCAACAAATGTCTGAGAAGAGGCAGACCAATGAGAGATGCCAAAGGAATTGCTTATATGGACCAAACTGAAATAAGTCAATTTCTGATGGAATTCATAAGCTCCTTGGTTGCTTGCAGGTCTGAGGGAGGGTGGTGGTTCTGAGAGGTTCTCCTGAACAAAGCTGGTATTGAAAAGCTTTGTGTGGTAAAATCTGTATGGTGATGCAAAGTTATCTAGTGTTTTGCTGTGTTGCTGGCTTTGGCTGAAATTGGTTTGTTCTGTTGTTGAAGATCTATCAGAAAGGAACACCTGTCAATGTCAGTGCTGGATTAACTAAGTAGCTGAGGCATGTAAATCCTGGTCATGCTACCATGCAGAAGGATCTTGACAAGCTGAGGAAATGGGCTGACAGGAACCTCACTGGAGCTCAACAAATAGAAATGTAGAGTGCAGCACCTGGGGAGAAACAATCCTATGTACCAATATGTGCCGGAGCTCACAGTCTTCTGAGTCTTGGATTATGATTTCTCAGAGCAGAGCTCCAGCAACACACAGCACACAGCAACCAGGAACAACCACCTCAACCTTTGGCTCCTCTCAGGGTTTGATTTATAGGGCTTCTGCCCGCCCTGCAGCTACAGCTGTTTGTAGGAGGTTGATGGGCACCTTAGGTTGAGGTAGTCTCAATTAATAATTGGATCCTGGTCTTGAGTGAGAGTTTGGCTAGTGCATACTATTAGGGTTTAAATGCATTATACGACACCAATATATGCTGTGTGTCACCCAGCGGGAAAAAAGTGTTGCAAGTAGCGATGTGGGGTCCTGGTGACAAAAAGTTGAACATGAACAATCATTGTGCTTTGGAGCAAAAGGTGGTGAATAGTCTCCTGGGCTGCATTAGACAGCCAGCATTAGAATTGCCAGCAGGTAAACCCTTCCCCTTTGCATTTCAGAATGAAAACCACAAATTTAGATTTTATTAAAAAAATGAACAAACAGAAAAGAAGCATGAGCTTCCTAAATTAATTCTTGCTCATGCGCAAAGCTGTTAACTACATTAAAACTGAAAACCTTCACATGGGGTTACAATTAATACAGCATACACAAATGTGATTGTTAAATTCACATATATTGTGGTAGCAGTTTATACCATTGTGTATTACATTATGTAAGGACAACAGTTCACTGGTTTACCTGGACAGTGTCCGGAGAAGTCTGTTGTAGTAAACGTGTAACTGTTTAAGGTCATGAAATGCTAAGCTTGTGTGGAATTTCCTGGCATTTATTTAAGAAAAACCATCTATAACCCACAAATGGTCAAGATGCTTAAAGTGTAAAAATGCAAAGCCTAAAAACAGTAGGTTACTGTGATCATTAGAGGAATGGTTTCAATTTAAAAAAAAAAAATATACCACAGAATCATTTGCAAAGGACCTTTATGATCATTGAGTTCAACCTTTTACACAGCACTGCCAAATACACCACTAAACCATATCCCTAAGCACCACATCTACAAGTCTTTTAAACACCTCTTGTGACTCAACCATTCTCCTGGACAGCCTTTTCCAATGCTTGACAACTCCTTCAGAGAAGAAATTTGTCCTAATTTCCAATCTAAATCTCCCCTGGCACCATTAGAGGTAATTTCCTCTTGTCCTGTCACTTGTTACTTTGAGACCGACACTCATCTCAACTACAACGCTGTTTCAGGTAGATAAATAGTAAATGCCAATGAAATTTAATTGGTTCCCTCTATACCATAATACAGAGGTTCAGTATCAGAAGCCTGAAACCAACATCATGTAAAAAAAATACAGGGAGTTGTTTGATACTTGTTTGAAAACCAGAACATATTAAAAGATGGTCAGGGAAGAACGGAACGGGAGACTGAGTAAAGGGAATCTTTCCCATGGAGGTGTGCAGTGTTGAATGTTTCTTTCTCCTCACTGTTATGTTTTGTTGAGGTTATTGTTGTTTGCTGACATATTCTATGCTTCACTCTTTCTTCTCTACTTTGCAGTTGCATTTGAATTTCTTGTATGTACTGTGTATTTTATATATGCTGGATGTTCTTTGTTCTGTTACCCCTGAACTTTTTTTGCCCAGTTCTCAAGGTGGGCTTCCTTTGACCAGTAATTAGCAGTTGCTGAATTGCTTGTAGACTTGAGGCCTCTGATAACCATCCTGTGTCTTTGTTTTCAAGGCCTCTGCTGTCATGCTATGCCTTTGGTCTTCTATGCAGCTTTTTTTTCTGAGGTCATAGGTAATCCATTCCCTATGAAATAATCCATTTTTATTGGCATGTATTAGCTGTTACACACACACAAATGTAGAATTGTACATTCAGTCTTTGTGTGCATGTACTTGTATTTATGTACAGCTTTTAATTAGCTTTGGACAACTGTGTGATGGAACACTGAATGATTTCACATATTTATGTATACTATTTATGGAATATATGTAGTAAATATTTATGTATAAACTGTGTGTATTATATATAAAAATATTTGTAGAAATAGGTGTTAGCTCACACAGTTGTCTGAAGCTAAGTAAAAGCCATGCAAGTTAGATGAGTCACCTGGTCTTTAGATAGTTGGTGGTAGAGTTGGACAAACTAAAACTAAGCTCTGGGCAGGTCAGGACAAGTGCTGAGGCCTGGTTATTCACTTAACACAAGGCCCATGGCCTCTTATGAGCAATGCCAACACCTTGTATAGAGGGTTGCACCATTCCCTTATGAAAATGCTGTTATAGGTATCCCATCTTTCACTTGCGAAGTTAGAGTTATCAAAAGGTTCACACATAAGTGGATGCAGGAAATAATTCTGCTCAGCTTAATTTTCCTAGCTGACTATACTAAAATTAAATATTCCTTTCTGTAAGAAAGGTGCATGTGGAGAACTTGGCAATGAGATTTTTTTAGAACATGCACTGACCTTAAGTTACCCTGATTACAAGTGTACTCTCTGTTGAATATGTAGCAAAAAGTAGCAGATACTGCACATACCTGTACAAATGGTAAGCAGAGGCCTTACGTTTGATTTCTAAGGAGCAGGGAAGAAATTGATCTTGAGGAATGGTGTCATGCTGCTGGTTGGAATCTTTGTCCTTGGAGGCAGATTCTTTAGACAGAATTGATGTAGTCTCTTGACCTGCCCTCAAATATACTTTAGGAAAGAAAATAATTTGTTTCTGCAGTTCTGCTGTTCTTTTAATTACTGTGTTGTGGTTTTTAGTGAAGCAGGATCTCCCTTGTTAAGTCGATTTGGGTTTCAGTTTGTATTTGGCAGATGACTCTTGTTTGCTTTAAAAGTAAGCAGTTTTAGCTTCTGGCATATCATGTTATTGGTGAACAAGCCTGTTTAAAGAACTAAACTAAGATGAGTGGAGAATATGAGAAGGGGGTGAACAATACACCAGCAAATTGCTTTTAGAGTAAAAAACCCCAGTTTGTCACCATTGCTTATCTTTTCACACTACTAATAGGCTAAGAAATATAATTTTCCTTTTCATAAGAGTCCTCTATTGCAGAACTGGTGGTCTGTCACTTGCTTTGTATAGGCTTTTATCCTTTTTGCTGTCAAACATATTTCTGATTTGGCTACTTAATGTGGTTTTACTTGTAGGCAGACCTAATTCCGGGATGGTTTTATGTATTGCTTACCATTCATCACGTTGTCACTTTGGATTCCTAAAACTCTGTGCTCCTATTTTTCAAGTTTCAGCTGTTCCTTTAATGTTCCCCTCTAGTTTTGAAATGTTCCCTATCTGTGTTTTCTTTTGCTATTGTGTGATACCTGGTTTGAATCAGTTTTCTGCAGCTTAGTTTTCTGTAACTTAGTTTGAGATATAATCTCTCTTGGAATTAATATGGGAAAAAAGTGCTGTAACATAGAAATAGCACATCCTAGCTTGAAGAGGCAATCTGACCATAAATACAACTAAAACTTAGTATTTTACTACCTGCTATTTGTAATTATTAGGAAAATGTTAGAACTTTTCATATGCTAATGTATCCACACATCATTAACATGTGTTCAGTACATATTCAAGTGTGTTGATGTGATGAAATATTTTTGTGAGCGATATATAGCTGTAGAAAAGAAGAAGGAATTTTTAGATTTAATTTAGTATGATCTAAGTTTCTGGCTTTATAAAAGTGTAATTGTCAACTTGCATTCTTGTGGACCTAATGCGTTCAGGGTTCATAGGTGGCTTGCCTATACTTGTACGCACTTAATGTTTGCAGTCTGAATAGTAAAAATGGAAACTTTTGTTTTAAGAAGGTAGATGTTATCATATAGACACCAAGTTTCTAGAAACTTTGTGGATTTGGAACAAGTCCAGGATAAACAGAAACTAATCCCCTCATTAAGTGGTGTGTATATGTCTTGCCATCTTTCAATAGCAAGTCTATTGTGGTGTCCTCGATAGAGAAGTGGAGGTGAGGTATGGGAAACGCTGTGCTTTTTGAAATGAGTTGTTCTGCAGGAGGAATAAATGGCTACCTCCGCTGGCAGGGACTTAAAAGAATAGTAGCAGAATTGAAAATCGGTGTCCTAGATTTCTGTTGCAAAACAGTTGCACAAATAACCCCTTCCCATAAATAATGTAGTGATCTTCCTGGCTTGGTTGCTGTGGATTGCAGCTATAGAATCAACTTAAACCACTGCCTATTTTAATATACAAAGTAGTCTCTGCTGGGGGAAAAAAAATCTTTACTGTGTGTGCTTGATTGATGTATTGATGTTAATGCAGCTACAAGACAAATTTGCAACTGAGGGAGCTAATGTGAAAGATAGATTTAAAGGCAATTTGTATCTCTTAGGCTGCTTTGCTCTTGTATATCTAGGTCACTTAACGTCTTCTGCAACCCTCACTGCTATTTCTTCCAATCAGCAGCGCTAAGAGCAAGTATAACTTTAAAAATTAATGTAAGCTGTTGGTAGGAATTTGACTCTTGCTCAGAGGAAAGGTACAAATGGAATTTGAGAATTTCAGTTTTCTGAACTGGTAGAGAGCAGAAGTGCAATGTCTATAAAAACATATAAGACTGGAATGCCAGCAACAGTAGTTGCAACTCTTAGTTGTGTGGTCTTTGTTTTGTGGGGTGGCTCTATAAAGTATTGGTTATTGTGCATCTCTTACTGACTCTGGGCTGTTGCTAGAAAGCTATGAAACTGCATCTTAGACTCGTCACTCATGACTGGGTCCTGTTTCCTTTGGCTTACTGCGTTTGTATGTTTGTCTTCTCTGAAGTTGGTGTGATTAAAAATCAAGAGTTTGCAACGCCTGTTTAGCAGATTTTTACTTTGAATAAGAGACTAAAAGCTTTACAGGACAACTTCTTCATTTGTTTGCCCTTCCCTTAGCCTATAGCTTCTGACTTTTTTTTTTTTTAATAAATGTGTGTATTTATGGATCTGATTGCAGTTGTGGTAGCAGGTTTCATACACCTACACTTCATAGGAACACCTTTGGTGCTGCTTTATATTGTGTTATTTTTATTGATGCTTCATGTAGTGAGTAGGATGTCAATAAAAAATGCAGTACAGCCAAATTTTTGTTTCTCAGATGTTTCCAGCTGAGTCTTCGTGGTTATAGAAAAAGCTGTTAATTCATAAGTATGATGGGTAATTCATACTACTAAGTTTCATCCTATTTCTGTTACTTAGACTGAAAAAACAGATGATGACCTATCCTCATCAATCTTCCCTTTCCTAACTTCTTGCAGCTTCTCTCTTTTGCTGATTTCATCAGTATACTTCTATTTCTGTGGTCATTTAGTTGAAACATGTACAAAATAGACCTTCTAATATTGCCCTTGAACAGTAGATTTCAGCTAACCAAAGGCTACATTAGTTGAAATTATGTATACCAGAACTTGAAACATAGACACCCATCCCTTCCACTATTCCACTGCAGTTATTTCATGTGCTTCTGCTGTTCCTGCTGCAGCTCGTGCTCCTGGGGTCGGTGGCAGAAGCCCAGAGTGAGCGGGGACACGGAGGCTCCGAGACAGGGGCACAGAGAGCGAGTTGTGTGTGCAGTGGGGGAGGTTCATGTGATCATAGTGATCCCTACGAATTTACCCATGACAGATGAAGCCGTATCTGATCTGTTTTGCAGAAGGAAGATGTAGTTAAAATCAGAATATTAGAGTAACTATCAAGCCTAACTGCAATTTTTTTTACATCTTTAGATATTCAAGAATTTTATGAAGTGACCTTATTGGACAATCCAAAATGCATTGATCACTCTCAGCCATCTGAACCAATACAGCCTGTGAATACCTGGGACTTCTCCAGCCTTCCAAGCACAACAGTGACATCAGAAACATTGCCGAGCAGCCTTAGCCCCAGTGTAGAGGTATGATATGGAAATCTGTTTTATTTTTCTTGTTGAGACTATTAGTTCAACATTGTTCTCTAACTTTCCTTCATTTTATAAAATATTAATTTTCAAAGAAAATGTACATTATTAAGATCAATAGTCATAGAGGATTTAATTATTGAAATGTTTAATAACGTGTGCAGTTTGCTTAGTCAAAAATTTATAAACTCGTTTGTCAAATGTACCATTAAGTGACCATTAAATTGGATTTATGCTTTGATTTTGGAATCTCACTGACAGGTTTAGTATGCTTATACTCATCCATGCTCATGACTCTTGAGTCATTACTTCATTAATTATTTGGGAAATCTCAGGCTGTGTCTTTCTGATTAGTAACCTTTTCAGTGTGATCATAAGAAATTCTCTGCTACTTCTGTATCTGTGTTCTGGAAGGACTTGTTTTTGAAAACAATATGCAGCCATTTGTCACTAGTGAGTGGTGAGAAAACTGAGCAGGAAAATGTACATTGATGTGCATTTTTCACTAAAGCAAAATCTCCCTGCTCAGTTTAAACTTAAAATGTTGAATATTTTCACATCAGAGCTATTATTTGTCCCCAGAGAGGTGAACCCTCGAAGTGTGCCCTGGAAACTGACAGCACTGGAAAAAGTGTGTGAATTTCTCAGTAACTGAAGGCAGTGTGCTGTGCTGGTCCATTTTCATGAAATGATTGTGGAGCTCAGGAGGAGCACTGGGAGAGATCAGCCAAAGGACTGGTGCTGCAGCCTGTAGGGAAGCTTGGGAACTTGTACTACTCAGCAAGAGAAAGTGGTTGGGATGCCTTAGTGAGTGAACCTTTATCAGGGGCTGTTGGGACTGTGTAAGAAGGTTCACTTAGCTGCAGATCATTAGTGTGTGATGTGCTAATGAATTTGTACAGTTAAAAAAAAATGCTTGTTCTCATTGTAGCTTTTTTCAAATCTGTCATATTGAAGCTAGTATGAAATACATCAGGAACGCTTTAAAAGAAACTGTAGAGGAAATCCAAAACTTGTATTCTTTTGGAAAGTAAAAAATGGTGAGTAGATAAAAGGTCAGCCAAGCCAGGGGCAAGAGTTATATATTGCCAAGAACAGCCATTAAAATATCTTTACATGAAAAACTGAGCAGCCTAGATATACTGTCTTTTTCAGGTTTGTAAGGGATTGAACGCTGAGGAATTGAAATTCTAGTTGAACTTGCAGCGTGGGAATAGATTATTTTCTTTTATTGTTTGTGAATCTTGGTTACACAAGATTATTATTAAAATTTAAATTGTGTGTCTGTGGAATCTACTACCTGAAATTGCATAGAAAAGGCCAATGTCATCATAGTCACCCTAATGAATTGTCATTGGAGGAAATGGGGTAATGCTAGAGTATATGAGAAATAGCATGGAAAAGGCCATTGTGCTATTTTACCTGTATGCCATCATCTAAATCCAAGGCTTAGAGCTGTAGAACATCCCGTTCTGAAGGTATGGTGGGAATGGCATCTCTTAAAAGCAAGGGCAAAAGGAGCTGTAGTCAAGGAGAGGCAAGGCTTATTTTGTTGACTGAGGTGTTTTGAAATAAGCTGGTTCTATTTCATGTTTGCATGTGCAGAGAACTTAATGAGGCAATTTGGGAGTCATTGCAGTTGCCCTTAGTCATGGAGGATGGATGAAGTTCCCAAAAATGGCAGATGGACAAATGCCATCTTTTAAAAAGGGAATACATAGGAGTAAGGCAGGAGAGGAGGATTTAGGTTTAACAGGTACAGGGAATGATTCCACAGTTTTTCAGTAGCTCCTTGAAAGTGATAAAGGAGCCAAATAATAGCTGTCATAGTTGTTGATGACAGTTTTTTCAAACAGTTTCTTTCTACTGTGGTAATAATTCTTGTGGTAGGAAGAAACCATAAATGTGATAAATTCTGACTTGAGTAGAACTTTTGGCATGGTTTAACAGGCTATCTTTTGAGATAATATATCTGTTAAAGTTTCCTAAAAAATGCATCCTAGTTTGGGTTATTAGTGAAAACATCCTTATTAAATTAGAAATTGAACCGTGGGAAGAGAATGGTATGTTACTGTTTCACCACTTAAGACTAGAATGAAGCCTTGGGCAGTTGAAGTAATTAATGCCCTACATTTTGGCTGAACTTATAGAAGTTGAATAGTTAAGAATTGGTTTCTCAGAAAAGGTCTGGGTAATTTTTGAATCTTAAGGTGAGTCAACCATGGAATGTTAATAGATGAAAAGAACACCTTATTGACATAAGTATGGTGTAAAACTGTTCTATTCTACTTGGTCTTCATAAGGCTTTACTGGAGATATTGCCAAATTTGCGGTATCATGATGCGAAAAAGATGTTTGATTTCAGTGCTTATAAGAGATTGACATGGAACATATAATCTTGGAAAGAAGCGAAGATTGGGAAGGTTTGGTGTTGCTTGAAAGAATTGAACACTTAATTGGGAAAGAGAAATTTCCTGTATTTATAGAATGTGAAAAAGAAAGATAATATTTTGTTTTTATACAAGATGTGCTAGGCTTACACTATAGAAATAGACTTACAAAAGCATTTAAAATGTTTTTCTGAGCACCAGAATAGCACAGTACATGGCCAGTCTCCCTTATTGAATGTCTTTTGAGGCAGCATGATGGTCTTAAAGGGCTTAAATGGTTTTGTTTTGTTTTGTTTTTTAATCTCTATAATGCACCTGAGAACAGTGTAATGGACTTGAGGATTCATGTCCCTACCAAACCATTTTGTTATTAGTAAACATGCTTCAAATTCTAGCAGCCTGGACTTGAAGCACATATTTGCTGCTATGAGATTTGTCTTATGATATTGCCACTGTAGGACGTTTTGCGCTTCCCCTGTAGGAGAAAGAGATGTCTGAAGTGGGGAATAGTTTGTGGTGTTAAATGCAGGCTTTGTGATTATTCGCTCCCAGCTCCCTGCAGAAACGATTTCCAGCCCTACACAAGGGTAGTGTTGTCCCCGTATCTTTCTCTGTTGTACATGAAGGTGTGGTTTTATTCTCATGTGCAATTGGACTGCCAATAATACCAGGACTTGTCCTTGACACTGCACCAATGACACCAGGCACATTGTCATGGCAAGGTCACTAATGCATTGAAAGGAAGAATTGCCTGATTTGGGAAGGCTCACCAGAGACGTGTCTGTTCTCAGCTGCACTGTTTGCTTCTCCACTACAGTCTGGTGGCCATGGTAGTGTTACCTAACAGAACCTGATATGGTGTGGATTACTTCGTTATTTTTCTAAGTGGCCCAGATTTGAACATTTATGACAAAGCTACCCATCTTCGTTCATATTTTTTGTCTTGAGTATCATGTGAAAGTCACTGTTGTTTGACCTTCGGTATATGAAGGTAAGGTTTTAGTTTTACTTCCAGTATTTAAAAACACAGTATTTGTACTTCCAGTATTTAAAACCATTTGCATATATTGGTGTTGATCCCAGTTCATGTGAAACTGAAAGCAAGCTTTTCTCCCAGTCTCTGTCACTTACAGTAAATGTTACCTTGTATTTCATTAGTTAGAATACTGTTTCCATGTTAAGTTGAAAGGTGAACAATTTTGAAAAGTGGTAGTTTGGTGTTGGTTTCATTTTCTTTTTTCTAGTATATCCAAATGTCTTAGTTTAGCTTTCATATATGAAAACTGTGACATAAACATATAATCTTGTACATTTTTATTGACCTTAATTCTTTCTTCTTTGGCGACTGCTTTTTTTTCTTGATATACCTACTTGGCAATACTTTTCCCTCAATATTTTAAAATTTAATAAAAATTATGAGGAGAAATTTTCATGTATTGACAGTTTATATTCCACATACTTGCTATGTGTAGTATGTGAAAATTCATGTTTTAATGCTCAATGCATTTTTGGTTTCGGTAATGTTTTTTTGTAGCTACTTAGCATTTCTTTTTTAAAAGTTATTTTATATTTGGTTTTAATCAACCCAAGGGAATAATAATTCCAGTACAGCATGTGTTTAATCGAGTGATTTGTTTTGCTTGCTGAAATTTACTAGAGATTAGGGGGGACTTGGGTTTACTATATCTGATTTTGTTCATAGCTAGCTTTTAAATTATAAATTCTCACTTTTCAGACTTTCAAGGCTGCTGTCCAGTTCAGTGTTAGTTCATTAACCAGACACAAGCAGACTGGCATACTGTATGCACTTCGAGATTATTTTAACTCTATTCTGTGCCTTGCCAGGCTGGTGAGTCTGGTGATAAGAATGGGATGTTTTTTTTCTTGCTTGGACATTGTTAGTCTTTGAAGTAATGTATTTCAACCCTGTTTCTTTTACCTTGCTGATATTTTTTTGCTGTAGTTACTGTGGGCCAAATGAATATTCTTCCAGCTGACACTTTGATGGTATATGTGAGAGTTGCTTGGGAGTGGGGAATATAATGCTCCCCTAAAGAGATTAAGGATTGAATTACAAGAACTTTCTACACAGTTGACTTTGGGAATGACTTTTTAGCAATGTGTGCTTGTGTATATACATAGAATAGTGGTATACAAGCTTAGGTTGCCTGAGGACTTCTAGTGGCACGTAGCCTACTTCTGTTTTTTCCTTCCTACTTCTGAATCCAAAGACTGGAGTTTGTAATCCCCATAGGTTGTGTATTAGAGAAAGTCAGATTGCAAGTTTTCCTGCTCACAGCAATCTGTTTTCTTTTCCATGCTCTGTATTTCCTGGAACATTATTTAATAGTTTTATTTGTTTCAATCTCCAGTACAAAATGATGGGGAAAAAAACCACTAAAAAAAAAAGAGTGATTCAAGAAAGTGATAAAGCAGGAAAGAATGTTAATCCTTTCAGTACCAGGAACTAGTTTAAAAAATATATATGCAATCTGAAAAGGACGAATGGTTCATCCCTTTTCCTTGTGTGCACTAAATACTGAGCTCAAGCGTGCCTGGCAAAGCGAACAAATCTGAAACAAGATCTCGGCGCTGTGCGAGAGCAGAGCGTGTGCGGGAGGGAGCGGCCTCGGGAGCTGTTTGCTGTGATCTGTGGTGCCATCTGTAGGTGGGACACTTGGTGTTTGACAAACACGCGGTGAAACTTAAATCACTGCAAGAAATCTCTGACCTAATTGAGTAGTGTATTGCTAAGGAAATAGTAGTCTTGTGACATTCTTTTTTATCTTTAAATCCGTAGGATTTGTTTTAGTATTTTGATTGTTTTAAATCAGAGAAGTTAAGATGTTTGCTGTTTAGCTTGAATTTAAAAGCAGCCACAATCATTTGATTTTAGATGTTGGAAAAAACCCCCACTGAACAATGTCTCAAAGGAAATTTTTTGCCTTAGAACGTGGAACTCAATCTGGAGTCTCTTACAGTTTGAGTCTCTTACAGCATGAGGATACCTTTGTATTTAGTGAGTAATGGTGTCTGAAGGGCTTTGGTCTGATCTGTGGTTTTCCCATCTATCTGCACATGCCAATGTGTTTAGTGTCTGGCATGTAGAGACTGGCTAGCTGACTCTCTTCTAGGGCCTTTTGCCAAATTCTTTTTTCATACAAAGAAAGCAAAAGAGGAAGTAAGGAAACAGCTGGTAAGTCTGCAATTTCAGCTAAAATTTGATGCCAAGGCAGAGTGGACAGGAAACTCGCTAAACATCTTGCAATTACAAAATAACTCAGTATCACCTAGGAGGTCAATTACATTGTGAAGGATTTTGACTAGCTAAGTCTTGAAAATCTCTAGAACTGGAAATGCAAAAGTTTTCTGGTCAATCTGTTCCAATGCTTGACTATCCTCATGGTGAAAAAGCTTCACCCTATTTTTGATTGAAATTTCTGTTTCAATTTATTTGTAGTTTCTAGGGTTTTTCCATCATGCAACATGGACTTGGCTTTGTCTTCTGACTAATCCCACTGCAGGTACTGGAGGGCTGCTTTTAGGTTCTGCTGAACTCTTTCTCCAAGCTTAAACAAGCCCTGTACCCTCATCCTCTCTTTAAGGGTCAAGTCTTCCAAAAACCCTCTCACTGTCTTCATGGCCCTCTGCAGAACTTGCTCCAGGTTATCAAAATCCTTGTACTGGGGCCCTAAAATGGAATGCACTATTCCAGATGCCCTAGTGGAAGTGCCAAGCAAAGGGGAATAATAGAGTTTTACGTTGCTACTGGTTGTGTTTCTGTTAATGCAGCTCCTGATCTCCTTTGCTGTTAAGGCCTGCTACAGGCTTGTGTTTGCTTTGCTCAGTATCTGTCAACGTGAATATTTTGAAAAGAGATAAAGTTAAGCTAACCTCATTTTCACCTACAGTATGGGAATTGGCTTTGTTTACAAAGCAACTCGTAATGTCTTCTTAACCTTTCTAAAATTATGATAGTTTTGTATAACTTCTTAGTAAGATAAGCTAATGTAGTCTGGAGGAAAGAATTTTGGATGTCTGGTTTCTAGTGCAATGAAAAAATCTGTGTTTAATCAGTAGCAGTTTGTATTCAGAATGGAATGGTACATCAAGCAGTTAATCAGAATCTTAGAGGAAGCCTTGTGAGGAGATACCTGCATATGTAGAGTATATTATTAAAGTGCAGGATGCTCTAGTTCTGTTTTTCTGTTTCTGAATTTTAACTGCAATATCTTCACCTGGACTTTACAAAGTCATTCTTACCTGTTGTATTAACAAGCTGTTCCTCCGAGTCCCCAGCCTCTTGTACTATGTTCAAATACCTTCTTTGCCTTAATATTTATAAAGATTCAGTACTGGTTAGCTTGATAATATGCTATATCTCATTGCTGTGCTCCTTGTTATTGTACTGGTCCTTTATGCTTGTATCTGGATGTGTGTAATGCCCATTTTTTATATCAATTCCTTTGCTGCACACTTGATGTGCTTGTTTTATTTCAACACCTAGTGTAGTCCTGGGTTACTCAGGAGCTTCTTTGCTTTCTCTGTATTAACTTTACAATGAGGAAATAGTATTTGGTTTGCTATGTATTTTGCTTTCAACACTTGAAATCCGGGTTGTTTGTACAAAGAAAAGAATGTAAGTCTTGAACGAAAGCTGAAAAAGTCTTCCAGGGGCAGGCTTCTGGTCAAAGTGAATGCAAAAGGAAATAAACAAAATCTCCATGCTCAGTTCAGGATGTGTATACAAGCAATAAAACCCTATTATTTCTAAATTTCTCAGTTTAGAAGTAAATAGACAACATACAAATTCACTTTTTAAAAAATCTAATAATTACATCTTGCAGCCAGGTTCAAAGGTAGCTATATAAATTAATTTATGACATCTTACACTTTTAGTGCTTTCTTTACTAAAGTAGCTGAGAAAATGCTTGCAGTGATGATAGTGCTTGATCTTTACTGAGTCTTTGATATGTCTCCTCAAATATGCTGAGGCTGGGCATTTGACGTCCCCTTGCGAAGCTGAGCTGAGCCTGCTTCTCTGGTTACACCTGTGACAGCTCTGTGTTATGTGGCTTTTCTCATAGAATCCAAGAGCAAATTAGCATTTAAATATCCATATGCACTTTTAGATTTGTGGATAGATGAAGAAATTATTTATCTACAAAATCAGTATTTTCCAAAGCATTGTTTTAATTTGCATGTTTTATTTCTATGCATAGTCTATCTGTGCATGAATTTTCCTTTATTTAGTTATCTGGTGGCTTTGTAGATAGAATCTTCCACACTGGAAAAAGAATAAGCCTGTGAAGGTACAAAGAGTGACTGCCAAACATAACCTGAAAGAATTCATAAGTAATTCAAGGCAAGAAAAATTCATCTCTTACTTTGTGTTTCTCACATGAGAATCATCCTTTGTTTTTTAATATTAATGCCATGAATACTCGTGAATGGAAATGCCCTTTTTCCTTTTGGCCAAGCTGTATAGAATAGTTGTTACTGGTTGTTGCTGAGATCAGTTGGAGCTGACGGGACAGAAGGATTTATTTTTTATAAGGATGAATGACATTGAAGAGATCACAATGTTTCTCACAAATTCAGTAGAATAATAGCTATTTTAATGACTAACAGCACTATGTGAAAACGTCTTACTCTTCAGTGCATGAAAGGATGACTTTTCATGCATTTCATGATTTTGATTCAAGGTTTGGTGTGTTCTTTAATCTTTCTGTTCCTTCTCACAATACGGTTTAAAGGAAAGAAGGTTCTAAGTTATTTCACTAAATTGTTTAATTATGGTAGTTTTACTTCAGAATTTTTTACCTGTTTCTCATTTTGAAAGACTTTCTTCTGATCTCCAAAATTTAACACATGCTTGCTCATTGAAGGAGTTTTATAATTTGTTTTCAAAAAGCTGTATTATTTTTTCATATGAGAATTCTAAACCTTCTGAATGTTTGAGCCTTGGTCAATATTTTTTGAATGTGTATTTCTTCTATATACAGTATGTCCAGTGAAAAGTCTGCAGAAACTGCTTTTGGGCTAGGAAATACTTTTTATGCATAGTACTCTTATCTTTGAGTCCTTATCTCTCTGTGCACTATATTTATGAAAATGTGTAGTGGTGCTTGCCACAAAATTTTTTGGTGTACTGGTATGGAGTTTTTTCCCCTGTGTGTGGACATCGTTAACTGAAGATGGATCTTGAGAGAACCATGTGCAGTTACCAGAAGGACTTTTAATCCATCGTAGTGGTGCAGTGCTTGGTAAAAGGGCTCTAACGTAGCTTGGTTGTACATCCTGCTCCCATTTGTGCAGTGCATGCGTTACTACTTTTCAAGCACGCTTGTTATGCGATGACTTTGTCTGCTCTGAAGTGTTCAGAGTCCTTGTTCATGAAAAGCAGCCTGATCCACAAATCCTCAGCAAAGAAATGCTTTTTCCTAACCTCTCTGGATAGGTCTCTTCTATGTCTCATAGTCTGCATTGGCAACTTGAAGGATGTTATGTGCTTGTTGTGACAGGAGTAATGGGCCTTGGGTCTGGTCGGAAGGATGGTGGTGAGTGCAAGAGGAGAAAAATATGATAATGATCCTTAGTTCTGAAAGCGTCCCAAAGAAGGCAAGAGAACAGAAAATAAAAGCGATTGATTCTGAACATAAGCTAATTGTAGCCAGGATTAGTCTGCAGAAGCTTAATCTTGAACCAAGGTGGCTGAGAGAAATTTCAGTGATGAGCAGGATCATTAATCTTTGCCCTTCATGGACAGAGCATGAAGTTTCATGCCAAGTTTCTATGTGCTATTGGGGTTCCTAGAGCTGTTTGTGCAAGAAATGTACATTTGGACTGACTGCATGTCTTGTATTAGTCATTGAAGATGTTTCTGGCCTAGACACTGGATATGTGCCAAGTTACCTAAAAATGCATTTCCTTAGTTTTCCTTAACTTTTTGGATACTAGCACTTTGTTAATTTCTCTGAACCGTACAGTTTTCCCAAAAGAAGACTTGGGAAATGCAAGAATAATTTCTTTGTGAGGTACCTTGTGTGCATTCAGCTATGAAAGTAATCCCTCCCTCCCTTTTCTGACACAGGAATATTTCATCAGCTTAACTTGTGCTTTTTGTTTTTTCAAGTTAGAACTTTTAGCCTTCTGTCTGGGTTCAGCCAGTTTCAGCAGTCTGAAATATGCATAGTTTTCCCTGATGCTTTGTAGCAGTGAGAACTTCA
The DNA here is from genome assembly GCA_014706295.1 of Lycocorax pyrrhopterus obiensis. NCBI lineage: Eukaryota > Metazoa > Chordata > Aves > Passeriformes > Paradisaeidae > Lycocorax > Lycocorax pyrrhopterus. Next base: position 13,536,810 of record JACSVZ010000016.1, on the reverse strand, counting down.
CCTAGGTGTTCACAGCAGAAATTCTTTACAGGTTTTATAGACAGTGTAAAAATGAAAAATATCTCTGGCTTGACTTGGACATACAAGGTAAAAATCATCGTGTTAGTGGTTGAATGGTCTAAGATTTATCTTAAAATTCCATTCAAGTTTGTCCTATAAAGATATCACCTGCCCACAAAATAAAATGTGTGATTTTGGAAAGATTAGTTTCCTTATATACCAGGTCACCCCCTTCCCTGCCTCTAGTAGCCCCCCACACCCCACCACTTCTCCCAGTATATATGGAAGAGCTGGGGAATCAAGTGGAGCAAAGTTGCAGAAAGCTTAAAGGGAGTGCTGTAGATACACAGTGTATTCTAGAGTTATTTTGATGCAAAATCCAGTCAGTTGTACATATTGGGTTAAAAGTAAGATGATGCAGATAAGATTTAATAGCTTGAAATTACTCACTGAATTTTTTCAATATACTTCATTTTGTTTGCAGCAAGTTGTTAGTGTGGCACCTAATAGGACAAGATAGTGGAAACTGAGTTTATGAGCTGCTTTCAATGCCTCTTGTGGGAAATTAATGTACTAAGGTTCTTACCAGTGTATGGAACTGTCAGGTTAGTGTTTCAAAGTACACAGGATGTTGTTTTGTGCCCAAGTGTTAGACTTTTCCCAGCTGTGCTAATTAGGCTGAAAAGACAAAGCCTGTGCATACAAACTTTGCCTTGTCACTGCATTACAGCCTTACAAAAGGAAATGAAATTCTAGGTTAATTCAAGGCTCAAAATAGCATTTCTCTTGCAATATGCATTACTCTTGCCTTGCCACTTTCTTCTCTCCCTGATCTACATGGAATATTCCATTCATTACTGCTTAAGAAATCAGTTATTTTGCAGTCTGCAAATGCTGAAATGACGTTAGAGGAGAAATACTTGTTTGCAACCAGAACTATTTTTGAACAAACGCTTCATTTTAGAAATTGTAACCAGCTAAGAAAAGCTGAATTGAGATTTTTTGCTGTAAAATAATTTTGTATTGCATTTCATCAAATGATTCCCTGTGATGCTCATGTGTTAGGTAATCCTGACAGAGGAGTATATGAAATAGAATACGAGGAGGTACTTAACTGGTATGGAACAGGATTTGACATCTTTTGTAGAATATTTTCAAGGATACATTTAAGTTTTTCAGACATAGATAACCAAAATAGGTTAAGAATTTTTCAAGAAACTTAAAGCATTTGTATTTTAGCCTGCTGCTTTTTCTCCATGGTGTTTCTACCTCTGAATGAATCCAAAGGGAAAACTGGCACTCACTCAACTGTTTTGACTATTAAAGAAGTGTGCTTTTTCTCATTCTGTTGAGATGGTGTTTAGCTGTGACTGAAAATAAACCTTTTAAATGTTTGGAAATATACCTGCTATGCTGAAACGATGGATTGCTTATGCATTGTAACAACAAAGGTAAGATGATAAAGCTTTTGATTAATGCCTACAATCTTGGAAGTTCTTGTTGAATCTTTCTTCCAGGTTTTACTACCTGTAATGAAAATGCCTTGATGGTTTTCTAGTGTTGATTTTTTTAAAAACTTTAAACTGCACAGATCATCGAAATAAATTCCGTAGTTGTTGCTAAGAACAATCATAGATGTTAATGCTTTGAAGAGCTAATTATGCACATATTGAAGTAGAACATATTGTAGTAGAATGATTTTTTTTCCTTCATTCTGCAGTTAGACACTCTTTTGTAAAAATTAGCTCTCTTTAAATGTGCTAAAATAGTAGTTTACTTTTTATTCCAGAATAAGAAATTCCAAATGATATTTTACATAACCTTTATCAGGACGTTTAAAATAATCATCAAAGAGAAGATGAATCTGGCAAGTCGTGTTAGGGATGGATATATTTCAAGATGCTTTATTATTTTGACATCTTGCTGCTTTGAGATGAAGACACCCAGATAACTTAGTGTCATTACTTCTGTGCTAGGATAAAGTTTTATGTAAGTTTTTTTTTTAATGCAGTCCACTTGTAACTGCTAAAGATAAAATCTGATGCATAAATGTAATATATTAGTACTGTGCTTGTGAAATGTTGACTTGGTGAGTTTGGTTTTTTGGAGGCTTTATTTTCCTTTAAGTAGTAAAATTGTTCTGTATTGCTCCCCTTTCCCTGGATATTGGAATAATTGCTAGTTTAATTTTTTTTTGACAAACTGATTTAACTTCTAGCATTCTTCTGGATAATTTTAAACCATAAAACTTCCTTATACAGACACATTTCTCAAGAAGTAGAATAAAATTGAACATCTTTGAGAATATTAGGTGGATTTAATGATAGCTTTTATAAAAGAAAAGATCAAGATGCTTACCGGGTTGTTTGACACAAGGAAGCAAAGGCTGACTGGAATGAGTGAAATTACTTTGTCTCTTACCAGCAAAGGAGTATTTCTGGTGTCTGAACTGTCACAGATTTTTTAGAAGTGAAACAAACCCCTTTAAATCATGTTTGAGTGATATTAATTTGTGGCATTTCGGCTTTATTTATTTTAGAATATTCTCTTTTGTACAGTGAGATTGGGATTGGATGTTAATTGCTTCGCTTCAGTTATATTGATATGTACCTTGATTTTATTGTACTCATTTAAAAAAAAAGGGAGAGGTAGAGCTGTCATTTTTATAACTAAGTGCTTGACTTTAGTTTTATTTTGTGCATTTGTTCACCTTCACATATCTACTTGACTAAGAGCAGAAAGACGATTTATATGGAAACTAAAGCCAACAGAAAACATATTCTGTGAAAAAAAAAAGTTGTTTTTTAGTATGATTAGCCTGGCTCTGTGGGTGCTAAGAAAGTAAGACTGCTCACAGAAATGTTGCACGGGAGAGGAAGAGATCATCTCTTCACAGCACAGACTTACATGGGCTCAGACTGATGCTGCATTTCCACCTGGAGTTATCAGCACTTCATCCTTCCTGCCTGCTTCTTGTGAAGTTTTGGCCTCATTTAACAAAATGCTGTAGTACCTTGCAGCTTCAACTAAAGGTGTTTATTTAAAGTGGGGCTTAGGAAAGAACTGTTTGCTTCCCTGTGTACCCGTGTATATCTGATTACTTGGAACTTGTAGTCTAATGAGAAGTACATTCCTTGGTTTTGTGCATAAACCTATATTTCAAATCTCAAGGAAAATCAATGCATGTATGTAAGGCAATTTTGCAATCAGCAGTAATGTAATGTATGATAGGATTAGTAAAAATGTTAAATGCTTCCCCTTTCTCTACCTTGAGTGGAGGAGTGTTTGAAACAATTAATTGTTACTCTTTATTTCTGACTAGGGAAGAGAAGAATTTGGCCAGTGAGATGAATTTTCTCATGGATTTGAGAAATCTTTTGTAATTTGATCTTTGATATTTCTGTTTTGCTTAATTCAGAATTCAGATCTAGTCACAATAGGTGAACAGGTCCTTAAACTAATTTCTGTCCTGTCTTCAAAGGTCTAATGGGTTTACTTTGCCCAAATCTAGTGCAAAGAATACTGATTAATACAGTATTTTTTCCTCCTTATGTGGGCACATTGGTTTGATGTAGGTAGGCAAATTTGCATCACTGCAACCATGGATACTATTAAGAGCAGGCACGTGGGCTGAGCTTACAGTAATGATTTTTATTTAAGTCACAGTTTTAAATGAGTTCATGGCACTTAAAAATACAGAATATGGAAAAGTTGTTGATTTTTCCAGAAAAAGCAATTTTTAGCAGTCATTCTTAACTTTGTTCCATAGTATACTTTCAGTAAAGCAGTAGAATTTAAAATGACAATGATCTAAAATAGCTTTAAATAATATGTCTAGCCTGACAAGTGTGAAAAAACAATTGTTTTGTACCATTTTTATTTCAAAATACTAAGAAGCATCCTGCCTGGACTGCATCAGAGCAGTATCAGTGTGGTCCAGTCCTTGCTTCTGACAGAAGCCAAACCCCAGTATTTTGGGAGAGGGGAAAGGTATACTGCATCAACCTGTTACTAAGGGAGAAAGATGAAGGGTTTTTTCCTAAGTTGTAAAACTTAAGCTGTGAGACCTCATAAATTCTAAGTGAGCTCAGCGGTGTGGCTGCAAGGTGCCTGACCACAGGAGCTCAGCTACAGCTGGCGTGGATGAAGTGGGAAAGGTGACACTGAGTTTGTGTGATTCCTGCAGCTTTCCTCACTTGGTTGTGCATTTCACTGTAATTCAGAGTCCCATTGTTATAGGAAGTTTTTGGAATTTGCCTCAGTTTAACTGAATTGTGCATAACTGAATTTGCACTGAAAGTGATCTTGTCCAACCATCTGCTTAAAGAAGGGGCAGCATCAACTTAGACCAGGTCACTTAGGGCTTTGATTAGGTTTTGTAAGCCCCCTCAGCCTGTCTCAGTTTAAAGTTGTCTCTCCTCATGCTGTGCACAACAAGGGCCCAGTTTTGTTTTCTTGGTGTCTCCTCTTAGACATTAGAAGGCTGTTATCAGCTCCTGCCCAGTGCCTTTCTCTGGGTTGAACAAGCCCAGTCCGCTGAACCTTTCTTCATTGTGCTTCAGCCAAGCAACCATCTCGGTGGTTTTCCGCTGTACTTGATTGTATATTCCAGGTCCAACAAGTGTTTGAAGAAACATAAAGAGAGGTTGCAATGCAAGTTTTAACTTTGTGTTATTTACTGTGTGCATAAAACCTGAAAGCTTCAATGTTGGTAGGAAATAAAATGTGAGAGGCAATTGTGTGAAAACTGAAACAATTAAAAGCTAAGCTTTTATGTATAAACTTGATGGAGAAATTACTTGGTGGGCCCAAAGGAATTTGCTTTCTTAAGTGAAGGAACAAAATACAGAATTTTGAATTTAAAATTGTAGATGAGATGTAAATGAGTTATATGGGAAATTATTACACTGAAAGCTTAAGAAATACATTCAGTACTTAATAGTACACAACAGCTCTTCCAAGTTGGCACATGTGAATGGTGTGTCATCATGGGTTTTGGCCAAGGGCTTCATTTTGCCATCATTCCATGTCCTCACTAAAAAGCAAATTGCTTTCCAAACATATTTGATTAGATAAATCACAGTTACCTGGTGAGCCAGTTGAATAGTGCTATTAGTAAATCACCTGACTTTGCTATGTCATCTGGTTACAAAGTTGAAGAAAAGGATGCAGAATCAGTCATAAAAACTTTGGGAAGTGAAAAAAATGGTGCAACTGTAATGTTGGCAGCATCAGCAGATGGTATGATATTGCTCTTGCACATAAGCTTGACGTATAATGCAATGCCAAAGAAACAGCTGCCTACTAGATAGTTGGGAAGTGTCAAAATCAAGGATGGTTTTCTGCATTCTAAAGGATTGGCCAATGTTCATGTGGAATAGGAGACCAAGTGTGTGAAGTATGTTTGCTATATTGAGTTTAAAGGGTGTTTGACAAAAGCAATGAGGAATACAAGCCAAGAATACTGACCTTGTGGTCATGCCAGGAGAAACAATGTCCCAACTGCCTGTATTTGTGGTTGTGAACAGCCCTTTAAAAAGTTTGAAGTTTTAATATACAGAATGAACTTTGGCAGGGTGTCATGCTTCTAATCCCTACATGGCAAATAAAGAAGCCCAGTGCAACATCAGATAGTTGGTGGGTAATTCTAGAGGTTGTAGCTAAAGAAATTAACAAATACTATATTTTGGATTCTGTGGATGAAACTGAAAATGGCTTCTCTGAGTTTTGAAGATGAATATGTTTGAAGGTGATAGCTGATGACACCAAAAGTGATGCAGGTGGCAGAGTGATGATGGAGGAAATGATGAAGGGACCTGATGTGCAAAATCTGAAAAGCTGTATGAGGAAGTATAAGAAAATAGACTAACTTAAGGCAAATCATTAGTAGAAATTTACATTCTTACTGTGTATTGATTACAAGGATATAATAAGCTTTCTGCATTTAACTTCTCTCTAAGGGAGTTCTCTTTCTGTTAACATGTTATTTGGTATTCTCCCAACCAACAGCAGTTTAAGACTCAAGAACTTCCTGAGCCAGAGGCACCTGTTCTGTAGTATTCTTTGGCTTTCCATTATGTGGATTTTCTAGTCTCATCAAAATGCACATAGAATATAAAACAAAGGTATAAATCTGTGGTGTTTTCTTCTTATACAGAGCATCTTTTAAGATAATCTTTGTTTACTTGTGCTTGCTTGCTCTTTTTAAATGGCTGCAGGTATACAGAGTCGTTTAATTGATAACCAAGAAGTTATTAGGACTGTGTAGTTATTCAGGCAGGCATCAGTGATGTTTGTTAGAGTTTGTGTGCTCCAAGAAACTGGATGCCACGCACCCGAGATGTTTATATGAAGCTGATGAATCTTACATGAAGGTCTTGTCATTGTGTGTGTTTGTACTTATTTCTCCCTCTGTTTTAAATGTAAAAGCTGCTAATTAATACTAGAAATAAGTGATAAATTAGTTATATTTGGCTATTGCACCAGTTCTGGAAGTTGGACTGACTCTGAGAACATGGTGTGGAATATGTTTAGACTGGAGATGCTGAATACAGTAGCAAAAAAATCAATCCTACAAATAAGACCCCTTCAAAGCATTTTCTCAACTCCAGTTGCCTGCGTGGAACTGTGTGGGTTTATTTCAGAGGAGCTGATGATCATAACCTGAGTAATTTTCCAGGTATTAATGGCAGCAGAGTGGTGAAGCATTCATTCCTGATCACTTTTGCTTTGCTGCCCTTGTTTACTACAGGAGAATTTAATCTATTGCTTCATGAGTGACAGTGAAACCCAGTTGGTGCTACTGAGAATGCTTCTATCCCTTTTTGTTCACTGCTCACCTACTAGGAACCTGGTAGAACTCTGTATGCTTTTCTGCTGGCTACAGCTCATGGAAAGGTCGAACAAGCACTAGACCTATTGAAAGATAGCTGCTGGGATGGAGAGTTGTTAACTGTTGAGCAGTTAAAGTCACTCAGATGCCTGGAAAAGGCAGGTAAAATGATGAGACTTAACAGCTCAATACTCTTGGAAGGAGAAGGTGAGAAGAGCAGTGATTCCCTCTGCAGCAGAATCAAACTGTTTGCTCAGTTTGGCTGCTGCTCATGGAACTGGACCCTTTGAGTGAACAACTTTGGCATAGTTTCCTGTTGTAATGAAAACAGTGGGAGAAAACAGTGGGTGAATAAATGTAGGGTTGTTCATAGTTGGGCATATGGTCTCCAACACGACTCCTTCAGTAGACAGAGCTATTTAGATTTCTTGATGGCAAAAACCCCAAAAGGCTTCCTCTGTTATTTGAAGTGAGATTTCAGGATGTCTGAGCTCACTGGCTGATTATCTGGTATGCTGCTAGTCAGATTTGTTTTACTAGCCAGCACTGTGCTTGGTCATTTCTTTTGTCAATGCAGTGCATTGCACCAGGGCTTTGTTAACATGAAGGGTGTTTTTACACTTTCTTTGAGGCTTAATCATAGTCTGATGTTTTGTCAGGGGGTATTACTCATACTTTCATAAGTGGGAATAACATTACTTGAATCTCATTCCTAAGACTGGTATTTACCAGACCAAAAAAAAGTAAAATATTGAAAACATATTCAGGTGGAGACCATCATTATTTAAGGGATATTCAGCCTAGTTAGGCTTGTGTGTTTTTAAGATATGTTTCTTTGAAGATCATACACTGCCATATCTTGGTTTGGAGGAGGGAAGGACATTCTCTAATGAAATTCTAATGCATACTTAAAGTATAACTGAGAGCTGCTGTCTTAAAGGTCAGTGTGGGCAGGAATCATCAGCATTTTCTGAATTCATCTAAATGCCCAACAAAGAAAGGACAGGCCTTAGGGGGTTTTAGTGATAAACCCATATTGCCTGGAGGAATGATTCCCTACCCTCCATGCTGTGAAAACATTACAACAATAATTAATTCCTTCTTTCAACCTTTGTGCTCCAACAGTGAGTTTACTTGTGCCACAAATAACATTGGTTGAAGACATTTTTGCTCTTTCCTTGTCTTGGTGGGGCTGTGTGTGCCAGCCATCATTCACAGTTCTCTCAAATGTGCCATTGAGATGGAGCACCTGTGCAGGGAATTCTCACTCCTCTGTGGCTGTTCTTGCCTGCTGGAAAAACTGTGTGATAGTTGCATTTAGCCACCTGCTTTTGGGGTGCCTTTATTACCTGGTGAAGACACAGTTGCTGAAGAGAGCTTTGTTTGCACATTGTGCAGGTGACACACTTCTTGCACAACTTGTACCTCCAGAGCTTTTCTCTTAAGCAGACTCCAAAGGCTCTTCTGACTTGGGCTTTCCAGCTGCTGCAGTGGTGGGTTGGCCAAATGTAGTAGCACTGAATCTGGAACAGAACAGTCACTCCTTGCATTCTTGCAAGATTCTTGGACTTTACTTATCTGTAGAATAGCTCTGAAATCCTTAGAGTGTTATAATGATGAACTTGGTCCATTCTTCTGCTGTAATTAAAGGGTGGCCTTTCACTGGTACGCACGTTATTCCTTTGAAAATATGTCGTAATTCAAAACTGTGCACATTTAACTTGTAGTATATTCCTGTATGTTTTTGTAAATGTTTTGCCCAGAAGGAGACTTCTTTCTTACTCTTCAGTCTGCAATTTTTCTATTTGGAAAAAAACCCCCAAACCTAAGCCATTCATATGTGTTAAAATGCAACTATTTATCACATGACTGAGTCCAAAAAATCTACTTTGGTTGCTTTAGCTTTAGTTTAGTTAGTTCAGGTACAGTTCTCCTCAAAAAAACTCCAGACTCAAAATGAAGAAGAAATTTCCGTCATAATTCTCCAGTCTGAAATGCTGATGCTGTTGCAGTTCATTTTAAAAAGAACTCCCAACCAAATCACCTTTCTGCTGCTATTTGTAATTAAATTCTATAATAACTTAACAGGTACTCAAGAAGGCAAAAGGAGGACTATTTCATTACATGAAATCTTTCTTACCTGCTGGATTTCATCTTCCTTCAGGCTAAGGAAATGGCTAGTGAATACTTAGTTAACTTAGTGATCTAGCTAAGTAGTTCACTTAGTAGTTAACTTAGTGATCTGTTATTAATAAATGCATCTTAAATGCTGTTTGTAGAAAATTTCGTGGAAATAAATGTCACTTGTATGGTGAGAAGTGGATCAATTTCTTTATTTCCTAGCTTCCTAATAGGTTGTTTACAGGATCTGATGTACACAGCTGTTTTAGGCCAGGAACTGTAGTTCAGGTGACTAGAAAGAAATCTGTACTTGGGCTAGAAGCTGCATGGTTTTTATAGCTCTGTTCCTGATCTTATTTTGATTGATTGAAATACTCTTTGGAGGCCATTGGGGTATTCTGAGGAGATGGAAAAGTTCTGTTTTACAGTGTGTTGTATAAGGGCCACTGCAAATTGCACATACACAGCTGGAAGTACTATTAGAGTGGTGAGGGAAGTGCTGTCTGGGAAGGAGGGGCAGGAAAAAAAAAGCTGAAATAGTTTGTCTTGATGGCTTAGGGAACATGTTTCCAAACCCAAAAGATGGTAGTGACTTTTCAAATGAGATGATGCTGAAATGGGAACAATAAGAATTAAGCCAAAATAAATTAAAACTGGAAATCAAAATGATCCTTGCTGCTAAAGTAATTACTTAATAAAAGACCTTTATAACAATAATGTAGATAACACAAGCTCATTATAATGTAGCTAGATGATTTTAAAAGGTCATATTAAGTTGTTTATTATGTGTTTAGGTTGTGTGAGTGACCTAGCAGAAAAATCTGTCTCACTTTGCATTTTGAATGAAAAGCATCAGATTGGGTTGGATCCAAAAATGAGAATTTTTAGTCATCTCAAATCCTTTAAGCATCTTTTGTAGCATGTTCTAATGTATCTGTACTGTCACAGGGATTGTAAAAGTACATATCTGATAACTCTAAACAGGGAAGTTAATTTCAAAATAGGATGGTTTCAACTCTCTGACTGCTAACTGGCAATCTGAAAACTTTTACTTTTTCTACCACTAATGAAAATGTTTCTTCATTTGTTCATTCAGGAACTCAAATAAAATTTAGGTTCTGTGCATTGCCTCACTAATGTACTGCAATTTATAAACAGCACGTTGAAACAATTTGGGCACCAGATTGTGACTGTACCAAAGGAAATTAAAACCTTTCTGATAGAATCAACTTGTTTCTTCTCTGGTTTTGTTTTGAATTCAGATCTGATGCTTGGATATCATAGTGAATTTTTTTTTTGTCTTTGTAGAGAGTGAAGTGTGCTTCTGTTAAACGAAGACTTTGGAAGCAGGAATATAATCTCGTCTTTAGTGGTTTGCATTCCTACCTTTAAAGGCTGCTGTTGCAATCAGGGAAATGCTGTCGAGTGGCAGTGGAGAACTGCTGCCCTCTGCTGTGTTCAATGTGCTTTGCTGAGGTTAACAAACCGGGACAAAGCGGGGATCTGCTTCCCAGAATTTGCAAAGCTTCCTTATCCCTCCGACATTTGAAGTATGTGAGGACGCTCTTTTGAACGGTAGAAAGAAATGAAGTGTTAACTTACAGGTTACAGAACTGGTATTAATTTGTTGGCTTGCTGATCATGAAGCTGGAAAATCTTGTTGATATTATGGTTTTTTTATATCCCTATATTATTGTGGAAATTCCTATATACAGTTAATATTCATCCACCGCCCTCATATAAATATATGCATGTGGTAATTTTCATTAAAAGTGGATTATCCCAGCCCTCATTAGCCTAGGTAATGATTTTCTGTAATATGAGAATGGGCAACACTAAACCCTTTTTATTTTGGTGATCTCTGCTTTTTTTACTGTAATGTCTCAAAGGACTTTTGAAGATTCTGGCAAATATTGCTTGTATCTCTTCCTTTCTTAACTTAAACTTGTGTGTCATCAGCAATCCAAGTGCTATGAAAGTGACTTCAGCTCTGTGTGATGACTTCCCTTACAGCATCAAATAAACACACAAGGAATGTGAAAACTTTCCTGCCTGCATTCTGTGTTGTTGGCTTTGTTAGACACTGCCTAGCACTGCAGTTCACAAGTGTATTAAGCTTTCTGTAATTTTCATTCCCTTTGCCTGTCCCCTCTCTGTTGTTCCTGTTTGTTGTTATATCAGCATTTCTTTAACCAATAGTTAAGATGCCCAGGGGAAGCCTTGAGTTGATCTGAGTCTCTGATGCTCTGGTAGTAGGTGATGCAAATGGAATTCTTCAGAGTACAGATACTCCTTAAAAATGGAGTAGGACTTGTGGGTAAGCTTTGTGGATCCCTTCCAACTATGACTGGTAATTCATCTTAAGAGGAGGGTTAGGTTAGATATTAGGAAAAAATTCTTCACTGAAAGGATGGTTGGGCATTGGAATAGAGTGCCCAAGGAAGTGGTGTAATCACCATCCCCAGAAGCGTTCAAAAGTCACGTGGATGTTTCATTTGGGGATATGGTTTAGTGGTGAACATGGTAGGGCGTGGCTAATGGTTGTACCTGATGATCTCTTGAGGTCTTTTGCAGCCCTAGTGATTCTATTTGATGATTGTAAATGAAGGACAAGTGCCTGCTTCAGTTGCTGTCCCACTCCATCATGCAGCATGTGAAAGGTTTCCTGAGACCGTGATTACACATTTTTATTAGACCCTGGTTTGTTGATTTGCTCCTTTCCTTTTTAATTTGATATCCTTGGCAATGAGTTCTGTGGTACTTTCTTTTGTTTGCTTTCAAACATCTGCTGGGCAATTTAATTGTCTGCTAATGCCTGTGTTGTCTTAAATAGTTAGTAGTTGCTTTTTATGTCTTTTCTATGCCATTCATCTTTTCAAAGATTGAGTGTCATATTCCCAACTCAGCTGCTTGCTTTTTATAAGATGAAGAGCTTTGTCAGTTAAGCTTGTCAAATAGAAGCCACTGAGTATCTCTATCCTTGATGTTATTCCCTGTAATTTTTTTTATTTTTCTGGCTTTTATCAGATGAGATGATCAGAAAAGTTTCCAATAGGCAAGATTTATGATTCTCTCAAAGTTATACAGAAAAGTAATACTTTCTGGTTTTCTCGGAGTTTCTTTTTTTTCCTGAGCTAATAGTTTTGCTCCACTTGGTGCTTTAAAACCCCTCTATAATTTTAGTTGAGGTACTCTTTTCTAGGTGTTTTAAAGGCAACAGAGGGGAGGAAGAAGTGGAGAATGACCTACATTAGCTATAACATACCGTCACATTCACTCAGGTATTTGGGTCCTAACTGAAGTAATTTCAAAGCTGAAGTAGGGTGCTATTTTCTGTAGCATCTTGCATCTTGCTAAAACATACTAAGAAGAAATACTCTGTTTTGAACAGCTGTCTTTTTGAAAACAATTGTTATAGAAGCTAGTGACAGTCCTCTGTGTATTCAGAAAGTATTTGAGCATCCACAGAACAGCACTGTCATCTAGATTGTGTCCTGATCTCAGCAGACTATTTTATAATTGAGATGTGATCAGTTTTCACTGTTTTTAAAACAGCAGGACTGGAGGACTGAGTTGCGTTTGTCTCTTGGAACAACCTTCTCACTGTCTGCAGGGGAGGGAAAAACCCCCACTGTTATTAGTATTGTGCAAGCACTTCATCTCCTGGCTATGAGAGGTTGTTAGCCTCAACTCTTTTCTGCTCTGCTGCTTTGATGTAGCACCAAATATGTCAAATTGCAGTCTCTTCTTGATGTGGTGTTAAGCAAGCATGAACAGCTATTGAGATGAATCTGGAGTAGTTTGAGGTTTCACCAGATAAAAGACATGTATTATTAATATATTTTCTCTTACTCATTTTCACTTGTTTTTTTACCAGTCTGCCCTTATTTTTTCAAGGGAGGCACAGATGCCTTATTAATTCTTTGTGAATTATTCAGCAGCAGATCTACTTTTTGTGGCTACTTTGCATGGACCGTTTAGAAGGCTTTCCACTACTGAAAACTGCTTCTCCTAAAGGTGCTCTTTCAAAAAGATAGGATGGGATGACTCGGATTCTGAGCAATTCTACAATAACTGAAGGATCTTCATATGTTATCCATACTGGAATAAACCTCAAAGGTGTTGTCCCTCTTTCCTCCCATCACACTCCCCCTCCAAAAGTTCCTGCATGACAACCTTAATCAAACTAGCCTTCTGTTTAAGCCCAATAGGTGCATAAGGAAAACTATGTTTTGGAGGATGTGCTTAGCCTAGGCAGTGTGGGTCCTACAGAAAACAATCCAGAGTGAAATTACATCCTTGCTCCAGCCTGGTCTTGTCACTGTGGAGAGCAGTTCCAGCTAATCACACCCTGCTGGATTTAATCTTTCCCACTGAGTACAGCCTTGAGAGTATAACCTTGTTTGGCTGATAATTACCACTTGAGATTAGAGTCCATCCACATCAAATACAGACTGGGTGAAAGCTTCGTTGAAGGTGTAGGGAACGGATGAGACAAGGCTGTAAAGCTTTTGGGTCTTTCAGGGAAGGCTTTTATAGTTTATCAGTTTTATCTTTGTGATTAGGTGCCTGTTGTTCACTAGAAATCTTTTTGAGAGTTCTATGGAACCATTTAGGGCTAAATATGAATACCTTTTTTCTCCTGTGTGGACAGATGGAGGCAACACATCAAAGGCAACGTTAGATTAATCACATACTTTGAGTGGTTTCAGTAATGTTTTTTGAATGCAAAGATCTCATAGTTTTTAATACAAAAGGACTTTTCAGGTCAGACTGGTACCAGGTTTGGCTGGGATGGAGTTAATTTTCCTCTCAGCAGCCCATATGGTGCTGTGTTTGAGATTGTGACAAACTGTTGATGAACACGCCAGTGTTTTAGCTGTTGCTGAATAGCACTCACACCATGTCAGGGCCTCTTATTTTCTCACTCTACTGCCCTGGCAAGTAGGCTGGGGGTGGGCAAGAGGTTGTGAGGGGATACAGCTGGAGCCTCTGACCCAAACTGACTGAAAAGGTACTCCATATATTTTAATATCTTGCTCAGCAATAATTTAGGAGGAAGTGGGTGTTGCTGAGGTTGGCCATTGACCTGCTGGTGGTTAGTGATTTGGCTTGCCTTACTTGTATGTGTGGTTGGTTGGGTTTTGGTGTTTTTTATTATTTTTTTTAAATTTCCCCTTTCACTTATTTATCTCAACCTATGAGGTTTCTCCTCTTGATTTTGCCTTTCTCATTCTCTCCTTCATCCCTCTGGGAGGGAGTGAGTGAGTGGCTGGTTAGATGCATACCTGTCATCCGGGCTCAACCTACCACGGACTGTTTCTGGACATGCTAAATATGTTTGAAGCAATGTATTACATTTTGATTTTAAGAATTTTCTGGTTGAGTTGTATTCTAATCACAGTACAGTCTATTCAAAATACAGTAACATTTTTTTTTCCTCACTTAGATGTTGCTAATATAATGAAATAATTTTCTGCAGTGAATATAACAGAAGGTCAGATAGACACATATCTGCTGCAGGTACGATGTCTTTATTGGATCAAACTTCAAGTATTGCAAAAGGAATCATTTATTTTCAGTCATTTCCTAGTCTGTATTGAAGATGTTCTCCTGACTCTGGTGGTTTCCAGCTAGGGAAAAATAATGTTGAATTTTGGCTTTCATAGTAGTCATACTAGCCAATTCTGTGACCTCTCTCATTCTAGGGAACTTCTTGTGTGAAAACTAAAGATGTAAAGCATGCTCTGGTAGTGCTAAAATACTTTCAAAACATCTAAGAAAAGGAAGATGTTTCACTCAGGGCATTTTTAATTCCAAAACATGCAGTGTCCTCATGCTTATCTTAGAAAACATGACTACCTATAACTTTTTGTCAAGGTGTGCAACTGTTTTAATATAAGCTCCTACACAGCATTTTGCTAGACTTTCCCGCCTTTGATATTCTTAATCTCTGTCTCGTATAAATTCTGCTTGTTGTTGCTTAGGCAGCCTTACCCTCTCACTTGTTTCCCCTTCCTTTGGTGGGGTTTTTTTTGGTATTTATTCCTATGCTTGCTACCTACTGAGAAACTTGCACGTGATTGATATCCTCAGAGACCTCTATCCCTCCAGTCAGTTTGGCTGAAGTTAAGCTGTAGTGTTAGAATTACTAAGAGGCAGGAACTGACAGATGAACGATATGATTAAATATCTTTGAAATGACACTTGGAATATGTAGGACCTCTGTGCAGTGGTAATTGTCAAGAAAGTCTGTTTTTCATGAAGTTTTGCTTCTGAACACTCTTCAGTCTGTCACCACATATTTTGAAACCTGATTATTTTTGCACTTAGAGGACATGATAATGCAGACACCTCTGGGTTTTTTTCTCCAAAATGGCATTATATTTTCCTCCTCTGTTTTGGACTGAAAAGAACTCCTAAAGCAAGCTTATACAAATGCCCATAGTGATGGTCACTCAGTTGGGAAGGGAAACAATCTTGTCTGTCTTTTGACTTGACTTATCAAGGCTTATGAAGGACCTCATCGGAGTGATGTCCTAGATCTGTCTTAGATGTAACAATTTAAGACTTGGAATAAACTGGGAGAAAAATCACAAACACCCACTGAAAAGTTTCTATTCATAGGACCTGTTCTGGGCTTAAATGCCATTGCAGGGCAAGTTTACAAAAACAAAAAAGGCAATTCTTAATCAACTTCCTCTTTCCAAAGTAACATTTCATGTTCCTTCTGAAGTTAATGAGGCTGTGGTATTCTTCAGGTTTTGGAAACTTAAGACAGACAGCTGGATTTTGCAAATTTTGTATATGAGAGTATTAAGCTTCTTAAAAAGGAGAGATGCACATCAGCATTCTGAACTGGATGTGCAGCGCTGGCTGCTGGTTTAACACCTGCAAAAGTATTTACCTGCCAAGCTCACAAAAAGATGTTTCTAAACTATGGAGATCTGTTAAAGATGCCCTTTAGAAGGGGAATTTCAGCTCACATTGTTTTGAGTATAAAAACCTCTTTGCCCAAAAGAACGGTGCAAATGATTTTTTTGGCTGTTTAGGAGCATGCAGGAACAAGCAGTGCATTTTCTGGCTACTCTCTCAAAATTGGCTTGGATGGTCATCTGATACTTCAGGGAGCAAGAACTGCAGAGCCAAAGAGCTTCCTGGGTGCTAATGGATGCAGTTTGCACCAGACATCAGTTATTCTCAAACTAGTGTTCATATTTCATTTGCCTTATAGAAAATGCTTATAGAATTACTACTCCTTGAGTAAGAAATCGTTACAGACATTACATTAGAGCTCTGTGCTAGTATGGGGTAATCTTAAACCAGCATCCAAGTTTTTTTTGCAGAGCTCTTTATCATTTTGGAATTCTGTGCACTCTCTGAAGACCTTACAGACTACAATAATGCAGAAGAGAGGATAAAATAAGTTTATTAGATGTAAGTAATTCTGATGCTGAAAAGTGTATTATTTTTTTTAAATTGGATTGTATTACGTATCTCAGTACCAGGTCAGGCTTCTGGGGAAGGGGCACCTAAGCTTGAGTTCCACCAGCTTGACAAGTGCCTGAAGTGGTACTCAAGGGACATACTCTGTCTGAGGAATTATGAAGCCTTTTTCCCTTTGGTTTGGCAGTCTGAACAGTTGGGACATTTGTCAAGTTAGACCTTCACCACTCGTTTCATTAAAAGCTCCAGGTCTTGCTGCTTACGAGATTGCTGTTTCCGAACCTGTGTTGTATTGAGGATACAGGTGGAACACATGGATCAATGAAATTGCTACTACTTGTGTTCAATCAAGAATAGTTGGCAAATGCTGAACTGAAGCATTAAGTTTCTATGAAAGTCTTATAGTGTGGTTTTTTTAATGCTGCATGGCTCCTGTTTCTCTCCATTCAATATTTTTAGTGCTCAAGGAGTCTTGGAAGTAGGAGCTTTCTTATTTTATGATAACAAAATTAGTCTTGCTCACTAATTGAAGATCATAATGATGTGGGTATTTTTATTGCGCGTGTGGGAGCCATACATAAAGATGGGTTATTGCCAAGTAAACATTCAAATAAAACCTGAAATAAAGACAAGTCATTTTATGTAGTGTTTCTGTAAGGATGAAACCAGTTATTTGCACTCAGAACACTTTTGAGGAAACATGGAAATGGTGACCGCTGACTCTAGGAGCTCAAGCTTTTATGTGATAATACAAAATACAGACTAAGAAATTGGGAATGAGTAGTGATAAGTAGTTAAAGCCATATTCTTCTAATTAATGGCTTAGTCATTGTGTTAATACATTATTTTTTGTGTTTTGAAATGTTAATTCAACCTTCAATTTGAATCAGAGCAATAATTAAGTGTGGAAATGTTTCTTTAGCACTCAAAAGTAGACATGGAAATATTGTTTCAAATGTTTCTCTATATGAGAACATACTATATGTTCATATTTCAGAAAGATTTATGTTAACAGTTTTTTTTTAAAAAGCTTTTGAGCACTAATAATTGTTTTGAACAAGTGAAGCCTTCATTACTGTTAAATCTCAGGATTTAGTCAGCAAAATATGTAAGAATATATTTTCATTTTATAAGCTTAAATATTGTATTTTTAAGCTCGTGGGCAAGCAAATGTGTAAAAAGTTTCATCTTTGTATAAAGGTCAAGATGATTTTATAGTGTAACCAATTTATTTATCTACAGCTGCAAATATATGGCTGAAAGATTCAGATGTTTTATGTGGTCTTCATCAACAATGTAGATGTAATTGCCTGAAGTTACTTAAGCTTTCTCTTCTTTATTGTATCTTACTGATGGAATGCTTTGTGGATGTGTAGACTGTATCTTCCTCTTATTGATTCTTCTATGCCCGTGGCACATTAGAGCTTATATTTTCTGCATCACAAAAAGCTATTTCTGCAACATTCAAGAACTGCTTTTGGCTCTTTGACTTTATTTGTTGTCATGAAATTGCCATGCATTTGACTGTGTGTTATTTCAGTGAGAAATTATGTTATTACAGTGCGATTAGAAGTATGGAAGTAAGATGGATTGTCAATGCATGGTGCATAGAAAAGGTTGTTTTGTGGGATAGGAATATTGCTGTGTTTGGCAAGAGAGAGCGCTCTGTGCCTGTGTTCCTTCCTCTTGTGCAGTGTTCTCAGTTGTGCTCTGCCCTGTTTCTTCAGTCAGGTGTCTGTTTACTGTGACCCCCAGCCAGCAGAAGGAACATAAAGGGGTTTTAGGTTCTTCCGTCAGCCTGTTCTACTTTGGGCTACCCTTGGATATTCTTGCAAGCAAAACATAATCTAACTTAGCTAGACAAAGAAGGTGCATTTTTGTTTTTTTTACACTCTTTGTTTCTTTTTCTGTGACAATTAAGTTGAGCGTTAGATTTTTTTTCTTTGGTCCTGCCCATATTGCTGCACTCTCATGTGGAAGATGACCTACTGTGGGAAATCTTGTCTAAGGCTATTTGGTGAAAAATTGTAGGCCACGGCACATGGCAGAAAGAAAACCATGCTTATTAATATGGAAATACTGTCATCGGTAATCCTTGGAGAGTCTACCAAGAATGAGGTCCTCATGCAAATGAAGTTTATTTTGAGGTTTACTGTGGGCTGAGTTACACATTTTTCTCCAGACATCTTGCCTTAGTTTTGGTTTCATCAATCTGCACATTTATATAAAGATGACTGTCTCAATATAATTCATGAAGTTACTAGTTTCTGAGCTGGAAGTGTGGAAGCAATTTTACACTACACTAAACTTGCAACCTCAGGCGGTGCTTATCAGGTAAACCAAATGAAGTAAAAGGGAGATGACAAAAGGCTGCTACAGGTGTAAACTTAAGTGAACAGTCATGTCCTAAAGAGAGTTCTTTACAATACTGCTTAATGCAATAAAAAATAGAAATGATGGCTAATGTTATTTTATTGAAGTTTTTTGCAAAGACAAGTTAGCTTATGGTACAAGAGCAGAGTAATTGCAGAGGGCATGTTTTGGATCAATTTCTGTAATGCAATTTATTAAAATACATAAATAGATTGAAATCCTGCAGCGACCCCTGGACTTGTAAAAAATGAAATAAAGTTTGAATCCTATGGGGCTTGATTAAAAAACAAACTCCAAACAAACCATTTAAAAATTTTGCATCTTAGATTTGTTAGCACACAACAAAGAACAATAAATTCTAAGGAGACTATGACAGTATTTACCTCAGTTCTAAGGAAAAAAGCTTTTTTTCTTCAACTCTTTTAAGTGTTCACATGTACAGTTGTTTGAAATGCTTTACCGAGAGCTCTTCATAATCAAATAGATGCATGGTCCAGACTGTTCATGATTTCATAGTGATAACGGGGAAAAATAGCAGTTTCTGATTTCATTGTATTGAAGTTGGAGAGTATTCATGTATTTCTGTAGCTGTTTCTTTATTACTTTTGGTAGACCATTAGGAATTTTACTCAGCAATTAAAGACCATTTTTTTGACGTGTCAAATAACCTTGAATTTTTAATGTTTGAAAATGAGGATTAAATATCCCAGAGCCATTTATTTTGTGGTCTGCTGACACTTCCTTGAAAAAGCCAGTGTAAATTGCAGATCAGCAAATTCCCTGCTGTCAAGCTTACAGCGTCCCTGGTTTCATAATTACACACAGCTGATTTTAAAATGGGTTTTCACATGCTCATTGGTGCAGTGCGAAAGCACCTTGCAGGAAGCGTTGGGTTTATCTCTATCGGGCCGTGTAACGAGTCCCTTGCTGCAACATCTCGCCCCTCCCCTAAGCAAGCAGCACACACTGAGCAGTGGCTCTGCTGGAGTTGCTTCTGTTTTCATGGAGGAGATAGCAGTCCTTGCACTGCAGCAGGTGGAGCTTGCCTTGGATCTAACCCGGGCTTCTGGCTGAGAGGATCCGAGTATTACTTTGGGCCGTGAGACAGTTGTCACTTCAAGCTGGCGCTAACGTAATTAAATGTAAAGCTGACTCAAAAATTTTAAAAATGGACACGGGATTTTTTTCTTTGCTTTTTTTATATGATCTGGTTTTTAACGTGAAGCAACATTTTTCCTGAAGGATTCAACCTATTTATATAAAGGCTTATTTTTGAACACTATGGACCTAGATTAAATGTCAAAGACAAGCAGCAAGCAGCGCTTACAGAGGCATTTTTCTGGAATCTCAGTCACGGATCGATTAAAGTGCACAGGGTCTGAAAAAATGTCTCCTAGCATAAAAAACTTGGATTGTTTTTCTCCGATGCTGTGCCACTGTAAAGTAGCATGTACCAACAACACAATATCTTTAATGTTTGGATGTAAGGTGGGTCTATAAAAGGACTTTCCTGGAAATGTAAGCTGCATTTAATGAATGATTGCCTTTGTGTCTAATGTAACTGTACCTTAAATTTCTGGTTAAATAAGTGTGTATTTTGTTCCATGCCTTACTCAATTATCCGAGCTCTTAGTGATGGTGACAGAAGTAATGAATTATCATGCCTACTGTTTAAAGATCCCTTTGAACAACATTTTGAATTTACTGAATGCCGCATGTAAAATGTCGTCATTCTTCATTAATCAGCATTAATCATCATGTAATCAGTTTATTGCACTTGGCTTTCATTTTCTTCAGCTGTAGAGAATTAAATACACAGGAGACTTGCACTGAGATACAGGGCTGGAAATGCCTCCTGACATCATTTTGATGGAAGCAATTGTTAGTGGCAGGTTTGGGTTTAACAGTGCCCTCGGGCATTTAGTCATTTTAGGACTACATCAACTGTTTAGGTTTCAGAGGAATAAAACATATATAATTTGGTAATCATCAGAATGGTAAACAATATATTCAGTGTTGTGTCAAAAATGTTTTTTTGAATTTTTTTCAATAAAATTAGCAGGCAGTGTCAAGGATATGAGGAGAATGTTAAGTACTGGAAAGCCCCTTTAAAATTAAAGGGATATGTATATGAAGTCACTTTTGAGGCAGAAATTAGGAAATCTTTCTTTCTAAAACTTTCTTTATATATTCAGGGTTTCCAAGTCAGTGTTTGTTATTTTTAAGAAAAAATATGTCAACTAGATTTTATTTATAAAGTAGGATCAGTTGTGTGTGTGCATATATACTCATATATATGTATGTGTGATGCATTTATATATGCATATATGTATCACAAAATCTTGATGGTGAACAAATGTCACCGAGGTTGGGAGGGAGGAGTCTAAATTTTTATGGCGCTTTTGATAGTGTAAATATTATAAAACTTAAAGTTGAATGCTTTATTTCCAGGAGGAAGACTTTGCCTTGTTTTGAGTCTGCTTATCCTTCCTGTGTCCAG
Organism: Lycocorax pyrrhopterus obiensis; assembly: GCA_014706295.1. NCBI lineage: Eukaryota > Metazoa > Chordata > Aves > Passeriformes > Paradisaeidae > Lycocorax > Lycocorax pyrrhopterus. The sequence continues at coordinate 13,515,538 of JACSVZ010000016.1, read as the reverse complement.
AGCATTTTTCAATTGGAAATATGTATCTATTTATTGATGCAATTCGGAAACTATTGGATATAACACTAAGATTTCTTTCGTTCTTTTTTGTTCCTTGTTGTAAGGCACTGCACACTCCTTATTTATAAGATATGCTCATGTTTAAACAAGGAAGTTGGGAAGGAAGCCGTGGAATGAAAATACTCTCGGGTTGGATTTTGCCCGTCGAGCTGCAGAGCAGGGACGCTGTTCACTTTAAGAGCAAACTAAAAATATCCAGCCGACACGCAGCCTGCACTTTGGGCATGTTGTGGCGGGGCTGAGCGATGGCGGCCGTTCCGCGCGCGGCCCCTGCGCGCTCGCGGCCCCGCAGCTTCCCCGGCGCGGCCGGGCGCGGGGCGGCCGCCGGGGGGCGCTGCCCGCACAGGTGCCGTGCCTTGCTCGCCTTCATGGCGGTCCTGGGCTGCGCGCCGGGCACGGCACCGGGCAGGGCGGCCACGGCCTCCCGAGCGCGGCTCACTCGCCACGGCCGTCTTTACAGTGTCTTGGGCTGTTTGTGCACAGGCTCGAGTTATCTGCGAGTAAACATGGGGTGCTGTTAATCCCGAGTGGGTGCTCCATGCTCCCTACCTACTGCCTACATTGTACCTCTCTGCTACCTGCACCCCAAACGAACTGAAGGATTTCTGTTTAACCAGTAACTTGGTGGTAGTGCAGAGAGATTTTGCACCAGGCACTTGTCAATTTTTGAATAAAAGTTGTTGGGCTGGAAAGTACTAAAAATAAAATGCTCTTGTCCTCTGAGAAGATGCACCCTTTGAATACTGAGTAAATATTTGAATGACAATGTGAAACAGTAATACAGGGTTACCTGTACCAGTCCTTCACGTAATGAAACAATTAATCTCACACAAGTAATCGCATGAAATAGTGTTTTCAGTTTTTTTCTTTTTTTAGACCACATTAAAAGAATGCTCACAATTTGAGTGTTCCTTCTTTATTCTCTTTTCCTTGGCCTTCTGGAACAGGTGAACTTGATTACAGATATTTCTGGAGTTTTTGTTAATATACTGGAGTTAACAGTTATTATATAGTTAACACTTATTATTATAATTAACAATTTTGTTAATTATACTGGAGTTTACTGGAGTTTGTTAATATTTCTGGAGTTTTTGTTTTGTATATACTTATCTTCAACTGTTTTATTGTTTGTGGATGTCCATGACATAAAGCATTACATAAATAAGTTTAACACTAGCTGTGTGTTTTGACATATGATGGAACACTGTGACCTAAATAACCATGTTATAAGCAGTTATATTCAAGATACAATGTCAAACTGAAACTGTCCAAGAAGGGTGAAATGCCTTATGTCTTTGTCATAGCTCTGGTTATTAGAGAAAACTTAGCGCTTTTATTTGAGAATGAAGCAGTTAGTTACTCAAGTATTGAACTTGTGTTTGAAAAAGCAAACCCCAATATCAAAAATCCTCTTCCAATATTTCAAATCATTCAGCTTATTATATGTTGAAGCCTAAGTTGAAAATAGTACTGAATGTCCTATTCCATGGTCAGTGAAGAAGTTCTACAAAGACATGAACACTATAATCTTTTCCTGCATTATTTTTCTTTTGTTCTTCACAGCCTTTCAACTTATCAGTATGATTTGCTGTTTACCTGGAAAGGGTTTTTATTTGGCTTTCATAATTTTCTTGTTTTTACAAACAGAAAGTTTTCAAGTTGGCTTCAGTTCTGCAACAGTGGAGCATACCTTTAGTTTTGTCCTTTTTTTTTCCTTTGTGGGGAAGGCACTATTTTCCTAAGCACTAGTTTCTAGTTTAGCACTAGACTACAGGAAAGACTTGTACAAAATGCATTAGCATCTTTAATATATTATTCATTTTTGATTAGTTTTGTTTTAGCAAGGTATGCAAAATTTGTCTGTATTGTTGCTTTTGTTATTAGAGTTGTTGGAAGTTATTTTCTGCTGAAGGGTATCTGGATGAGAGTTGTGAAAGCTGGGGACATGTGAGAGCTGTAGGTATTTAGTCTTCTCTACCCGTTTGTTCTTGACATTGCATTCAAGTCATTTTATGCGTGTGTGGATATGTTGCATGTCAAACAGTGCTTCACAATAACTTCGCTTGCTGGAATTATTTTTGGAAGGGTCCTTTCAGATTTAGTTTAATGGATAAAATGGAGAAATTACTAAAAAAGGACAAGTATTTAAACTTGGGGAATTCTGTGCAAATGGTCTAAAATTACTTGGTTTTATCACGCTACCTGTTTATACTGCCTCAGAAAGGGTCTGGCCCTGTGAACTTTTGTATATTTATCAAATTCAAATTATTAGATATACTTATTCAAGTCCTCTTTTGTTCTCAACCTTTTTCTAAACGTGGTTGGACCTGTACAGTGAAAATGAAAAGCTAACCCAGGGACAGACTATAAGTCAGACTGCGTTTTCCCAGGGTTTGTTGTTTTTGTTGTTGGAAGTGAGCAGTAACCTGGGAGTCGTGTGGGTGGGGAGGGCTAAAGTCTGGAGAAGGGAAAGGAGTTTGAAATATCTTCTTTTTAAAATACAGATAAGAGATTAGGAAGACTAAAGTGAACCTCTCAGAATAAGTTTCCTAAAACTTTTCTCTGCTTTTCCTGTAAACAAGTGATCTCTGTTCTGAAAAATGGTGTTATAAAATGTCCAGAAAATCCTTGTTTGTCCTGCATATTGTTGCAGATACTTGGTTCATTCTTATTTTTGTCTAACTTTGCTAGGCCTGAGACTTGAAGCAAAGATGTTGTGGGCCTGAAAAATGATTTTGCTGTGGTGAATTGGGTTCATTTTCTCATCTCATGCAAACTGGTACTGGTTTATTAAAGTAAATGGATTTTTCAGTAGTTTACACCAGTGACCATAGAGTTTGGTGACATTTCAAAACTTATTGAGGGTATAATTTAGCCTGAAGATATCCTATTAAATATGTTGCATCAGAAGAGAAATGTTTTAAATTTTGACACACCTGTATTATGCAACAGGTGTATGTGCCCCTTTGGGGCAGTATCTCTGTCAGAAGTGTGTGTTAAATGTTTAGCTCTCGCTTGCTTTGGACTTAAAATTATGGTTATAAGTTGTAAAGCAGTCCATAAAGCTTCTTAAAAAGGAGTTAAATTGCTTGGCCACTACCAAATTTAGTGCTGGGAGGTGTGCAGCTGAGACTGTCTGCAAGTTCAGAGCTGCTTTGTCACACCTTTTTCTTTCCTTTGATGTGTCCATTGCTTGGCTGGCTCTTGTAAATTAGGGTCTCCTTGGAGCCTGGATTTGGGTGCAGGATTGCATTCTCTTACTTGTAAGCAGACTAATGACCTGCTCCTAGCCACTGGAGGTGGGTTGGCCCTACTCTTTACCTGCTTTTCTCCCTGTTATGCCAGCATTGCTGTGTGCCTCAGCTTGTCATGCGGACAAGGGGAACTACAGAAAATTTGTTTTTGCTGGAAGAGGGGAAAAAACATTCTGCTGGATTAGCTTGTCGAGCTTGCTCACTGTGTGAAGTCAGCTGTGTGCTCCCAGCAAGGGGCAGGGAGATGAAGTTGTACAGCTTGACTGAGTGAATGGGTTCTGCTTCTTCAGCCCCTGGCTGCCCTTGGAGTGAGCTGGGCTGTACTGTGAAATCGTGTCTTTAGACCCCTACGGAGAGGAACTTGCACAGGGCTTTGGATGCAGCAGCACAATTAACTTGGCATGGCTGGAACAGCTGACTGAGTTCTTGTTCAGGGTCTGGCAGCTCCTGGGAGAGGAAGGGAAGGGGCAGTGGTGAGTGGTGGCTGTTTGACCAACCAGCTCAGATGAACGTGCTGCCTCAGACAAGAGGCACAGTATTCAGGGGTGGTGCTCTGTAGTAAAGCGGTAAACACACTTCCATGGAGAGTTAGCTGTTACAAGATACAGAAGTTTGCTTTACTTAAAGCACTTTGCTCAAAAGTAGTTTCTGTGAAGGGCTGCGGTACCTTTCAGGATAGGTAGTAGCGTGCATATTATGTTTTCATGCACTTCACAGAATCAGCAAAGTTGGAAAAGACCTTTGAGATCCTCAAGGCCAACCTATGACCTAACACCACCTTGTCAACCACACCATGGCACTAAGTCTTTTCTTAAACAACTTCATGTCAAATAGTAAAGTCAATCTTAAATACTGCAGCAAAATCCAATTAGCAGTTCACTTCTAAATTTTTTTTTGAGAAGATTGTAAGCCCTGTCGGTGCCTTTTAGGGGACAGTTCTTTACCACAACATTTTTTCATTTTTAATCAAAACAATGACATACTGATCTATTAAAACTTCATATGTACTATTATATTAGAAGGACTGATACACTCTATAATGTAAACCTATATCTATTAATGAAATCTAGAGTCTGTTTGCACTCAGTCATGTTCAAGTATCTGTTTCTAATAAAGTACCTGTTTCTAATAAGTATGTCTGGTTTCAGGAAAAAAAGCAAGGTAATTCTGTGCTTTGTCTAAAGGTATTAACTGTTCTGTAAAGGAAATTAGTTTTGACTGACGTGTGACTATTTGACTAATTAGTTTGTTCAGGGTTTTTTTCGTGTGGATGTTGTTGTCTGTGCCCTGGCCCCCCCAGTAAAACAGGAATGATCCACTTCTACTTTCTACAGGATCTTGTCTGAGATGATCTGGAAATTAAATCCACTTTCAAATAATTTTCCAGTTTTTCATAATGAAATCAAAGCCTGAGGTCTGCTAGGGGTATTTTGGATCACAAGTCCAGCCAAATACAGCCTTCATCAGGAGAGCAGGCTGCTTTAAGATCTCAGAATTCCTACATTCTCTGATGCTGCAAGACATTTTCTCTGCTTCTTGAAGCTCCAATGTTTATTTTCTCTAATTGCCAGTGTGGTCTAATTTATACTCTGGTAACGTACCCTTGTATTTTTGGCCAACACTTTGTTTAAATTATAATTCTTCTCTGTTTCTAATGTTTAGTATGGCTGCTCTAGAGAGCTAATGTCAACTCCTTTCAGGGTTTTATTTTGATAAGTGAAATACAACTCAATCTCAGAAAAAAAGATGACTGGCAGCAGTCTGAGGCTGAGCAACCCAGTATCTCACTGCTGCAGGGAAAGGAAAGAAAAAGAACTTTTATCTTCTGGTAGTAGTGAGCTATTAAGTTGGTTATCTCATGAAACCTGTCTGCTAAAAATTTGAAAAATTAGGGCTTTTTGAGTAACCACTGCAATTTTTCACTTCTGTCAGACTTCACCATCTCTCCTTTGATACATCCAGCTAAGCAGAAAGTGTGGAAGTGTTTGGAGTTGGGTTCTTGTGGTAACAGGAGTCTTAATGCTCTTGCTTTCCTTTTTGGAGTTATTTCTTCTGCTGGAAGAAGTGGGTCTTGTGCTTCTTTGCTAAGTAGTATTTTTAGAGAAAATACACTTGAATTGCTTCTACTTTACAATTGGGTTAAGAATGTGTTAAGCATTAGAGGAGCTGGTAACTGATAGATCATTTCAAGCAGTTTCTTTGTAGTTTATCCTGTAGATCTTAACTTTGTAATATTGTAGGAGTTTTTGATGAAGGGGATGATCTTTGTGGTAACCTGAAATAGAAATTGCATGTAAGTCTTGAGAGGGTTAGAAGTTAATGCACTGTTTGTCAGATACTGCCTTGGTGTAGTGTAGTGCTTACAGACAAATGGGTTACTTGCAGTCATCTACTGGGTTATGATGTATAAAAGAATTACCAGGAAAATGTCTATTTTTAACTTAAGCTGTAGTATGTAGATCTTAGAATTCTGTTTAAAAGAAACCCTAGGGAAATATCTTCTATCCTAAATGTACTTCAATAACAGGAATAACTTTTCCCAAGATTAAAATGAGTATGTGTTTAGAAGGTTTTTCTATACCTTTAATAACATGACATGCTTTCCCTCTAAACTGTTAATAACTATGTATGTACTTAGGAGTGTAGTAGTAGTGTGTGAAAGCAAATTGTGCTTAGAAATTGTTGAGATGCTTCTTATGGACACAGTAAACCCTGCTGGGGTTTAGGTAGCTTTATAGTAATTCCAGGTAGGACTAAAAGGGCTGGAACATTTTTGGATAGGACCAGTCTTTAAACTAAAAATGCTAACTAAAACTTGTATTTATAGATTTTATTACCTTGAAATCAGCAAGGTCAGAAGAATAACTATTTCTGTCTGACTTAGTTTTGCTGGATAATCTTTTCTCATTTTTGTGGTGGCCTGATCTTTTTCTATAATTTTTTTTCAGAAATACCGCTATCAGGATGAAGATACACCCCCACAGGAGCACAGCTCTCCACACATTGCCAATGAGGTGACGGGTCCAGAGCTGGTTCATGTATCGGAGAAGAATCTGTCACAGATTGAGAATGTCCATGGATTTGTTTCACATTCTCATATTTCACCAGTAAAGGTAGGCATTTTTAAAGTTAGAGTGAACTGTTTTGGTATGCTCTTCAGGAATTTAATTTTGCGGGGCAAAAAAAAAATGCATGTGAAACACATCTTTCTGTTTTTTATGGAACTGCTCATTTGTAAAATTTACTGTGTAGACATTAAAGCATTGGCTTAGTTCCACACAGTCTAACTAGACATGCATGGTGGTAAAATGCCCAGAAAACAGCTATAGGTAACTTAAGATTTTGGATGAATTTTTGAGGGGCACTGTAGTTTGTGCTGTCAGTTACATTTTGGATTTTCGGTCAGAATCCTCTAGAGTCGATTCCGAGTTTGTTTCTAGTAAGTATTTTAATTGAGGATCTATGTGCAATATGTAATAAGCCAAGTGCAGTAAATGTCTCTAGAGTTTTTCAGCATGCAGCACCATTATTTTCAAGATTGCTCCAGAACTTGAAGACAAATTTAAAGATTAAGACGACAAACTGAGTGTGAGATTTGGGAGGGGGTTATAACAAGCAATTTTATTTATTGTGTTAGAAGATAGATGTAGCTCAATCATTTTCTGATGAAATGTGCTTTTGTGTGTTAGACTAAATGCTGTTTTCTATAACACCTCTGAGTCTTTATGGCTGGTTTTGAGGAAAAAGTGGAGAAATTATTTGATACTGGGTAATGTTTGGGCTTTAGAGTGATGAGATGGGCTTACATTGTGGTAGGCTTATAGCTTGATACTTTTAGCATGAATTGTTTGTGTGTGATAGTGTCTTTTGTAACTGCGGAGAACAAATGCTGTCACATTGAGAGCAGCCCTGGGGAGAAGGACTTGGGGGTGCTGGTGGATGAGAGGCTGGGCACGACCCAACCACGTGCACTCATAGCCTTGAAAGCCAAACATGTTCTGGGCTGCATCCAAAGCAGAGTGGACAGCAGGGGAGGGAGGGGATTCTGCACCTCTGCGCTGCTCTGGTGAGATCCCACCTGCAGTGCTGTGCCCAGCTATGGGGTCCCCAACATAAGAAGGACATGGACCAGTGGGAGCAGGTCCAGAGGAGGGCACAAAGATGATCAGAAGGCTGGAGCACCTCTCCTGTGAAGACAGGCTGAGAGAGTTGGGGCTGTTCATCCTGGAGAACAGAAGGCTCCATGGAGACCTTAAAGCCCCTTCCAGTACATAAAGGGGCTACAAGAAAGCCTGAGAGGGAATTTTTGCAAGGTCATGTAGTGATAAGACAAGATGGGGAATGGCTTTAAACTGAAAGAGGGTAGATTTAGATTAGATGATAGTAAGAAATTCTTTCCTGTGAGTGATGAGGCAGTGGCACAGGTTGCCCAGAGAAGAGGTGGCTGCCCCGTCCCTGGAAGTGTCCAAAGCCAGGTTGGATGGGGCTTTGAGCAACCTGATGTAGTGGAGGGTATTTAAGCCCATGGCAGGCAGTTTGAACTTGATGATCTTTAAGACCCCTTCCAACCCAGACCATTCTGTGATATTTTAAGAAAAACATGTTTTGAACCTAGTTATAGTTCCATTTTTTTAATTATGAAGAAAAATTTTTTGAATGTATCAGCTCTTTATCATTGACTTGTAAGGATTCTGTAGAAGAACCAACTGTAGTGTGTGAGTGCTTTTAGTAGTTGTTTTCCAGCTTTTCTAAAATTTTTAACATGTATATGATGATATTGAACCAGTTATTTTTACTTATGTCTCCATAATGAACTCTCAGTATTTTTCCACAGTCTTCAGCTAGACAAGCTGAATTCTTTCAGCCCTAACGAATAACCTTTTTGAAGTGGGCTATATTGCCCTCTGAAGAGCCTTTTGAGAATACTAATGTGGCAAAGCTTTCATTTTTGGGAACGGCTAGGACTTCAAACTTCTCTTGTTTATGCGGTTAGACACACAGTAATACACTTCCGTATGTCTAATTCTCCAAATTTATTGATATTCGGAAAGTAATGAAACACATTTTATGTGCAACTCTTAGAAATAAAAAAAAAATCCTCTTCCTCTGGGGACTTAAGGTTGACTCTGTTTATTCACAAGCTTTTTCTAATTCCTGGAGCAGTTAGTCTTGCCTTTAGAAAGCATAAAGGGATCAAAAAGGCAAAGAGGGGAGCTGTAAAACTGTGGAAAAAATTAAAACCTTTCAAAATAGAATTAAGCAGAATTTAGAATTAAGTATAGTTACAAAATATGGTGAGGCCTTTTCAAAATACTATGGGTCTTAGGTCTCTGAGGAGGATTGCTATTATTCTCAAATTGGTAAATGCTAGAAAATCATCACTCAGTAGGGAAGAAAATCATCACTCAGAAGGGAAATATCACTCGGTTTGTATTACCATTTTTAGCATATATCTGATTATTTTCAGGTAACTCCCCTGTATTAATTTCAAAGCAATATACGATAAATTGAAATTATGAATGTTCAAAGCTTTGTTCATCTGAAAACTGGGGTGGGTGCTCCAGGTTTCAGTTGTTTACCAATGTTTTGTGTAATTTTGAATTCTGATGCTAATTGACTGCTGGCTTGCTTCTCTCCTGAAGAAAAAACCCAGGGTTGCTATTGTATTATTAGCATAGCTGGTCTTGTCTGCTTTTGGCCTGATGATCTGCAAGGTGTTCATAGTTTTGGCATAGCTCATGCTGAAGATCAGTTTAGCAACAACAGCTCTGATTTAAGAGTGCTTTGTGTGATTTATTTGGTAGGTTGGCTTGGTGCACTGTGCAAGGACCAGGTCTTGGCTCATATACAAGATCTCGATCAGCTTTCTTCAATAGTTCATTGCTTAAGGAAACAAAACATAATAGAGAATGATGTGTTTATTACATGAATAAAATAATAAGAGGAGTTTGGTTTTTGTTTTAAATATGAATGTTAAATGCACTTAAAATTTCAAATACAGAGTTAGTAGTTTGAAGAAGTCAGTGGTTTTATCATTATATGTTGCTTTTTGAGCAATGCTGCCGAGGGCAGTAGAGTTGGATTTTGAGGAATACTTTCTGTTATAGCAAGCTCTCTGCAGTATGGAGCAATAATATGGAAGAACAGAAGAGAAGGGAGGTGCCTGGTTCTGACTAGTTTGTATTTTGTTCTTGAGAGAAGCTTTCAAATACTCTAGGACTTAAAACAGCTTTTATAACTTGCTTGGACAGGTGGATGCTATTTCAAAGAGCAGTTTTTGATGACCAAAAATACAAATGTGTATCCCAGATTTTTAGATGATGAGTATGTGATTGTTATTTATCAAATGTTAAGTACTGTAGTAATTGAAGGCAGTTGATCTTCTTGACAGAAGAATGGGCTACCTCAGATTCAGGTAAGGTTAAAATATTGCATGTTTGCAATAAGAAGGAAATAAGAGATACTAGCTGTGCTGATTTAAAGTTTAAGTGAGACTTACAGGTTTGGTCTTGTTAGAGTGGAGCTTTGTCAGTTTAAGAAGAAATGTTTACTTCCTGTGTCTCAAGTAAAAAAGAAGTAAACTTGGCCCAGGAGATTTTGTGTCCTCTGATCTCCAATACTGCGTGAAATGGAATGCTAATGCTGTAAAACAGCTTTTAAAACAAATATTTAATGGTAGAGAATCATGAAGAGATAGTGAAAATGGTCAAACTTCAAATCCTTCACAAATATTCTGTCCCAAAGGTTTTGAAGAATATTTTCAGGTGGGTAGGCAGCTAGTACTGCAATTTCTTCAGTATGGGGTTTCCAAATTCCACTTGGAAACGTGTGGTTCCAATGCGTGGTCCTGAGAGTTCTGAAATGATCTGCTCTGCAGATTTGCCACGAGATGGCGATGCTACAACAGGTTTTGCTTCACTATAACTCTGAATTCAGCGCTATAGCACAGGGAGGTCAGAGCCCCTTTGGAGTGATGGGTTTGGAGTTAAAATTTGGTTTTATTAAACAGCTCCAATCAAGTGAAATCTGTCACAGATATGATATGGTAGCACGCAAGTTTTTAAACTGTGGAGCGGAAGCTGAAGTTTTCTATCAAGGAAAAAAGCTTTGAATAACAGATTATTACAAGGCTATAAAATAGTGGGTCATGGTGCAATAAGACCAAAAAACCCCAAACTGTAATCTTTATTTAGAGCAACCTGTGTATGACAGATATTTATCATATATATGATGTAGTATGGCAATTCAGTATTTAAGTGTGGAACCTGATTGGGGCTTCCATATATTTCTGTATTATGTTTGTGTATTGTGTGTTGGTATTTGGGGCTATTATTTCACTGTTAAGACAGAAGCTCTAAAGGAAACATGTAATAATTTGTAAGCTACTAAACATAACTTGTACTCAAAAAATATACCATGACTAGTATGATAAATCTGTATCTTGCTCTGAAATAAATTCTTAATATTGCAATATTCAATGCATTTCCATTATAGCCATAATTCCTGTTTGAAATTTGCACAAGTTCTTAAAAACTTTTCAAAGTATTTGATAAGTTTATAAATGGTATTATCATGTGGCTGCATGTGGTAAAAGGAAGCTAAATTTACTGATTGAGAAAAGTCTCTGCAGTTCTTCTTTCTTTAATCAAATCTTTTTCAATGATCTATCTCTGGAGATTTTCACCATAGCAATCTTCAAAGGGTGTGAGGAAAATGCCTGCACTCGGTTTGTTCCTTACACATGTCACAGACATGGGCAGCTGAACAGAAATGTCTTAGTTGGAACATTGTACTGGCTTTATTAGTCTAGTAAGGGGCCTAAATTGCTGATTCATGCTATACATGAAAATATTAATTATTGACTGAATGGTACATCTGTAAGGAGCTAAAGACGTTCTACTGGTTGAATGCTTGGTATCTCTAGAACAGCCTTGTGCAATCATCAGTGGAGTAGCAGCACACTCTAGGAACTGTGAGAAGTAGGTTGGGGTTGGTGGGGGAAGTCTTTAACTCGTAGTTCCGTAATCACGGACCCATGTCCATATTTCATATTGGCCACTTTCACACAGTTGGCCACTTTCCTGTCCTCACATGTTCACAGGAATGGTCATCCCTGTTCAAGGGGTGCTGGGGACAGACAGTGCTGAGCAGGTCAGGCAGTGCAGGGGTTGCCTTCCCGTTGCCAGCTGCCTGTTTGATCTCCTGCACAGACCTGTCATGCTGGCTGGGGCTGTTGTATTCTGCTAGAGCACCTGTGCTTCAGGTGATGCAGTGAAAATCCCCACTTGCCTTTACCAAAGGGAACATGTGGATTAATGTTGTTTGCCCACTTAAAGCAATTGGAGGACTCTTTTGTGGTTATATAAACTTACCTCAGTGAATAAAACTATGACTTCATAGTATTATGACATTAAATGCAAATGAGTTACTGTTTTCCTGTCTCTGAATGATGCCATGATGATTTTTTTGCCTTTTCTTTTATACCCCTTTTATATACCTTTTTATAGCTTTTGTATTCTTAGTGTTTTTTAGCCTACATTCTTAAACTTATTTGTCAAGCTGGGAGACTAAACATCTTAGAAGCCTCGTAGTTAGGGATCAGAATGCCCCAGACACCAAGGTCCTCTGCAGAACATGTTTTGTAAACTGAGATAGAACCATCCAGGGGAAGGTTCCTCAGGGAGGGGGGCTCACTCGAGCCTCTCATTGAGGAATCTTTGATAGATATGCTAATTAGTTAGACCTATAATGTTATACCTGATCTATCGTGTGTGTGCACTGTGGTGTGCTTTTCAGCACACTCCACCTGGACGTGGTACACCTAAGGATCCTTAAAATAAATACCAGGGTAAAATCCCTTTTTCCCTTCTAAGCGTGTTTGATTCTTGATTTTAAGACCAGGAAAAGGCATCATGAACAATGAAATGCTTCAAACTGAGGTGAAATACTGTTCCCCATTGAATAAAAGATAGAAGTTTTACCCCCAAATTTTAACTAAAGGAATCTTTTTGCCCAAGTGATGCACCCAGTGAATACCTTTGAAGCAGTAGCTGTGCCCAGTGTCAGTGCCCCTGTGCTTTATCTCTGCTTACACCTTGCAGTGTCAGATCTGGGAGAAAATATTCAGGCTCAGTTTGCATTGGAGTGCAAGTAGTGTTTTATTAGAATAAAAACAGTAAGACAGAGTTTACCTTCTTTGGCTCTGTGAACCTCTGTTGGAGCTTGTGGTGGTGCACTGAGCAGGGAAGGATCACTCTACACCTACACTGTTCACTGCTGCGAGAGGCAGTAGGTTAGTTGGGCATTTTATTTGACCTAGTGCTGTGAGTGCCTGTAGGGTGCGACGTGTGTCCTTCAGCCTTTCTTCTCCTTCTGCTTAGAAGCAGCAGCTTGTGTTTTTGTGCCCCATATGCTGTACTTTGTGAAGTGGACACACAGTTTCAAAAAAATGTCTGATAGTCTGTCAGTGGTACCCAAACCTTTGCCAAGAGAGGCTTTGTAATCCTAGCACAGTGGTTCTGCTGACAACATGCACTGTAGTTTTACTCTGTGAAATAAATATCTTGTGCCCACTCGGTGTATGCCTGCTTTTTTTCACATGTTTAGTCATCTTTGGAAAAGTATTTCCAGGACCTAATGGTATTTAAGCTTAATGGTTTTAAATTAACCCTGATTTGAAATTGCTTATCTATTAGCGCTGCAGTGCTGTGTAACAGCCTACTTATCCTGACTGTGGTATCACAGGAATGAGATATGGCAAGGTGGTTCTTATTCTTAAAATAGCTTCCAGAAGGGAGAGGAGAAATTGGAATTGCTCTTATTTCTGTACTGGCAAAACACGGTGAAACTGTTCTAAAGAGCAGAATCAATGAGCATGTGGAGAAATTAGAGATGAGAAAGCAGTGAATGCATTGCAAAGAGAATTTCTGCTGCACAAATCCCTCAAAGCATGTGCTTAAAGATCATCTGGTTGATGTAGGTTTCTAGGTTTTCTTAGATGCACACAATAGATGCACTCAAAAAAGATTATGGAGAAACTTAAACTGCCATGAAATAAGGAAAAAAAAAATAGGATTTAGTTAAAAAAACCCAAGCAAACATAAATGCCCCACCAAAACCAAACCAGCAACAAAAGGAAAGTAAAGGTGAAGGAAGAAGACTGGTAATCATGGATGGAGGTTACCAGAAGGATCTCGGAAGAACTTGTGTTCTCATTGCATCATCTCAGAGGAATAAGAGCTCAGGGTTATAACAGATTAATGGAATAATCATCTCAGTACTCAATTTACAGTCAAAAAGGCAAATGGAATACAAGGAATAATCGGAGACGCAAATGGGAATAAAACTGCATTATCTTATCGCTCTAGAAATCTGCACCATTCATTATCTTGATTAAGAAGGCAAATTTAGATACTCAAAGAAGAACAACAAGAATGGTCAGAGACAGAGGGCAGCTACTGTGGAATGAAGAATGAACTAGTTTGACCCCTCGGTTTGGGAAAGAGTTGACTCAGCAGATACCAATGAAACTACAGTCAGTAATGCTGTCTCTAAAATGATGAGAGTGACTAGGGAATGGTTATTTCAGAAATGAAAATTTGTATTCAGAACTATAGATTAGCAGGTGACAGTTGTTTTATAGCCCATAAACACAGTGATCTACAGTCAGCCTCTGACTTTGAAATAATCTTTCAACAGCCTTTTGGTTTCTGGCTATACCAATCAAGGTATTACAGCATACATTGCTTGTCTACTCTGCCCTGTTTCTTCAACTGCAAACAAGCACCTTTATTTAACTCCTTCCCCATTAATCTATATGGAAATAGCTGTTATATAAATGTGCATATTCACCCATCCTTCCTTCAATGCCAGCAATCTCCTTTCCATGTGAACCCAAATCTTGTGCTGATAATCTCAATAGGTTCCCTTGTTTTTATCTCCTGGTGAGTCTTCCCTCCAATCCCCATTTTCTCAAGTGTTTCCCCAGAAGTCTTTTAGAGCTTGTGGAGCTGCTGTTAAAATAGCTTCTCTATAAACTGGGAGAGTTTTTCTGCTCTCAGAAAAGGTAATGGTCTTTATGATTTGAACCATGCAGGTTCAAGGTTAGCAAACAGTCAAAGTAATTTCAACTTCCTCTTTGCCCCAGTAGATTTTCTTGTCCTGCTCCAGTCTGAGCAGGTAGGTGAGGTTATCCTGAAAATGAAAATACTGTTTCCATTTAGAAACCAAAGATCAGTTGACATGTACTTTGCAAGATGGGTTATGATTGTGAGAAGGTTGCAATCTGTTATTTTTTTCTATATTAAGAACTTTGTAAAGCTTTACCATCTTCAGCAGAAAGGCAGTGCTTCTGGTGTTAGGAACATACCTAGAATACTAGGAATTATAAAGAAAAACTTGAACATACCCTCAGACATGCTTATTTTTAGACTAGTATCGTACTTTGGTGGTCACACTTGAGAGGAGCTGTTATGCAGTCTTTAATTAAAATGCATTGCCCAAGTTCTTGGTAGGTTACTGCTCTTAAACTTCCTGTAATTGAAGAATGTGGAAATATATAAAAAGGTGTCAGTTTGTGTTTTATAGTAAGAAGCAGTTGACCAAATCTGCCCAGTTCTCCATATGGATCTGCTCAATAAATTCTTGTCAACAGACACAAGAAAGAAAAACTGTAACAGATGGACTGTGGATTAATCCAAACATTAGAACAACCTAAGATACAGTAATCAACATCAAGTCATCCTAGTAACGGGTTACACTGTTTTCGCCCCAGATTTTGCTTGAGCTCTCAGTGCAGTTGGGTTCATTTTGATGACCGAAGCAGGCCTAAGGAGACTTGCATTAAACACAAGATGTTTTTATCAGTCTGGCGTGCCAAAGAGATGGGCAGGAGGTTCATGAGCAGGGTGCGGAAGACCAGGCAGTTCAATCTGCCCAGATTGGTAGGTTGTCTGAGGTGTATTGTGAGTAATAAGGTAATGATCTTTTATATTAAATATTTATACTAAAATAGATCATTATAGTATAATGGTGCTGGGATGTTTACTTAGAAGTTAGTTTCAGCAGTAAGATATGTACTTTTTGTTGATTATGTGTATGACACTTGGTCAAGAACTATCCTTCAGTCCTATCTGAACTAAAAGTTAAGACAGACTTTCTAGCATCTCTTAGCAAAAAGGGCTAACAATTTTTTTTTCTCCACAGTATTTGAGTCCTGAACTCCTGGGCTTTGGCTTAGAATATTGCATAAGCTTGTTAATGAGACGTAGACTTGTTATGCCAGTAAAAGTTTATTAAATCTGGAATTCTGAGAAGTGTAAGAAATAAACATGGGTTTTATCTATGTTTCCAGTATTGTTTTTGTTCCCATGCCTGAAGAGTTTAAGTTGCATAGTCTTATGTTTGAGTATCTAAGTTCTGCACATTTTTTTTGTCTCTTATTTTTTTGGTCAAAACCTAAGTGATATTGAAAATAAAATAAGTCCCTACCATTGTTTTAGTTGATTCTTGAATTTTCTCTGTTAATTCAATCATGTTTTTTTCCTTTAGGGTCTGTGCTTATTTTAGCCAATACTCTGTTTAGCAGAATGGTAGTAAAACTAATATAAGACACTTTTCAAATGCTTCAGGGAGGTTTTTTTTTTTTTTGTTTAGAAAGGGTAATTGAGATATAACTGCTGTTTCTGTTCGCAAACAATTTTTGTTGCTGTGCCTTTTTAATTTTTAGGTGTGCATTCTGCTTGTAAGGTTATGCCCAAGAAACCTTTATCTGAGAGATTAAAATAGAGCATTATGTTATGTTTTTACTTGTCTCAGCAAGCTGATAATACCTATTTGCTTGGATACATAGTCAGAGGAATTCTAGCCCATGTATTTGATACTGATTTTTACATTTAGTAACCACTGTGATTACTATATCTTGTTAATTTGCCACAGAACAAATAATGTTACTCTGCAGCCACAACAAATGCAGATGAATCTTGCAGTAAATTTATATAAACCTGTAGACGGATATGTGTACTGATGTAGAAATCTTAATTATGTGCTGCTTTATTTTGGGGCGGAAATCTTTTCAAATCTGCAAATTCTCAATTCTTGCCTAACAGTAAATAGTGTTTTTTGTTTTGTTTTAGTATGTGATGTTTTTTGTTTGCTTTGTTTTTAATTTTATCCCTATCGGTTCAATATCCAGAATATGAAAAAGGGGTGGTGAAAGCTCTCCACTCCTTTTAGGTCTTTCTGCAGTTTTCTGATGAGCCTCCCTGGTCTGCCTCCTGACTCCGGAGGCATTCAGAGCTGCCATTCCACCTGCAACATCTGTGTTGATGATTTTCCTTTCTCTGGACATTGCCTTTTCTGTGCAAGTAGAACTTTTTCCAGTTTCTGCTTGTACATGTTTGACCCTCTGTTGAAATGCTCTTTGACTGAAATGAGCCCTTGTTTTTACTGCCTCCCACTGATTTCTCAACTGTACAAGTGACCATTCTTCTAATCTGGACTCCTTTGTGCTGTCCTGATTTTGTGCCACCTCTAGAGCTATGCCTTGCCTTTATCTTCAGGTTGCTTTGTAACATGTAAAAATCAGGGTTTGTCTCATCACCACAGTACCAGCTCCTTCTACAAATAACTGCAACTGTATCTGCTTAGGCGTCAGCAAATCTTGCTCGATATCATTACATCCATATGGAGTGTAGGTGACACAGATTGCTGGCTTGCATCACCAGCGGGATTGCATAACCTCTTCCTTAAGTACTTTTCTGGATTTCTCTCTCAATTGAAATTAAATCATTATTGCTTCACTTTCAGGAAGCTTTTTGTCCATATGATGCTTTCCTGAAGTGCTGATTTCTAAAATGACTTTGTCATTGATGCCATAGCGGATTGTTGGCTGTGTGGGAATCATCCTTGAAAGAAAGTACCTTAAAACACAGCAAACCTCTCTTATCTTCAGACAGATTGATGTAACAGTAAAAAAAACCAGGTACTTGATAGATTGCTTGTCCACGTATTGTGGTGTTTTCTTCCAGAATTTTAAACAATACTCTTCCATGTGACTCTCTGTTTGGAGCCTATGGGGAAAAACAGAGAGAGAAATGAATTTTTAAAGAAGTTCTTTTGAATGTTAGACAAATTCTTGTGCTCTGAGGTATTTAATAAGCTGTATAGCAGTGTTGACATTCAAGGCCATATGTAGAAAAAGATAAAAAAATATTTTCACCTTGGCTCTTTATAAAAAGACTTGGTACTCAAAGCATGACATTTGTACCTTGTTCCAAACACCTTCAATTATAGCCAGGGATTAATCAATTTCTCCAGTAATAAATTCATAGCATTTTTCAGGCTAGGTATGTTTTTTGTGTCTGGAAAAAGGTAGGGGTCAGGAAGAGCTGCAGTCTTCCTGTGACAAAATTCCCATTATAAAAAGCTTGTCCATTTGAAAGAATCATTGTATCTGCTGTGTCTCAGGCATTTCTCAACCTCCATTATTTATCTTATGCTCATAGCTTTAAAGACACGGCACAAGTCAGACCGAGTTTCATATGACTTACAGTGATAAGCCATTGTATTTTATAAATATTAACAAAGTCTGTCTGAAAGGTGTGCTCAGAATATTGGCATGTGGTGTGTTATTGAGCTGTACTAGTGACCAGAAGTAAATAGTGCATTGATCTCACTACAACAGATTTCAATTAATGTACTTCTTACTTCTGCTTGTAATAGAAGCCAGCAGGAAAAAACTGTTACTCAGAATAGGATTGCTGTCAGTAAGAATTTGTTAAACAGCAGATTATGTTGCGCCCCAAAAAGTATGTGGGGGAATTTGGTAACCTCACTAAATGCACATCGTGAATCAGTGGATTTTTAGAATTATGTGTCTGTCAGGAATTTTTCTGCCTTTATTTATCATATGAAGACTTTTCTGCTTTTTAAAAATGTTTGCCCTGGGGCTATGATTATGACTGTAGAAATATACCACAAATGGTTTTAATAACTTTTGGCTTTCCAGAGACGAGTTGGTACTGAAAGCTTGACATTTAACTGATTTCCTAAATAATCACTCTGATGTGAGCTGGAGGATTTTTTTAAAGATAGTCGGCTATAAGAATTTGAATGGTGAGTTCTGTAAGATAACTTGAGTTCCACATAATCTTTCAGATAATTATTCTGAATTCTTTTTTACTATGAAGAGAGCAGAGAAAACCTATAACAGTAATACTTGTCATGTGCATGGGAGATAAAAATAATCTTACTGAAAAATCATTAGTGAATAGTAAGAATTTTTTGGTTTTGAATTATTCTTGTACTTTTGAGAAGTAATGTTGAGTCACAAAGATATGTATTTATTATTTTCATAATATGCTTACAGTAGTCACAGAAATTTGGTCATAGGTGTTATGAACGTGACACGTTATTCACAGAACAAGAACAACAGAGTGTAGACTTATAGTGTTTAATCTTAGTCTCTCTTATCCTCTTGATGATTAAAAAATCCCCAAACCACAGCAGAACAACCTCACTAGATATCCTCTGATACACAACACAAAATGACTGTTCTGTGGCACTGTGATTCACTCCCTCTATAGTTGTTTTATGCACAAAAGAACAGGGAAAAACAAGAAGAAACCAGCAAACAGTTGTTTTTTAAAAATTGTTTTGAAGATGGTGTTAAAGCAGTTTTGCTCTGTGGAATGTTTTCATAAAGACAGAACCAGTGAACAAGTGCAGTTCTGCTCTATATTCCCTGTTTTGTTTGCTTCAGGTTCATAATTTATGCAAGCAAGGAAGTGAAAAGATGCTATTGGATATTTCTACAGGCAGTGATTGAAACTTGGTTATTTTTGATCTGTGCTTTCTCCACCCAGTAGCTGTTATCATCCACCACCATCCTCATAGCTGTGAATTTGTAACGTACTGTACCTGCTCCCCAGCTTCCCTTAAGTATCTGTTGGCAGCTAGGAAGAGAAAGCAAGGTTTTCATCCTGTGCATTCTGGAAAGGAAAAATAAGGAAAACCTTTGCTTGCTGCTCTTTTTTTTTTTTATATTTTAATTTTCTCAAGATTATACTCATCATTGTAATCACAGGTAGAAAGGGGATGTAAAGGGTGGAAAGCCTTGGAAGAAAAATAGCATCAGCTAGCAAGAATTTTGTTTTCCTGGTTTGTAAACGATGCTGCTGTAATTCTATCTGCATTTTTTTTTCCCCCTGCTCATTCACCACTCAGCAGCTGGTAGGGAATTAAGACTGCCTGGCAACCACCTGCAGAGCTGCAGAGATGAATTACATTTTCGGAAATAACACACTCCTCTATTCTCGCGCCAGTCGAGGCAACACTGGCTCCAGCCACAGCTCTGTAGGCCCCAAACAGAAGCAGTGGGCAAAGAAAGGCTCAACAGATGAGTTACGGACTGAGCCTTCCCGGTGGCAGCAGATAGTGGCATTTTTCACTCGGAGACATGGTTTCATTGACTGCATTTCTGTTGCTGCCAGCTCCACCCAGGTAATATGCCACTTGTTAAAGTGATTGTGTCTGCATGTTTTCTGGTTACTTGCTAGTCAGAAAGAGCAATTGTTTATATGTGCATGATTTCATATAATCTCGTATTATGAATGGCATTTTCTGTCTGCTTTCATTTTCATAATTTAAAGAGCTCTGTATAATTTCTAGTATTAAAGCATGAAAATGAAAACACTAAATGAGGTCTGATTTTTATTTATTTTGCAAGTGATGAGCCTCCAGCAATTTTAAATATGCGATGTTCTAATGAAACAGTGAAATATTGAAAAATGTAGTTTGCATTCTGCTGCGTAGCTCTGGAGGGCAATAATGTTGTTAAGAATTATCAATTCCATAGCTCTAGTAAGATGTCAAATCAAATACACTATGTATTTAATGGTTAAGGAATTTTATCTAAAGAATTAAATAATTTAAAACCTTAACTCTAGACAACACAACAAATTCAATTCTGTAACAGCTTTCTAGGTTTTTTGGCTACTAATAATACATAAATGAGATGAAGGGATGTCTCCCATACATACAGGGTGTGTATTCAATAGTGCAGTCTGTAAGAAAAACATGACATTTTTCAACTTCACTGTCCATCTGCTCTATGTGCTGTTTGTATTAATCATCACTGAAAGTCAGGTAAAAGCAAGCAAGCTAAATTTTAAGTGTGTGGCTTTCAGATGAGTTCTTAAGGTTGATACTGAAAGAAGTTTGAACTTATTTGCATTAGAAAACTAGTATCTCTTTGGAAAATATTACTTAGACCTATGGAACAATGCTGAAATGGGAGATTAGGTTTGTTTTGCTTACTGTCAAGGGAAATTCATCATTAGTCAAGATGTCTTGAATGATTTAACCTGAAATACTACAAAAACTTATAAAAGAAGGAAAAATTTGTTACCCTCAGACACTGTAATTTTATTAGGATAACTTCTGTCTTTTAGAAGTTGTTTCAAAGATGGTAAACTGGCACTTCCTCTGAAGTCTGCTTATTGTTACCTGTTTTTTTGCTTACAAATTTGGAGTAAACAATGAATAGGAGAGCTTAGAGGGGAATTTTCACTCTCTTGTTGCATCTTGTACATGATGTGGAAGATGGATCCTGTAGTTTCTCTAATGAGTCATTATACAAATCCAAGTGATGCATTAGGTAGGCATAATAGCTTTTAAATAGTGTTATTTTTTTAAAGTCAAAATATACAGTATTAACCTTTTGAATAAAAATTGTAGTTGCTCTTATTTGTTTAAAGCTTGAAGAAGTAATATTGGAATGTTTGAAGCTCGCAATTGGACTGAGTAGTCAGGCCTAGAAATCTGCTGATAAATAAAATGCGGAATAGCCTCTGCTTTGAGTGAGGGTTGGACCAGGTAAAGTTCCTGAGATCCCTTCAAACCAAAGCTGTGATTCCGTGAATATCCCAGTGTTTGTTCTATTTTTCTGCTATGCAAAATGTTGCTTACCTCTCGGACAGCCTGCCAAATTTTTTCATAGCTCTGACAGTTCTTCATTAAAAAGAACTGCTTATAGATGTTCATGGCCAGAAGGAGGGGAAAAAACATGAAATATTTTGAAGTGGTTGTTAAAAAAACCTTAATGAGCATACTCAGAAGTAATGCATTAAAAACATATAAGAGCTTGTTGAAGCCAGTTCCTCTGGAAAGATGCTGTACTGTGCTCGTACCTTATCCACCCATAGCAGCTGTTCTAGCCTCAGGAGAGAAAAAGGCATTTGGAGGTTGTTCATTGTGGTGCAATTTTGTTTTTCAGTTCTCTTCAGTTTGTGTTCTGTGTTGTAGTATTCTGAACATTCTTGATGCCTTTTATTCATTCGAGATACATCCCTATCATTTGAATGTAATCACATTTGCAGAGTCCAAATAAGTAATTAAATGTGATGTACTTCTCTAACCTGGCCTGCAGAAATTTTACTTGTGATCGTGGGCTTTCTTTAGTCTTATTGTTGTGACATCATGATTTTTAACAGATACAAAATCAATTTGATGGTTTTTAAAGTAGTTGTATCCTGCTTCCCCTGTGAATCTGCTACAAAGCCCCCAGTTTTAGCCGTCCCTTCATTTGCTTGGCTTTCTTGGATGGCATGAAATGGTCATACTTGCTTCATTCCCTCCATCTCCAGTGAAAGAGAAATGACTCCTGGAGAAGGGGCAGCACACGCCTGTCCTTCTCTGGAACCTGCTTGGGTCACCGTCGCCCCAGCAAGGTGGTAAAAGAACTTTGGATTTTGAGGTAGGGTATTTTTTGAGTAGGGTCTTTGTATCCTAAAGAAGCAAGGCTGAAGTTGATGGTGGTTATGGTAGCACTGCTTTTTGCTGTGGTTATCCCTTGTTTTATGCCCAGAAGAATTCACATGTGCCCAAATGCATGGTGCCCAGCTAATCACACCAGACTTCTTTATGAGTCCTGGAAGCAGAGTTAATGTGCTCAGGAATTCGAGGCTTTTGTTGTTTCTTCCTTCTTATTCTCTGTGATATAGTGTTAGTCACTCAATTAGAAGAATTAAGGAATTTGATTAGGAGCTGATATATAAATTTTTATCATTAAATTTATTAATTTCTTTAATAAAATCCAAATCTGTGGTATAAAATGGAAGGTAAATGATAAAACCAAGCACACAACAAATTTATACTGACACAAGGGTGAATAACTGTGCCATGAGCTTAGGAAATATACCATTATGCAAATAAGAAATAGTGGGTAATTTAAAGTGCTGTCCCAACAAGAGGTATGCATCTTGCATCAAGGAAGGTGTATCCAGAGCACTGCTTTTCCCTGAAGTCTTTCCAGAGCTCTGAGAAGCCCCTATTCTTGCCAGTCAATCCAGCTATCATGTCTCAGAAGGCATTTTAACTGTTGGTATTTGGCCTGTGCTGTGCTACAAATCCAGAAACTGATTTGTCTGAATGCCACATGTCATTAAACTGGTTTTAACAGCAATGCACTGAGGCTGTTCTTAGCACGTAACTGAGCATGATACACTTGCAGCATTTGATACTAAAAAAATGTTTAGCTCCTTGAATATGCTGTGCTAATTTTTACTTCTATTTTCTAGGACACGTTTTAGGAAAGATGAGAAGGAGCAGGGCAGAAAAATCATCCTAAATCCACTTAACCATTTCAAAAACTTAAATTTCAGAGCTTATCAACTGCTTTTATGAGTTATTTGAGCTCAGTCATTTCTCGAATTTGTGTATCTTCGTTTTAAGATCTTGATAAAAGTTTTACTGTGACATTAGTCCTAGACTATTGCTCTCAGAGTCACTGGAATATTATAGACATAGTTCTAACATCTACAAAATGCTATGTCCAATCGCACAACCACATAGAGGTGTTGTAAGGTGTGTTAAAAAGATAATGATTAAAAAGAGTCAGGTCTCTACCCTAATCCCTCTTTTATTGTGCTTCTTGAAAATCTGGTTTCTTAGGGCAATATTTATCAACTTTCCTGTATTTTGATATATATTGAAGTATTTATATATTATTGCTGCTAATATTGTGATGAATGCAGGAGAAAGCAGCTTTAAATAGTACGTGCTTTGGATGATTTTCTCTACAACAAAGCACCTTCTGAAACTGAAACATAGGTTTTACTGTACTAAGTTTCCTTCTTATTCTTGATTTTAGCTATGTAAAATCGCACATTTATAGAAGCGTGAGTTTATTTTGCAAATTAGTTCTGCCACTGGTTGCATTTTCTGTAAGATGGCATTGTAGCAGAGATGAAAACGGTATGAATTTATTCTGTAAGAGGAATGTGTTAATATGTGTACCAATCAATAGGCTAAAAAGTAGGAAATTCTTGGTAGTTTAACCAAAGCATTAAAGGACTTTCTCTGGAACATTTGGTTCATTTTGTAAACATTTTCTGTGTACAGTAGAGATGAAAACTTCTCAAGACTGTGAAATTTGCTTGACATTTTAGAGATAGGCAGTTTTAAAATCATAATAGTAATAATAAATTTTAAAAATATCTGCCATGACTCGTGTAATGCCATGTAAACTTTGTTAGCATCCTGCTGGTTCCCTGCTGTAGGCAGTGGTCCCCTCTCCTGCGGTCAGGCCTGTGCAGCGATGGGGATGTGCTGCTTCCTTCCAAGCCGTGTGTGTGACTGCAATGCTGGCATGTGCAGTTTGTTACCTCAGCTAATCACCTGCAGCACGGCAGTGCTGATAAGTACTGAAGGAATGGTGATAACAACTGAACCGGTGCTCCAGCTACCTGTAGGCACTGCTTCCTGCCAGAGGCGTTTAGGTTCCACTTTTCTCTCTCCTGTTCTCTCACAGCTCTGTCTTGCTCAGAGTTGGTAACATAATTTCTTCATATTTCTGTTGCATTGTATCTCAAGAAAATTACTATTTCCAGTATGAGTCAGAAATCTGGTAAACAAAGAAGGAGACACAGAATTTTTTGCTTTTGGAGTTCTGCTGCTGCTGCTACAGGGGCTTTCTGTCTGCACTGTGCCCAAGAGTCTGAATCTTCAGGCAAGGCAGACACTGGATCCCCTCTTAATCCATTGTCTTCAGCTAATATCTCAGGTGGACTAACAAGGTCTTGCTGTATGAAGCCAGGTGCATGGAAGCCTGTGAAAAAGGTAGGACTCTTTAGGGCTGTTATATAACTTTCCTAATTTATTTTATATTGTGATAGTTGCCCTCACAGTTGAGTTTTGTATTGATTGACAAAGTGTTTTGAAAGTCAAATACAGGCCAGTCTGTCTTTTACCAGCTGTCAGCTTACTGAGCAGCTCTAGCATGGCTCCTGTAGTATAGCATTTCTGTTTTGCTGCCAAAGCTGCTGCACATGTTTCAGTTAATACAATTATTAACTAAATTACTGTGTGACAGAGCCACTGAATCTAAAGTGAAAATCGTCTTCTTCCTGTTCTTCTATTTGGGTCCACAACGTCAAGAGCACTCTCAATTATGATTAAGAATGGGGAGGATATTTCCTTTACTTTGAAGACTTCAGCTCAACAGAAACTTATGTTTATAGAAAACATGACCTTGTCTTTTAGAATGATATGTGCATCCATGTTTGGGAGCTGACATGGTATCATGTTGTGCAATTTAAGACTTCTAGTTTATACCCAGCTCAGAGTCCTAGTAAACTTTGTGTCCACAGCCTTTCTGGGATTTATAGTAACTCAAGGAGTTAAATTGTTAACTTGTTAACAATTAAATTGTTAAATTGTTTTGTTATTGAAATCTTTATGTGCACAGCAGCTATGCAGTGTCTTTTGAGAAGAATTTGGTGCTTTTTCCTAGAACCTCTACTGGGGCCACTGCTTTTATCTGTATTCCAAATCAAAGGAGGAACTTAAATTTCTCCTGATGAATAACAATTACTTTTTAAAATTTTCAGTGAAGCATGTGGGCTCTTGAACTCCTTTATTTTTTTCCTTTTTTTTTTTTTTTTTAAAGATGGGCATGGTAGTCTGAGTGAAGAATGTGTCCATCACTCCTCTCCCTGAGAGAGAGTTCAAACTAATTTCAATATGCTGCTCTTTGCTGGACTTCAAGCATAATCATACTGTGAAGCATTTCCAGTACAGTTCAATTTTGAATTATTTTGACAGATCCACAAAAGATGAAAATGCAAGGAAAGCATCAACCTCCTCATGTTATGTTTCTCATGAGCAATTGAAATGAAGTGCCTCTTTCTTGTTTATTGGTATGACCACATAATTCACATTTTGCTTATCGTGTAATGGCTCTGTAGCAGAGGGGTCCCAGTGGAAACGTTCTTCCCTTGAGGAAGGATGCTTCTTTTAATGCTGTTTCTAATATATCTTTCCAAATTTAATGCAAGTGAAGATTGCGTAGTTCTATAGATGATTTCAGGAATGCTCTACAGGTTTTTCTAGTTAGAATTTAGGAGAAATCTTTCTGATCCGTTGGCAGTGTTCCTCCATTTTATTCCTTACAAAATGGATAGGAGCATTCCTGTGTCACAACAAAGGCTGATAACCTTGTGCCATCTGTCATGGAAGCTCAGAAAATGTAATACAGAGGCCAAATTTAGTACTGAGACTTGACGACTTGTTAATACCACACCACCTAGCAAGACGTCCCTGAATCCTTTTGAGGATCTGCTTTTTCTGGTCTTTCCCAAAATAACATTAGCAACAGTCATTTCTATATAGGTCAAAATTAATTATGTCAATATTCTCCCTGAAAGTAGTTTGTCATGACAAAAAAGAAAAAAATATCACCTACCCTTTGATACACTCAGAAAGCTGCAATATCTTTTAAACTATACCTTTGTTTACTTGGGATCATCCACTGACCTCTTAAATGGTCACCTCTTGCTACTATTTGAGTTTCTTCCAGGAACTGCTTGGACTCCAAGACAAACCAATAGCACTTCCTGACTCTCCTGAGCTGCAGAAGTTTTCTTGTGCCTCATTAAGGTTTACCAACATTACCTACTGGAAGCTGCTGCTACAGTAGGTGCTCAAGTTGTTAGAGTTCTAATCCCCACTTGACCAGCATGGCCATATGACCACATGATGGTTCATTCCCTAAGAAACTGTCAAAAATGCCCAAGCTGGTGCGGTTCTGTCACTTGCCTTTTGAAACTCTTAAGGCTCCCTTCCATGTACCGGCTTTTTGTGGACACACACACAAGGTTCAATATCAAAAGAGCACACTTGGAAGGACTGAAAGAATCCTCAGAAAGTAGAGTAAGGATTCCCTTCTGTCTATCTCGTATAATTAAAAAAAACCTTTTCCACCAACCAAAGCACTTCTGGACTTGTTTTCCAGTTTGGTATTCCTCAGGGTGCGTCTGTGCCATTTATTGGTATTCCATGTGACTTGTTGTCAGTATTGAATTTCATCTCGTTGCGTATAACCCACTTGTCTAATACATCAGCGTTGCTCTACAGCTTGTTTCTGTTGTGCATTTGCTGCCCTTCTCTTTTTGTTGGTGTTTAACTGCACATTAGGATGCAGTTGAGCTGACGTGTTCTCCAGACAGATAACAGACATTTATGACTCATTTTGTCTCTTGTAAGCTGATCTTGGCCTTTATGAATTTTCAGTCTATTACTCCATTAAAGTGTTTCCTTTGTACATTCTTGTCCCTTGCAATGTTTTTTTTTTGGAAATGATACATTTAAGCAATCATTTCCACAAAACCAGATCGCCTTATACATAGTTTTCATAGAAAAAGAAGAAAATGTCAGGACAAAATAGTTTAAGGTATATCAGAACGCTGGTAAAATAGAATTGCTTATTAATTTTTTTCATGTCCTTTTAGTCAGCTTAAGAGCTTAAGTTTTGGGTTGTTTTGTACGTTGCCAATGTTTTTTACACTGTATGGCAGTTAGTATTATTGTTGTTATTGGACACTAGCATCTATGCAGCTGTGTCAGTCTTCTAATAGGACTTCAGACATTTTATGGGATTCAGGTATAGTACAGGATTTTTCGTTGATGATGGAATCTTCACTTTCTTCCCACTGTTTTATGTGGTATTTCCTGGAAACTGCCGTACCGTGGGAATGTTTTGGATGAGTCTTCTGGCTTCTCCTCCTTTATTCTCTTTATCAGTGTGCATTTGCTTATTTAAAATTGTTTCTCTAAGACTGATGCCTGCAGAAGTCAGTTGAGGAGCCTGTGTTATGTTGCTCCCAGGCAGTAGTGTTTGGCTTTCATTACAAAGTAGGGAGGGGAGTAAAGATTGCTTGTGCTTCTGGGGTACAGTTCTACTTCAAAGCAAATTTAATTTACTAAGTAAATTGTAGTTGTTTTTCTTAGATAACTAACTGTATCTAAATACCCAGTGTGATGTAGCAGGTGAGAAGGGAGTCAGCTTTCCCAATGGAGAGAAAAGGAACTCTGGATTCTGTCTGTAGCATGCAGGGTGATCAGTCTGAAATCATGATAAATGGTTGGAGTTTTCAGAAAAGTGTTCTATAACTGTAGATGATATTCAGGAACACCTGCTTAATAATGAAAACTTAAGAACCTCTGTTTAGTTCATCTGAAGGAGAGTCAGGAGATGATATGGTCACAGACTAAAAATATGTAGGGATAGATTTCAGAAACTAGAAAGCTTGTTTATTTAGTGGAAAAAAGCATCTGTATTCCAAGTCAGATAGAAAACTTAATTTTAAAGAATCATACTAATACAATAAACATTTAGAAAGCTTAGTGGGACACGATGTAGTTGCCAAATCAGGGTAATAAATTAGTATTTCCTATGTAAAAAATATAATGACAAATAAAGTTTCTACTTGAGAATGTCAAAATAGATCACAATCTCTGATCCCTCATCTAATATAATGGCTTTAAACTGCTCTTTGAAAGCTGTAAACTGCTGGAAAGCAATTTATATTTTTTAAAAAACCCCTCTTTTTATTGCATTTATTTACTACTGCTTTTAATTTTTCTTTTAACTCTGTAATTTAAAAAGATGAATGCAGTGGGGGAAAATTCTGTGTACAACTTTTTAGACTTTGAGCACATTAAGCCTTGTTACAGAGCAGCACTTGAGTAGTTAGATGCTAAATCAAGAGCTATGCAAATTGACCATGAAATACTGCTGATGAAGGCGGTGATAGTACAGACCTAAAACTATATTCCCAGATAGGTGTGGAATGCCAAAGTAGATGCCTATCTCCAAGCAGAAAACTAGCTAGGGCTGTCCCACCTTTGAGCTCAGAGTATTTCCTACTACTCATTTTACTGTATTAAAAGTAATAGGATTCAGGTGCCAATAGAATTTAGGTGAATGTGTTAAGAGGCACACGTGAGCAATAGATGACGTTTATTCAGGATTTCTTATGACACTTGTGTTTAATATGGCTGAACTGTCTGTTATGGTGTGTGTGACCCTTTTGTTTAAATTGTCGTGGTATTCCTAGAACAAAAATTTTGAAAAGGCAAATATGTTGCTCTTTTTAAAAGGAGCAAAGCTGTACTCTCTGAGACTGCATCTGAACAGGTCCGATTTCCTTATTGTATGAAGTTTGGGAAATTCTTTATTATTACAAAAGAATTGACAGGTAGATGGATAAACTTGAGATGGATATTCTTAAGACACGTCAGCTTCTTTTTGTAATGGGAAAATAAGGACTTGCAAATCACCCAGACATCTTTGAAAACGGGGGAACATGTGGTCATCAGAAGGTTGTTATAATTACAGAAGTCTTTGAAAACTATGGTTCTTGCACTAAAGTCTGTTAATGATGCCATGAGATAAAAGGGATATGATAGGCTACAAATGAAGTATTTCAGTTCCAGAAAGAGGCTTTGGAATTGTCACTGATGATTGTAAGAAAATGTCACCTTAGTACCATGCAGTAATGAAGAGGGTAAATGAAATGTTGGGTATTATTAAAGAAGTAGTAGCAAATAACACAGAACATGATCTGAGTATATTTATTGTGTATAATTCGAATTTTGTGGGGGTTCTGTTTTCCTTACCTTAGAAAGGATATAGCATAAGTAAAAAGGAAAAGGGTAATGAAGCATCAAGATGAACAATCTAGTTATCTATGAGGACAGATAACTTAAACCAGAAAAAAACCCCCAACCTGAGGGAAAATATGATAAAGACTTATAAAATAAAAATGAAATGAAGAGGGTTCTCAAGTAGAAATTCTGTAATAGATATCTAATTCTAAATCTGTCACAACTGTCCTGTGAAATTTCTTCTACAGTTGTGAAAGTCACTGGTACAAAACACTGGACAAAATGCTCTTTCTGAAAGCTAAAAAAAAAAAAAAAAAAGATTTAAAAGCAGAGTTAAATGGATTTACGAAGAGCTGGTGGCACGAAGCTGTTACAGAGAGTGGTTCAGGAACACCTTGACTGTCAGGTTCTGAGATGGTTTTCTGGGAAAATTACTGGGCTTATGTCTAATTCCTACTTGCCCATCTGTCAGTTTTTGCTGCTGGTAAGACTCTTGACCAGCTGGGCCTTTGCTCTCATCCAGTACATCCAGTATGGCAACTGGTTGTGTGGAGTGCTCTTTCTTGCACTGTAGAGGGACATGAACTATCAGTATCTCTGCCTATAGTGCACTGTGCTTAGTTTTTTGTTGTTGTTGGGGTGTTTTTTTGGTTTTTTTTTTTTTTAATAAATTACACTAGGGAAAAAAAAAGAACAAGAATAAATGTCTAGAGGATGTTTGGAAGGTTGGCAATAGTGCAAGTTAAATGCAGGGAATAGAATCTCAAGTTTCTGGCCTTTATGTGTCGCTCAGCAATGATGGTCACCTGACCTAGAAATCTCCAAGTCTCCCAAGGAAATGCAAT
This sequence comes from Lycocorax pyrrhopterus obiensis, assembly GCA_014706295.1. Taxonomy (NCBI): domain Eukaryota; kingdom Metazoa; phylum Chordata; class Aves; order Passeriformes; family Paradisaeidae; genus Lycocorax; species Lycocorax pyrrhopterus. The sequence continues at coordinate 13,485,435 of JACSVZ010000016.1, read as the reverse complement.
CTGATAGATTCATCCCCTGAGTAAAGCGTCAGTCATGAGATGATCAGTGGCAGGAATTAATCTTGATATGTATCTGGAAAGGACTAGTGGTTAGATTAACAGTCTCAGAGAATGTGATTAACGATACAAGGAACAGGTGAATTCCCAGCTGCTGTCCTAAGGCATGTCTGAATTAGAAAGATTCTTGGTTTTTTTCTTGCAGTACCATCTCCTAAGTACAGTAGCCACAATCCTGCCCATCTGGGAACCATAGAATTTCTTGTGTTCTGATGAAGTTGGGAAATGGCAGGAGTGCTGGCAGGTTGGGTTTTTTCTGGTGTTAATTTTTCCACCATACATTACTGCTGTCACTTAAATTCAAGTAATACAGGACTTGAAAAACTTAATTGACAGTTGCTAATTTGGGTTTGAGCCTCAGAAACCAGCACAAAAAGATACATTTTGTTTTCTGGTTCTTGAAATTTAAAGCAATTAAGTAGTTATCTGTTCATAGCATTACCACTTACTTTGTTGTTACATATTTGTTAGTCTAGACCCTTCTTTCATAGTTTTCAGTGTTAATTTCTAACTTGTTTCACCCTGTTTCTTCACCTGCTCATTTTTACCTTTGTTGCAGTGCTCAGTTTTATCAACTTTTGTCCTTCAACTTCAGCAGCCATAATCAGATGAAGTAGAATGCACTGTAAAATACAATTTTCTACTTGCTTTTTTGCTCATTGGAAAAGAAGAACTGCAGAGGGAAACTATTGGGATGTCTGTCAAGCTGGTGCCCTGGTTTCAGCAGCAGCCAGAGCAGAGGGTTAGGGAAGAGTATAACCCCCAGCCAGAGAGCTGTGATATTTCCTGTGAGGGCTTTCAGAGATTTCTGCCTATTCCAGTAGAGGAATTCCAAGAGCTGGAGATGACTTGTGTGTTTAATAGTGCTGAGTCCATGAGTTTTCATGAACTTGGCCAGCATTCTTTTAGTGGCAAGGATTCAACAGTCAAAGAGCTGCTTCTGCTTGTTTGTAGCCTAAAGAGGGGGAGGAGAGTTGGGGTTATGGGACCTGTTCTTCTGCATTATGCTCAAAGTTTTTTAAATGCAAGACAGTGCTGGAAACAGAATTAAGGGTATTTTTTAAGGAAATAGCCTTTCCTTGGATGGAAGAGGCAGATTTGTCTTTTCTGTTCTGTTGTCGACTCCATTTTATTTTAGTTCATTACTCTATAGAGGCAGACAGGGACTAGGCCAGCTTAGAGCAGTCTGGGAAAGGAGCAGCTTGGACACTGGCCTGAGAGTGGGAACTTTGGAACCTCACTTGTCAAAGTCAGCCTGAAACTCAGAACTTCATTCATGGCCTCACCACTGTTATAACAGTGTGGCTAAAGGCTGGTATCTTGTTGTTCTGAGGATAGAAGAAAGTAAGTACTTTTTCAGTAGTTGTGGTAGGTAGGTAAATAAATGCCAGCCGTAGCTTCACTTCTTTTTTCCTTTAAACTGTTTAAAGATTTTATTAATGTCTCTTAGCTTCTCAATGTTTTAGGACTTGAAACATTAGTAGAAATGTGTTGTGTGGTGCTGTTGGTGTTAGAGATTATAAAAAGGAAACTGCAGAATTTTCCTTAAATAGCTGGGACTCTTGAGGGTCTGATTAATCCTGTTTTGCTTTACCTGAATCATAAATTCAGAAATCAAAAACCTTGTCTTAGTCCTTTCTGCAGACTTTTTTTGTAATGAAGAATTTGAAATTTCAAATGTGTTATAGATAAGGCACTTTAATTGCCTTAACCAAATGGAAATAGGCAGAAATGATTGTGTAAGCTAGTATCCTGTCACAATTGGACCAAAACTTAATGGAAGTGAAGTCATAACTCAAGAAAAGCTTACATTGTTTCATTTATTTTATAATAGTCTGAGAAACTTAAGTTGCTACTTGTAACATTTATTGTTACCCACTTTTTTTTCAGGTCGGTATAGTTAATATTCCTTTTATCCAGTGTAAATAAGGCAAGGAAGTGCCACACAAAATGGATGTTTTGGTCAGTTTGATATCAGCACAAAATGCTGAGTTTGTCATCTCAGCTTGCAGAGTCTCCGTGGTATAAGAATGAATGAAATCAGCTGAGGTACCGAGCTGGTAGATGTGGGTAGCAATATAAAGCCATCAGGACTGTAGTGAAAGTAGCAGTGTATGTTGGTGAAAAATTCAGCTTGTGTGAAGATAAAATGCTACTGCCACTGATATGAACAAAGCCTTTTGTAAATGAAGGAGTGGCTTTAGTATAACACTAATTTAAGCGTAAATCAAGTAATTAATTTTCCTTTTTTTCCTGACATTTATGTCCTGAAAGCTAGTGGATTTTAATTAATGGGTTTTTATAGATGACTTTCCTGGTGTGGTTTTCTGTTTGCTGTTCACTAATGTGAGGTAAATGATGTTCTGCTCATGTTTAGTGTTCTAGGGCAAATTTATTTATTTTATAAAAATATTTTTCAACAGATAATAGATTGTTCATAGATTAATACAGTTGTCAGTAAAATAATAAATACTTATCTTAAAATGGGAAGCTCTAGCTCAGATTCACTGACTTGCTTCAGACCACTTCATTACTCCTTGTTTTGAGACTGTCCTTTAAGTACTTCGAGGGTAGTGGGGTGCTATAACTGAACCTGAATGTTTCTTATCGTAATTGTACTTTAGGTAAGATGAGGTTCACATGCAAAGTTTTCATATGTTATGAATAATGGTTCTTGTAGATTTACTCAATTAAAAAAAATCCCAACAAAAAAACTGTTAGAGAAGAGTAGTGAGATAGTTTCGACAATTAATTGCCACGTTTCTAGTATTGAGCAAGATCCCTTTTCAGAATGAGAGCTAGATAGGACTTCTTTGATATTTAAATGAATTATAAATAACAGACTGGGCATTCTGTCTAGGTTTACTTATTTCCTGAATAATTTAAAAATTATTGCAAATTATGTGTTCTGAGAAACATGTAAACAGTACCCAACCTTTAATGTTGTATTTTGATTTAATAATGTTCTTAGGAGTGAACAGTTTATCATGTCTCAGTTTCCTAGCACAGCATACCCTTTCTACTGTGAATATCAAAACTTAAAATATTGACACCCAAGAGCTGCCATTATTTTTCTATAATAAAATCTTAGAATATGTTTTTTCTTTGTCTGGGCTCTTTCTCATGCTAAAACCCTGCTTGGGCTTCTTTGTGGACGCATTAGCATTATAATGAAAGCTATTATTCTTAAGGCTGATGTTTTTTAAAAGGAGCTTTCTAGGCCTTGCTTTAAGTTGCAAATTAAATGCATTAAATTCATACTCAATAGCACTCAGGAACTTAATGAGGAGCCTTGTAATTCTGTTTTGAGCTTAGAGTGTTGAGTTGCTTGGTGAATACAGATGACTAACCTGCTGCAAAGGGTTCAGTACTGGACATTTGCTTAGTATTTGAAACACAGAAGCCACAAATTAGTTTTATTAAAACTAATATTAACTTTGTGTACATATTTTATGTTATGGATCTGGAATATGACTGAGATTAAACTCAGTTCCTGGGAGATGTGACAGGACAAATTAATTTGAGCTAAGTAAGTCTTTCTGAATACCTCACATAAGAAGTGGACAGTAAGGCAATTCTTCAAGAGTCCAGTTTTAGATCTTAACAGAGAGAGAACAGGTTGGTTGCTGAAACATTCGTTCTGTTGAGACTGTTTGTATTTGTGTGAGATTCTTAGCACCTGGAAATTTTACTCATCGAACAGCCATAAGATCCGGCGTGGTAGCATTGGTGATAGTTTTGTAGGTCCAGGTTCCCCATTTCTGCCTTGCGGGTGTTCATTTATGTCATACACAAAACTCTAGTTTTGCTACAGACTACCTCAGCAAGTAAGAGTCTGTCTGTCACTGCCTTCACTGCTTTACTTTGGCTTGGGTAACTGTGGTGCAAATTGTTCCTCACTAGATAAAGTTTTTGTAGATAAAGATTGCAACAAGGAATTGAAACAGTAAATAAATTGCTTATTTGTCTTCAAATCAGTTCAGGTCATCCTCACCATCTGTGATTTTACTGATATTCTGCTGTCTTTGTTTTCCCCCTTCAAAGCTATTTATTTATATTTTAAGTTCAGAGTTTTAAGTTCATTTGAGTTCATCGTAAAATGCTGTGGGGTTTGAGGAGGAAACTAGGTTAGAGAATCAATTTGTTGACTGAGTTTAAAAAAAAAACAACAATGTAGGGACTGTAGGAAAGTACTTGTGTTATGTTTTGTTTTCAGATGCTCTTGAAAGCTACATTTTGTTCAAAGTAGTGCAGAAATATACTCAGGAAAAATACGCATGTGTTCAAATTTATGGCTTAGCAACACAAGTCACTGACATCATGGTGCTAAGGACCTGCCAAGGCCACAGGCTGGCATTGGCTTAGGGAGGAATAGGACAGAGATGGTGCATGAGTTTAGTGCTGGCTATGTACTCAGATCCTCTGGGCAGCATACATGGATAGCATGGATTAGGAATGAGGATGAGTGGCAGTTGTGCTTTATTCTTATTGCTGTCAGACTCCACGAAACAGCCTATAAATCCCCGAAGGTATTTTTAGATGAGTATTGACTTTTGTGATTTTGAGGAAGATGGATGCAAAGTTCCTAAAATAGCACACTCACTAGTGACATGTCCTGTGGCATTCTAGGATGTAGTTCAGAGAAAAGACACAAAACTACACTGCCAGACCTTAAACTATATATCTCTAGAACGAATCTATGCCTTTTAAATTCAGCTTTGTCAGTGGGTATTGGATCAGAATTGTTTCTTACCACTTTTAAAGTTTTGTGCACTTTGGAAGATATTTTATTTCCTACTTTCAAGAAGAGATGATGAATATGGACTTGTTTTTGTCAGTCAAGTCATATTAACAGAAGTTGCTGATTTCGTAGTATCTGCTTGAAGGCAGTGGGAAGGGTGAAGTACAAAATTATTTTTGGAGTATTCTTCCAGCTATTAGAATTGCTTTTTGAAGTAATGAAAGTTGGTCATCAAAGCTTTAAAAAAGACCTTTGCAGTAGACATTGCTGGTTAAATATTAGTACTATTTTCTCTTTTTACGAGTATTGTTGTTATTCATCTGTTGAGTGGGTGGTAGAGAATGTGGAAAGAAAATGATTCTTGAAGAAAAACTACTTAAAGAAGATTACTGGTGCTTTAACAGATTGCTGCAAAGTGTGCACTGTATATTTGATGCAGTAATTTAAAAGACTAAAATACTGATGAATCAGCTTTGTGCTGGCAACAAATTGTTCAGAGTTGGTATTTAATATGAAAGCACAACCTGATCCTGAACCCCCTCTGGTTATGAAAAATCACTGAGCACTTGATATTAGAGTAGAGCAGCTCATGCTAGTAATTAAAGTAGTCTGCAGAGAACATTTGCTTTCTGCAGTCAAAAGATGATCTGCCAGATCTGTGGAGCTTCAGTTACACAACTGCATTTTCTACCTTTGGGTTGTGCATATGTCCCACTGCTTTGCCAGAGTTTTTTTATTCTACCAGTGTGACTCTAAGGCAGGCTCTGCCTTATCTCACTTGTGAATATAATTGGGCAGACTGATCCCCATGCCTCTCAAATACCTGATTATCTCTTTTAATAACATTCTTCTTGTCTTCTCTTCCTTTTCTTGTGGGGTTTTTTTGTTGTTTTGTTTTTATTTTGTTTATACCATGCTTGTTCTATATAAGCATTTGATTTGCTTATATGCTATGCTTTGATTATTCTGTACTCACTTTCTGTACTTGCATAACATGAAATTTCAATGCAGCCTGAGTGTTTTCACTGGAGATTGTCGTGGCACACTCTGCAGCCCTGCATGGGGTTAGGTATTTTGCCTGTACCTCTTGTTCCTTGGCTGCGTTTTAGTGCTTGGACTGTTGCTTTTGGAACTACAATTGCCTTCAAGTTTTTGTTTTCTTTTAATTATTGATACCTTACTGATATCACCTCAGGGACCAAAGGCATGACTGCCAGAAAACAAAATCACGCTGTTAGCAGTTTTGTGCTGCATCATGTTCATTCTTTTGCCACTGAAGTCAAAGTGTCTGAAAGCACACTGGAGATATGTGAATTCCTTTGTCTCATCTTTTGCGTTGTGTCTTCCCCTTTCCTGTTTGGAAGAGAATATAGGAAGCCAGACAGCTGAGTTTCCAAGAATATAATATCCAGCATCTCGTCCCCTTGCCCTCAGTTTCCTTACTTAGCACTCTTAAAAGCTAACTTATTTTTGTTTTAATCAACACACTACTTGATCTATGTGTTTTCAACAAAGTTGATGCGTCCGGGAATAAAATGTTCCTTTTGAATCTGGAACGTCAAGTATTTTGGGATTTATTATGTATGCAAGAGAAAAGCCTTATACCCCGAGCCCCTTTGCTTCTTCTACATTTTAGTAATTAGACAGTGTCGTGCTGGGTACTGATATGCGAGTAAAATGGGTGGTATAAATGCATCCTGCTAAACCTCAAGCAATCTTGAATGTCTTCGGAAAAGAAATGTTTGTGGTCTACAAAAGCTGCCATTTAGCATAGTTGCCAAAGAGGATACTGATGTAGTGGCTTCAACACAAGGCAGCCTCCATCCGAGTAATCCCTGCAGGCTGGAGAATGTGCCTGCTCAGTATTAATGTGGACATTTCTCAAAGGAGAAAAAGTTGTGATGTGCTGGTTTTGAACTATTTACCTTCATGCACATTCACAACATGCTTATCTTCATCTCAGCCTTTGCCCTTCAGTATAAAATCGAGAGGTTCTCGGGCTCTCTGGAACAGAAGAACCTGGGCGCCCACATGTATTAGTGGGATCCAGTCCTCCAGCTCCCGAATGCTTCACAGGTCAATGACATCCCTGCCATGTGCTCACACGAGTCTGAGAATGTTGGTATGGCCAACACGTTTCTGTTTTCCTGTCACTGGCCAGAAACATTTCTGTCTCTGCATTATGAATATTGCATTAATGATATATTCTGCAGCTCTTGATTACATCCATTCTGGACAGAAGATGAGACATGGCAGCTCTTGGTGATTAGAGGAGCATCTGTCAGTACCTATTTATCTCTTAATATTCGTGCTATAAATAACTGGAAATGTTTGTACTTAGGTCTGTATGTTTATTCCTTTATTCTGTGTGTAAAAATTCTGCTGACTCATAATTTAAATATTCACATTTGCTGTAGGAAGGTGTAATGTGAGACAGAGAATAACCATGTTTTAATGCTGTGAACTGATGAAATGTCTCCATGTTATCTAAATACAGTGCAGCTGACCAAATCAAGTTCTGTTTCCTATGGGCTGGTGTCCTTCATTCTCATCATACCCAGCACCAGATATTTGCATCTACAGCATATTCCTAGAACAGACCCACTGGGCAAGAGGCAGATGGTGCACGCTGTGCAAATGCTGGTTGTGTGTCCCTGCTGAGAAGACTCTGTGGCCACTGATTTGAGCCCACTTCTTTCCTCTGTAAGGCTGGGAATATAGGTCTATATTTAGCTGTCCATTTTCATATAGATGCTGGGAAATGACCTTTGACCCTTACCTTTTTTTAGAATTTAAAATAGGCTGGTAAAGTTAAATATTCAACAACATGATTAGATCAAGCTAGTTCCTCTTTTTGTATTTTTTGGGGGGAATGGGGGAAGGACTCATTTTGAAGCTTTTTTTGTTTTGAATATTGGAATAAAAATGTAGTATAGAGATCATGCATCCTTGGCATTAAGTATTGAATTAATAATAAAAAACTCATGTTCATTTAAATGTCTTAAATTTTTAAAAAATATTTTATTTTAAACAGTGTGTGCCTTAAAGTTGTGGTTTCATGGTGCTGCTGTATTTCATGGGAATGCAACTCCTAAAATTATTAACACAAATTAATCCTTCTTATTATTATGGTATTAACAAATTTATTTTCTTTGAAATTTTAATGTTGAAATCTTGTACAATATATCTGCCCATTCACAAGTCATATATTTTCTATCGTAAACTTCTTGTAAATTCATTAATTTTCTGCCCCCATGAAGCATTCAGAAAAGCAGAAGAATTAAAAAATTTTCTAAATGTAAACCTTGGAGAAGTTTTGAGGTGGTAAAATGGAGAAAAAATAAGGGATAGTCGGAGCTTATGGGAGAAATAACCTTTTGTAGCTTCTTTAAAATAGTCAGATGACTTTTGCCCTCTATTCAATAATTTGTGCATTGCATTGATTATTTATGCCCAGCAAATTGACTGTTGTGTGGTGGTTCAATGGTGCTCTTTAAATAGAGTGAGAGAGCACACAACATGCAGACCAAGCTAATGCAGAGCATGTAGGGTTTCTTCCTATGACCATAATCTAGAAAACATATTTTTAACTTCCTCAGGAAGAAATATTTTCATTTATTTTTCCTCCATAGTTTGGTTGGGTGTTTTTGGTTTGGTGGGGTTTTTTTTTGTTCGGGGTGGGGTTTTTTGGTGTTTGGTTTTTGTGTTTTTTGGTTTTTTTGGTTTGGTTTTTTTTTTTTTTCAAAAAAGTACTGTTAGTGTTGTGACTTTGATGACTACTCATGGTGGTGAGATGGGAACGCTCAAGCTCTCTGATCTAACGAGGAGCCCAAGAATGGAAATACGTCAAAATCCTCATATGCAGCCAAAGCAGCTGCTCCGGCACCCGCAGTGGGCACCGAGCACTTGGGCACCTTTCAGTTCCTCCACGCTGCCGGTGTCTGCCAAACACAGAGGGAAATTTGTAAACCTACGTGACAGTGTAAAAAAGAGCCCTACAAAAAGCACAGCAAAAGTAAAAGCTGCTAGTGGTTGGGTGTCTGATGGCTCGTGCTCTAATTGCTCTTTAGGAAAGGTAGGTGTTGCACTTCGTGTTTAGAGATGTGCATTTTTGATGAAAACTCTAGGAAGTATGTTGCATTTTTTTTCTTTCTGTAGTTTTATCCCTGCTGTTTCTAATGATTTCCTTACTTAATTATCTTTTGTATTTTATTGCTAGAAATCAAAGTAGCAATTATTGAAATCAGATTAGCAAAGGAATAAATGCTCTTATGTTTTCCAATGAAGGTTGCTGCACTGTGTACAATATGGGGGTTTGCAGTAATTTCTTGAAAGTGAGGAAAATTTGGTTTGCTTGATTTTTGTTCTCCAAAGTGGATCTTTTCATTGTTTACTAAGAACAGTGTTAGAGAATTTGCTGGCTTAGTTGGTCTCCTTGAGGATGTGTATGGTGCTTTGATTTACCTACAGATTAGCTGATGTTTCCTCACAGATGGACTTACTGTGTGTGGGTTAAACATGAGAAAATGGGTGAAATTACTTTTCACAACATCTGGATGTAGCGTTAGATTTGGAGGCACTCAGGTGATCACTTAAAGGCATTGTTATCTTAGCTTTTGTAAACATACCACTTAAATGATTTTTTAATATAAATTTTAAAGTCAATCTTTAAATAAAGATTTACCACTTTGATAAATATCAAGTAATTTTTTTATACTGTTGTAACAGAATGACTTTTCATTGTAGGTGTTAGATTTATTTAGGCTGGCAGATCTGTTCAAGTGAGTTACAGTTCAAGTTATGCATTCATACATATAATAATGTATCCTAATTGTGTGCTGCAGTTCATATATATCCAAAAGAAGGTTTTTAATTGACTTGCTACTTTCTTTCTATTTTATATTGGTTTGTGTCTGTTTAAATCATGATCATCAAATGCTTTAGTCAGCCATCTTTATTGAAAGTTATTTTGAGAATAAGCTTTTATGTGTCAGAATAGTTCAGTGTATGTTTGGAGAATTCCTAAAAATTACAAATATTTCTTGAAAATTCCTGAAAAGTAGAGCGTTGAGATGATACTCTGGGAGCTTATTCAGGTGCTGTCACAGGTACCTGTATTATATAATTATTTGCAGACTGATTGTGTATCTTAATAAAAAAAAATCATTGTTCTTCTGTTATAAGGAAGTTCTAGGTCTTCTTTATCTAATGACTGAAAATCTTTTAATTTCTTGCATTGTCCTTCCTTGTGATAGACACAGTGCCTGCATCAGTTCAATGTATTCTATGAAACATTTAAGTGAAGACAGTCTTGCCTTCATTTGGATTTGCATATCCTTTGAAAGTGGTTGCCAGTGTTGTTGCCTCTTTCCTCATCCACATGGTAGTGGAGGAGGCTCTACAGGAACACTGCCAGGATGCTTGGAGGAGCAGTGGATCCTAAACCAACAGCACAAAGGGAAAATACAAAGACAGCATGAATAACTTATGAGGCTGGACCCTGGAAGAATTAAAGGTCTTTGAACAGAGTCAGTTTTAAAATAATAAGGATAAAATTTGGAACTGGTTGGGAGGATTTTTGAAACACTTAGGGATGAGAAACCCATAGAGAAGAGAGAGTTAGGAACTGGGGAAAGAAAGAAAGCAGGAAAATAAAGCTGACATTTGGTGCAAAGAGAGGGGTGCAGGCCGTTTGGCCCATAAGGAAATCCATTGCAACAATGGTAATTTTTTTTTGCCTGGTCAAAGATCAAGGAAGTAAATGGCCAGGATCTCAGAACAAGTTCCATTTGGTTTTAACCTTTCTTATTGCAGGAGTGTAACTGTGAAGCCAATGCTTAGCTTTTCAGCCTTAGTGTTGTGTTGTATTTTGGTATGTAGTACGTGTATATCTGAAATTTTGGTTAATAGGATTTTTAGTGTGTACCTACGTGGAAAGCCACTTCCTTTGGAACAAGGCAGACTTAAAGGGGTGGCTTATTTTTTAATGTGTAGGGCCAAGTGATTGCTTGAGCTGTTTACTTTGATCTGTCCTCTAAAGGCTGTGTTGTTTTTTCAGTAGCCACACGTTTATTGCACTGAGCATTTCCTGCATCCTTTGCAAAAGGCATATTAATATTTTTCTAGACCAATTTAGATTCTCCCATACCTTCCTCTTTGGAACACTTGAAATGTTGTGCTTTAGTCCATAGGTGTAAGAATGCTTTAATTAGGATTACCTCTCAAGATACCAAATATATTTTGTTCTTGCATCTTTCAGTAATTGCAATGTGTTTCACCAGCTTTCATTTTGGGTGGATTGACTTTGAGCTAAAACAACCCTGTAGTAATACCATCTGTACATTTAATATGTGTTGCTGTTCTTGGACTGCTACAGGTTTCTTCATTATTTGCTATTACTCTTTAATTTGGTAGCTGCTGTTGATGTATGCTGCTTTGTATTTTAAAATATCTCAAACTTTTAAAATGTGTTTAATACTGTTATGTTCTGGGGGTTTTGTTCACTTTCAGTATCTAGTATTTTCTTTTGTCATTATGCTCATTATTTTTAAAGTTCACAAGAATGTCTTGGAACAACTAAATTGCAAGAACTTTGATCTGCTGTTCAGCTTGTAATTTGGATGATAGTTGCCAGCAGTTTATGTTCCTGACAGCTTGTTGACAACAAGTATGTGAACATCTCAAAAATATTTGAGTCAACATTTTGCTCAAAATGGTGTTTGGAATCTTATTCTCTTGCAGCTTAAATGTCAGTAGGTTTCCTGGTTATTATTTTAATAAAGATTCCTAAGACTAAAATTCTCCTAGTCTGCAGATGTTTGATAGACCTGTGCGAAAATCTTTGAGAGGTAAATTGAATCTGTTTTAGGACCTTCCACCCATTTGACCAAAAGGTTTTCTTTGATTTTTGCTAAGAAACCTTAAGGTACTTCTGATTTTTCCTTATCAAAGAGGAATATTTACTGAGTGCTATTAGCTTCAGCCTCTGTTCCCCGCTTTTGCACTCTGTTGTATATTGGTGAAGGGTTTCTGTTGTGAAACTGGCCCACAAAAAGCCTGAGTCTGTTCATTGATCTGAGCAGGTTTTTTGTCGGACCCCAAAGTCTCAGTGCTGCAAGAGGAGTGAGTGCCTTGGTGTGAATAACCCACCAGGGCACGTCCAGCTTCTTTGGGTTCCTTGCCATCAGTGCAGTGCTGGGGATGTGCTGCCATGTACAGGGTGGGTCAAGGGGACTGTCTGCATTGTAGAGTCTCCAAATCCATGTGCTAGTTCATTGTTGTTTAAGCTGTTAAATTTGAATCTTGTTTGTTTTAAACTGTTTTTCTAGTTTTCATTATTTTTGACATTTTATTGGTGATTTTTAGCCCACAGAAGCTGTTCCTTCCTCTTCTCCCATTGTCCCTGTGATCCCTGTCCCACCAGTCCCTGCTGAGACCATCCCATCCACCATACCACAGGTTTTTATTCCATTTTGTTTTGTTCTGTTAAATTTGCTCAACTTTTATTTCTTTATTTTGTTGCTGTGTTGAAATACGCCTTTTGCTACTCCACACTCAGGTTAGAGGTGGACTGTTAAATACACTAGAATTTCACCCTAACTTTTGTTCATTTTATGACAGCTTTTAGTCCATTTAAATGTTTATATTTTCATATGGAAGTAATTAGTAAGTAGTGAAAGAACTAAAGAAAAAACACCCAAAAGAATGAAAAGAGGCAATAAGATATTTTGTGTTCACATAATAACTTTAGAGCCATTTCACCCTTACTAAAGTGTTATTGCTTGATTTATTTATAAACTCTTAATACGTGTCTTTCCTCGGTTGCACTTGCATGGTGTTTCTCATGTTCTCCACCCATTTGTTGGTGTTACTGTTTTGGGGAGCATTTAGAATACAAAAGGGATCTTTTTACCTCTCCATTCCTAACGTATTTGACTCATAAAATGTGTTTCACTTCTGGGCCTTCATCCTTTAGCTCCCATAATGTCCACACATCCCCCAAAACAAAAACCAAACCCTATCAAGACAAGTGAAGGCAGTAAACATAAGTTAATGTTAATATCTCCCATGTAACTTGGAATACGTGACCACAGCATGGCAAGCTGTGGAACAATCTAGGATAGGCAGCAATTACATTTTTGCATATAGATTGGCATTCTGCTTTTAGTTTTTTGTTAACTTTACTGTAACTTTTAGTGCAGAAATCTGAAATGATGAGTGCACACCTTCTGAAAAGATGGGTCAGTTTTTGGAGTCATTTGGTGACAGGTATTTATTAACTTTAAAAGGAAGTTAAGCTATCCAGAATATTACTTGAAAGTTTTTGTAGTATACATGTCAATATTTTTTTCTGAAGTTTTACTTTCAAGCTACTTGACTAAGCTTGCAACAGGCGGTAGTTGTTGCCTTTGCTGAGTTTTTAATTTTTGCATAATCCATAATTACTAAAATGTTTGCAGTTGCCTGTTTTATAGTGCAGTTTCCAGTAGGTATGTGTTTATTTGAATGTCACCTGTTCTTCTTCCATCAAGAAACCAGAGATTTGATTAGTTTTAGAAATACTCCCTTCTTATAGAGGGCTTCTGCCCACATCAGGATTTGAGGTGGACAGGCCAGTGCAACCATGTCCAGACAATACCTTTGGAATGCCTGGCACAGCTTTTCTCATTCATGTTTGAAAAAGATGGTAAATTGCTGCTTCTTTATGGAGAGTTTGGATAAATGCAGAAGGAGTGTTAGGAACAATCATGTAACTTACAAAGGGGTTTTGCATTGCTTGGCTGATTTGTGTGTCAAACACGCAGTTCACCAAACCTCACCTACTAACAGAAATTTTACTTTTAGTAGCCTTTTCTTTTTTTTAACGTGAAAAGAACAACATGTATCTGCCTCAAAAATAAAAATCATGGGGAGCCAGCTTTCACTGGCACTGTGTTTGTTGAATATAATTGTATATTACAGAATCCTAATATTAAGTAAAAATACATTCCAAAATGGACTGAAAAGAACATGACTGAGCAATTAATCCTTCTTGCATTCTTCTCAGCAAAAACATAAAAACAGATGGTTTAACTATATTTATGGTAGCCTTAACAATAAATTATGGTGATGCGTAATAGATTGGTTTTTCTAGTACAGGTTCTTATTTTTAATTTGCTCTTATTGTAATAGAAGTTTAACTTGACTAAGAAGCAGAAAAGGAAATTTAACTTAATGGTGGAAAATAGTTGTGAGGAGTAGTGTTGTTTTGACAGAGATTTTTATTGTGACATTAATAACTAGTGCTTAATGTCTTTACTGCATGAAGTATGCCCATGCTTCTATTGAGGGAATTGCTGGGTGAGAAAGGCTTTTGATGGCATTTTGACAGTTGTATGTGTCATCCCTTTTGTTTCCTTTTACTTTTAATTGTCTGCTCTATTAACGTGTGTAGATCCCACCTGATTTTAGTACTTATTAAATGACACAGGCTTAATTTCTGACACTTGATAGCAGATTGATGGCTCCTGTCTAATGATGGTAGATTATTCATCTCAGCCTTTTGAAAGGCGCTTCTGAGTCATCACTTCCTAGATTTGGGAGTTTTTAAAAATCACAAATTCTTCAGAAGTATGTTGCTGTCATAGTAATGAAACAAAAATGCAGAATATGAATAGGTTAATGCAATTGTCATGTTTTTGTAAGCCTTAACTTTATCTTTGAATGAGTTTAATACTTGGTTCTTTTGCAGCCTCTTAAACTAGCCCTAAATTTATTTCCACACACACACATACCTAGGAGATTATAAAAAGGAATGTCTTAAATGTCTTGAATTTAAAGATAATGTATTTTTATACATATTAAAACCCCCGTCAGATTCATTAAAGCAATAAGGAGATTAACTTTGTTTAGTGCCACTGATATTAATAATCAGCAGTATTTGGAGTCTGCACACTCTTTGTTTCTTTTGTTTATGTTCCTAGAGCAGGCTAGATGCTGCCTATTTTAAAGGCAGATAATTGATGGATAAATCAGAAATCTGTTTATTTGGAAATATTTCAGAGAAATGCTATCAGTTCCTATGGATTTTCTTTCAGTTGAACCACATTTTTCACAGAAAAATTCTCAGTGGCGTGAGAGACTAGAAGTGTAAACTTACTCTACTGGTTCCTGGCTTGTAAAAATGCTAATATTATTTCAGATTTCTGTGGCAATAATTTCTGACTGCTTACGGCTTGTTAATCCTTAACAATTTTCTGATGGAAGCACGTGCTGCTGTGTGGTAAATCAATGTTTGCTGTGGGTTTGCTTTTGCAAGTCAGTTTTGTAGGTCCTTTCTTCCCTAAGTTGCGTTTCTGCAGGTTTCCATTTTGGAGTTTGTGAAGGGGGGTGGTGACTGTTCCTGATGGGAAGAAACAGAAATCAAATCCACCAAAAATTGTTTTTGAGATACTGACTGGTAAAACACCCTCTGTGTATCATACCACAAGTACTAGGGTAATTGGCATCATGTCAAATGGCAGCATGACTCAGGTTTTCTTTTGAAAAACAAGATAATAAATGTCAGAACTTAGGTATTAAATATGATCTCAGACTTCCCTAACAGTGTGGTTTTGTGTTAGGGAAGCAGTTTGCTCAGGATAGTAACAAGTGTTTCAGGAGGTCAATTTTGAGATTCTCAAGGTGAGGCTACCTTTTAAGAGAACTTTGAGAAGGTCAGCAAGTTAAATGTTGTAAAATTATGATTAATATTGCATTTTCTTATGCTGTGTAATTTTTTTTTTTTTTAAAGGCAAATCCCCCTCCAGTGCTGGTGAATACAGATTCTTTGGAGACTTCAACATATGTGAGTCTACCCTTGCTTTCAATTATAACTTTAAATCATGTTTTATGTATGTAGTTGTGTAGGCCTGTTTTTGCTGTTTAATAAAACCTGTTTTACGTCTCTGATGGTGCTTGATTTTGTCAACTCTCGTGACAGTTATTTAAACACCTTAAATAGCTGTTTCATGAAAAAAAAATGTTGCAGATTGCAGGTGGGTTTCTGTGTACCAATGTGTGACAGTGCAAAACACAATTGTTTGAGGTTCCAGAGGTTCAGTGTTCAGAGAACAATCTGTTTGTCCAACTGTGCAGGCAGCTGCTTTAATATTTAATGTGCCATTTCCACTGCACTTCTCATAAAAGCATTTCTTCATGCAGTGGCTATATGTAAGGTTTTAGTGTTCTAAATGTTCATAAAAATGAGTTGGTTCTGTTTGAAACATTAATAAGTGTAGTTATGTGGAGGCTGAGATTTTTGTTTGTCATGCATAATTGCGACATTTATATAGAAAATCCTTCATTCAGGGGAAGACCCTGCAAATAAAGCTTAGCTTAGTGGGTCTGAGATCCCTTTAAAACTTGGAAAATATAGATTATGTCAGTGATTTTTATCATGTGATATATCCTTGCTCCTGTCTCTGCTGATGTTTGGTTTGTTAGACAACTAAATTCAGAGGTAATTTTTCAAAAAGAGAGGGAGACTATAGAACTGAGCTAAAGGAGAAGATAAAAATGATGGAGGTTTTTGTTTGCTCCTGTTTATCTAGATGATATTTTAAATTGGATTACAGAGTTTTGTACATGGAAATAAGAGACTGCTTAAATATATTAGGATCAGCTTTTTTTTGTCTAATGGCAATGAATAGGGAAATAATTAAACATCCTTGTTATTTATTTAATAAAAAAAAAAAGAAAAGAAAAGAGCATTGCACGCTGATCAATCATCACGGACCTTTTGCAGGTATTGTAATGCTGGATGACTGCTTCAGTTAGCACATGTTGTTATTCCTGTAGATAATAGCTCAAGGGCTATGCTTGAGCTACCGTAAAACTTCTTGATCACAGTGGCTTCTTTTGTGTTGGTGTAGCAATAGATTCAGTTTCAGGTACTCAGAAGGTCAGGATCTCATCCCTTTTTAATAGAGAAATATCATGTGTTAAAACCACTGTATCTTTTCCACTGAACAAACTACTGAGGACATAATAATTTTTGAGGTACTTTGCAAAGATGATAATCTGTTATGTGTGGAATGGATATGGCTCCTATTGTATTAAGGGGAGATATAATTAGAGAGCGAGGGATAAATGAGCTTGATGTTAGACAGCCTGTAAAAGTCATGGCATCTCCAGCTTTTGAAGCATTTAAATATGTTAAATAAACATAGGAGAAAGGAAGTAGCTTGGTCTTAATTTTTTTGGGGGTGAATTAAATTCCCTTTTTAAATTCTCTGCTAGAAAATGGTCAGCTTTTAAAATGCTTTCTTCTAATCATGTTTTTAATCTTTAGCGTATTAAGAGTACAGTCTATCAGATACTCTGTATCTTAAGGATAGACCAGGTCCTTTGTAAAATAATAGTATAAATGTTATTTCTTACCTTGTTAAATATTTAATCCTAAAAGGCTAGAAGTAGGTAATTGTCTGTAGCTGCTGTAGGTAGCTGTGGAGGAAAGAATTTGAATTCTAAGATATGTCAGTAATGGGAAAAAAAAAGCTTACTCTTGAATATTAAATATGAATAAGAAATTGTTATTATATTTAATTGATTTTGCTTAGTTTTGATCTTTGTTGCTTCTGGTGTTTGATTCTGTCCTAGTTCTGTAGGTAGCAAAGAATGTGGGTATCCTTTCTAACCTGAGGATGTCAAGGCTTCTTTCTAGGATTTTGATTTTTCATCAAGATGTAAAATACTCTTCTAAACTCTTCTTGTCTTTTTGTTCCTGTTTTAAATTGTTGAACTTTAGTATGTATGTAACATGATAAATAGTAGTATAAACAGTTGTTAAATGTTACTTTAGAAGGGTCTTACCCATTTCTTATGAGAAGGTGGTATAAAGCATCAGTCTTTGATTTTTCTCTGCTCAGTGTGGAACAACAATTGGCAAATGCTGCTCTATTCTTCCTTACAATTCTTCTCTACCCCACATTCTCTTTCTTTTTTCTCAGTTTCAAGTTCCTGTATAGCCTGAGGAACATCTGAGGATCTCAAGAGCATTTTTTCTTTCTGGCAATCAGAAGCAGAGGACGTGTGCCCTATAGTAGTTGTCTAGAACAGTCTGCTCTCTGAACTGGCAACTTTTAAACTCGTACAAAAAGATTGATTCATAAATACAGAGTAGTGTGAAAATCACATGTCCCCTCTGAGCGCAGTGGTCACTGTGAGTCAGCTGAGATTTGATGGGAGTGAACTGCCAGCCAAGCAAACTGTGTCATGTAAAGTACAAGATTCTCTGTAAGTCTCACTTTTCTGTTTTTTATAGGTTAATGGCACGGATGCAGATTACGAGTATGAAGAAATTACTCTTGAAAGGGTAACATGCTAAATGTCGTTCTGTACTCTGTTTGAAATGGGATTTATGATACTTTAATATGAAAAATAGCAATCCAAACAATTCTTACTCTTTCTTTTTTTATTTTAGGTAGATTATTTAACCTAAAGATAAAAAGTACATTCAATTGCTAAGCAGGAATTGAAATTTTATTAATATCCTTGACCATTGAGAGTAAAATGGGGGAAACAATCTCCTCTAAGACATCCTGCATTTAATGTTGCTACCTAGACTTGTAGAGACTTAACAACACAGATTCTGATTTCATCTCCTGTGTTGCTATTTTTTTCATAGGCTTTTACTTATATACCATTAAGTTTTATATTGAGATTACAAGTGACGCTTGTCACATGCATTTCTTCGTTAGGTTTTCTACGTTGAGTTCTAGCTCAGTTCACTTGAGGTGCAGTGCTAATAAAAAGACAGAAAGAAATTATTGTATCTAATACCTGTGCAGTTCTGGTGGTTACTGAGAGGGTGAAGATGTCTTGCATTTGATGGTAAGGGCAAGCAATCCTTGAAGAGAAAAATGTCAGTCTGAATCTCTGCATCTGTGGGCATATGTTAGAGGTAGGACACAAGCTATTTAAAGGCTTCTCTGGGAAAAATAATGTGTCACTAATAATTTAATGAGGAGCAAATATTTGTATGAAAAACCTCAAATATTTAGCACATTAGAGAGAGAAGATTTCATGTAGTTTATCAAGTTCAATGAGAAAACTGTGGGGCTGGAACTGTATCTCTTAGTTATATAATGACTTACGTTCTCCTTACATATATGTAAGATGTAATTATACTTATTTTCATAGAAGTAAGTTATATATGTAGCATACTGCTTAAACTGTCTTTTTAATATTTTTGTTATCAGTGAAAATTATGTAGATCTGGTTCTATAGTGAATCAAATACACCAGAATATCTTTTCTCCAGAAAAGAAATGTATAAATCTTTTTTTCCCCTCTATCTTTAGGGAAATTCAGGACTTGGCTTTAGCATTGCAGGTGGTACAGACAACCCACATATTGGGGATGATGCAAGTATTTTCATTACAAAAATTATAGCCGGGGGTGCAGCTGCCCAGGATGGAAGATTACGGTAGGATGAATTTCTGTGTTGGGTTGCTAAGTGCTGTTATTGTATTTTAAACAGTGGATAGAAAACTTTCTGTTGCTTTTAATAGTTTTATCATCCTGCATTCGATGTTAAATAGGTTTTCCTTACGGAAGTGTTTTTTAAATAATGAAGAATGTTTGAGTGGTCTCCCAAAGTAATAGTATCTGCAGTTTAGGGAAATTAAGTGAACTTTTTCTATTGTGTGGTATAAATTTATTACACCATATGTTTCACAGTCCTTAATTCGAGAAGAAGCTTAGACAGGTAGGATAGGTAACTCTTGGAGATAGTTGAGTATAATAACAACCCTCTTTTATTATGGTAATAATTCAGTGTCTTAATTTTTCAAAGATACCCATGCACATGGATTGTAGGACTATCTCTTTTTCTCTTGTGTTGCCAAGAACTTGCCCCATCATTTCATGTGCAAATACCTGATGTATTAAGGGGTTTAGTCCTAATGAGGTTATTTCAAGGCTTCATTTTAGCTTGTTGGCCATTGTCAGAGGTACATCTGGCAGAATATGGTGACAGGTGGGCCTGGCATTGCACTTAGTAATGAGGACTCAGTGTTACTACAGCAACATGTTAAATGGACTGGAAGGCCAGCACTTAAACTGCTTGTGAAAAGCAAGATTGACTTGTTCATATCATGGCTTAAAAATAGTGTGTTTTCATTGTGTGCCTTCCAGGTTTTGATTTTTTAAATTCTATTTTATAGCTGTAAACAAAAGGTAATTTTTACAAACATCTGATCAAAACACTGTCTAAATGAGGCACATATAATATGGTGCCCTCTTCAGCTGTGAATTAAATATTCCTCTTAAATGTTTTCTAGTGATCCTTGATTTATTTTTAAGCAATAATAATTAATTTTAGAGCACTGTCTTGAATGAGTAGAATTTTGGAGATAAATCTTCGTATTTTAATGTGTTAACATGTGTGTTAGTGTATTATTGATAAAATATTAGGCTCCTAATGTGTGCACTCTGCTATAACACAACAGCTGAGCATGACTGTTGCTGTCTCCAGGGTTAATGATTGTATCCTACGAGTAAATGAGGTGGATGTTCGGGATGTGACACACAGCAAAGCAGTGGAAGCATTGAAAGAAGCGGGATCAATTGTACGATTGTATGTCAAAAGAAGAAAACCAGTCACAGAAAAAATAGTGGAAATCAAACTTGTGAAAGGCCCCAAAGGTACATTGGAAATATAAAGCTTCTGTTTCATGAGAAGGACAGAATTGAAACTATTCTTGTAGAATGCAGTGTTTTCTTTTAAATGATAAAAATGTGTTTCTGATTGTATCTAGTAATTTTTAAGTACATTAAAAATTGGAGTAAAATAATTCATTGAATTACCTAGAAAGGATCTTTGAGAGATTAAAAATAATTTAGGGAAAGTAGTTGCTGCGAAATAGTTCTATAGATATCAGTGGAGATGCTATAGCTCTGCTGTGCCCATACTTCACAAGGCATGAAGTAAATTGTCTAGCTTTTGGTTTTCAGAACTTGTGTACAGGTTCTGTCTTTTCTAGAACTTTATTTTCTAGAAAATTATGCAGTTCACTTGAAAAGGCATCAGAATTGCTTCAGCCAGAGCCTGATATTGTATATGTTTGTGTGATACAAGGAGTGTTATTATTTATGTAAGAATTTGAATACAATGAATGCAAAAAAGGTTTCTTGAGTAATGCCTTTATCTTCAAGCAGGTCTTGGTTTCAGTATTGCTGGTGGTGTAGGAAATCAGCACATACCTGGGGACAACAGCATTTATGTAACCAAAATCATCGAAGGTGGGGCAGCACATAAAGATGGCAAACTTCAGATTGGAGACAAACTTTTAGCTGTAAGTAAGCGCTGCGTTTTCTTCATGGTCATTCACTTTTAGGCTCAAGAGGGGTATGATTCAATTTGTGGTTAAGCTGCCTGGAAATCAGTGATAAAATTAAATCTGCATCATTCAACACCATCTCATCAGAAAATCTGAAATCTATTCCTCAGCCCAATGTTCCATGCAAAACCTGTATGAATCAGCATGTTTATTTCTGATGCCTGCTATTATTTCCTGGGATCTGAGTGGCAGAATTGTAAACAAACATACAATGGGATTGTTTCTCTTCTCAAAAGAGAAGAATGGAATGGAACTCCTTGTACTGGTGGCTGGCCAGCCTTTAGCCAGTCTTTAGTAAAACTGCTGCTTATATTGCATTTCAGTGTTTGTAATGCTTTTGAATGGCGTTTTTATTTTTTCAAAAGCTTAAAATAGCTTCAAAGTTGAATTTTTCTATGCACAAAGTAAAAATAACTTTCAACTTTCTTAAATTCAATCCAGAAATTTGTTGTCCAGATAGAAAAATGAGAGCCACAGCCAGAAATTTCTGAATGCATTTCTGCATTGTTAACTCTTGTAAGGTTAATTGCTCTACACTCCTTCCTCCACCATTTCCTTATGTAAGAGCCCTGTGTACATCTGTACTCAAAGTACGAAACAGCAGAACATGTGTTGTACTCCTCTTCCAACAGTAAAAACTAACTCTAAATGTTTAGTGCCGAGTTTTCCATCTGTAAAAAGACTTTTTGGATAATTTTGTTGCTTAAAACACAGAGCTGGGGAATATGAAGGTACTTAAAGAATACTGGGATTATCCCTTTATGTGAAGAATCCTGATTTTTTTTAAATATTAGGAATGAGATCTTGGTATTACAATGGATAGTTCTGTGGAATCAGCTCAAGACAGGAGCAAATCCTGACCTGAGAACTGGGAGGAAAAAAGAGAGAGAATATGCGTACTATTAGCTGCACAATAAATATTCGTCTTCATATGCCATGCAAGTTCACAAACCTAAAGGTCCAACTGCTTGATGATAATGCTGTTCATATTTCATGGTTTTAAGATTTACAATCTTCATCATAGGAAGTGTTTTTGTTTATAGGACTTCCCAGAATACAAGAGCACTGGAAAACTTCCTTTTAATGGTGAATTGCATTCCAGTGTTTTAATTTGTCACCTATACAAAAAATTTTCATGCTAACCTGCTTACATCATAAAATATAGGGAAGGCTTAAAGGAAATGTTGTTATAAGTTCCAAACTTTTGTGACAGACTACTTTGTCCAGCATTACTTTATCCATTAAAAACATTTGCCTGGCAAAATTAAATAAAATAGTTTTAGATCAATATCAGGTACTGTTTCAGAGATACAAGGAGCATGTTCAGTTTGCTCCTGGATATAGTAAATACAATGTCCTAGTTGATGGTAACTGTAATCATTCCCTCAGTTCATTGAGTCAAGAAAGAAGTAAGTAAAATGTCATCTGTAATATCTTCACTATGAGGGTGGTGAAGCATTGGAACAGGTTGCCAGAGAAGTTGTGGGTATCTCATCCCTGGAAATGTTCAAGGCCAGGCTGGGTGGGGCTCTGAGCAACCTGGTCTAGTGTGTGGTATCCCTGCGAGATGGTCTCTAAGGACCCTTTCAACCCAGACCATTCTATGATCTTCTGATTAGCTGAATTTCACTTAGTCAAAGCTTTAGTCACTAAGGTAGAGATACACACCCATACATTGCAGAATGTAACTTTCTCAGTGTTTAGGTTGCACTGCAATTACCAAATACTGCAAAATGAATTTTCACTCTTCAGGAGTGGTAGGAATTAAAATCTATTTATGTAACCAGTTATGTCCGTGGCACATGAATCCTAATAAAGACTCTCAGTGCTAGTGCTCCAACAGCTTTCAGTGAGTGTCCTATGAAAACAGTACATTTTTTTGTGTTGAGAATTTGTTTTTTGTTCTCTTTAGGTGAACAGTGTTTGTTTAGAAGAAGTTACTCATGAAGAAGCAGTGACTGCCTTAAAAAATACGTCTGACTTTGTTTATCTGAAGGTTGCAAAACCCACCAGCATGTTCATGAATGACAGTTATGCCCCTCCTGACATCACAAACTGTAAGTTCATCTTATCTTTCTGTTTTAATTAAGTTTCCCTTAAGGCTTTAACGTATTTCATTTTTAGTATTTTAACTGTTTCAAGGTTTTAAAAATTATATGGGGCAAAAATCTGATATATGTTGATAAATGAGGAAAGTTATATGCTGTACAGAGCAACGTCCTATGGCTTGTATCCTGAAAAGACAGCAACAGCGGGGCTCCAGGTGTGTTTTTGTGGCTGTCGTGGCCCAGTCCTAGAGGCTCATTGTTGCTCATCGCTTGCTGACGAGTACAAGGAGAGAGAACAAGTGCCTCATGCTCTTGGGGGCTGTGAAGAATAGCAAGCAATGCACTGTGAGGATGTTCAGTGTCCTGTAAACTAAGCAAAAGATAATACAGTTTCAGCTAGAGGTTAGTGATGCTCTGACGTTTTTCCTGTTTTCCTGTTTTATCAGGAGCTTGCATATACTTGAATAAACTGACCTTGGAGGATGGGAAATTCTTGCTCTGGTGCCTGTCTGTGAATATGTTAAAAAATTCCATGTTAACTTACTTGAAATCTGACTTCAGTTTTGACATAATTGTTGAAAATTCAAATAAAAAAAAATATTAAAAAGTAGTTACAAGAATTTCTTGTTGACATAAGGGTACTGCTGACAAGAGTATTTTCAAAGTCACACAAACAAATCCAGAAAGTTCAGGGTTGAGCTACAATGTAAATAAATATTTGAGTTGAGTATACTTCGAGAGGTTTATTATCATTTAGTGGTTGGAGAAAGGGAAGAGAATGATAAAACTGTATCTTCCCAAGACTAAATAGACTGACTTTTCTGGATGACCAGTTTTACTCATGTTGTCACATGAAATGGTTCTAGGGGAGAGTTATTTTAGGTATTGCTTTGTTTCCTGCCATTAGATATGTGTAATTGATATGTAGCACTGATCTGTTAAGATACTACTTCATATGAAAAAAGGAGCACTTTGGGACTGGAAGATGTAATTGAAAACAGTATGTAAAGAACAACAAACAAAAGTGCAGCGCAACAGAGGACTGAAGTACCTTATAAGCCCATCATTTATTGGCAATAGCTACAGTATCTTAAAATCTATTTGTAAGCTTATTGAATTACAATTTGGAGGTAATTAGGTTTTATCTCCACTATATTATTAGAAGGATGCCCTTGAAGGCTCCATTCTTTGACATATCTAATTTTCAGCCTCCACTGATTCTTCTCCAATGTTCTACTCATAGATATTATGGTTAGAGAGCAGCCATTTTCCCTTACTTTATCTAGTTTGTTCAATAACCTTTCCCACTGTTTCCTTGGAAAGTAGACTTCCTTTTCTCTTTCCCTATAGCTGACCTTTTCATATATTTCACCTTGAATTCATATTTTTTGGGAGAGAGAAATCTGATTTGTACATAGTGTTCCTGGTAATGTTGCAGTGATGCAGTTACACTGCTGTGAATTGGGGTGTGACAGTGAAGTGTCTCATCTCTTACTATTGCACCTTGACTCAATCATTGGAATATTTACTTTGTTAATCTTTCATGGGGACAAAGGCAAAACCTGTAGAAAGTTTGAGGGGAGGAAGGTAGAGAAGGAGCTGATTCCTGATAATTTGCCCAGTCCTAATAAATCAGTGATACTGGCAAAGGTGGCCACTGGTTGTTGGACCTCTTGTCTCAAATAGTGGATGAACTGGAGACTCAGTTCATTGAAGGCAATTGCATCATAACATGGAGCCATAAGGGAGACAGTGACATCTTCAAGAATACCTTCTCACCTTTGGCTGGACAGATCAGGAAGGTTCTGTCGAGAGTAATCCCACATAACTGCCATGAGGATGTCCACTGCCATCTTGCCTTGAGTCCTTAATTTCTCGGTGATCATAACTCAGTGTCACATCCATTACCTGGATATTAATGGCCTGGTCACACATGTAGGCTCCTTTTGTCCCATTACCATCCTCCCTTCAGAGTTTCTCTCCATTTGCTCTCCCTCTAAGTGTGATTTGAGAGATGGTGGCATTCTGTGCAGCCCAGTATCCCATCCTTTGTGGGAAGTGTCACTTCTATCCTTTTACTGAGAAGTGAAAAGCCAATCTCCTGACCTTGTCATGTGCCTCAAGCTCCAGCAGCTGCTTCTGGGAACCTTTCTCCTCCTACTCAAACATTCTGAAAAAAATCAAGTAAGTTTTTCTCAGATTCCAGGTGGCTTGTCTGTCTTTGTCCTTTAGTGACCCTTGACAAGGTTTGTGGGCTATCTGTACTTTTGAGTAGATTTTCTGAGTTT
This sequence comes from Lycocorax pyrrhopterus obiensis, assembly GCA_014706295.1. Lineage (NCBI taxonomy): Eukaryota > Metazoa > Chordata > Aves > Passeriformes > Paradisaeidae > Lycocorax > Lycocorax pyrrhopterus. Next base: position 13,459,941 of record JACSVZ010000016.1, on the reverse strand, counting down.
CATTTCATTTAGCTACAGTTCCCTTCAGTTCTCTATCTGAAGATACTCTGTTTTTCATTGTTTCTGGTAGACCAAAGAACATTCCTCTGCAAAGTGCTGGGTTCTTTGATGAAACTTTAGTCTGTTTCTTTTCCTTACAACAGGGAAGCCTTTACTAAAACCCAAGGGTCTGTGAGCTTGTGTCCCTGTTAATCAAAGTGCAGCTGGCTGTTTCTGCAGCTGGTGCGGAGACTGAACCTACTGCCGGAATTTTGAACACAAAGCAGACCCAAAGGTCTTGCTGAGGTGTTTAATGACTTAATTCCAGGAAATCAGTTTATTTTTTTCCTCAATCTTTCACTTATAAGAAACAACTGTGTGTGTCTGAGCTGCTAAATGCTATTTTTCTAATACAGGACAGAACAAAGCTTTTCCAGTGCCTCTCAGCATTTGCACATTTACAACGAAAGTCTCAAAGGGAGACATTAATCTCCTCAAAGGCTGTTTCTTGCTTTATAGAGGAGTTTGATAACTTTGCAACTAGAAAGCCTCTGCTTTCTGCAGGAAGCTGCTCAGTTAGATAGAACTCTTACCAAAAAATAATGGCACCTGTATGTAGTATTTTATACTGCATTTAGCAGAGCAGTAAAGGACTCAGGAGTTTTAGATTAGGGATTCTGAAGAGCTTTGACCAGATGGCAGATATTAAAGAGGTATTTTCTAGGATCACCTGGATTGTGAGTCAGTGTTGAAACAGTTACCAGGCTTCTTTCTTCACCTACTCACCTGCAGCTGTTTTGAGACATGTATTTGCAATCCTCCTTCCTATTTCTGTCCATGAGAATCCTTTTATCCAGGTTCTTAGGAGTTTAGTCCTACCATAAAGGAGAAGTAAGACGTGCACAGAAGCTCCCTGTGAACATGTCTATTACAAATGACGTCAAGGTAGAAACTCTACTACTTGAGTTTATATGTAAACTGCTCACTTACAGAACCCCTTGGGCGGGTTTTTTGTTTGCTTATTTTATTTCTGTGTTTTTTGGTTTTTTTTTTTTATTCTCATTTTACCAGAAACATCTAAAAGCACAGTGCACAGTATTTAGTACTGTGCAAAACATGCAGTAGATTGCTCACTGTGCTAGCTTGTGTGAACATGGTAGTTAATTCATAAGATCTTCCCTCAGGAACTGGTCTTGTTTAGGTCTGCCTCACCCTGGTGATGGGGATTTAAAATGCAGTGGTAAGGATACAGAAGAACTGTTCAAGAACAAGGTTCACAAATTTCAATGTCTAGGTTTTATGCAAAATCTGGTTTATTTTAGAACTCCTGTAGTAAGAATATCAGCCACACAATAGTATGGCCTTGTCAGGTGGTCTGATGGCTCAAAAGAAGGGACCAAATAAGTTAGTATCTATATAGATAATTAAATCATTTGATGTTTCCTTGGGTTTAGTGCCTTAGAATCAAGGGGTATTTGATCAAGAGGTTTCTGAGATTCTGATTTATGGCAGTATTTATTGGGAAGAGTACACATGTTGTGCCAACACTGTGGACCTGGGGCTGAAAATTGACCTCTGTTGTTTGATATTTATCAGAGTGAGTGAACAGCTTCCAGCTGCCTATGAGGGAAGTTACTGTTGAAAATTGTGTTAAAGAAGAGTTGGGGCCGTTTGAGACCAGAGATTCAGCAGGGAATGAGTGTGGAAAATATAGCTGATGGCTATGTGCTGTAGCTCTAGAGGCTGGGATGTGTATGGGTGATGAAAGCTTGGTCACAGACCTGGAATAGTTGATTGCTATGCCTGTTTCTGTTGCTTCTGTGAGATTTATCTTTTAGCTCTTGGGGTGTGGATTGCCAGTCTAAACAGTTACTTTACAGTGATCTGCATTTTCTAACTCAAGAAGAATAAAATTAGGAAAGATTGTTGTTTCTGAGCACATTGCCCTCTGGGTGCTGTTCTCCACTCTCCGTCAGGCTGAAAAATGAGAACTTGTATAGAAACCATGGAAATGCATTAGAAGTCCCCCGCCATGTTTATTGTGTGCAGAGGAACAGCAGCACTGTGGCTGGGATGGTCCTGTGGCCTGAGCATTGACAGCTCAGCTGATATGTGTGGGATAATCAGAGCTATTAGCCTGCTGGCGGGGTCAAATGTCAGTAGGAGTGTAAACTGCCTCCATAATCTATACATAAAATGTGGTCATTAAATGGTTCCTGGAACTAATACCCAGTGATTTGTTCATATAAATGCTTTTAAAGTTAATTCAGTTACTACTACAGAAATACTACTAAGAAGGTGTAGTACTTGCTGTTTAAAACACCAACACTACCTGTGAAGTGCATGTAGTAGAATATCAGAGTCAGAAAAGTGGCTAAATGGTTTTTGAGAGAGAGGACTTGCTTCCTATACAGGCCTTCTTTGAAGACATTATTAATGATGCATTTTTGACTCCTAATTAATCTCAAAGTATTTTTTCCTTTGTGTTTTTGTGCCTTGGTACAGTATTTCCACCCTGCATTGAGAAATAAAATACTGGAAGTTATGGAATAATCAGTTTCTTCACTAGACGTGAATCCCTTATCATTTCTTAAATGGCATAAGTACAGGAAGAGAAGAATATGTAATAACAGTAAAAGAAAATAAAGTTTTATTTCCCATTTTAGAGATTGTACTTGTGATTGGTGTCCTCAGTTTACAGACAATAGGAAAATAATAGGAAATCTTCCATTTTTTCTTTTTGTCTAGAACTGTCTTATGTGAAGGAGAGGGTGGATTTGGAAATGGAATTTCTTCTTAAGAATCTGACTTTTCCTGTCAAAGCAAGTTGATTTTATGCATGCAATTCTCTGTTCATCCAAAAGACAGTTCCTTTATCAGTTCCATCAGTAATAATCTTTACCTGGAAGCTGAAGTTTAGACTTCCTTTAGGATTCAAAAAGTGATGGCTTGCCTTTTATTCCTGTCATGTTCATCATGAATATTCTTCAACTATAATTTCAATCTAAAACAGTTTCAGGAAAGGCACAGGCATGGTTTTGTGCTCGAGCTCCACAGACAGCCTCTTCGTGCCTTGTAGGTTTGCTCTCACAGCACTGAGAACACCAGCCTTGAGAAAGGACCAGACTTGGCATATGTAAAACCCCATAAAGGATGTAGCCAGTGCTGTTGTGGAACAGTCCACAGGTTTGAAATAATAAACTGTTGTATTGATTGATAGCTGACTTTTAGTTACATGGTGAAAGGATAAAAAAATTTTTAAACTAAGGTCATGTAGTGGTTGGTGTGTACGTTTCTGAACACAGTGCAGTTAAAAGCTTTAGGAACTTGAAAAACAATCAAATGAGACGTACTGTATGTCAATGAATACAGAATTTGTATCTAATTACTTCCTATAAAATATGCATCATTATGGCTGCCATTGGCTTGTTAAAAGCAATTTCAAATTCATTTTGTGAAATGAGGTAATTTAGTGCATGAACAGAATGTACAGAGCTGCTATACTGTGCAACAGTTGTTCAGGTTTTTTAATGAAAACCCATTTTTCTGTAGTTGGAAAAGAGCTCATAATGTCTTGCATTTTATTTTTTGTGCTTTAGCGTTAAAATTTTCTGAGAAAAAACAAAATAACTGTATTTATGTGTGGTTTGGTTTTAAGCAAAAAGTGTGTACGATGACATGAAAATAATAATGTTCTATTAAAAAACATATCTTTTTAACTGAAAAGCAAATATTGCAATATGGTTTGGTAATCATTGGGTAAAATCTGTTGCTAAAATTCCAGTGTGACTAAAAACCCTGACTCCTGAAATTGACAGTTAGCAGTCCAAATCTCTTACCAGTGCACAGAAACTACGTATTGTACTGGGACAGCTGGAAGGTGGTGGGATCTATAAAATCCTTGCAGGGAGTAGAAGGATGAAGGTGCAATATGTGTGTGTTACTGCTGTTCTAAAAAACTGTATTAGGAATCACATATGTTGAACAGCTCCTAATTTTTAGGGAATTGTCAGATGTGAATGTTTATGTTGATCATTTGGTTTTAGCAAAAGCAGCATTCTCTTTGCTTTAGACCTCATGAAGCCAAGCAACATGAGGGAGCTTCCTCCTGTCTGTTTTAGGAGGGCACCAGATACCTCTTGTACTTCGGTTCTGAATTTTGCTGAAACCTCTTGTGTATCCAGAATTACGATTTCCAAAAGTTCTGCACAGTCTCATGCAACTAACTGAGAGCTGGTGTGTCTGAATAGCACAATTACTTTATCAGCTGGTGCTTTTAAACTGCTGGAGCAGTTAGTAGTGGATTTTAATGCTTGCTGAAAAACTGACAGTGTTGATCTGATGCATATGCCATGTGAAGAATTTACTGCACACAGGTTTACTAGGAATTTAAAACAATACAGGCACAATCCTGCCCAGACTGGATAGTTTGAAAGATGCCTATTTAGCAAATATATTGTGTGTGTATGTGTGTATATATATATATAAAATCATGTATATAGATAGATATCAAGGGAATACTCTTGATAAGTTTGTATATGATCCAAACTTTTTGATAATGGTTTAAAAAGGAAAAGAAAAAAAAAGGGAGAATGTGCAGATTGCTTCTGCAATCTGTGTCATGTATGTTCAGTTAAAGAGCTTTGGGTTTAGTGTAAATCCTCAGAGGTCGGGTACCCCATCAGTTACAGCAAGTAAGAGCAAAGAGAGTCTGGCAACTTTAATAATACTGAATCTGTGAAGTGTCCCCACCCTTCACGTTTAAGCCTCAAAGTCTGAAGCACATACACCAGGAAAAACATTTCCAATTGTAGAACATGCTTTGTAATAGCAAACAATGGGTATGACTGTGCCTTAATGAGCACTTAAAATTGATGTGCCTAACTTGGAAATATCATGCACCTTCTTAATTATTTATTGAAACAATTCTCCTGGTGTTGTAGAATATTTTCCATCAATTTTAATCATTAAGATGCTAAATTTCTTCTAGTATGTGCGTTGTGATTCAGTTAAAACTTTGCTTCAGTCAAGTTAAAGATAGCTTTAAAACAGATAAATCTCCAGACTGTCCCCATGGGCTTCAACTATCCACAGTAACTGGTTCTAAAAAAGTTTTCTTTGAGACACAATCAAACTGAAAAATTTGCTTACTGACTTAGTGAGGAGACCAGGGAATGTGCAGATTTAACACATTATTTTAGAACTGTGATATTTATAATATATCATTTGAATTGCTATAGTTTGTTTTTAGAAGAGGTCACTCCTTTGTTTCAGTTTCTCCAGCTCTTTTTCTGTATTATCCTGATATCTTTTGTTGTTTTCCTTCCCCCTCTGTGAAGCTTATTCTCAGCCAGTGGATAACCATATCACTCCATCTGCCTACCTGGGACAGTCCCTGCCCCCAGCATCACCAGGGCGATATTCACCAGTTCCCAAGGGAATGCTCGGAGATGATGAGATTACCAGGTAATGAATAACCAAATCTAAGCGTCAAATTGATTAACCAGGGAAGCTCCAAGATGTGTTTGTGGGCAAAATACTAGCGAATGCTATGTTTTATTTCAAGAAATAGATGTTAGTTTTTTAACTCTTGTGAACATTGTTGTAAGGAGAAAACCAGGTATATTTGTATGTATATATACATGGACTTTATTTATCAGTCCAAGAATAGCGTTAAAGAGAGAAAGCCCTGCATTAACAGAGATTTTTAGGATGGTAGTATGAGCAGACCAGGGATTTTCTTATTTTAAAGCAAGCAATGTTTGGATCCTCCCTGCCCCCCACAGACAAAGGCTTGTTTTGATGGATTCTAAATCCAGAAAGGCTGGAGAGCTCTTAATCCTTTCCCATTAACAGACTGTTCATTCCTTCACTGATTCAGTAGATTGCATTAATCTTTTGTTCATCATTGCTGATAAAAGGAAGCTCTTGTAATTTTGTTGCCCTTCTGTTCTGCAAGTATAGGGATGTTATACTGCATTTTCAGTATGCTGTTGCTGAATTCTGTGTCACACCATCATCTGATATGGATAATGTCACTCAGAGTCCGAGGCAGGGTCTACCCAGGATTGAAACATAAGTGACATAATGAATTGGAGAATTGATTTTAGTGTAGTGGAAGGTAGGATATGTCTTTGTACTGATTTTAACTGAGGGTTAGGTAGACATATAAGCTAAAATGATTCCATCCTGTTGATATCATTACGGTTTTATTACTTTCCTTTAAAATTACTGTAAAAGGCTGTTTTTAGATTTCTTCTGAAATGCAAGGGCTATTCAGAAAATGTTTAGCTTTTCTTTAAATTACCTTCTCATATTACACTCTCTCCATCCCAAAAAGAAGTTTATAAATTTTGAGTGTTGTTTTAAAAGATACTGCATCTTTCTGTTCTCTCTTCTGTTCTGTTTTTGTTAATGTATTGGTGTGATCCAGAGCAATATATATATATAGATTTTCACAATGTCATTTATTTGTAATAGAATAGTACTCTGAAAAAATGAATATAATCGTTGATGGAGGTGAAATTTAAGAATTTGACCTTAAGATTATTTAACAGCTAGTGCAAAAATTGAGTGATTTTTAAAGATTGGACTAGATGATACTTTATGTTTTGGAAAAGAAAGCAGCGTCTTACTTTATCCTGTAAATTAATAATTAATGCCTCCAAATACTTAATGTCCATTAATTGTTCTTTAGTGCTCTCTAGTGATTTTTGAAATGCAGTGCACAGTTTCTCTGCTTCATTAGAAATGTCTTTTTCTGAGATCACTTATGCTTTACTTGTATTAGATCGAGTAGCAGGTTAGTAGATTTTTGGAAGGAGTCTTTCTGCATTAGAATTTGACTGGCTTTATCAATATTTCTTCTTTCCTCCCTTCATTCACATTAGGAGGGGGTCCTATGAAAAAGATTGCAACAACTTTTTCAATTGCAGTTGCTTCATTGAAATTGAAAATGTTTTTGAGAATGTCACAACCTATACTGATGTTCTTGAACAATATGGAAAATATTAAGTAATGACATTTAGTGCTGAATAGCATTGTAGTATAATAGGAATTTATTTATTCATTTATTTATACATATATACTTACAGATTTGTTCAGTTCACCTAACAACAGTGAGGGGATTTTGTTTTGCGTCTAGAAGCTTTTCTAATTGTTTATTTTACTTTTACTCATGTCTAGTGACCAAGATTTCATATTCCTTTCTTTTCCTTCAGGGAGCCTAGAAAGGTCGTCTTACATCGAGGATCAACAGGTCTTGGTTTCAACATTGTTGGAGGAGAAGATGGAGAAGGAATTTTCATCTCTTTCATCCTTGCAGGAGGGCCAGCTGACCTGAGCGGAGAGCTTAGGAAAGGAGATCGGATAATTTCTGTAGGATTCCTTGCTTCTTTTATTTAAACAGCAACAAAAGTTTCCCCCTCCCTGCATATTAATGCCAATTAATGATATACAAAGAATGCTATTAATTGAGCTAAATTTGAGATAATGGAACAGATGCCAATATACTTCCAAAGTATCTTTGAGGACTTTAGTCTGCCTGTTTCTCATCTATAACCTGATTAAAATAGCACTTCCCTCTCTCAGAGACATTCAGTGAAGACGTTGACTTATCTTAGTCTGGTAGCTGAGAGCTGTGTGAGTCTAAATTGAAAGAATGCTGGTTTCAGAAATAAGTCTTCTAATGCGATGGAGACACTTGGCAGCAGTGTGTAAAACTGGGTCTTTACTTTCTGGAGTAACTGCTGAACTTCCTGTTAGTCTTACAAAGATCCATCTCATACCTCTCTAAGGGCTTTTTCTGTATTAGTATTGAAGGTCATATATATTTTGTGTGTTTCCTGGTGAAATTACTTAATTTATGGAGAATCATTTCTTTGGACAATTACATCATAGTTTGGAAGTTGTTTAAGAGGAATTATGTCCTTTTAAAAGCCGTTACTAAAACTGGTATTAAAGCACATCTTTATTTTAGTTTGAACTATGAAAACTGCTTTTGGTCTAAAATGTGGAACACACATTTCTGCTTCAGTTTTTTTGTAATGCTATTTTTAAATCTGCTGAATTGAAAACAATGCCGGGTTCACAGAGGGTGTTGTCTGTCACTGGATGTGGTGACAGCATGGTCTGTAGGCACTCTTTGGCTAAGAAGGTCCCTGAACCATCACAAAAAATAACATTCTCTGTGTCTCCTTAAAAAGAAAGAAAACACTCTTAAATAAGAAGAGAATTGACTATTCACTGAGTGATATATTATGATAGTCTCAGTAATTCTTAAGAGGGGCATATGTGAGAGAGGATTTTATCGACACTTGGTTTCAGGAAGGATATTGGGAACAGGGGAGATTCACATGGTATGGAAACTAGTTTGTGTCCAGTTAATTTTTTTCCACAGGTATGTGTTCTGTGGTGATAAATACAAGCATTAATTTTGATTAAGAGCTTTTTTTGTATTACTTGTAGGTAAATGGAGTCGATCTAAAAGCAGCAACCCATGAACAGGCAGCAGCAGCCCTGAAGAACGCAGGCCAAGCAGTGACTATTGTAGCTCAGTACCGTCCAGAAGGTAAGGGCTGCTTTATACATTCAGGTTCTCTTGTAAGACTTGAAAATCAGAGAAAGATAATCTACAGTCTCCTTCCACCTAACACGTCTTCTGAGGAGAGGAGAAACAAATAATGTAATGGATGTTGTCACACACATGTTAGCAGAATTGCAAGTGACCAGATAAGAATATCTGCAAGTGGTTGGTGCCATGGCTTGCTACATTTCTTGTAGCTACATTTCATGGCTTTCTACCATTTCACAATTTTAATTTCTTCAGTAAATGTTGCCACTGTCATAACTTGAAAATTAATCTAGTAAATCCAGAACTGAGTAGAAATGCCCTGTTGTTCTTTTCTATTTCCAATTGTCTTCGTTCTTTAATATGGTGGTTTTATATGCTTTAATAGTAGGAAGATAGAAGATTAATTCCTTCTTTGCTGTGTTGATTCAGATGACCTAAGGAGGCCATCAGGTTTTCATTCCTAGGTTTCACACTGAGCTGTTATTTCTATTTATCCTGCAGTTCCTTCTGGTCCAGACCAGAGTGCAGCTGATGCTGATTAACCATCCCTGTGTGTTCTGCAGAACACTACATCATCAATACACGTATTTGTCCTCTTGTATTTCTGCAGCGCATTTCAAATGCCTTTGTCTATTTGAGACTTTAAAAATTTAATAGTCTGAAATGAAATGCTTATCTCGAGTCTGTAAACTCATCTATTATTGGTGTTATATATACTAAGACGTTTTTGTTTCATGAACTGTGATGATCAGCAGATTTCTCTAATTTTGCTAAATTGGTTGGCCCAGCACTGAATCTTCCTTGCAGAGACTTGTCTGTTTGAAACTTTCCTTTAGCAGTACTGTCAAGGGGTAAGTGTAGGTGTTCATCAGGACTGGACGTGGAGCAGGACTGCTGCCTTCATCTGTTAGGTGGCTGATAGCAGCACGCTTCTAGTCATTCTTTATTTCTTCTTTTCTGTCATATTTCTTCTATCCTGGCCTCCCCAAGTGTTTGAAACATCAGCTTTCACATTCCCTAACCCCTCCACCTGCATCAACATCGTATCTCTCCACTGACCCAGGAACTCTGTTCATAATAAGGCCAAATGATTGACATGTCTGCTTCCTGGTCAAATCCCTGCAGCCAGCCCATGTTGCCAATGCCTGTGTTGTCTCAGGAGGGTGTATCCTGGTCACATGTTCCATCTGTACATTGCTGTGTTCCAGGATTCATTTTCTAAGAGCGCTCACTTTGATGTTTCCTTTCAAAAAGAATAGTAAGGTCAGCATTGGTTCTGAAATACTTGCTTTGGCTTTGTGTCAGAATTGTCGAATATTTCTGTTGATACACATTTGGCCTATCCTCTTCTTGGCTCTTCAATGTTGTCATGGGTGGGTCAAAGTGATGCACCTTCTTGCTTCTTGGGTAGGGGCCCCTCACCTAATTGAGAAATAAAACATATGCTTTTATTTATCTCTGAGTTGTCCTTTTGAGCACCTGAGCACTTTTTTTGCTCAAAGAGGGCATTTATGGTCACTATTTCTTCTGCCAGGAAGGCATGGTGAGGTGTGGCCCCTAGGAGAAGAACAAATGTTTCTCTGGTATGTGCTTCCAGGATCCGAACACTTTTTTTTTTCTAGGATTCGGGCATTAAGATGAAAAGAATCCTTTAGTACTTTGAAAGAACCTTTTAGAAGAAGAGAACAAAACATTTTGGATGGTTCCTGCTCTTTCTGCATTGGAAATAACAGCTTTGTTCATTATTACTTGTCCAAGTAGATAATTTATTTTATTGCACTGTGTATTGAGGTACTTGACTGACTGCTGAGATTTGTGTTGTTGCACAGAGATTTGCCCAGAGCAACATACGCTGCCTCTTAGAAATTACTCAGTGACTGTCACTTGTAGATTTCAAGGCTAGAGCGGTTCTTATTCCTTCATGGCTACTGAAGCATTCCAAACAAGACTGTGTGCAGTTGAGCTGTACTGAGAATTCAGTTCTCAAAGACTTATATGGCCCATTTGAGAGGATGCATGTGGGAGATGTTACTCAGATTACCCTAGATTATGGGCAGACATCTGACAAATTAATCAAAGAAAGGATTGACCCCCCCCCCCCCCCAAGATGCTTGGTCTTCATTGAGCACCTTTCTTTCTGAAACAGCGCTTAAAATCTCTATTTGGAGTGAAGATGTTAGAATCACATTAGGGCTTTGTCTACCCTTTTACATGAAGGAAAAGTGTAACTAGCAAATTGAGATCCATCGTACTTTGGAGGCAAAGAATGAATTGACTTGGCCAACCTACCTCAGAGAGCTCTAGTTACTGATGTCTGACATCTCTGCCTTATTCTTACTCCTCATAAAACATGTTTGAATGGAAGTCCAGCTGTCAGGTTCATCAGGTCTGGTGTGGGAGGAAAATTGAACCAGATACTCATTGTTTATTTCTTAGAGATTAGTAAAGAAAATATTTCCTTAAAGGTCACTGTTTTTAACATAGGAAAGCAGTCTGTCTGCAATTTGGCTTTCCAAATAGAAAATACCATCCGTGTGATTGAGTGCACTTTATAAAAGTGCATATGTTTTTTGGTCATCTTCATATTTCCTAAATTATATCTTCACATGGTAGTCTTTTTTCCTCACTAGAGTAATTTTCATGGGATACTTTATATATATATATGTGTGTGTGTGTGTGTATAATTATCTTCATTTTTTGTTTATGCCATTGGAAACAGGTTAACAAGTAATAAAATATTCATAAAGTCGTTGTTCATGATTAGTGTTTCTCAAATGTCTTCATAAAGATGGAGAGCATCAGGTATAACTGCTTGTATTGCATATGTATTTTATTTATATTTACGAATCCAGCAGGATTTTGTAAAAGATGCTGACAGCTAGGACAGATCAAGGAGATTCTAGACATCCATCAGGATTGATTATAACTGAGTAAAGAGATTCAGTATGATAGGAACATTTGGAAGACACTTGGGACCAGCTCACTTCACTCCCTGTAATTGTATATGACAGTTTGTATGTTCATAGATGTGATGAGGAATGCTAATTTATGTTTTTACATCCTATCACATTTCCTATTTTCCCATCATAAATTTCCCATTTGTCTTTCTCCTCCTATTTTTGGGAAAAGAGGATTTTTGCAAGCAGTTCTCTCATAGGAAAGCCTGAGTTAGGCTATAGAAAAATGAATCACTGGAAAACTCTTCTCATGCAAAGAGTTGAATTTTCCATATCTGCCACTTCAAATCCATAGTAACTAAACTCTAATTACAGGATTTGGGGTAGGCTATTATGGCTGAATGAAATTGATTTTATTGAATTTGAGCTCAAATTATGTAACTGCTGACTTCTTTCCCTTTAATCTCCAAAATGTTCCTTGGTTATGGAATTGAGTGAAAACAGATGTAATTGCATTCTTTAAAATGTCCTTCTGGGCATTCCTTTAGTTTCCAGGAGTGTTCAGTAAATATGAGGGATTCCTTACAAAGTTTTTGTACTCTACTGAATTAAATTTCAGCAACTTGCCAGCACTCTTTGGGTCAGGTAAAAGCCAAACATGGAATGTGAGTGCGTTCTGCTGTTTACAGAAGTGGCTTATGCATCAGGCACGACCACACCTGTACTCAGTTGACCTACGACTTTCTCCTTGTAGACTCCAGGCTTTATCTTGCAACTTGCCAGGAGCTACTGTTGGAAACTGATCACCTGTTGGGTTGTACTGTACATCCTTCTGTGGTACATACATGACATGGGTGTGGATACAGAATCTCCCTAGTTGTGCAGATCAGTGGGTTTAGACCTGCTGGGGCTGGATGCTGCAGAGGAGGGATCTATAGTAGGAGATGAGCAGGAGTTTGTGAAACAGGAATTATCCTGTAGAAATGTGGTTGGGAAGGCAGGATGTTGTCCTCATTTTCACCTTTATTTGGAAGCTTTTCCTTACTCCCTTACTTGTACTACAAATTTCTACCTGCTTTTAAGACATCACTCATGAATAAAAAGGGATTTTGCTTTACTGTGAATTCCACTGGAAAAGAAATACTGTGATCTGGAGCAGTTTCAAAGCAGATGTTGCTTCAGTACCAAAAAATTGTTTTGATAAACCATTTTAATTTGTAGTGGCTTCTGCTCCATTTCATTTTCATGTTGCTCCCTGGCTCTGCAGACACCTCAGTGCCACACTGCTATGTCTCTGGGTTTCCTGCAGAGGTAGGATGGCAAGGAGGAATTGTCATGTTGGTGAGGAGGAATGAGAGGAAGCACTAAGCAATTTGGATATGTGTGTATGTCCTGGGAGTGGAGATTCAGAATGGGCAGAATTATGATCATGCTGCATTGCCGGGGTACAGGAACTTGAGTGCTTGAAGGGAATGTAGTGAGGAGAGGAGCAGCAAGGGGGAAGTATAGGACTGTGCAGAGGCTTACAGCTCTTGGGGGCTCTGTTTCACATTGACATCCGTTATTACATTCATTCAAATTAAAAGGCTATCTGAGATGTAATAATAATGTTGCCTCAAAATTCAGAATTCCTGGAAGGTTAGATTTTGCCATTCCAAAAAGGTATGAGGTACCAGTAAGCTGCCATAACTGTATTATATCTTGAGTACATTTAAGTGTTTAAAAATAATACAACAGCCAAAAATATATTAAATATATATTTGACTGAAATTGGGTAGAAAATAATTTAGTGGGTTAAGCTTTCTAGTGTAGTTATACTCTGCTAGATCAGAACTGAGCTATGTTAAGGATATGGATAACATTAACTGCAGTTACATAATCGGTGAAGCTGCTCTTGGAGGGCCGTGAAGAAGGAAGCAGGCCAAGTCTGTTGGCATCAGCAGTCATTCACTGGTCACCTCATCTTTCCCGAAAGCGGGGCAAAATTCATATAAGCCTATCATGACAGAAAAGGGTAGCAGCCCTTTCTGTTTCCCAAGGATTCACCTGACATACCAAAAATAAAATTATAACTTCTTTTCTGAAAGAGTGGTAAGATGTTTAAGTGATCAGATTAGCTTCATGTTCTTAGGTGATCTGGTGGATCAGTGTAAGATTAGGGGAAGGTGGAACCAAAACATCAAGAGAAGATTTCAAGGTATTTTTGTAAAACATCTGCTTCTGAACCTACATTGTTCATATCGGTAGTTAACACACATTGTTTCAGTTTTATTAATGGAAACTTTGTATTTTTCATTCTCTCTTGTCTTTAAAACAAATGACTCAAAAGAAAAAAAAGGGGGGGGGGACATAAAAAAGTTTTGTTAGGGCTCTCTGCTCAATGGCCAGTGTGTGGCTGATTTTTCTGTTTACAATGCTGCATCTATGTACTGTTTTCTAGTGGAATTCAAAGGAGAATAACTAAGCTCTGGGAAATGGCACCATTTTCATATGTATAAGCTAAGATTGCTTTCTGAGCAGTAGCCTTGAAATATATTGTAAATCTTCTGTCTGCAGAAGTCCAGCTGGGGTAGCAGGAAGCCAATAACACATGTACGAAAGTTAGTTTTCAGTAACTGTTTTTTATCAAGGCTGAGCTTCCCTTGCTTTCTAGATGATGACATGGATTGTCTTAAACAAAAGTGGTTCAAATGATCAGTGCATCCCAATTTCATAAAATGAAAAATTCTTAAAAAAAATACTTCAAGAAAAGTTTGCCCTGTTTTTGGGTATGTGGTCCCTGGTTTTCCAGGCTTCTGTTCTTGCTTGTTTTGTACCTGGTTCTACTCATTTGCAAGTAATCTAGATTAGTCAATTAGAGTATCTTCAAAACTGGACCCATCAAGATTAGAAAAAGGGTTTTGCTATATATAGCCCTGATAGACACTGTAAGTCGGCTTACACGTTTTAATCCTTTAAAACCTCACTCCTACTCTTTAATATACTAAATAAAATTGCTTGTGCATGCTTGCTAAGTCTTCAGCAACATTTTTAGTGGATTCACTTCAGCAGTGACTGGACCTAGTCTCTTTCTGAGTTTTCCAGGGTCTGTGGGAGGTGTTCTTAACTAAATACAAATGCAGTTTCTCTGATCTTTTGAAATTCCTTGGTTCAGTCTTTCAAGTGATTAACGAGATACAAGCTCATTAAACATTAGAGTGCATGAGAGTCACCAATAACATGTAGAATTCATTGTGGTCTGTCCCAGGCAATGTTAACATCAAATGACAGGCACTGCAGCAAAATAATATCTTCTCAAAAATGATTTATGATGTTTTTATTGTGGTCCATGAATTTTAAAAGAAAAACAAACGGAAGATCAATACAGGATCAGCGTGATGGTGGCTATCCTAACTACCAGGCTCCATTTCCCTGTTTGGAGGCACCATGAAAAGGAAAATTGAATATTCTGAGAGTTGAGAAAAGAATATAAATCAGTAGTTATATAAAATTGTCAGCACAAGAGTCCTGCTTAGACAGATCCAACGGGTCCTGCTAAAGAGGGCTTTCCATAGACAGATGGGAAGAGGGAAGCAAGGGGCATACTTTTTTAGTTAAAGCGAACTTTTTCAGCTCTACGTGGGTTCAATATATGTAAGAATCTCTGCTGCTCAGCACTGTGCTGCCATCTGTTCCCTGTACGCACATCCCTGCTTCCTTGAGTTGCTGTTCCTTCTGTGCTGTTTGCTGAATTTCCCATCCCTTGTGTAGCCTTCTGCTCTCCTGCCCCATTTGCTAGAATGTGTGTTCCAGACCAGATGCATTTTCATTGCAGCCTTGCTTTCCTCTTCCCCTGCCTGCACAGACAATTCACCACTTTTCTGTGTATCTCTGTGTTTTGTTGCCCACCAGATGGGCAGTCCAGGAGAGTTTGAGTGATCAGATCCTTTCTGGAGTTCCAATTTTCTGTTCAAGTAAATATTTACATTGAAAACATTACAGATTTCTAGGTAAAATCGCTTCAGCAGCTTGGAATCAGAGTAATCTACTAGGATTTGCTAATCTTCCCTCCTTTTGTTTCTTGCTGTGGAATGCATGCAGACATGAAATAGAGCAGATTTAGTCTAGTTTTGCACCATCTGCTTATCCAGTATAATTTTAAAGTTTAAACTTGAGCCCAGATGTATTCACCCTATGTTCTTAACAACTGATTATGTGTAAACCTGAGTAGGCTTTGGATTTTTTTTCTTTGGTGATGGTGGGGTTCTGTTGGATAAATGCCATGAATTGAAGCAGGAGGTGCTTGTGCTTCCTCGAGCTCTCTGTTATGATGGCAGATACTATTCCCTCCCTGCCTCTAAACTTCTTGGAAATTTTGAGAAAATTCTAGTCAAGTAACAATGCCCTTATTCTAATGCTTTTATTTTATTGTGTTTCATGTTAGTTTTGCTGCCTGTTACCCTTTATTTGATGAATAGCATCAGCAGCTTTCCTAAAACCTAGACCTTGTAAGATATTCTGAGTGAAGTTTCATTCACTGCTGTTGCATATACACTCGATTTTGGAGCCTCATCAAATTCTTACCTGAAAAGATTGAGAGGTTGGACTGTGTGGTTTTCTTTTGGTTTCGAATTTCTTTTTGGGTGGGTGTCTGTGTTTCTTGTACCACCATAGTTCTTATTAAAATACTATTTCAGAATCTCAGTGTTTTGATGGCTGTGGAAATTGGAAGCATATTTGTAAATGGAGTTCCTATGACCAGCCTGCTTCATTTGGGTTAAAATCAGTTTTATTTTTTCATTTAAATAGCTTACGCCCTTTCTATTTGGTTACCCTGATAACACTACACCAGAAATCAAACATATCCCTTCTCTTCATTTCCTGTTGACCAAGAAAGCAGGGTGTCCTTTTCATCTTGTCCACTGTGCCTGTTCCAGCTCCAAATTTCTGGAATGTTGACGTGACAAAACTTTTAAAAAAAATTACGTATTTATATGTGCATTGTATGATTTTGTCACAGCCATGTGGAAGTTTGTTGTGGTGTGCACTGTGATTTAGGGGAACAAATATCAAATTCGTCATACACTATATATGGCTATTATGCATACCCATAAGAAAGAAAGGACTTGCAAAGAAATAGTTCTCTAGCATTTGTGAGAATCTAGAGATGAGAAGCTGAAGGAAAGTTAGAGATTGAAGGTGCAAAAGACACTTAAAATCCAACTCTTCTTAATCACAGAGATAGAAATATAACCTCTTCTAGTCAAATTAGCAGAGCTCACACTTTAAAATGCTGAAGTTGAACCAACCCTACTTGGTCAACCCTTACCAGTGGACAGGTGATGATCCTTTGGGTATCGAACTGATACTGCTTTTCTGATGCGATCAAGAGTCCTGCTGCTGTCTTATTTTCTGTCTCCAGCATTAGTTTCAGTACCACTGTATCTAATACTAAGGTTTCTTTTTTTAAAACCCAAAATCCTGTGTACTTTTCAGCTCCAAACCCAATGACGGTGAGAATTCTATCCATCCTGTTCCTCCCAAAACATTCTGTTATGAGGAATATAACTCAAATTTTAGCTAGCTCTACATCAAAGGAGCTCACCAGATTCTGACTGCACAGTGCTTAAGCTGCTCCTAAATATGAAGTTTCTTGGCACTCCTTCTTTTTGAACATAAAGCTTCTCAGTCCCAGCCCATTAGTTTCCTTTTTTTGCTTTATTCATATGGCAGGAGCCTCTGTGAAATTATTCTCCTCCTTACTCCTACAGATGTCCCTGTCATTCATTCAGCACTTACTTCCCAGGAGTTCTGATGAGAAAAATTAAATTAATTCAGGAAGCTGCAAGACCAGCAACCCGAGGATGAAATATAGGGTAGAGTTAAGCAATACTGGGAAATAGCCTCCCTGGTAACCCTCTTACATCTATGTGCTGCATAGGAGGAAGTCTGATTCTTCAAGCAAATGACACATGATACAGAAATTTGTATTTTTTTCCAGTAGCTGTTGCAAAGAGCTGCAGATATTTTTAGTACTGAACAGGCTGTAGCACAAGAAAATGCTTGGATTATCTGATCTTTTCCATGCTTACTTTCCTTTCACACAGGGGCACACAAAAATCTTTTAGGTTTGTTGTTTCTTGGGTATAAATGAGTAAAATGAGGTGGCTTACCCAAGGCCCTGCAGGGCAGCAGTAGCACAGCACGAGTGGGTTGTTCTCTCACTGCATCTGAGCCCTTCCGCTAAGGAATGTTGCTTTCTAAAAAATGTCGTTTTTTCACATTCCTCTTTGGTTACTGTCCTGTCATCTTACATTCTTTTGTTATTAGTGATAGCATCGGTAGTGGTGGAAATAATGTTTTTGATTCTCTTGTCAAAAACCTTATCAGTTTAATTTAGTGCCGGTGAAGTGTTTGATCTGAACTTTATTTGTAAAAAAGCACTTGGTGCTATTTTAAAAACTAAGATATCTTTAAAAGCTACTAGCTTTTGCTTATAGAGGACAAAAGTTAGGGTTATTTAAGAGACTGTTCATATTGTCATAATCCGGATAGGGTTAATTATAGATGCTACTGGTGCTCACTGTATGATGAGTGTGTCGGGAGAAAGGGCCACAGAACATAATATGGTAAAACATTCACAGTTTTTAGATGGATGTTGAAGGAACCTTAGTTTAAAGACTTTCTCAAGATTTTTTATTTTAGAGCCCTTTCTCTGAGTCCTTCACTTCCTGAATAACCGTGGTGCCCGCAGGGAGTGGGGGTGCAGCTCAGGAGAGCAGCTCATTGCCCAGTCCAGCAGCTGCTTGCGGCACACACGCCCTGGCTCTCCCAGTGTTGGCTTGTTATAATCTGGCATCACGTGGTCTCCTGGGGAAGGTGGTGGCTGCAGAACATTTCTTTTGACTACGAAGGGTTTACAAGTGGATCTGTTGATCCTGAAGTCCAAACTATTCAGCTGAAGGGAAAACTTGCTTTGAGTTCGTATTTTATGCTGACAGCGTGTAAGTACCTCACTTCAGGAGATGTTTGTCCTGAAGAAGCAATTATTTTTTTCCTGCCTGCCTTTGTAGCTAAAATCAAATGCATTTAGCATAGTCTTATTAGTACACGGTGCTGCTTAAGAACACAATCCGTTTTTCCAGGATTAACATTGTACATAATTCTGTGGGGGCAGTTTGAATCTCTAATGCTGTTTACAAGTGAATTGAGATTCATGCCAGAATTCTGGATTTTTTTTTTTTTCCCTTTCCTGAGCTCCCAGAGGAACATGGTCTTATTTCGGAAGATGTTTTGCATATTTCTCACCTTGTAGTGTTAAATTCTTTATCTCAATCAAATACAGTAATTTTGAAGTAAAGACAGTTTTCATTCCCATTTTTTAACATTTTAAATTTAAAATACATAGTTCTTGATTATAAATATGTATTTCATATGTATGTTCTGAACTTTCCTTTCTATCATGGGTTCAAATTTATCTGTATCTGTCTTTTTATTTCTATGAAATTGATAATTATTAGTAGAACTGTTTGTCTTAATTAGAAAAAAGTAGTTACTGTGAACTATAGATTACAATAACGGAATTTTGAAATATAATATTCTTGTGTATTTTCTTCGTCTAATCAAAATTATTTCAGATTTTCTTTCAGTTTAATTGCTGAAGTTTGGCAGGAAATTAACTGCCGTGCCTGTCTCTGTTACAGAATACAGTCGTTTTGAAGCTAAAATCCATGATTTACGGGAGCAGATGATGAACAGTAGCATTAGTTCAGGATCAGGATCTTTGCGAACCAGCCAGAAGAGATCCCTCTATGTCAGGTAATCATCTTTTTCATGATATTGCTACTGTGTTTTTCTGCTTTCCTGTAGACTTACTATTTTGGTATTTGCATTTTCTTACAATTATTTACTAAGTATTAATAATTGGATACTTATATGCAAATATAATTTTAAAAGCACTTTATTTAGACTGATTAATGTAATATAGCTGAAAATGATGCAATATCCCTGAGAACCCTAGATGAACTTTGAAGAGTGGTGCTATTATTTGCTTTTTGTCTTTTGCTTTGAGAAAGATGATAATCCTTCAGCAAAAACATGTATTTCTTCTTTAAGTCAGTGTATGTGAAGTCTTAACAACTTGCTTGGTTCAGTTTGTGTTTTTGGGACAGAAGTCTTCATATTCTCCCTTGTTCAGTACTTGAGTTCAAATTTATAGTCTTCCCTTTCTCAAGGTTTGACAGATTTCCATCTTGTTTCCTTCATCTTACTTCAGTTGTTTTCTCGGCTTTATTAAGAAATCTTATTTCTCTATCCAATTGCATTTTGTTATGGAATATTTTCCCATGGTAACCAAGAGAGAAAATGCAAAGCAAATGAACTGAGCATACCTCATTAATTTATTCATATCAAGTTAAACATAAAGGAGGCTGAAAGGAAGTGGAAACATAAGAGCATGAAGCAGATGAGAAAATAGGTGGTTTCACAGGGAAATGATGGCAGGGTGCAGCTTATTCATGTGTCATTTAACTCCTACATCAGTTATCATGTACCGATAAAGCATAACGTTTCAAGTATGGAACGTGGGTAAAAGGATTGCATTTTTAAAAATAAATTGATTTTTGAGTTCCCCAAATCAGCTCATCTCTGGATTGAATCAGGGCCAGCAGTAGCCTCTTGGTAGGGGCTGGAATGCTTCAGTAGAGCAGGTAAGGCTTCAAGTAGTTCTTATGCTTGGGTTAAACATGGTTAAAAATGTTGTAGGACCTCACTGGTTTACCTGCTAAAAGTAAGCTGGCTCGGGTGCTGTTGACTTTTCCCATTCAAAGCAGATACTGTTTTGTTCATGGTGTGTTCTATCTACTGAGCTATGGGAAAGGAAGCAAGTCATTCACAAAGCAGTTCCCTGATGGTCAGAAAAGTCATGGTCCTTTGTTACCTATTTCTGAATGCTTTGACGCAAATGTAGCTAAATACTCATAGGGCTTCTGTTTACCTTGACTCTAACAGGTAGTTCCTATGTTTTGACATATCATTTCAGTAGCTGGATTCTGTTTCTTTGATCTGAGCCTACTTTTTTATTTTTTATACTTCTGTCTGCGTTAAATATTTTGGGGCTCAAAATTTAAATCTCTAAAAATAAATGCCTTAAATACTAAGGGTAGGTGCTTGATACCACAGTTATCCATATCTTTGAATTTCCACAGGTAAGTAGGTGTACATGTGGATATTGTGTTGAGATCTTCCTTACCATAATCCCAAGATTTATTGCTTTAGCCCTCATCGTATAACTAAGCCTAAACAATTCTAAATGCTTTTATTTTGCTTGGTTAGCTATAGCCTGAATAGGTTCTAAATCTCTTATGCTCATGTTCACACTCTGGTCTGATATTTTAACCCACTGACAAGCATTTTATGTGTCCGTAGCTTTTATTCCACTGATGGAAGTTGTTTGACTTTGCCAGCTGCTGCAGAACTTGCAGCCTTCTCCAGGTTGTTGACAGAAGCCTTATGGGGACTGGTTTCATTGAAGGTTTTTGAGGCTCAGTAATCAGTGCTGGTATAAGTCAGTACAAAAATCTGAAATGCAAAAAATCCACTGCAGAAGTACTTTTCTACCCACATCTCTTTACAGAGGGTGCTGGTAGGGCTTTTGGGATCTGCTCGTGTCATCACACCAAAAGTTGCCAAAGACTGGGAGGCAACTTTGTATGCACAGAAAGAGTTCACATCTGTTCTGTCTGGTTTCTGATCCAATTTTGACCACATTGAAGTAACTTTTATGAATATTTTCACATACTGCTAGATACTGACAGAACATGTTAGTTATCCACTTTATTCCTGATAATAAGTCACTCTGGTATAATCATACTGTACTTTAATTGTACCAAACCAATGTTAGTAAATTCAGCTATCTTTTTTCAGTAGTACTGGGTTTTGGATATGCCTTAAAGGATGCCAGTTACGTAACAAAATGCTGAATTGAATGGTAAATCCAACAGTAAAATGTTTATAGGCATTCAATCACAATTGCAGAAAACCTATTAAATAAAAATACTCTGAAAATCATCTCTGCTGGTTTCTCGAAATCATGGTAACAAATTAGGAAATAAAATCATCTACATCACTGTATCCCTGTAAACATGGTATCTTTGAGACTAGTCCGCCTGTAAACAGCGTTTTTGTGGTATTATGTAATATTAAGGAAAAGGCAATTGTGTTTGCCTGAAGATACAATTTGAAGTAAAATGGAAGATTTTTCTTTGTAATTGTATGTATATCAAAAATGATGCATAGCAATCTAGGAAACAGTCCTTGGAGAGCAATACAAATACAGCAATTCAGCAGCAGCTGACTCTTCATTTGCACATCCAAGTCTCTCCCCACACCACCACCCTGTCCCCAGCTAATTCAGATATACTGATGTACCTTCTCTTATTTTGCTTTATATTTCTTCTGGTCCTTGTTCTAAGAGAAGATAGATTCTCTCATAATAATGTCTCTGGGTTTGCATCTGAGCTATATCCATACCATCTGCAGCTTCAAAAAGCCCATGTGAGATACCTTCATGGTATCAAGTTTCTGTGACAATATGTTGAGAGAGAGTAAATCTGTTCTATATTTTATCTCATCTTCTGTGGCAAGTCTCAGTCTGCAATGTGTGTAGCATTCAGAATCAAAAATTACTTTTACCTTTGTGTGTTCTTCTGACCAGCATAATACATTCCAAATTCAAACAATGGCGCAGATTTGTGCTTGAATCAGAGCAAAAAATGGTTATAACTCCAAGTTGAAGAAAGGTAACAGTTTTAAAATGACTAGGATATTATAACTAAATCCTTTGGAAAAATAAGATCTGATACTAGCAGCAGGCTAAGTGTACTTGCCTGCAGTTTAATTGGGTCATCTCCATGTTATTCTCAGAGTTCAGACATTAAGTTTCAAATAACTGCCAAAAACTCAGAAAGAGAGAACCTCCTTTACAAGCTGACCTTCATTTATTGTGAATTGGTAAAATTAATTCATATTTAATGAAATGAAACGTGGAGATGCTTTTGCTGCAGGAATTCTTGGTTGCTTTTTTTGTTGAAGAAATGCTTCAGTCAGCGGCCTATGGTACTGAAAGTAATGAGTGTGGCAGGTGAAAAGATACTCTGGAAAATTTGGCACTGTTACAGAGCTATGAAATTTTTGGCTTTGAAGCATAAACACTTATGAAATACGTAACCCAACTTCAGTTTCTCTAGACTTGTGGATGAAGGAGCTGAGTTACCTTTTTTAGTGCTCTTTGGTTCCAGAGTAATACAAAGTGAAATAAAAGGGAGGACTTGGTGCTTTCTCTAGAAAATAATTTTTAGGACTTCCCATTTAAATTTAAATAGAGCTTTACAGTAAATATCATGGGACTACATTCAAAGCAGTAATTGATCAGGAATACTAAATTTATTTTTAAGTAAATTTGGTTTATAACTTACACTAGTAAATGTATACATGGTGTATTTAATCTGTAATAAAAGTCTTCATGCAAGGAGTCAATAGAAGCAGTATGTTTTATATACCAGCCTGTATATAAATGCATCATCTGGGCTGTGAAGTGAGTTCTTGGTTGATGACATGCCAGGCATACAGGAAAAACCATGTTAATCACTTGGAATCAAAATAAATTTTTGTTAATTCTATTTGCTTTTGAGGTCATATATATGATCATTAGCAGTTCCTGGTATTCCTATAAATGTTAGCTGCACAGTTTTGTCACTACTGTGTGACACTCTAAACAATCTTTTTTAAAAACCATCTTCATCAGCTTTGACTTTTTTGCCCAATAAAATTATTTTTCTTAGAGTGACTTCACCAGAGGAAATGTTTGAAACTGCCTTTCATTGTGCAAAAACTGTTCTGTGTAACCATCTATCCAGTTTGAAAAGCACATGTTGGTAATAATGACTTTATCCATTTCTGCTTCCATTTCACTCCTGAGCGTTTTTTCTCATGTAGTCAACATATATGTTAATGCTGCTAAGCCCAGCTCACAGCTTTTATAAATTCATATGCAAACTCAAAAATATAAGTTAAAAGTGGAGCTGGTAGAAATCATTGCGTGAATGCTAACAAGGAATCTCAGGAAATAAATTTCACGATGCGTGTAATTAATGCAGTGAAAATGTATACAACTTAAATCTGCATTGAAAGTACATACTGGATTATGTGCAGTTTATTTTGAGATATGAAATGATATTTGTCCAGACTGTCTCTTGAACAAACGTGCGGAATAAATGTGGAGGAATAACTACTTCCTATCTGAATCATTTTCTTACCTGCAGTATTTTGGCTATTTCAAAGGAAAAAGAATTGTTCTGATTTTTTTAGAAAATAATCAGGATATCTTAAGTATGCTATGGAATTAACCCAAAAGATCTTGTCATGAAGGTTGCACTGCTAAGGAAGGTGGTATTTCAACCTCCAAGCTATTTCAAAATTGAAAGCCTAAATTTTGTTACAAACTTAAATTAACAGTATTGCAGACTTAAATATAAGGCTCTCTGTATCTGAAGAGTAAATATTTTGAAGCCATTTTAAAATTTCTGTGATTTTTTAAACATTTTTAAAATGTTTATTAAAACCTTTAATCCTTTAGGAAAAGTTGTTTTATATTTTATAACCCAAGAAATGCATGGTGTCTCAAACAACTCTGGTTTTGCAATAGATGCTGAAGGTGAATTGGTCTGACAAAATATTTTGGATTTTTTCCCTGTAAACAATTTGTTATTGGTTATGAATAAACGCAGTTCAAACCCAAAGAAATACACTCAGTGCTTTAGAAAGGTAAAATTCACAAAGTACATTTTGGAGCAAACAGGTTATGACTTACATGGGTTAAAAATTTCTGTGATATTAAAAATCTAGCAGAAAAAGGTATGTAAGACTAGTGTTTGGGATAAAGTAACAAGCCAAATTTGGACAAGGAAAACGAGACCCTTTAAAATCGTCCCATTGTAATCTGTTGGTACTACTTTGTGATGGCTTGGTATCGAGTAAGTTGGATTCAGGTATTGTTCAGAAAGTGCAGCACTGACAACGTACAAGCTGGCAGATGGAATGATGTTGAGGATTTTTTGGATGGTGTCATACAAGCACTTATTTTACACAGGTGAAGTTCAGGAACTATTTTGAAATAGAAAAGAAGAGTCGTTTAGAAGGCAGAATTTTAGGATTCTCTCTTGCCGTTTGCTATGAGGCTCCTGTCATCTTTCATTTCCATGTCCTCATTAAACCCACAGCTGTGCCAGGGAGCAGCATACTGCAGATATCTTCATTTCCTCAGGGAACTTGTCCAGGTATAAAATGATCCAAAAGGGAGAAAAGATTTTACTTGTAAACCAGATCAGTTCCACGGTGTGGTAGACCATGTGCCTTTTCAGGCACCTGTGCTTTCTCAAGCAAGAAGGGGAACAGGAGTCAGTACAGAGCAGGCATGGATGTGGGCAGGGTGATAGTGGCTTGCATAAACCAATCTTGCTGCCAGAGGGAATGTTAATAAAACTGTAGTCACGCAGCTGCTATTCAGGTATTGTGAGTGCCTATTATTTGAAAACAGCCTTACCTTAGGGAAAAGGATGAGATTCTCTTGAAATGGTCAGGAATTTCCCAAAGGAATGTGCATAAGGTTCTCTGCCTTTAGGTACTACAGTAGCAAAGTGGTGATCAGATCATATTTCTAAGTTGGTTTTTTTTTGCCTGGGAGCAGGACACTGACTTTTATTTGAAAGACAGTACTAAACTGTACTAAATTACTAAATAATTTCAATTTATAACTTGATATGAAACAGCGTACTTTACAGAACTTTTGACAGTGCTGTATGCTTTAACTACTTGCTTGCCTTTTTTATCCTAGGCTGATATGTAACTTGCTCTGTGCAAAGTACTTATTGAATTGCAGAAGGTGTCTTCCATAGAGCTTTTGTAAAGCACTAGAGGTTTGCTCTGGATGAAGTTTTTTCTCATTCATTAAAGCTTAGAAGTGTGTGTGGATACTGTACTACATATTCTGTGTGTGTATGAGAGAGTGCATTCAGCCTTCTTGTAAGTACCTGTCAGAATGATGCATTCATTTATGATTATGAAGCAGCTTGCTTCATATTTTGTGCTATTCATACTCTCCTGTTTTTTTCTTGCTTTTTTCTATGTTTAATTTTTTCTTTTCAATGTAGAGCTCTTTTTGATTATGACAAGACTAAAGACAGTGGCCTTCCGAGTCAAGGATTAAACTTCAAATTTGGCGATATTCTCCATGTCATTAATGCTTCTGATGATGAATGGTGGCAAGCACGGCAGGTAACTCCAGATGGAGAAAGTGATGAAATTGGAGTTATCCCAAGCAAACGGAGGTATGTCATACTTTATTGACTTTGAGATGTCTGCTATTAAACATCTGATCTGATTAATACATATACTGTACATGCTTTTCTCTTTATTGTTAATTCTGTACCACATCAGCTATTTGTTTGATTTTGTTTTTTTTTTTTTAAGTAATCTGTAGTGGGATTCTCATTTATTCAATGAGAAGTTTATTAAAACCCTATTTAGCCTTGGGAGTTGTGTGCTGAAGTTGAAAAAGTTAGTCCACATCCACCATCTCTGTTCTCACTGTAAGCAAGTTGTGGGTTTAATAACATCACATGTGGATTTAATAACAGTTTAATAACCATTTATGTATGAAAAGGTGCAAAGTGAATTTTATTCACGTCATGACACTATCATGAATTCTTTCTACCCAGAACCTGGAAAACTGGAAAATCATTCTTTGGTAGCCAGAGCCAATGGAGATGAGGTTTTGGTTGGCATACTGGAGACTCAAATAAGAGTTTAGGTGCTCTGAATCTTAATATCTGCTGTTGACTGATAATTGAGGCTGCTCACTTCCTGTGTCATGTTTCCTCTTTGCACCCTCTGGATTTATTGAACGCGTATAGCCACAAAATACTCCCAGTACTCTCACAGCTCATCACTTGAGAAATAACAGTTTTCCATTAGCAGGCTTCCATTTTCTGCATGTGTCATAAGCAGTAAAATGTATAGTACAAAAGGTACCTCGATATAGTTCTGTTGTAACAAGCAATAACTTGAAGTTCTGATTCTGCCATTGTTGCGTGTGTTTTTGTGGCAGAGTTGAGAAAAAAGAACGAGCTCGTTTGAAGACAGTGAAATTCAATTCCAAAACCAGAGGAGATAAAGGGGTGAGTTAATGAAGTGCTGGCATTGTTCATGAATGGTAACATTTTTCAGTGGCTTTATGTGTATAGAATCAGTTTCAGATTAAGTGAAAAATTCTGTCAAACAGAAATAAAATAATTCTGAACACCAAAGCAGACTTCAATTGCCAAAACACTGCAAATTGTTTAAAGAATTAGCATAGAAATATTTATGCTTGTTAATACTGTAATGTAGTAGGAGCTGTATATCCTAACCAAGTGTTGAATAGTGCCATTTCTAACAGCTGCAGCTCCTGTCCCAGTACATGTGATGGGAATGAGTGGTGAGAAAGCAGTGAGGCTACTTAAGTAGTGATAGGAATATTTGTAGCCAAAATTATAGCAATTTCATAATGGCACAACAGCCAAATTTTTTTATTGTTTTGAGGGTGAGGCTTTTTTGCAATGTTTTGTTTGTTCTGAAATTTGAGAAACAATTCCACAACCTTACCATTTCTACCAGTAGTATATGACTAGTAATTTCAAGACTTAGGCACTTGCATTTTAGATGTAAGTCTTCTAAAGTAATAATATATTGCCTTTTAAAAAATCTGGTGTGCTTTAAGCTCCTGAGGAAGCTATTTCTTAAATAGTGATTGTATTTTTAATTGCACCAATGCTGTAGCATTGCTTAGTCATTATTGTAAATCCCACAGATGCCTGTTAGTAATTTATTTCAGTTACAATGTTTACATAACTTCAGAAATCACATATATAAAATATTAAAGCTTCAGTATTATGTCCCGATAGTGTAGGACTGCAAAGTATAAAGACTCGAAAATCCATATTTACATCCCTCTGCTATATGGCAAAGGTTTCAGTTATTAATAAAATGTCATGTTTTTCCCCTATAAGTATTTGTTTAAAAGGAAGTCAATATCTCTAGCTACTTTCTGATGCACAATTATGGTACTGCCTCGGAGATTCACTGGATTATTTGCAGTATTTTTCTGTTTTGGTGCATTCATAATTTGGTATTGGAATAAAATGTTATCAACTGACATGGTAATTTGAGTTTGCTTTTTAGAAGTCATATAAAGAGTGGCTTAAATACTTCAGATTCTTTTCATTACATTAAGTAATTTTTCAAATGTTACCATGTTCTTTGAAAGATAATTGCATGGTTTTGTAGTTCGTCTACCAATGAACTGCAAACAGTTAATTACTGACGTGTTTGAAGTAGCATTTTGACAACAGCAGAGTTGGTGCACACTCCCTGTGTACTAACAGAGCACCAAAGAAATGCATGGAATACTGAGTGGAAAAGCAACTACGCTTGCCATTGATGTAGAACTGCAGTTCTCTTTCTTTAGTAACATTTCATTTTGCAAACACACTTACACTGTTCACAGTCTTTTGCTTCAGCTGTAAATGTTTTAACATCAGAATTCCTCCTGAAAGTATTCCTCCTGTATTTGTCATGATGATATTTTTCCCAGTAAGCTGACTGCACCGTACGTGTCCTCATGGACCACGTGCCTTCCTGTGTCTGTGTATGCTATACTCCATGAACAGGATGAAATACCAATTTTGTACAGTTTTTGAAAATTTCTATTTCCTTGAAGAATAACCCTAGTGATGGCTAACATTAAAATCCATGTTCCTTTCATTGTAAGGAAAGCTAAAAAGTCTGGAGCAGAAATGGTTACATTTTAGTCTTGTTTGTTCCTTTCATATACACATTTATCTCATTTTCTGTGCTGCTTCTGATTTAATATATTCCTGCTTATGATGCTTGTGAATGATTGCCAGTGGGCTTATGAAAAATTTAATGCAATTACTGTGCATTTTCAACTAATAAGCAAATCCTTCTAGCTTTTTATAATCATGATATCTTTTAAAAGTAATCTTTTGGCTAATCTTTTATGCAAAATCAGTATAATATTACTTTTATTTTCTCTTTTTTTGGCAATGGAACTGACTCTGACCATTATACGTGCAGTATATAAACTTTCGTATCGGTTCAGGAAGACTTACTGTGCAGAAAGTTTAATTATTACGAAATATTTTCAAAACTATAATGAAGAACCCGATTATGTTTTATGAAGTACAATAAATCAGCCACTCCTTTTAACTGTACAAATTGCAGATTCTCACTGCCTCAGCTAAACTGAACCATTTTAGTTTTATTACTTTTGTCTCCTTTTACCAAACTGATGGACTTGCCCAAATGAAACAATTACATAGATGTGAGACTTCTACTTTTTGAGTTTATGTTACAGTATTTTTCAGTATAATCAGCAAGGATCTCCTCTGGACATACTTCTTTGTTGTCCTTGTTCTGTAGATTACATTACACTTCCTGGTTGTGAGAAATCATTTGCAATGACTTGACTTCTGTTAGAGAAGGTCAGGAGGACCATAACCTAAAAATTTGCCTATGCCAAGTATGGTCCCTGCAAGCATATGATTGACTTGAAACTTGATCTTTTGTCTATGTGTCAGGTTGATAATTTACCAATTTTTACAGTGGAACAATAGCTTTAGTCGAACACAGATGCAAGGCAATTAAAGGTTTTATGGATTTCCTTCTTAGCACAGTATTGTTATTTCCAGAGCTCAATGTCACTGATTGTGCTCCCATGGTACCATGTGCCTCTTTAACACCTTGTAATTTCAAGTAATTTTTTTAAAAAACATTGGTAATAAAAATATCACTAGATTTTTCTGCTATTGCCAAGCATAGCAAAAGCATCTGTATTAAAACAGACGGCCAGTAGGATTGTTAGTCCTGTATCAGGATGCAGCTTTTGTGTTGCACTGTAGGAAAAGAGCACAGCTATAGACATTCTCTTTAGGAAGGGCAAGTGCTAGTTTTCAATTGTAACAAAAAATGTGGCCCACCATTTAAAAAAACTTTGTCCTGTTTGAGCCCTAGTTGTTACTGGAATTCATTCCATTCTTAATGCTGCTAGAAAGGATAATATGCCTTTTTGCAACTGTATTGCATCTAATAGAAGAATGTGAGCTCACATGGGATGAAGAAAGACAAACAATTACTTGGAAGTTAACATGCTCCAAATTTTAGAAACAGTTGTTAATAGAGTCTTGATTGCACGATGATTTTTTTTTTACAATAGCTTTTAAAAGATGTTTCTGTGGTGCTTTTCTTACTTCCTGCTGCACATAGGCTCTGCTTAGCTTAGAAATAAATAGTCCCTCTACAGCACAGGGTCTCAGCACCAAGTTGGGTGTTTTCCTATTTTGCCAGCCTTCCCATTGTAGTTTTTTTCTGCAAACCAAATGACAAAAACATGGCAAATTTTATGTCTTGGCAAAATTGGTCAGATGAGTCACTCATACCTAAAGAGGGAAGGAAATTTCTGCTGACTTTAAGTTAGCTGCATTAGCTCTAGCTCTGGGCATAACTGCAATTAAAACATTACTGATTTATTTATACTTTGAGTTTTTTTATTGACTTGGAACAGCAAATTAAAGGTGCTGTAGTCACATGATGTCTTTAGCAGAAGATATGGCAGATATTACTAAACTCTGTGCTAATTACCTATAGACATACCTATATAGGAATGAAAATGCATTGATGCTCTCCATCACTTGGACAAGGAGCACAATAACAGTTTATATTCACATGGATGTAAATGTCTATGTAAGTAACTAGAAATGTTTGTAGCAACTGAGATGCAGAAATTCTTCAGCAACACTAGCAGTTAATGTCAAAAGTTGCTGAACATGATCCTTGATATAGAGGGATTTTCATGTGGTAATTATAAATGCAGTCTTGAAAAACATAATTGCCACAATAAACGAATGAAATTAGTTTGTGTCTTTTGGAAGTTAATCTTTGTATAATATCAGCTGTTTGCAAAAAACCTCAGCTTTTTTTTTTTTTTGGCTTTTTTTTTTTTAATACTGTAACCCCTAAATGAGATAATATCAGTGATTTAATTGACTTTGAGTCATTATGGTTTGGCCATCTTACAGCAGCCTACTTTTCACTTTTTTTTTACACTCACAGTAAGCCTAAATTTGTGAAATACAGGTCAGGCTGTATAGGATGAACCAGTTTTCTCAGTACTAAGCATGTGAAACATGGAGGATATGAGCAAAGTCATGATCCCAGTCTCTATTTCTAATGAGCTGAGAAGATAAGTGTTGAACTGAGATATGCACTGCATAATGTGGTTGTAGGAGTCAGCTTCCGCAAAGCTGCTGGTCTGGGCCTTTGTTCACACAGACATTAGACATCCTTTGTTTTGCCCCTCCTTCTCTTCTTCAGCAGTCATTCAATGACAAGCGTAAAAAGAACCTCTTTTCCCGAAAATTTCCCTTCTACAAGAACAAGGACCAGAGTGAGCAGGAAACCAGTGATATTGACCGTAAGTATGTGGCATTCGATGGAGAGCGAAGCACAGTAGAAGGGCCTGCTAGACTGCACTAGGGTGTTACCATGGAGACAGTTTCATGAGCTGCAACAGGCTGAGGAGTTTGTGGTGCCAATGGCAAACCAGTCTACAAAACCAGTGCGACCCTTTGTTTGCTGCTAAAATAAAACTTAACACAAGAGTATCCCAGTTTGGAATAAACTGGGCAATATTGTTGACTAACTGGAGGAAATAACTGCCTTCCAGTGGTGTCAGTGATACTTCCCTGCTTCTGACTTGGAGGAGAAGGCACAATATTGATGAAAGTACAATGGAGTTTACCAGCTTCTCAAATCAGTCCCTTTAGACTGGTTCTTCAAAGTCATTCATTCTAATTTGATTTTCCTAATGAAGAGAGGTTACTTTGATTTTCATTGTTCTTGCCAGCACTAAAAAACAAAGCGTATTCTCAAAATGTAGTTGCATAAATCTGCTAATGTAGACCAGGTTCAAAACAAACTGTGTTCTCTGCCATTTGCATTACTGATTGCACTTCATGTGCCAGTCAAGTCAAATTCTATAGACTTATTTTTCCCTGTGATGTTCTAGGAACTGTCTCCTGTCGTAGCGCCTATTTTATATATTACTGACAATTATTTTCTTTGTGATTGTCTTTTTATTGCTTGCCCTCTGGGGACTACTCTGCAGGAGGTCCCTGACGACATGGGATCAAAAGGCCTGAGTAAGTGATCAAAATACTCCCAAGTTATTTTAACCTCCATCTGAAAAATTACTACTTTTTTTTTTTGACAGATCTCTTTGAGATTGGTGCTCTACTGGCATAAGGAGGTTGACTAAAAATGGTTCATAAGCTTTTCCTTAGTTCGTAATCTTTTGGAGTTTTTGCTTTCAGGGACATGTAAAGTTTATGTGACTGTCACGTTAGATGTTTTTTTTGTTTTCAGCAGCTTACCAGTGCTTTCTTGTTTGTCATTAACAGTACTGTGTTTTTAAATTTGGTGATTATTTTTTAATGTTATTTATATCTTGTCCTTGTATTTTTATTTATTTAAAAATAACCTTATGGCTTTTTACAGTAATAGTACAACCATTGCCGTGCTCCTTTAACTAGTTACAGTTTTCATTCCTCTCTTTAGGTGACTGATGTTTACAGCTATTTAAAGCAAACAAAACTTTTCCGTAACAAATGCCATGAGAGTTTTTCTGTTTGATTTGAATGCTTATGATGCTTTTAGACCAGGTGGAGGGCTAATAGGGGAGACTTATAAGCATTCGTCGTATTTCTATTTGAATACAGTAAGATTCAAAAGTTGCTGTGTAGTCTTAGCAGATCTGTTTGTGTATACACACCTCACCACTAAATGTATCAAAATGACAAATAAAAAAAGTCAAGACCTTGCTTTCATC
Source organism: Lycocorax pyrrhopterus obiensis (assembly GCA_014706295.1). Lineage (NCBI taxonomy): Eukaryota > Metazoa > Chordata > Aves > Passeriformes > Paradisaeidae > Lycocorax > Lycocorax pyrrhopterus. Next base: position 13,427,516 of record JACSVZ010000016.1, on the reverse strand, counting down.
ACAGATATTAAATACATAGTTAGGCACTTATGCAATAGGAAGAGTAGTCTCTAAAGGGATGTGGCTAAGGGTCATTAAGGATAGCATTTCTTCGCAAGGCATAACTGTAAGGCACAGTGTTCGTGAAAGTACTTGTAAGGGCCAGTGTGCTTCCATACCTGGCCTCAATCCTGAAGTAAAAATTCTAGTTGCTGTAACATTCATTTTTCAATTCTGAAATGGCTACTTTCAAAGGAATTCTTGGTCTAGACCCAGAAGAATTTAGCAACCTTTATGGCCTTATGGTTTAGAACAAGATCATAAGCACCCTTTACGGCCTTATGATCATACCTAGTTTAAACTACGTAATATGGTCCAGAAATATCTCTAGATGACTCTATTCTATAAACAATTGGCTTCTAGTCTGTTTTTCAGCACAGACTTTTTGAAACTGCCTTACCACACTTAATTCAAGTTGTGTTACATGCTACACTGTATTTCCTCTAATTTAATCCATTATTTTCTGCTACAAGACTCTAAATGTAATCAATGAATTGCCTGCATAAAATTTGAAATGCATAATCCCATGATTTTTACTCAACAAAATTCATCCTGAAGTGAAAACCTAAAAATTGCAGGGTTACATGTGAATTGTGAATTAGTGTACTTTTTGTAATCTTATTTTGTGTGCTATTTAATGTTTTTCTTTTTATTAACATCAATTCCTTTCATATGAAATTAAGCTTGATCCTGAGAGCTATGAGAAGTACCTTAAAACTTTTATATGCAGTATGTATTGATTTCAGCACTTTGATATGAGTATTGTCTTTCATCTGGATTATTTTTTGTCAATTTTCTTTCTGTTTGACTCATGCCATTGGTGTATGTTCCTTATTTTTTTCCCATTGTGTTGCAATTTCAGAGCATGTAACCTCTAATGCCAGCGATAGTGAAAGTAGTTACCGTAAGTGTTTTTAAGTTCTTTGTTTATTCAGAACCTTTGTTTTGTAGCTCTTTCTTTGGTTTTGTTTGTCTGTCTTTTCTGGGTATTTACATGTTAAAGAGAACTTCCCAGTCACCTTCAGGTGAAATCTGTATTTGTGTATTTGGTGGAGTACTGCAAATTGTTCTATGTCTTTGTTTTTAAAAAACTCCCTAGAATCACTGCAAACCTCCTTTATGGATATTTTTATTGTTGTCTATGATTTTCTTAGTTCAGCTTAATTTGAATCTACTCCTATTTTTTTTTAAATTATGCAAGCTAGCTATACCTGTTAAATTTAAATGTAAATTTAATGCTGACAAATATATTTGTATGTAGCTGAGACTTAATACTGGAAGTATAACCAAACTCTGTAATCTGTGAAATAATGCCATAACTATCTAAATTTTTTCACAACTGATAGTCAGATTTAATATGTATATACTTCAATGAAAGTACAGATAAGCAAACATGTATTTACCTTTGCTTTCAGCACATTTATTTTGTCAAGCGTGGGTGCTTAGTATGAACTGTCTTCAAAGCATACGACACACATTCAGTGCTGGAGTCAGTTTTGATAAATCAGCATGCTAGTTCTCTCTCTCTTTCTCTCTGAAGACATAGTGTCTTCTAAATACCGCACTCAGTTTGCTTTTTCTACTAGCATAAGCTTCAGCAGTGTTAACTATTACCCAGTAGCACTCCATGGTGGGTAATAGGCTGCATGGTGCTGCTCTACTGTGCTTTAACATGTCTTAGACCATAGCAAGAACTCGAATCCCACTACTCATTTCCAGTGAACAGCTTCCCAGTGAGGCTGCAGTCTAGACCTAGAAGCCATGATAGACAGGAGCAGGACAATAGCAAAGCTGAGGATTTGAAGAGAAACACGAAAAGAAGAAACAGTAGAAGTCATGCAATGGTTCGCTGCCCAGCTCCTGGCTGCCTGCTAACTGTGTAATGGGCACTGCAGAAATATGTAATTTATGTCAGGATAATAAGGAAGGTGGTTCATTAACAGATATATTTGTTAGGAAGCTGTAGATCTTTTCAGAGGTGATGAGCCACATATTTTCTTCCACATGATTACGCTGAAGGAGAGAATGTATATACACGTATGCAAAATGCTGATGGTGTTGCAACTGTAACCGAAAAGAAATCAACTGAGGGAGGCATCTGTGTTCCCTGAGAATAACACAGAATTGAGCACATATGGAAGTTGCCTTTGACAAGCAGAAATTTTAATCATTTTTAATGACACACCATTAAAACTATCTAACCATGACTGTTTCTTCATAAATTTGCTGCTTCGCTCTCTTCCCTCACTACCAAGGTTTTCCTGAGAGCTTGCTTTATATACATTTAAAGCTCATTATTGGTACTACTAGTTAGTTTTTTACTCTATTGTTACTTGAGAAGCCATGATTTTATTATGAATGTCATGGATTTGCTTATCTCAATGTGTAATTTTGAGCACTTTTTATTAATATATTCTTTTAATTTCTTCTTACTGCTGTCTAATATGAAAGTTATCTTGATTACAGATGAGTACGGTTGTTCAAAAGGTTCATTCTATTAATACTAATTTTTCCAAAGTATTGAAAAGCAGTGACAATATATACTTTTTGCCCTCTATCAGGGGATGCTTTTCACTTGTTCTTATCTCTTTAGTAGTTTGCATAACTAATCTTTGACCCTATAGCAGTGTGGCTTCACCAAAGAAGTATCTAATTATACGTGAGCTGGATCTTTCATAGATGAGTTGATAGTTGGTGATTCCCTATTCCTCTCCCTAGCCTAAAAAGGGTTCTGAAAGTATATACTGTCCTTCTAAAATCCATTTGCATGAGTAACTTTTTGAGATCTTAAAATGTACAAGTTGCATGGTTTTGTGTCTGTCTTAAGGTATTCCTCACTTGCAACAATTTAGGAGATTAAAGTCTTCCTTCATGTATTGCTGTAGGACAGTTTGAATGCAAATTTATTGCAAAATAAGAGAAATATTTCTGTTAACGAAATGGTAAAATTTAGATTTAAAATATCAGTGGCATTTGCTTTGAAATAGAGATGGATATATAGAAGCAATATATGAATTTATAAAAGTCTTTGTCTGACATCTGTTTCTACACAACTGTAGTGTAGCCTTGGTATGTTCCTTTGCCTGTTTTAAGTATGGCTTATGAACATCAAAGAATGCTCCAAAATTAGACAAGTGAAATACTGGAGGACTGTATTTTCTTCAGTTCAAAGCAATGTCATATTATAATATTGAGCTTGTATCTTCAGAATTATAAATTCTCTGCTGTCACAGTTAATTTTTAGTTATTTCATTCAAAGAAATTTTACTCAGAGATATCATATTAGACTAGAAGTAATCTTTTAGAGAGATGGCAACTGAGGTATATTTCAGATGCTTTCACTAACATTTACAAAGCCTACAGCTGTCAAAATTCAAGATTCAGTTATTTTCGTTTCATTCACTGCTAATGTGCTTCCTGGAGCTGAGAACAATCCAAAGCATTCCTTGCTTTCAACTTTGTCTTTAAAAATTAATTGATAAAACAGTAGTTGTTCAGTATATACAGTCGTAGCTTTTTTGGTAGAATTAGAGTGGCTGAAGATGTTGATATAAATGCCAGTTCATGATAAAGTTAATGGAACATCTGTACACCTTGACATACATGGTTATCAGCCATGTATAAATATGGAAAAATGTTACTGTAAATGCTGGCTTCAGAGGACGGAGAAGGTTCCCGATGCGGGTGGCATTGCTCTAGCAGTGAATGACAGCATGCGTGCATTGCATCCAGGACACGTGGGCAACAGCATCTCAGCAATGCTTGAAAATTCTTCTTGTGCTTGACATCAGCTTGACATGCCAACGTACACCAGGAAGTTATTTATACTGTATGTGTCTTATGCTTTAAAGCTTGGTGTTTGGCTTAGCTTTGTGAGTTTTATAATTCATCGCTCTTGAAAGATGTCCCTCATCAGTATCATTGTAATGCATATTGCTGAGCAGTGTCTGTATCGTTATAGTCCATGGAGTGACTCAGTTGAAATATGTTGCTTTAGGAAAAAAATACATTGATATGTCTTTGCCTTTACATTTTAGGTGGCCAGGAGGAATATGTGTTGTCATATGAACCAGTCAATCAACAAGAAGGTTTGTAGATCTCGCTCAGTAAAAAATAATCTGAATTATTAGAATGCTTCATGTGCCCTTATGTACTAAGCACCATGATAAACAACTTCACATTTTTTAACTTGCTGTTATTCAAATGAATAAATCATAAATTATTAAATAAAATGTCTAAATTATTTAGTGCAAAATCCAAAGGTGTGCTACTTCAATAATTTCTTGTGTGGTTTATATTGTGGAAGGAAAATGCAGTATGCTTAACAGTTTCATCAGTGAGAACCTCAGAAGTTACCATTTTCTTCTGTTTCATATTGCTTTAGCATTCTCACTGTTTCTGTCACAGCAAAAAGTGTGTGAAGAGATCACTTGTCTATTTACCAACTTTAATTGAAATGTCTCTAAACAGTCTCCCATTTCTGTATGGTATTCTTACACGGCTAATTTGGTTAATAATTGCCATGGGATTTTTTCCAGAAAAAAAGTAAAATTTAATGAAATGGAAATCAATAGGAGAAAATATTTTCTCACACTTGCATTTAAAAAAAATGCTTTTCACTGATTTCCAGTGGAATGGTTTTGTGTCTCTTTACCTTGGTCTCGATTGTGATTCACTGTGTGAATATAGACACAATTTTTAGTGTTCCCAATCACGAGCACAGGTGCTAACAGTTGATTTACATTATTTGATACATAGCTCATATACTTGTAAATTATTCTGATGAAAGTAATGTCCTTTGGGAATACTTATCTGTTACCTATCAAATCAGGTGGCAGTCAAAGGAAATATTAATCCCATATTCACAGGAATTTTGAGTGCCAAGATTTCATTTTTGGTTTCCTGCAGTGAGTGGTGTGGCCAAGTTGTTTTTGTGACACGTACACCTGTATAGACTTTCCACTCTGATTTGATAACCATGGTACAAAGGCCCCAGTTTATCAGTAACCTTCCAGAAGTAGTAAAAATTGTTATACAAGGCTAGTATAGACTACATTATTTATATCATATAATGTGAAATATTGCAAGATGCCAAATAAAATTATGGATGAGAAATGCTTGAATTAAGACCCTACTAGAAAATGGGAAATGGTAGCCCCCTTTGATGTAAAGTAAGTTACGCCTAAAGTAGGAAACTGGAGTTTTGTCACCCTCACAGGAGCAGAGGGGCTCACAAAGGGAGAAAAAGCAAAGATTTTGTTATTTAATTAATAAGTTGATAGTTACTGGATTCAAGACATTCCTCTTATGAATATAGTAATGCAGTGGAAATAGCTCTGAGTCAAATTAAAATATATTTAATAGGCCAGACTTTAATTAATTGGTACTTATTTGTGCAGACAGATTGAATTTCAAATTAAATTTTTTACTGCTGAAATTACATGATCATGACAACATACTTGGGCATTATTGTCTTAATGGTTCTTAAAGTGTGATTAGACATAATCTACTTAAGCTTAATTTTCAACCCAAACCCCTTTATTATAAATAATTAAACTACTTTTAAAAGGTACTACACTTAATTTTGTAAGGGTGTTAATGGTTACAGAAACTATTTATAGTTGAGTCATTTTGTATGTGAGTGCTTAATTGTGGTCTTAGAGGAAAGGAAGCTTCTTCCAACAGACACAGAATGTCATGAACTGTGCTGCTGCTTAGGTGCCTCTTTGAATTGAAAAGATTTTCAAACCTCCCCTCTTTCCTTTCACCATTAGAATTTAGGATGTTACTTTGTGAAAAGGTTTCTTTTTCCCCAAAGGCTTCATAATTTAAGACTAATTTTCAATCACTGAGGATGGTGATTTGAGAGTGAAGGTCTAACATCTTACTATGACTATGATATTAACTGATTTATGTTCTTCAACGTGTTTTTATTCTCTTTAGAAGTACATATTCTTTTCATTGCTATGTAAGAAAGCTTATTTTGATGAACTCTTAAAAGTTAATAATCATATGAAATATAACTGATATTATTCCTTTATGTTTAATAGTCAGTTACACTCGACCTGTGATTGTTTTGGGACCCATGAAAGACAGAATAAATGATGACCTGATCTCAGAATTTCCAGACAAATTTGGCTCATGTGTTCCACGTAAGTTTCAGCAAATATTAAGGAAATTTTAAATTATATTTTTCTCTTAATTTTTTATAGACATCCTCTGTATGTTGGGTTAAAAAAAAGTTAATATATTGTTTAAACTTTATAGACCTATCTTAATGTTGTCAATCTCTTTGTGAAAAGTTTGCAGTATAAATGGGAGACTTTTCGGATATTGTAGGGGAAAAAGTCACTGTTTTTTGTTTTCCTTTATAAACTACTGGTTTGTATTTAAAGATACTACTAGACCAAAACGAGATTACGAGGTGGATGGACGTGATTACCATTTTGTCACTTCTCGAGAGCAAATGGAGAAGGATATTCAGGATCACAAATTCATTGAAGCTGGCCAGTACAATAATCATCTTTATGGAACAAGTGTCCAATCAGTGCGAGAAGTAGCAGAAAAGGTAAATCAGTGCCACTTACTTTCATTTACTGAAGTGATTATATGCCTGTGCTGATAGGGAAAAAGAGAAGAATGGCAAGAAGCCATTAGGAACACTCTGACTTCTAAAGCAATTTGTATAAAACTAGAAACAAAGCACATTGCCACAGATGCATTTAAGGAAATAATGAAGCTTTGGAATAATGAAAGCATCATGATTAAATTGTGGGAAAAGAGCAATGATATTGTGCCCTTTCATTTAAAGAGAATATAGAAGAAATAATTGGAATTACAGGCTAATTAGCTGAGCTCACATACATAGATCATTAACTAATTAAGAGTAGTGCTGGTGGAGTTAATTAATGTGATGATCCCTTTGACATAGACCTGTGCAGAAGAAAACTTGAAAAATATTATTCCTTGTGCTCCTCATGGTTTTAGCTAACAAAGGGAGAAGAGTAAATGTAAAGAATTTAATTTTAAAAGTATTTTTTCCATAACTACCCTTATATTTTGAAGATTGACCTTACTGTTTCTATCCCAAAGTGATTTAACTATTTCTTGCAAATTCTAATTATTTCTAAAGTCAACCTGAAGTTGACTTGATCTGTCTGAAAAAAAAAAAGTGGGAAAAAGAAAGTGTATTTCTGAGAGTAAGTGCTTGTCTTAAAGAAAAATTTTTCGTGTGAAGATTTTTTGCAAATGTTCCATGTTGAGTTGATGAGTATTGTTCTACTGCTTACAAATCCAGTGCATTTACAGTAGCCAATGTTATCTGATCTCTATGAGAGAAGGACCAGCTATTTTCTAGGTGGGAACTCACAAGTGTGGGCACTGTCAGTTTGGACATGCAGAGGGTAAGTATGGGTAACCCACATGCCACAGGGGTGTAGTTTAGTCCTCTGGAAAACTCTGTAGAACATTTTGACCAAATGGGTGAGTATTGCTGTTTCTGGCAACTGAATTTACTGGAAGCAAAACCAGGGCAAACACGATGAGATTCTGTGGGTCAAGTGATGTTTTCTTCTCCTGTCTTTCTCACCATAGGGAATGAAACCTGGCCCTGTGGGGTACAGTGAGAAAAGCAAAGAAAAGAATATTAATTACAGAATTGTTCTAGTAAATGAACAGTACTTTGTATGGGAGGCTGAACAAAGCTGTGAAATTATCATATGTGGATAAATGATGAAACTACTGAACAGCTTAAACATTATAAATGTGTTGGCAGTTGCTTCACTTGGTAGCACGAATACAATCCTTCAGTTCCATCCTGGACCTGAAAGTGGCTCTGTTCTTTTGTCCGTCTGTTGGGATTAGTAAGGTACAAAATTGCTGTGACTCTTTCACAAATGGACATGAAGAACAAAGTATTACCAAATGTCTCCATGCAGTTAAATGTCTTGCACAGGCACTGTGGGACTTTGGGTAGATGCAGCAAGTTCTCAGTTGCAGCTAACAGTATTTTTCTGGGAAACAATGGCCTGTCCTTCAGAACTTTACTTCAAAATCATGACAATGCTGCAAACTGGTTGATCTGGGACTACTCCCATCCTTGTATTCTTTTCCATCTTGCTGAAAGGATGAGTCTTTTCAGTGGGTTTTATTGCTGGGATACAAAAGATGATTTCCAAGTTTTCTACAATCAATTTAGGAGAAGACAGAACAGAAGTGACTGCTATTACCCCAAAAGAACCAGAAACAGTATTCTTAAAATCACTTTCAGTTGTGTTCATTTGCCCATGCTTCCAGCTGATCCCTGTCTCTCTCATTTCCTTACCCACGATGGTAACAGCTAAAGATCTTTCTGATGTCATTGTTCAGTTATAGAGGGCACTGGCTGCTGGGCTGTGCTTCTCAATCAGATGCAGTGCAAGTAAGGAACTAAAATATTTAAAATATTATTCCAAATGTACTGTGCAAAGAGTAAAATAGCTTCCCTGGATGAAAACATGATAGTATCATGATGTACTTGTGTTTCTTTTCCTTGTCTTTCAAATCTTCACTTGAAAAGAATTTTCATATCCTCTTTCCTTTGGAATCATCAGCAGTTTGCAAATCTCTGTGTCTCAAGGCCACAGTTAATGCACATTCATTGCTGATTTGGATTAAACTGGCACAGTTATATCCCATAAGGTCCAGCACAGGTACTGTGCTGGCTCTCTGGCCTTCCCCCTTTGCCCCAAATCCTTTGGCTCCTGGCTTAAGTTGTTGGGCCAAATACAGCAAATAGTGTTTTATTTGAAAAAGAAAAAAGGACTAAGTAATGCTCTTAATTCTCAGAGCATGTGCCACATTTAAAGATGGGGACAGATGAGCACATGTAAAATACTCTGCTAGGACATACAGACACCTTTTTTAAGTGTTACCAGTTGGCATCCAGACCCATGGACTGGCTCTGGGAAACAGCTATCATCAGCTGAAAGCAAACAGACATATGCATTGTTCATGTGGGAAGAACACTTCTCTTTAAGAATTCTGGAAATAAAATTCTGATTTTGTTGTGCAAGAGATCAAATACAAATGATCCTAGTTACTTCTTCTGCCAGGAAGCAGAAGCATGTCAGTCATTTCAGACATTCCTCCAGGAATGATCTCCCAGGAGTTCAGGAACGGTGTTGTATGATATGAGTAACCTTTGGTTATATGGTACTTGCAGGTTTGTATCCTGGCTCACAGATTTCTACAATTCACATTGGTTACCTGCTACAGAAAAAGCTTTTCTTATTGTAATCACCTAAGAGTGGTTTTCTGTTCCTCTTCCCCTGTACCCTTCTAAAATGATGGTATGCAAAATTAATCCTCTGCTACTCAGAAAGGAAAGAAATAAAAATGTGTGAGGTGGAAATGAGCATATCTGAGATGAAAGGAGCTGAGAACAGGAAGAGCCTTTGAGGTGAAGCTGGAAAATTCTTTCTAGTGGGAGAATAGAGAGGGATAGGAAAGCTGCCTTACCACATTGTCTTCCAGCTGCCCAAGGAACGGTCAAGTTACATTTGTTTCTCAAGAGATGAACAATAAATCAACCCAAATAAATTGCAATCACCATCTCCAATGTGGTATTTCTGCTGGGTGGTACCTGGGGGAGGAGAGGGCTTGTGTGCAGTTCCATCTGAAGGTTCTATAGTGGCATATTTCCCTGCCAGCAGGGGGGGTGGTCACTCCCTCAGGTATGCCAGTGAAGTCATCTGGCTCCTCTCTAAACTGCATCTGTGACATGGCCGCCTCCCTAAAGCATCCTCAAATTAGTACCAAAACAAAGCAAAATAAAAAATTTAATGGTGTGGTTGAAGTCCAGCTGCTCCACTATACGATTCTGCATTGCTGATTGGGCTGCAACCTGTGATGAAGAAAGGAAGGAAGAAAGAAGGGTCAGGAACATCTCAAATGATGTGTGATCCAGCAGAGGAGATTAGGGGACCTTGTGCCAAAGTGGTGAAATCACAGTATCATTGATGCAAATAATCTAATTTTGTTGGTTTCAGTGGAGACATGTTTTCTCTTCTAAATTATTATGCTATGCTACTTGTGACTTAAACTTTGCTTAGTGCCATTTTCCCTTCTCTCTTACTTTTTAGGGTAAACATTGCATTCTTGATGTTTCTGGTAATGCGATCAAAAGGTTGCAGATTGCCCAGCTCTACCCAATCTCCATTTTTATTAAACCCAAAACAGTGGAGAATATCATGTGAGTAAAAGTAAAGTACCTCAGACTAACTTGTTTGAGACTGTTGTATTTGAAAAGCCAACTGCAAGTTATATGCAGACAATTGTAATGTTTGCATTTTAAATAGTATTTAATTCCCTGAGTTTAATTTTTAGGAACTTTAAGATGGAGCTTCTAATCCAAATTAAAGTGCTTGGGAACAAATGCCATTGTGTTTAATTCCATGTAACATAATACCAGAACAGCTCATTTCCACTACAGTCTTCGCTTGGTGTCTTTAGGGTTAATCCTCTTATTAGGATTAATACTCAAACAACAGTTTAAAACTTTAAAGACTCCAAGTAGTTGTTAGTAGTTTGAAAAAGGTATGATGTTGTCCCTTTCAGGGAAATGAATAAACGCTTAACGGAAGAGCAAGCCAGGAAGACATTTGAGAGAGCCATGAAACTGGAGCAAGAATTTACTGAACACTTCACAGGTGTGTTTTGCTTGTGACTGCTCACTTGCCAGAGTTGAAATTTTATTGCTTGCTGTAAAAATAGTACTTGCCTAACCACTGAGATAGTGAGATTTGTTTTTCAGATGGTCTGTGATTACTTTGAGGTATAGAGTCATCTTAGTATCTCTACACTGATTTCACTTTGATCAATTAATTTAATAGACACAAAAATTTACTGGGAGCTTAATTTAGGTTTTAAAAACTCTAAGACTTTCTACCATTTTCCTGGGTATTCAAATGCACATGTTTACTTTGTTGGTGTCTTTTACACTTAAAGCTTTTATTTGCAGACCTGAAATTGCTCAGCAAAGCTGCTTGTAGTAAATTGTTAATTACCTTTTCTTTTTTTTTAATTGGGAAGATGATCAAGCATAATGGTAAATGAAGCCTCTGAAAATTGAACACTCTACAGCATTATGGTACTTAGGGAATCAAATTTGTGCATGGCATGGGCCACACTGTAACAGCAAGGGATGGGCTGCAGTCACTCACACTGTGCTCATTCTTGCATTGTGGCTTCTAACACAGGGAGGATGGTCAAGTCATGACCTTCAGGAGCCTGGAAACGAACTTTCCCTATTCCTACCCTGACAGACAATTGCTCCTTTCCTTTCCCTTATATTCTCTTTTGCAGTGTTTTAGTGTTTGCTGCCCCATTCACTTCTTTTCTCTGACATGACTCCTTTGTCCAGTTCTTTCTCCCACATCCTGTGTGGGCAGAGCTGTGAATGCAGCAGTCTGCTCCAGCTGGGCAGACACACCAGATGCGGTGGTGGCTTCACAGGCAGGAAGACAGAGGAACCAGTAGATTTCCTGCCCAGTCTTCCTGCTGCCTTGTTCTTTGCATTTTGTGCTACCCAGTTGTCAGTTCATCTCAAGACTGTACCTTGCTCTTCCCATAGCTGTCTATCTGTCTGCACCCAGAAAGTTTTGGGACTCTCAACATATCTTGAAAATTCTTCCTGTTATAGAGTCCCTTACCAAATAGCTTGCAAGTGTGTTAGGTTTGTTGTTCAGAAAATGAATGAGTTTATTTTAATACATATCAATTACATATTTAGTCAGTAACTGCTATTATCCCAGGCTGTCTCAGGGCATTATATAGGACACTTTCCCAAGAAATTAAGGGACATAAATCACGATGTTTCAAAAACCTAAAAGACTTTTCAAATGCTCTAGTGTTTAGATCCATGGTTTTTCTTCAGAATATAAGGCTTGTTGACAACGGAAGATGGTCAGATGTCTCTCCTTGATAATCACGTTCCAGCCAGAAATTCTTTTCTGAATCTGTCTGAGATACTTGAAGCCATTACACATCCCCATTACAGTTTGGAGGCTGCCACCCATGTGAGTCAGGTGGTAAAACAGAAAGTGTGAGTGTTCCCTAATATGTGGAAAAATACCACACCCTGTGGTAACTGAAACCAACTTCAGGTTCCATTTCCACAGACTTTAGCTTAAAGTGAAGCACATGAAAAGCATATCTCTTGCAACTTTGAGGTTACTGAGGTTTGGAAGAGCTGTGGTTGAACTTAGCTGGAGAGAAGATGCTGAAGCTTGTGGCCTATTTGCATTGCAAAGACATTTCTAAATCTTTCTAATGCACTGTTGTGCTGTGAACATTGCACTTGGTCTATAGCAATGGAGCAGGCTCCTCCCACAGGCAGTACAGCATTGGGCTGCAGATAGGGAGAAAGTTTTTAAGAGATGAGAATAGAATGGTAGGAATAAAAGGGAACTAATTTGCATGAAAGCAAAGCTTGGAAGCAGCAGTACTCTATTAATGCACAGAAGAGTGAGTCTGACTTGCCTCCAAAACTCTTTCATGCTAAATTTCTTGGATTATTGACACTGAGATTGTGACACTAATTAAAAAGAAGTTGCTGTCTCACAGTGATTGCTTTTCCAGGCTAAAGTGTTGGTAAGAACAGCTCAAACTTCATTTTCACCAGACCATACTTTATTCTAATATGTCAGAACACATCCATATTGGCTCATTTCTAATTATTTTCTAGCCTTGGCAAAAATATATCTTAACTTACACCATAGGAATGAGTACAGATTGCACTTTTAACTGTATTAGGAAGCCTCTTGTCTATAAAACTTGAATCTGTTGTCTGGACAACAAACCCTGTGAGTTTCTCCTCTTTTTAGTGAAAAGCAAAGGTAGAGCTAGCAGGTAGACATTCCAAGGTCAGCCAGCCTTGCTGTGCAGCTTCAGGATCGAGCGGAGGAGTTCACCAGCCTGTGAGGACACAGCCCTGCACTGTCTTGCTTTGTGTTGGAAGCACAAATGAAAGTTGGGCCAAAAACAATACTAGAGGATGTGAATTGACTCAGGCAAATCGGAACATGTGGCTAGGAAAAGGTTAAAAAACTCCTCAGTTGTTTGTATATACTTGGTAAGACAGTGGAAGCCACTTCGTGTCCCCAAGGAAGTTCTGTATGTGTCCTGCAGTGCCACTCTGTGCTTCACTCCAGCACAGAAACCGGGAATGCCCACAGGTGTCTGTTCCTTCAGCAATCAGAAATCCTCCTGCCACTGTGAGGGGAAAGAGCAGCTTGGCGTGGAGCAGCCTGGTTTCTGCACGGAGCGAGGAGGGATGATTGCTGATTGCCACATTATGTTTTGCAGCTATTGTCCAGGGAGACACACTGGAAGAAATCTACAACCAAGTGAAACAAATCATAGAGGAACAGTCTGGTCCTTACATCTGGGTTCCAGCAAAGGAAAAATTATGAAAACACATTTTTATTTTTCATTTTCTAACTGACATCACCTACTACATCTGACGACTCTTAAGCCCTTCCAGTGGAGCCTGCCTCTAGTTCTTTCCAGCGTGGTTCATACCCTAACCATCACATTCTGCAGTTCCCATAATGCTTTACATTTGATGTCTCTCTTAGTTTAAATAATTTGTATTATTGTGTGTTGTTGGTTTGCCATTTTTCAAACATGACAGTGGAATGGCCTGACCAGCTATTAGTTTAGGGTGGGGGTGGGAGGGAATTGCTTGGTAAAATTCCTTAATGTTTAAGGGAAAGCAACTTTCAAAGATTTTTCAAAAAAGCTTTATAGACATTCTTTTAAAATTTCATAACAATGGAAAGAAAAGTTGTATTCAAGGAAGTTGTAAATTATGAGTAACTTTGCACGCTTAACTTTAATAGCATGGTTTGGTCAGGGCAATCAATTTCAGGTTTAATTTTCTGAGTTCAATCCTATTGTCACGGTATCTTCTTTTCTTTCCAGGCAGTTAGAAAGAAACTTTCAAATTTTGAGTTAGCATTTTCATTAAGTCCCATTACTACTCCTAAAGAGATACTCATTTTCATAATTTCATATGGATATTCTTATAATCTATTTTTTCATTTTTTGCCAATAAAATTGCTAGGGACAAAGATGTGTAATGTTTTTAATCTTCCTCATGAAACACTATTTATAGTGTGTTACAGAAATTCTTTATAGATAATGGTCATCACACTTTTTGAGCCTAAAAATATGTTTAGGTGCTAGGAAACCTTGTATTTTTCAGAGGAATGCCAAATTTCCATTGGCAATAATTCAGAAAACAGCTGCAGAGATGGTCATTAGGGCAATGAAAGAATGATTCATAGCCTAAAAATGTGTGTGTTCTTAGGGGTCAGATTTTAATGAATATTTTACCCACAATAACTGCCTATTTTGTTATAATAAATATATATATATATTAAACTTTCTTTAACTAAACTCTGTAACTATGGGAATTATTTTCTTTACATAGTTGCGCACACGTATAAATATATATATATAAAATATATATTTTTCTTTTACCACCTACTCCTAGCTTTTTGTTTTGAATAAAAATAAAAAAACAAATTAGAATTTACCTTCCTTAATCACGGAAAAATCAAATGGGCTGTGATGGCTGGGCATGAAGTCCAGGGAATATTAGTACAAGAAAAAAATACTTGCGAGTTCTCCTCTTTTCTATGGAATTCCGGGTGTTTCTCTTCCCCCGCCCCCTTTGTAATATGCATGTCTTAACCAAAGGGAGAATTCAGAGTCAACAATATATTTTTTTTCTGTACATGTTCGTCTCGGATTGCACAGGCACAAGATTTTCCATTTGCAGTGCACAAACTTCTGTGCTGAATGTTATGAATACGTTGTACCAAAACCTCCAATAATGAAATTCTCTAATTCCCGTATTACTTGGTACCTGCCATTGCTTGTTTGCAAGTGATTGTTTTTGAGAGGGATGTACTTATGGTAGTCATGGGGCAGTCACACAACCAAATCAGCTTTGGTTTGTAAAGAATTACCAACACTATCCATTCCATTTGTTAGAAAGAGGAGAACAGCTAATAAACTTTATTGTACAATATATTTGTCAAGCGTGTTTTTAATTATGATAAATACAGGTGTTGTAGCACTTTGGAATAATTGACTGAGACTGTAAATGAAAATCATATGTGATCTTCTGGACAAGTGACCACATTGGGGTCTGTGATGTTACTGCATTAAAAGCAGGTTTAAACTTGTGACACTATTATTGCTGGTGTTACGTGGAATGCTAATGAGGCTTACAGGAAGTTAAAGCTGCTGGTGCATGGCCCAAAAAGAGTTTCTGGTTTTCAAGATTTGGGAAATCAGGTGTGCTGCCTTTCTGAGAATTCCTGCCCATGAAAGTGCATGGTGTACTGGATTGATGCAGCTTTTGATAAATAATGTCATAAAATTTTAAGGCAGCTGGAAGTGTACTGTTGTCTCCCTCTTTGAAAGTGACTGATTGTTTGAGGTGTCTTGTGAGACATCTTAAAAGACCAACTCTAAAAAAAATAGAAGGATATGACTCTCTATCAAATCTGCAAACACATCTGAGATCTCTGTATTGTAAACACTTCTTTTTACATCTTTTTTTAACCTATCAGAAAGCGCCCTGTTCAGCTGAGTAGGTCTGCGAGGAATTGCTCTTTCATATGTTGGAGCATGTGAGTAACTGTTACCGAACTTTACCCCCAGGCACTTGTCATATACTAGCCAGGTATCACCAAATACTCCACTCAGACTGAAGTCCACAGCAATTACCTTGCACAGTTGTCATGCTGGAGTGAAAACAAGTCCTGGATCAAGAAAACCCAAAGGACTCTGGAGTATTTGCTTTGCATTTTTGTTTTTTTTTGTTTCCAGTGTTGCCTTTGAGCACTGGCAGAAAAGTTGATTCTGAGAGCCCTGATGCTCCTTGTTGCCTTACCTTGTGTAGCTGTCAGGGTTTTGCATTACTTAATGTTTCTCTGGGTCTCATTTCTCCAGCATTAGGTGCTGATAGATCTTTGATTCTTGGGTACATTTTTCTGTATTTTAGAGTTACATTTTACAATACATGTACTTTGCTTAAGGCTTCTACTGTAACAACTAGAGTAATTAGGAAATCCAGATGGCATCATACTGATTAATTACCACTCTTTTGCCAGCCCAGTGAAGGCATCGTGGGTTTTTCCTGCCTGATAGCCCAACTATTTGTAATTGCAATACAGACACATGCTTGATGAAGTATTTGTTACTCTCTATTATTACTGTAAGTTATATTATTTCCTTGTGGGCATTTTTGCTAAACTGTGGTGAACACTAGGAGAAATTTAATATCTCCTTAAAGCACAGGTACTCATAGAGTTAAGAATAAAATAGGAAAATTATCTAAGTTCTGATGAACTGTGCTGGTGTGATTGTTTAGAGGGGGTTGTGTTTGGAATAGACCTCCTGTACAAAAAGGCTGCTCCTCTGCCTTCTGAACCTTTACCACAGAGGATCAGAAGAGCCACAGGAGAGCCCTGGTACCAGATTCATGTTTTACTAATCCTGCCCTTGCAGTCCTAAGCAACTGGTGCTAGGACTGTGCGTCAGTCTTGTTATCTGTATATGAATGTAAGCCCTTCTGCAAACATCAGGGAGAGAGGGCTTCAGATGTTAATCTGGCCAGTAGGAAGGGCACAGGAAGGATCCAAGCAACGGGTCCTTGAGGATATTTGGAAATACTCCAGTGACACCAGGTTATTCTTTAACACTTAAGACGACAAAGGGACGATTAATTCCAGATGGTCTAGGCAGCCAAGAATCGGAGTTCAGCCATAAGATTTTGTTTGGGGAGAAGGCCTGGAGGCATCATTCTCTATTTTTTTTTTAATTCTAAACTTGAAAGAGCAATTAATTGGCTCGGCTGTTGTCGTACAGGTGCCTAGTAAGGGTTAGAGCTAGCATCCTGCCAAACTCCAGTCAGGTAGCTGATGAGTGCTGGAAGCATCCTGCCTCACTCCCTGCTGTACAGGCTGTTGGATGCACAAAGCTGTGTGGCTCATGCTCTCCCTGGGTGTGAGGACTCACGGGACACAGCCCTTCTGTTTCTGGGAGCTGGGTGCTCAGCTGAGAAATGGCAGTCAGCAGAGTAAAGCAGCACTCAATGGCTTTTATCTAAACAAAGTGTTACAGGTACCTGCAGTTCACTGACTAATGAGAAATGAAGAAAAGGGCAGCACAAATGAGAGTTGCTCTGTGAAAGTTACACTAAACTTCAGAGCAGCTTTTAACAGAGCTACTGTCAGCAGTTTTGGCTCTTTCTGGGAGAGTGAATCTTTCCTGGGCCTTCTCTTAAACCTTAAAAAAAGTCAGAACAATTCAGCTATTTTATAGCACTTGCTATTAAATTTCAGGAAATGTGCACTTAGCATGTGCTGTACCACCTGTACAGGCTTTGCCGTTGTAAGAGCCTGGGCTTCTGGTTATGGCTTTATGCAATTTCTGACAATGCTGAGAATGTGGCATCAAGTGACTATCTGCTCTGCCACATAAACTGCTTACCTTGAATCTCCTTCTGCTTCCTGAGCCCCATGTATAAGGGATACATGGACCTCAGCAGCAGCATGTGGTTAGTGTGTGGTTCCACAGCCCTGCCCTACCTGTGTGTGCCGGTTTATTGAATGAAGTCTGTGGGTGGGTGGTGCCAATGCAGAAGCAACCCCATTGGTGCCTCAGATATTGTGCAATTTGAGGTCTGATGTTTTTTTCCAAGTGTAGAGGCAGGGTGGAGAGAGGCATGCTTTCTTTTCCAGTAGTCTCTGCGAGGTGACGTGTTCCGAGGTGAGCAAGGTATATTGTTGAACAAAGTGTGTCGGCAATTGAATGCAGCTGAGTTTCACCTAAGAGCAGGCTGGAGAGAGCACTCTTGCAGAAGCCTTGATATCTGGGAGTTCTGAAGGCTGAAAAAAATCACAGATTCCAAAATTTTCACCATGAAGAGCTCCAGAAATGTCTTCTATCTTCTCTTCTTTCATGCTGGTAAGTGTCGTCCAAAAGCTTTTGCTGTGGCATGGGAATTCTGTGCCATGTGAGAGAGCACAAGGAAACTAGAACCACTTCAGAGCCAATCTCATATGGCCAGAAAATAAACCAAAGGAAATGATATAAAAGCAGTAGAAAAGGCTGTATTGAACACCATGTATGTATCTTGATTCATTGTTATCAAATGTTGTATTTCCTCAGCACTGAATCAATTTCTGGTTCAGTGGTGTCTGTTTCTCACAACAGTGAGCAGTTCTATGATGCGTACTTTGTAAAAATAGAAATAATTGCTTTATTCCACTTATCATGCTCTGTGCAACATGTTGGCCTTCTCCTGTCACTCCCAAATTGTATTGGTGAGTGCTTTTAATTTCACCAGAGGTGTAGGGGCTGTTTCTGAAGCACTCTTCAGTTCTTCAGAAAAGAAATGGTCCTAGTTTATTCCTTTTTTTCCCCCCCATTGTTTCTGTTGAAAGCCCTTGATAGTGTAGTAGTAGCTGTATAAATAGCCATTTGACAAGATGTTACACGATGGAGTACCATTACTCTGAGGAGTTATTGGGATATTTTTTAGTGATAGTTATAGGGGTGCTTAGGACACTGAGCATATTTCAAATGCAAGTTGCCAGCTTCTGCCATTTCAAGCTTTAAGTATATCTACTGATACACAGAAGGGCTAAAATTGAGAATAAACTTGGGTTCAGACACTGACCTGATGTTTTAAGCGGGTTTTCCTTGGCAGTAGGAAGAGAGGCTAACTGCAGGCCTTGTCTGTGCTCGAGCCCACTTCAGGTGGGTTAACTTGTAAGGATACCTGGTTTTGATGAGTGAGGAAAAAACCAACAGATTAATGCTATTTCACTATTTTGGCTGAAATATAGAGCTAAATGAACTTTATGTTTCAGATGTATGGCTAATTATTTCATCATACAGTTCATGTTTTACCTCCTGTGTGTCTATATCTAAATTCAGAATGCTGAGGCTAAAAAATGGCACTTAGCATATATATGCACACTGAGATGCTCCCCAGCTTAATTTCTATTTGCTTATGTTTATAAAAAGAAAACCCCAAAATGAAAAACAGGATTCTTCTTCCAGTCGCAAGGAATTAATGCTGAAAATTTCACCCTGGCAGAGGAGGTAGTACAAACATTAAGTTTCTGTGAGGTGTGTTTTTATCATGACCTGTTATGCCTTTCTCCCAACCATCTGGGTTCTCAGAATCCCTGCAACTCAGAGGTGGGCAGTTGTTTCTCCCTCTACTGGCACATGCTGCCATGAAAACTTTTGTAAGCTGTCCAAGTCTGACTTAATATTTGTTGACAGCAGTAGAGTTGGCTCTGTGTTGCAGAGGGACAGAAAGCCAAACCCACTGTTTCAGTATTGGATCTTTTGGCATCAACAGTCTTGTTTAGTCTGCAGCCGCTAAGTCAGAAAATGTGCCCAGAGCACTATCGGGCACTCGTGGAGTAATTTTTAACTTGCACCGTCAGATGTGGCGTCTCAGTTGCATGACACTAGGGGGGAAGTAGAGGGCCAGTTAGAGGTGTTAGAAAACCACATGATAAATGGTTTACAGCAGACTCCAGCTTAAAAATGGAAATTGTAGACAAGCAGTGGAATGTTGTGTCCCTGCTTACGAAAATGACCCGTGCCTGTTTGTCAGCGTAACCCACGGGTGCGTTTCCATTTCACCGCACTGTCTGCGCACGATGGCATCTCCTTACAAAAGCAACCAAGTGTTTGTAGCTTTGGCACTTGGGTGGCATTTGGGGCCGCTGAAAGGCACCTTTCTTTGCTAATTAATGGAAATCTCCACTACTAAACTTGAGTCTTTTCCTTCGTGGCTCTGCCCTCCTCTTTTCCTGACTGCGGTTATGATCTCTTATGAAAGACTGTTTTGAAGGGCCAAATTTACTTTTCTAGTTTTCATAATAAGCCTAGTGGCAAGGCTTTTGAGCACCTAAGGTTGCTTTTTTAATTCAGACCAGTAAGGGCAGGACTCCAGGTACTAACTAGCAATACTCGAGACTAGAGTTGTCTTTGGACAATCTCTTTGGTTTTGTAGTGTATCATTTTAAATAATAATTTCACATGCTTTTGACTTTGATTAAGATGGTGTATTCTACAAGGTGTTTAGAACAGTCTGGATGCCCTGACCTATTCCATGGTACCTGTATTTCTTATGACAAAAACAAATGCCATTGGATTTTGGTATCTGAGTCTGATCTTGTGGTCAGTCCAAAAAAACTTCAGGATTCATGTTAATTGGAATGCAAGTGGGAATCATCTCTAAGGACTCGCTGCAAAGTGAGCCGTGATATTTTTTTTCTGTTTAGGGAGGAGAAGCAGAACAAAAGTTTGCTTCTAAATGGTAAAGCTCTGATGTGTTTTGTAATATTTTCTCTTGGTGTTGTGTTTGCAGCTCTCGGCCTGGAGCGTATCCGGTGGTGCACAGTCTCTGAGCCAGAACTTTCCAAGTGTAATGGCATGAGCAAGGCCTTTAGTGAGGCTGGCATCCTTCCCCCTCTGGAGTGTACAGCAGGGGGGTCAGCTGCTAACTGTACCCAGATGATCAAGGTGAGCTGTGAGTGACAGCGGTGTCATTAGTTTAATTTCTCCATGTGCCTAATCGTAATCCCCTGGCAAGGTGCACAGTTCTGTGGTGAGTGTCTGGCCATCCAGTCAGCTGACCCTCTGCTTCCTGGCATTCTTGGCTCTGAAAAATCAAGGCATATCTTTTTTAAAAAAGACATAAAAGTGTACGTATGAACTTGAATGTCAGAATGGCCCCGTTTCATCTGTTTGGCTGCTCACATATGGCCAGTCATTAGGAACACAGATAAGGTCTTAAATATTTCCTCCCAAATACTAATCTTTGATTTGGGAATTGTGTCAGATTTATTTAGCAGACATTTAAAAAGGGATGGAGCTACAAGATGCAGACAGTAGTTAAAGCTGTGCTGCTTAGCCTCTAAGTAGATTGTATTTTGATAAACTCTGGATCAAACTCCCATTTGAGGGTCCTGTCATGGAAATTGCTGTATAAACAGATGAACTGAGTGTAATCAAATCAAATCTCCTTAATACTGAGTACAAGAGAGAGGCAAAGTAGCAAGTGGGGTGAGCAAAGGGCAAACCTCTGTATTAAGCTATATTAATTCAGCTGCCTAGAGTATGCTCAGTTTCCAAAAAGAGCATGCCTCTGGGGAAGGTTTTAAAGACTGTGAACATGTAAATTTGCAAAATGATGTATGCAAAATAATTCCCTCCTTTGGAGGGCGTAGGAGGTAAAAAGTGGATGTTGGAAGAAGTGTGGAGGCAGGTAATCACGGTTGTCGTCACTGGCAGAGTGTGGGGGAAGGGAAGGCTGGCTGGCTGTGTTAATAAATAATGCTCTTTGTGTATTCTCTGTAGATATGCCCAAGAATCAGGTTTTTGTGGAGGAAATACAGCCTGTCAAGGACAAGAGGTTCAGAGCAAGGAAAGGAGATCTGAAAGAATAGTTTGAAGGGAGATGAGGCAGATGATTGTGTGGCCAGAAAAAAGGAACAGATTTCAAAAACTGATGTCTTGTAATTTTTGTCAGTGAAGCAGAATGGTTGTCTGACTCCTAAGACTACCTCATTGCCTCTTGATAAATACTGTTCTTGAGCAGGGGAGTCAAGGCTGTATTGAAGAATGCTGAGAGCAGATACCAATACAGATGTGGATCTTACCTTGGGATTAGACAGGACATTCTAATGTCAGGTCTTCCCAAAACCACTTGGCTGATTGCTGCATTGAACAGAGGGACCTGTTAGACTCTGCCAGGCTGATTATTTAAAGGGCTGATGACTGTCTGCTTCTGAAATACAGAGCTCACAGAATTGCATTTGCAAGCCATTGAAGTAGCAGGCAGGCAGACAGCATGAGTAAGTTGCTTTCTGATAAAATGAATTTTCACTGTAAGGCTTCAGACAAGACTTTGTCCTTTAGATCTCTTTTTTTTTTTTTCCCCTCTTGTGCTAATGATCTACTAAATATTCAAGCTGGCCTACTCTGTGTGGGACTGTGTGGAACCCCTGAGTTGGCATCTACACTGAACTCTGATCTTTGAGGCCAAGAAGGGAGCAGGACACAGTGGCTGAAGA
Source organism: Lycocorax pyrrhopterus obiensis (assembly GCA_014706295.1). Taxonomy (NCBI): domain Eukaryota; kingdom Metazoa; phylum Chordata; class Aves; order Passeriformes; family Paradisaeidae; genus Lycocorax; species Lycocorax pyrrhopterus. The sequence goes on along the minus strand of JACSVZ010000016.1, from coordinate 13,405,317 downwards.
GGCAGATGCTGTTTTGTAACACTGCATAACTTGGACTTAGACCTGTGAATGTGTTAGCACATGGATAAAGGAAAAAACCTTTTTGATTGAAGGTGTGTAAAAATTAGGAAATACCTAAATATTTAACTAGGGAACCTGACAATGTTTAATGTGACCAGTGCTGATTTTCAGCAGGTCTTTAAAACATTTATGTAGGTAATTCTGAAATGTTGTGACATACAGAAATAAACTTCCTCTGAAAATCATGAATAGAATATTACCATCACCTATATACTTATTAAAAAATTGTATGTGAGTCCCATGCTTTTGCTAAATGTATTGGCAAATTCTTGCTGCAAAAAAAATAATACACCCACACTGCTGTTGATATGTCACCTCAGGAATAATTGTGTGTATTTAAAAGAGAGGTCTGTAGCCTGGAAACTAATTCATGTTAAATACAACAATAGACTGGTTTAGTCTTGTTGTGCTATTTTTACAGAAGCTATGATCAGAGGCTCTGTGTCTAAACAGAGCTCGAAGGTTCAGCTTTTTGGTCAGAAAAGTGCTATTTCTTATGAAAATATGGCCATATAGTATGCCTCATGACTTCTGTGGCACTCTTTCCATTTTATCTGCTCTATTTTCTGTCCACCACCAATTCTAGAAGCTCATTTTATTCTTGAGGGTAAGATCCTGCTAACTCCCACCTCCTCTCCTGTCAGGTGTCCCTCCTAAACAACAGGCTGTATTTGATTCCTAAGCTGTCCTGTGCTCTAACCCTCACCAGTGGAATATCACATCTACTTATTCCAGAAAGATTGTGTCTGTTTTTTAAGATGCAAGTATCTTCCAACCCCAAGTCTGCTTCAGGTTCCCTTGGATTTGTTCAGCTCTTATTCATGAGAAGCAACTCTCAGGACATCTCTTGTTTCAGCTAATTAATGAATATAATCTTTTTTTCTCCTTCAAGCCAAACAAGTAAAAGATTTCAAATTACATGGCAACTTCAAATCTGGTTTAGATGTCAACATCAACATATTACCTGTGCTCTCATATGATCCCTTAAAAAATGTTCAAGCTCTTTATGTGGTTCAGCCTGTGGGAAGTTGCTGTGGTGTGCTGGGCAGTCCTAGCCGTGCCCTGACCAGGGCTTTGCAAGCTCCCAAGGGATGGAGAAACTAAATTACCCCCTCCAGTGCCAAACCAGAGGTTAAGCAAACTGATAAGAAACTTGGAATCAGCTTAGAAATGCAAAATGTCACACTGCTGATTATTTCTCGGCAGTACCTTGTCTCTGGGAAATGCCCTCTCCTGGCTCCCAAAGGTTCAGCACACAGTGGGAGCTGGCTCTGCTGGCCAGAGGTGTGTACAGCAGTTCTCCTGGCCTTGCTGCTGTGGGAAGTCCCATCCTGTGCTATCCAGAGCGATCCTGCAGCTGCAGCAGCATCCCAGCCAGCTTGGTGTTACAGTCAGCAGAAAATATGTTGTGCTGTTGGACACATTCCCCGAAGTTGATGCCTCAGATTTGTATTCTCCCAGTTTGAACAGTCTTTTCAGATACTTTCCTCCTTCTCAGGAACCCATTGTCACCTGCTCCCCTGCTCACAAATTGCATGTCTGGCTTGTGCTGAGCTACAAGCCAGCAGGCTCTAAGGATGCTTTGGAGTGCACTTTGGCATTCAGATTTTGTAGCCCTAAAAGATACTATTTTGAACTATCTGTGTATGATCTGAAAATGTATTTACTTTATTTAAATCTTCAAGCTTCGGGGTACTAGCTACAGAGATGAATGAAACCTCAAATCACTGGGCATTAAGATCCTGGACAGAGCTGCAGCACCCGTTTCTGAGGTTCCTCTGAACTATTAACACTAGTGAAGCCATCATGGTGCAGGGCTGGTTTCTGCATTGCTTCTGCAGGAAGGCAGTTTTGAAGGTCTAAAATCCCTCTTGGTAAGAGTTGTTCAGAAATTTGTGTGCCCTTAAAATAACTGGAAAAAGAAAACACAAATGCAGATTAGGGGGTGTCTTATAAATGCATGGGTACTCTGGTTGTTGATAAATACTGATAATTAAGCTTTAGCAAACATTCTGCCCTTGTGTCTGCACAGGATGACTTGGCAGATGCAGTGACTCTGGATGGCCGTTTGATTTTCCAGGCTGGAAGGGAGCATGGTCTGAAACCTGTCGTTGGGGAAGTATATGATCAAGGTATATTCTGATCAAATACCTTTTAGATTACTTAAAATGCATAAGAAAAAGTATGTACTGTTTGCATTTTATTTGGAGTCCTCTTGAAGACTCTAAACAGTAGGTAGTGGTCAGGTTCCCTCTTGGTTGCTCCTGCCTGTAACAGACTGTGTGGGGAAACAGGAGACACAGGGCTGTGGCTGAGTCTGTCCTGAAGCATTTGGGTCAGAATAGCTGTTTCTGTAATAAGTTTTTTGGGTTGTTTTTTGTTTCTTTTTACTGTCTCTCTGCTTACTGTGTTCTCTGTTCCATACTTTTCAGATTAATGAATTGCAAAGCATAAATTATTAGGTTTATCTCTCAGTCTCATACATTAGAAGAATTAGATTTTGTTTTTACTAGTGTATACGATTACCGGCTGGAAGAAAGGAAGTACTAGATTATGCTTCTTGTCTGGGTGACCTTAAGCTTTGAGTTCCTTTCAAGGCAGAGACAATAATTCAGTGGTGACTTGTTGTCCTGACTAAGGGCTCAGTATCAACATGCTTGTGTAGTTCAGAGCTCGATGATGCCCCCCATGACTTTAAGACACAAGGGAAGGGAGAGCTCTGGAAGCAGTTTGCTGGCAGTGCTGTCCCATCACTGTTGTGAGATGGAGCTGGCTTTGTTTTGTAGCTGGGTCTCAGTGTCACCTGGCCAAAGGCATCCTCAGAAGTGGCTGTTGGGCTCAGTCCATAGGATCTTGGATCATCTGCAGCAGCCCCCCCACCCTGTTAAACACATCATGACTCTGGTGAGGGACCTGTGCTTTGGCTTCTCAAAACCAAATGGGCCTCAGGACCCAGAGGCTGGCTATCTCCATTAGTCAGGCTATGAGCTGAAATCAGAGAAATGGGAAAGAAATTTAATGATTTCTGATCTAAATAAAGTCAGATTCGATGACCTTATGATCACTTCAAACCCTCAACTCTTGACTCTTGAGTTATATTAAACTGTAAAACAAAGAGAATGAAATCAGCTGTGATGCTCCAGAGACATCAGTTCACTCTGCTGTAACAAAATTAAGATCAACTGGGGAGTAAATTATATTGGTTTCAATTTGATCCAAATATATTTAAAGTCATAGAAAACTTCTTCCAGCAAGGAACCTCCCTTTCAAAGCAGAGTGACCTCCAAAGTTAGAGCAGATTGCCTGTGGACTAAGACAATTCACACTGAAAAAATAACAGGGTACACTGATTCACAGGCAGCAAGTTCTCACCAAGGATGTGAACAGGGTGACTTGCTTGTGGGTAGGGAAGTCACAAGAGGCCAAAAATCAGTGTTTGTCACTGTAATGCTGCTGTGAGGCTACTTAGGTTGCTTCTCTTTCTTCCTATGCTGCAGAGATTGGAACTTCCTATTATGCTGTGGCAGTGGTGAAGAAGAGCTCCAACATCACCATCAACAGCCTGAAGGGTGTGCGCTCCTGTCACACCGGCATCAACAGGACTGCAGGCTGGGATGTGCCAGTGGGTTACCTCACTGACACCGGGCACCTGGCAGCAATGGGATGTGACCTTCCAAAAGGCAAGAGCTACAGGGCAAAGATCTCTTCAGCAATGCTCTCCCAATGGTCTTGGGACCCTGTGTGTGTGTCCAGAAATGTGTGATTCAGCTGTTGTTTCGTTCTTTGACTTTGATGCTCCTTGTACAATGGAATAGACCTGATGTAGGTCTGATGAAGACTGCACGGTTTTGGTTTTTTTAAACTTGGAAACTATCTTTTAAGAAGAAAATAATTTGTGCCTTCTAGATCTTTGTAGAGATGTACTGTGTGGATGTGTTAAAATGAAATTGTAGGATCTTGTTTATTCATTGCTAAAAATGTCTCATTCTAATTTTGCATTTAGCTGTAAGTGACTATTTCAATGAAAGCTGTGTTCCTGGAGCAAATGGTGTGAACTATCCTAAATCCCTCTGTCAGCTCTGCAAAGGGGACTCAGAAGGACAGAACAAATGTCAACTAAATTCCCAGGAGCAATACTATGACTACAGTGGGGCTTTCAGGTAAAAATCATGTCTGTCAATTTTTTTTATCGCTGTACCCTCTCCATAGTCATCATGTTCAGGCCTCACTGACAGGAAACTGAGGCTACAGAGCTTCCAGTTGATCTTGTTAGAAAATACGTAGTTTTGTTAGGATAGCCGTGCTTTTAACTTGACTGAATAAAAGTAATTATTAACCCATTATTTCAGGTATTAATACCTGAATATTAAAACCAAATGGATATTTAGCACATGTACTGGGCAGGGAAAGCCCCCTGCCGTTTGCTTTGTCCAGCAGCTGCTGACACAATCTGAGTGTTTCAGCAGGCGTTACTGACTTATCTTTCCCAGTAAAACCTGATGATCCTTGGAGCCTGAGAGCTGAACTGCTGCCCTACTTGGCTATTTCAGTCATCCCACCTCAGCTGCACTGAATGATTGAGTTGCTCTGCCCTCCATTTTTGCACACCAATCTTTATTTTCCTCTTTCCCATCTGTGTGCTGTGCTGCAGCTCCCAGTCCCCGAGTCATAGCATTAGTGAGGGCAGAATTTGCTTATGAGAAACACTTGCTCCTCCCTGTGAATTCCCCAAAAGATTGTGTGCCTGCCTTAGACACAGAACTGTCCTGGACAAAGAAGGTCATGGTGTTTGTCCCAGGCAGCACTGAACATGTTGTTCATGTTCACCAAATGACAATGATAGTTTACTTCATGCTCTAACAGCCACTAGTCTCTGCCTTGAGCAAAACTCTCAGCACAAGGAAGTAGGTCAGTGTCTGTGGCTGATGGAACGGAGCACAGAGCCCTCGGGCTGTCAGCCGGCAGTGGCCAGAGCACGGGCGTTTTATAATGCATCTTTGTGGTTGGATTTGTATTTATTAGGTGTTTGGCTGAAAATGCTGGAGAGGTCGCTTTTGTGAAGCACAGCACAGTGCCTGAATATACAGATGGTGAGTAATCCTGAAGCTTGTTGGATAATGGCTGCAAGGTCTGAAGTACGGTGTCTGTAATGACAGTGTAATATCAAATGTTTGATGTATTTTGAATTGAGGAATCAGCAAAAATATGCTGTAATAGTGAAAACAGATGTACCCTCTGAAGTGTGCACCAGGAGATAGAGATTTTTTAAAATGCTTGATAGTGTCAGTAAAGGTGAAACGTGGAATCCTAAGCTGCCTCTGGAAAGAGACCTTCAGCAGCAGAAAACTTTTTATACAGTCCTGGGTTGTTACATTGCTCCAGCCTGCCAAGGGATTCAGTGGAGACTAGGAGAGTTAACCTGCCCTATCTGTCACTGTGTGAAAACTTCCTTGAATATAACATTGCTTTAGTATCATGGACCTGTCTGACAGGGGAAAAAAAAAACCCAGAAAATGTTGTACGTTATCCTAAACTAGAGATGCTCTTGATACTGCTGCAGACACCAGTACAGCTCAGTGCAGTCTCACAAGTGTTACAGGACTAAAGGACCACAGAGATGCACAAGATATGCTGTGCAGTCAGGAGCAGTTCAGAGATGCTCAGGAAATGTGTGTTCTGCTCCATATGTGAGGCTTAGAGGAGGCCTGGAGCCAGAAGCATCAGCCCCACCTGATGTCTGTTCCTTAAGCACATCTTGTCTGATTTCAGGGAGAAGCCTTTCTTCCTGGGCCCAGGGGCTCCGCTCCCGGGACTTCCAGCTGCTGTGTCGCGATGGCAGAAGAGCTGATGTGACCGAGTGGAGAAGCTGCCACCTGGCCCGAGTCCCTTCTCGGGCTGTGGTTGTGCGGCCTGACACAGACGGGACAGTTCTCTTCCAGCTCCTAAACCAGGGACAAGTAGGACACCGTTTCTTCGTTGCTACTTTGCATTTTAGAAGGGTTCTCCCACCAGTCTAACCAAACTGAAAACAGGATATCTGAGCACTTTTGGCTCTGCAGGGTTTGAAGTGATATGGGCTGTCACACATTCCAGATAGAGAGATGTGTGACAGGTGCTTCTTTCTTCTTTAATATTACAGCAAAGATTTAATGGGGTGGGCGCCAAGTTTCAGATGTTCGACTCTGCAGCCTACGGTGCCCAAAATCTTCTGTTCCGAGATGCCACCACAGAGCTTGTTGCAATCACAGCTCAGAATTACCAGGCATGGCTGGGTGATGAGTATCTTCATGCCATGCAAGCTCTGAGCTGCAACCCCAACAGTAAGTTGTCTGTAGATTCCTATTTATAACCAAGAAAAAAGATAGCTGATAACACAGATCATCTTGATTCTGCTTTATTTTCTTCCCACTCTTGGAGGGTTACGGCAAGATGTGAATCTGATTTTTGAGCATGGGCAAAGGTCACTTTTTGACCTAGAAACAATATTGCATTGCAGAACATTTTCCTGTGCAAATTGGCCCACTTTGTTATAAGATGCAGGCATTTTCCACCCTTTCTGGTGTATGAGAGACATTAATCTGGTAAGATGCTACTGCTACGTGGTACTTAATTTCTTACCTGCTGACAAGGGGAAATAATGTGCTGCTATGCAAATCCTCAGGTAGTCTATAAAATAGGATGAATGGGTTCCTAGCAGAGGATTTCCTCCATAAGCCGAAGGAAACGTTCAGCTGCTCTTTATTGAAGCATTATGGTCTTTCTTGCTATCAGAAGAAAGTAGAAATTACTTGATACATGTTCTGGGAAAGTCAGAAATACAATAATCTTTGCCTTAAGAAGCTTAAAAGTCCTGGCAACTGAGCCTCCCAGGTGCGATCTGTGCTGTGGCAAAGCCTCTCACCTTCCTGACTTGTCTCTTCTGGGCATTGCTCCGTGACTGTGTGAGGAAGCTTGTGTTCAGGATGGCTTTTTGCTGCACCCAACTAACACATTGTGGCTGGGCTTAATGGTCAGTAATTGTAGAAATTGTTGTTCCTTTGCTATGGAGAGGTTTGCAGTGTGGACATAACTGCTCCTCAGGGAGTGCCCTGGTTCCTGGTCAGGTGTAAGTCTGAGCTGGAGGGATGGGGAGCAACACAGAAGCAAATATTTTCAATAACATATATGGGACACGTGACAGTGGGCAGTGTGATGCCTCCTTGTCTAGTGCTAAGAAAGTGAATGTAGTATTTGCTTTTCAATTTTGTGCAGCAATGCCAGAAAGCCTGAACTGGTGTGTTGTATCCACTGAGGAGATTTGGAAATGTGGTGAAATGGCCGTTGCCTTTAGGAAAAAGAATTTGAAGCCAGCAATTCAATGTATTTCAGCCAAGACAAAGGAAGAGTGCATGGAGCTGATCCAGGTAGGCTGCTGCAATCCTTGTGCCATAAACCAAATGAACAGAAGCTGCTCTGCTGGGTAGGTGGGGTTAGAGAGATGTGCACTCACTTTGGTGACCAGTAGGAACACTGGATTTCAAGGAGATGATCCGTAGCTCAGATGGTCTGAATGAGCCTGGACCCTGATGATCTCTGGCTGTGATGAGAGCACTGTTTCCCATCTAACTCAAGCCTCTGTGTGTGAAATCTCCTGTCCCTGTTTCAATGATGATGCCTTATGCACATTTGGGAGGTTTTCTTTAGCAATGTGATGCTCTTTTGCTGTAAGCCTTGCCCTTCAGGGTGCCACAGGTGTGACCATAAAGGTGTCATCATTGTAGCAGGGAAAGTATCTGCTGGGGTTTTTTCAGAAATCCTATATTTTCTTTTATTTTTCAGAAAAAGGAAAGTGATGCTGTAGTTCTGGGTGGAGCTGATATTTACACAGCTGGGAAGACATATGGCCTTGTACCAGCTGCTGGAGAAAGTTATTCTGGTAAGAAGGTCCAGAAACATAAATATTGACCTTGTTTTTCCAGGTTGTTTGAAAACAGCACTAAAAGCACAGTCCTTTGTTCCCAGCCCTACTAGGAAAGCTGTTTTCAAAGGAAATAAGAATTATGACCCTCACACCATGGATAGAGGAGGATATGAGATGAGCTTCTACAGTGAGGCAACTTTTGTCTGTCCTGCTGCAGGACTAGGTTGAGTCTTTGGCAATTTTGAGTCTTGTACCTCTTAATTTGTTTTTTGAATTCTGAAAAAAAAATATTTTCAGTGGAAGAAACTAGTATTCACAAAGTCAAAATATTTTTTAAGAGAAGCAAAAATACAGAAATTGCACAGTAGATTCTAGTTAGAAGCAAATTCTTCCTGTCAATGTGGCTGCTTCAGAGTCACTGATTAAGAGGGCTTGTGTCCACAGTGTCACTAAGGCAGAGTTGAAATTTGCTGCCAAACTCATTGAAGTTTTAATACAGGTTTGAAGTTTTCACATAAAAACAGCTTCTTGAAGCAGATTTGCTAAGTTACTTATGCCCCAAACATTGTTTTTCAGAGGGATGTATTTATAAGAGCTGATGGTAACACGAACACTTTCATCATCTTGTCTGTAGATTATTCAGCTCAGGTGTGTAGCAGTACTAGCTTACAGACCATAGGTGAATGCAGCAGCATGAGGCAGTAGAAGTGAAAAGTAATTACAAGTACATCCTTATTGTCTGAGTAGCAGATTGTTGGTGCAATTGGTGCCACCAGATAAGTGTAATGGATCCACAGATGATCACTAAGGTGTGGGAATGCTTAAGGGAAGCTGTAATGTGTTGTGGTTTTTTTTCTACAAGCTGATGACAGCAGCAATGCATATTATGCTGTGGTGTTAGTGAAACGAAATCTGTCCAATGCATTCACCATCAGTGACCTGAGAGGGAAGAAGTCCTGCCACACAGGGCTGGGGAGAAACGCTGGATGGAATATTCCCATTGGCATACTAATTAAGAGGGGCATTATTAAGAACAGAGACTGTAATATTCCTCAAGGTAAGACAACATTATTACATATCAAAAAGATAGTAATAGTCTAATGATAAACTTCAATTAGGGAAGTAATTTTGACATTTCATAGCTCTATATTAATCATATCTGTTTGTGAAGGTGTGTTGTGTTTTTAATATAATGATTTGAAATTTTAAGTTTGTCACCAGTGTGGACTAGTGGAGGGTCTAACAGAAAATGTTGCCTCTAACACGAAAGTATCCTTTCCTTTATCACAAAATCATTGGCTAATTTAGGTTGGAAGGGACAGTTTGAGGTCATCTCGTCCACACAACTGCTTAAAGGTCTGGTAGTTCACGTTGCTCAGGGCTGTGTCGAGGCAGGTTCTCAGTAACTCCTAGGACACAGATTACATACAACCTCCCTGGACCCTGTCCCACTATTTGACCATCCTTGGTACAAAGGATTTCTTTTCTTGTATCTAATCAGAATTTTCCTTCTCATAACTTTGGTCTGTTGCTTCTCTTCCTTTCAGTCTGCATCCTTGAGAAGGACCTGGCTCTGTCTTCCTGAAAACCCCACTATGTAAATTAAGATAGCAACATACTGTTAGTTGTCTTATGTCCAGGCTGACCAAGCCCAGCTCTCAGCCTGGAAAGTGCAAGTTGTGCTTCAGCCCTTTGAGAATCCTACTGTCCTTCCACTGTATTTGCTCTAGAATGTCCATGTCCTTTTAACACTGGGAGCTCAGAGCTTGCCACAGATGTCAGAGGAGAACCTTCACCTCCCTGACTGCTCCCCCAGCACACCCCAATTATCTTACTGACTTTACATAGTCAACTAAATAGTGCTTTGAAAATATTTCAGAAGTTCTAGTATGTGAATTCCAGTAAGGCAGCTGTAACTTGTATTTCTAGTGTTCTACTGAAACCTGCATTGGTTATAACTTCATGATGTTGTATCTGCCTTTTTTTGTGAAGAGCCCACACTTTTCACTCCTTATGTTTTTTTGTCTTTCCCCAGCTGTGAGTGAGTTTTTCTCCGCCAGCTGTGTTCCTTCAGCTGAGCAGGACAATTACCCAGCAAAGCTCTGTCAGCTGTGTATTGGAGATGAGAGTGGAAAAAACAAATGCAGTGCAAGTAGCCAAGAACGTTATTACAGCTACAGCGGAGCCTTCAGGTAACTGATACCTATGGTTGTGATTTTGTGTGTCAGCCTGCCAAAATGCAAGGAGCACCTGGTTTCCATCCAAGTCAGCAACCAAAGGTGGTTGTTGCTGCAGCAGGTGCTGTAAATGAGGTGGGATGTGTGTCCCCAGATGTCCTCACCAACGCAGATATGGCATAAGGCATTACACTGGCTCACGTCACAGCCTTTGCCAGCCTCCTTGCAGACAGCCAGGTGACCAACAGCCCAGCCCATATGTCTGTGCACAGAGCACCTCATGAGGATCAAGTAGATTGTTGTTGGTGTCCAGTTGTGCTTTAAGCTAGTGGGACAGGGAGTCTGCCACTCTGGATGGGCAGGTCATCCATAGGGAGCTCTAGCAGGGAAGCAGGCACACAGTAACCAGGATCTGGCTGTTATAAGTCCCTGCAGAGTGACAGGCTCGTGACGGGGAGCCTGGAGCGTGTCTTCACTACTCTGATTCATTGGTGGCTGTATCTGAAGGTAGATTTCTGAACAGCACAAACAGCTATGGCCAGTGTTCAATCACCAAATCCTATTCCAAACAAAGTATGTTAAAAATACAGGGAGGAAAATAGTATGAAATGGAACAAATACTTTGTGTAACAGTGTACATGTACAGATGGGGCCATACCCAAAGACTGTGAAACTCTTAGATGTGGAAGGAGCACTTCCTTTTCCTGACCGTCGCCTCAGAAGGTAATGGTGCATGTAACAGCTGGCAAAAAGCCACCTTTTTCCTTCAGGGGAGGAGACTTCAACAGCAGCTGCCTAGTAAATACTGAAGTGTTAGATAGACTTGGATAACTACTTTTTGCAAATCTATTTAGTTGAGTCCAGCTGCTCTGCTGAGTTTGCCTTGCAGACAAACTCCAGATCCTCTGCTGTACTTGATGGATTAACAGAGCCAGCTCCCAGTCACCAGATGAATGAGCAACAAATGCTGTTACAGGCTGCATGAGCCTTGCTCATAATTCTAAGATTCTGCATTTGACAATAGTGCCCATACAGTCAAATTTTATATAGAGATCACTTTTTGTTTTTAATAGAGAAGGTGCTTAATTTATTGAGTGATGTGGGACGTTTTAAGTATTTAGAAGTGTAGAATTTGGGTGAAAAAATGGAGGATCACAGTCTTCCTCAAGGTAGGGGTAGGTCTATCTGTGACACTTAGGTGATCCTCTCTGAAAGAAGAACGGGTTGTGGAAGGTGATTGAGACGGACTTAAAACTGAGATTTCCAGATTCCTTCAACTCTCTCTGTCTTCAGACTAACTTGACTAGAGGTGTGAGAGGCCATTCAGTTTGTGTGTATCCCACTGCCTGGGGCAAATTAAACTGCACAGAGTAGTAAAAAAATCTGTTAGGAAAGCTTGTTCTGATTAGGAAATGCACTGATCAGCCCCACTAGTCCTCGTTCTCTGTGTGACAGCATCAACCACATTGTGATAAGACCTTTGATTAGAACTGCTGATGTTAAACCAGGTGCAATTGAAACATATGTATTTTTGGTAACTGTTACCAGTACTAACTTTCCCTTGCATTTTGTATTGCATAAGCCATGCACAGTTACAGCTTTACATCTATTTCATTGGTGGGTTTAATTATTTTGTTTTAGGAAGTGCTTCTTGAAAACACTTACAGAATAAGCTACATAGGAGAGGAGGTGGTTTTAGGGTCCCTTGGCATGTTGGGCTGCTTCTGCATCAGAAAATTAGAGGAAACTGAACTTAGTTCTGGAACAATACCCTTAGAAATTGCAGTTAGATTAACTAGAGATCTCCAATATACAGGGCTGCAAATGCTGCATTGAGTATCACATAATAGATCTTCTGTTTCTTTACTCATCTAATACTGGTCTTTTCTGCTGTTTTTCACACTGCTTTTAATAATTTTTTTTCTACTCTATTCCACTCTTGAAATTTGTAATTCAGAATAATTTTTTTTATATTTTGCAAAGATGTTGCTTTTCTCTATGTCCAAGATACTTAATTTCTCTTGTCTTACTAAGTTTGGGTCCCGTACATTTGTTTGCAGGAATGCCTGTAAAAAAAATTGCATTCTAAACCTATGAGTTAATAAAAAATTGTGGTTCACGTAAAGATGCTTTGAATTGAATTTATATCTTTGACTTTCTTTAGGTGCCTGGCAGAAGATTCTGGGGATGTAGCCTTTGTGAAGCACTCGACAGTGTTTGAGAACACAGATGGTACTTAGTTTTACATGTCTCTATTATGATTCAATTATTTTTTCTTGCTCTAAAGCATTCATTGCTTGAAAATGACCAGGTTTTTTTTTTCAGGTAAAAACACTGCTAGTTGGGCCCAAAAGTTGAAGTCCAGTGATTTCCAGTTACTGTGTCCAAATGGTGCCCGTGCTGAAGTCAGCCAGTTTGCCAGTTGTCACCTGGCTCAGGTGCCAGCTCAGGCTATTATGGTTCACCCAGATGTCAATGTTTTTGCTCTATATGGACTACTGGACAGAGCCCAGGTAATCCATTATTTTTGGGGGGGAGTTACACTAATAATCCATTTCTTTTTGGGGGGAGTTACATATGGTCTAACACACTCCGAGGATAAAGACTGCATCATGGCACTGGCAGCATGTGCACAGTGCACAGCCCTGTTGGGAGTGTGACAGAGAAGGTAAAATACAACCCATGTACCTCACCCAGTGAAACCACCCTGGTGCACAAGGGATTTCAACTTTTTGCCCAGCCACTGGTTGCAGTAGTAATTTCTGTGGAACTTAAAGTGTTTTCCCATGGCTTTTCTCTGTTTCTGTGTTACTTTGAGGTCTACAAGAAAGAGTACATGCTAACGCTTTTCCATTCTGGAATTTTCCTTGGAACGCAATAGAACGTTGCTGGGTTTGTTTATGCTGCAGCCATGTACATGGTGAACCATGCAGGCAGAGTGTGCCTGGCTGCCACAGCGAGGTTCCTTCTTCTCCATCCTGAAGTTAATTAGTTCAAAATCACGACTGAGCAATATCCCCATGGTAGGCTTCAGTCATGTCTGTAACTCCTGGGCAGCCAAACCCTATATTGCATAACAATATTTAGGCAGGAGAATTTTTTAAAAACTACAGCTCTTTTTCCAGAGAGTAACTGAAAAAAACAAAATCACAAATGCTGTTCTTGTAATTGCCAGTGGCAGAATTCTGTATCTGATCTACTGGAGCGTCTAAAAGCGAATGCATAAGAGGTTCTGCAATTGTGTATGAATTTTTCATCTACAAAACGGTTCCTGTCATATTTCATGTTGTATGACAGGAACATGGCACTTCATCTTGCAAAATACTGAGAATTTTTTTATTATTTTCAGGTCTACTTTGGAGATAGCAGCAATGGAAATGAATTCAAAATGTTTGATTCTTCAACTTTTCAGGGAAAAGACTTGATTTTTAAGGATTCTGCTGTAGAGATTGTGCCAGTAGAAGAGAGAAGAACATACAGAGAATGGCTGGGGAGTGAATATATTGAGTCCCTTGAAGGGATGCAAACACCCCAGTGCTCTGGGGCAGGTAATAAGATAACACAAAATTCACTCATGGCTACTGTCATTCCCCTGCTTGTTTTATGTCAGATACAAGGCTTGGACTAGCACAGTCCAAATGGCAACTTCCAGGCCACCTCTGCCCTGCCACCTTCTCTTCAGTAAAGCTGCTGTTTGGATAATGTGCTATGCTACCATGTGAATGCCTCTCTGCAGGGCAAGTGCCAACAGCATCTGCTCATCAGGGAGTGGGATGGGGCTGGAAGCTGCTCCTGTCTGTGTGGATGAGGTGGAATTTGGGGCAGAAACCAGCAATACAGTATCAACATGGTTTACAACATCAGTCTAAAACTGGAGCATTTCTGCTATCATTGCTGGTATTGAACCACCCAGGATTCCCAAGAACTGTTAGATGGATACTGGGTTTCTGACCTGTAGAAGAATTTTTTGGACGGAAATATCAAAACTCTTGTCTAGTGAATCCTCTCTCTAGTGGCGTCCTGGCTGGTTATATTCAGACTCCACATCCCTGCTTTACCCATCCTACCCAGTTTCTCCTGAGCTCTGCTGCCACAGAGGTAACTGCACAGAGAATGGACAGGCTGTGAACAGAGACAAGTCCAGCTTCTGCCATGGACAAAGTCTTCTACCTTCCAGCAAAAGACAAGTAGGGGAAATTTCCAAAGTCACTGGATGAAAAGGAAGCCCTGAGAGACTGGGAGGGGGACTACACTTTGACAGAGAAAAGAACAAAGCCAAATGTGAGCATCCACTGAGCTTATTGGCTTTCTACACCCAGTGCTCTCATGGCTGGACAGAGATGTCCTGTGATCTTTAATTTGATGCAGCCTTCATCAAGAGCCTCATGGCTGTCCTCCTTCCACACGGGGCTGTCCTGAGTGCCTGTGCATGAAACTTGTATTTGCTGTAGGTGAAACAAAGTGCTTCACTTCTGAGTAGCCATTTCTACTGGCTGTAGCATTCAGGTTTTATTTTTATCCATAGCTGCACTAACCATATGTTGCTGTGCTGCTGGCAAGCACTGTCCTCCTGACTGTAGAGACCACCTCATGATCCTGGGATGAACAGACACTTGGTGTAATAAAAACCTTGTAAAGCCAGATAGTAATAATGTAAATAAGTGAAAATAGCAAATAAACATCAGAAGTAATCACACTTTAACGAGACTCCAGCCTGGTAGCTAAACTCCTGCTTTTCTGGGATATGAACATTTGCCTTTCCCCTCACTGCCCACTGTTCCATTGCTCCCAGTTACTGGGGCTGGAGTGGGACAGACTGATCCCAGCCCCCAGCTGTGCCCGGTGGGGTGAGCGTGTTTGTGTGAGGAGCAGTGACGCTGTGCCCAGCACTCAAACCCATAACCACTGGCAAGCTGTGCCCAGCTGCGTCCCTGCTGTGTTTCTTCTCCTTGTGCTTTTGGTTAATTATGAAGCAGTGCCTGAACATGAGCCGGTGTGTGCCCAGGTGGCCAGGAAGGCCCATGGCATCCTGTCTGGCCTGTGTCAGGAATAGTGTGACCAGCAGGACCAGGGCAGTGATTGCCCCCTGCACTTGGCACTGGTGAGGCCACATCTTCAGTGCTGTGTCCAGTTCTGTGCCCCTCAGTTCAGGAAGGACATTGAAGTGCTGGATGTACCCAGAGAAGGGTTTGGAGCACAAGTCCCATGAGAAGCAGCTGAGAGGGCTGGGGGTGTTTAGCCTGGAGGAGGCTCCAGGGTGACCTTATCCCGCTCTACAGCTCCCTGACAGGAGGGTGTAACCTGGTAGGGGTCGGGCTCTTCTCCCAGGCAGTGACAGGATGAGAGAACACACTCATAGAGCTCCTACTCTCAAACTGTGCCACGGGAGTTCAGGCTGGACGTCAGGAGCATTTCACAGAAAGGGTGATTAGACTCTGGAATGGATTGCCCGGGAGGTGGTGGTCACCGTCCCTGGAGGTGTTTAAAGAAAGCGTGGCCGCGGCGCTCCGTGCCATGGTGTGGTTGGCACGGCGCTGCTGAGGCAGGGGTTGCGCTCGGAGATCCCCGAGTCGTGTCCAGCCCCACTGACCCCGGGATTCCGCGAGTTTCAGCCGGCGGGGGGGGCCGTGCGCATGCGCGCCGGGCTCCCGCTGCGGAGCCTCGGCCGTGGGCCGCGCGCCCCCTGGCGGTGCGGCGTGAGGGGGCCGGGTCCGCCATGGTGGCGCGGGCGCTGTGGGCGCTGCTGGCGGCGCTGCGGGCGGGCTGGTGCCTCCTGCCGCAGAGCGGGTACCTGCACCCCGACGAGTTCTTCCAGGCACCCGAGGTCATGGCAGGTAAGGCGTGCGCCCGGGACGGGGTGGTCCCGCGCGGGCTCGAGGGGACGCGAAGCCGCACAGCCACGGGCACCGTGTCCCGCATCGCCGGGCAGACGGGTGTTCCCGAGGGATCTCGCTCTGTCACACAGCGAGTCCCGCAAGCCGGGCAGGAGAGGATCCGCAGGGCTGGCCGGGTGGGTGGGTTCCTGCTCTGTGCTGTCCACAGCGAGTGGCGCCTCGAACTACGTTACCGTGACAGGCTTCTCCATGCTTTGTGAAAATGAATGGTACACTCCTAAAAATGTCAAGATTGACACCAGTCTCAAAAGTTTATGAGCTGCTCTGTATTGTGATGCCTCTTATACCAAGTAGTATCCCTAATGCTGAATTACTGAATAAAATATATTATTTATGTATGTATTTTTCTTTTTCTCTCCCTTTGTAGGAGATATTTTAAACCTACAGGTCTATTATCCATGGGAGTTCCTTTCCAGCTCTCCTTGCAGAACAGTTGTTTTCCCATTAATGACATCAGGAGTTACCTACTGGGTGATCAAGTCTTTGCAGCAGTTGGACATATGTTCAAGTTGCATCAACAGCTACACTCTTCTTGTATCTCCTCGCCTGCTCTTTACAATCTTTTCTTTCATACTCGACTATAGTGTTTATCGATTAGCCCCTTTCTGGGGAGCAGATCCGTGGAAAGCGCTGGTACTTCTTGCTGGATCATATGTCACACTGGTGTTTTATACAAGAACGTTCACCAACACACTTGAAGGACTCCTCTTTGCTCTTCTCATGGTACTGGTTTCTTCAAGAAAGTCCAGTCGCAGCTCAGTAGAGCCTACAAGCAGCTCTCTCATAGGTGTCATAACAACTGCTGGGTTTTTCAACAGGCCAACCTTTCTGGCATTTGCTCTAATGCCCCTGCTTTACTGGGCCAGTTTAATTGTTGACTCTCAAAAGAGCATTAAAACTCTCATAAACCACTTTTTGAAGCTTATCCTATGTGCATGTTTTACTGCTATTGTTTTCATAACTGCTGACACCTTCTATTTTACCTCCGTGAGCTTAGACAACCTCTACAGCACTAACAAGAGCAGCCTAATTGATGTAATAGCTCAATTACATGAGAAAATGGTAGTAACCCCCTTCAATTTTCTCAACTATAATCTTAATCCTCATAATCTCGCACTGCATGGAAGTCACCCACGAGTTACACATTTTACGGTCAATGGAGTAATGCTGTTTGGGATCTTACATATTCTGGCCATTGGTGCTGGCTTTAAAATGCTAAAGAAATATGTCCATCAATTAATGCTGGTCAGATGGTGTTACCGCGGGCCACCTGGGCTGTTGATGCATTCCGAGGGCAGTCCAACATTGCTGCTGTTTTATTTTGTTCCTTTGGCATTTCTCTCCCTGTTCAGTCACCAGGAGCCTCGGTTTCTCATCCCTCTTATCCTGCCATTGGTCCTGTTCAGCGCGTCACCGACCAGAGCTGTGAAATGGAAACTCCTCCTTGTACTGTTCAATCTTCTGGGGGCACTTCTGTTCGGGTGCTTACACCAGGGAGGGCTGATTCCCTGTTTGTTTCACTTGGAGCAACTCATCCATTCTCCAGCATCCTCAAGCTATCCATGGCACTACACTCTGCTCTTTGCGCACACCTACATGCCTCCAAGGTCTCTGCTCAATATCAAGAAGACAGACATGCATGTGGAAGTCATTGACATGGCTGGGTCTGGAGAAGAAACCCTCTGCCAGACAGTAGAGCAGCGAGCAAGCAATTTTACCTGCAGCGACTGTCACATCTTTATTATAATCCCTGGTACGGTCAGAGCCACAATTACAAAATGTGGTGTCTCATTCAGGAACGAGACTTTGATATTTCCTCACTTATCAATGGAAGACCCACCACGAATACCTGTTCTATCCAGTGGAAATTGGAGGAGTCAGTTAGGACTTTACATCCTTGAGCTAAACAGAGATCATCAGAGCCTTTAGATTTTAGGAGAACAAAGTTTTAGTTTTTTACTTCATTTGGGTGCTGTCTAATGGTGCTGTGAGACCTTCCTCCTTCACACACCCCCCTTTCAGCACCAGCAGTGGCACTGGGAGCTCTCCCACGTCTCTTTATTCCCATTCCTCATGCTCTTAGGGTAGCCAGTTCTGGATGGAACCTGCTTTAAATTTGACTTAGTCAGCCCTGTGGTGTTTCATATGAACTTTTGTAATTCTCCTGATGAGAGAGGATGAAATCAGAGTCCCCCAAAACTGTGATTGAAGCTTAGCTGTTTCCCTGTGAGATTTATTTTTGAATGCTCTTATAATCTCTGACAGGGTTTGGGGACTGTGGGGTGTTTACTGATAATAGGTATTAATTCAGCTGCTGGAGAGAGGTTACAGGGCTAGAAAAAAGCTGGTCTGACTCAGTAATCTTTTATTTTATGTTCTTAAAGATTCATTAGACCAGACTGCAGTCACAGTACTGTACCACTGCCTTGGGTGGGTCCGTCTTGAAAAATCTCCAGCACTGATCTGGCAGAATCTGATTTAGAACATGGAAGATGCTTCAGCCTAAGTACTTGTGCTAAATCCTAAAATCCAAGCTTTGCATGTTTAGCCTTCCTTGCCACAGTTCGATCCTCGTGAACGTGCTACCCACGTACCGCCCCGGGGCAGCTCGGGAGGACAGCGCTGTGATGGCATCAAGCGTGTCCGAGGTTCCGCGGCTGCAGATCGGGCGCTCCTTCCCTTGCGCGCTCCCGCCGCGCCTCTCGCTGCTCTGTCACGACTGTCACTCCGGCAGAGGTCCTGCGGGAGCTGGATTGAGGAGCTGCGCAGGCAGAAAGCGGGTAACTGGGAGGGATTTGATCCTTCGTGCCATTGGACCAGAAGGATCTCTGAACGGGCTCACCACAGGGCCAGAGATACCTCGATTCTGCTGCCGTGGAGGGAAGGCAGCCCCGAGGGAGGAGCCGCATCCCCTGCGCCCCCTCCCCTTGCAGTAACTGCTCCCTATTAAATCAGCTCAGAGGGAATGATGGCTCATATCCTGGCTTTCCACTGGAGAGCAGTCTCCTTTTAGACTGGACACCAACAACTGGGCTTCAGCTGACGGTGGTGTGTATATGCTCAATAGCACAGCATGACCTACAATCTTTGGTTTTGCCTACATGAACTTCTGGATCCAAAACATCCTGACTTGGCACATGCATTGTAGATCAAGCCTCTCTCTCTGAAACAAATCTGACATTTGAATTATTTCTACTCACAAAGGTGGTAATGCTTTTGGCAGTTCTTCACCCACTCAACCTCACATAAGGTCTTAAGAGACAGGTTTTCAACAGAGACAAGAATAATACGGGTTGATGCCAGGCTCTACAGAGAAGCTAGGAAAAATGAATGTGTGAGGGACTTGCCTGTATTTTCCAAGCTATAGGTATGACCTAGATGTTTAGGGAACATAGCTCTTGTTCTCTTGTAAAGCATTTTGTGTTGCATTCCCTGTATGTTCATCCCACATCCTTCATTCCTCATTGCTGACCTGCCTGTAAATCATGGGTGCGTGTTTGGGGGGAGGCAGGGGGAGAGGAGGTGCCTGTCTGTTTGTACTGGTGACTCACAAAGTAGCATAAGTAGTTGTGAAAGCATTTTGACAGCTAATATATTTTCAAAGTTAATTTTCTTTTTGCTCTCTTACACTGGGACGACACAATTGTGTGCCACAGCTGGTACTCAATGTCCAGCTTCCCATTTTCAGCTTTCTTGAACAACCTTAGTCTTGAAAATTATTTTCATAAAACTTAACAATTCTGGCAGTCTGAGTGGGAAACATCTTGAAACTCTTGGGGGACGTAATGGAGCACCATTCCCATAGGATGATGACTGCTCTACCGCTGCACAGGTAACCTGCAGAGAGCCAGCAAGAGAACCTGGACTAAAAATACCAGCTCAGATTGACAATATACTGCTTTTGTCTCACCAGCCAGACCTTTGTAATTTACACTGTAGATGCAGTTTCTCCATCCATGCACACCCGTCTTTGTTGGTGAAGGTTTAATTTTACCAGCAATGCGGGAAACTGTATCTCTGTTTGTACAAGGTTCTTCTCACCTGGGATGATACAAGTAATGGAAGTGACCCTCCCCAGTTAACTGAGCCTCTACTCAGCTGGATCAAACCGTGAAACATGCTCTGAAGGAAGGTTAACTGCTGTAGTGTCATAGATGTCACCAGATCCAGCATCTTAAGCAAACCTACCCAATGCATTACACATGATGAATGCATCCTTTTCCATTATGTATCTGTATTTCCATTTATATGTAGGGTGGCTCTATTGGTCATTTTTTTTCCCTGTAAACCCTTCTTGCTACGATAGACTTGAGGTGTGCTTTTAGGATAGCT
The DNA here is from genome assembly GCA_014706295.1 of Lycocorax pyrrhopterus obiensis. Lineage (NCBI taxonomy): Eukaryota > Metazoa > Chordata > Aves > Passeriformes > Paradisaeidae > Lycocorax > Lycocorax pyrrhopterus. The sequence continues at coordinate 13,384,954 of JACSVZ010000016.1, read as the reverse complement.
ACTGAATCTCTTTTACCTCCCTGTAAGATGTCCATTATCCTGTCCATCATCATCAACACTTAAAACCCTTTTTGTAACAAAATTGTATCAAATATAGAGTATTACTGCTGTATACACAGACATTGTTACAGGTACTCCCGTGAGAATTGTGGTTTTATTTCAAGTTTCTTATCAAGCACTTAAAGTGACAATCTTCACAGCATTGTGGATGATTATAACGTGAGTCTGCTTGTTCCTGAGAACCGTGGATCGTGTATACTGTCTTTGAAATGGAAATCCATCACACCGATGAGGAGCAGCTTCCCGTGTTCATGCTTTCCCGAGGAGTCGCTCCAGGCCATGCGATGCGGAACGCACCGTCCAGTCCGCAGCTCGCCATCCACAGTCCGGGCACCGCCGGGGTCCGGAGCGGCTGCCGGGGCCCCGCTGTCACCAGCGCCCGGGGCCCTTCACCCGCCGGCTCCAACGCACTCCACGTGCGGTCGTGCGCTCGGCGCAGGAGAGCGGCGGCGGTTCCCGTCTCCTCCCCAGCGCTGTCCGCAGCTGCCTCCCGCTCGAAGCGGCGATCACGGCGCTGAGCCGGGGCGGCCGCCGCGGCCCGGCCCGCGCGGCCACGGCCAGCCCCGCGCGCGGGCGCCGTCCTTGAGCTCGGCGAGGAAGGCGTCCCGCAGGCGAAGCAGGCGTGGGGCCAGGTCGCGCTGGCCGCGGGTGAGGGCGGTGGCGGTGACCCGGGCGGCGGCGCGGATGGGCCGCGACTCCGAGAGCCGCTCCACGAGCCGCGGGCTGGACAGCAGCAGCAACAGCGCCCGCAGCAGCGCCATGACCGCCGCTCTCGCGAGACCCGGCGCCCGAGCGTCCCCACACACGGGGCGCCCCGCGCCTCTCGCGAGAGGTGCCGCACACCCCGCCCCGCCGCACTCGCGAGAGCCGCGCACCGCCTCGCCATTGGCTGCGCGGCCGGCGGCCGCGGAGCGCGTGCGCGGGGCGCGGGAAGGCGCCGAGGGGCGGCCGGGCTGGGTGGTGTGGGTCGGTCCTGTGCTGGGCAGGACCCGGCCGGGCCGTGCTGCGTTGGGCTGGCCTCGGCCGGATCGGGCGGCGCCGCCATGAGCTTCGGCGGGACGCTGAGCATCCTGCGCAGCGACTCCTACGCCGAGCTCAGCCAGTACCGGGACCAGCACTTCCGGGTGAGCAGTGGCCGGGGGCGGGCGCCGCGCGGTCCGGTCCGGCCGGGCCGGGCCGTGAGGTAACGCTGTGTCCTTGCGGCCCAGGGGACGCGGTACGACCAGGAGCGCCTGCTGAGGAAGAGCTGCACGCTGTACGTGGGGAACCTCTCCTTCTACACCACCGAGGAGCAGATCCACGAGCTCTTCGGTAAAAGCGGCGACATCAAGAAGGTCATCATGGGGCTGGACAAAGTGAAGAAAACCGCCTGTGGCTTTTGCTTCGTGGAGTATCCTTATGCGGGGCGGCAGGAGCGGTCGGGGTGTGGGTGAACTGCTCTGCACTGCAGGCCCTGACTCACGGGAGAGTTCTCCGAGGATAAAATTAATCGTTTGCTAAAGCGTCTGTGGGAGACCCTGGTGAAAGAGGGTAATTCTGGGCTCACGGTTGGACTTGATGATCTTACAGGTCTTTTCCAACCGTGATTCTGCGATTGGAACACACACTGCATGTCGGGCGGGGTTAACAGATTGCTTTCACTTTGATACTTTAACCCAGACATCTCTTAGGTAGTTGACCTCTGCAGTAAATTCATATTCTCCGTGCCGAGGTAAAAATGTCTTTGTTTTTGTACAAACATACTTGTAAAGTTTCTGTTGGCATCTTTCATGCCTGTCGTGTGACTTCATTATGTGCACGTTTCTGAGGATCATTCTGTTACTGGTTCCAGTGAACTCACCGGAATGGTGGAAGTTTGCAGCATGAATGGAGCATGCCTGGGGCTTCCCAGTCATTAGCAGTAGAGCTTTGTGCTGTTAAACGTCCGCGTGATTGACAAACGTAGTCCGATACATGCATTTTTAATGCTTGAATTCCTGCACGTTTCTCCCTTTCACTAGCAGTTTTCTCAGCTGGCATAGCTTCATAAAAGCGGGTGCTTTTTAAAGTAACTGAGCAGGAACCTGGTTCAAGCAAAGACTTGGTTTTTTAGCCCATTTGATGTTGTTATTTTTTTCCACGTGTTGAAAATAGAAGTCTGTTTTTTCATTAACCTATTCTAAGGTATTATGCCAGAGGAGATGCTGAAAATGCAATGCGATACATAAACGGGACCAGACTTGATGACAGGATCATAAGGACAGACTGGGATGCAGGATTTAAGGAGGGCAGGCAGTATGGCCGTGGAAGATCAGGGGGACAGGTAGGTTGTTGTACAGCCTGGGGTTTTAAGGGAATGGTGACTTTGCCAAACTTCTTGGTTTTGAATGAGCACAGAACAATTTCAGAAATAGCAACTTAGGGGTCATTGTTTAAGATAACACTGGAAGACATCTGATCAATGGCAGTGTAATCCAATAAGAATAAATAACTCTTTCATATATTTCACTAAAAGTACTTGCAGAAACAACTCTTGGCTGCCTGAGGATATGATACTTATAAGTAAGGCCAGAAAATGTAAGGGGCTGTCAGGAACACACAGGACAGCAGCTGGCTTACCCCAAGTGGAGCACGTGGCAGTGGCTTGTACTGCCAAAGCCCAAGGCTGGCCATCCTTGCTTGGACTGTGTTGATTAGAGAGTCCCCAGACACGATTAAAAAGGAAGTTGGTTTATGCTGTTCTGGGCTTCTGCGTGATGCACTTCTGTTTTGTAAGTCAGCTCTGTAGCCACTTACATGTTGTGATGTTAGTATGACTGTGTTCTAATGGTGTAACAATTTTGAGAAATTGTTTTTCGTTGTCTTTACTGGACTTCCCTTTCTCCCTCCTTCGTAAGGTCCGAGATGAGTATCGGCAAGACTATGATGCTGGAAGAGGTGGCTATGGCAAAACTGTTCAGTGCCAGTGACTCCTCAGCCTCACAAGAGAACCAAATCTGCATTGTGAATGTCCCCAGGGACAAAGTAGGTCTGTTGCACGCGTATTCACAGAAACTCCTATTTGTGTTCCTGTGAGCACATCCTGTCAATACCTCTTCTGTTTTAATACCAGGATCCAAAGTGTTGCAGAGGACCTGGGAGCAAGGCTTTAAGCTTAGAATGCCTGGGGCTTTGGTCTCGACATGCTGCTGTAACTTACTGAAAGGAACAAAGATGTAACGTTACGGTGCTTTTTTCTTCTCTGGCAAAACTTGATTATTCTACCACTGATTTTTGTTTACATTGGTATCACAGGGTGGAGAGCAATGATAAAGGATGATTGGTGGATGTTTCACAGATGAAAGAAAAGGCAAAGAGCCTGAAAAGGAAGTGGAATTTCTAGGGAAATTTTTCAATTTCTAGGAAAGACTTTAAGTTGCAGATTTTCTGGGGTTACTGGATTAGTATCCTTTTTCACTGGTGCTGTTCCTAGAACATTTACATGAACAGCCATAATAAAACAAATCAGATTGAGTTCAGGACTCACAAAGAAGAGCCTGGCAGAGAGCAGGAAACAGACCTCTGCAGTCTTCTCCAAAGTATCATTGTGATTGCGTGACAGAAACCACCAAATATAAGAATTACAGTAGCTGTTATTTCACATTTTGAGTATTAGTATTTTGCCCTATCTGGTAGCTCTCTACAGCCTTAATGTTTGCGGCTAATATCTTCCCTGTGCCTGTAAGGGTTGCATGAAGCCAAGTTAACCCCAGAATGGGATGTTTGAGAAACTGGGTGTATAATGAGAAAGTTTCTTCCCAAAATAGGTTTTCTATTTGAGAAACTTGATTTCAGACAAATTAAAAATAGTAACAAATGAGTTTTGGGAGGAGCCCAAAACTTTCTACTGAGCATGTGATAAGAATGGCAAAAGAATTTCAGGATTGTGTAGCTTGTTGGGTTTCGGTTTTCTTCTTTCCCCACTGGATCCTATTTATACTGCTTATTGATATGTTGGAATTTTGGTGTACTGCAGACATAAGTTTAAAAAATGTGATCCCAAGATCAATGAAATTGACCTGCTGAAATTAAATAGTTTAAAAGGAACTGTTACAGGGCTTTGGAATTTCTTCATGGACTTCTGAGTTCCATGTAAATGGCCATTCATAAAGATTTGTCCAAATACCTTGTTGTCCATGACTCCTTAGAAACCTTTAAAGGTATGTGAAAGCTGATCTTTATTCACTGAAGGTATTTAGGAAATCTTGATGTGTTTCTTGTGTACAGTTAGTCACAACTGTTACTGTAGATTGCAAAACCAGTGAGATTGAACAACTGCTTACTTAGGAAGTGTGGTTTTGGGTGGGCTTTGAGGTGTTTTGGCAGGTAGAGTAAAACTAGATTTTTGGGATCACTTGGTGCTGGTCTGCAAACAAGACTTGGAACAAAGTTACCTTTTCCAATACAGTACATTTGATTCTGACTTTACAGCCTGTAATCTGCTCTAGAACACTGCTGAAGTTTATTTTTCATTGTATCAACATTGTATAAAAAATGTGTTACCAAAAACTCTAAGTCACTTTCTTTTAAATAAAGCTGCAACATTAAAATGGTTTGTAAGTGGTTTGTTACTCTTTTTTTTTTTGACAGAATCAGCTGTATTCAGAAAGGAGCTGTATTCAGACTCTTGGCCACATCCTTTGTTTTAATTTCTTTTAAGATGGAGAGAATTAATATTCTTTCCCTTTGACTGGATTTTCAGTCTTGTTCGGTTCTTACCGGGATTCTGGAAGGTGTTTGGTTAATGCGCTTCATTCTGGTTTGGATTTCTTTGGGTTACAGGACAGAAACTGTGTACTGATAGTGAAGTAAATGTGAAAGTCTTTGGTGTGTAACAAGTAATTTTCTAGGTGATCTTCCTTATAAAAATGAGCTTTAAAATTGTTTTCTATTGTAAGTACTGCTGACAGTAATTCTCAAATGAAATGGAGGTAATAAGATTGTCTGTCACAACAATTGCTCTTCTTTGCTGCTTATGTGCAATGGGTCTCGAAAGAGTCTGTTTTAAAGTGAGATTTTCTGTTTTGAGAGAGATACCAATCAAAATGGGAGTTAAAACCACATGATGTCATGTGAACTCCTAGAATCTCAAAAGCTCACATAGAGGAAATTGAACATGTTTGATTGTTGCCTTCCCTAATTGAAATGAGATCTGGGTCTGCTGAATCTAGTGTTTAATGAAAGGAACTGAATCAAGTTTTTGAAATTTCCTCTGGAGACTTCTTCAGCTTTCTGACATGCTGGTGCATTGTGATTAGGTTGTCTTAGAAGGATAGAACCTCCCATGCTTCTTGGACATGCTACTTCATTACAATTACAAACACTTTCATGGAACTTCAAGCTCTGTGTTAGTGTTTCTAAGTACTTGTTCATCATAATTAGCTACTTTTATGGAATTGTGTCCATAAAGAAAAACAGCAGCTCAGAATATGAGTGTAAACTTAGATATGCCTTGGTGGAAGGGAGGCTGTTAGAAAATAAAGCAGTGGCAGCTTCAGTCTCTCCCTCAGACTGGTGCAGGCTCATATGGTGATTTACATGCCTCTCTTAGGCAGCAATGGCTGCAAGTAAGATTTGTATTCACAGGATTTGAGTCTTGGTATTACAGGGTAAAATGAGTGGAGTGTAAAAGCATTAGAGGCATTTGTTTTCAATGACTGACAAAATAATCCCATTAGCAGTGTCTCACTGCAGGCTCATTCCAAGGTGGTCTGTGTGTTAGGTTACTTCACTGCCTGGTGCAGCAGACATGTTCCTGCTCAGGTTGGTGCAGGCACAACAGCTGCTGGTGTTAATGGTCCTTCCTATACAAACAGTTCTGAAAAAAAATATTGACACTATTTAAGCTAGTATCCAGCACCTCATCTTCCTCATCTTGTCAGATTAGGCTCCTTGTGAAGGTAAAAACTGATGAAAACTACTAAAATTGACATGGTTTGTACATGGTTTCATCTCTAGATGAAAGACAATCCTAGTCAAAGAATGCAGTCCACAGGGACTGACCTGCTCATAAACTGTTGTTTATTTGTGTTTCTAAAGCACAAGTTATACCTTATGCCAGAGCATATAAATGAAGACAAATTAAGGTGTTCATTTTTCTTTGCAGTCTCAGGTTTCTGCTCCTAGCTGAGTGTATTTGGTACTTTCAGGTGAATATAGGGCCTTACCACTGCAGGTGGTGTACTGAAAAATTGGTGGAGACAGTGGAGAGAAGTGTCCTGGGCTTCAAAACATTGTGGTTTTGAATCCATAAAATGACAGTATTTGTACATTAAGACTGTGTAACTGCACAAAGGTAGAAAGTATATTGCACCCCTGCCAGTAGAGGACAAAGTTGCATGAGAAGAAGGTTTGCTGACCTTGAGAAACTCCTTTCTGAAAGCAGGAGAGATCAGTTCTTGTGCCAGGGTTCCACAATTTTTGAGGATCGCCTTCCTACCACTCTGCTTCCCAGCCTGCTTTCTGAGACAAAGATGTGCTTTACTTCACTGAGGTAATATTCTCCAAGATTATTTTAGCTTCTACCTGAAGGCCATTTGAGTGTCTATTTGGGTTCTTTACAGGAGAAAAAAAAAAGATAAATAGGAAGCCGAAGTCTTCTTTGCATCTCGGAGTAGCTGGTGGGTTCAGATGTGACGTGAATGTTTCCTTCAGCAGGAAGATGAAGTTTGAGCGTGGAGCACCCGAGGGCCAGCGCCGGTGAGGTGTCGGTGGCCCCCTCTGGTGGTGACACCGCCTCCAGCGGGGAGGCGGCTGCTGGGAGCAGCGCGGGGCAGCGGCTGCGGTTGCGCTGTCGAGATTTTACTTTGATTTGATTGTAGAAATGACCAAAAACCTGATTTTCATTGAAGAGATAATTTTAGTCTGTAGACCGTTTCTCAGAATGGAGGCAAACGGAGGTCAGGATTTGCGGGTTTGTAGCCCATTGCTGTTATCTCTGTTTAGCAACAGCTTAGTTACCTTTTCCACTGAATTGTGATATGCAGTGGTGTGTGGTGACTTCTCTCCCTGCTCCCGGCGACTCTTCGGATCTTGCCAAAGCACACCCATGGTACTGGAGGAGGGCTTGACTCTAAGATGCCCAATCCATGTTTCACAATCTCACATTAATTGTAGTTTGTGTAACTGTGCTAGCAAACCTTGTGCCAACAGTCTGTTTTTCAGTCTAGCAGATTATAAATTGAAGTTCTGTATTGCACACAAAGTAAATGTCTGCAGCTTGACAAGAAGTTAGGCAGGGTTTTAGATGTCTGGTTTGTTTCTGTAGAGTCACAGTAGTCCTTCAGGAACTTTGCAGGCTTAAATGTCTGTTGCTTCTGAGTATCCCTGTGGGAAAGTGCCCTTTCATTTAATCTTAGAAATTTTTTGTCTGATTCATAGGGGGCTGATGCTGTGTGTGACAAGCCTGTGGTGGATGAGGTGCTTGGTGTCCTCAGTCCTAGTGCTGACAGGGCTGTCTTTGCTAACTTTAATGTGTTTCACAACACACTAACAAGTGAGCGTAAAGAAGACACACAAGTAGGTGCAGTAATCTCAGTGTGCATGACCTGAGTGAAATGTAGATTATTATTTTTTTCACATTTGAAGGACAAATATGAATTATTCCTGGTGTAGGGTTTTACTGCTTTGAGGGTGCTGCAGCAAATGCTTTTGAAAACCCTTTCATGCCTATTCAGTAAGAGTTGCAGTCCTGCTTGAATATTCCTCCCAGAATCTTTTGCTTTGTCCTCCAGCGCTCATCTCTGACTACATAAAACCTGCTTGTATTATGTTCTGTTATCCTCCAACCAAGTCTAGACAAAGCCAGTTGTTTCTGCCCTGACAAGAAAAACTGGCACTGTTCCAGAAGCTGTATGAGGGGCTGAGTCAGGATTTCCGACACCAAGTTGCATAGAGAAAAAATGAAATACCTTCCATTGAAAACCAGTGTGAATTAAGGTTTACTCAGTTAATGACTGGGAAGGCATCTTTCTTGTGTGCCTTGATGAGTATGTGAAAATAAGTCTGTGTGTTAAATAATTTTGTTAGGTTTAATTTATTTAATTGGAGCTGTCTCTGATTTCCTTTTCAAGGTGGGCCACCTAATCATTTTTCTGGGACTGATGTGTTCCAACCAGAATAGTATTAAACCACAGTTTTTGTTTTTTCGGGTGAAATTAAAAGACATCTTTTCTCAAAACATAATTTGAAAACAAATGGGAAATAAGGTTTGCTATTTTGCTGTTTATCCAGTTACATGCAACGTAAATATCAGAATAAATTAGCCTGATTGAGTCACCTTGTCATTACATTTCTGAACAGTGAAGCATTTCCCTTCTGTCTCAGTCTGCCCCTGGAAGCAACAAGGTGCAAAGAAAATTCTGATTTTCTAGTTAGAATAGGTAAGAATATGTTAAGTACTAATAATACATACTTGTATTATTATAGTTGTACATCTGTACCTCATATGCAGTTTGAATTGCATTAGAGTGTTTTTGTTTCAGTTTTCTGACTTTATTGCTTTAAAATAATGCTCCTATTTTTTATGCTTTGTGTCTTCATTTTATGGGGAATCTTCTTGTTTTGAGAAAGTGTTGCTACTCTGTTCAAATTAATTGATTATAAGTTGGTCCTTTTTGTTGTGTGTTTGATTTTCTGTAATATCATTGTTTCATATCTTAAATGACTTTTTGGAAAACAACAGCCCAAAAGACATGTCAGCTGCTCCTGCTGCCACAAGATGTCGTGAGAAGCCATAGCTGGCTCCAGGATGAGTGGGGGCTGCCCGGATTCTCAGTTAGCTGAGGAGCTGTTGTGGAAGGAATGAGAAAGCATCTAATCTCACTGGGCAGCTAAAGCAGTGTCTGCATTTCTTGAAGAAACTCTTGCATATTAGAATTCTGCTTGAAACAAAAGTGACTGGTGACTGATTAAACTGGCTTCTACATGCCCTGAAGCAGTAGAGTTAGGACTGCCTTAAGGTTGCTGGCGTGGGGGATGCCTCACTACACCATGCACCATAGAACTGAAAGGTTGTGCAGGCTGGCAAAGGACTGGCTTGTGATTTGGGTTGTGTAGGGGTTTTCCCCCTCTGAATTTACTCCAGTAAGAGGAGGAATATATTTCCATGAACTGGAAAGAACTTCTTCCTGTTAAATCTGAACTTTTGCTTCTGCTTTAAATTCCCAGCTGAATTTGCTCTTTGGAATCTTTATATTAATGTGAAAAAGCCTTCAAGCAGCAATCTTACAAAGTTCCATCCTGCACAGATGCCAGGAGCAGGTGTGTGCTGGTGTCTGAGCTTGCCAGGGGGACATTCAGGAGAGATTTTTTTAAGTTACTCGGATCTCTCGCACTCACTCCCTGAGTCATGGTGGATGTTTTGATGAATTGTTTTATAGGGTACAGTCTTGTCGGGAGCTTGCATCTCCCGTGGAGTTCAGTGAGATCTGTGTGCATAATGCTGAAGTAGTGAATGTGTTTTAATGAACTTTGTCTACTTATTTCTCCATAAACTAAACATGTAACATGCTGACACACCAGGAGAATTCTTGAAAGGCCTTTGGGAGCAGCATTGACTCCTGAGTTGTATCTCAAAATGAGTTAGGGAAGCTGAGCAAAACAGTGTCACAAAAAGTAACGAGAGCATTTTGGAAGGGATTCTAAAAATTCCTCAGGATAATTGTCCAAAATCATGTGCAGGGCAGAATTTTTCTCAGAATCCGAGGCCATGATGGCCAGCAAATACTACTTGGTTTACAGAGTTTGACAGGAAAGATGTTGCTTCCGAAGAGCGCAGAAACCTGGAAGGATATGAAAGGTGAGGGAAGATGATTTGTCTGTAATTCGGATTCTAGACACAAAATGGTCATCAAGGCAAAATTAATTAATCATTAAAAGAGGCTCAGAAGCCTGAATAAATATGTGGTGTCCATCAACAGTCCCTGGATACAGTGTCGATTCTGTGTTTAATCATAGATTTTCCGCTAAAGATGTTTAATTGAACTAAAGCAGGTGTGAGAATGACTCATTCCCTGTTAGAAATCAAAATCACTTGGATGTCCATGAAGGAGTGGTGCTGTTCCTCGTGCTCTGTGAACTGTCCTGGCTGGGCCGGGTGCTGGGCAGGCTGGAGCGCTCCCTAAGCAGTGCACACCTGGGCAAGCACAGCACCCTCCTTGGTGACAGTATGGAACTGAGAATGAAAGAATGAGCCAGAGCTCCAACTTCTGACAAATTTGAAGGTAATTAACTATTCCCAGACACAGAGTTGTCCCGAGAGAGGAGAAAACATACCATGCAAAGCTGAATGCTGCAAGTACCAAAGCTTTCAATGTCTCAGGGTTGTGGTGGGCTCTGACAGTGGAGCTGGATGTGCAGCACTGCAGAGAGCCGGTTTTCACTGCAGGTTTGCAGCAGAATGGGTCTGACTGGCCCATATGAAGGATGATCAGTGTTCAGCTGGTGAAAGCTGCAGAGCCTGTGCTGTGGCTGCCTTCCGTGGGGAACCTCTGGGTGCTTTTCCCTGCACGCATGGCACTGCTGCTAAGCTGATTTCCCTTTTTCAATGGTTGTGGCAGGTGCCTGCTCTGTTCAGGAAGGGAGCTTCAGTGCAACTGTTAAGTCTAGGAGAATTTGATTATTTTGTGGGTATACAGATACGTCCACATGAAGTTTAGTCTGGATTGAACTTAATGTGAGAGTACTGGAATCTGTATTTCAGGTTTTTAATATTTTACATTTTAATAGATTTTAAGTGAATATGTTAGGGCACATAAAATGCAGAATTGCCTCTCAAGAATTGCTTTTTCATGTTAACCACGAGTTTATACTGGGCTATGCAATTTAACAAGGAAGTTCTCCTCTCTTAGCTGCATATCGTTACAATCCTAGGAAATTAGTTTCTTTGTCATTTCCAAATACACAATATCTGAACAAAGTCGAGTGTAAGTATAGTGTAATAGGGCTTTTTTAAAAGCAATTTTTAATTTATTGTTAAAATTCCAAGGTGTAATTGATTTTCTAGTTTAGAAAACATATAATAAAAATGCATTTTGTGTTAACATTTTAAAATAATTCATTATTTTTAAACATTTTTTATTGCTAAATATGTTGTTGCCAGAACTTCTATCAGTGACAGTGTAGCTTACAGTAGAGATGTGAGAGACTGAAACCGCAAAGGAATAGTGGTGACAAAAGATAGAAATAAAACATAAATTTCTATTCAGCCTTCCTTTTAAATGGAGGAAAGGTGTTCCACATTTGTAAGGATTATATTGTTGCTTTTCAGACATGATTCAAAGATAGGTATTGAAAGAGGAAAGGTATAAAACATCATTATGTCATTAGGAATTCTAGTTCCATTCAAATAGGAAATGTTCTATTTATGATCCTTAAAGAAAGCCCTCAGGTCATGAACAGTATTTCCATTTGTTGAGAAAAATGTCAGAATAGTTTCCTGAAAGTCTGTACCAGATCAATGTTCCTTTTGAACCCTTTATTCATTCAATTTCTGGGCACATTTAAAAAAACCGTTGAAGAATTAATAAAAGCTATGTGTAAAATTACATAAAACCCACTCGGTGAAATTCCAATGTTTTTTAGAGCATTCACAGCTTAGTTTTTGAGTGAAATAACTGTTGATTTCAGTAGGCCTGAACTTGTTAGTTGAATATACCACAAGGAGGACGTACTTTTCCTTTGATTTTCTCCAGGGTGGGTGAAGAATTAATTCAGAGACCTTCATGGCATTACTGTGTATATGCCAGGGAAGAGAATGGGGGACAGAGTTTTTTTTGTCATATATGGGGGACAGTTTTTTAAGAGAAAAAGATCTCAGTGTCTAGATTAGAGAGACATTAGAATATTTTTGCTGAGTGTGCTGAACACTTGAACTTCTAAAACTTCACTTATGTGAGGTTATTTTCTTTATAAAGAAAACACATCCTATGACCAGGAACATAAACCTGTAAGTGAAAAAGCTTTTTGCATCTACTGCTGTATTTGCAGTTTCATAATCTGAGTGTGTTGCACCGTTGCAATGGGGAAGAAGGAACCATGGTTATCAGTTATGATGATGCAACATACGTGTCAGCAATGACATCATTGCTGTGCTGCATAACAGCACATTTGTCTTTTGAGTTCTGTTTGCCATTTATAAAATTCACTAGCATCTCTTGATTTTTGTGGAAGGCTGATTAGGTTCTGGGCTAACTCTGGTAGGAACAGAGATGCTCTGAGCTGTATCACTTCTGGACATGAACTGTGATATGGAGCTGTACTCAATGGCTTCACTCTCTCATGTCAGCAGCTGCAACACAGGGATCTGTGGGAATGACAGCCATTATTCCTGATCTGTTTGTTTTTTTCTTTCATTATACCTTAATATATCAGTGCATTAAAAAGAAACCTGAATATTTGATTTTTTCCCATGAAGCCAGGAAATTGCAAGTTGATTTTTTTATTAAAGCAGCGTGATTCATACTTTCCTTGAAAAATTCCAGTTAAGCATCTTAAGTCTTCTGCTAAATGCTGCAAGAAAAGATTTCAGTGCTTGTCAACTGTTAAAGTTTTGAAGAAAAAGGTTTAAATGCTTGGCTAGATTTCCCTGTTTCTTGGCTAAGCTGTATATATTCACTTACTGATAGCAAATTATCTGTTTTCTGTGGTTGCAAAGTTTACCACAAGTAGCCTGGCATCCTTCCTGTAAAGGACAGGGACCCAGTCCCATTCTCAAAAGCATTTGGCTGTTTCCTCTCCTCCTGTAGTAAATGCTGTATGCAGCTGTAATGCAGCTGTTCTGAGTGCAGCAGGGAACGCAGAGACAACCAGCTTCAATGCACAGCCCACATCTGTCCTTGGAAGAATTCAAAGTGCCAGGGAGCATGCTGAGGCCATATGTCAGCAAAGCAGAGTTCAGAGCAGGCTGCACTGTAAGCGCAGGTTTAATTTCTAGCACAGTTTTTTGAGACAATTGTGTCTGGATCATTAAGAGCAAAAGTTGCCTTCTCTGAATCACCATTATGTGTCAGCAGTTGCTTGACAGCTTTGATCGAACTTGGAAACACCTTCCCCAGAAGCTCATCTTTAACTCTCACACAACTGTTGGGACTTAATTGCATTTCATTCATTTTTGTGTGTGAGTTACCTTTTTATATGTTAAAGACTTAAGAATTTGTTAGAGTTGCCTTTGTTAAGGGCCTTTGCAGCTGTGATCTGTATTGAAGGAACATCTCCTCTGTGAATGGTCTGCTATCTCCAATATCACTCCTGTGAAACCTGGCAGAGGGACAGTACATTGTCTTTAAAGCACTTCATCAGGTCTTAATCCCTTTTGAGTTTGGGAACACTGAAATGAATTGGCTGTTTGAATGCATTTGGCTAAACAAGAGCTTAATATGAGAAAGATGGCATCTTTTTGGTGTGACTCTTAATCAGGAGAACAGAATGTTCCCTTTCTATTTATCTGATTAAAGTAGCAATATAAATCAAACAGGAAAAGCTGAAATTGTTCATCTCAGTCCTTGGTTGACCTGTATCAAGCAGACATCAACAAGATCACACAAAGCACAAAGCAGGTTGCCCAGGGCCATGTCCAGCCAAGTTTTGAACAACATCTCCAAGGAGGAAGACTCCACAACTCTTCTGGGCAACCTGTTCCAGCGTTTGGGCATCTGTGATAAAAAGGTATTTTCTTATGTTTACATTGAGTTTCATGTGTTTTAATCTGAGAATAGGTTATCAATCAGTTTTGCATGTGAAATTTACATGTTTTTTTGAAAGTGATGCTAGAATTTGAAGCATTGTGACTTCTTGATGAGCTTTTGCTTCCTCTCCATGTTTTCTTTCAGTGTCTCTGCACTAGCAGCTTACCTGCTAGCAGAATGTCCTTTCCTGCTTAAATTTCTCCCGTATATTCTTTGGCTTATGTTCCAAGCTGCATGGATGATAATACCACATTTGATTGCTCTCTGCATCTGTGTAATTTGATCAGCAGTGCTAGTGAGTGCCTTCTGGGGAGAATTTAATTGATAAAGCTAGACTTGTCTGCTTAAAATGAGGAAAGCATAAGGTGACCTAATGGGAAGCTAAGGCCAAAATATGAACTTCTGGGGAGAAGGCACAGAAAAGCTGCAGATCACTGCCTTGCTGTGACTTGATTTGTGGATGTCAGAGCCACCAAATGTGTACCATATTCCGCCTCAGAGTCACACATTTAAATTAATTGGGGTAACTCTAATGCTGTTGGAGCTGCTGGGTGCTGTGACCTACCCCTCAACTGCATTTGTAGCTGTGTGTTTGCTTGCCTGAAGTCAAGTGCCTGCCTGTTACTGGATCACAGAATCATAGAATGGAATCATAGAACCATTAAGGTTGAAAAAGACCTCCAAGATCATCAAGCTGACTGAGCTTTTGACTGAGCTTGTCAACTACACCATGGTACTCAGTGCTGAGTATCAACAATACACATTGCAGTTGGTGCAAAACCTGTGACATCTTCCCAAATAACAAAATTACAGTCAGGATAGTCCCTGGATGGTTGCTAATACTTAGTTAAAATTAGCCAAAATATTTTATATTCCAAGAAATTTATTTTCCTGCCCTTTGTGACATGTTTGGCTCTGGACAGTATGTTCTGCTCACATCCTGTGCTATTTTTAGTAATGTTGATTATCCTTCCCCCCTCTTCTCTTGCAAAACAGAATGATGCGTCTTTTTATTGGTACGTGCTACTTTCACACGTGGGTTCAGTTTCACCAGTGATCAAAACCAGATGGATCAGTCTTGTGTGAGGAGTAGTTTAATCTGAGTGCTGCTGGGCTAATTGGAGTGGGCTAGTGGATGTGTGCTTTTCTTTTTCTTATACATATAAATGAATGTGTAATTTTAAATTGGACCCTGTCTTCCTCTTTTCTTCTACTGAAAAGGGCCAAAAAGGGAGAACATCTAGTTTTTGACAGGTCTCGAACTTGACGATTTCTTTGGAGAGCCATTTTCTGTAAGATGCATTTCTGGGGTTCTGTTGACTGGATTAGGACCTGCCAGAAACAGGGTTAATTCCAGGGTCATCAATGGACAGTGGAAGCCTCTGTTTAGAGCTTCCAGCAGTGGCAGGGAGATCAGCCAAGTTCTGTGTTGACATAAGGTTTTTCCCTATCATTGTGCAGAGTGTGTCCCGTATTAGCCAAGCTCCAAACAGCATTAATAGATGCCAAACACATTTTCTGCAGCTCTGTGGGAAAGATGTCGAGGAGCAATTTATCACTTTCAGTCGCTCTGACCCAATCAGACCCACATTACCTGTACAGAAAATTGATCGGGAGGGGATAATTCTCTACAGCTTTTCATGAAAGAAACAGTTACTCATTTATCACCAGACTTAGTCCTTATGGCTGTTTATGATTCTTCCGCTCATGACAGTAGGAACATGTGGGGCCCCAGGAAGTACCAGGACTCTGAGAACATTTTGGGAGATGCTACTGTAGTGAGCGTGAGAACCTTAAATGCAGGGTAGCATGATTTATATCAAGTTTTGGCTATTAATAGTGATTATAATTTTCATGACTGAGTCCAGATTGGACTACCACTGACCTCAGATCCGAATTATTTTTCAGTGATGGGACAGATCCAAGGTAGGTTTTGAGAAAATTCTAAAGAACACATCACAGCTAATACAATTTTAAAAGTATGTGATGTGAGCTTCTCCTTGCTACTGTTGCCATTAAGGCAATGAATGTTTGGGTGAAAGTCCATTTATGTGGATTACCTGGCTGTTTTCATTCTGGTTAACAGGCAGTGTAAGCTCTAATGCTCAGCCTGTCTCCTATGTGTAAAGATAATTTTAATCAATAAGGCGACCTTTACCTTAGGTTGATTAATCTTCTTGTGCTCTTTCTTTTTCAACCCCCCGACTATGGACAGTGCCTTAATATTTTATTTCTCTTGAATTTCTAAAATTTCTCTTGAAAAACTTGTAGTTCTAATCACCTGTGATGGACTAAGAATATGAATAAGAACATTAAGTATAGAGAAATAAAAATGTATTGTTAAGGAAGGAAAAAAAGGAAGGCAGCTTTGAATAAAGCCTGCTTTAATAGTTTTTAGAACTCCATTCTAATACAAATGCTCAAGGACATAGTTGGCAATGTATTTAACAGCAAGTAAAGTCTCTTCACAGGTTGGCTTTATCTGAGATTCAGGGAGAAGAAAACCGTATCTCCCGGTGTCCCGGAGCTCGAAAGTGAAAGAGTACTTGATGCCTTGATCATAAGCCCAGTCATCAGAGCCCCCTGCAGCAAGGTCTGTTGGTAAAGAAATGAAATAAAGCTTAGCTGGGAAAGAGTGGCTACACATCAAATGAGAAATACTTTGGAGTCAAGTCACATAGCCAGGAATGCAGAAAGGACAGATAAAAAGAAATATTCAGTGAATTGATTGATTTATCCTGCTCATGGGGAAGCTTCTGTGATTTCAGGCCATTTTGGAGCTTTCTTCCAGCTGATTTGTGCAAGCAAAGGTAAACAAGCTAAACTGCTCCCTCCTTGTCAGTATTGTGGAGAAACCATGGGAGAAATGTCTAAGGAGCAGGAGAATGGCATGGTTGCATGAGGGTGTTTAGAAAGGCTTGGTATCAGAAGCAAATACTCTCACTGGGTGGCTTTTTGAGGTTCACAGAGATGTGAAAACACACATATCTGGGATTTCAGCTCTGTCTTTTGCTGCTCGACAAATAGTACCCTCCCTTTTCTGTAGCTGATACAATAAAAACAGTCTCTTTTGCTAAGGAAGGAGCCTCCAGAATTGCCAAGCATCACCAAAACCTTTCTAAAGGAAGAATCTCCGTAAATATTGTAAAAATTGGAAGAAACTGTTTTTAAAAAATGTTTGGGGGAGGGGTTAACTATTTGTGGAAGGAGAAACAGGCAAGAGAAATTAGTTTCCATATTTAAGTGAATTTAGAGATCTTAAATATGGGAGATATTAAAGTTCTATAAATCTAGATTTGGCAACCTCAACTTGGCTTTTGGCACTGCAAAGGCCTTGTCCACAGCTGAGTTCCCAAGAAGGGTAGAATAATTAGTCATTAGAAATTACAAATAGCATTGCAATTAGTATGTGTCTCAGAATACAATGCAAAGTAAAAGAAATTGGTGTTGCTAGAGTGGTTGAAGGATTCACATCACACAGTGGAATCAAAGGATTCACATCATCTTTGACTTGGAGATACTGGAAATGCAGAAAATCTCAGGTCAAGGTTTTTATGTTTAAATCTAAGCTGTGTATGATTTAGGAATTCATGCTATGCACATGAATTCATAACCATTTTACTATATCACTTTGCTTTCCAGGGGGTCACACACTTCCTGGGATCCCTAAGGAATAAATTATCCCAGAATTTAGAAATGACAGATCCCACGTATACCTCTTAGTATATGCATGTGAAGGAAGAAGGGGACTACTTAGAAAGAGGAATAAGAATCACTACAAAACTGCATTTTGTAGTCCTAGTAGCGCTTAATATAGATTGTTAGTATATTTAATTCAATACTTACAGATTGTTTTAGCTCCTGGACCATATGTATATTTAGTGTTGTGCAAACTGGCCAGCTCTTTGGAAGCAGCTCTAGCTATGGAATTCTGTAGGAGAAGAAGAATGACAAATGCAGATTTTCAGAAGCTTTCTGAGTGAGTCTAAGCAATTATGTTGTTGAATAAACTGAAAAGCCATGCTGGAGAAGTTTTTATGTGAAAACTGTTGTTCACCTCTCAGTGTGACTAGGTGTCAGTAGCTGACAAGGCCCAGCTTGTCCTGGTGTTGTGAAAAGAGCTTGGCAGTAAAGAACTCGTTCTCCAAGCTTTGAGTGTGCTCCAGTCTGTGTATGGTCTGTTGCAGCCTGGTGTGCAGTCCAGTGGGGTTTGGACAGATAAGAGGACAAGAGGTAACAGCACTTTCTAGACTTAGAAGAAGCTTGTACAAGGTTAAAACTAAGTAAGGAACCTTACTTAGAGATAAGAGAATCTTAGAGAATGGAAATAACTTGGTACAGTAAATTGCAAACATACAATACTCTTTCTTTTCCTTCTGTTCATGCAGCCATACATTCAGAGTAGAGTCGGCTCAGCCAGGGGAGTTGAACATTGATACAAGTGGAAGCAGATTAAGGTCTTATAAATATTAACAGCCAAAAAAGGCATAAATTACCCTGAAACCATATGTAGTCTCATTAATTTCAATTCATTTCCTGTGCACAGAGGGACTCTTTCAACTCCCACTGATTTCAGTGAGGGTTGGATCAGTCCCATCAATAGTCCTACGAAGCTTTGTGTGTTTGCGTTAAGGAAAATTACAGACTTTTCTTTGGAACGTGTGGCTTTTCCAATTCTTCATTATACAGCATGTTGGTAATAAAACATGAAAACTATTACTAACAGATGATAAATATGAATGATTTTTGAAAGCATATGTTCAGTATAAGAATAAGCAATGGGTTGCCATATATTTCTTTATAGCTTGCAGCTGAATGGCTTACTATTCCAGGAATTTCCTCAAGCCCTTTCCTTCTCTGTAGGTTACACTCTGGCTTACTTCCCAGTGGAAGATATATTGGAAAATATTCTCTGTTCATCCTTATGCTTCAAGTGTTCCTCTGAATTACTCAAAAAGGCGTATTGGACAATGTATTTAGAAAATTTTAGTTAACTGAGAGAACTTTCTCAGCTTCTAAAAAACAACATCACAACATGTTTGCATTATCGCTGGCAGCCTACTTTCTTGCAGAATTCCCCATTCAGTTTCCCCATTCCCAAATGTTTTGTTCTGAACATTTTAGAATTATGGGAGTTTGCTCCAGGAATTTGTGGTCCTTTAGCATATGAAGGATATTTAAACAAGGCAGACCAAAGCATACTTGAAGCTTGTCTTTTCACCTGTAACACTGGCTGTACCTGAATGTGGGGTTTGGTTTCTGGCCTCTCTATCACATAAAGACAAGCAATGGCAGGAAGAATGTTGTTGCTCTGCAATTCGCTGTCTTGTATCCAGAGCAACTGGAGCAGCTGAGGTCTCTCCTGTGGTCTTCTCTGTGTTTGGTTTGGGTTGGGTTTTTTCTTTTTTAATCCTTCAACAAATTGATTTTTCTAAAATCCATAGTAATTTCTAACACATGTTGAGGGAATTGTAGAGGTTGGAGTCTGCTACCTGCTAGTGATACCATGTTTTCTTCAGCCATCTGTTGTTTATAATATATACATTTAATCAACCACTGAGATTGAGTCAAATCTTCTCTCAATAGCAAATGAATTTTTAAATGTAAACTGATTCTTCCTCTCTTCAAATATATGCAAAGTGGAAATAAAATGTGGAAAGATTGTCTGATGCAATATGTAGACCTGTTGGTAACTGGTATTTGCTCTCCGTTTAGTAAACTGAAGTAGGGACAATAGAAGAGCAGAGCTGCTCTTTGGGGCTGTTTCACCCAGGGCGTTCCTTCCAGTCAGCAGCCAAATGACAGCTTTAAATCATACCAGAACAGATACAGGAAGAAATATGTCAGGAAATCTTTTTACCTGAGGGATTTTTTTATTATTGGCCAGGAAGTTGTAAAAACAGAGATTTGTAGAAAGAGCAGTTGAGATTTCCAGCTGTTTGGAGCCTAGAATCCAAATAAACAACTTCCTCAAGCTCTCCAGGTTGGAGATAAAGTGGTATTTTAAATGACCCTCTCTAAGTGGAAAACATGCCTAAGCATTATGACTTCATCATGAAATGAAGCTTTATCAGAAGTTTTGGTATCTTTTTGTTTTCCTTTAAGTAACTCTACCATTTACTTTCCTAATAGATTTACAGTCCAAAACCTAAAGGTAGAAAAATAAATTTCAACTTTACAGGAACTAATGTAATTTCTTAACAATATAATATAAACCAGCAGGAATAATATGTATTAAGTAAATATTTATGAGTATAAATACAAAATGTGAGGAAAATGTGTTCTGGTTTTTTTTTTCCAAAATAGCTCAATTACTCAAAAGAGTCCATAAGAAGGAAATAATAGGGAGGTCTGTGAAGAGGTGTATAAATAATGCCCAATGTTTTCCAAAAGGGTGAAAAGTGGCTTAGGTTTTCAAGCTTGTAAATTATTTGGAATATACCTTCAAGGAGAAACATTGTTTTCCTTTTGACCTTTGAGGATACTCTTTGTTGTTCAATGATTTTCTACATTTCTTGGCACAATGGGCTTAACTTAATTGTTGTGGTTTTTTTGGAGTTTGTTTGTTTGGGGTTTTATACTGTTAAGAATCCCTCTTTTGCAAGGAAAATTTTGGTGAGATTTATAGTAGCAGAGAAACAAGTGGCACCCTGCAGGCAAAGAAATAACTCCAGAGTAATACCTTGTAACTGGGAGCAGAAATGGCTTTTCAGCTTCTGACTCCCAGCTGAGCTCTCAGAGCTGGTCATTTCAGCAGAAGGTGGCATTTCCTGCACTCATCACCCATTTGTGTTTACACTGCAATTACCAATATTTTGCTTGATCTTGTGTGCAGAGTGCGTGGGCCAGTGAGACAGCAGAGTTGTGTTCTCAGTTGTCATTATCTTTCATAATTAACAACCTTCAAACCTAAGGTTTTCAGTTACTAGCTTTTAATGAAAGATGTGGTACTGGCTTCTCTTTCTCACCACATCCGGAAGTTTGAACTAACAAGATAAATTATCAGGCTAAGCATATTTTGTGTGTTAATAGGTAATTTTTATGGGAGCATCTCCCTCATTTTATTCTTGTGTCATCAGGCTGGATTTGCCAGCAAACTGTAACGATTTAGAAATACTCCACAGATGTTGATTATGCAGCTGCTGTTTGTGAACAACTCCCTTTGCCCTCTCAGTCTGAGAGTGGTCTGGAGAAGCCTTTTCACTGCTTGACTGGACCCCTTGCTCTCTTCCCTCACTGGACTGCAAACTGATTTGCCTAAGGCCAATAGCTGTATTTTCCCTTCACCTTGTTCTTGTCTGTTTTACTTGTGAAGTAAAATGACCCTCGACTTCCTTTGTAATGAAAGCCTGAAAATGTGGATTTGCTAAGTTGGCTTTAGCCAAGTGGATGTAAACTTCTGAGCCTTCTTGTTTTGCCAATAAAAACAGCCTCCTTCCTCAAGGGTCCATGATGATGTGTAATTTAGTTGACTGTTCTGTTGCTGCTCATGGTTAAGCATGTGCTCCAAGAGCCCAGGGAATCCAGCCAGTGAGGACTTCAGTGGAATGGTTCGTTTTCTTTACAAGCCTGTTTCTCTGTGACGGTTTCTAGAGTGCTTAAGAAATCAGTCCCTGGTGAGAGGGTTTCCAGTGCAACTCAGTTAAGGTAAATGCGTCCTACACCTGTTGGAAACTCTTGTCTATCAGCCAGATTCACACATGAATGTCAACTGGAAGATGCTGTTACTAAACACATCCTTTTCACAGTTGTAAGACTGCCAGTACAGAACAGTTCTGTTGTGGTAAACTCAACAGAGGAGCTGTGAAGCCAATTTCAAATATTGCTTTGCTGCCCACTTTCCTGTTTGTCATGCTTCCCATTTGACTTTAACAATATTTACTGTAACAAGTAGTACAATCACAGTAATGCAATCTGTGCAATAGCACAGATACAACTCCTCATTGGCTTGTCTGAGTCTCTTAGATGTAGGATTTTTGCTATTCAACAATTCTTACCCACAGGTCTTCATATGCCTTAAACATATTGAGGACTTTACAACCAGGCGCTAAGTTAAATAATCAGACTGATATTCACAGTGTCATGCTATATATTTGAAATTCACCCTTGCAGGCTGCACAGACTCTGGGCATATCTCCACTTTCTAATATGTCCTATTTTAAACACTCAAGAGGAAGTGAAATGCTAGACTGACCCAATATGGAAGGTGAATTTTGATGAGGTGAAACAACAACCCATGTAGCCAGTATGCATTCAAGTAATACAGACTGGAATTATCTTGGATTGTAAATGAATGTAACATTCTGCAGCCTGTGAAACTGTAATAACACACCTACATTAATCTGATAAGTGAGTATGGGCTGGCTGCAGAGATGTATTTGGTGCTGAGTTTAACTGAGAGATGGAGTCGAAATGGAAAGGAAGGAAGGGCACTATGCACATTACTCTGCTCTCTCAAACTACAGTTCAGAGCCAATTCAAATACAAACAAGAGTTGATAAAGCTAGATTTGTCTGCTGTAAATGAGGAAAGCATAGGGTGACCTAATGGGAAGCTAAGGCAAATATATGAACTGATTAAAAAATATGTGCTGATCTGTTTATGAAAAGTCTGATTAAATACATAGTTCTTTATTGCAAGAGGACAAAAATGTGAATAGTAAGATAAAGATGAAAATAATCTTTTTGGGGCGTGGAGGGATACTGGCCTTGCCATGCATATTTTCTTATTGTGAAAAGCTAATGCTTCTGTTCCCTGTAGGAGTGGGATTCAAGTGTGTATTCTGTGTTCAGAGCAATACTCCAGGGTATAGTAAAGAATGAGCCAAGAGGATTGTGAGGCAGACAAAATGTGATTCTCCAAAAGGAGGACATATTTCTTATAGGGTGTCATCACAAGAATATTGTGTAACTTCTGAGAAATTCCTGACCTAGATTTTCGTGTCTTGCGTGTTTTTATTTTTGTTGTTTGGATAACAGTGAAAGTTTTGTGCAACTCCCCACGTTGTGGGGAACAAAACAACAACCCTGAATACAGGGAGACAAATTTAGGGAAAATCGTTGTAAGCTGCGGGATTGATAACCTCACAGATCCTCTTGCATCTCAGGGCAAGAGTGGGAAGTTGTGGGAAGGAAGGGACATATGTGCCTTTCCTCACATTTTACACTCCAAGGTGAGGCATGATTGAGGGATAGTTCTAATCCCTGGCTTTAAGTAAATTACAATAACTTTGAAGTGTTCTGATTTGCTGTAGCAATGCAGTGGAACATAAAGGGGTTCTCAGAGTGCCCTGTTCTGCCTGAGAAACCAAAACAGTTTTAGGCCTTATGGTGATTTCTTGAGGCTGTAAACAGAAAAAGTCTTTTGAGCCTCAAGGACACACTGTTCACTACATGTTCAGGGAAGGAAGGTACAGGCATTCTCTGGGCCTTTCTGTTCTACAGACTTAGTGTCTTCAATCTCAAATTACTCAATTTTTGCACCCTTCTATATCTCGGACACTGGAATGCAACATAAGCTCCACGGTATTATGTTACCTTTAATTAAATACAATGGAACAAAATGTTATTAATGATAAGCAGACATGTGAGGTTTTGTTTAAACACATGTCCAGTTGCTCACTGAAAGAGATAAGAATTTGCAGCTATATTTCCTTTAATTTATTAGATCTGTCAGGGTAAAAATAACATCTAAGATAAGATAATGGCACTATAAATTTTGGTTCTTCATTTACAAAATGATTTATGATTATTTTATTTGCCCAAACAATATCTATTAAAAGTTAAGATTCTCATTCTTCAGTATTTGTCCAAATTCTAAATTTAGACAGAACTTTTAGACATTAAACACAGCAATTGGCATATAAAGTAGTTCATCTTTTTGTAGCTGTCTTGTCTCAAGAAAGTGCAGTTGTTGATTGAAAATGTTAAATTTTCTTTAGTCACATCTTAAATGAGTGTGTCTCAATTTATCTGAACTAACCTGAAAAGCTGCACTTGTGAACCTGTCCCACAGCCTGTGGAAGTCAGTTTTTCTATTTAATTCACTGACAGTGGAGTGCATAGGCCCTTTCTGTTTAATTGTCTCAACTACAGGCCATGTTGATTGGGTGATACTCAGATCTCATTGTCCAAAAGGACTTTTGGCAACAAGTCTTCCCTTGTTAAAATCCGATACTGCACAAGTTGAACAGCTCTAGGATCCTGCTGTCTCTGTTGAGATCACCAATAGAGGAAATAATTTCCTTTAATTAAGATATGAAAAGCACTCATAAGGTCACCTTGTCATAGTGGTGAGATTTGTGGTTGCTCTGTAGAAGAATATAATGGAACTCTATCTGGTATCATTGTGACTGATTTAAAATATAGGATAAAGTGATATTGGAAAGACTAATATATGAAGTGAAATCAAATGGCTGAAGAGGAATATATGTCCTGTATTCCTGAGCAATTTAGTTTTTATGCTCTGTGGTAACAGCAGAATTGTCTTCTATGGCAGGAAAGGGGAGTCTAAATTTTACTGCACATTAGAATAGAATAGTGATAATGTAAAATTTAAATTTAAGACTTATAAAACCTAGCAAAGCACATAGGTTCTTTCTTACTGCTAAGGATTGATTAGTAATGAGTTATCAATGTAAACTTTTTCCATTTAATACTCTGAAAAACACACTGTACTTTTTGTTACATTTCATCACATTTGCTCTTCATCCAAAAAATGGGGGGAGAATGTTATGCAAATTTTTGACAAATAGGGACTTTGTGATCTTGACAACAAAGCAGCTTCAAGTGTTTAGTGCTGTTTTATTACTTTAGACTGAACTGCAATGTGTGAATTATGAAGCTTTTGTAAAAAATGAAGGCAAGATATTACTATCACTCCCTGCAATAATTTCAATTACAAAATTCCTGGAATGTAAATTAAGAAAACAAAATCTTCCTTTTAATTTCATCTTCTCTTTTAGGCTGTAAAAAATCTAACAAGAAACTTCACTCTTGGCCCTGGTTTGTATTTGTGTTCAGAATCAAGACATGTATTTGGGAGCACTCATAAATCTGTCAAACCTGCACAGCAGAGCAACACACAGTGTTGTTGCCTTGGACTTTTGGCAGCATCCAGGAAAGCGGGGGAATCAAAATGTGTTTGTTTTGTCTTGCTGTGTTGTTTTCCCTGCCAACAGATTCTAATTGCTAATATGCCAGAGAACTGAAGTCATTTTATTATTCATGATTGCTGATTCTTGGCCTATGAAATGTTTACAGCTTTTATACACATTTAATAGTCCTAACTTCTCTATCTGTTTTTAAGGAGCAAAAAAAAAAAAAATCTTTCTTAAGTGGCATTAGAGTGTGGCTTTTCTCTAGGATTGATAGAAGAAGAATCGTCCTATAAAATACCACATTCATCCTCTCTTCTTCTAAATAAAATGTTTGTGTTTAAATGCGGGCCTCTTGAAAAAGGCCTCAAAATGGAAACTTTTCACATCTTTTGTAGCTGTTTTCAAATTTTCTTTTGTCAAGAACTGCCTCATTGTCCTGACCCTGTACCAATAGGAGTTTCACCATTTTACTTCAGTGACGACTAAGGTTCAGTAGAAAGTGGTAGACGGAGATCCTTGCCTGCTGTTGATACTAGTTGAGTTATTTAATAGTTATTACAATCTATCAAGCTGCTAGCTTGGTTTACAGGCCATAGTGGTTTTATGTAAATATTAAAGGTACACATACAGCAACCTCTGGAGTCAGGAAGAGGCAGTGCTGCACAGCAGAGGGGGTTTCTGGATGGCATGACTGGAAGACAGAACTGACACTGTGTCAAATTCATCGTATATATGGAAATTAAATAAGGCTCTTAAGTTCATCCTGTGCTTGAGCTATCTTGAAACCATCACGGTTTCCCTTGTTCTTGCTAAGAAAGACTAAAATATTTTCAAAAACTGGTGGTATGGATCCTTTCCAGATGTTAAAGAAACTGCTTAAAGGGACCTAAGTAGTGAGTGACGATTTTTGCTTATTCTTTTCATTAAGTCAAAATGACAAAGAAACTCACCAGTTCCTGGTAATTCGCTGGCAAATTGTAAGTGTATGAATAAGGAAACAGTAGCAGCTGGGAATAGGAGTGAATTGTCAAGTATGCCTTGATTGTAGAAAGATGTTTACGAATAAAGTCAGCCAAAGCCTTGGTCTCCTTTTCAGACTCGGGTGCAGAGCCACAGTAAGTGGAAGCACAGGGGGATTTTGAGGCCCCAGCAGCTGAGAAGAAAGGTGAATTTAATGAGTACTTAATGAAAAAGTAGGTTGTTAGGAGAGTCATGTTACACCACTTTTGTAGGTAAGCCTTGGAAATCCTGCTAATACACATGGCAGAGGAGGGAATATTTTATGGCACAGTTAAGACATTGGGAAACATCCCATAGCAATGAATAAATATGGCCTTTACAGTGTGCATAGTTGGAAGAACATGAATATGGATGTAAAGCCCTATATTATGGAAATAATTTGGGATGTTGATTTGCTTCAGTACTTAACAGTCCTCTCCTTGCATATCTTCTCAATTTCTAAGGCACTTCCATGAAACAGAGTAGTGGAAACCACTCAAAAGAGACCTCTTTCCATGAAAGGAAGCTCCTTTGGTTTCTGTTCTGAGCTCATAGCCGTGTGTGTGTCTATATGTATATATGTGTATATATGTGTGTTAGTGTAGGTGTATTTATGTACACATGTGTGTGCAGATATATTCATGGAAGTAGCCATACTGATGATGCTAGTAGCCAAAGTTTGGCTTTTTTTCCCAAAACTGCTCTAAAAATTAAACACAATCTACTCCACAATGCTCCAGTGGTGGTCTTCACTCAAGCTGAAGCTGGACCATCAGGTAGGGGAAATCCATTATTAAGTATATTGGCTATTGCACTAGTATAAATTACTTGCAACTCTTGTTAGGAGACACTTACTGCACCAGCCAGCATCAAAATTCCTGTTGGGATCTGTCCCAATGCAAACGCTATTGGCATTTTTAGAGCGTGTCTTTCTCCACATGCGGTCCTGTAACAGAATCATAGGTGCAAACTAAGAGTAAGTTCTGACAGTTGACTCTTTCAACAATGAGAAAGAAGAATGTACTTACATTTGTCCAAGTGTAAACGTAACCATCAATGTTAACAACAGGCAGAACATAGAAGTCCAGCTTGTTGAGAAGTGTCGTCGTGACAGTGTCTTTTCCATAGGTCTCCACAGCCTACTTGGAGAAAAGCAGAAAAAGCTGATGATGCCTTCACAGATGTGTATCTCCTGTGTGTATGTAAGGGCCTGGGTCTGGGTCAGGAATTAATGAATGTGGTAGATAAAGTCATCCAGGTCACTCCAGCACATGAGATGGCACCTCTGTGTTATTACATGTGCTAGATTTGCACTGACTCAAACCACACTGGTGTTAGAAAACCATCTTATGCTGGGAGATAAATTATAAGATGAAGGAGTGTTGATTTTGAACAGGATGATAAACCACTGGAAAGAGACTTCCGTTTACTAGCTTCTTGAGTACAGACAGAACAATATTCCCATCCATATGTATTCCTACATCCTAACACCTTAACGGTTTGAGTTTAATTTATGTGAGAAGGAAAAATCAATATTTCCATTTTCTTTATCTGTTGTGCAGAAATTTCATCAACAGCCAAAATTTTAGACAATATTTCTAAGTAGCATCCTAACACATTTCCAGTCATAATTCAGTGGATGCATTTATTCATAGGGAGGCAGATTTTTCTATGCACTTTTCCAGACACATATATTGAATAGCAAACAGGAACTCCTGCCCTATTATGTATATCCTGATTGTTCATGGCCTAGCACTTGCTATGCTTGTTTACAGATTCATATCAGTGTTGAGAGACCATACAATGCAATGTATACAATGCAACAATACAATGATCAAGGAAACTTGCTCTAAGTGTGTTGCACCCATGTTTTGTTTACTCAGCCATAAAGGACAACACAGGGGACAATGCAATGGAGAAAGGCATTTTTTTTCCTGTAACTCACAAATAGGAGGGTGGGATGTAAAATCTAGAAAAGCAGTTTCATATCACTTGAAATTACTTTTCCCAGGTTTTATTTTACACTTGTTATTGGTGGGGTTTGGGGTTGGTTGGTTGGTTTGTTTGTTTATTTGGTATTGTTTTTGTCTGGTTGTTGTTGTTTGGTTGGGTTTCTTTTTTGAGATACATATAACAATCCACCTTGCTCATGTTTTTCCTCTATTTTTTTTACTTTTATGTCTAGAAGCAATCACAAGTGAAATGCTGATGGTGCTCAGAGGTCTGCAGTTTTAAAGCACTTCTGCCTGTGGACACACTGAGCAGAGGCACTGCTGGTGTCAGGTACACCCATGAATTAAGTGACCAGACAGTGAAAATGACAGCTGCAGTGACGTGAATTGCTGAGAGAAAAATGGTACCACATACTGTCTGCAGCCTTATTAGGCCCTAATGAAATCATATTCCCATTGACTCCACTGAAATGCCACTTCCAATTTCCACTGCTCCCTACACAACACCGCATGCCTGTCTGATAAGACTGAGATTGTACTTGCCACCAAAGCCTCTGCCAGCATGGCTGGCTCACATAGATTGGCTTTCCTTTTCTTGGGTTTTAAATTCCAGATGCTGCTTCTGGTGTGGTTTTATTTATTTGTTTGGTTGGCTTTGTTGGTGTTTTTTTTTTAATCTTCCAACAGAAGTTATTACAAAATTTGAGATTCAGTCAGTAAGTTGCTCTGCTAAAGTGATTGGTCTCCCCCATTTGAGGGGCAATATACCTGTCTCTGTGAAGATGACTGTGCAGCATTTGATAACCCCCACCTGCTTTATAGTGGTGGTGAGAAAGAAAATGTGAAGGTAACATTGTTTAATTCAAGACCTAAAGTATCCCAGACTGAAGTGAAGCTAATTTCACCTGTGCAGCTCTTCCTTGAATATGGTTTCATATTTTAGCACCCATTCTGTACAGCCTGAAGTGGCAGCTCAAAGGGATGTATATGCATTTCCCTCTTCCTGAGTGGAGCTTAGGAAGCTTCATTTATGTCCTCCTCCTTTCTTGGGTACGTTTCCTCAGTGCTGAGCTGAGGGTAGGTTTCCATCCTCTCTGTTGCCTTACTGAATGCAGCTGGTTGCAAGAAATCCACCACCTGGCACTGTAGCAAGTCAGCTGTTCTGAAGTGCATTCAGGTGTCCTCTGATGTGCCCTTGAACTTCCTTATTCCTTATGTCTGTGTACAGAACATGGCTATGTTTATAATGTTACTAGAGCTGTTTGCTTTTCTCTCACCTTTCTCTGACTACAGGTGCAAAAAACAATTTACAAATTGTGTGAGTAACCCTTGTAGTTGTCAGTACCCCTTAGACATGTTTCAGGTTGTCTTAAGCTGCTGAAAGATTACAGGTCCAAGCACAAAGATCTGGGTTAAGTAGTTACACCTTAACCCTCTGAGGTGAGAGAAGGCATGAGCAGGCATGTATTTAGAGGGAGAAAGGCAGTGGCCTGAGCTCTTGCTGCTCATTTAAGATTTTCTTAAACATAGTTGCATTTTGTAAAATATTTTTTCATCATTAAGCTTACTGACCTCTTTCACAAACCACTGGCAGAAAGCAGGGCTGATCCACTCTCTTGCATGGAAACCACAATCTATAAAGATGGCCTTCTTATTTGGACCACTTTTTCCGATCTAGG
Source organism: Lycocorax pyrrhopterus obiensis (assembly GCA_014706295.1). Taxonomy (NCBI): domain Eukaryota; kingdom Metazoa; phylum Chordata; class Aves; order Passeriformes; family Paradisaeidae; genus Lycocorax; species Lycocorax pyrrhopterus. The sequence goes on along the minus strand of JACSVZ010000016.1, from coordinate 13,355,463 downwards.
AAAAAAAAACCAACAAAAAAACCCACCCCAGGGCTTGAACAAAATAAATTATATGCAGAACAAGTCAGTCAGCTTGCTGACCTAAAAATCAAACTTTATACAAATATAGCATTCCTTGTTTAAATGGAAATCTATGGAGTGCTCCCATCTGTAGCTGACCGTGATATTCAAGCTGAAACAATACTCTTAATATTTTCATTTTTATTAATGTAGATAAGCTTCTCCCAATTATTTGATTATTCTGCACTGTTGATTTATTTCCTGTAGTGTCTCTAAAAGTTTATCTTGTATGTTTGAATGATATATTATTGTAAATACTTGTGCATTTTGGGGCAAGTACTCCTTATCCTTTCACCTTTATTTAAATTATTGTCTTATTAATTCATAAAAGTTATGAAAAAAAATTTCTGTGGTTTAAACCCAGGTGACAACTAAGCACAGTGCAGTAGCTCACTCAGAGCAAACATGTGGGCTGAGATAAGCACAGTTTAATGAATAATAATAATAATGATAATGATGAAAAGGAAAATAACAGAAACAAAGAAATAAACCTCAAGAAAGGCAAGTGATGCAAATGAAAGCAATTGCCCAGCCAGTCCCCATGCAGTGGCCCTGACCCGCCTTCCCCCTAGTTTATCACTAAGCATGAGCCGTGTGGTTTGGGACACCCCCGGGGTCAGTTGGGGTCAGCTGTTCCCAGCTGTGTCCCTTCCCAGGTGCCATTCCCCTGGCTGCTGGTGTGAGAAGCGGAAAAGGCCTTGGCTCTGTGTAACCACTGCCCAGCAGTAACTAAAACATCCCTGAGTGATCAACACCGTTTCCAAATCAGCACGAATCCTAAACAGCCCCATACAAGCTGCTGAAAACAGAATTAACTCTACCCCAGTCAAAACTACCTCAAAATTATGTATGGTAAAGATACAAATTTGTTTCCCATTGCCAGTGACTGACGTTTATAGATGATTCTAGAACAAATGCGTTTACAAACAACAGATGGAGAGAACATAGAGGTAGATGATCATTCAAATAGCTCTTAGGAGTGTGATTGAATTTATATGTCTGAACTTCTAATAATTCATTATGTACCTTTAAAAATTATAAAATTGGAAAAAAATCATAGTACTAGTAAACAAAATATATTAGATTTTCTGCAAAATGTCTATTACTTTGGACATTTTGTTAGCATCATTGGTGTTTTATTAGACATCAGAATCTTGCAGAGGTTAATAAGGGAAGGGTCTGGCGTGAAGAAATCGAGGCACTTACTTTGAGAAGGTACATTGGCCGTCCTTCATATGTTTCCCCAATTACACTACGAGAGACAAGGTCTGGGTTCTGAGTAGCAATATCAGCAGTCCAAGCAGCTATCTGTTTAATAAAGAGGTTAAATCTATTGATGTCTGTATTCCTCAGGTCCAGACTAATTAATTTGCAGACTTTAAGCCAGAACAGTCTTTCTGAGCATCTAATGTGGCCTAGTATTTAATACAGTTCATAGATTTCCAAGGAGCCACTGCAAAGATGTGGAGAGTAACATGGCCATGATTACATGTCAGGAAAAATGATCATGGCTGTAAAAGAAGGAGGAAGGCGGGGAGAAGTTATGGTGGGAGATGAAGAGCTTGAACTAAGGCAGGGAATGGAATCGAGTTGTTCGGCAGAGGACATGGTAGAAGTAGTGAGAAGGAAGGAGGAAATTAATAGTGAAGCATCTCAGCCTGGTCACTGGATTTGTGCCAGAGGTTCTTTGCCGCACTGGGAGCAGAAGTAGAGGAAATAAGTGTAGGTTACACAGACTAGCTCAGTAACAAAGAGGAAGGAGAGTTTGGAGGCATTATCATATCAGCAGATGGAGCAGAAGAGGAAAAGGGAAGAAGGCTGGAAGCACTTTGACTACAGAGGCTAAGGTACCAAGCTAAAAACATGGCAAATTCTAAATTTTACCGTGTCCCAGGTGTTGTACTTCTCATAGCTGTGGCTGGCAGTACGAGCTTTGCTATCAAACTGGGCATCCAGTGCAGCCTGCAGGTTGTCAATCAGAACTCTGCAAGAAGGCACCATGAAAAGTGTGAAGAGAAACACACAACAACCCAGCAGGAAAGTAAGACATTTCAAGGTCTGCCCAGCATTTGGGCTGCATGGATTGTGAAAGAAAAGGTGGGCAGGTTGAAAATAAAATATATTAGTTTCAAGTTTCAACCTACGTCCTGCCTCAACCTTGCCACCAGAAGGACCAGGGAACAATAGGCTCCTGCCAATTAGCACCTGCCTGACTCCCATACTAATAAACCTCCAGAGTGGCAACAGTTTGGTTTCAGGAAAATGGCAATGCTGAGACAGAGTGTGTCTAAAAATGAGCTCTGGGCTGATCTTACGTTGCCAGTTGCTTCTCCCTCAATGGGAAAAGGGCCCTCTTGAACTTTTGGCACTGAAGGAGAGTTAGACTGCAGCAATGTTTCAAAACTGTGCAGCAACGCAGGGATGTTTGCCTGGTGAAATTCCCTGTCAAACCAAGCTTCCAAAGGTTAGATGTGGTTTGACAGCTCTATTGCAGCACTATCCATCCTCCAAGCTACTTCATTGCATGTGAGGTGAACTATTAAATAGAACACACAATTGCAAAAAAACCTCAACATCCTGTCTGGATTGGTTGGATCTCTCTTGTTCATCTTTCCCTGGGGCTGACACAAAGGCACAACTTGTCACTGACTATGCTCTTGAGGACCTTTTGCTTATATTTCAACCTTGGCTATCAAAAAATGAAGTTCTCTTGTTTTCCCAGTGGCCGTCTTAAAACTCTTACAAATCTTACTCATCCAGGATATGTCCTTGATCATCTGTGATTTGGATAGAGGAACAGGAGGCCAGTTTGTGAGGCACCAGCAGCCTTCAGAACAAACAGTGCAAATGACATTATGTCACGGCACTGCAGCTGCACTTCAAAGGAATTGTAACGGCTTGGGTTGTCACAAGGACGATCCGCTCAAGTTTGTCAGGGACAGCTTCCAGACATTCTGGCCTTTTGTTGCAATCAAAAGATTTGTGCATGGACCTGAGGCAGTCTGTGAATATTATAGGAAAACTAACACATGCAGAGTGACTCCTTTGCTAAAGAGGAAATTCCACTGAAACTGGGTTCTTGTGCTGTATGTGCACTGTGGGATTATTGAAAACCATTTATTCTAGAGTGTGTTTAGATTCTGCAGCAGCATCCAAGTCAGACACGATTGACATGAGGCCAGTAAATTTAGGGATGGATTACCTTTGGATTTAACAGATTGTGAAAGTTGTCCTGAGAACTGTGTGATGTCCAATGAAGGAGTTTGGTCTCATAGCAACAACAGTGGGGCTGAGGGGGCTGAGAGACAAAAACTCCACACTCAGCTGAATGAAATTATAAAAATTTGATCAAATAATACTGACTTTCAGTGTCAGAGTACATGATGTTGACAGACTATACTTTACACATCAAAGAAGCCTGATAATGGAGCTGGGCAGAGCCAATTTGCAATGCTTAAATGGAGTGAGAGGAGAAATGAAGACAGACAACCCCGCTCCACTCCAGCTCAAAGAAAATTTCTCATCCTCAGTTTATGCTTACACAGTGATTGGAATATACGAAGTGAAGCACAGGATCAGGCAACTCCTTATTCTCCTTATTCTTCCATTAGTATTACTCACTACGATGCTTCTGTTCCCAGGGGTGTGTAATGTGGCAGTGTGCTCTGTTTCCTCCACTTGTGCTGCAGTCATATTCGGTCAACGTGGGCCTTTTTTACTTCTGGGTAATATACAATTAAAAGCTCTCTCTTTGGAGACTTCCTTGCCATGGATCTGCTATGTGACTTCAGTCAGCCCAAGGCTGTCCTGGGAATCTGCTTTCCACTCTTCCTTGGCCCTTCACCTGGCAACTGTCTTCTGTCTGTCACCTGTTGGGTTTTTCTGGCCCTCTAGATATTGTTCTGCAACTCAGTGGGGACCTGCTCATGGTGGCCCTTGGGACTCACCATTTAATTTTCTGGCTTCAGTTCCCTGTCCATTTCCCTCATCTGGTATATTTTCTGACTCTTTCTAGACTTTTGCTGCATTTTGTCTGTAATAGGAAATATTTCTATCCCCCTCTGTACTCCAGACTTGTCTATTACAGTAAGCTTTCACCTCGGAAATTTCTGGTACTGCATCTCTGTGTCCTGTCTCTTGCCTCTATCAACATTTCATCTCACCCCTTCAATGCACAGTAGTTACAGTCCATTTGAACTGTCATAGGAAAGCTGAACCCAGTGGAGGCATCCACAGGAGGGATGAAGTTTGTGATAGGAAAATCAGTTGACCAATATGAAAAGTGCAAACACATTCTCATTGCTATTTAGTCCCATTCTCTTCAAAGTACAGTAGTGAAAACAAACTTACTGATACTCCATTCCACTTTCTTTCAAAAGTTCTTCAACATCAAAAGACTTTTCAGCTTCAATTCGGAAATCAACTTGCATTTTTGGCCTTACCAGTGTGACAGAGTCTGGCTGCCAGAAGTCAACCTGAAAGAAGGCCATATGAATACATAAACAAATAAACACAAACATGTCACTGTGATTTTTAGGTTGGTGCGTGTGTATTGGTGAGGTTGTGATTAATATACTGAATTTCATGCCTACCCTGTTACACTGATTCCGAATTGCTTGCCACAAGTATAAATCTAACTTTTAACTGGAAATTGATTAAGAAGATTTTATTAGGCCCTGCATTTTATATGGCAGAATTCTGGAGACGACAGTGACAATTTCACAAATGTCAAGTATTCTCCAGCATCTGCATTCATATAGAATTGTGAATATTATAACTATATTTACAACTTCTTTCGTTCTTAAAACTTCATTTGTTTTTTGCTCAGGTTTTTGCCTACAAATGTTAGAGAGAAATTAACTCAATATCAGGGATGCAGTATGCGAATATTTTACATAAATCAGCTAAAAAAGACTGTTGTCTGTATGAGTGCTTTTAAGAGAGATCACTAAAGTTGATACGAGGAACCCGTGCCTTTTAGGATGTTTCATTCCAAGGAGGCAAACAAAAGTGTTATTACTACTTCATTTATTTTTGCTGAAGTAAGCATCCAAGCCTCTGGATTCAGTGGCCTGTTGAAGGCCAATGGAAGCAAAGGTGATTTGCCAGCCTGATGCCTTTTCACCCTTTCATCTCATGAAGGTAAAAGAAATTGGGGCTGGTTATTCACGAACTATGTGTGATCAAATGAGGTGCTTGTTCCAGAATATACAATTACGTCAGTCCTGACTGACTTCTTTGCATAACAATGGTATTTCAGAGATCTTTTCTTAAAAGAAAATGAAAACAAACAATCCCTTGATACTTTTCTCAAAAGAAAATGAAAACAAACAATCTCTTGATACTTTTCTTAAAAGAAAATGAAAACAAACAATCCCTTGATACTTCACACTTAAAAGCGAGCATGGTATATATTAATTTTCTTAATATTGGCAGCACCATTCCAATAGTATGTTCTTCTACAGAAAACTGTTTCAGCATGCTATGGTAGCCTGTTGATAGGTCTCCACATCTGTACTTCATTAAAAAGACCATCCTTTCATCCTACAGCTAATGGTGTCTTTTTCACCAACAGCTATTTTACAACATCAAAGCTGAACAGAAATATTGAAAACACATTTGCTGTCTTTATTGTTTTTCATTGTGTCATTGTGTCATCATATATCTGCATCAAGGTCAGTGAGAAACATGCATCTTAGAGAGAAAGGAAGCTTTAAAGGAAAGTCAGAGAAGAAAAGATGACATGAGAGACTAGAGGCCAAAGGAAAATTAATTTTGCTGGGAGTATAAATTTTGAGATTATTTACATGAGGAAAATGTTTTGCCTGTAATGGTAAAAGTTCTGGTAATTGGAATTTCCATGATTTATCTAATACATTTTTGAAAGCACTCCACACTGAATACAGCATTTAAGATTTATTTATTCTATTAATAAATTCTGATGGGCACTTTGACATTCAGACTGGGTAAACCAGACTTTCTAGGAAGGTATTTGAATGTTTTGTATAGCTGTAGTTTTATCAACTTGTCCTATTTCTTCCGAAGAAACACTCCAGCTGACTTGAGTGGAATCAAGATTAGGTCTTTAATTCAGTAGTACGATTTTTTTAAAAAAATATATCTGTTATTTGAGCAAAAGGAGAAATACTTCTTTCAACTACAATATAACCACTTCCCCAAGTCCTTTACCTCCATAATCCTGGCAAGGAAATTGAGGATTTCCACCTGCTCATCATTCTGTGGAATCACACGAAACACCTTCTGTCTGTAAGGGAAGAAAAGGATTCGATTTAAAGCAGGTAAGTCAATTGAAAGCCTTTTGATCATGCAGAAGAAATCACAAATATAAAACTTGATGTCTGTTCTTACCCATGAAAGGAAAGATCCTGCAGGTGAGCAGAAACAGATGCAGCACCTATGAGAACCAAGAGTGCCCACATTTTTTAAGAAAGAAAAAGTAGACACGTTTTCTGTTCTCTTGTGCTGCTTTTATAACATGTTTTGTCCTGATTTTTATCAATTGTACACCAGAACAAGCCATTGATTAACTGATTGATTATTTCCTTGGCCTTGTTTTATTTGCATACTATTTACAGTGTGTGTTTTCCTCTACACCTGTGAAAACAGCTGAAAGTCTCACAGGGGCCTGGCTAAAGAATCTTTCTATTTGAGCTGGATAAACTCTTGATATGAGAAAGTGAATTTAATTTACTTTGTTATTTTCTGTTTTATGTGAATTTAGATTTTTTTTTAATAAGTTGGCTGCTGAATTACAAACTTTATAATATTGTATTGTTGCTTTATGTAATGGTAGATGTCCATCAGATGTTGCAGTGTGCCTGGTCTTAAGCACAATGTTCCTCTTCCTGAATAATATAGGTTTGACTTTGACATAGTATTGTCAAAGAGGAATATACCAATTGGGATATACCAATCAGCTTTTTTTTTCCCAACAGAGAAGGAAAGTACTGAACTGGTTCTTTGCTCACTTTACTGAAACTTGAGTCAGGTATCTGCAGAACTGAAAGCACAGAAATTTCTAGTAGCTGTAGAGTTGTACGTATACTCCACGTGATACAGCCGCTGATTCTTGTACATTCTTAAATTTTATCGTGTGTGGATCAGAGGTAAATATCTTACAGGTTAAGCAACGCCGTGGCCACTACATGTACGCTAAGAAGATCAAATGAAATGTAGTCATACAAAAGCATTTTTAGCTTTAACTTTCATGTTATGCCTACTCTGAGGAACAATGGAGTGTTTGCATCAGTGCACTTGCATCTGTTTAGTTTTCATTAACGAGTACTTGGCATTGAACGCAATGTTAATTATCTGTTGATGTTGTGTCCTGATGTGACTGATATTTTCGACAGGGAGCCTCTAAATGAATCAGTCTACAAATAAATAAAGAATGCAATTTATGAGCTCAGTTCTGTCTTCTGTTATGCCTAAGTAACCAGGCAAATTGAAGGAGCTCAGACACAGACAATCTCTACATATATTAGATAACATGTGAAAATTTATTAGAAAAATAATATATATTCATCTCAGATTAAAAGATGTAGTTACAGTTTCAAGGCACAGAAATTTTAACCGTCATTGAGCATTTTAAGAATGAATGTGGCATCAGACTTGACACCTAATTTTTTATGAGGTTCTCTGGAGTCAAGTCCCTAAAGCAGCCTTAGATACAGAATAGCTAGAAATATATTTTTGAATAAAGGTACCGTTCGTGCTTATCAATATGACCCATAATTAATACTTGCCTAAAAGGAGAGTCAAAAACTCTACTGGGCCTACTTATAGAAAACGGTCTTTGCCAAACCATAGGATTTAAACTGAGGTTGCAATTAATGGCCTAATTTGTAGCACTGCAAACTCTTGCCCAGTAATAATCTTATTTAAAGACAAGTTTCTGAAGACGGACGACATCAGGAGCTGTTCTGACTGTGTCAAAACAATATTGCAAAGTCTTCAGAAGTTTTAGTTTTATGATGATGAGATCATCACTGCAGATATTGGTATCAAATAAAAGGGTCTGATCCCATAAAGACAATTGCAAACACAATAATGTGGAGATGATCAAGCCCAGATCTTGCAATGAATAAATGATCATGAGAAGTAATCAAACAATTTGCAGATGTCATCATTCCCTGTTGGGAAGCATTTTGGAAATAGAAATTGCCAGATTTCGAAGTCTGAGTTTACTTTAACAAATTGCTTCCTTATTCAAGCAGTTGGAGATCATGGGGTTTTTTTGGTTTTATGTTTGGAGTTTTTTTCTCCAAACAATCAGTGATGCAGCATCAACTACTGAGTTGGCAAGCATTACTGAATACTAGAATTTGTAATGGCAGTTTTTGCAGTTTCCATCCCAGACTACATCAGAAACAAACACTGACCTGAAATCCTACTTAAGTGATTTATTTTTCATCTCGGGATGGATGTTCTTCAGGTTAGCTCGTAAACTAGCTCTAAACATTGTCTTGCTCTTCTAACTGTATAGTATAAATGTTTAATACTTGTGTGATAAAGGGGCAGCATAAGGATAAATAAAATAGCAAATCAGATTTGGTTAAGCCATCTGTTCTTTTTGGCATCTGATTACAAGCCAACATCACATCAGTTGGCCATGGCTGAGTAAACCTCGGCCTATCACAGAGAGCAGAGCATTACCTATATCTCTGAATAGATTCAGAAGGAAAATTAATTTTTGTGTAATCAAGAAAGTAACAAAATTCAAAAGGATAAAGTGTGGTAATTTCCCTCAGGACATGTATTTTGTCTTAATGTAACTGAAGCTAAAAACAATGTCAGCAATTGCAATTTTGTTGTAGTTGTTTGCTTTTTAGATGATTAAAAATACAGCCTCCTATGATGTTGTCACTCACAAAGATTATTCCCTGTAAATAAATGGCTACATTCCAGCTGAAATTCATCTTTGTAGTAATTTCTTATTTCAGTTTTTGGAATAGAATTAATCTGGTACTCCTCTTTGAAAAGCATATGAAGGCTAACCACCGACTGATAAAAGGAAAAAATACACATCAATGTTAGCATTTCAGAAGCATCCTTTATCCTACAAAGCCTTTCATCCCATTTGTTATCAAACGGAGTCCAAAAGTCTGAGGATAAATAATGTCTGTTTTTCTTGGAGTTTCAGTACATAGAGATTTCCTGAATCTGATAGTTTGTTGATCTACATTTTTAAAAAGTCCACCATCTTTTAGTCACAAAATATTGTCAGTTCTTACAATCTCTGATTGGCAAATTTATCTTCTTAATATTGTTTGATATTTACTATGTTCCAAAAGATCAGCAATGTGCAAATCTTAACACTGCTTATGCATGTAAGGTAGCAAAGTCCTAGCATGTACCCCAGACCAGGCACATGTGTTTGATGTATGGTCACCCTCTTATGATCATTTATTTGTTAAGATAATATATTCTAACCTTAGTTTTGAAGAGTAATACTATTGAATATATTCTGAAGACCTTTGAGAGTACTTTGAAGAAGCCAGGATCAGCAGAATTTGCTATCCAGCATATGATCCAAGCTTTCTTGGTACTTTCTCTTTATTTATATATTATTAATATTGCATCTTTTAATTCATCAAAGGCTTTTTCAACTTTAGGGCCCTGGGACATGCTCATATCCTACTGTTTTGGTAGCTATGTGTAGGTATCTTCCTTTTAATTTTTTTTTCTTTTCACATTTGAAGATGCTACTTAATAGGTAAACAGGTACTGGCTAAGAAGAGAAAAGAATGGAAGCGATGAGATCAAGGGTATGGAGCAAAAAAAGAGGGAGCTCTCATGACTTTGAGATGTGTTTGTACTTCTATTGTTGACTCATCAGGTGAGAAACAGCAAAACTTGTAACTTGTTCTTTGCGGAGTCAGTGGATTCTTGCCAATGTATCTCCTGTGAAATAAGTATCATATTTTTACTATTGACCTCTATGAATCAGGATTAAGACTGTAGTATTGCAGCTTCATTATATGATCCATGCACAGCTTACTTAGGATTTTGAAAGTATTTTATTACCCTACCTAGAAGCTGAATATATAATATGCATTCAAATTCATATTTGTTTGAATAAAGGTGTGAAATATACTAAAATAGAAGCATTGAGTAAAGGTATTTGCAGTGCCAGAATTCCCAGAAACCAACCACTGAGAATCTGTTTAGTGCTAAACAGAAAAAAAGGTGTTTAATGAAGCAATGAGAGGGACCGACCTCACACCCATTGGTTATGGACATCTTCTGTTTAATTAGCTGGTCCTTGGGCTGAGCTTCCTGCCTTGTAGAAGACTGTGGCCAGTTCTCGTACTCGAGCCTATGCCATGATCTCTGTGAGGTTGGCAGGGTCATGGCAGGACTCAGTGACAGCTCAAAGACACACAAAAGCATAAGGCCCTTCCCCTTACAAATTTAAGGCACTGAGATCAGCGTGTGGTGTGAAGTGAGATCATAACTACAGCGAAAAGTTCCTACTCTAGGCAAGTACACAGCTAATGAGGCACTCTGCTCTCACTAATAGAAGCCAGTTTCAACGCCCGTTTTTGTGCAGGTTCTACCTGATGGGTCTAGGAGTTTCTGTTCTGGGGTGGGTCAGCACATCATTTACACCTATAAATATCTCCAACAATGCCAGAACCAGATGCTGATTAGGTGGTGCTAGAATTATTCTGTAACAAGACACAGGAGTGTCTGCCCACTGCTGAGGCCTCTCCAGGGTATGTAATTCAGATTGTTAGCATGTTGTCTTCCTCAGTATTGCCCTAATTCCCATCCTGGGCTCTGCAGGGGCTGAAGGTAAATCAGACTGTCAGTGTGCGCTCATCCACCTCCAGTTTTTAGACAGATGGATCTCCATTTCATCCCACTAAATATGATCCAGATAGTGATGCTCTATTGGTGTTAACAGAGCACAGCAGAATCACCACGAGTGGGAGTAAAGGCAGGTGACAGTTACTGGGAGAGTCCAGGATGCATTAAAAAAACATCAACAGGAAAGGTTCAAGGAAGAGAGTGGACTGAGCAGCTTGATTCCACCCTTAGGCCTAAGTGAAATTTCTTTTTACGGATTGCTGGCTAATTTACTGTTCTGTTTTCCTTTTTGTATGCGATGGCCTTCATGGGTGATGTAAATTATGAACATTTTTCTCCTGCATAGCTTGTTTTTCATCTGCAGGCTTGATAAATCTCAAGCCTAGTGCTTGCATAGTTACCTTCAACTCTGGATGATTTTGAAATCCAGTGCCCTTTGCTGAGAGGCAGGTTGTATCAACTGCTGTTATACCTGGGTAAAGGTCAGGGAGTTCTACCATTTCAGAAAAACAAGACTGTTTAGAAATTAATAAAGTTTTCTGTTCACATCTATTGAAATAACCCAAATGCACAAGCTACAGATGAAAGTAGAACTCTACTATAATCAAATAAAACTTTGGCTAATTCTCTGGCTTTCTTCCCAACAAAACATACATGAAAAGATCAATAAAATTAGTTCCCTCCTTACTTTCTGGAGGAGTTTGGAGTTAGACTTTATATAACATACTGCAAAAAAAGAAAAAAACCCACACCAAAAGAAGCACGTAAAAAATACCAAACAAAAAAGCTCAGATTCTGCACATCAATTTGTTCATGTGAAAATATATTCCTCCTCAAACAGACCGACAGTTATTAATTGATCAGAAGCATTCATAAAACTCTTCTCAAATCTTAATTGGACTAATAATCTATACTTGGACAGCCTTATTAAAACATGCTAATTGCAAAAACTAGTGAGAGCTCACTCATTACAAGAGTATGGGGTAGCAGATTAAGAGGAAAGAATTAATCTTGGCACTCTGTTCCTCTGTGAACATGTAAGTAAACAGAACTCAAACTGAACAGAGAACCTGTCTGTCTTAAGCAAGTGTATTAGTTATTTGTGAGACATCATGGGGAAAAAATGAACAACAAACCAAATGCATGCTACTGAGGGGTGTGGAACCAAATCTGACTGGGGTATGGATTTTTTTCTAGGTTCCTTTTATTCACAGAAGGAGTTCAGCTACAAAAGATAAAAGTGGACTTTTCAAAAAATTAATAATTTGCTAGTTTTTAGTAAACAGTAGTTTTCATGGAACAAAGGAAAACATAGAGTGCAAACAATTTAATCTTGTCACCATAGCCAAATTTAATTTACATGAATTTATCTGAAAATAAATTCAGTTGGACAAATGTCTGTTAAACTTGTATGAAAAGGGCCTCAATGAAGCAAAAGAGAAGCAAGCTGCAGAGCATAAACAACACCATTCTTGGGAAATACTTTTGCCTGCACACATGGAAGTGTTAGGCATCACAGATAAGATAGCTGCTTTAAATTCAGTATCCAGATTCTTCTGTATTACACCCAAGCAACTCCAGATGTTTAAATTACTTCCTTTTTTTTGCTTGGTAAGGCACAATCAAGAGAAAATATTCTTTATACCAGCTTGATTGGAAACAGTTTGTAAAACTAGATCGTAATACACAAACACTGGGACTGAGCAGGTCCAGTTTTAGACACAGGTTTTTTGCTACTAATTTATCTCTGCTTCTTAGTTATATTTTGGTGCACTTCCAACCCTGAAATCAGATCTACTAAGAAGAGGTGAAGGAGGAGTAAAGAGAGAGACCATGCTTTGATCCACTGCCTTCTGAAACATCACAGCTACCTGAAATCCTTACATTTTCTGTGAATTATTTAAAACATTTTCTCAAAAAAAAAAAGTATTTTGATGTGGAAATGTTTCTGTAGTAGTGCTTCATAGAAAAGGTAGAAAAGGCATGCCAAGGCCCAGTGCTCTATTCTGCAGCCAGTATGGCACACCCATGATGTTCTGTGACTAAGGAATCCAGCCATGGAGCAGCTCAGCTGCTGGTTCTGTGCAAATGTCACCAGGAAATCTGGTCCAAGAGCCTGGACAGAAAGAATAATAATTAAAATATGGAATATAGAATCTTTAGATATAGATATAAAAATACTATTTTCTCTCTCATAAAACTCCATAATACTCCTACCTTACCTTGAGAAGTTTCATAGTGAAAGGTGATGTTCCTTCCCTGTTGTGGTTAGCTGATTTTTACTACTCTGCAGCTTCTAGAAGGATTGGGGAATTTTTTCCTCTTGGTTTGCTGCCAAAGATTTTCCTACCTAAGCAAAGCTGCCTCTTGGTTTGTTCAGTATGTTGCTCACATCGGACTTTGTTTTCTCACTGGAAAGCTTAGAACAGAATATGTGAAGTTTGGGATTTTGCTTGGTTTTGATTCATACAGTTTTTAATTAAATATTTTGCTATGTTAATGTATTTTCTGAATTAGGTAAATTGCTGAAACTTCTCTGATGTTTGAAGAAACTGGTAATTGTTATTCAATCAGGAAAATGAGAAGAGGTCATGGTGTTCAATACCTCTCTCTCACTGAATAACAAGCTTCTGGAACCTGAACTAAGAGATTTTGTCGTGAAACGAAAGTGACTACTTTGGTTTACTGGAAATAATTCTGGGTCAAGTTAAGGATTTATGCAGAATGAAAGATGAGAGAATGCTCTCTTCATCAACTTTCTCCTTCATTATGCTCTAAGATGTGACCCTAACATCCACAATAGTTAGTTTTGTGGTCTTTCTAACTGTCACATTTCACTAAATTCTGATGGCTTGAGTGGTGAGTGGGTGGAAGGTGGATCACTTTGTTCAAGGCAGATTTGTCACATTTTCTGTGGGAATTGCTTGGAAGAAAACCCATTCATTTTGAACCATTTTGTGCCACTTCTCCTTTGAAGCTCGTTCTTGTATCTTCATAGCCATAAAAGAAAGGAAGCACCTACTTGTTCATTCTCCTCACACACCTACTAGGTAAGCAAATCCTGCTTTAGTCATCGATGTAGTCACTTTGCTGTGGTTGCACAGGAATGTGCAGTGGAGCCTTCCACTTCCATGGCAGTTTTACTGCTGCTTTTCCTTTGGGACCAAAGAACCACAGAAAATAGTGGGAACGCACATTGGAAGTCAGAGGTATTCCAGACGTACTAGCAAACAGCAGCATAATGAAAACGGAAGACCTTGAATGATAATAAAATAACTGAGTTGGTAAAAACTCAACTGATGGAGCTCTCATGTGGAACATATTGTGTCTACAATGTTACAGGTCATTTCCTTTGCCTTTCTCTAGAAACATGTTTTTCAAATTGGTTTCAAGTTGGTCCAGCTGCTTCAAGCCCAGTATATTGAAAGCATATTCGTACGACAGATAACCAGCAGCTGCTGTTGGAAAATTGACAAGTGAAGGGTAGATGTTGCTTGGGAGTATGAACTTGTGCTTCCAGGCAAAACATCTTCCTCAATATTTTGCTCCTCTATGAGTTCTTCATTGCAAAGGCTGGGCCAGTGACACTAAGAGGCCTCTTTCTTTCTAGATACAGCACTAGGAAATGTAGCAAAGAAAGAAGAAACAAAGATCCTGGTGGACTCTTTGGTCAAGGCACTGAATGACGGAGAAAAGCTGTTCGTAATCTCTCTGGAACTGTTCTCTCTCTTAAAGAAGATACTGTCATTTGTTCATCCTGGCTCTGATTTATTCCTACCCATAGAAGTATTTTGTATTGAAGATCTGGCAACAGTGTATGTGGCAATACACATACGTCTGTGTTCCAGAGGCAATCTAATCCATTTAACCGTGTCCTATCTCTTGGATTCAGACTTTTTTTTTCAACCTTTTTTTCCCTCTTCAAATACAGTTTAGTTGAAATACAGGAAAGCTACACTTTTAATGACTAAAAGAAATACACTTTTCCTTTGTTTTGATTCTTGTCTAAAACATTGCATATTTGTCCTGAGAAGGAGAGAAAAATGCCACAATCCATTTAACTGGCAACATAACTTGCATATTTTTGTATTTAAATCCATCAAGATACATGCTGCTTTAAGTTTATTGCCATTTTGATCCTACAAGTTCCACAAAAACATTGCTTGTAGCTGTCAAAGACCATACATCTTCCTTAGTAAGGGAGAATAAACATGCATGTGCTTTGATCTACTTCACTGTTTCGAAGTTTCAAATGCACTCAGAGCTTTTCATGGAATTTTGAAAAACAATTATTGAGAAGAGTAATTATGAAAGTAGTAATTTTCTCACTGATGTTATTTTTCTATAATTGAGAGTTAGGCAGTAAGAGCATTGTGTTTCTCTCTATTTTTTTTTCCTGCAGTGCAATCCAGAAGGAATTTTGATTTCTACAATTTTTCTTTTTTAATTCACTCTGCCCTGAGGAACTGCAGTCAAGCAGAAGGCTAAGAGACTGCAAGAATTGAAGCTTATATATGGAAGCAAATATAAACAACCTGACAAGCACAAAGTATTAAAAAAACCCATAAAAATCTGCATTTCAAATAGGCTTACACCACGAGTTCTTAAGCTTGTGGCTAAGGCCACATGGTTACAGAAGGGTTGCCCTGTGTAGTCTGTGTCTGTCCACTCAGAAATTGTGCTGACCTTCATTCCCTTCATAATTTTCTGGCATTACAGAAGTGGTAGTTTTCCAATTACTCACATGGATAAAGTGTTTAAATGTATGTTATACTACTTTTAATGCAAGGAAACTGTCTGCTTCCTGGAGACCCCTTTTGAGAAGTGCTGACTGAGGCCACACTCCAATACAGCCACAAGGATACAACACATGGGGAGCTCTTTGCAGATCATTACAGGGAGCTGTGTAATTTTACAAATTTGTCACTGTTGTGCAGAGGACAGAGAGAAAGCGACATGGACATGATCCAGGAAAAGAAATGGAACCATTTATTAATTTACAAACTCATTTATATATCTTAGTGGTATCCTTGCATGGCATAAGGTCATGGGTCCTTCAGCCAACCACTTCTCAGGATGATTGGCTGAACCCTACAACACCTATTTCAAAATATTTCTCTAGCCAGTATCATAACAATACTTCATAACAATCTTGCACCTGCAAGATAAAGGGATCGGTTTACAAAAACCCTCTAACTGTTTCAGCCAGCATCTGTGTGAAAGCAAGACTTTCACATGCACGCTGGCAGAAAGCTGGAAAATCTCTCCATAGCCAAGCCTTCAGCATCCACACAAGTTGATTTTGTTTTTAGTGCCTGAAATAATATCAGCTGCATTGATATTATTTCAGGCACTTATTAATTTTTTTCCATTTGTAAAAAATTGCATATTCATAAAATAGCTGTTTAAGGATTATGATCTTTTAGGAAAAGTGTAATAATTTTGTTATGAAGCAGCCCGGTGCTGACAAAAAATAATTTTTTTTTGTTTAAAAATAAAAATTGAAGTTCTCTAAATCACAGAAGTGAAACCTTGATAACTTTTACTCTTTTTTTGTCTTAGCTCTCATGAAGTCTTGTTCCAACAGCATTCAGAAGTAAACTCTCTTGGACTGTTGTTTTTAACTCTTGTATGGATCTTGAATGGAGTAATTTCTCACTTGTTTGACAGCTAGACCAATTTTTTAAGGCTAGAGGAGAGAAGGGAGTTATATTTTACATGTAGAGTCAAATAACTCATAGATTTTATAATCTAAACCAATGTTTCATTGTAAGGTTTGAAGAATTTTTGTACTTTTTTCAGGTCTCTAGTATCAAGGTTTCCAAGGGCAAAATGATGAACCTTGTAAAACACACGTGTTCACAATACAAATGGTTCATCATAAATGTAAGTCACTCTTGCCTTTTTCAGCATGTAAAAATAACAGCACAAAGCAGAGGCTCTCCCGCCATCTTTGAACTGCATATCCTGCTATCAGTGTTTGGAAGCTGTTTGGTGGGAGAGACTGCAAGTGCTGAAAGAGTCAAAAGCAGTTCAAGAGCATCGATCTTAAATGGTTTCCTGTGAAACAACACCTGTGGTGGAGGAATACCATCCCAAGGGACAAGAAGACAAAAAACATTATGCTGAAATTGTGCTGAAGCTCTGCCAAGGACTTTTCTAATTCTTCCAAGCTTATCACAGGCTGTATTTGTCTGCTATAAATCAGTGTTGTCGGTATCATGAACTGCAACCTTGGCACAAGGCCAGTGCTGTTTGTGGTGAACGGCAGGGGATTTGCCTGCTGGTTTGAACTGCAGCAAGAACCGAGGAAGCTGATGTCTAACAACTGAATTATTTCATCAGCTCATCTGCTGTATCAGAAGTGTTTCTAAACCCGTAGAAAGTTCTGACCAATTAGTTAGTCCATGGCTTTGTCCCAAAGCTGGATAATCTGTGTCATTCCTGATAGGGATCCAAACTATCTGTTCTTAAAATTTGCTAAGGTGCCAAAATTTCTCCTTATCTGTGTTGCAAAAAGAAGTGGTTATATTTGGAAAAGGCTGTTTATGAATGGATTACATTGGTTGGTCTCTGAAATATGGAAACCAAGTCTGGTTTCTTGTCTAATGAGCCAAGAAGAAAATGGTGAAGGACTGTAGCTGCAAGTTCAGGCTGCCAATACCCCATTTGACATTCCTTCTCTAAGGGGTTTTATCACTAGGCCAAACCTGTCTGCATTGCACATTACTTCCCTACCTGTTTTTTACTGCTTGTCAGGTGGACTGCCTAGGTTTGGGAAAAACCTTTAAATCACCTTAAATATCCAACAAAACTCAAACTTGTCCCCAGGTGAGACTGAGTCTTAAAAAGCAGCTAGATGCTAAAACAAGACTGACATTATTTTGACAATCCTAACCAGTCATTATGGATTCTGAAGTGGGATTTATGGAGGATGCAATGCTAGTGTTGGGTAAACTTGAGTGGAAGTCTTTTACATCCTGGTCTCTGCTACAGCTCTCTCTTGGCCCCAGAGACCACTGCCAGAGTAACCTCAAATCTCTCAGTGCTCTTCTTTTGGACTTGGTGAGCAGCCCCTGAGTGGGACACAGCATGGGATGGCCAAGCAGGGTCATGGAGATAGAGCTGGGCTGGGATGGGACAGGAGCAGAGCTCAGTGTCCATCAGCATCACTTGGGCTGGGACACACAGCCCAGGCTGCAATGGGCTGCTGGGCCAGGGCAGGGTGGGGAGCCCCCAGGTGCTGCTCGTCAGGCTCATTAGGGCACAAAAGTGCCCTCAGAGCCTGAGGTGGGTCCCAGAGGAGTGTTGCAGCAGAACGTGTGTGCCCTGCTGTGGGCTCTGCTAGGAGCCAGGTGGGAAGGGCAGCACCCAGGAACCCTCTATCGAGTGACAGGATACCCCTGTTTGGGCTGGGGTCTCTGTGAGCCCTGTGCTGGATGGGGAACAAAGTCTTTGTGCTGTGAAAGTGAGAGACGGGTGAAAATGCTTCCCCTTCAGTGGGACCAAGGCCACAGCGTCACCAGCCATGGATGCCTCACAGCGAGAGGACAGCGCTGTTCTCTGGGGTAAGCTGATGGTTAAGTGGGCTTTGGCATGACAGAATCACAATGAGTTCCCTGTGCTTGTGGCAGCTGCTAAATGAAGTTAGCAGACAGTCACACTTTGTGTTCTGCTGGTCAGTGTCCTGGTGAAAGGCAAACATGAGTTCTGTGAGCTGCACGCCAGCAGGGAAGTTACGCCATGGTCGGGTCGTGGTGCATCTGTAGGAATTTATATAGCACTAGTTGTGCTTTTTGGGCCAGGAAAGCACAGACGTAGCCAAATCCTGATCTCAATTGCACGTGCACAGCTCCCAAGGCAGCAAGGCTGCATCCTGGCTCAGCACTTGGTCTAATGAGGGCTTGCATGATTGCAAATAATGTGCATGGCACGCTGGAGAGCAAGCAAATGACTGTTCCCTGTGTCGCTGTGCTCTGCTCTGCAGCATCTGTTTTGCTTCATCATTTTTTAAAAGGCAGCCACAAATATTTTTCGCTAGGGAGTTGATAAATAACAGTGCTTACATTTAAAAAAAGTTTTAGTGGGGATAAAAGTAAATCTTCTAGTGTATAAAATCCTTATGTTTTGATTTGAGTATTAATTCACAGATTGTCTCTTATTATGTTGTTCCTAGCTCAGTAAATCCTGTGGGGTTTTCTCCCTCAGGAAATCACATGGGGTGATGTCTTAGTGTGATTTATTTTTATTTATATATCTGAGTTTGCACAGAATTGTCTTTCACAGCAGCATTTTTACATGAAGATTTGTATTCCTTGGAAAATTTGGCAAACTGGGGAGTATTTAATAATTTGTCAATGAAACTTTAAATGAAATTTGTTGCAGCTTTGTGGATACCCATGATGAGCGTGGTGTAGTAAACTAAGTATCTATTTTAAAGGGATGTGGTCAAAAGATTGTATTACATTTTTTTCATTCTTAAACAGCTTTCTGAGAGGAAATGTGTTCTAGCAAATGGCAGACTACACGTATGAGCAGAAGCAGGGCTAGCCTAAAGTCTAGTTTTAGCATTTCTCTAATGCTTTGTTGTCTTCCTTGTCTTCATAACATTTAAGATTAGACATAATGTGGAGGTCAACAACAAAGCAGGGGAAACAGTGTACATGTGTGAAATGGAAGAGAGAAGTCTGGGCTCTCTGCTATGGAGAGGCTCTCTCTCCCTGTCAGCTCTGTGCTCTCACTTGGAAAAGCAGAACAGGAAAACCTTGCTACTTCTAGAAGCTGATAGCACAAGCACTGGAAGGTGTTCTCCTCTTCTGGAGAGAGGAAGTGGTCTGTAATAATTATGTGTTTGATAGATGCATCTGCTTGCTTGGTTGGGATGGAGACTGCTATATTTTCACCTTTCTTTATGGTTTCAAGCTGATGGTGAGCTCTGCAGTGGTGTTTGGAGCAAGCTGTTGTGTGTCTAAAGTTTTGAGCATTTTTTTTAAATTATACGGTTAGGATTGGACCTTTCCAAGTTTATTGAAATAATGTGATTAAGTCAAAGACAAGATTAAAATAACATTAGAGAATACCAAGACAGAGAACCTTGTTTGGGAAACAAAACAAAATAGAAAGGGTTATACCTAAATAAAGAGAAGAGTATGTGAAATGAAGAAAAATAGACCCTGAGATCTGTGCTTTTTCTAAATGAGAAAACAATTGTAATAAATGCACCCCCTACATGCACAACTCCTGCCCCTAATCCAAACAAGAAAAAACAACAGAGCACACAGACACACGCATTCCCCTCCTACCATTTCACTGACAATTTCTCAATATTGCTGTTCTGCATTGAGCACTTAAGGCAGTATTGCAATTTAGTTGCTGCAGGGCTATTTTCTGATTTTTGAAGAGGTGACCGGAAAAGAATGTGATGATGGGTCTGAATGTGGTCCCCGCTATGAAGAATTGTAGAAGTTCTCTGTTCTATCCAAGTCTTCTTGTATGAACTTGAAAATGAAAAACATTTTACATTTCATGACAGGGTAGAAGTAATTTTTAGCTACAAAGAGAAAAGGTCTGTCATGATACAAATATTGTGGAAGTGCCTGGATGACTTTGTGTAGATGTGACTTTATTGTGATACTGATTTTTCTTTTTATAATGTACATCTCGCTGACAATAATTCTAACTGAATTTATTTAAATCGTTTAACAGTAAGTTATCTCCAATAATTCCTTCACTATATTTGAGTGTATATTTTCTATTGTTGTACAGCATGATCTAAGTATGAGGTACTGAAGTGCATATTGTTACCTTAAAAACTGCTTGGGTGACGGGAATGAATTATAATTATTTATTAGTCTGTAAGTCTCCTATTTGACAGTGGGAGCTTCAGCAAAATGCTGGCACTGGACGGTTAGCTGGTGCTAATCTGTGTATTCAGTTTTGGATAGTCTAAAGAAGATTCGATGTTTTGTTTCCTGAAATAAACAAAAGCAGCTTCGGAACTGTCAGAAAACAACAGTGGTTCTTAAGGGCTAATTACAGATCTTTGTCTTGGGGTTGTAGTTTCATGAATTCTGCTTCAATCAGGGAAAAATACTCTTAAGTGCTAACAAAAGTTTTTATGCTGCTATAGTTTCCTCCTGCTTTCCTCCTCTCAATTTATGACTATTTCACTGACTCTGTTACTAAGTGACACTTTATGTGGTTTTAATGCAAATTACTTCAAACTCTCTGGCTAGGATGCTGCCTCACAGCATAAGGAAATAGTGTTTAACTTTTTAGTGTTTTCTAGATTGGCTTGGCTGTGTTTAAAGCAACCTTTACAAGCAGATGGGTCAAATGCTTGGCTCCATCATTTTGCCTTGATCTGTTTTGTATTCAGCCACTCAGATGATGGCAATGTATGTTATATTTTCATATCTGTCTCAAAGGAGATAAAATGATTTTTCAGATGCTATTTTTTCTCCATTTCTAAAGTGAACAGCAGCATGTGATATGTTTTAGAATCTAATGTTGTCTCTTCACTGAAGCCTGTAGCTAAATTCCAGCTGACATCAGTGTGAACAGGATTCAGTCAGTGTTTTGTGCTTATTTAACAAATATCTTTTCCACATCACAGTGCCACTCGGCATATTCTTAAAGTTCTTCAATATTGTGCACTACAGGTGATTGCCTAGTTTTCTCTTTTTTCCCATAATCTTAAAAATGCAAAGTCTCATTTACCAGACTAGCAATTATAATCTTGTCCATAGAGCAATAACATTTTAGATGGGAATGAAACAGATTTTGGCACTGCCCAACAGAAATCTTAAAAAGGATATTTAGACTGCAGACAGGAACAGCTGTGACAGGTTTATGGCCAATGTTTACAGACCTACTTTGACTTCTCTAAATCAATGTCAATGCTTGCTATTATAAGGTGCAAATTGAAGGTCGAAATGTAGAATATCAAGGGGTTTAAAGTATACTTAAATGCATGTTTGCAACTTCAATTCCTATAATTCCTGAAGATTTATATCTTTACAAGAGCCTGAAGTAATGCTGAGCCTTCAGACAACTCCTGCCTTTTAGAGAGTCTCTTAGTTTGAAATCATCATTTTCAATGCAATGAAATTAATAGTGGGTAATGCAGCTCTAGGAACCACAGCTGCATTGACCTGTCTTCCAATATTTATCGTTCAGTGTATATTTTAATTTTTACCCTCTGTTTAAAAGACTATTTTATGTCCTGTTACTGAGAGGCCCTCTGAAGGAGAAAGAAATACTGGAATGACTGCCAGCAAAATCCTGTCAAATGCACAGTCAGCAGTTTAAATCTAAAATACTGTCTAAATTGTGATTCAAAGCTTGTGCAAAAGAATGTTTGTTTATTTTCAAATTTGTTAGAGACCTCCTGAGAGTTGCTCTGTGCTTTTGGGAAATCAAACATTTCCCAAATTAAAAACATATAGGAAAAGTCTTAGATTCTTTTGTTTTCTGTGAAAACACACATTGAAAAACAATGTGAGATTAACACAACGTGTGTTGGAGCAAATTGTTAGCATTGCCCATGTGTTTTTCTCCACTGTTATAGTGAACTTAACCTCCAGAGAGTATTTCCTGCATAGCTGTTAGGAGAAAAACACAGTGGAAAGCCCAAAATTTAAGTGTAGACATGATGAATTAAATGCAAGACTTTGCCAAACACGAACAAGCCCTTGTGTTCGTTCTCGTCCGTACTTGCAGCATGCTGAGTGCAGCGGCGGCGTGTGTATGGTATGTGCTGGCTGGCAGTCAGTGATCAGTTCATGCTATCAGTAAGTGAAATACTGTAGGCGTTGCAGGTATTGCATAGTAGGTGAAATTCAGGGATATCTCTACTCATGGCAATTTTTGTTCAGGATGCCATTACCTCCATGGCTGTGTGGGGCCAGGGAGTAAATTTTATTTTGCAATAAGTGAAACTGGATTCCATTGCTGTGCTCTGAGCACACCAATATTCTGTGCAGGGTTGAATGCCAGGGGTGACAATCTCCTTGTAGCTGGAAGTTCTGGAGCTTTGCAGTGTGGATCAGCTTCTCCTGTGACATAACCAGATCATCAATCAAATGATATGTCAGGAGAGATAAAGGCATGTTCTGTCGTGGAAAAACCTTGTCAAAATAATTGAACTAACTTGGCAGAAAATTTAGCCTTTAAACAGCTCCAAGATAAGCAGTGAAGTGTAAGGAAAATTTTATCTTGCGTGAAAAGTTTGCAGTTGACTTTTGGGCTGGAGTTGCGATCAAAATTGGAATATGCCTTTAGATTTTTTTTTTTGATGTACTGTGTACTTTTCTAGTGTCTTGACAGTATTGAGATTCAGTTCCACATTTAAATCAAATGCATATTTCTGGGCCACAGTACTGAATGCTGACATTTTGGTACTGATCTGTCAAGCCCTTAAAACATATTTGATGTGCACATTAGTGGTGAATCCCTCATGAAAACAATTGTAGGAGCATATCCCTTGGTAGAACATTATCTGGGCTTGAGCAGTAAGTACAGTGTATTTTTTCCAGTAAATGTTTCAGGTTTTCTTTAATTAATAGGATATTGAATCACAAATGTTGCTGATACAAAAAAAAAAATATGAGCAACTTTAGAATTTCTGGGGTATAAGCTGTACAGATAATGCACATTTTTTTAGAATCAAGTGTTTGTGCCAGACTCTGTACATGATTCTGCTCCATGTTGCTGAGTTAAAGATGAAAACACAGTTACTTGCAAAGGTTAATGAGAAGCAAAACTTGAGAGAAACAGTCTAAACATATGGTGTGAACAATAAGTTAAACTGACACTTCCTTAAGTTATTTTGTATTGTTTTAATATTTTCAGTATTTCAAAATACAACCAGTCTGATGTAGATAGCTCTGTGAAAAAGGTTACTGGTTTTGCAGTCATGTTAGACAGAAAGCTGTTGAGAAAGTGGTAATTTCTTTTTAAACAGAACAGTGCTTATCTGCTGGCTACTCTCATGTAAAAATTACGGACGACAGTATAGACACCCATCAAATAAAAAATACCAGAAATAAAATTCTTCAGAATTTAACATGTAAAAATGGCACTGTATAGTACAGTCTAGTATACAGAGTATGCCTTTCTACTGCTTCTTTCCATTTGTATCTAGAATAATCCTATCACAAAACTCAGGTTCAACATTAACAATGCTCTGGTAGGTGACATTACATCTCATGCACACTTATTTATGTCCTGTCTTTGAAAAGTATCCTGCAAATCATACACATGGCCTCACTTTATAGGTGCTGCTTTACAGAAAGGGCTTTGAGTCTGCAATCTTGCTTCTCATGCTTGGAGATCTTTTTACAGTGCAAAACATAATCCTTATAAAATCTTAAAAATTACTTAAATTAATATAAACTTGTTAAAGTTATTTTAGATCCTTTAGTGTTCCATAGGTGTTTTAAAAATTAAATATGCATAGCACTGCTGTAATACATGTTTTCACAAAATTAATTTATTTCTGTTTTGTTTTTTGGTTTATTTGTTTCAGTGGGGTTTTGTTTGGTTTTTTTTTTTTTTGTGTACTTGTGTATGATGTGATAAACTGAGCATGAGGAGAATTCAGGCTAAACTAAGCAGGAGAAGGATTCAGGCTAGGTATGCAAAGCTCATCTAAGCCCATAGGCAGTATGTTGTTTTCCATTTCCTGGGTGTATAATTGTCTGATGGATTTCAAGTGCATAATTCAATTTTTTTCTGAAAGAAAAGTCAATAGTAGCAAAGGGGCTGCTACTATTTTTTTTTTCCAATATGTGACACTGTAAGGAACAGTATGAAGTGCGGTTTACTAGAGATATGCAAGACTAAATTATATTTTATTTTCATACAAATTGGAAATGGCAAAATCCATTCTACCATTCTTTTCAGGGTCAACCCCTCCTCCCCTCCCCAGTCCTCTCTTATGCTGGAACCTGATGGTGTTTCCACTGAAGCCACAGTACGATGTAGCACTGCTTATATTCTAAGTGGATATATTTGCATTGAATACTCAGATACAGGCAGCCTGAGTCTGGCTTTTTAGGGCCATTATTCATAATGTAATGTGATCCTGTATTTAACACAATATTCTAGATAAATCTGTCCCTAAAATTAAATTTAGTTTATAAAAGATTAAGCCTAAATTCGGCTTCAAACTCCAACCTGTATATAGGAAAATTAGCAATTTGCTAAGTCTCCACTCCAGGTAAACTTTATTAGCTTAGCCTAATCTGGGATACAGAAATGAATTACTGGACTGCTGTTCTACATGTGATTTTGGAGCTAGCTGGGTATCCTCTCCATTATGAATTGCAGACATAATCTGTTCATCTCAAAGATTTAAGGGAGAGCTGGGTTAGGATATGCTTTAAAAGGAATGAGGAATAGTGGTATAAAATGTTACAGCATTACATAGAAGTACTTTAAGGATGATACTGCCTAAGATATATAAATAGATATACATATATCTGTAGTTATACTGATAACAGTGTAGTACTTACAACAACACAGAAACAGATCTCTTTGCTTTGGGTGCTTAACACAGCAGTGGAGAGGACTTTCACAAAGACATTTATTGATGATCTGTATGTTTTTAGTAATACTTCAGACAATCAAAGTTGTTATATAATTGAGGTAAACTTCTACAATATAAAACTATCTCTATCAAAATAGAAAACATTTAACATCCACGCCTCACAAATTACAACTGCACAAAAATATTGAAAAGAAAATAATACCTGGTTTTTGTTACCTAACTTGCCAAGTGCAAAGCTGCAGGCCATGGCACTAGTCCACTAAAAAGATCACACAATGCTGTTCTCAGACATGATCTGATCTGTCCCTAGCCCTCGAGTGTCCTGTCACATCTGTAGAGCTCTCTGGTGACAATGAGCTTGATGGCTGGGCTGTAACATTGAGGATTTGTTAGTTCAGCCTTGGCTGGGAGGTCGCTGTTGAGGTGCACTCAGTGACTGATGGAACAGCCCTCATTTGGCATGAGCTGGTGGGATGAGGGTCTGGCCAAGCCTATAAAGCAATGCAGAAGTGCAGGGCTGGAGACCCTGACCTTGTGAGCGGTGCAGGAATGGTTTGATGTGTTCCAAACTGAGCATGATGTTATTAAGAAACTTAGAGTCTCTCAAAATTTTCTGGAAGATTTTACTAAGCTGAAAGATTTATTCTTTGCGTGTGTGTGTGTGCTTTTTTTTTCCCCCAGTCTGTTGCAAAACTAAAAATAAGTATTCACATTTAACGCTTAATATTTCCAAATTCAGCAAGTCCCTGCTTTAGGCCTTCTACCACCCTCTCCCAAGTACGTTTCTCCTTTCAGTGGCAACTATCTCCCTGGGAATACCTGCACTTTAGGATACTAAAAAAGGAGGTCAGGTTTATAAAAATAAGCCTTTGCTGAAGCTATTCAAGCAAAACTAAACCAAACCTAGAAAAATTACTGTATTCTCTGCTGCTGTCACAGTTTCAAGCAGACAGTGGAAACGATCACCTAAATAGTAATGCTGGTAAAAGACTTTTGGCCTTGTGCTTACTCTGCAACCTCTTGATTAAAAACTTAAACACAAGGAAATTGTTAGGCCAAGAAGCCAGATTAATCCCCACTGTATCTGTATTAGTTTTGTTGGAATTTGGGCTAACCAGTGCAGATTATACAGTATGATTGAGGATGGGCATACAGTGGGCAAGCAAGTAGAGAGTAAAGCACGGATCATGAGCCATGTAAAATACTATTGTGTAATAAATAGAAATAAATATTATGCATGTACATGTCAAATATGTGATTTAGTAATTATTCAGCAGTAAAAAGATGTTCATTGAAATAAATAGAATTGTGGTGGGACAGGAGTTGTAATGCCTGTATTTAGGGTTATATGCTGTTCCCATTAGTACTGACTTGGGCTCCGCACAACAGGAGAGTACAAGGATAGACTGAGTTTGGAGTATTTTACTTCGGTCATCCCAGGAATGAACAGCACTGTGGAAACTCCTTTTAAAAATAACTGCATACTATTGCATATTAATTAACTTTGTGTTCTTTAACGTACTGGGAGTTTGTTCTTGAACATCTACAGCCAGTTTTGTTTTGATATTAACAGGGTTCAACCCAAAGGTCCGGAAAGATGGAAAAGTCATACAAAGTCAAGTCTTACTCCCTCCTTTGTTGGCACTGGGTAGGTCCCTGCACCAAAGAACATTGTGGCTATCTCCTACCTGCCCCTCAGTAGGGACCACGTGGCCAAGGGTCCCCAGCAAAGGCCAGACCGTCCCCTCTGTCTGCCCCACGAACAGGTCTCCAGCCCGTGGGTGGGCAGGGGAGCGTAAGGCTCAGCAATAACCTTTCTCAGCACCTGCCTTGGTTGCAGATACATGATTGAAGTGTCATGGGTGTCTGTCCTGTGGGCTCTTCCCTTAGCTGTCAGTTTGGGATGTTGTGAAACTGCAGGATTTGGCTGTACACAGTAACTCTGTGCTCCAAAAGTTTGCTTTCTGCTGCTACCCAGTTAGAGTTGCTGGAGAGTTTTATCTCTAGATTCTCTTCAGTATCTGCTGATTTGCTGGGTTTTTTTCTTTTAAGTAGCTAGCATATTAGGCAGCTGATGATTGTTTTCCTACTCCTTAGCAGAACAAAAATTTCCCAGCATTATTTAACAGCAGCTTTTCCTTCCACTTTCTTTGCTATCAATTCAAGGTCAGTGTTGCCCACAGAGCACACCAGCTGCAATCCCTTCCTACCTTTCCTCCAGTAACACAGCTGAATGTGCATGCTCCTGCTTTTTCACATGGCACAGGTAGGCGCAGGTGGCAGCAGTAGCCTAGGACACACAGCCTCTTCAAAATGCAGGATCTGGCACAAAATTATCAAGATCAACAACCAACAGCTTTGATTTTTATGTCTTCTCTTTGAGACAGTTGTAGGAATGCAATCAATGTTTTGCAAATCAGCTCCCTATTGCAGCCATTGGGGACACTGGGTTTCAGTGACCAAAAGGATGAGCAGGTGATGAGGAAAGGCTTGCTTAGACCCTGTCAAGGAAGTTAATGGTGTCCCAGATGGACGAGTTTGTACTTTATTTATATAGGAGTTTTGCCACAGGTGAGGATCTTCAGATCCATCAGGTGGCAGGGAAGTGTTGCTGTTTTTTCCTGTAACAACTTTTGAGATGAAAGCAAATTTGTGGCTGCATCCAGCAGGTGGCAAGCACAGCACACTGAATTATGGCTGAACAGAGATGCTTCTGCCAAGGGAAGCTCCCAATGCTGCTCAGCATGTGCATGTGTGCCCATGAACAAAATATACAGCTTGTGTCAGCTTAAAGAGTGCTGGGGCACTGGTCCTGTTCTGGGTGCTATTGATAATGCGTGGGGTTATTGCCATATTCAATTTCAGGAAATGGCTGCCTCACATGTAAGGATATAAGCTAAATATAAAGTATTCAGTATAATAATTTAAATTTGTCTTTAAATGACATAGCTAAAGGACATTCAGTCTTCAAATGTCGAGATACTAGCTTGCACTTAAACTTTTAATGAAGGAGAGCTTTTTTTTTAACATACAGCTTTAGAAATTGTGACTCCTCACAGTGCCTTGTGACATATGAGTAGACATTGTTCCCATTTTGCAGCTGGAAGAACAAAGGCAAAACCAAAAAAAACTTTCCTTAAAATAAGTGAATGAAAGAGTAGGAAGATTCCTAGACCTGGCTGTAGTCCCATTTTTTTTCCTTAAAAAGTATTAAACTACATAAATAACTTTTTTGTTGTGTTTTGATTTTGATCATCAGAAGATATGGATAATCCAACCACTCACTACTTGAGACACAGCCACATTAGATGTAAAACTTCAAAGTTTATAGATACTGCAAATTCTCAAGGGTCATGTAATTGTCTACATGATATATGTAGAGTTTTGGATTTTTTTCTTAACTTTTGTAATGTCAAAAAGTATTTATGAACTCATTTATCTTTGAGGACAATAAATGGGTGTGAATCAAGAATAAATATTATCTGAAGCTCATTATTTGAGGTAAAAAGGACACATATGAGGATATCATTAGTGGAAACTTCCTACAGTGCTTATCACCTTTCCCCTTCATTTGTATTGAGAGTCTGAGCCAGACTTTGGTTCTGATTTATGCTAGTATAAATCTGAATTTGTTCCATATAAATAAAAAAAAAATGTTCTACAGGGAGCAAATACCCTGGGCATAGTTTTGTATAAATGGAGAGAAATTCTGTAAAAGCCAAGAGTAAAGTTTGAACTTGGAGGTTTTTGTGATGGGACTAAAAGTATTATTAGTTAAACTGATACATGAGCATTGTCACAATTTTGCTTATCAGTACATAAGTTTACTAAATGTGCAGGAATTTGAAAAACTAAGTGGATTTGATTAGTTGATAACTTCTCTCACTGAGTGCCCTGGTTATTATGAAAAATAGTTTGAAGTTTTCTGATCACCGCTTTTCCAGAACTCATGTTTTCAAATACAGAATTTTACTTTTAGTCATACAAAGCATGGAGTCAACTCCCTCTGTATGTAAAGATCTTCAAAGTCAGGGTGGCTTATCATGAGTAAACTGAGTGAACCCTATTTTTGTGTCCACATACATAGTTATTTTTTTTTAAACTACTATAAAAATACCCACTGGGATACAAATGTACATTTCTGAAGCAATGTTTGAAATGTATGAGTAGGAATATAAATCTAAAAATATATTTATTCTATATTTAATAAATAAATCTGCATTTTATTGCATATATTATTATGAAAAAATTGCCATTAAAAAAAATAGTAGCATAAATCAGAATAAGACCAATTTCAAG
The DNA here is from genome assembly GCA_014706295.1 of Lycocorax pyrrhopterus obiensis. Taxonomy (NCBI): domain Eukaryota; kingdom Metazoa; phylum Chordata; class Aves; order Passeriformes; family Paradisaeidae; genus Lycocorax; species Lycocorax pyrrhopterus. The sequence goes on along the minus strand of JACSVZ010000016.1, from coordinate 13,325,720 downwards.
GACCTTAAATTTCCACTTGAGTTTAAAATTTGGCCTCTATATATAGCATATATTTGAAAATATATTATAAATATGATTATAGGACATTTATGTAATTAAGAAAAACACCAACAAAACAAGCAACAAAGCTCCACTCCTTCAACAGAATAGCTCACATGTATGCAAATCAGGTTCTTCGTATTCCATGTAATTTATCCAAGCTTTTCCTTTTAAAATACCTGTGAACTTAAGTTAGGAGTTTTCCTTCCCCTTCTTTCATAGCCCCAAGCAAATGGCAGGATGCTGGCAGGAACTGTGACACGCCTGTCCAACACTTACACAGCTTTCAGTAAAGAAAAACAAAATGAAAACCAAGCAGTCCTCTTTACAATGTAAGGTGAAAGGCCACTGCTGACTCTTTACAGTATGATTTCTCTGAGATGATCCAGGGTTGCTGTAATGAGCTGTGATGTTCAGGACCTCAGATGAATCTTGTTGTTCTTGCTGCTTCGCACACAAGGTTGTTCAAAAGAAGAACTTTGCGGAACGCCTCAGTCGGTGTTGAAAGGCCCGACAGTCTTTTTAGTGTGCAAGCGGATGTTTTCTGGTGGCCGATAGGACAGGGAGCTCATTTTGGTTGTTAGGCTTGGATGTGCGCTGACATTTGGTGGGATGTATTTTATTAGCTGAAGGAAGTATTTTTTAAAGTTTTTTCCAAAGAAAACATAGAAAAAAGGATTCAGACAGTTGTTAAAGTAAGCGATACAAATGGTGAAGGGCATAGCTGTATCTACGATATCGGTGATTTTGCAATCTGTTATTACATGTAATTGAATCAACACATCCAGAAAAGTGAACACTTGATGAGGAATCCAGGAAAAGAAGAAGAAAAATACTATTGCCACAATCATCTTAAAAATATCATCATTTCTAGTCTTATTTTTTTGAATTTGATACGCCTTCTTCAGGGTCTTCCAAATTAAGGTGTAGCTTGTTAATATGATCAGAAAAGGAATTAAAAAGCCCAGCAAATTTTTGGATAAACCTAATCCGACCCGGAGTGTCGTGTTATTGCTTTCATAGCGAAACCCACAGACCGTCATGTTCAAATTCTCAGCAAAGAATATGTTGCGGTGAATGATGACGGGCAAGCTGGCCACGCCGGCGAGAAGCCAGATGGCGATGCAGGTTATTCGGGCTACAAACATGGTCCGGCGGATCCGCGACTGCACCGGGTGCACAATGGCCAGGTAGCGGTCGATGCTGAGGCACGTGAGCAGGAACACGCTGGCGTAGAGGTTGAAACTTATCCCTGCCGATGCCAACTTGCACAAACAGTTGCCGAAAGGCCACTGGTACTCCATGGCTGTGTAGGCTGCCCAGAGGGGCAGAGTTATCAAAAAACACAAGTCAGCCAGTGCCAGGTTGAGAAGAAAGATGCTGGCTACTGTTTTTAGTTTCATGTAGCAGTAAATGACAATAACGACCAGGCTGTTCCCGAATATGCCTATGATAAAGATGATGCTGTAAACGGTTGGAACCATAATGTAGATGTAGCTGTGCCTTCCTGAAACGGGACAGTCAACATGGATTCGTTTAACAGTTTCTTCAGAAGAGTAATTTGGAATCATCTTGAGCTCTTCAGCTATACCCTAGTTTCAGGGAGAAAATATGAAACTCACACCTAGGAGGGGAAAAGAGGAAGAAAACAGTATTCGTAAATGTCAAGTTTTTTTTCAAGGCTAAGGTGGTCGATCTGTCAATGTCTTTGAATTTTAAAATAAGCCATCTTTAAATGTTTTATCATCCAATTCCTATTTTAATACAGACTTTGCAGAGTAAAATAGAGGTAAGAATGTTAGGAGTTGGCTGAACATTTTTAGATTCTTTTAACGTAAATGAAATCTAAAAAACCTCTTTCAATTAACAAAGTTCCAATTTAAAATAAAACTGGTTAGTGAACATATGTCAAAAATAATAAGAGAGACTGAAAATAGCAGATAACTATAAATTCAGGGGAGTCTTTAAATTATTTTCTTTCCATAAATAGGTGACATATCTAATGAGCTAAGTTATTCAGATATCTCAGAAACTAAACTTAAGCACTCTGAATACTAATTAATTATGTAAATACAAACTGCAATGAATTAAGAAAATAAGTGACTTTAGATTAGGTACTCATTTGTATCTCTGAGATGAATCACTAGAAATTTTTATCTATACATTAAGCTTAATTCTTTGAAACAGTTTTTACATCACAGAGAGAGATGAAAAGCTCCCCATCTGGCTTGGACCTATGGTATTTAACTACTAGCGAGGGAAAAAAAAATCCATGAAAATCCAGACATGTCCTGATCTGTTGCACATTAATAACTGTACAGAGAGTTTAAGAAGGGTGCAAGGGGGAACATACTATTTTTTTGTTGCTGACAAAATTTATGTATCCAAGTGTTGAAGTTGTATTTCTGGACCATAGTAAGTGTACAGCAAGGATATGAAATCTCCTTTTATAGGGCACGTGTTTGGTTTGTCAGAGACTGTGAGTTCTACAAGTATCATTTCCTTACTAATGGCTGATGACTTTAGAAAGCAGGTAATACAGTGTTAAGTGCCTCTGATGCTAGTTACTTTCTGGAGTCTACAAACAGATAGTCTGCCCTGAAAAATAATGGATATTAAAAAAAAATTGATAGTTATTATTGCAGAGTAGTGTTTATTGCTGTTTGCAGGATCTTGACAGCTATAAGCCAAACCCAACTTGTGCTTCTTAAAACAAAGATTAACTGAAATACTTTGGCTTCAAAAACAAAACAGAGCAAACTCCAAACAGCAAAGAAATCCTTTACAAATGTAAGACCCCAGCAGTACAGATGCATTCAGAAAGCAGAGATGCCCATCATTACAGACACACCAGCTATGTTGTTACAGACGTGGCTGCTGGTTATTTGAGTGGTTCGGCACTGATGTTCCTCTTAGAAGTGCGGAATGCCACTGACTGTAGTGTTTGACTTGCTTTTGTTAGAAGATAAATCTTATTACAAATGGATTGTGTTTTTAATAGGGAAGTGAGGCACAGATTTGTTTCAGCAAAGCCCCCACAGGAAGTCTGAAGTGGAGCCAGGAACCGAACCCAGAATACGGGCTGCAGGCAGCATCTTGTGAGCAAGGCCACCCTTAGGCTCTCAGTGTTTTGAAGACTTGTTATTTCTCTATCTTAGCTCATGTTCTAGCATATGTTTGCATTAATAACCTGATTCATTTCTACAAAGCTAGCAGGGTAATTTCAAGATTTAGGTTCTTGATAATTCTATCAAGTTTAGAATCTCTAATAAAATGCAACTAATAGGCCCTTTGTCAAGACATGCCATGCAACACTTCCCAGTCTCTTCAATTCATTCTGTGAATTGTTGCTTCAGTTGGTATAGATGTCTCAAAATGACAGCAGCTATTTTTGCCATGTTGAAGACATCAAAAAGTCAAGCAATAGAGCTAACACAAAGAAACATTCACCATTCTGATCACATGTGGCACTCCAGTACATCCTGAGCAAAACTTGGCTTTCAAACTGTGCCAAATCTCAAATACAAGGAGTTTGGCTCTGTGGAAGGTCAGCCTATCCCTGGGACACGGAAACCACAATAAAAAGATTTCAAGATAAGTCCTCTTATCTCATCCCTTGGTTATGAAAGTAACTTTGACAGTAACTGATATGTTCTGCAACATCAAGGTCTGGCAATATTTACCCTGTCCCAGCTACGTGCTAGTGCTGTGTGGTCACTTTTAATGTTTGCTCCCTTATAAACCCACTAAAATTACAGCCCAGAACTTTGCAGAAAGCAACTGTAGTGAAGCCTCTGCTCAGGAGATCCCCTGGCAAGTATGATGGGCGATAACGAAGATCGGGCCCAGTTAAGGCTGGGCAAGACCTTTCTCAGTGACAAGATTATCCCTGGTACTATTTGGCTCTATGTGTACTGAGTGACAGATTCAGTGTCTAAGGCAAATGTAGCTGAGGGTGAATATTCCCTGTTTGATGGGGTTGGTTCTGTGCCATGGTAGACGCCAAAGCAATTTTCTCATGGTCTCTCTTCACATATCCCTTCAATGTAGTGTGTTGTGTTGTTTTGCCTCCGATTTCCCTTTTCTACCCACATGGTGACCTGTACTGTTTCATGTCAGTAGTAGCTTGAGTTGATGCTAATTAATAGCATATGTTCTTTCAAGAAAGAGTAACAGTGATTCTATTACATTTTCAGAAATGTGTCAAAATAAACAAAAAATAATTGAGTTGGGAAACTTGTGTCTGGCACTCTAAGGTATTGAATTCCCTGAGCATGTTCTGGACTGCTTGGGAAATAAAAAAAGGCAGACCAATTCTCAAGAAGAATCAAGAATTTTGTCAAGAAATAGTATTATACCTCAATCTACCTCCGTAAGAATGTGTAATCCTTCTGGAGTTAAATGTTTTGGTGTGACACTGAAGTCAGTGGAATTGTGCAAATGATGTGTCTGATACGCTATCAGTTTTAAATTATACTAAGCAATTACAGTCAATAAATAAAATAAATCCATCAAAATTTTCAGTAAATGACAAGGAGGCAGAAATACGTAATGTGGTTGCTTTTGGGTAAACACATATGGATTGCCATCTGTGTATCTGAAAACAGTCTGAATGTTGCTGTGAGAATGAACCTCATAGGAGCCCTACATTTGAAGCACAGTAAGGAAGGCACTGCTAATCCCAAATGGAATTTTTATTTCCTGGAAATTCTAAAGTTTCAGAGCTAGCCTTAGGTGGATCTGCTCCCTTGAGCACAACTGTAACTTCAGAGCATTAGGAAAAGCTTCAGTATTGGAGAAGGTAATTTGTTTTGGAAGGCATGGGCCCATGGCAGTGCTGAGTAGTGAGAGAGGGCCACCATGGCAATGTGAATTCCTTACAGGCAATGATTTCTTTTCCATACCACCACCATTTTTTCCTGTTATTCTCACTTGCCACAGTTCATCTGCTTGTCCCAGGCTGTACACGTTTATGCAAAGTAGATACTTCCACACAGAAGGAACTGCAGATGCTTTTAAAATGTTGCAGAAATAGATGGCTGGTACAGTTCTGTGCTGCCAGAATTCAACAAAGCAGATTAAACCACTGTCCAGTTAAATGCAAATATTGAAGTTGTGCACATTGATAATTCCATGTAAAGCATCTCAAATGACCTGTGTTAACATAATGATAATTGGATCACTTTAAGGCTGATACAAAAGGAGCTTTTTCTAAGAGGGCTGAATTGACATGACTGTGGATGGTGTGGTGACATCAATCTCAAACAAATTATCTGGTGAGCAGCAAACCCCTGTTCTGAGGTACTGTCCTGTTTGACCTTTTAATCTTTTTTAATTACAATGATTACAATGAGTCACTGATAATGAAATGCTTCAGACTGCTCTACCAATTATTATTTACCACTCGATTCATTGCTTCTGTTGGGTGAACATGCATCCTAATCAAACTGCCTGTGGAAACAACGAATGCGGGGCTCATGCAAGGTAAACAGCACTTTGCCTACTGAAAGATAAGATAGCACTGGCTGTGGCTTTCTGTGAGAGCTTCATCAGCTATAAATAGGTACGCAGGTGTCACAAGTCAGATTTTGAACAAAAATGTACTTAATATTTGCTTTGACAAAGACTAAATAAACTCAGGCTGACCAACCCTGCCACAGCTCAGACACCTTACCATTAGGTAATGTGCACTTTCCTTCTTCTGACAGTAGGTGGGTTATTTGCTTTTCTTGCAAATGAGAAGATATTTCCATGTTTAAGAGGATGCTGCATTCTATTTTTATGTAAAATTATTGCACAGGGAGAAAAGAGAATGAAAAATGTTTGGAACAATATGTTCAGTATATTAGCTATGTTTATTTCTTTCTGGTGGCATAAACTTTCCTTTATCTTAAGAGTTTAGTCCCCCCCTTTCCTAATTTATTCTAACTGCTGAGAAAGTAATGACACTTACACATGGTTTATTGCACAGACTTTTAAGGGTTTTTTTTCTATCCAGCAGAGTAACCCTTTCTAGCCTCATGGCCTTCGTGAATAGAGCTACTTTTATTTCATACGCACACTACAGCATCTTCTCTGCTTTCCTGGAGTTCCTGAGCAGTACCATTGTGAAGCTGTAGATTTACCTTTCTCCTAGCCCTTATTTCTTCTGCTAGTTCTAACAATCTGTATTTCCCACTTATGGCTTTCCTAAACATCATTAATCCAGAGTTGATAGATGAATTGTGAAGGGAAAGAGAAATACAAACAAGGGTATATAATTCAAACTGTGGCGGCATTACAGCGGGCTCTTGTCATCACTGCTACCACCTTCCACAGAGGTTGGCATTAAATGACAATAAATCACAGCATTACTGAAAAGGAACTGTGGTAGGCAGTACAGCACCAGACACTGTCTGTGCATCAGCTCACAAACACCAAGAACAGAAAGCAAACCTCAGCAGACCTGTGTTGGCAGCTGTCAAGCTGGCCGTTGCTCTGCAATTTTGGATCAGGAGGTGGTCTGACATCAGAACAAACAGAACTTGCAGGACCTTGTACTGGCCTTTGCATTTTCTTTTAACAACTGTGCAACTGAGGCAACTGCCAGTCTGTTGAAATTGCTGTTAATTTTGTGAAGTTTGCTTTATTTGTTTGAAAGTATGTACCTTTTTAATGGTTAACCCATATGAGGATTCTTTGTGCCTTTCCCTTGCAAGAGCTCAAGCTGGTTTGCTTCACTCGTCCTGGCTCTATATAGCTGGAAAATAAACTGCCTGTGATCCTTTTAGGATCTGGTTCTCTATAACATCAAAATCTAAATTGCTTATTACTTTTTTTGTGCTAGCAGAACAGTTCCTGTTACCTTGCAAATGTGATCTGTTTATGTACTCTGACCTTCTCTGTAAGAACTTCTCTGTATTTATTTCCTCTGGCACACTTCAAAAGAGTCTGTCCTTCTGCAGGATGGCTTTATAGTTTATTCTGAGAAGAATTAACAACTCTCTTCTGTTTGTTCTCATGGACTACTCTCATTAATTTTCTCTTCACTTCCCAAGTATCTTTCAAGTACTGTTTCAGTCATAAAATTTATGTGAAAAAGGACAGATGAAGGGGCTTTTTTCCTCTGGGAAAAATCAATGCTTGTGGAATGTCTGAACAGTGGAATTGGGGGTGTGTGTGAGTTTGAATGATTATGGGGGAGGAAAATGCAAAAGAAAGTAACACAGTTAAGCATAGTGACATTTAAATTGCTTTGAAGTTTAACTCATTATATAGATTTTGACCACTAGAGGTCTGTATTTCCTATTTTAAAATAAGAGAAATGCTATGTTTTATACTCAAGTGCCATCACTTTTCAAAATATCCCCTTCGTTCAAGATTATTTAAGATGAAAATGTAAGACAAAATACATATCATTGTACTCCTGTACTTATTTAAATTTAATGTACCTGAGGTAATTATTTTCACTTTATTTTAGCATCTACTAGCTTCTATCTAATTTCCTGTATTCTGGCACATTCCTAGTTTTGCTAACCTTCAGTCCAATTCTTGCACTTTTAAGTCTTAGAATAAGATCTTGATATTTTATTTTTTCAAAGACATGTGCAGCTTAAACTCTCTGTGATCCAAATTTAAGAAGAATATTTTCGAAGAAACTTCTCTTTAGCAATGCAGATGGAAAAATAGTGACACCTTCTCATTCAACTAAGATTATTTTAGATCTAGCTAGGCATGTTGTTAATCATACAGTTCTTTTTTCCAAATATCAGCCAATTTTGAAGGAAGATATTTTTACTGTTGAAAATGATACTTCAGAAGTACTCTTTTTTTTTTTTTTTAAAGCAACTTAAGGGACTTTTAGAAATTGAAAGGTAACGTGAGCCTGCACAGTGTTATCAAAATGATGTATATACTTCATGAGTTGTAAGCAATCTAATAATTTGAAAATAGAAGCATATTTAACACTTTTTACTCCACCACTAAACCCCACTTTTACTAATACACTTGGGTTTGTCATTACCTCTTTGGACAGTGTCAGTGCATGATGCCGTTATTCTGTTTCAAATTACATGTTAACCTAAATAATTTCCTAAGGCTGGTAAGGGCAAACAGCTTTTAATTCAGATGGAGCAGAAGGGTTGTTAGTGTTACGATGACATTTATTTTATTGAAAATAGTAGATGAGCAAACTAGAACCAAAAAAATGGCATAAACTATACTGTCCTATGCCAGATGAGTTGGACTAATCAGTATCTTGTCCTGTATTTATGTCCAACGGGTTATACAGTGTCAGTGTATCTCTGTGCACTTAAGGGATGTTTGGGTACAAGCATACAATGTTTATATCTCTAAGCTGCTAAAAATAGGAGCATTTAGAGAGAATTGAAGTGATATATAAAGACAGAAAAGCAGCAAGCAATTGGCTTGATTTAAAATCAAGAATAAAGCAATCTAATCCATTATTTTCACACTTACACTTTGTTAGAAATTGATGTGGCAAAAATTGGTGTAAGAGAGGCCATTTCTAAACACTAATTTATGGGCCTGTGGAGTGATGAATAAAATCTTTCAAGTATATTTTTTGGACATTAAATGCTAATATACTACAGTGTAAGATGTGACAATTTTTCCGCTCTTTTTAGCAGTCTACAGTGTAATACTGTCACAGATATAATGAGAGCAGTTGCATTACCAGGGAAAGTTTGGACTATTTTTTGCATATACTCTCACAGTACTCACAGAGTTCAGAAACATTGGAAATATCTCTTCCTACTACTTAGCTCTTTGGACACAGCTAATTACACCAATTCCCAAATTGTGTACGTGATTTTTTTTTTTCCCAGAATCTGGGAAGCCCTGTTTCTATAAAATTTTACTTGTAGATGTTAATGCCAAGAAAGGATTGCTCAACTGCACTAGAGTTTCTCAACCTCACCAGAACTTAGTGGTTTAGTTAATGCTACCACAGCAATGCTTGTGAGGAATTTTTGTACAAAATTTGTTGACTGACAGATCAACAGGGAACTCATTGGAGTTAGCCAAAAGTCCTTCAGTTGAGAGTAAGTCCAATTCTTTCAGTTTATAGGTTTCATTTTTAGGATTCTTTAGATTTAAGTTTCAAAGTAAACATTGATTTCCTCTTATACACACATAATTTTGTTTTCTCTGCTGTTAAGAGTAAGGAAAACATTCTTGGGTTCAATCCATGTAGAAATTTATTCCAAAACACTGAAAGATTAACCACTGTCAACATTCAGTGTGTTTAATCTCTTGTGGAAAATCAGCGGGGTGGTGGTTTTAGACACTGCTGGCTCTAGCTTGTCAGTGTACCAGATATTTTAGACTTTTCTATCTAATTTTCTTGTCTCTTTTTCCCATTTATCCATTGTAGCAATCTCTGTTTTCTTTCTTTGACCAAGGCTGCACAAATGTGTTGCAAACTCTCTGGTGTTTAATATGTCTTAGGTATTATATAACCTTAAGAGATATGAATATGAAATTATCCCCAGAGCAGTAACTTAAAACTGAAAAGATAATTAAATAAACAAAGTAAAATATAATTCTAGATTAATGGTTCTATTTCAGTGCTTCTGAAACTAAACATCACAATGCTAAGCTTCAGAAAAGATGATGTTTGAAAGGGGAATCTCACTGTGTCCTATCACCTTGGTTGGTCTGTCTTGACAGAAATGAATATCATCTTTTCCTTATTTAGGTTATTAACCCTATAGCCAAATTAGTTGTTATAGCAAGAGGCAGTCACTGCTCCGGTTTATAACACATCGTAAAGGATTGTCTCTTTCTCTAGAAGAGGCTGAAGATACAGGCATATTAAGACTTTGAAATGAGTGCATTAACTACCACCATCAATCCAGCATGCGGCTTTGCACCTCTGCTCTGGCCATTAGCTTTACCAAAAAGGAAGATTGGCACCCTTCTGGGAGAAAAAAATGATCAATAATCAGCAGGCCAACATAACGTCTGCTTCTAAGGATCATGTCATCTCCTCATACTGCTAACAATGTCATTTACAGCACATTAGATTAAAGTAAATGAAAGACAAAGGTATTTCAGAACAAGGTAGGACTAGAATTTCTAGGGTTTTCAGCACTGACATGAAAAGTTTTTTGAATAGCAACACAATGTACTATTTTAGTATGAATGCACATCTTACTGCAAGTTTGTAACTTCAAATTTGATGGGTTATGAAGTATCTTTTGGGTATTTGGAAATACCTGAAAGATTCAATAGTTAACAAGAATTAAGCCATCAAGTCCCAGAACGAATAAAAATGAGATTAGTTTGAGCTGTGAAAGGTTACATGCTGCACGGTTACTTTCTCTGAGTGATAGTAAAGGAATGAATTAACACATTTCCTTTATTGCAGTTGGAATTGCCTATATAAAATATAGTGTGTCCCATGTGATTGTTTTTAATAAAAGACAGAAATCAAATTCAGGTTTGTAAAGTGTGAGTGAAATAATTTGATGGATTTTAAGTTTCTCTTCTGATGGCTTAGTTCCATGGAATAAGAAGTTTTAAAGGGTTTTTTTGTTTGTTTTGTTTTGTTTTTTTAATTACATTGCATGGCACACCCTACACAAATGTAGCTTCTGGATACCTAACCCCACACCTGAAACTTCTCCATTGCTTCTGTATGTAATGCACCATAAGATTCTATTGTGAACTCTTCCAATCTGAGAAGTAAGGGAATTTACATTAATTCTGGCCTTGACCCAGATTTGAATTTCAGTCATATTAAAAATGCTGTGGAGAGGCAAGAAAGAAAAAAACCTTGAAATAAAAAGCACTGGTGCGAGCACACCTTATCAAGGCCAGTTCTAATAGCAGAGATCAGGTACAATGAGCGAGGTATCTAACATCCTTTCAGATCATTTATAAAGCACAGCTGCCTTACTGGACATTTCTGGACATTTAGGAATCTGTGCTTAAGGTTATATGGCCCTCTTCACTGAAGCTTGAGGGTTCCTTCTTCAGTATGCAAAAAATAGTAACAACTGTTCTTCCTGCCCAACTTGGAGGAGAAATGCTATTATATTGCTGTGATTTCAAGCAAATAGAGCTTAATACAGGGTTGCAATACATTTTATGTGCTGTTTTGAGTGTCACTGGTCTCTGATCACTCCTATTCTTGCTGGAAGGAATGTTAGCTGGAATGCAGCCAACACTGAAAGAGTTTTTAAGTTTCATTGTCCAGATCTTAGTCTTAGTCAGTGGTTGCACTAGTCCAGCAGAAGGGAGCTATCAGCTGGAGAGTAGCATTTTGTGGGGAACAAAGGCTACTTCCACAAACTGCTATAATGGCAAGACAGAGCTTGCTTACCAGCCTCTAGGTAAAAACAGGTGAGATTTACGTAAGTTTAAACTCTTGGTTATATTAGTGGCTGTTAATAATTTACCAGAAAAAGGTATTTCATGTATCTAAATTAGAAATGATAATGTTATAAAATGGTTACTGCATGAGAGGCATGCCCACAGCAATATGCAATCACTGTCAGAACCTTTGCTGCTGCTGGCAGAGATTACAACAGAAAATGGAATGGAAAAGCCAAAACTTGAAATGTTTCCTCATGAACCAAATCCCCTACTTCAGGGAGAAAAGGATTTTTCTTGATCTTTGGTCTTTTTCTGGCTTACAGCTTTACTGTGAAAGACACAGCTCAATCAGTGGTGTTACTAGTATAAATGTACCAAAAGTAATGTTTTAATTAGGTTTCTGTTGCTCCCTCTAGGCAAGGATGTTTCTAGGAAGAAGGGTAGGGGACACAGCTAATAATTTTGTAGATAAAGTTGGGAGGTGATAGCACTTCTTTGTGGAACTTCCAGTTAGTCCAAATAGAGGCTTCCTTGCTTTGTCCAGGTAGTTTATTTTATTCAGAGATCACAGTGTCATTTGCCCCTCTCCCAGAATTGTGTAACTTTTCTGCTAAGCCAGAAGACACAGAGGCAAAAATGAACATTATGTACGCAGTTTATTTACGCTCCTGAACAACCTTCCTTAGTTAAAGGTGAGATAATAATCTGATCAGCAACAAACTCTGCAAAATAACTTTACTTCTACTTTTCTGGTACAAGGACCTGCCTTTCTGTATTTTCCTGTAAAACAGTAAGAAAGGTGCCACCAGAGAGCATACACAGATTTGCTTCAAGTTCTAAAGCAAATCAGTAACATTTGGATGTGCATGGCAACACTGTGATGTGTGCTGAAGCCTTACCTGTATGTTAATCCTCAAAAGAACATTTTTCTGCCATTGAGCTAAATCACCAGGCTGGGGCCATGATGAGCCTATGAGCTTTACAGGCTCAATATGTAGTCCCTTCTTCAGGATGAGCTTTTTATTTTTACATCCCCCTCCTCAACCAACCCCCTGCTTTCCCGTGAATATAGAAGGCAAATGAAAATTAATGAATAACAAGGTTTAGACATGCATTGTGCAGAGCAATTATCTTCATCTGCAATGATGGCTAATCTGTCAGAAAGCAGGAGACAAAAGAAACACTTAAAATTCTCTGCTTCTGCTCCAGAAATGGAGAGACCTCCTTCATGCAGAGGTGTTCCACTTTCTAATCTAATGGAAATTAGATGAATTGACTGAGAGTAGCTCACGTTGTATATTGTTACCTAAAAAGGCTTTCCCTCTCTAAAACCCTCTGATGCATCCCACTACTGTTACCTTTCATCAATGTGGTTAAAGTAACAGAATCTTTTGGTTTGAGTAATGAAAGCATGAACTGAAACACAAACACACGTGCAGATGCAGCATTTCTATGTGAACACAGACAAACCAGTATCACTGAAGTGTGTGTCATGGTAACTAAACCAGCTAACGTGGAAGCTTTATCACCACACATCCAATATGATGGCTAGTGATTTCTATGTAACTTCCCACTAGTCAGTGCTATGGCTCTGAGGAAAGCAAACCTTGCATTGAACACTTTTTTTCTTTTGACTTCATGCTGAAAAACTGTGTTTGTCTTACTGAAGAAGCAAAGGCAATGTATTGTGGATTTCTGTGCAAGGAAATGGAAGTTAGATTTCAACACCTTAGTTCAGAGGAAGCTTTGTCTTGTAATTCAGCAATCTGTAATAGGATTTGGTTCACTGTGTCTGACTGAGACACTTGATTACTTTTCTTATTATATAATTAATTTAGACATCCTTACAGTGGGAAAATATCACACAACGGCAATACCCCTCAGAAAAGACTTTTCTTCCCTAAATGAGAACGTTAGGAACAGCCTGGAGGGAAAAGTTAAAAGATTAAAAGCAAAAGATCAGCATGGAGGCTTCTTAATGAATCGCTCATTAGGGTCAGAAAAAGGGAACCAAAGGCAGAAAGGAAAGAAAACAGTATGAGTAACTGGCAAAGTACAAGAGTTTATTCAGACAAAAAAAATCTTTTAAAATGGTAATGCAGCTAAGCCCAAGAGAAGTTAGTATCATTGTAACTCTTGGTAGGTATAACACTGAAAGCATAGAGGCCCAATTGTGCTTTCCGTTGCACAAAACCCCTGTTAAGGGCAGATCATTATGAGGACTAGAAGAAAATTTGAGAATGTATGAGTCAATTGAACTAGTGAGTTTCTAAGGGGTTAATCAAAGAGAAGGAAAGGTCAAACACAGACACCATAATCCGTGTCAGTGTGAAAGGTATTATCACCCATGGAAAAACAAGTTACTATGATCCTTAGCGCTTTGTCTGGAAGGCGGCACACTTAATAGAATGATCCCAAAATAGATGTTCTGCCAAATTTGTACAGCTTGTTTCCTGTTTTTTTTCCCCAAAGTAAGATTTATTGCTGTATTTTGAAAATAAAATTAATTGGTGAACTCTCTTTGCTGTCCTGAGTTGTTCCTTGTGGATACTGAGGACCGGCCACAGAGGTAGCAAAACAAAGGCAGCTGTTACAGCTGGAGTGAGCTAATCTGTGATACTGTGAATCAGTGCATCCTCAAGGACATGCAGTCTTGGTTCTCAAGCAAACAAAACTGTGTAGAAGTCCAGAAAGAGTAGTGCTGGGCTCTCCCAGAGATGCTACATGAGCTTCACTTTAGTGCTAGGGAAAATTACTGTGCAAATTCTTGGGTGTGTGGCTGTCCTTTACTGACATGGTGCTTTTTTTCATGGTATGTTTAAGAACATGGAACGGCATCATAAAATGTATTTGAAGGCAAAATGGTTTTGAACCCTTTCTCTTTGAAGTGCTTTTTAGGAAGCCCATGTGAAAAGAAATATTTTTACCTGATTCGAGAAAAACTCTAATTGTCTAATCATGGTAAGCTGCTAATAACAAAACCAAGAGGAAAACAATAAAGACAGAAGTCTAACAGCACAGCTAGAGTTCCAAGTTGACAACATGTTGATTCTTGCCCTATGCTTTCCATTTCTGACTGTTGTACATTGAGTAGAATCCTGAGGACAGAGAAAACAAACCCCAAGCAACTCCAGTGATAGCAGACTAACTCCCCTGGGCAGGGGGATAGAGTAAAATTGTATAAATTTAGGCTTGGGCACAAGAACGATTGGAGAAAGGAGGAAAGATAAAAACCAATAGGAGTTTATAATGAAAAAGATGAAAAGGCAACAATAACTATAAACATAATTTTTATAATTTTAATTTTATATTGTAAATTTTATAATTTTATAACTATAAATTTTATATATTTCTATTTGTAACTATAAATATTATAATTATTATAAATACCCTATAAACTTAGACTGGGAGGGGCATGAACGGTTTCTCAATAAACAAGCTCAGGCTGCATCTTTGTACATCATGTGCTGCCTGCTTCGAGCAAAGGCTCTGGCCAGGCTGTGCTGATGCTAAAGCAGAGTTAAACGGAGGCCAACTGCCAACAGAACATTTTTTAGAGAATTCAACTCCTGCATTTTTCTCCTTGCGTAAGCCCCCCATCATGAAAGTACAGCTGTTCAGTGGTTTTCTGGAATGTTTTACTTATTTGCATGTGTCCCTATGAGCTAGAAATGCTGAGGCACAGCTCTCTTCTTCAGTGTCTCCTCTCTGTTTTCAGAAAATTGAGTGGATTCAGGAATCCACTGAATTTTAATTTCTATTTCTGTTCCTATATTTCATCTACTGAGTATTAGATTCCACTAGCCAAGGATCTATCAGTAACTCACAAAGTTGAATGACCTAGAAGTAAAGAAAGGAATAGGTGAATTAGCTGAAATTAGGAGTTTAGTTAAATCCTTCTTTGTTCTGGCTGTAACTTTAATTACAGCTTTCACCTCAAGCAGTGAAATACTGTCTAAATATTGACCTTGCCCAAATTCAGTACTCGTTTCTTTAGATATTGCCAGTTACCTTTTGCTGTAGCCTGCTTTTTGTCTTGTCTTCAATCAGGCCACTCACTGCTGCATTGCCAATCTGATCTCACTTTCCTGCTGTGAGGCCGTCTTCGGTTATTACCCGTTTTCTGTGCCTACAAGAAAAATGCTACTCAGCTCCAACAAAAGGAGATAAACACCGCAAACAGTAACCAAGTATTCTAGCTAGCCTTGTTATATAGTGAATAGCTGGACAGTTTTGCTATCAAACAAAACACAAATGGAATGAAAATTGTAAAAGACACCTGACCAAAGGCCAAAATCTGTAGTTCTTTCACATGATGGTACAGCAGAGAATACTAACAGCATGTCATTTGGAAAATGATATTTTCCTATCCTTTGCTGCAATTTACTTGAAAGCTCAGAGTAATTTTAGTATAATCCATCATTTATCTGAAGATAAGACCAAAAATCATTAGACCAGCAATTCTATTTCATATGTGCTTTGTCTCAAAGAATCACAGCTGTTAGGACTTACACTCAAGATAACCTCTTTTCATTTGTTTATTACAGCTGAGGTAAAAAAATGTTAAGTATGAGTATCATAACTCCCCTTGTTTGTCAAATTTGTTAAATTCCTCAAGATGTTCCAAAGTGACAAAGATTCTTCTCGGGTACATCTGGCAATTTTAGGGTTTTTTTGCTTTCTTTTGTTGGCAAAGGATACATTTTAGAAAATGGTACAGAACATGGAATGAGTGCTCTGTGTAGAATGACTGTCTACTGGTGAAAGCGATCTTAAGAGACAAATTTGTTGATGGAAAGGTGACTGAAAGAAATACTGTCATTAGCACAAGATTACTGGCTTGCTCTTCACTGCAAGGGTGTTTGGGATGAGAAGGAAGAGACAGAAAATGATACTGTGATTAGTAACTTTCTTATATACAGCCATAATTGCACTGAAATAGTTTCACTGGAGTCTTTCTGTTCTTCAGGCTGCAGTGTTTCAGCTTTGTGAATGAGGTCTGTACCTCTTGAAACTCAGCGTACATTAGGTTGCCACCTAGTCAAACCCTCCAAGGCATTTAAACACACCTTGTGTTTACATGCAAAAATTTTAACTTGTATGCAAAGTTAATTCCAGGTTAAGTAGCCGAGGTTCAATTCCCAGCAACATCAACCTCTTTATTCCTGGTGGTGTTGTGGAAACTAATCCTACAACAGTGAAAAGAATGATGTCTTTCCTCCATTTCCCTCTCTCTTCAAAAGGGATCAACATTTTTTATTCTGTTTTCAGAATTCCATAAGATTTCTAAAAATATTTCTTAGTAGTATTCTGCCATTTTACCTTCTCAAACCTGATCCTAAAATGCAGAGGCTGACTTCTTAAAAACATCATAGTCGCCTTTAGGACTAACTGTCCACAAATATGAACTGTTATCCAAGAACAATGAAAAAGTCTTAATTAATATTTGAGAGGAACACATAGTAAAACACAACATCTGTGTCACTGCATTTCTGATGGAATTGTTGTACAGCTGAGAGCAAGAGGAACAAACAGTAGCAGAAAATTAGATAAGGCTTGAAAACTGACCCAAGATTACCCAAAGGCTAGAGATCTAGCTAAACAAGCAATAGAGCCTACAATATATGCAGGCTGCCTGTAGTGGCTATGCCCTGACCCAGTCCTCCCAGCTGTGAGCTCTCAATCTTACCATGCTTGCAACTCTGAAAAGATTCTAAGTTTATGCTTCTCCTTCTGGAGAGAGATGATGGTTGCTGTGCTGCCAGCACTACTATCAGAAATAGGTGAGGGGAATACTTTGCTTTGCTGTCCACCACCCTTCCTGACTTGGCCATTTGGCCCGTTTTCTTCATGTATCCCATATACAGCCCAAGCAGATCTATTTGTAGGCCAATGAATATTGATAACCCATCTCCCCAACTCAGCTTCAGATAGAACATATCCAAATTCAATTTTAGTTCATCTTTCCTCTTACTGAGGTAGTCTCCTAGAAGATAACCATTAAATTCAGTTAAAAAAAATGCACAAGATGAACCATGTAAGTCACATAGTATTTGATTAAAGTAGTGCATAAATATCCATGTTCTCTATCCACATCAAGACTGAATATGACCTTTCACCAAGTCACCAAGGTAGAATAGGCTACTTGAGGTGCAGAGAACAGATACATACCAACCACTCAAACAATTGGTTCCTTCTTAGAGTGATTAGGACTCCTAAAATTTGGGCAGCAACAGCCACAGCTGAGCTTATGAATACTGCTGGTGAGACTAATAGCTTCTGAAAAGCAAGATGTTCCAGAGAAAAAAGAGAGGTGGTGAGCAAACAGGAGTAATTTGTGACTGCTTAAAATGCTTTAAACTAATACTATACCTTTGCATAAACAAGATTTTTAATTAGGATGGTGTAATGAGAGTTTGTAATTTCTGTAACTTTAAATTACTATATTAATTACTGTGCTCAACAGTAGGCAGTGCCAGAGAAAAGAAGTACCTAAATATGCTCCTTTAACAAACATGGAGGATAAAATTACCACAGAAGAGAAAACTTAGCAGTAGCAAAATGCAGTCAGTGCCCATTATCCAAAATAGAATTTTTTTTAACAGGCATTAACTCTGACACTTATTCCCATGTCAGACTATACATTTCTAGAAAGTGTAAATAAATCACCATGTTTACATTCTGCATCTGCCTCTGTTTTTATAGTACAACAGATAGTGAAATTGAATATATTTTCCAATATTTAATACAATTAAAGATAATATTATTCAGGAAACACAAATACCATCATTCATCTTCTTGTTCTAAGATGACTGTAAAAAGCAGGCTGTTGAGTTGTGATAGCTGAAAGTTAAAGGCAGCACTCTCCTCACGTCTGCAGTGCTGTGGGTACTGGCATTTCAGGATGGTATTTGCTGCCTTTTAAACCAGTAACTTCTAGATGCAGTTTGCACATGCTGTCCAACCCAAGAAGGTACTGTTTCGAAGCAGGAGGCAGGACACCTTACACCATAGAAAATAGGCACACTTCTGCTTTCCTCCAGTGTGAAAATTAACTCTGTTTCCATCTATTACTGTGACAAAAGTAAGGGGAGAATGAAACCAGCTATATTAAAATTGAATGATAAATGTGACTTCTCTTTAATATACAGGACCACTTTGCTTTATCAGTTCAAAAGCATAAACTAGCAAGAACCCAATAATCACAACTGATTTTTCTCTGCTATGTAGTTCAAGTTGTAGAGAGGAAAAGTGTGCAGAAATACCACATTCCTACTGGAAAGGCATATATTTTATACTCTTAATACATGAGCAAAAGCTGAATTTGTAGGCACTAAATATTTTTGAAAGGAGCTGTAATTTAGAAGATTATAGTGGCAACAAGCAAAATAGACTGCCAAAGTCAGGAGTATGAAACATTTGTCTGACACTAAAACAGACCTAAAAAAGCCTCTCTACATCATCATGGTAATTACCTGCTTCAGGCCATACTTAATCCTCCTATTCAGACAAAAATCTAATCATGTTAGCGCTGTGGGTTCATGCAAGTGACAAGAGAAGAAGCCTCCCCCATACAAAAAGTCCCCCTTTATAGCCTCATCCTGTGATTTTACTGAGCCCATTTACTACCTTGTCCCATGCTATGCAGCACAACACAATCAAAATGAGTACTGCTACTTTTGGAAGTGATGAAAATGTACAGTGAACAGTAGCATGCTCTGGGCAGAATCCTGCTGTCCCTTATTGTCATATATCTCATTAATTCTAGGGGTTTTGCAGAAATACAGAAATAGGTGTAACTGAACACTGCAATTTTACTGCTTGTACACATCATGATCTGACTGACTTAGTTACTGATACACCAGTTGACTTAGAAGAATATAGGGCTGGTACCTGTATGTTACTGGTAACATTAAGTATTTTAATGCATGGAGCAGGGAAGAACAGTAAATATATTACAGGACTTCATCTGAACTTGTTGAAGAACTCTAGTCCAGTGTGAGTCCAAGAGAAGCTTAGAAACTGGCCAGGCAAAAAAAAAAAAAGGAAAAAAAAAGGCAGGGAGGCATTTTAACTTTACTAACTAAAAGTAATCGCTCCAATTCTTGCTCTGTAGAAAAAGGATAGATCTGATTATGGAGACTGTATGCTACAAACTTTTGATTAAACCAATACTTGCTGCTAACTGGTGGAAGTTGCATTGCCTGCTAGACTGAGAAACTGAACTGTTTGCACAACTCTTAAAAATCATTAGCATCACTTTTGGTGTTTCATTAATCTCTATCATGAGCTTAGCACAGCAATAAAGATCTAATTGCTCATCTGATCCTGAGCAGAGGTGCCAGGGCTCCCTCTTGTAGGATGTTGGGATGAGCCTTGATGGTGTGATGGAGTTACTGCTCCCAGGGCTGTGCCTACTGCCAAAGGGCGCCTTTGCTTTCTCTTCAAACTGTTGACAAGACTCGAGACCTCACGCACGGCAGGGCCGGGAGTCTGTGGGGCACTCAGTCCTCTCTAAAATAATTATGTGGTGCGGGCTTAGCGAGCGGGCCTCGCAGGGCAAGCCAGAGCACAGGAGCTTAAGTGGCCGCGCTTCGTGCGGGACTGAGCCTTCCAGTGCCAGCTCCGCCTAAGCCACGTACAAATTCAGCAGGAGGCTGTGCCGCGCTCGCAAACGCTCTGGTTGCCCCTGGCCGAAGGTGCCCGGCCGGGACGCGCTTACCTGGGTCCGGGCGGGGGTGGCTCAGCCCCGGCGGCGCCCGCAGCGCACCTCCCCGAGCTGGGCTGGGCTGGGCTGGGCTCGGTTCGGCTCCGGGAGCGCTCCTTGCCGGCCGCACCGCTCCTCCCGCTCCGTGCGCGGCCCCTCCGTTTATAGCGAGGGGCGTTGCGGCACAGCCCCGCTCGCCCGCCGCCTCTCCCCACCCATCTCCCGGGACGGACCCCTCTGACCCGGCTCCCTCCCACTTCCCCTCCTTCCCGGCCCGTCCCCGCCCGTGCCGCGGCTGCGGAGCCGGCCGGCAGCGCCGGGGTGCCCGCGGGGTGCCGGGCAGGACGGGGGAGCCGGCGCTGGGCAGAGCCAGCCTGGGGAGCTGGGATCGCTGCGGGGGCTGCGGGGATGGGGCGAGGGATGAGCATGGGGGGCCTCCTTCCTTCCCTTTGCTTCCAGCTTCAGGGGAAGGGGTCGCGAGTGGTGTACAAACATTCCCAGTTTCTGTAGGACTCCCTCGGGTCGCCAGTGAGCACAACTGAAATGTTCTGATCATCGCTAATGAAGTTAAATGTATAATTGCCATAATAAATCTGACAAACTTTATTATCTGGGAGTAGAGGGGAGAGGAAACAGAGGAAACCCCCTTGAAATGCATGTTCTTGGAGGACTTTTCATGTCACTGCAAACTGTCATTTAAAGAAAGGATTTTGTGTGTGAGGGAATTTTGCTTGTTTGTTTCTCTCTTGATCTGGTAAACAAGACAGGGAACAACTTTGAAGGTAGGTTTTCTGAGATTGTCGTACTCATCAAGAACAGGATTTCAGAAGTTATGTTTCATTTTAGTCATCACACCGTAGTAATGGACAGAGCTAATACTTCCAGTGGAAGCTGCACAACTGCAGATTACTTTCTAATCTTTTTATACACCTAGTGTATTTTTGAAGGCTCTCTTAAGGAAGACATGATCTAGGATGGCAACATCCTTCAAGGATTGGCAGCATGACTTCATTGTGGCTAAGAATAATTGCATTCTATTTAGTTATAGTGGTAGGAGAGGCAAATCAAGAGGAAACATTTGGATTCTGCAGTAAGAACAACTTGCTTTTCAGCATCTGCACATGTATCATCAGCAAGGTCTTGTCTGGCTATAATTTGTTTTTGAAAATTTGTTAGTTAAATCAGAGCTAGAAATCAGATAGAAGTGCAGAACTGTGGCACACTGTATAAATTCAGTTATTCCAGGCCGTGTCTGATGGGCCATGAGTGTGTTACATGGAGGCACTAAGTAACCTGTGACATAATCTTTTGCCCTGATCTTCCTTATGTTGTGACAAGAAAAATCATCTGCATTTTCATCAGAACAGCAGCCAGGATTGAAGCAGTCTATATTGGCAGCATGCTGCCCTCCTGCCACTTGGGGAGTTTGTAATTAGCTTCCTTTCTAGAGAGATCCTGCTGAGAGATCTTCTAGTGATGAACCATGTGCATGTTCGCAGATTTATCGTGACAGGGGCTAGAAACCACTTGCTATAAGTACTATTCAGGCCTGTCCAACACCTGAAGCTGGCTGCAGCAGTGTGCTGTGTATCCCCATGCAAGTTGTTGGTTTTATTACATGGAGCTCTTGACATATGGGAAACTTTTTTCTATCCAAACAATTCTTTGTACTCGTGTGACTGATTCCCAAACTCTGCTGAGTAAAAACGTATTTGGCAGCTATTGGCCACTTCTGCCTCAGTGGGTTCTCTGGGAGAACCTGCTGGGTGGAGCTGGTGGGCAGGAGGTCTCCGTAAGGTGGCATTTGAAGGGCTTTCAGTTCTCACAGAGCTGAAGGAACTGAAACCAAATCCCAATGCCAGCATCAAACACTGGCTCTTTACAATGCTTCTGTATGTGTGAATCACTGCCTGGGATCAGTTGTGCCCTTTGTTGCATTCCATCATCTCTTCTCTTCAGGAAAGGATGGAAAAAGTAGATGATAACTATACTTTAAACCAGAATAAAATGAATAAAAAAACCACAACAACTTCTTTTTCAATTGGATTCTTTTTTTAAAAGATGCATGTAAAATTGAATTTGGGTCTGCATCTCTCTGCTGAGTTCAGTCCATCTCTGGGGTATGTAAGAGAGAGATGTAATTTAATGTAATTTTGGGAAAATCTCTTCACTTCCAGCAGTTTTGTGTCTGGAATCCCAATAACCAAATTGTAACATGATGAGCACTGCAACACGCACTCGCTATAGAAATGTGATTTACAGGAACATCCAGTGAATAAGAGGCTTGATGACTAGAATTCTGTTTTCATTGAACTGCTGTAAATAAAGAGGCTTCTTCCCACCAGAATTGATTGAGGTGTCTGTAATGTGGAAAGGGTTTCAGGGAGCAGGTTTCATTCTGTTGCTTGTGTTGGAGCAAAGAGCTGTCATTAAGAAGGTGACTGGACTGAGCAATTTGATTGCTATGAAATCAAATAAATAGCTCTCCTAATAGCAATATTTATTAAAATCGCTGGTAGTCTGGTGAGAATAAATAGTTTAAAACAAATCTTCATTGGGAACTCAAAATTACATTGCCTTTAAAACCCTTTATTTTTTTAGTAATACATTTAGAGTGATTCACATCTGAACATTTTGGCTGTGGGTTTTTTACATTTTAAAGATATTTTATTTCTTTTTGCTAGAACAAGAGGTAAAGTTATTTTCTTTGTTGAAATCCAATCCTCCTTACATAGATCCCCATGCATCTGAACATCAAGAGCCAGGCTTGAGGAAAGTACCACAGGTTGTGAGATTTGTGGTATGCTGAGTCTCTTCATTGTATTCTTTTGTATGTATTTCTGACGCATTTTCCCACTGTTGATTCTTTCAGGAAATAGACTGGAATGTTGCACATAGAATATATCTGTGCATTTGCTTAGAAGAAAAATGAGTAATTCAGATGTAGAATTACTGGAAACCTGGACGTGTCTTGGTAGCAATCTGATGTGGGTAAAACTGATGATTTGCCTGAAGATAAGAAAACTTACAAAAGTTATTTTTTAGGAACGTGTCTTGTCAAAATACTCTCCTTGTGCCATAAGGAGTATTTCAGTTTCATCCTGTTTATATATCTCTAAACATTTTCTGAGAAAAGGGACCTAGAATTGATGCCAGGCCAATGCATCTGTGATTTAGAAATTTTTATCCACTTTTGTCAATGGTGAACTGTGTTTTCAGTGTGTGTTCCCTTCTATCAGGTCTACTAAAAATGAAAGTTACTGGGAAATACTAAGGAAAGAAAATTTTGAGAAAAAGATACCTTGTAATTCTCACTGTCTCTCTCTAGATCCCAAAATTTTTCAGCTGTAGGAAAAATGTTAGCTTCTGCTGTAGGAATAAGAACGTGTATTGCTGTTGTCATCCACTCTCTATGTGAGACCAGAACATTTTGCTTAGGCCAGCAGAGTAATCTGTGTTTGTGTGTGTGAGAGCAGGAGAGGGTGAAATGTCTTTTGGAACAAGCGAGGGAGGTCATTTGCAGACTTTTGAGCAGCAGTGGTGCTAATATCCACAAGGTCTGCCTCTCCAGAGCTATGGAAATTTACATTATTATTTTTTTTCTGATGAGGTCTGTGAACAATTAAGATAGTTAATCTCTTTCCAGGAAGCTATATGCTTTAACTTCTAGTCTTCCTCAGCTGTTACTCTTTAATTGTATCCCTTATAATCATCATAGCATACAGCAAAAGCAGAGGCTGGAAAATACAAAGATTCTAAGGAAGCCAATATTTCAAATCTCAGCATTTCCACAACACTTTAAAGTTTAACTGGTTTGATTTTGATAGATAAATAGTAGATTTCTTTTTCGGCTTCTACTGCATAAGAAGCTGAACTGAATGAGAAATGTGTGACATCATTTTCTAAAGTTTACAAAATAGGGCAATTACGTACTTATTTTTATATGTAGATTTGGTTGTGCTTGATCATTAACAACATGTTGTTTAGCAAGAAGTGCTTTGGGGGTTTGGACTGTTGAATTCGATGGCATATATAACATGTGTGATGGGCTTTGAGTGCAGGAGCCAGCAAGGCCAGGCTGGGACCAGGCTGCAGAGAGACTGCTCTGGACAGTGGGTGTACAGTGAGTGCCCTGGCCCCAGCCCTGCCCTCAGCTCTGCATCCAGCCCTGTATGGGCAGCTGCCATTGCTAATGGGGAAGTAAAATCAGGTGGTTTTGTGGACAGGGAAGGGATGGAGACTTAGACTCTTCTTTATCTGTAAATCCCTGCTTGGTGAAACTATCCCATCACCAGATAAATGCAAACCCCTGGCTCTTCTCCCAGAGCTCTTTCTGTGATAGATACCAGCCTGGTTTTGAGGCAGGGATCTCCATAGCAGCAAGTGCTGGGTTTTGCACTGCTGGAAAGCGAGACTGGAGCCAGCCCAGCCCAGGCACTGGCAAGGCAGCATCCGGAGGCTGGGCTGGGCTCCCTAAACTGTGCTCACACAGCTCTGCAGTCCACAGGGTCAGCTCTACCAAAAATAACTGGAAAGAACTATAATTTGGAAGATATTTCCTCTTCTTCTGAAGACTTTCTAGGATTTTTCAAGCAAATGAACTTAATGCCATGAACTCTTAAAGTAGTCTTTAAAAGAAGAGGCTGTATTTGCTGCACATATGCTACTCCATCTGCATAGTTACAGGAGCTGCTTCTGGACTGGCAGTTCCAAAAAGCAAATATCTCTCTTCCTGTGTAGGCAAAATTTGTGTGCGAACTGGATGCAAAGTAGACCCTGTTTTGCTGGACTCATTGTTCAGTTTAATATTAAAGAAGGCAGAAATAAGGTTTTTTTAACTACATGATGTGTTTCCTTCTTGTGTATCCTTCCTTTTCTTTACCTTCCTCATTTCTCTGTTGTACGTCTGTCAAAAATCTGCTGTTTTTTAAATGAATTAAGAGCCCTCTTGATAAGGAACCTTTAACTCTTCTCATGATGCCTTTCACCTGACTGGAGCAGGGAGAACCAAGAAGAGCCATTTTTTGAGTACCTCCAAGAAATGTCAGGCT
This sequence comes from Lycocorax pyrrhopterus obiensis, assembly GCA_014706295.1. Lineage (NCBI taxonomy): Eukaryota > Metazoa > Chordata > Aves > Passeriformes > Paradisaeidae > Lycocorax > Lycocorax pyrrhopterus. Next base: position 13,300,604 of record JACSVZ010000016.1, on the reverse strand, counting down.
GGAGGAAAAGTCTGGCACTTGTAAGCCGGCAGGTATTTGAGGTCTTTATTCATCAAACATGTTGCTGTGCTTTTGAAATCAGCCATTTTCCCTCAGACTTGTAGACTTCACTTTTTAATAGTTTTGTTTTATCCCAGACACAGATATCAATTAACTTGGGTTTGCCACTTAAATCTGACCTGTGAATGTTCACCCCTTCTTCATGATCATGTCCATGTTCTTTCTGGGAACTGGCAACAAAATGTTAAAAATGGTGCATGCCATCAAATGTAATATTACACAGATTGTGCCATTCAAAAGATTATTATTAGGAAATTCAGCACAGCACAGTGAACACTGAACGTGGTCATGATCCAAAGTCTGTGAAGTTTGGCTCCCATTTCCATCACTGACTGTCGTGTCTGTTTGAGATTCAGCTCTGATCTCCATGCAATGCCAAATGAATATCATCATTTATGTTTCAGGTTTTACAAAAGCAGAATTTGAACCAACAAATTGTTCCTGTGAAAGGAATCATGTTTAAATTCCTTAGAGCTGGAAGCAGTGATGATGATAGTGGAGTACATTTGGACAGGCTGTGTGATTTGTTCTCAATATGAGATGCTACGTGTGAACTGAGCACTGTTAGTGGGGAACACACTGTAGTCCTTTATTTACCCTCCCTTTGAGTAAATTCATCTCAGTTGAAACAACCTTTATGGTAAAAGCATGTTCAGGGTAGAATGGAGTTGAAATTTGAAAGGAAGGTATTAAATACTGAAATAGAGAAATCTAAGTTTTAAAATTTGTGACTACTGTCTATATGGTTCTTTTATAGTGCCATAGAAAAGGATAGTTTAGGCACTTCTTGGCATGTTAATGATGTAAGGCTCTGGTAGGTCAAAAGAACTATCCCATTTAATTTTTAACTGATCATAAAATTATCAGTTTCTGGAAAAGGGAGCAGTTATGGTAAAGCAAGATGTTTGCATTGCTTAATCACCTCTGAAAAATGGATGTGGACTAATGTGTAATTAGTAATTTTTGAAATGTCTTTTCTCAAAACAACAAACGACTTCCCATTGTGGTAAACTTAAATACCGTCTGTATTTATAAAACCACATTTATACTTTGCAACAAGAGGAGAAATAGAAATTGGTGTTTGAGCTTGCCTCTACTTCTTGTTGACCCTAATAATTGTGATTAAAATTTAATGGAAAGTGTGCAGTGCTATCAGTGATAATTACTATGTGAAAAACTCTCTTCTCCAGCCTAACTGTGGAAAGATTTAGAGGTCAGTTTTTACATCTGGAATTCTGTAAATTTACCAATAATTACAGCTATAAGACCCTCCTGACATTATTTACTGTGTTCTTTGAGCTAAACAGAAGTGCAAATAAATGGGTTTTCCTCTCTCTGCAGATTGTTTGGAGAAAACACTATTTTCTAGTTAGCAGGGAGTTTTGCTGTTTCTGAAAAAGAAATGTAACCAACAGGAGAGTTAAAGATGGTATTTTTAATACAGAGTTACTGAGCAGTGTCTTTTGGCTCTCTGCACAAAACTGTAAGTTTTTCCCCTTCTCATCAGAGCAGTTCAGAGTGGGGATGATAATTATTGGAGCTGTGGCTGAACACCCAGTGGTTCCAGGCACATATTGCTCATCAACCTAGCCCTACCCAGTTCCTGTGGGATGAACAGAGAGGGCAGAAGTATTATCATCACCTTACAGGGGAATTAGGCTGTTTCGTCACTCAGTATCCTGCTAGCAATCCTCAGAATGCTTATGGCAGAGTGGAAATTGTCTCCTTACTCCCTCAGTCCCAGAGCAGTGCTATCTGCAAAGCACTGTGGTCTGAGAATCAGCACTTTCTAATCAAATTATTATAAGTAGAGCAAACATTTTATACAGTAAGATAAAAAGCAGCTGAATTCCAATACTCACCAGGCTGATAATGTTAAAAACAGGTGCAAGTTTCCAAGTATGGAGTAGTACCTGATCTACTGGAGGCGATACCCTTCCTTGAAAATCTGTCACTTCAGTCAAAAGCTAATCAAAGTGCCCAGTGTGCTGCTGAAAAGGTGTGTGTGAGCTACAGAACCAAAGAGCTTGACTCTTCATTGCCTTATGTCACCACTCACACCTCTAGACGGACTAGGTACAATGTCCTGGCAGAGCAAAAATTAGAGGCAATTAATACCTAATGCAAATATGTAGAAATATTTAGAGGATAGGAGCTACTATTTTTCAGGAATTCCTCACATTTCAACATATTTTTCCTGAACTGGAGCAAATAGTTGGCCTCTTTTGTGAAGGGAAATGTTTGGAAAAGACAGGCCTAGAATGACTGGGTTGATTTGAAAGGTGATAGTTTAAATCTTATACATGGTGTGGCAAATGTAATATATGATTATGTGTTGATGCATGCTATGTTATTAGGACACCATGAAAACTAAGAAATATGTTTACTGTTAGAAAGACACCACTAAATGATTGAAGCAACTTACGTGATCAGAATGATTCTATCACTGTATGAACACAATTACTGGGAATTTCTCTTTTAGTGTTTCAGTGCATGTGAAATACTTGTTTAAATAGAAAGTGACTGGCATAAAAATACGAATTTGAATAATCACCTTGGATCTGTATCATCTTTTTTGAAGGTGGTTTTTGCTTTCCTGACTCCTATGAATAGCTTAACAAGTATCCGTGCTCTATCACCATCTGAAATACAAAAGCCAAATTCCCAGTATGTAAGATTGGTGTTCACAATTTTTTTCCAAACCTGTGAATCTAGAACAGTTTGCAATTTTCAGACGCTCCACTGGTTTGGAGTGTTTGTATTGGATCAAGAACTTTGGTTTTGATCCAAATTTCATAGCATAAAATCCCTCAGAGATTCACAGTTTCACACACGCAGTGTGCATTTGGCAGTCCCTCCGTTGTGGAGCTGGCAGAGCTGCTGGGTGGGTAGGCTGTGGCAGGAGCTGCCAGCTCTGTACTGGCACACACAGGAGCTCTGGATTGCTGTGACTGGGGGAAATGACACTGCTGCTGTCCTTTTTCTCTCTGCCCCTCCACTCACTGCATGTCACAGAGGGTGGAGGGCTGAGAGAAACCTTGGGACTGCATAAGAAACGTGGAGAGTGCTGCTGGGGCAGGGTGGGGGGATGACACTAATTAGTGGGGCTGACTGCCTGCTTGGAGTTGTTGTCTTTCACAATTAATGAATGTCTTGAAGACCTAGTTGTTTGAGCTAATTTTGGTTTTTAATAGTGCAAAGGACATCTCTATATGATTAAATATGATTTAGCAGTCTACTTTAGGTGGCTGCTTTTTTTTGGTTAAATCTTGGCCAGCCCATGCTGTCATCCCTACTTGTAAGCCATTATCTCAGTGCTCTCAGCCAGCCAGTCCAGGCCAGGGTGTGCCTTTGGCACTCTGGTTTCATGGCTTTCAGATGTTATCTGTTTTCACTGCACATTTTGGGGGCTGGATTGTTTATCCAGACATTGACTGTTTTTCAAAAAACTAAAAGGTAGTTCCTAGGCAACCTTAATGAACGTAAGAACACATTAGTTTGCTCATAATTGAGGTGACTTTAGCTTGTTTACTGTGATGTTTAGTTTATTTCAAGGGGCTGGCTTAGCTTATTGACAGTGAACTATGTAAATATGAGGATGAGAACAACAAACCATCGGAGGATCACAGAATGGTTATTAGGATTTTTTTATTATTGTTTAAAGTGTTTTTATTGAATAGGTTCATACTGTGAAGCTTTTAACACCAAAGAGTAACATTTGGAATGCTTTTCTCTTTAGAAAACATGAACTATATAAGCTGGATGACGGTTTCCTGAAGCCTTTCTTAGTGCATCTACAAAGAAACATAAAAATGTATAGATATTTAAACGTATCTATATAAACTTACCTGTATTCTCTGTACACTTACACAAACATATGTAAAAAAGCATGTTGTGTATTATAACTGCCATTCAAACATTTTTTTCTCTGAAGTACAGTTTTGCATTTTTGTGGTTATCCTTTATTAACAGGAGGTTGGACTACTAGGCTTATGAGGGAAACTCTGGTCATAATGACTGATGCCCTTAATTTTCTTCTCTGAAAAGTTCAGGATCACCCTGTCAGATGGTGCAGTCAGCAGTCATTAGATATTGAAGTAATTTAATGCATGATGTCAATGTGTTGAAACGTTGCTAAAATCAAAATTCTAGCAGACACATAAAAATCCTTTTAGAAAAGTACTGAATGAAATATATGTGCTTCCCACAGGTAACCAGGGAGTGAGGCTGTATTTACGAACATATTTAATTAGTAAGCTTAATTTTTGGAAGTGTCTGGGAAACAGAGTATGTTGCTGCCATTCCCAGTTTATATTTGTTCCACAGTATGTTCTCCTGACCTATCTGCAAGCATTTGGAGACGTTTTCTGAAGGAAGAGCTGACACAATCCAGCTGGAACCGTGCTGTAGCACTGAAGGAATGTAGAGTGCTTTGAATAACTGGTGAAGAACATACTTATTACCTCCCTGTTTTGGCATGTTAACTCTAAAACATAAGCAAACCTAAATCTTTGGGAGTAGACACTACCCTATAAACCTCTCTTTGGAAGTGCCAGGTACATGTCTTTGTTTATATTTCAACAAACTCTTTATAGGCATCAAGATTCCACGTGCTTTTCAAGAATTGTTATTCTTTTGCAGTGTTTGAGCCTTAACTTTGTGCACAGGGCTATAACCATGAGAGATTTACTTCAGCATTAGGGCAAGTTGACTGGAAACAATGTCTGTTCTGGTTTAATTACGTTAAGCCAAAAAAGAGAATCCATACAGGAAAGTGTAGCTATGTGATATAATAACTCTTTATCAATTCACAGAATCAGCAACATTCTTGGTAATTTGCCTTGTATCTGAGCAACATGATATGGCAGAGTATACTTTGTTCTGATTTTTTTTTTAGAGCCAAATGCAGCACTCTTTCTCTCACACAACAACGTAAGCATTGTTTTCTAGTTTTCCTATTTATTTCTATAGGCCTGTCGGAAAAAAAAAAAGGCAGTTCTGATTTGAAGTGAAATGGTACTAGGAAGAAAAACTAGGCTTTTGCTTACCTGGAAGTCATAACTGTAGTGAGCTCTCCAGAAATGCATGTAGAGAAGCTGGCAGGACACAAGTTAATCTGGCACATCTGGCAGGTCTACTTTCACTGCAAGCTTGGATATTACACAGGATCCAGAATGGAAGAAAGTCATAGAGATGGGAGGAGGAACATTTGTTGCCTTACTGGATAGATTGTGTATAATGTGTTTCAAACTCTGAAATGATGCTTTGCAATCCAGGGTGGGAGTCTGCTTCTCTATGCCAGACTACCAGTAGCACCCAAGGAGAGGTTTTCATAGCTGGGGAAAGAATCTTGCCACATCATCCTGTGTTCATTACGCTGTGTCTGAAGCAGGGATGAAACAGGAATGTAGTGCTGGCTGTAGGTTGCTTCAGAAGCTGGAGTCTCTTAGTGGTCAGCCTCTGGATATTAGGACAACGTTGCTCCTGGGCAGGCTGCTCCAGGGCAAAGCAGGACCTGGTGGTGCATTCCTTAATCTTTCATCCGCAGGCATCTTGATTAGGAGGCCTTCTGCAACCAGCTTGGTGCTTTGTTTCTTGGAAAGGATGTTCCACCTTTTAGCAGTGATCACGTCCCTTCTCTTTTGTTGTCTTTTCGTCTCCTGTTATTTGTGTTTGTCTTGTTTTCATTCCTCATGGTGTTGCTGCCTTTGCACCTGTGACCCTTTCTTCACTGAGGGAGCTCTTACAGGATTTGTGTATCTCTGTGTGTTGTTTTGGTATCCCTCCTGATTGTGTGCTCTGGATAAAGTAAAAGCATAGAGTTTGTTTATTTTTTTGTTTTTAAGAGCTATTTGGAAAGATCATTAGCATTGTAGAAAAGCCTACAATAATCAGGAAATGAAGGAGAAGGAAGAACAGCAATTTACAAGCAGATATTTTGCCTGATTCTTTGCATTCTCAATTAAAAAAGCTCCTTGTTTTTATTTTATTTTATTATTTTAGTACCCTAGTATGCTAAAGCAGCCTTAAGGTCTGTGACTCTTAAGTTACTTTTTGAAGTGCTCAGTATTTCCTTCTTTATTATTGCTGAGAAAAGAGTATAGCTGAATCCCAAAGCCTAATATGGGGTTATTCAGGTTGAAAATTGGTAGCAAATACCAGCATCAGGTATTTGTCTCCAGATGTATTAAATTAAGATAAATGAAAACTGCTTGAAATGTTTTCGCTTGGTGGCAATGTCCTTTCTTGGAGACACAGTCTCTCTGCTATAAAGAGGTCACAGATGTAACGTGTAAAATAAAGCAAGTAAAGTATTTAGCATTTTTCTTCCCGTTTTTAGTGATAGGTGTCTATTGCTTGTTTTTAGTGGGGAAACTCATAGTAAAGGCAAGAGTTCATCAAAGTACAGTAGGATGTTATCATAGGAACTCATAGTTAATAATTTAGGACATCTTTTTGCTCATTGAGTCAGAACAGACAGTCTTGATCCAGAGGTTCAGCAAATCAAAAATTTTTATTATGTTTTTGTCTCTCCTTGACCATTTTTTCTAATAACTTTTCTGGAATCTCCATGTTCACAATATTCTAGCCCCAGTATCTCCAAGACTCATTTTGAGTCTTTCTTGCAAATGTTTGTGGTTTGTTTGTTTGATTTTGTTTTGTTTGCCTTTGTTTTGGTGGAGTTGTTGTGTTGTTTTGGTTTTTTTTAATTACATTCCTTTATCACCTAAAGTATGGCTTTGAAGAAAACAATTTGCTTTGAGGGAAGCCCTTAATTCTGTTTAGGTTAAGGGCAAGTGGTATATGAGAGTTAATTGGCCTTACTAGTGAAAGTTATAAGTCAGAATTGAAGTGCTGCTGCAGGCAAAACTGAATTCAGTAGAACAAAATTGGCAGAAACAAATAGCAACAGGATTTTATTTAAAACATTATTTTATTTTAAAAGTGGTGTAATCGGTCAAGAATAAAATATAAATGGAAAAAGAACTCATCGTAAACCCAGAACATTTCTAGAAAGAATAGCAGCGTGTTCAAACACCCAAATTCTGTCAATGTGTAATTCTCATGCCTTTAAACGCAAAGGTTGTATGAACATGAATATTCCATGTTTCTTTTCCTTATGACATGACTCCATGGAAAAAAGGTGTGAACCACTATCTGATGTGTTTCACGTTTTGTCTCTGGGATGCCAGAATTACTGCCCAGAGCTCACGGATTTTTTAATTTGCTTTTGTTCATTTTAAATGCCATTTTATGGAGAACGTGGGAAGTTCCTGAAGTATTTTTTTTTCTAATGTGTTCAGCTTACCAGTTTGCAGGCAACCATTTGGATTAGAGATACATTACGCTGGAAATGCGCATTTAACCCAAAGGGGTAAATGTGAATGAAGAACTGAGATGGCTCAGCCCAAAAGGCAATTCGTATGGCAGCTTTTGTCTGAAGATTTTCACAAGGTGAATAAATGCTTACAAATCCAGAGTTCTGCTCAAATACAATGAGAGGACATGGAGATAGCAACTGAGGAACAAGAGTATTTGCAATGTATGAAAGGTTACAGGAAGGGGTTGGAAGACGTTACCTAGAGGGAGTCTACACTCTGCCCCTGGGGAGGGCAGGCTCACTCTTCCAACCCCGTGACTATGTGAGTAGACAAACAAAATCCAGAAGTTTCCAAGAGCCATGGGCAGGAATTATCTGGGTTTTGAATCTGGCTACTGAAATTCTCACCTGGGGAAGGTGAATGTGCAAGTTCTGTCATTAATTAGCTTGGACTGGGGCATTTGTGAGGTCTGGTGAGCCCTGTCACGCTGCATGAAGAGTCCCAGCTGGTGGAACATCTGGATGGATGATTTTCTTTTGCGAGCGATAGAAGAGTGTATTCTGGAAGCTTAAAATGTAGCAGAGCAAATTGATTCATGTTGTTTTGTTGAATAAGGAATGGACGTGATAGGACCCAGTGAAGCAGCTGATGTAGCTGTGGAAAGGTGGGAGAGGGAGCCAAGCTGCAATGAGCTCACCAAGGTGCATCCGCAGGCCTTGCTTTAGGAGAAAGACTGAAAGGAAAACAAGAGAGGACCTTGGTGGGGGCCTATCTTGATAGCGGAAATAAGAGGAAGTAGAAATTAGTCATAACTAGGATTCATTAAAGAGAGTAACTGTTGTAGCTGCAGAAAAATGGGAGGACCACTTCAGGGTTAAATTCTTGGGCTCATGAGAGGCTTGAATGGGCAGAACTCCAGCTGGATGATTAGGAGCTACAGCTGCAGAACTTGGGTGATAGAGAGAAGCAATGAATTTGAGGTCAAGCGGTTGAAAAGAAATAGGCTTTATAAGAGGTGAGGATGAAATGCCTGTTCAAGAGTGGGCAAATAAAAAAGTTAAAAAGGTAGGTGGCTGATGGAAATAAAAACATGCGTCTGACTCTGAAGAGTTTTGATACTGCTTACAGGATGTGTGAAAAACCATTCCCTCAGCAAGGCATACAGTCATTAGGCTTTGTGGCTGACCTGCAGAAATGTAATGAAACTCTTTCCTTAAATACAGTCAATACAAGAGAAGCACTCAGATGGTGCAAAAGCACTTGGAGAAAAAAATGGGTGTGGTGATCCAGCTAAGAAACGTGGAAATTCATGAAATCTATGGTGGTCACTACAGTGGTTGTTTTTAGAAGTAATTGCTGTAAAGATTTTATGTACCTGGAAACTTAAAATGTAGCTAATGATTAAGAATATAAATTGTAGTTGTATTTCCAAAAAGTAGCATAAAAAGAATGGCAAAAGCCGATTTTCTATGGTGGTCCACAAACTGATGTGCATTTGAAAGACAGTCGCGTCAGGAAAAGGACTGGAAAGTTGTCAGGAGCCCTGAGAATACAGTAGGTAAGTGGTAGGAAAATGCATTTTCTATCAGCCTTTTTAGACAGCTTGTACTCTACTTGTGTAGTGCGAACCAGGTGAACGAGGTCTTGGGATGTGGGAATGCAGAAAGTACAATTTGCTATCAAGTCCACACCCTGCTGTCAGAGGCAGTAGAGTTGTATGTCTTTTACACAAATTAATTGTACTCATTTGTGAGGACCTGGAGATGCCATACTGATGATTTTTGTTGTAAAATGCTTTCATAGGATGGTTTGGTTTGGTTTGGAAGGAGCCTTAAAGATCACCTAGTTCCACCCCCCAGCCATGGGCTGGGACACCTTTCACTAGACCGGGTTGCTCAGACCTCCCACGAAACCCGGCCTTGAGCACTTCCAGGGATGGGGCATCCACAAGTTCTCTGGACAACCTGTGCCAGTGCTTTATACAGTAGCATTCTTCCCTACAGAAATACCAACTACTGGTTTGTGTTCAGAATTTAGAAGAGAGGCCTTGGTTGGTGTTTGTACTCTCTGAATCTAGGAGCTGTATAAAGTTATAATGACTGCTGTGCTTTCTGTGTGCTGAAGTTGGTTGCTGCTGGAACAAAATATAGCATTACTGCTATAGCAGTGTCACTATTCCTTCAGTTGCTGCCCTGTTCTGCTTCCTAAAATTTATCGACAATTTGGACAGGTCCAGGAGTTGCCTCCTCCTGTTTTTAAGCTTCTCACGTGTTTTAGAGCCTGCTTTTCTCCGTGTGGTAATGGCAGTCATACACATTCAGGTGGGTATGATAGTATGGATCACAATGTTCAGCTGGTCTTCGGGATGTCAGGACCCCTTATGTGCTACAAACAGATTCTGAAGTAAACCAGAGCTGATACATTACACTTTGATTCCAAGCAAGTCTGGTCTATAGTAATTACTGGAAAGCCCTGAACAAGTCAGGGTTTGGTCAACAAAAATTTTTCCAAAACATTTCTGATGTGAGGCTTGCTATAAGCCAGTGACTGCAGCAACCAGTGCCCCTCCTTTTGTTTTGGACAAATCTAAACACACTTGTTTTGCTGACTAACATTTACATAGCCAAGTTCATCTTCCTCATATTCTCTCGCCTTGATAATTGTTATGTAATCACCCATGCTCTTCTTGCTTGCCTCCCTGTTTCTCCTCATATACACATGGAATGAAATGCGTCTTCTGGTCTTCAGGCTGTTGTCTTTTTTTTCCTCACTTTATAAAAAAACAAAAACTGAAAAGCTTAACATTTCTGTTAATTAAAATTCTCTAGTTTGTCTGCACATAAACTTGAGGCTGGTTTTATCCCTAGATGACATGATTATGATACTGGTCCTGAAACCTTTGTGAGTTCCCCTTTTTAAATTTGTACAGGAGAGCTTGGTAACTGCTGACTCAAGACAGCCAAGGTGCGTATTTTGTGTGAGGTCTTATCCACTGACATTAACAAAAAAGTTTCCTTTAGCTTTGGATTACATAAATCCTTGTGTCCTGAAAGGTAACATTAAACAATTACAATGGATACAGCAATGACTCACAGAAAACATGTAAACTAATGTGGGAAGGGATGTTAGCAGTGTGATTAGCTACTGGGATCTGTGTTATCAGCCGTTATTTCAGCAATGGTAAGTGGCAGATTAAATTCTCAGTGGAATTTTCCTTTCTTCTTTCAGGCAGCACTCGCAGCATGTTGGTCCCCTCTCTAAATTTCAGTGAATATGTCACAGTTCTTAGCAAAAAACCTGTGATCTTTTGTCAAATTTTATGCTATGTGATGTTTCCATTAGAAAGGAGTATGGAAAGAAATTGGTACAAGAATCCCCCTCCCATTCTTCCTGGAGAAATCTCCAATCAGTGATAAAAACTCTTTTCCTACTCTTACTTTTTCTGTATCTGAGATACTGGAGCACTTTACAGATGGTAATTAGGCTTTACAATGGGTTGGAAAGTAGGAAAAAATTGTTAGCTTCTCTTTAAAAACATATCGAGTTCTAAGTAGAAAAACAGTATCTGTTTTAATGCCAATTGTGATGCTATGAAATAATCTGAAGGAGGAAATCACACATATAGTGACAGCCAAAATGTTTGAGAAAATTAGGAAGGAAAGCAGTAATTAATTTGAAAAAAATTGCTTGGAGCCTGGAGCTAACAAACTTAAATTTCAGAGAAAGTACCACAAATTTCATAATAATTATATGCAGCGCTAGCCTTCAAAATTTTTACTTGTACCAGCAACAATTTTGGTGTGTTAACAAATTGTTTTATAAATTGAGTCTGAGATGTAATTATAAATATGGTATCTGGCAACAGCAACCTAATGTTGCCTTGTAGCACATTTGAAAGCAAACAACTGCCACATTCAAAAAACAGGAGCAAGATTAATCTATGCTGTTCCTACAAAGTCAAATGTTCTGTTGGCTTAAGGCAAAATCCTTCTTTTCTGTCATTGTGCAGTGTGCTCGTGGCTGATTGGGAGGTGCAGGAGCTGAGGGTTAAATGTTATACATTGCGCACTTTAATGCTAATCCTAACAGAAGCAATCAGTGCACCGTCTGCTTTCACCTCAGCATCTGTTTCCTCTCTTTGGGGCCACAGCCGAGGTGGTGAGAGCATGGGAAGGTGCAGTGGCTCACACCTCCCGTGCAGCAATGGGAGTGCAGCACAGAGTGCACTCCCCCAGCTGGGGCCCCGGGTCACTCATAGCCTGTACTACACCCTGCAGTCCATGGATTTATTTTAGTTCCTGGCAGCCATGGGACAGGTCTCCAGTGTTCAAAACCAATATTAGCTGATTTTTTCCTTTCATTTTTAATGCATTGAGATAGATTAAAATGTTGTTATTACCTTCCCTGCAAATTAAATTTTATTTCCAAAAGGTCCTAATCCTTGCTGGAAGCTTTCTGGAATAACACTATTGGTTGAATGTTAATGGTACTTAAAATCCATGCAATTAATATATTTATGGACTTAGAATGATAGATATTGTCCATAAAGTCTGAAATTGTGGGAGGGTTATATACACTTAGTCGGTGTTTAACTGCATACATTTTAATAAGATTTTAGATGTCTAATTTGTGTTTTTATTTCAAATAGCAATAACATAACAATTGTGTACAAAGGGGATTTATAAACTTTAAAAAAAGCCCAACCCACATAAATTTCACGATGTGCACTAATGCTTATTATCCTAATTACAGTGGTCCCTTTTGAGGCAAGCTTTGGTGTAAAATAATTAATTTTGATGCCTGCAGCCTAACATGTGTAAGTTGCTTCTGCCAGTTGTCTTATTGTAAAGCCCACAAGGGTGGAAACTGATACTTAAGTATATTTTGTTATTCTAATCAGTCTTTTCATAGATTTATAAGCCTTATCTGCCTTAGGGGGATCAGAGCATACAGTGTTATACAAGGTTAATATGTTCCCAGGTAAAAAGAAACGTAAGAGTTCCCTAAAGCGTATAGGAATACAGAATTGGATTAATTTTGAATCAAATTGGCTAGAACATGTTAGCATTTTCTAGTGCATGACTGTCTTTTCCCAAGTTGGGGTTACTGGTGTTACATTTGGTTAACTTTTGCACATTTGCTCTAACACAGGTTAGAAGTCAATCTGGGAAAGGCATTACCAATTTGAAAAAGGCTTCAAGGCATTCCCAGTGACTGTGATTGATGGGGATAATAGATGATTAAATCTACTTGAATATTTGTAACAGCTTTTAAATAAAGACAGCCCGTTGGGGGTTAATGAGGTGCTGAGTGCTGATAGCTTCTGCCTGCCCTGCCTTTGTGGAAAATACCAAACACTAGAGGCGGAGGTTTAAGTGGGAAGAGGTGAGACAGCCCAGTTACGTAGGCTTCTTTTTCCTGGTGTTGTGGTTCATTTGGTTTTAGTGTCATTTGGATCCCAGTGACATAGGAGGATACAAATGGGTACAGGTTCAGTATGGAGCCCCTTTCAGCATGCTGATATGCTGAGAATAATGAAGTTAAAGCAGCTGGCAGAAATGTTGGTATTGACCAACTACTTTGTCTTTGTTGAGACTGCTCCGCAGTCCTTGGTACCTCCAGCCAGAAATCTCTGACTGACAACCTGTTGTCCAAGACCTTTGAGCAGCAGAAAAGAGGCTCTGCCCTTCCTTAGTAAGGTGATGTGGCCCACTGTGATTAGCCTTACCTTTGGGAGCTCACACTTAGCTCAGTGCTGGCAAGAGAAAAAAACATTGCCTAACACTGGCAGGAAGAACAGCAAAACAAGGGAGCAGAAATAAAATGAGAGATAATGATTTAACCATTTATAGAAATGGTTTTGAAGAAGATTGTTGGGCACATACATATTCTTCTTAAATGCAGTTTCTGCCAGAGAACTGTATTGTTTGTCTGCTTTTTAGTAAGAAAGTAGGCATTGTGACTTATAAAAAATATTTCTATAATTTGATTTGGCTCATCTGTAAAGATGAGATCCATTCTAAATTATTCTTTGTCCAAGAGTGGCTAGAGGAATTGGGATCTCTCTCTCAGAATATTTACTTTCTCTTACGTCTTTACACATTATGAAACTTGGACTGAATAAGAGCTGGAGTGTGTAGCTGGGATCACAGATATTTTAGCCTTGTTTTTATTTATTGTCCTTTTTGTTTCTTTTAAAGCATTCTTAGAGAGTGCAATGTAAAACACTATTTTCATTTAACTAGACCAGCAGAATTCTGAATCTATGTGAAATTAATGATGTGTAGAAAATCAGATTATTACCAAAAGCTGCTCAGGAGGAAAAGCTACAAAAGCTAAATGGGAGTTTAAAGGGAAGAGGTTTGTTTCTAACTTTGGGTAAGTTTTCTGACTCTTTGGAGAGGTTTTGCTCTTTTATGCTTAGGGGTTAAGAGCCATGTGGTAGCAAGCTGTAGAATTTCTGATGTTCTGCTTGAGGACCTCACCTCACTGCTGCCTCCTGCGGTAGGCAGTGTTGATTCTACAGAGGCCGTAGCTAACTTTGATCTGAAGTGAAGCAATTAATTTCTTATTGTTGCACACTTATTTTCACCCATGAAAGATACGAAGTGAAATTGCTTTTTCTTGTATTCTAAAGCAAAATGTGAAGGTTTTTGTTCTAAAAATGCAAAGTAGTTAGCAGTGCCAGATGAGTCAGCTATCTGGAAGACCACAACCCCTTTGGAGCCTTCATGTGGCTAATAGAGAAATGATGCTTTTTTCCCCAACACTACTAAATGTTAATAGAGAAATGCTATTGGAATGTCAGGTAAAGGTGGGGTTTTTTTTCATTGATCAGTGTGAAATCTATATTATAGCAATGACTTTGGATGAAGAGCCAGGTACTGATGTTATGGCTTTGACTGTTCCTCCCAAAATGAAAGTTTCAGATTAGATAATGCAAAAAGACACCTTCCATTAATAGGAGGTGACATTTCTAACAGAAATGTCACTTATCTAACACCTTCAAGTTGTTTCTCTGTTGCTGGCGCAGAGTTGTCTTTGGGTGAGCAGCTTTTTATCTAATGTTGCTCATCAGTGAGGGCTGTAAAAATTGAAAACAGAACTGCAGATGCCCATATGGCCATCTCTTCCAAAGCATGTGCGTAAATGGCCTCTGAGCAGAGTAAAGCACAGGGTCTGGTACTTCCTGTCACTTTTTGTTACAACTCTGAAATTGAGAAAGACATGGTATCACGCAGGAGAGGGAGAGACAGGATTTACTGCAGAGGTGAAAGCACAAACTCAATAACTAGTTCATCCTTTTGGTAAATTCTGAAGTGTTGCAAATGTGGGATGTTTAATGAAAATTTTGTTCCTAGTTGCCTTGTGATCAGTTTTTGGTGTTTTGGTCAAAGTAAACTTTATACCCTAGTTCAATATCAAGAAAATGCTCATCTGTTTTAGTTAACACTTTGAAGAGATTCATTTGAGGCTAGTTGGAGTATGGTCTTGCCATGTCTTGTTTTGTGTGTGAAAAAATTCCCAAAGATGGCAAAGTGCACACTTGTGTATTTTACAGCAAGTGATAAGAAAATTCCTTGTCAGTATCCTTCCTGTTTCTGACCTGCTACACATTTGTCAGGTAAATTAAAATGGGCGAAGAACACACAGATATCTGGTTTTAATTATGGTGTTTATTGGATAATACATTGCAGATTGCTCTTATTCACAAGTGTTTTGTCAAAACATATGTTTCACTGTTCTCTTACTGTGTTAATGTAGTGTGGTGGTCACACAGTATCAGATGTGTTTGCCAAGGTGGTCAGTGGCAGCACCAGCAAGAGTTAAGGGCTAAATAAGAGATCCAGTGGGACTGGATCCACTTCTACAAATACTACCAAATTCAGAGGGAGTAATACTGATAAATGAGAGCTTGACTAAAGATTAGAAATGCACAGGCAGTGGCTGCTGTATTCTGTTCTTCAGCCTCAGAAAATCAATTCTTGACCTCAGTAACTGAATGAATGTGATTCTTTACAGTGAATCCATCTCCTGTGCAGAATGTGGGCTTGGATGCACTGTGAAACTGAATCACTTCTGTGTAAGAAGGCATGTCACAGGCTATTGCTAAATCTTTTACTAATGAATCCTGATGGAATGATGAAATCAGTTTTAGGCAGAAGTACTTCTCACTTATGGAACAAATTTTTGGAAGATGCACCTTTCATAATGTTCTCTTGAAAATCTGTTCCATATGGAATTTCTCAATATTTCATTATTTTGCAGCCCCTTGCACAGACAACATCTTGCAATTTATGAATGTTCTTTTGTGTTAGTTACCGTGCATGGGTGTTAACTTCAGATACATATATATATATTTTTAATCCTGTCCTGTCCTTTTTGTAGCTGCTGTGATGGCTCATTCTTATCTGATGGCTTATTGGTTTTGATAATAAGTTTTCTGCAAATAAAAGACAAACTCTTTTTAAAATACAGGACTAAGTACATTGTGTTAGCAAACAGTCGTGTTTATTGCCTTCTAAACTGTGAAAACTTCACACCAGGTCACCTGAGTTCTTCTGAGCCTTGCAATTACTTTCAGTGTTTTGCTGAAGGTCCCTCCCTCTCTCTGGGCTCCCTTCTGCACTCCAGCTGCAGTTTGTGTTCCGTGACTCCTTTGGTGAATTATCTGTCTGTCCTACCCTTGTCTCGTTGTAACTTTACACTTAACCTTGGTCTTCTTCCTTCAGTAGCAATGCAATCTCACACTTATGCCAGTGGACCTTTTACTTGTCTGGTTCAAAAACAGACACACAAAGCAAAATCTGACCACTGTGGGTCCTGGCTTTGCCTGAGCTACCATGGCCTAGGCAGCCTTACATGCCTTGGAGTTCAAGGCAGAATTTGCCATTCAGTTTAGCATCACAGTGGCTGCAGGAAAATATATAGGCTTGGCTGCTGACAGAACTGCATCATATAGATGTTTCCACTGCAGATCTCTTTGACTTTGGCCTTTTAATCAGTTTTACTCTGGGAGTTAGATTCTCTTTTATCCAGAAGTCATAGAAATATACATTAAATAGAATTTATCTACATTTCATTCTTTCTGTTGTGATGCTTTTGTCCTGTTTTTCTATTTCTTACTGTTTCTATTTGCTTCATGAAATACTGTTGTATCTCTAGGCTAGAACTGTGCAGTGTTCACTGTTCTACATGGAGAAGATCCTGACCTGAAAAGACACTTGATTTTCTTTGGCTGTGCTTTCTGTTAGACATTAGCTTTCAGAAAATTGGTTTGTTAAGTGAGTTTCTAGAAAGATAACAAGTGCCTGCCTGACTGAATCTTGCCGCATCCTGTGTGCTATATAATATTTTGTCTTTGTTAGCCTATACACATTTTTCTGCATTGACTGAGGGATGGTTGCCCTGAAGAATAAATGATGCAAATACAACACAATGCATGTATAAGTACTGTTAATAAATACTGATTTTACTGGGTATTAGCTTTAAACACAGTTAAAATATGGCACTTGCCTTCAAAGTGGAACAGGCTGATTGTGGGCAAATTGTTTACAAGATTATATCTCCTTTAAAAAAATATTTTAAAGAAAAATCTCATAACACAATTAGCCTGTCATCATTCTCTGTATGTTCCCTTCTTCCCATGCACATCCTCAAGAGCATGCAATGGAGAGAACTGGTATCTGTTCCTTTCTTAAGAATGCATTCAATCCCCCTGAAATACAACGGCTGAGTGGCAGTTTATTATTATTTTTCTCTTCTGTTGGAGAATTAATGAAGAATAAAGCCAACATTTCATAGCTAAAGAATAGGATGTCCACATTTTCAAAGCATGGTTCTTATCAACTATTCTTATGTGCGTGAGAATTTAGAAATACCTGAATACTATATAGGCTTATGGTATCCCAAGATGTCAAAAATCATCATGTTGCATTCTGAAAGCTGTTCTTGGAAAGTAGAAAGTAAAAAATATACAAACTACTTTTGTCTACCATTTAACCATTGCCTAGTTAAATACACAGTTGTTTTTTCTGCATGTTTTATTAATGTTACTGTTGAAGAGTGCATGATATTTTTAGTATTAGAATAATTCTGGGTTTTAATTTATTGTTTTTATGAGTGAAGAATATGGCAGTGGTCTATGTGTAATCAAATACTGACTCTACATGAAATTCTGAATGTGTGTATGGCTAATAAGAAAAATATTTTGGCAAGCTGACCCTTCGGAATCTTCCAGGTTGTTTATCTGCTGATAAGTATCCGTCATTCTGTTTTTATTTTTTGTTTCCTGTAATTCCAACAGAAAGTAAAACCTTGTGAGCTAACAAATACCCTTCCTTGAGTTATGATTTAAACACAAACCCTTTTATTATTGTTTTCCTTCAAGATATGTACTGTTTAAATTAAAGAATAGGTGATGACACAGTGCTGTAGCCAACTGCTCTCTTCTTGATGAGTCACGTAGCTCCCCAGTGATTTTTCTAGGCAATGTGAATCATATCCATTTTGGTGAATTGTGTGCTCCATCCCTGGCATCATTTCCCTTCTCACAAGAGCAGAGACTCAGTGGTACCTGAGTAAGGAGTCCTTGAGAAAGAGACACAGCCCCTTCACTGAGCAGTCCCAGTGATGCCACGCACTGACAGAAGGTGCATATGGAGCTCATACCCAAACCGAGCAAGGCAGCCCTGTTGTGTACCAGGGTGTCCTGGTGTGATGAACTGTCCTGGTGCCTGTCCTGTCCTGAGGTGTTAGTCTCCACAGAGCAGACATGAGTGCAAAGTCTGTCTGGAGGAAAGCATGGTTCCTCCTAAGAGAGCTTGGTTACTTCTGTGGATTGGTATTTCTTTACAGTGTCTCTTGGATTGTTTCCAGGAGAAGCTCATCAGAGAGAAGGGATAACAGAAACTATAAAAAAGCTTTCTTGGCATTTGCTCCCCTTCTATGCTGGATGTGTCTTTTGGGCTTTCTGGCAGTAGTTTATGTGTATGTCTTGTTCTCTCAGGCTCCCCTAGAAGCTCTTGGTGGTTTCTCTGCTGTAGTCATCCCAGCTTTGTTGCATTGCTCTGTTCCCTTGTCAGCAATGACGGCAGCTTCTAGCTGATAAAAGTGTTCTATCTTAAAACTTCTTTTTTTATTTACTTGCTAAAATAAAGACAATTATACTGTTGCTCTAAAGGAGACAAGAAATGACCTCAGACCTCCATTTCAGTACCTAGAAACAGCAAGGAATAATATATTATTACATCAGCTCTAATGATTACTCATGCCACTCTGGTAGTGATACAGATCGATACTGCTTCTCCACCTGGGTATGGAAATTGCTGTGGCAGGTTGGAATTCCTGCTGCCTGGTTTTGTGTAGCCCAAAGTGATGCATCTTGTGCACACGGTGTCTGTCCTGGGCTTGCTGGAGCTGTGACGCATTTCTGTGCTGGTCGGGAAATGAGTCTCATTACCTCTGAGGACAGTGTGTTGTCATTGCTGTCACATACACATGCTGTACTGCCAAACAGCTGCTAGGAATGTGAGATTCATGTTCTGCTGCGTTTACTTCACACTTCACACATTTGTTCTCACCTCCAAAGTATTACATGGTGCTGTGTCTAATCATATTTTCATTTGCAGGCAAAGGAGATTTGCAGAACATCTCAGTGTGAATAATTTACATTAGCAATAAAATAATTTGGTATATTTGAGGAGGCTGATAAAGTGGATTCATGCTATACTAACAGACTTAATCCTAAATTAATAAAGAGTCATACCTCATGGCAATCTGTTGAGAAATAACTGCTAATGCAAATGTTAAGTGAGTTGTGTATATATTTAATTTCATACAGACCTATATAAAAACCTTCTTATATACTTTTATATACATTGATTTCTAATGTGACCTGACAGCTACTCTTTATATAAACAGCTACTGTGTATATAAATGAGATGAAAAATAGTAAAAGATCATAAATATAATTGGGAAAAGCCTGTTTACTTTCAATTGCAAAGCATCATAAATACCAGTGACTTGAGTCTATTCTACTACATGCTGTGCTAGAATCTGATTTGTCTGATTTATTTAATGAATCGCTGAATAATTCAATTCTGAAATACAGGAGGCACTGTACCAGTAATGCTTCAGAAAGCAAAAGATTTTAAATATATTGTGATACGACAGTATTAAACACATTGCAAAATATGTTGCAAACAGCAGAATCTTGTAATTGAACATTATTTAGGGGTATAACTGGACATTTTTATTGTGTAATCTGCCTTCATTTGTGTAAACAGCTCTATTGGTAAATAAGGACTTAACTGCTTTTAACACCCATAAAATTACTTATTGCTTCGAAGCTGAGCAAATTAATTCCTTTCCAGTATGGTAAAAGAGGAGATTGTCTTTTGGTTCATTTTTCTTATTGCAAAGAATTCAAAGAGCACCTTCTTGTTCATCAGAGTTGGATAGCAAAAGGGAAGTAATGGAGAGAGACCAAGAGAGTTCCAAAATGGATTCAGTGAACTTTAAACATCTTAGTGAGTGTCTTCTGTGGCTCTGCTCTGTTTTCCAGCATAGTGGGTGTGAGAGACCAGGGTTGCTGTCCTGAGAGAGAAGCAGAGGAGAGGAATCTTTCCTTCCTGAGTAGCCCCCTGCAGCTCTGCTGGCTGCTCCCACTGGCAGCATGGCTCTGCCTTCCAAAGGGCACAGCTGCTGCAGGGATGGAGCTATAAAAGGATGCCAAATCTCACACTGTGGGTCACGTTCTTCCTGCTTTATTGTTTCTGGGGAGCTATATCATGGGACCTGTGTTTGACCCTGTTGTGCTGTGTATGAGCTGCTGTCCAAGTTAACTTTAGGTGGTACAAGTGTGGCCAAAGTCAGAACGTAGCAACTGACCTGCCTGTGGTAGGCGCTCACCATGTGAGCAGCTGTAGAGCCAGTGCTAGAGGTCTTATTTTAGCAGAACCCCATGAGGTTTGCAAAATGACCTGTACTTTTCCCAATACTAGCCAAATAAAGAGTATGATAATAGTGACGGGTGCCTTGTCTCACCCTTTCTAGACTAATGCCACCATGTCACTCCTGAGATTTCATAGAAGGAAAGCTATAAGTGATTTTTATTTTTTCTAGGTCTTCTGGACATAGCAAACCTAATTTATTCCTTCAACTGCAAGTCCTAGTCACTTAGTGCATGAAAGGAATGACTAGTTTATCCAAATTCCTGATTTACCAATCTAATAATAAAATAATAATTGCCTATTATTACTCTGAACAAAATTATCAGTTTTAACAAGAACAATCCAGTGGATTTCCCTTTATCCATTTTTTCCATTCAATTACCAGATATTTCTTAACCTGTGTGTTTTGTGACCACAGTGGCCTTGACTGACTCTTAGAGCACATGGGGAGGGAACTCTACATGAGTGTGAGTGGACAAAAAGGCAGGAGATAAAGCTTCAGAATGAGCAGCACAGGTAATGCCTGCATGATTCTGAACTCGGGGCTGGCAGTTGAAACTCAGAAAAGAGGTAATTGAGCCATCATTTACAGTTCCCAAAAATTGCTGTGTCAGTGTGTGGTGGTCAAAAAAGCCATCAAAATATTGGGTAGCCTTGGGAATGTTATTGAGAGGGAGGCAGAGGCCATTGCCTGTATCTGTTAGGATGTTAAAGCGAGTAGTCAGACGTGTCCTCTGACATTCTTAATCGAGGTAAGTGGTAGATACTGGGCAAAGCAAAGGGGCTCTAGAGAATGTGCTTATGTGCTCTTCCCAATAGTTTCTCTCAGTGCTGCCCTGTGGATGTATGCACAGGGGCCTGGTCCCATTCCTCACATAACCAGTGTAAATCTTACTTTTGTCTTGAGTGGACATATTGGAGCGATCCCTCAGCTGTCAGGTAGAATAATTCAGAGCCGTTTTGTCCACATTTGAAGATAAGAGTTCATACAAACAAACCGAGGTTAATACATTGACTCTTAGTGTATTTCCCACAGTGAGATGGAAACATATCCTTAAGAGGAGGTGCTTTTTTTTATTTAAGAAAAATGGTTAACCACTTTTCTGTACCATCATTAACATTCCCCTTGGATAAAATCCAGTGATGAACAGCTTCCTGATGGAAGAGGTCATGGCTTTTCCCTCTCCCATAAGTATTAAATGTCGGTAATATGTTTGAGAGTAGTGATGCAGATAAAGATTTAGAGTCATGGGGCCAGTGGCATTAAAAGGGTAATGTAAGTTGTCAGCTTTTAAAGAGGTACAAAGCATGTTTATTATTAGGAGCAGGGCAGGAAATTAAAATTCTTTGAATTTCTTGTTGTACCTGTAGTACTCTAAGCCTGGCAGAGCTTCTACCCATGTATGGGAATGTGTTAGTAGGATTCTGTTTGTGCTGTGTAACTGTGCAGAACAGTGGCATATCAGACACAAGATGTTAAGGGGGGAAGAAAACCTTTAGCGATTTTCTTGTTATTTGAAAGTCGCAGAAGTTTAGTCAATTTGAAGTCCTCATGGATGTCCCATACTGATGGGTGGAATCTGTGCTGTGGCTGGCAATACCCTGCAGCTGGTGTGTGTGCACTGCCTTACACACACACTGTGTTAATAGAATCACAGAATAGTTAATCTTCCTCACATTCCACACTCTTGTTTCCAGCTGTATTTTTTACTTGAGCTACAGAGTGGCTGGACATTTTAATTTAGATAAAGAACTAATTTATTTTTGTTCTCACATAGTAAAGCAAAATACTTTTTTTGGTGTCAGTTACCCAAAAATAATGCTTTTTCTGATCTTTTTTTCTTGGTTGGTATCAGGGAACTTTGATTCATTTAGGGAGAGCTGTTAATTTGTATACTGAAGACAGCCTGATAGGATTTTTTTTCTTGCGTTATTACTGGGAGCACTGTCATCATGTAATTAAGAGTTTAAATTTAAAAAAAATTATTTTATTTCTAAATGAAACCTGTGGCCTTTATTAGAGCCTTTAAAGGGAAGACTTTGGTCTCAGAAAACACCATAAAGTGATGCTTTTTTCTTTGACAATCTGTCAGACTTGTGTGGTCATTTCCCCTTGGCGTCAGACCTAAACTGTTATGAGATTTAAGTTTAAATGTGTGAAAAATGAAGAAATGAATGGATGATTCAGGACTCTTGTTATCTTTGTCTGGGGCAGGAGAAAATAGCTTTCAAGAAAAGTATTTGGATCAATTATTAAATTCAGTACGGGAGATGGGATTTTATTTCAGAAAGTGTCCAAATTCAATTCAGAAGCTGATGTTTTAAGGCTCTCTTCTCTAGCCCACAACACAATAAAGCTGGTGTTTCCAGAGAAAACCGTTTAGCTCCTGAATGGATATATGGGGTAAAAAATTCTTATTTCATGTGATTAATACCAGGCATTTAGGAGAAATAGAAATTTGTCCTACTGCTGGATCGTAATAGGCACATTTAAAACATTCAAACCTTTTTTAGCGAAATATCCCCAAGCTAAACTGGGGCCAGAGAGCTGCAGAAGAGCAGGGACTTGGGACCTACACCACTGACTTGAACAGGATCAAGATTTTGGTCCAGTTGACTGTGAGTGCCAAATGAATTGTTAGAGAGCTGGAGCTGAGGGCTGCTCTCGAGTGTTCTGGAGTACAGACCAGGAGCTGGATGTTTGTTTCCTGTGACTTTGTTTGGATGGTTGCAAAATTGCCATATTTTAGTGTGCTCTGGTGTGCTGCTGATTTTACACGATGATTGCCTGTCTGAAACCAAAAAATCTTGGAAGATTTTAATTAGAACTTTGTGTTGAATTGTGAGACAATCTGTTTTCATAATATTTTTTTAAGAAAGGAAGATATATTTCAGGGAACTTTTATGTTAGAGGCCCTATGCTTTGGAGCAGGAGCTTCCTGTGTGAAACATGGTCTTAGTCAATTTTTGCATGTGCTGTTTTGTGGAAAAAAGAAAAAGCAACTTCTACTTTCCTAACTCCTTATGCCTGACACCTGGCCTTTCTGTATTAGGCTTGAAGACAAGGAGTGTGTGCTCTGATGCTTTGTGAGGAGAGCAGGGAGCCTGTGGGTGTCATCAGTCAGCAGTGTGAGTGGCGGGGCTTTCAATGTAGATCTGCAAATTCCAAGTCTTGTCTCTATGAATTTTGTGTTCTCTGTTCTGTTATGCAGGAACTGATTTTTGTCTTTCTTATTCATGCATCTGCAAGCTGGTGATGATGATGATTAAAAAATTTTTTTTAGTTGATGGATTTTCTGGGAAAAAGTTGTTGTGCCAAGCTGTTGCTAACAAATGATGTCTAAAAAATTGATCCAACCACTTTTATCTGTTATTTGGCCTGGTCTTGTAAAGTCAGCCTAATAAATGTCTGGTAGCAGAGAGGCATTTAGGTGTTTTACCTTCACTTTGCTAGCACAAGGCATGGTTTAAAGTTTCCCCTCTTTCTGGGAATATACACAGAAATAAAACTTCTCAAATACTTGGTTCTGTAAACATTCCATTGGCCAAAGTCCATGTAACTGA
This sequence comes from Lycocorax pyrrhopterus obiensis, assembly GCA_014706295.1. Lineage (NCBI taxonomy): Eukaryota > Metazoa > Chordata > Aves > Passeriformes > Paradisaeidae > Lycocorax > Lycocorax pyrrhopterus. The sequence goes on along the minus strand of JACSVZ010000016.1, from coordinate 13,276,705 downwards.
AGGAGAGCCCTAGGTGTACTCCTATTTGGAAGGCAAAGCTGTTTACATATGTGGAAGCTGTATTCCAGCCCGGGGAAGACGAGACCCGTGTTCCATGTACAAGAAGGGGCTCTCTGTTCTGCAGTCCTGTGGTCTTGTGATCTGTACTCAGTGGTGAACAGCCAATGTAAGTTCCCGGATAAGAGGCCTTTTAAGACGTGCTTGCGTGTGCTAAAGTAGTTTCTACAAAGCTTTAAACAGAGCTTAATTGTGGAGAGGCGTCTGAACATACATGTCTGACTTTATCAGTACTGAATCATCAGAGCTACTTGCCATGGTACATATCTTCATGTAGTGATCTGCCTTTTTTTACTAAACTGTTCTAAATTAAAGACAATGTAGAAATGGTGTAAAAGGATATATCTGGCCTTTTATGAAAGGGTTCTTGCTTCATATATAGTCCTTGTTGCTGTGCAATAAAATCAAATAGTAAATTCTAAAGTCCATAAAGTCAACTGAGATGTTTTAAAGATGAAATTGCATCTGGTACTCTTAGGCTTTGTGCTTTACTGTCTTGTATTACCAACTTAAATCTATTTGTGCAAGTTTTGCTTTTAGTGACAGAACTATAAAATAAGCTAGGCGGTATCCATGGAAATGTCATAAAGAGTTTATGATGTTCATAAGGAAACTGTCACCAACACCCCAGTCTTTCATTTAAGAACAGCCTGCTTTGCAGACTGATGGAGTAATGCACAATAATCCTAAATGGGTCTTCAAGATGGAGCTCTTATGAAGTCATGTGGCATGGTTGTAATTTTGATGTATCCAGCCAGCTCCTCCACTGAGCACAGAAATAGGAGGGGGTTTGGCACTGAATTGTTTGGGCCTCTTCAAGTGCTTCTTTCAGAAGTTTGTCAAGTTATTTGGAACAGGATCCTTTAACTGTTAAGCAATACTTAATTTTTATAGTGGAGTTGTAACACTTGGAGAAAGGGAGAGACAAAAACAGGAAAAAAAAAAAAAAAGAGTAGGCAACCAATAGAAATTACCCAGAAAGTACCTGACAAGTTTTTTTGCATTGCAAAATTTATCTTAAATAAATATACTGAAATATGTAAAGGGGATGGAAAGATTTCATTATTTGTACACATCTGATATCTTTCCAAATGTGTATTCCATTGGCCTGGCCAACTTTAAAATAATGTGTCTTCCTACTTGGCACAAGAGATCTCTTGGTTATTTAGATAAGATATTCTTGGTGAGCTACATTCTCTGAATAACTATAGCCAGTATTTTTCTTTTTATGATGAGTTAATGGTGGCCTTCTGTGACCTCTGGTATTTTTTTCAGATAATTTTTTTTTCTCAATGGGCAATTTCTACAGATTTTATGTTATTTAGATGATCTGTTTTCATGGAAGAGCTCATTCCCACCCAGGAATATTGCAGGGCAGTAATTAGGACAATCTTGAACCACGGGATGAGAGACCCAACCTGAAGCTTGAGCTCCCAGAGTGAGGTACAAATTTTTTCTCAGATGCATGGTAACAGCTGGTATCATACTTGTGAAGGCATTGTTACCTTCTGAGGCATCATGTGCAAACCAAAATGCCTTTGTTAATGCATTGGAGTCTTAGTCAGTGGGCTCATGAACTCTTTTGACATATGATGTTTTAAAAAATTATTGTTGGACAAAATTTAGCAAACTAGAAACAAATTAATTATTTAGTTTCAGTTCCCATGAAAATGTGTATTTTTTGTTTGTTTTTCTGCATGTGTGTGTCCAGTGCCTAGTGTTATAATTTGCTGTCACTGAGTGGTTTCTATGGAGCATATTTGGTCTGAGCACAAAGGATTGTTCTCTTCTATGTGTATTTGGAGGTTTTAGTGCCCAGCCTTCACCCAGACTCTGTGAGAGTTAAGTCTGGCTTCCTTTAGAGTAATAGAAAATCTCCCTCCCTGCTTCAAAAACTGGAGGAACCTAAAGAGTTAATAATTTAGCTCCTTACTTGAATTCAGTCGGAATGCTTTAGTGTTCCAGTACAGTCTTTTTTTTTTTTTTTAATCTTTAGCAAAGTGAAATAAACTTTTGTTCTCATGCTGGAAAGTTTCTCTACCCTCACTAGAAGGGGCAAGTGCATGCTGGTTACTTTAGGAGTAAAAACATTAGGAGACTGTAATGTCTGTGCCAATGCTCTTAACTCTGGGCATTTAGCAAACATGCAGATTTCAAGTAAGTTAAAACCTGGGAGTCATCCTGTCTTTTTTTAGATGTGATGTCTTAATTTTTGCTTCTTACAGGCCATATGTAATCTCGTGTTCAGCTCCATGGAGCTTTAAGTATGTTTTGCCAATCTTAATCTGATTCAACCCTCATATTGGTTTAAATTAGGAAAATCAGGATATATTTCATCAGAGTGATGTGAAAGGATGGCTGGACTCTCAGGTACACTGCTGTACTATTAAATAAAAAACCCTTTTAGACCATGAAAGACAAAAATTGATATTTAGTTCCTTTATATGTTTAGAATAGTGGAGACTTTATAGACCAGTTTCTGCTTCTAACCCCTCTCAAGGCTGACTAAAATGAAATTATAAACATCGATTCATGAGGGGGAAAATTTAATATGGAAAAAAATATCAGCATTGCCAGCAGTCTTGCTGGCTCCTGGCAACATGGAAACATGAATGGTGGCTGGCATGTATGCCTACGTAGACACTGAGCTCTATATACTCTCTATATAGTTTGTCAATTTTCTGTTCTTGGGTCACTTTCTAATGTAATGCCCATTTTCATTGTTGTAAGAATTGAGTAAATACCTTAAACGAAAAGAACATGTTTACCATCAGCCATCCTGCCCTGAATCAATACAAACAATAAAAAGTCTGCAATGTGTGTGGTATCTCTTTAGTGGATTCTCTTCTGCATATGAGCACTTTCTGAGCAATAAAACTGATGAAGCTTGGCCTCCCTCCATTATCTCACACGGTGCTACATTTCTGCCTCTGGGCAGGAGGACACACCAGGGCTGTCCGGGTGAAGTCTGACCTGCCGGCTTCTCCCAGGCTTGCTGCTTCTTTTGATGGCTTACAGAGTCTTGGGAAGCCCTGACTCCTGGCTGCTGCACATGAAATTAGTGGCTTTAGGGGCACATAGGGCAGAAATTGTCTTGTACGGAGTTATGATCTGTGCCATGGTGGATCGGTGGACTTTGTCTTACTTGTTCTGCTTTGAATAACTTGTATATTTGTGTTTTATATTGAAATTTGGACAGACAAAAACTAATATGTTGTTCCTTCTATAATACCAGTGAATTTTAGAGAAACTGAGATGAAGCAACAGACAGTACCAGAAACAAAAGCAGAGCATGGATTTTCCGGTTTCCAGTACTCTATGTGCTAAGTCATGGATAATCATACCATCAGTTGAACTGGTAGAGCTGAAATAAAAACAGGCGTTAATATTCATTCTTCAGTTAAAATGCATTCTATAAAACCCAAGCAAAAAGTTGAATCCTACTAGCCCAATTTATATTAGTTAAAAGAATAAGAATCCAGAAAAAAAGACCAAACCTTTATGCTCAATCTGTAGGCAAAAAATAGCAAGTTCTGAATCTACTCCCTTTTTGCCATTTTAAAATATTTTTCTATTAATGGAACTTCTTTGTTTTGAAAGTGCCTTTTTTCCCCTCTCAGGAGATTTCTTTTAACATGGGAAAACTGAAAAAACTCTTTAAATAAAATACATGATAATTTCAAAGGAGCCTTGTCAAGACAGTAAAAAATAAATGGGTAGTTACAATTTAGATTTATTATAGAGTTGTGGAGGGGGAAGCCATCTGTGTTATCTGGTTTAAACATAAACACAGCAAGCACTTCTAAATACAAGATATATAAACAGTTCTCAGTATGCTAAATATTGTTGTGGTTTAGTGTGTATAAACAGGAAATCCTATAGAAAAGTCAAACCATGGTTTAAAAATGTTACAATCTGTAACAAAGAGATTAAACTCTTCCTTCATTGGTGATTGATCATGAGTGATACCAGGATCAAATTGCTTTTCTATTCATTTAATTAGTATTTCTCCTGTGCAATCAGGATAAAAATTTCAAACAAAGCAACTATGAAGCTAAGAGAAAGTTTGTATGGAGGAGTCAAACAAATATATTTCATTATAAATTCCAAAGTCCCCGTTAAACTTCAAACTGCATTGGATTTGGTCTTAGTGAAAACCTTGAGGCTCCAAAGAGGAGTGAAACTTGCCTAAAGCAGATGTTCATACGGGAAAAGCACGACAATAAAGCTATATAGAGAAACTCCAATGTGAGTATTAAGCATTGAGGATTCACAGGTGTAGTTTTTTGCTAGCTCCTGTGGAAACAGCTTCAGTACCAGCTTGTTTTGAAGTACGTAAATAAAGCTTTATTTAGTAGCCACTTGCCAAAGACAAATATTATATCAGAATCAAATGGAAGCCAAAATAAGGATCAGAATAAGAGATTTGTAAGATTTAAATGGAAAAAAAAAAATCCTCGCTAGAGACAACATCAGTATCTCCATAGTCAAGAACAAATGACATTAAAGACTGTAGAAGTACATTCATGCATTGATTCATATTTGAATATCTTCAAGGGGGAATAACCATTGTTTTTCCTTTGTGTCTGTGGAGGCCATGTGACCTGTGAATACTTGGTTGTCACGCATTTGGTATTTAAAGTTTGTAGCCTGCTGGGTGCTCTGAATCCTATATGGAAGAAAGATCCTGTATAGGATAAAATTGTTCCAAAACCCTCGCTTTTAATATTGATGCTTTGAAGAAAAAGAGACATTCTTTTTTGTGGCTTTTGTTCTCTCAACAAAATTTGCATGTGGTATTTCCAACCTCTAGTGCATGTAGGCAACTTATCTTCCTGCACAGTGCTGGAAACCTACATCAAGTGTATTTCCTTTCAGAGAAGAAATGGATTCTTTGGTTTGTTTTTTTTTAATTAAAGTCAGATTGAGCAGTTGGGATGGGAAGAATGGCATTGCCAATATCTCTAAATTTTCATCTGAGAGAGATTAAGAACAGGGGAAGATGATGTCCAGCCATGCTATTGCTTTGCTTAGAGTCATGACATGACATCCGCTTTATATACAGCTGAGTGAACAGGTTTTGGAACAGGGCTGGGATACTGCATTACGTTTCTAGATGTGCTACTGACTTGCTGTGGAATGTGATTATATGCTTTAATTTCTTCTTTTCTTGATTTCTCTACCTGCAGAAGTATTATATTCTATTATGATGATTTTTGCATAAAAGAAACACTTTATATCAGAAGATATAATTCTTACTAGTTAGGAGCAGAATATTACCTGTTCCTCTTGCATAATTTCTTTTTACAAAGATAAAAATATTGGATGGTGCTGGAGCAATATCAGTTCTATTAGTTCTGATGTGCCACATGTGGGCATGTTTGGATACTAAAATATAAAGGATGTAAATAGGCTTACACAGACCACTGACTCCTGTTCTGGCTGTTTGTGGAGTGAATGGATGCAGGAAGGGTGTTTATGTCTTCTGCTCAGGATTGAATAAAGTAACAGGCAGATTACTTCAGAGTCAGAGGCTGACCACAGCAATCTGTAGTGTCCTGCCAAAATCCACTCCAGACTTGTGAATGAAATCACAGTTTTTCATTTCATTTTTACTCTTGAAAGTAGCTGAGAACATTACAGTAGCCAAGTGGTAAACTCTGCGTAAAGTAAGCATTGCACAGCTTCCCAATGTTCCAATTTCTGTTTAGTAAGTACTAATGATATAAGGCAGCCTGCAGTTGAGCTCTTAAAATGTTTTGTTCAGCACATTTTTTTTCTTTCATGTGCAGTCAGAAATGTTCTTGTTAACTTCTCTGCAGTGCAGTTCACTCAGTTTGCTTCTAGATCCAGATGTGGAATTGTGGTCACTGCACTAATGAACTCCATATTTATGCCAAATTGAGGATATCTGTGAACTCTGACATATAATATAGAAAGATATGCCTTTGGATAAACAAGCCTTGGTAAAGTGCAGTGCCTTTTCCTTGATGTGTGATAAAATAATATTTCCCATTTTTATACCTTGTGTTCTTTGGAAAGTGGCCACTGAAATTACTTAATTGAAGCTGTTTCTCCTTATGGCAGAACACTCTAGAAACAGCGTGGAAAGTTAATATTCGGAATGTTACTTGTGCCATTAGGTGGCACTTTCAAGCTTCTCTAGCATGAAGAAGGAAGCAAAGGAGTGCTGAGGTTTGTGCAGGACATGCTTTTGCAGAGCTGAGGAGGATGCAGTAATGAAGCCCAGCTGTGTTGGAACAGGATGCAGCTGAGGGGTTCTGGGAGAAGGAGGTGGGTGAGGCTGAGATTCGGCTTGTGAAAAGTTTGGAGGAAGTCACGTGTGGTCTGCGTGCTGTAAGGCTAGAAGATGATTCTGAGCCAAAGGAGTTAGTGACGACAGTGCTGGTTTGTATTAGCCGAAGGTCTGGCTGATTGCACGTTGACTTTGGATGTGCCCTGATGTCTTTAGGTCTCTCACTTTGCTGTAGATTGCCTGCTACACTGCCATATTTTTTTAGAATGTGATTAAGCTCTTTTTCACAAGAAATCCACACTTCTGGTTATAAGGAAGGATTTTTGAAGTGTGTGCAGGCTTTTGGGGAACGGGTAGGATTATTCTGGGGTCCTGTTTCACTGGGATTGGTCTTAATCAGGCCACCTTCCACCTCCTCAGAAGCTCTTTTCTCTTGAGGAAAAGAAATAAAAAGTTGAGTCTGAGCCTGCCAGTGCAATTGAATGGCTGATATTGTTTACCTGGGTCACTTTCCCGACAGCATTACCTGGGCATTGATGAGAAGTGAAGATAATTTACATAGGTTGCATATGATGTACTTAAATCTTCGTCATTGTGTTAAAGGGAGAGCTGGGGACTGTACAAATGGTTTAGGTGCTTGGGTGTTCCAGATATGAGCATGAAGATGTCTTTGAGCTCCTTGCGAAGGTGGTGTCCTCCTGCTTGGCAGGTCTTCTGAGGTACCTGCTTGGGAACTATTTTCTTTGCTGCGTCTATGATACACAAATGATGTGTGGTTGGAGCAAACTGCCCCCCATCAGCCCCCCGCATGAAATAGGGGGCCAAAGCCTCCTCTCATGTTTCTCTTACCTTTTGTGTTAACCACATGGATGGAGAAGGTGTCCAGTGCTGAAAATGTTCTTGGGGCACATCTTCATTGGTGGTGAAAATATAGCCATTGGGATCTAAGAAAAAATATGTTCAGGCAGAGTAGTTTGTACTTGTCAGTTGTGGGAATTATGGTTGCCTCTGGAGGATTGTTTGAAATCACTGTCAGAGGCAGAACATTGGTGTTGTGGAATAACAGCTGCAGTCAAATATGTCAGGTCCAGTTTTATGTAATGTTACTTTTATGGTAGCTAGATCTCAACCTTCTCTCAGTCTATGACTAGATTTTCTTTACAGTAATTCTGTGGCTAAAATTTACTATTAATTGATTCCCTTTTCTGCTGTTCACCTTCATATATTTTTGTTTTCATTAAAGTTCCACTTTCAGTATAGCTAGTAGCCCTGCTAAGCACCTGCTCCTTGGTTTACAGAAAGCTTGTGGTGACAAAATCCCACACTGTTACAATGACCAATATTCACAAGTTACATTCATTTTAATGTACTGTCATGAGTTTTTCTCTACAGAAGTCTGTGCTTTTGGACCTTTTATTTTTTTTTTTTTTCAGATTCCGCAGAAATCTTACCACTGATAGTTCTCCTAATGGCTTTTGTGTGCTACTGATGCAATTTTTCTTTTTGTGGTGAGATCTGACCTATGTGGTTAATACTACAGAATAAAACCATCTTATTCTTAAATCTAAGTTTAAATAAGATTGCTATTCATTTGTTCTGTGTTATTTTTAATCCAATATCCAGTTTTCTATTTCTGTGGTTGCTTCTTAAACTGTATTCCTCATATTTGTGGCTGGGATCCCAGGGGATATACAAGAAGTCATTTTGCTTACAGTACTTTATTTATTAAGTGCTTAAACTATTTTTTGGTTACATTTTTGCACCAGTATTTACATTAGCATAGTACTGAAATAATATATCCAACATTTAAATCCTTTTCTTCAAGATAGTGTAAACATATAGCTGGAAAATCACGCTGTGGAACTCCTCAGAAATACACCCCATTGCGGGAATTGGGCCTGCGAAGAAGCGGGGCGATAAAGTCCTGCTCCAGTATTATAGATGAGGAAATGAAATATAGAATAAGTCTTGAGTATAAGAAAGCACAAATGAACTAAAAATATTTATGCATTTTTGTCATAGGTTGATAGGATTTTCTTATTTAATGGGTGTGTTAAATTTTAAGGAGATTTCATTTGTGGTGAAAGTCTGCTGTGGTGTACAGTATTCTAGAAATTCTGGATAATAACAGCAACAGCCTGCCAGTATTTTGTAAAATAGTGAAACGGTGACATTTGGAGCCATGGAAAATTTTATTAATAGCAAGAGAAATTATAAAAAAGAATTTTAGAAGGTCTTTGAAAGCGAAGATAGAGGGCATAAGCTTTGGTGTCTGTTAGTTAAGGGTTGGAAGAAATAATGGCAAGTTATTAGTGATGATGATAAGTGCTAAAAAATGTACACAGCACATAAGGAACAGTTTAAAATCTGTCAACAGTGAATCATTATGAAAAACATTGGTTGGAGGGTACTCCTTATTTCCTAAAGGATTAACTCAGAAAAAATTACTTTTTCTCATTATTTTTTTTTTATTAATGACTTTGGCATAAGCAATAGGATTATGTTGATGAAATCTATTTACGACAAAAATTTAGGAGGGACCATAAAGATTTTTATTTTGCATTATAAAAGAAAGAACTGGACAGGCTTGGAGACCAAAGTAATAGAGAATCAATAATGCAAAGCCTTGGCCTGGGCACTTGGGAATAAAGGCATCTCTTCCAGAGGCTCACAGCTGGAAGTAGTCAGGGAGAAAGAGGATCTGGGCGCATTGATTGCACACTTTCCCTACACAGGATGTGTATTGAGCCATCAGTGGGACATGGCCATGGAAAAAGTGAAATGTGTATCCAACAAAGTGCTCCCGAAGGGTGAGTCCTGATACTCACGTTCAGACACTTGAGGGACCTCTCTGGGCCTGTTGTGGGCAATTCTAATCACTCACGGTCAAAAGATCAGGATCCAAACCGGAATGTCCAGCCAGGATCATTAGAGGAATGGAAACTCCCTGTACAAGAGGAGATGGAAACACACTTATTCAATGTCACAAAATAAAAGCTGAAGAGGATGTTGTGGTTGCTTGTATCAGAAGGAAGAGGGTTTTTTTTGTACTTAGTCTATTATTGATGAAATAGCCTTGCATAAAATTACATATTTGTATTTAAAAAATACTCTCAATTATGAAATGTGAGGGTTTTGGAATTGCCTAGTTATTTTGGGGTTTTTTAAAATTCTTTTTAAATCAGGAGAGATTGAAGCGTGTGTGTCAGTGTTAAGTGTAATCCCTTTCTTTTAGTTAGTGCATGGTAGAAAGCTGTATTTTTGAGACAACAAGAAAATAATGATTTTCTAGGTCTAATCCCAAGTTCCCAGTAGTCTGTAGACAACACTTTTGAAGTGGTAGTTGCTTGAACACCTTTTGTATGCTGAGGCTTCAGCTTCAGATTGATGGTCCAAGACCTCTCATTTACCTGATCCATAACAGTGCAGTAAAAAGTGCTCTGGGAAGGGAAATGAAACTTTTTCAGACATACTGAAATAAATATTTAAAAGTATTCAGGCAAATATGTCCTCCTAATAGATATAACTTCAGCTTTTGATTTCTGAGAAGTTCCTCACCTCAGCTGTATCGTTCCTTTTATGTGAACACCAGACCAATTGCAGATCCCCTGATCCAGCTGCATCTGTGGACTCAGCTGCTATTTTGAAACTCCCTATTGCAGTGGTTATGATCTTATTTTTAGGCTTCAGTAGTATATGTGGAGAAACTAATTACTTAGTTCAGTATGATTTGACAAAAACAACTCCCCTTTTCAGAATATCTCAGTTGTGGTCAGCTCTCCTGATGTTTTTGGCACATTACCATCCAGGTTTGCGTGACTGCCAGGACTGGGGTCTAGGGGAGAAAGGAAAACAAAATGTTCATTTAGATTAGAAAACAGGGTATTTTCTGCCTTTTGCTTTCCATTTATTCACTGCTGACCAAGCTTCACTAGCTTGTGAAGTTCAAAACACTTTCAAAATTTAGAGGGGTAAATGCAGAGTGCTCTGTGCATTGGGTTACATGTGTCATTGTCATGGTCTTTATGCAAACTTCTATATAGAAGAATTTTCTTTAGGAAAAGAATGTGGCATAGAATGTATGTGTAGAATTTTAAAATGAGATTTTAATCACAGAACTAGTCAGCAGCATACAGAGTACGTTTTGAAGATTGTTTCAGTTTTTCTTGACATATTAAGATCCCTTTCTCTTTGGGAAACCATACAGTCAAGGTCCCAATCGAAGCAACTTGAGTTATCTAGGCAGCCTGTGTATTTCAAACTGGAGTCATGAAGTTTGAAACCATTTACATCCAGCTTAGAGGGGCACTCTGCCTTTCCTTTCCCAGCCCTCCCCTGGAGAAACCATCCCCTTCAAACTGTGCAGCCTTAACAATGATATGTGTTTTAATTCCTTGGGAATCTCACTTGGGATGGTGCTTATGCCTTTTAGTTGAATGGGAATTTAACTGGCTTTGAAAGACCTTGGACTGGAGCTGTAAAGCTAAATTTTTGATCCCATGAATAACTGTGTTCTTTGTGTCATTGAGGTATTTAACTTGAGGGTTTCATTTTTCCTATGATCAATTCTCTTTTAACTGGAGACTGTTAAGACAGCAGACTTCATTTTGTCAACTGAGTAACTTCTGAATATGTTGTTGGGGATTGCATAGAGTAAAAAAAAAAATTAAACTTGCAGGTAAGGTAATGTTCAGTTTTGTTGTCTGTGCTGTGGGCAGTAACATCTGCCTATCAGCAAGGGCAGTACCAGCAACTTACATAACTGCAGCTGTCAGGGTGTTATTCTAGGGCAGATCAGAAGTATCTTTGCCAAGACAAAATAAATTTTATAACCATTAAAACCTAAACAGGAAGTTCAACCTCAGAACCAACAACATTATGTTCTGTTTCTGGTACCACAGTGCTGATCTCTACCAGAAGCAATGCACTGCAAACTAACGTGGAAAAGTTATTATATTCTGACTCTTAGATTTCAGATGTGACCCTTGATAGGTTTTTCAGTTTCCTCTTCTTTTTTATTACTATGAGCCCAGATTTCTATGTAATTTGATCAGTATTAATCTTTAACATATGTGCCATTCTTCTTTTCCCATGGTTAATATAACAGATGTAAGCCCTGTTTCTTTTCTATGCAGCATTATTTTACTGTACTGTTGGAAACTAAAAATGTCACGAAGATTTAATTTTAATGCTAATGGATATGGGACCAGTAAAATTATGTCTTAATTACCATTTACAGTTAGGTTGATTTCTTTGAAATTAGAAAACAATATATACTTGTTGGCTATGCACATCAACATATGAATAGAGAGTGCTGTGTACTGAACACGTGTAACTTGTGTGTCCTACAGAAAGAATGCAAAGAGAAAAACAATCTCCTGCTGTTTCATTGTTGAAAAGAAATAATTTCATTTGCTGTACTATTATTTCCTCTTAGATGCATCCTCATCTTTGTTGGATGATACACTGGTGGGACTGCAGAGCTGACTGCCCATTCCATACCATTTTCCACACACAGTGAAAATGAAAGGGAATTCTTAGACAAAATTTTATAGCTTGTGTGTCAATGGGTGCTATTTTTCATAGGACTTGAATACTGCCAAATTAGTGCTATGTGCCTACCAAGTGAGATAAATGACAACAGTAGGAGATACTTCTCCTCAACATAAAACACTTGTAGGAAAAATTCAGTCTGAATTTTATTTAAAATCAAGGATGGTCTTGTTAAGACATACATTTGTTTCACAATTAAGTAGTATATATGTTATTTTCTCTTGAGGGTTAATCACTGTGAGTATAATAGACTTGTTTTGCTAAGACTCTATTGAAAATAAGGATTAAATTACTTTATCATCTTCTTTTGTAAATATGCAGTATAACAACTTGCAATGTCACTGTAAGTGAAGCATTTCTGGCTTGTATTTGCCCCTTATCTCATTGTAATGATGTCAGAGACCCAATGTAAATATCCTTCTGTTCTGTCCAGCAACCCATACTTTAATTTGGTGTAATCAGAAAATAATAACTTCTGTAAAACAGCCTGTCAGGGAGAAATAATAGGGCTGTTAGACATTTGGCAAAACTCCATTGCATACTGCCAAGATACAATATCCCAGTTTTGCAGGACGTTTGTCAAGACACTTGGTTGCTGTAATGTGCTGGGAGGATCTTCCTATCAACAGATAGCACCTGACAGAAGACCATGAACAGCCAACTCCTCACAATTTAATGAGCAAATCTGGAGCAGTAATCCCATCAGGAAGGGCATGTAGTGTAGCTCTGCTTACTGTATTTGCCACCAGTACTGTACTGAGAGTTTTCATATGGTTCCCTCTTTCTTTTTTCCCTCCTGAGACATTATTTTTCATGGCATTAACTGTGAATTAACCAGACTCTGTGGAGAAAAAACTTTAAAGCATACTTGATCTTTCAGTTATTTTTTTTCATATTTAAAAAGTATAATATTGATTTTTCTGAGCAGGTTTTTGTCTTCTTTATTTGCAGTACTTCAGGAACACCAAATAGGCTGTAAAGTGGTTGTTGGAAGAAGGTAAAGACTTCTTTTACCCATGCTGTAGTGACTGGCAGCAATTCAATTTGTTGCAGTCGGAGGACTTTTAGTACATCCAATAGACAGACACGTGTAAATGTCTTGCATATGGAACACCATGTGTTGAGAAATGTGCCACTGCCTTCTGTGCACTCCTGAACACAGTTCTATAGGACTTGTAAATAAAAACTGGAGGGGAAAGAGAAGTCTATTTAAAATGCTCAATAGAGGAAAGACAACTGAAGGAAAAAAAAACCAATGTATAAATGCAAGCAAAAGCCATTCATTTAGTTATACTCAAGGGGCAAATTAATGGAAAAATTGGATATTATTTTTCAAAAGATCGCTCAAAACCACTGTAAAACCTCTTTTCCAGTGAAAACCTGTTCGAGTTGCAAGCTTTCCCAAATGGAGCAAGAGTTGACATTTGGGGAGAAAGGAAGAAAGGCAAACTTGTTTTTTGACTTAGAAGGAAAATATTCTTCATAGCACGTATAATGTTGAGATTTCTGTGAATAAAAAGGAGGTCTGTGCTATTGGTCATGGCTTTTTGCCTTTTTTTCTTTAAAGTACATCCTATAATAAGTTCATAAGAGCTGTCATGAAACTTTTGAACCCTGAAAGATAGGATTTTTTTTTAATATTTTCTTTTTAAAATTTTATTTCCAGAGTAGTCAAGATTTTCAGCTGATTTAAAATTGGGATAATTTGTAACTCAGTTGTGTACTCTGTGCTGTTGAAGCTTTGTCCCATGGAGTGGGGTCTTGGGAAGTGTTGCTTTTTCTGCTTGTGGCAGGAGAGCAAGAAAAATCAACTGTATCCATCTCTTTCATCGTGGGCTGAGAACAGCACAGTGTGAGCTCTCTAACCTTACAGCACTGAACTCAGTCCTTGTCTGCTTGCCCAAAGGACTCCACTGTTGGTTGCTGAAATGTAAGCTCTGCTTGGTGCTGTTATTTTGGATATCAGCCCTGAACTGATTTCCCCAGTTTGATGAAAGAGCTGTAATTGCTCTTAGGTTGGATGTTAAGTTTCAGCTCTTTAGATGGTTGGTGTATAAAGAAAACAGAACCTTTCTGTTCTGGAATAGCATTTTTGGGAGTTACATGTAGTAGAAGTTAACACAGATTTTGAGGACTGTAACCGATGTGAAAGAAGAAAGAAGTGATCAGTGTATGAACACTTACACTGAGATAAAATCTAAGTCTCGCAATTCCTCTTGGGAAAAGCAAACTGGAGCACAGGATGGGTCCCATGGCACTTGCAGCTTCCTTTACTTCATGGAATTACATGCATCTCTTTCTTGTTGTCATTGGCTTGCTTGGCTTTAGAGTGATCATATTAACAACATGCCCCTCATTAAGATCTCTTTTCTTTGCTAGAAGTTAGGTAATTGCCTTTGCAGTATTGTGAGAGCGTTGCTCCCACACAGTCTGTGTTCTCTTCCAGCTCTGCAGTGTCTCTGTGTTGTCTGGGATTGATCTGTGTGTGATAGACTGTGGAGATGCTTGTAAGTTCAGTCAGCCCTCACTGGTAAGGGCAAAGTTGATCAGAGAACTGATTCTGCCTGATTCAGGCAGAAAATTTAACTCTGAGGAAAATGTGAAAGAAATATTAAAAGCTTGACAGGGCTGTGGTGCTCTGTTGGTTTTCTCACCTTGTCCTTAATATTAATTTAAAGGTATTTGATTGAATTTTCTGTCTATAAATTATTTCATTAGCAGAAAGTTTTTTTCTGTTTTTTGTTGGTTGGTTTCTTGGGGTTTTTAGGGGTTTGGGGTGGGTTTTTTTGGTTGTTGTTGGTTTTGTTTGCAGGGTTTTTTGTTGCAGCTGTATTTGAATAAATGAAATTTATATAAAAGGGGCAAGAAGGGGAGGCTCTGTTTGGTCATATACCCATGATCAGTCTGGCCTGCAAATAATCTCCTTTTCCTCCTCCCTCCCTCCCTCTGTTCTGGCTCCAAGGCATCCTCATGGAGCCAAGTTACATATTTCACATGGAAAACAAAGTATCATATGGAACCGAATTGTAGCTACCCATGGCCCATTTCTTAATCATAAGTCTTAATGATGTCTGTGAAAGTGATGTTTTTAAAACTGACTTTCTACTTGCCCCGTATCTGTTTATGTGAGGTTAGCTTTACTAAGAGATTGTCGTACAAAATGTAGTTTCACTATGAATTTTTTTGTGATTTTTGGGCATTTCATTCAAAGGTGTTTAGTGATATGTATATCCCGTGAAAGATAAAACATGTATAAGAATTGCAAGGACTGTCATAATACCTTAACAGATCATTTTATGTGTAAATTGCTAACAAGGGATCCTGACTTGAGAGTCAGCAATCAGTAGGAAAAAAATGCAAGAAATTTTCAATATCCTGTTTGATGTATATATTTTGAAATTATTTGGCTAACTTCTCTCTAAACCCACACTACTGAATGGGTAAGGATGTCTTTTTATTGTGGCTCAGTTCATCTGCAGAGTCAGGAATTAAGCTTGAAAATGGAAAATTCCTCAGTGCTGCAGATGGTGGTGTGTTACCCTTGCCCTGAGCTGATTCACAGGTACTGCTGGCTGATGTAGGAACTTGTTGAGCCCTTTAAAGAAGTAAAGTAAAGGAAAAAAATGTCAGCATTGCTTTTCTTCCTTTAGACTTGTAAATCGAAACTTTTTGCAAAGAAACACTATGTGAAGGTTTCTAGTGTCTGGTAAGTGTAACACAGCTTAGGGAGCTTTTTGTACACTTCCTGTGATGACAGGATGAAGGTCATCTTAATGCCTGCCTCTGATAGGTGAGTTTTTATTGAACGTGCTTCTCAGAATTGAAGATGCATCTCTGTACAGGACCACTTTCAACTTCTCAAATAATTCTCAAATTCTTTTTCTACCCCTGTTCTCTGAAAACATTGGATGTAAGTGTTGAGTATATTTTAGGATTATTGTATCCAATAACTGAAGTGAAAAACTTGGTCTGTCAAGAGCATGATGCTATGTTATAGCCATCCTTTGCTGGACCCATGCACGTACACACTGCCAGAACAGCCCCACCACACCCATAATATTTCTTAGAAAAACAAAGGATCTTCTTAGCCATTTGTGTCTTATTTTTTAAGGCGTTCACAATAGCCAGATGGCTGATCTTTGAAGAAAATAAATAATCTTTCAGAAATGCATGCACTAAATAAATAAACAAGTGAATTATTAATTAAAAAAAATTGTTGTGAAGGATTTACATTTTTAAATAAATAGTGACACACATACATATCACTGCTTCGTTTCAGATGCTTGTATGTATCATGCAACATGTTTTTGTTCTGTTTTTAATAGTGAGCACAGCTTTTGTTTCTGAAGACCTTTGGAGTGAGAGTCTTTTAATCTGTAGAATACTTAAAAAATAAAAGGACGAAACTTGTTTCGATAGTATTATCAGGGGGGTGAAGGAGGGATACTCCATGGAAGAAGGGATATTATGGGTACATCTTTATGATTCTATCAAAATGAAAGTAGTAAATAAAGTTATTATATTTGAGTCCTTTGAAATAACTCATTAGGGATTTAGATTATCTTATAGAAGGAAAGAAAAATCGTCTGTTAGGAATAGGTTCCTGGAAGCTGGTTTTCTTTGAAAAAACAGTTATACCACTGGGGGTGCATTTATTTTTTTATTAAAAATATCCAAAGAACAGCTAAGGAGGTAAACTGTGTACTGATGCTCATAAAACCATTGTGGGAGATTTAACTAGCTGTGAATTACCACCTCACTTGATAGCTCGATTAACACTTCTAAGTGTACACTAATTAAAATGTCAATCAGCTCTGAAAAGAAACAAAATTGCATCTTTATTTGATTTGCTGCTGGGAAGGCTAAATGATTGAGCACATCAGACACCCAGGGCTCTGCACAACTGGAGAGTGCAGCCTACCCATAACTTCACACAAATATTTGTAGTTGGGGGATGGCCTCTCTCTGATGGGTTGGCGTATGCTGAGCTGCATCTTGCACTAAAAAAAACAAGATTAGGGGTTAGAGGAACTCTACTGGCTTAGAAGGCTTTAGCCATGTTTTGTGCATGAAGTTCTGTACTATGACTTGGCAGAGTGAAATATTGCTGCTGTTTTCACACTGGGCCTAAACTGTAGAGATTTGAAAGTAGGGGGGGCAAATAGGACTTGAAGGAAAGGCCATTTTTTTTTTTCAATTTTGTAAACTTTTTTTTTTAGTGAATAAAATTTAGGTTGCGGCCTGAACACAAAGTTCTGTTATTTCAACAAAACCCCCAATTCTAGGAACTTTATGACATTAGATTGTTGAAATGAGTTCTTCTCAAAATAGTTGCTGATACTTTTTTTTATTGATCTAAAATTGATTATTAGTAAAGCAGTTTGTTTTTCTTAAAGATTTTTGTATGTTGTTATTCTATCTATCCATTCCTTGCTTTGACTGATCATGTAAATGAAAAGATATGAGCGCTGACCTGTGGGGGCAGTGCTGGTCCCAGCCACGAACGGGGGCTTTTAAAGCCAGACACTTGGATGGGCAGATTTTATTACTGTTGCAAGATGCAATGTTCTTTTTTATTCTTAGCCTCTGATCATTACTAAAACTGAATGTTGCCCACAGTTTTCTGTTGTTTATCCTTCGAGTTGTGGAATCTGCTGTGCCTCTAGGGTACCCGGCAAGGGCTGGTAAATTTATGGAACTTTGTTTCTTTGTGTGAATGTCCTGTTCTGGTCTTGAGGACCATTTTGAGATTGCATGTCTGCACATATTAGATTTTTATTCTGTAGCGTGATGTACCCATAGCCTTCTAAAAAAAAAAAGTATAACACAAAGAACAACTTTAGTCTTGAACAAGTCTTTTCTTGCTAAAAGCATGTCATAGACTGATTAGGTTGTCATTTTGTTTTCATTACTTCTTTTAAGTCTAGAGCTGAGTTCATCACACAGAGTAATACTTTTATATAATTGACTGATATCATAATTTATTTTTAATAGCTTTGTATGAAAAACCTAGGTATTACCAGACACTGAAAGTGATCACATCTGCTGGGATAAATGTTTTCTTTCTGTACTACAGCTGTGGTTTCTGTTCAGTGACACTCTTCCATTTAATGCTAACAAATTGTAGTTTCTTAGCATTACACTGCAGGACTCTCTTGGATGAGCAAGAATGCAGATTTCATAGAGCCTAAACTTAACCTTTTCCTGATAGTGATACAGAGCACTGATTGGTTCCTCCTGAAGTGTGTTGATCTCAGACATAATGCTCAGACATAACTGAGCATTTCTTCAAACGGGTACTCGATACCGGGAAAGTAGTAAGATAGATTGTATTGTGATTTTATATTTGGATTAGGTAAAAATGAACATGACTTGTCTTCTTGAAACAAGGATATCCATGAGTTACGTGATAAATTCACACTTACTCCTCCCCAGATGAAAAGGAGACATGTCTTTCAGTGTTGTCCTCTTAAACAAGTCACTGTGATTGCCTGTCACTAATCTCATAACTTGCTTTCTTTTGAATTTAGTTAGTATGACTTGAAAAACAAAATAATAAATTCCATATGCCTATCTATTTCACATTTCCAGATGTCAGCATAGTGGTCCAGTATTAGAAGTAGTTTGTCAGTGTAAAATGTGAGCATTTATGACATTATTTGATGAATCTAATTTTGTAAGTGCATACAAGTGGCTGTACAGAATCATCCCACTGTCTGTCTAGTGCTGATGTGCTGCCTCTGTGGCTGGGAGAGGAGGCTTTGTCAGAGAAGGAAGTAAGAACATGGTTAGTGCATGGTGACTGCCAGCTTCTGGCTGGTTTAGATGCCTCATTAGCAAACCAAGCAATGAAACTGTTGCCTCACAATGTGCAGCTCAGACAGGGTATTGCTTAAAAAGTTCCCATCAGTACCAGAGGGGTAGAATTTAAAGTCATCTCCATCACTTAAATATTAGTAAAAGACTTGAATAAATAATGACTGTATGTAGTCAGATATAATCATTAATAAACAATCTGAATTTTTATTAATTATCATTTTACTAGAAAATTCAGGTAGAAATTTGGGCAGGGCTGACTGCATGAGCTGAGCATGTTTAGTATTTAAATAGCCCTTGTTGGTCTTTTTGACGTTAAATAGTCCTTGTTTCAAAATTTATGTGGTCATCACTCTCATTCTGGGAAGACAACATCTTTGTGCCAAGACTGTAATTCAGACATCTCCAAAATTTATATGAATTATGCAAGGCAAGTGAAAGAATAATGCAGGAAAAAATAAGGATCATATTTCAATGTGAATTTCAAGAACAGTGTTTCCAAAAAATTCTGTGCTTAATACTAACAAGATTGAAGCCTTGAGTGCTTGACATGTGGAAACATATTTCAATATTTTTCTTTATTTAGCTCTTCAAATGTAATGTTTTCCTCTGTGAGCAAGTGAAATGAAGGAAATACTTGTGATTATTAATGCTACTTAGGTTTCTGTTTCTTTTTTTTTATTATAAAGTACACTCAGACATGTCAGGGATTACTGGACTCTGCTGTGCTAGAAAAATGGAACGTGCTGTGTTGTTTGGATGTAGATGAAGTGTTTACTTAATTGCACTGTGATAATAGATGGTTGCTATTGCTTGTAGCTCTATACAACAGAACTGGATTCTGTAATACCATAGACAATTATATCCAGCTTAACTGAAGTTTTCATGTGACAAAAGGGAAGAATAAACATACTGTGTTTAAATTGAGTTAGAAGACAGAGTGAGTTATGAATCGATACTTTTCTACAAAAGGCTTGGCTGACAGAGTAAGCACTTAAGCCTTATGATTATTGAAGTAAACTTCATAGAAGAAGATTGGTGGGGTACAAGAGGTTGTGTTGCCTTTACTCTTATTTTGGTGCAAACAGAAAATTACTTTTGAGAAGTGGGATTCAAGTAGCTAATAAATACTAGGATACTGCTGCATCTCTTTCTGGGGTTAAAATTTTCAAAAGATGAAGAACTGGACAATGTCTGCAGAAGAGCTGGAAGGATTTGTGGGCTGTGAAATTCTCTTGTGTTGAGGTCTATCAGAGTCAATCCAAATTTTTTACAGGACAGTGTTACAAAGCAATGAATTTTTAATATAAAGATAGAAGCAACATCAAAAGGCTTTCTAAGTCATGTGGAGAAATTCAGAGCTGTGCTTGGAAGCTGGATCCTGAAAAATTCAATGGAGAGTAAAGGAAGAGGGTCTTTTCTAAAACAAACAAGAGAACACTGCAGTGTTCGTAGAAACCAGCAGGCAGTGAGAATGGTGTGCTCCTGCTTTGTGTCTTCAGACAGTGTGTATTTCTTTGAGAGATGCACCGGCAGAAAACACAAACAACAGGAGCAGGACAATAGGATAAGATGCACAATGTCCCAGAGACCCTCGGGGGGCCTTGCTGGCTGAGAAGATTGGTGGGAATTTTTTAGTATGTGGCACTGGGAATGAGCAGTCAGTGACTCGTAGGAAGTTCTCCCTGGGGAGCAGATAACTTCCATTGCCTGTGGCTCACAGCTTTTGCCTCCACATTTAGTTTGAGTTGATGTGCTTGTAAGAGGAACATATTTACCCTGGCAGTCAGGTAGAAGAGAGCAGACTCTTTGGAAGGGAACATTGTGTTTTCAGTCTTAGATGGAAAACCTTGATCCATAATGCTACTCCAAACCCAAGAGGGCTTTCAGAAAGGCATTTCTGAGAGTTTTTTGCACAAGTTTGCAGTGGCAGTGCTCTTTTATCAGTTTCATATGGGGAAATTTAGACTTTTGTTTGCACAGATGTGAATTTGGGAACGTTTTTTCTGTCAGGTGGCATAACTGAGGCACAAGCAGGGAGATGCTATTTCACTCCTTTTTAATATGAGACTCCAATCCTTAGTGATCATATGTGGAAGTGGGGTGACTGTTCTTGTTGAAGGTTACTAACAAAAAACTGGCAAGAGTTTAAAAATCATTAATTTTTAAAGATGAATTATATTAGTGAGATAAGGGGGAAAAAAGGAAGAGCAAACTTTGAAAGTACGTAGGACCTTAGGGAATTGAACTTTGACTTTATAAACATAAGTATGATTTGTGAAGAGAACGTTGACTATTTCCTCCCTTTTTCAATTATTTCAATTAATCTACAAGAATATGCAGTGTTTTAAAACCCTTCTGTAGTTAAGAAATGCTGAGGAGCTCAGAATTCAGGCTGAAAAGAGGCCAGAGTTGTGGTCAGGCATGGGGAGACAGGTATAATTAGTACTGGAATCTGTGGCAGCAAAGTACAACATCATATTGTTTGCAGTGAATTGCCAGGGTAGAAACAAAATTCTTCAGCAAAAGTTGCCAAGTCTAAGGTCTGTTTTGTGTTAATGAGGAGAAAACTAATGATTCCTACACAAAACCAAGTGTTGTAGGAGGATTAACACTTCCTACAACATCACAGGGTCCATCACAGAGTTCTTTACTCTCACAGAAGGAAACAGGTTTTGATAAGATTATTTCTGTTTCATTTTCCCTATGTTATTTCTCTTGGTGCGGGGCTGTTGTGATGATGATGGTGATGGCAAAAGACACAGAATATCAAACTGAATCTGAATTTTTGGTTACATGATACCAGCCTTGCAACATACCTTAAGCCCTTGATTTGAAACGCTGAAAAAAGGTGTATTTCCCCACAGATAAGTGGTTAGGAGTTCCTGCTGCTTGACTTACTCTTTCTCTCATTTCACCTTTTCCAGTCACCCACAACATAAAATGGCTTTGAACAACAAGAGGAGACAAAAGTATAAGGCTCACATCGTGGATTTTAAAAATAAATCAACAGTGTCAGGAGTGTTCTGAGGTGTCTTAACTGTCATGCCTTTATCAGAATTGCAAGCAAACACATGATTTCTGTAAATACAACACAGACAATTGTAATTCTCAGTGTAGACTCCTTATCTCAATACCTTTACACTGATGTTATTAGGATCATTTTGCATTTAGTTATCACTCTAGTAACATCATACTGTGTTGGTGGGGAGGTGTTTTTGGGGGTTTTTTTGAGTGTTCACAAGTGCTTTTTTAACTTCAGGTTACAATGTTGACAGGCTGTGAATACTTTTAATCTTGGCACATGACAATGTTTTGAAAGACAATTCCTTAGAGAAAGACTCAAACACAGCCTTGAGAAACACATAAGTTTGTGGCTTCAGCCATTTACTTTAAGGGACTGTGTGTAGCCTGTCCTCTTCTTGAAGATCAGAGATTTAGTTTCCTGTATAAGGTACACCCATGTAAGTAAGAGAAAACCTTAAGCTAAATAATGAAATTATTTCAAAGCCAAATTCTCCATTAACAGGGATGTTCTTTATTTGCTTTTACAGTTAGCTCTTTGCTTGTAATAAATTAATGTGTGCATTTTTGTAAGAAGGCTTTCAGAGCTGTTTTATGTGGCATTATTCCTGCCGTCTAACAATAATTACTCATGGTCCTCTAGCACAAGTACTCTGTTGAGTAAAAGAGTTCCAAAATGTTCCTTCCCTTCAAAGGACTGTGTTTGCATAGTCTTGTTTTAAGTAGCTCTAGCTTTGTATTCATCAGAGCCCCATAAACATAACGGGAATTCACATTTTCATAGGGCCAATCCACAAGCCTGCTACTTCTGCCAAAATTACTTTCAGTGAAAAGTAGTTATATGCTCTAGAGACGTAAATGGTTATCACAAATATTTAATAAGAAACAGTTCAACATTTGCTTTCATTTCAATTCCTTGTCAAAATATAGAGACATGAAGGGAAATTAAAAAAAAAAGATGAATAATGTTAACTATATTACATACGACTTTCAGAGAGACTTCAAAATCTGATGAGATAAACCTTCTGAAATCCAATTCTCATCATGATGCATTCTGCCCTAGAACAATTTCATGTAAGCAAAAATATCTATTAATCAATGTGAAAAGCAGCAGTCATGCCATGAAACAACTTATTGTGTAATTGAAAGTATATGGTTGGCAAATGCTCTTATATGAATTTGAAAGTTCATTTGGAGTTTCTCTTAGGAGTTTAGTTACCTTTAAATATGCTGGCAGTGAAATAAAATGTCTGCCCTAAATGAAAAATAAAGTTTTTGGGTGTGGAAGGAGAGTTACTAGATTACTTAGACTTATATGTGAAATTCTTGTATGATAAGCATTTGGACCTTAACTATAAAACTCAGAAGAAAAATATGCACTTGGGTTATAGAATGGATAATTAATGGTTGCCTGTAACACTGAGCCTGTTCAATCTGTGTAATTAGAGCAAATCGGGCAGAAACACAATTATCATCTGTGAAATGTTATCATACTACTTCATTTCTCCTTTTACACTTGAGATGGGACATGACACCTTAATTGAATACATCTTGATGTTGGTGTCCAATTTTAAAGCAGATACAAGCCTGTCTTCCTCTTACCAAATGGTGGTGAAGAGTTTTAGAGTAGCTGACAGCATCCCCCTGTGAGGGAGAAACTCACACTGACTGTGCTGCTCAGGGCGTTCATTGGCATCACAGGTTAAGGTCACTGGTGATCAACATCCCTGTGACACCTTCACTGGTCAGGCTCTTTCTCCAGGTTTGTTAGCAGCTCTTGGCATTGTGGGATAGCAAATATTCGCGGTGTTATGGATGTGCTGGTGGGTCTTGGAGTCTGTCTGCAGTGGTCAGCCCTTCCCCACAGGCAGGCTCTTAATGCTGGTGCCCTGTGTATTAGGAGTTGTCGCACACAGTCTCTTTTTTTTCATCCTGGTCAATCTGTGAGGCAGGAAGGGTGAGGGGTGGAGGGAGAAATGGGCTGGGCTGCAGTGTTGCAAATGACATGAAATGGTACAGACACACCAAATCTTTGTTTGGAGGACATGGCATGTAATTCAGCATTGGGCTCAAATTTGATCCACAGGAAATGGTGATGAGATTAGTATGCTAGGTTACTATACTATATCCATGATATCTCATTAGAAATAAATCATTTTCTACCATTAGTCTGCAAATGTTTTCCATGTTAATGCCACTTGTGTCAGCAACAATAAATGTTGTGTTATATTGCAAGAAATCTATAGCATCACTGATTTTTAAATCAAGACTGTTCATGTTTACCAAAAGAGACTCCAAAACAGCATAATTTTTTGTGTGTCTGTGTTTTTCCAAACTCCTTTCTTTGTGAAAGTTCATATGTAAATTTGCAGTTAGTGCCTTGCAATGTGTTGACTTCCATGTTTGAAGGTATTTGCTGTATGCTATTTTAGTCTAGTTCTGGATTTTCCCACAGCAGCAAAATCCTTATATGTCTAAATTATAATATCTAATGACTTTCATTACTTTCCTGTTTTCAGTGGTCAATTGCCATGACAGCAGCATTGAGCAGGATGATAAAATGTGTGTACATGCCTCTGGGATATGCTTTGACCTGCTGGGTCAGAGCTGAAGATCGGCTTTGCTTAGGAGCTCGTCTTCTCTGTAGCAAGCTTAACATTCTAAAATGATAGCTTAAATGCTTGATGTGCAGAGAAACAGCCATGAGTGTGTGTAAGCAGGGAACATTCATTAGAGAAGGGGCTTCGTGTTTCCTCAAGCAATATCAGAAAAAATTTAAGAGAAAAGGGGAAACGCCTTACTCTTCCTTAAGGCAGCTGGAAATGAGAGGCTTCCTCATGGTCTGCCAACAAGGGCACATGCAAAAAAAGCTGTTTTCTGGGTTTTGTGGGTTAGCTTGTTTTGTAATGTAACCAATTTTTTGAAACCATATAACAACAAAAAGGAATAGAAGTAAGTCAGTACAGCAGTTGTTTAAAGAAAAGGTGGCCACTGTATGAACCTGCACCTGTAGGAGCTTGAACCCTGTCTATTTAGAAATACTCTTGATAAGCTGGTGCTGAAAATAAAGGAAAGGCCAGGGGAAAAACTGAAAAGATGTGGGCTAGGAATGTTCATGGATCTGACCCATGAAATGTACTACCCTCAGATCTATGATGCTATCTTCCACCATTGCATCAAGGATAAACCTAAGCCGATAAACTAAATTGTTTAAAGCGTAAAGTGTTGTTAGCAGCAAATGAAAATGAATAAATACATCTAATGTTTCTGTGGTTTGTGACAGAAAGTGTCTTGCAGCAGCAGCAACTCCAATACTTCAGTATCACACGGCAAAATCCCCTGAAATTAGAGGAAACAACCGTATGTTGGTTGTGCTGTGTGAAGATAAGGTGGACATTTTGGAGGAATAGAAATATGCCATCCTATTTTTGTGAGATCCCTCAAGACCTCTCACTTGGGTTTGATTTTTCAGGCAGAACACCTGATGTTTCCACATTACAGTACTTCAGAGTAGCCTTCCCTTCTCCAAAGAGTTGCAGGGCCCTAGAGAGAAGCAGTAGTTTCTCTTTGAAATACTGCCAATAGAGAAATGCTATTGGTAACCTTTCAAAAAGAGACGAATTGCTCTTCAAGGCTAGCTATGTTATTCCTCAGCAATGATAGGAGAGAATACTTTGAAAATAGCAGAGATCACCTGCAGAGGTGTTGCTTGCCAGGTTATAAATGCTATTTTTTAATTGTGGAGTGGGAAAGCCTGTGATAGAAACACCACCGAAGACCAGAGCCTTGTTGTGCTAATTGATGATGAAATAGGCTCAGGTTCAGGGCTTTCTACTAGAGGAGTTTGGGGTTTTCCAAGTCCTATGGAAATAGTTGGGATATATCTGTTCCTGACCTTTAGGACCTAGCAATGTAAATAGCATTGCCTGAGTGTGTTCTCCTGGCAGAATTCAGTTTCTTTTTTGAATGTTAGCATGCTGTTATAGTTACTTATTTAAACTCAAAGTAGACAGTGAAGCATTTTTTGTAATCAATTCTAAGATCCTGGACTATGAATGTGTCCTTATATTTTTCAGATTAATAATAATAATAGATATTCATCTTAGTGGAAAAAATACTTTCATCCCAGATGCTGTGAATATTGAAGCAGCATCTTTAAAGCTTTTCTGATATTTGAGAAGTCTGATCATTTAATATTTGATTTTACTGTCACACGTACTGTTGCATATCTATTAACTTTGATTTATGTCTTCAAGCCGGGGACATTCAGGGTATCGACATTTTTTTTTTCTTGAAGGAAAAAGCTACTAAGGAACTTAAATGAAAATAATTTGAGAATTTATTTTTCTGCCTATTTCTGGAATAGCTATGAATCTGTCACCTATAACAATGAGGTCCCAGCAATTAGTTATTTATTCTTAAGTTTGAGGTCTTCTGAGTCCCAGTCAGAGTTCCATTGGGAGATATGCTTGCTTCAGTCTGTAACCAAGAGGAGTTTCCTCAGCACAACAACGCTTCTAATCATGAGATTTTATACAAAGTGTTATGAAGGGCAGAGGGAATGAGGCATCCAAGGAGAATTAAAACGTCCTGATGCTTCCTTCCAATGTGGATGTGCTCAGGTACACGTTTCTTAATTTGATGCGTTTCTGCCAATGCAATGTTCCTGCCAAGTTACTAATAACCAAATTCTGTGTGTGTATGTGTGCTGAGGGTGGGTGCAGCACACAGATCATGGTTTTTCCTCATTGATTTTCTTGGAGAAGGGTTGCTTCTCAATTCTTCATGCCTATTCTTTAAACCACATCAAGGTGAATGTACAGGGAAGGTGAATCGACTCTCCAGTGGAGCTCACAGCAGGATATTGTCATCTTTTGACATTCCTTTCTGAATCTGATTTTCCAGTGATGAGTGTGAATGGACACTGGGGTTCAGTGATTGCATCATCCCTGTGGTTTAATAGAAAGACGACTTTTTCCCCTTCCTCTGGCAGGGGCTTTCTTGCTTCTGTCACTTTCTACTCTTGGAGAGAAAACTCCTTGAATGCACCATGAATTATTGTGTTGTTCTGCACAAAGCCCTCCTGGTTTTAGAAGTCTCCTTTTTTATGAGAAGAAAAGAGTGGCAAAAAAATTACTAAAAGCGTTATCAAAAATGTGCACTGAGATTGAGGCCAGTAATCCCGGGGTTTATATTTTTGGTAAGTGTTTTTGGTGGTTAAGCAAAAAACCAACCACAGTGGAGATGAGTTTGCTGTCTGTATTCCTTATTTTTGTCTGATTTTGAAAAGCTTTTTTCTTTCCTTTCCTAGTTTTGTAAAGGAAACTATGCAACATGTATTTTGGTAATTGAAACGTGTAAAGAGATAATTTCTTATTTAACATAATGTTCTGAGAACATAACCATTTATTAGGAAGCAGTAGGGTGTTTTTGGAGATGATTTTCTTTCTACCAGTGCTGCAAAACAAGCTCATAAATATTATAGTCCATTTTGAGAATTCATCATCTTTGTGTGTGTGTATGGCTTGGTTTTATGTATATATTGATTTGTTTATTTGTTTATTTATTTATTTATTTACATTTCATGCAGCTATCCAAAGAAACATGACGGTGGGTCTGCCTTCTTTCTGTCAGTACAGATGTTTGCAAGCTGTACTGCGTAATGGGTTTTTAAGCAGAACTCCCCTCAGAATTAGTGGGGTATTCTACTTAAAATCAATGTCACAGGATAGTTCTATGTATTTGCATACATTAATTATATAATTGAATTGTGCATCTTAATAATTACATGATTACATGCCTTAAATGTGTAATTACGACTACTTAATGCTAAGTGCATGACCAGAAGCATGAAATTAAAGTGTGTAATTACAGTATATACAGTATTTGAACAAGTGTGATTTAGCTTTTTGTGTACTAAATATGACTTTAAAATAAATTATAAGTTCTGCATTTTACATAATATTCTCTCTGAACATTATTACACTGAAGTTGATAACAAAAAAGCCAAAAAATTCTTCACTTTTTTGTTTATGTAGAACACCATATGTCTTGATTTTTTATCCGCATACTCTGCCAAGGCAAAGCTTGATACCTGCCATAAGACAGTGACGCCAAAGAGTGATCTTAAATAAAATGCAAAATTAATTGTAAATCTCTCATGATCTTCACATACAGTATATTTTTTAAAATCTGTTTCCTGAATTTTTGTGTCTATTTGTCATATGAACTGATGCTGAAAGTCATGAAATGACAGTAGTGTCGAGGTAAAATGAGTCTTCTTGTTGCAGATGGGCTGAAACTAATTGTGCAGATCAAATAAAGTCAGTATTTCCTACCCATATATCTTAGGTAGAGGCTAAATTAAAGAAGACCACTTAAATCCGTCTTTCATTGCACAGTTGCACCAAAATAATGTGATATCTGCCCTGATGATTTAGAGATGCTGGAGGTCATGCCTGACAATTTCCTTAAGCCTCCAGTGACTATACATTTTTTTGTGGATAGTGTTTCATTTGTAAGAAACTCATCTCCATCCTCTGTCTTCCTCACTTCATATTGAGATACTGGTGCTTTCACAGATTGGAGTCTCCAGAAAGTGCTTTACAGGCTGGGATTTTACCACTGTGGAGCAAGTTGAAGTTGTAGAAGAGTTTTGTCCAGGGATTTTTGTAAAGGAAGCTCAGACATAAAGTCAAGCCTTGCTACGTTCCTGACCTATTGCAAG
This sequence comes from Lycocorax pyrrhopterus obiensis, assembly GCA_014706295.1. NCBI lineage: Eukaryota > Metazoa > Chordata > Aves > Passeriformes > Paradisaeidae > Lycocorax > Lycocorax pyrrhopterus. Next base: position 13,248,272 of record JACSVZ010000016.1, on the reverse strand, counting down.
ATGGCCGACTGATTCTGCCGCTTGGCTTTGCAAGTATTTTAAGATGAAGCCATAGATGATGTCTGGAGAAAGAGAGGTGTAACAACTGGGTTGTTTTGTGAATCGATCAAATTTTTTGGTACTGATAGTTTTCTGGGGAGTTTGTAAAAGTAATTTTTTTTTCTAAGAGGTTTTCTCCAAATACAGAGTGTCTCTTCTGGGCTACAAACTTTTTGTTACCTTGAGCAACTTTATTTTTCTATGCCTCAATTTTCATGTGCACAAAGATACTATATGCTTTGCTGCAATGCAGAAGTGTTGTAAGGACACTGGAGATTGCATAGCTCAGTAGGAGCTGTGTGAATACCTTTTATAGGTAGGGATGAAATAGGGGAGATTGCTGAGGGTGAAACAAGTGTTCCTTCTCTTTCTTCACACAATCGGAGGTGGCTGCCATTCCTGTATGAAGCAGTAATAGGTTGTTGTATTCTCTCTTCAGGCAGCTGCCACCAGCCTTACCTCCTGCTGTTGACCAAGAGAGCCACTCACAGCAGGGACAGACCTTCCCAGGGAGAAAGGAACAGGTCTGGAGCCCCCAAATGGCAAAAATCAGTTAAATGAAAAAGACCCAAATTGGTCATTTATTCACCAGGGCCATCACTTTGCTGCAAGGAAAAGGTCACCAGGAAAATGGTGCCTGCTGTGCTTTAGATCTGATATGTTCCTTCGTTTTTCAGCCCTGTGCGAGTGGATCTATCTGTGTCTGCTGCCTTCTGATCGTGAGAATTGTTTCTGAAGTCATGTAACAAACTTTCTGGTTTTATCCAAACTCAAGTTAATAATAACTGAGTAGCAAACAGTAGAGCCACTCCAAGACCCCTACCTTCAGAACTCGATGATGTGGTTTATGTATCATTGTGGTAATGGTGAGCTTAGGCATCAAAATGTTTAGAAAACTGATTGTGGCATATTCAGAAAGGCGACTGCTTAACTTCAAGTAGAACTTCAGGTTAAAAGATCTTTGAGTTGAAGATTCCTAAAGATTTTTTTCTCATTGTTGTCCTGAGAACTGATGTTTGCAGAGATGTGTTCTCCTAAATAGGAGCTCTCATCGCATCTGCTATAGCTCCTTGGTGACCCCAGGAAATGGTAAGCATGAGTTTTCTGAAAGAGCTCATAACCAGCTTTAGCCAGTATTTCTGTGTTTCCTGTGCTTTAGAGGCAGGAAAACAGAAGCACAGGCAGCAGGAATGTCTAAAACATCATAGGGAGTTGGATTATTAGTTCCTTGGACTTATTGGATTTTTTTATTTGAGAAATTTGAATTTTTCCATTTGGAAAAAGCATTTTCCTCAAGTATTATAGTGAGCCCCTGGCAAAACTAGGTGTTAATGTTTTTTAAACTTTATAGGATAAGTGTTGTTGGATGAAAATGGGGCGCTACTGTAAACACCACTGGTCTTGTCACCACCCAGGTATGTTTCAGGTTTTCTTTACAAGATCCACAGACACATTTTGTTTTCTGATAATATCCATGACATTTCTCCTGGAATTCATCACATACGTGGAAATAATATGTCTTTGCGTTTTTCTGCATAAGCAGCTTTAAGAGACTTTTAGTTAGTCTCAAAACCTGTGCTTGTTTTGAGTTCTCAAAGGTAAGGCTACATTGGGTTGGGGTTTCTTTGTTTAAAGAAATCCAGGTTACCTAATCACCCTCAAACTTTAAAAGAAAAATGCTCTGCATGGATTAATGGCCACGCTAAGATGGGAGTCTTTTGATAAACTGGAAATTTTTGCAACAAGGCCTGCACCTTTCAAACAGGTGCCAGGATTAAAAAGGGAAACTTTTCTATAACTTAGATTCTTCACAGTTCCACTGATTCAATAATTCACTTTATGCTTTCAGGAGCTTGTACTGTTTTGTTCCTATTCTGTATCCTAAAAACACTTGCAAATGAGAGTATCAGTTCACAATTTCACAAAAAATATGCACAGAAGCTTTTTTATTTTCTTCTGTGATATTTTTTGTAAATATTTCCATGGTGATATTTAAATCCTCTCTATCATTATTATTGCTGTCATTCTTATGTTTAAAAATAACTACTAAATGCTTTGTGAGGAATATGCTGCAGTCTCCTGGCACAGAATTTCTCATTCTGCAGGTTCCCAGGATGGTTTACATACTTGATGCATAAAACTCTCACTGAAACATAGGTGTCATAGGCTTGTAATAGAATCTCTGCTTCATTTGCACTGTAACTTTGTAGGAGACCGTGAAGTCCTTTCCCATCCTTAGTGAAGCTGACTTGTGACTAAGATTACAAAATGTGAAAAATTTAATATAAAAAGAAATAAATGAAAATAAGAGCAATAGCAAAACAAGAAGACTGGAAAATGTACTTGCTGTATGCTAAGCCTTGTAGAAAGTGCATGAGTGGATTAAGACACACTTCTAATTGCTTGACACTGGAAATCTCCATCTCAGGTTTATAGAAAAAAAGAAAAGAAGATTTGGAAATTTTTATAACATTGAATTTATCCATTAATTACGATGTGAGCTGTGTGGTCCAGTAGTTAAAGCCAAGGGCTTGGCAGTAAGAAGATCAGGGTGTTCTAATTATGCAATTTGGATAATTTTCCATTGTCTTTTATTATTTGTTTGTTTTACTTGCATGTGTGCAGTTGATGCTCTGAAATGTGAAAATCAGATTTAAACTTTGAGCTATAGTTCCACGTGAAACCGCTCTATGGAGAGCTTATGTAAATTTTGTTTGTATTTTCCATCATCCCTTTTTGGTTTTTTTAGCCCTCACCTACTCTGTTATTTCAATTATAATGCACATATAGAGACTTCTGTTCTCAGCCTGTCGAACAGAGCTGATCTCTGTCTATGCACAGGAAGAAGTGTTCTTTGCTCTGATGGTTCTGAATTTCCCAATGACCTGTTACTTGCACAGTTCATTTGGAGAACCCTATTTTTCCTTGTGCATTTTAGTATGAATATCTTCACCAGTACTATCAGGAAGGAAAGACTTTGTCTTACTGCCTTGAATCTGAAGACTACGCAGTCAGTACCTCCTCTCTGTCTTGTTGTGCTCTCTCTCAACCCTACGGATCTGTTCTTTTCCACTGTGCTTGGAGGCAAGGAGAATATAAACTCCCTATTGTCTGAGATGGCCAGAAGGTAAAAGGGAAGCAAGCATTTAGATAATGAACTTTAAGACCTTCCACAGAGTCTGAAGTTCTGTCTTCCTGGCCTGCTTACTGGATCATGAGATCTGTGTGTATTGCTGATGGCCCTCCTGAGCTGTATTAAGTTATTGCTGCAGCCCCAAGAATGTTGCACATGTTCCTGTTAAGATAAAGTTATTCTGCTGTCTTTCTGTTGAGAGAAAAATTGATATTAGTGGGCTCAGAATTGCATCGATACTAACCCACTCCCTATGATCTTGAACCTTGGTCACTTTTCACACATTCTTTTTCAGTGTGAGGTAGGATTGCAGAAGGGTACTTGTCTTTTTCCTGGTTTGAGAGAACATCCTGTTTGTGATGACCCTTCATGGAAATCAAAATTCATAATAAACTCTGCTGTGAATCAGAGGAGAACTTTGCCTGAATTCAGTGACACTTCAGTTTCCTCGTTCAGGATGTGCTGATGTGGTGCCAATCCAGAGCAGGCAAAAGAAGAGGTGCAATAAACCAGAATAATTTAAAAGTGTAAGTACTATGCTTGACATCAAGAGTTGTGTACGGACATTAATTATTATTATTATCATCAAATATGCAGGTCAAATAATAGGTCAGAGAACCAGTATGTCCATAGACACTCTGTACAGAGTGCCGTGGTTAGCTGGCTCCAAGAACACGCAGTACTGTTCCAATTAATTGAAAGAATAGCTTGATACTTCACAGGTTGGAGCAGCCAGATCATTCTAAAGCAGTGATTATCTTCCCTCCTGCACAGAATGTTTAATTTCAAACTTAATTGTATCCACATTTCCGTTTCTAATTAATCCAGATATAGAAATGCTATAGTAACCGAACAGCGTGTCCTTTGAGGAAATAAAGCATGGCACAATCCCGTGGCACCAGAGTAATCTGATTAAAGAGATGTTTATGTAACACAGGTCTTTGTAAGTTAACTAATTTCCCATATGCTTACTATTCTTGTGGTGTACTTCTAAGGAAGAGATGGGAAAATGTTTATCTTGCTCGTTTTATACTTTGTGATTTCCACTGTCTCTATTTTACCATGAAATTTATGGAGGTGATGGAAAAGGTAGTCAGCCACTTTGTAGCATACACTTGCACAGGGCAAGGATGCAGTTTCTAGTAGGAAATTTCCACCACTGGTGTCTGCTCAAGGGATTAGATGCACTGATTTTCATATAGTTAACAAGGTGTACCTGTGTAATCTGTATCCTGCAGTTCTGAGAGGGTTCCCGCAGATGTCCGGTGTTCCCAAGGTCAGGATGACCTGTAACAGACTAGAAATTAGTTTGTCACCTGCGATTCTGTGTGTACTGAGATAAAAGGCTGTGAGTGCCCCAAGATGGTGCAGAGGTTTCTATGGATGTGAACCATACTGAAACCCAAAGAATTTGTGGAGTCCTGCATTTGACTGACCTCTGTCACTAGTGTGTCAATTTTGTTGCTGCTAGGCAAATATATAACCCTAAAAAGTTCAAAGCCTGGGGAAAATATATGGTTGAACTTGCTCTGAATATTAATTTTTGTCTGAAAGAAAACTTTCTGTAAAGAGCAAGTGGGATTACCTTGTTTTGTTCTTTCATCTGAAGGTGCTGCACATGCACTGGTTTTGATGGACATTAGAATGGTTGATGTTTTTGGAGCTGATTTGGAAGTTCTGGCAATGAAGGCCTACCAGTGTTTTCCTAGGAGGGAAATGGAAAAACTGCAATATTTACACTTATTATTAGTAACACAAACGTGAAACAAACCACAGGTGGATCTTTAATATTGGGTTGGAGTTAATCCAGTGTTTAGATTCTCATTGGTGGAAACTGAGATTACTGAAGAAACCTTGTTCATAAAAAGTCTCTGAGGGATTCTCTTTTACCACTTGATACAAAACTAAGAAATAGATTTAGTTGGGGTTTTTAGCAGCCTCTGAGAAAAGAGCTTGTGTATCTCCTTTGAAAGCCTTAAGTCCTGGTGACACCCAGCTGGTGGACTGGATGAGAGAGAACAGCTAGAGATAGACTGGAGGATGCAATGGGATATCTGCAGGCAGAGCTATAATAGGAGAATTGATAAATTCAGTGAGAAGTTTCATTTCATTCAGCAAAACATCTTTTGGGGTGGGGGGGAAAAGAAAATATTTAAGTACTTATTTAAATTTCTGACATCGAAATTCTGCTTTGGGGGGAAAAATGCCTCTGAAAACTGACTGGAGTTCTCGAAAACAGTCACACAAGCTGTAAACCAGACTTGCAGCTGTTTACTAAGAAGAGAGCACCACCTTGTGTTAGCAAGTCACTGCACCTTGTAACACCGCGTGTGGACGTGGGCTCGTACGGATGGGTTGAAAAGTAAACATGTACATTTTTCCTCGTGTAGTGGTCTTGTGCTTGTGCCGTAGAAAACCAAGAAAAAAAAAGATTGGAAGTACAGTGATTAAGAGCTGGATATGCTGTGTGAGGGTCAGAACATACACTCAGCATGTGACAGAGCTCTGGGCTTTTTCCGAACGGAGTTCTTATACAGAATTCAGATTCTTATATGGAATTTGCATTTGTGGGATCTGAAGCTCTTCAGAAAAGCTTTTTCATTGAATAAAATTACAGCATATGCAGTACTTTTTTTGAGAGTTAACAAACTGAGTGCACATCTCTCATAAGCACTAATGAGCAGGACCACTGTGTTATGAGACTGTTGCTTGCTGCAACAGAGTAATATCTCCCAGAGTCCAAGCGCTTTGCCATGTCTGCACCAACTCAGATATATAGAATATACCCCAAATCCATCCATAGTAATTCGTATAATCATCTCTTCAGAAACGCAAATACTCATTTGAGATTATTTTACCATAAATTTCTACTTTTTTTTCTCCCTTTGATTTCTGGTTCAGGTAGTATATACTGGGAGAATCTCTTTCATAGATTGGCTGTTTGGAGTTAATATGTGTTATGATTTTTTGCTTTTGACAAGTAAAACTTCTAGATATTGGATTATTTGTATTCTCATAAGGGTGAGATAAATTTGAGACATTCCTTTACTTAATGTATAAATGAGTTTCAGGTTGTATAACTCACAATTATAATGTAGTGTAGAAGGTTGTTTTGTGTCAAAGACAAGTTTCAAATGGATCAGTAAACATGGATTCTACACTGAGTTCTGCAATCATCTTCAGTGATATTAAGAAAAATGAGGACGAAATTTTGTGGCACTGAAGTCAAAAGCTGAGCAATTAGGAGTCACATTTCAGTATCATTTAAATACTCTTTAAGAATGGAAGGTTTAAACGTATTGGGATGTATCAACTTGATTGCATAACAAACTCTATAGGCATACAACCTGCCTTAAATAATTCTAATTTATTCTTTATTACCAATAAATAAACAACAACAACAAAAAATTAATCTCTGCTGACACAGGAATAATAGATGTATTGCATATTATCTCAACCTTAGTGAACAGGCTAGGGAAGTATTTCCAGAAATATTTTGTTAAGGCACTGGATAAAGGTGACATACATGAGAATTTAAACTTAGAAGAACTATCTGGTTACTTGAATATGGATGCATTTCATCTTACCAATCTTCAGTTAATCAATTTGGATGTAGGTGATGTTTTTGCATTGTTATTTAGGCTTCATTGCCTTTATACTTGTGAAGGAGACAGGGAAGGCTTCAAGATCTCATTTATTTCTTTTATACAAAGACAAATTTGGTTTTTGGTTTATTTTTGGTGTGTCTGTGTGTGTGATGATGAATATTTCAGCAACTTCATTCACAGTTTACTATGTGACCTTAATCCATAACATTCTCATTTTGTACAGATAATGTTCACTTTTTGTGAAGCCCTTTTACAGATGGACCTGTGTTTTGATTAGGAGCTTTTTTCAAAGGAACTTAGCTCTTCCATCAGGGCAGTGAGCCTGAAGAAAAAGATCACCATATGATGGAGCCAGTGGAAAACAAAAAAACCCAAATCTCTGCCTTTCTAAATTTGAAAACAAATTCCTGACTCTAAACTGAAATTGGCTTGTAAGTGGAAAAAACAGAAAACCATGGAAAAATAGGACTTTGAAGGACTGAAAAAAGCAAAGAGGATTTTAATATATTTGTATTAAAACTATCCTGTTATATATGAAACAAATATATGTAGTGTGAATGAAAAACACACGAATCTACTTCCAAGAACTATGCCAGAGCTGTAGATATTTAAGCTCTAACATACTTTTCAAATACTTTAAAAGAGCAGCTAAGCTTCAAAATTAATTGTTTGATCTCAGAAGCAGAGGCATGATCTCTAACACGGTGCCCAGCAGTGAATACTCCCTGCACATGGAGTCTGGAGCTGTGCATGGTTCCGCAATTCTTGCTTTGAGTACTTACCCTGAACCATATAAACTAACCACAGTGGTTGTCAGTCCACATGTGTGTTCCCTGCTGTTCCCAGAATCGCAGCATGTGTTCCCAACATGTGTTCCCAGAATATCCCAGCTGTATACTATCAGTTCTGCTCTGAATCCTTTGTAATACATCAGATAAAGCCTGTTTTCCCACCATGGAGGCATGGTAGATTGATGCTTTTGGTGAAAAAAGATGGAGATTGCTGCAGGTTTAAACGAGAATTCTTATTTCTGGTGCCTGACTCAAAGCTATCATGGCTGCATCTTTAAAAGTGCAGGAAATTTAAGTGTCTTGTACTAAACATCATCTCAGACAAGTGCATTTCAATTTCCTATGCAAAGGTGTCATGGATGCCTATTTTCAGGGAAGTAATTGAAGTGGGTAGAATTGAATTAGTAACACTGGTTTAGGTCAAAGACTTGTGAAGAGCCAAGATGTAAGAACACATTTCAATTCCAATATTTTAGAATAATTTCAGATCAAAATTAGTTGGTTTCCATAAAAAGAGATCTAATTTTGCTTGTTTGCTTTAGTACTAGAGTACCTTTAGTGCTCTAGAGTTTGATATTGTTGATAGAGAAAGATGAGAAAATGGAAGAATAATCTTGGTATAGAGGGGATCTTTCTTGTTTTCAAGAACTGTTTACAGGTTTACATTGAGTGGCATAAAAATCCCACCACAACTATGTACTGCCTAAATGTTTGTTAGGATACCGAGACAGTATTCAGTTAGTAGGGAAACTAGAAGAGATGGATAAAAAAGGTAATTATCTTTGAACACTGTAAGAGACCACCATGTGAGTGTATATAGCAAAAAAATACTGAACAAAGCTCTACTGCCTTGGACTTAAAAGAAAATCCAAACCATAAACTCCTATCTTTATATATCTATGTATATGCATTGAAATCAAGATTCTTTTTCTCCCAAGAAACAAAATAAGTTGGTCTATATTTCCTGACATTGTAATCAGCCGTTCTTTCCAGTATGAGAAATGTGAATAGTGTGTATGGAAGATAAACTTTTCCAATTCAAGTGTTTGGATATTTATTGACAGGTAAAAAAAGGTTTTTCATTAGATAAACCTCTCTCAAGGTTCCTTTGTAAAAGGCTTCTCAGGTCTAAGATGATCAGGGTCCAAATGAGAGTGTAGCAAAGGTGGCTACAGTATTTCTGTGTCATGTAGGAGACAGGGATTCATTTTCTGTTCGCAGGAGGAAAGGAACATCGGGTGTGCTGACCTTCAGCCTCCCTGGGGATTGCCTCCTCTGCCTTTATACCCTCTTGCCTCCCACCCTGCTTTGCTCTGATGGAACATCTGTTTCTTCAGCAAAAAGCACTGTGAAGACCCAGCACGGAGATAAAAAATGTGTCAAGAAAAAAAGGTGAAATTTAAGGGGAGAAAAGTCTTCCCACGCACCTGTGTGTAGAATGTCTTGCAGTACTCAATTTTGTCACAAGTAAACCAGGAAAGTAAACAATGGGTAAGGCCTTCCTTGTATGGAACTGTGTATCTGCTCTTCCTTGCAGAGACGTGCAAAACAAAACAGGAAACACAGAGCTTCTTCCCAGTGGTAACTGCCGCCTTTTTACAGTTGTCCCAGCATGTGTTCATGATATAGCACAGCTAGGGAGATATCTGGAATTTCTGGGATTTATTTCTAATCAAAGCTGTGCACAGAGCTAAGTGAGCAAAGATGAGAAAAATTATATTGTCTGGTGAACAATAGAACGCTTGGAAGAGTATCCCCTGGGAAAGCTCATGCTGACGGAGCACGTTGCCCGGGCTGCTCCCCCAGCTTGTCGCGCTTGGCGTGTGCAGCTGTGAGGTTGGATCCCCCCACTATACTGATCCGTGGAGGGAAGAGCTGCTCCTGGTGTCCCCAGGCTGCATTTGCCCTGCAGAGCACGGGAGGACCCAGCCGTGTTCCCCCAGGTCCCCTGTGACCCCAGGTGGCAGGTCAGGTTGTGCTCCTCGGTGGCTCCTCCAGGGCTGCTCAGATTGGCTATCACTGCAGCAGGTTTGGTCTTCCCATCCTTTATCCTCTGCGCATTCTTACATTTTTGAATAAAGCAGTTTAATTTTGTGCTCCTGCCTTCACTGCAGTCACTGCTCTGGCACTCATCCCTCTCAACTCTCAAAGTTTGCATTAAGGGTCGTCCCCTTGTGGCAGGGTTTCGGTTCCAAGGGTCATTCATTCCAGGGGTTTTGTCCAACTGGCTCCTTCCCAGAAAGATGACCTTCCCCATTTTGGCAGTATTTGTTTCCTCATCTGTTGCTGCTTCGCAATGCTGGTGCTCCATCTTAAGTGCCGGTGGTATACCAGGGCTCACAGTGAGTGTCCACCTCTTAGGGAACAGCAGTAAATCCACAATTTTGAGGTTATGTCAAAACCTGTATCAACACTGCATAGATATCTCAGTGTTGTCTAGTTTAGTTTGTCCTGCTAAAAAAGGACCTCTTTTGAATCTCCCAGCTAATCAGAATTTCCCACTTGCTTTCAGTATTCTTCCTTCTTGTTCCTGTCTACTATTTTCCTTTGTTTTCTGTGCCTTTAACTTCCTGCCCTGGCTCTATCCTGGCCTCATATTGTGCCCCAGAGACCAGATCTGTAGTGGATCTTTATCTCCTTCCACCAAGGCATAACAGATCCAGGTTTTATAACTTAAAGTACATCCTAACTTCTGAAAGTTGCTGGAGTGAGCAGCACCTGCTGTATTTTATGATGCAGGCAATAGGGATACTCTTCTGTCTTGCCTGCCGTAGTATTTCACGGCGCAAAACCTGTTTGGTGTGGAAAAAGTAGGTGTTACTCTGCAGTCCAACAGTTCAACACAAAAGCAATTTATTAATGCTATTTACAGTATTCACAGCCTTCCTGCATTTTAGGCTCTTGCCCTGCTCTTCTTAAGACTGCAACAGTTAACGCAATGACCACCATATTTTTTACCTCTGTAAAAATTTGAGAGTTTAGCTGAAAAGTGTATCTCTATTTGACTGTTTACTTGCCTGAAAGGTGTAGATTAATCCTTAAACATTTTCCTATTGTTTCTGTTCAAAATTTCATTATAAATATGTTTTTATTCACTGCCTGCCTTCATAGGTTACGCACATTTTTGTATGATTTCAAGAGACACATGAGAAACAATAATTTGAAAATTCATTACAATGCCAGGGTTTATACGCTCTCATTAAGCATTAATTGGTAGTTGATGGCTATTGCTATTTTTAACACCATTAGTTCATAGCAATGTAATTAGTGATGCTAAGTACAGGATCCACATTAATAGCATTACTAATTGTAAATCTGGAGATAGAAACACAAGATGACTGGTTAATTTCTAGGCAATATCTCATGATAATTGGTTATAGGGCATTTGTGCTGAAGTAGAAAGGTAAATAATTTAAAATCTTTTCTTATAGTTTGCGCTGTACTTTGCAACACTAATACAGTCTATGTTGCACACATTTTAGTCTTGTGAAATACAATGCCATTAGCATCTCACAGCTTCTGCAGTTATTAATTTCCATGCTTCTTAACTCTTTTATGTGTACTAGCAACTGTGAATTAAAAAAGGAGGAGAAGCAATAAACCAACAACTTTATGGACATTTTCCTGAAGAAACTTTGTTTTGACAAAGCAGTGTTTTGTAGGCAGAAAAAAGAGGAGATTTTAAATAGATTTTTAACTGTATAACGTTTGGAGGGAAGATGCTTACCAATGCTGACTTTTTTGGTTTTTTGTTAATGAGATTTATATTAGCCAACAAAAAATTAGGTCTTGTTCTGGGTATTAATAATATGGTGACTGCAATATTTCAATTCTACTGATCTAGGTTTTAAGTAATTTTTGCTCTGGCAACTATGTGATAGGTCTTTAGATGTAAAAGTTCTTGTGTGCAGATATCCAAGCTGCTTCTCTGCTTCTCGGTGTCTCTGTACAGGCTCTCATGGAGATCATATCCACAGTGTAACTGGGTACCTCCTAAATATTAAAAAATAAGTAACAAATCAGCATGATCTTTTCAGCTCCCAGCAAGTAGGAGTACATGTCTTGATTAGATCCTGAGTTATATAAATAGTATAAGAACTGATATTAGAGAGGGAATGGATGTGTGTGAGAGTGAGGCTGAAAAAATTAATGATGCATCTTTACAGCCTTACTGAGACCTCATTGATTTCCATGGAAACCTTTTCATTGACTTCAGTGGGTCTCTTTAGTCTGATGCTAGAAAGAGTGGCTGACAGATAGTGAGGTGCATGCTCTGGTCTCGGTTCCATTGTGCTCCCAGCACTGCCTGCTGCTCAGGGAGGCTTTGCTTTCAGCGGGCTTTAACTGCTTCCTGATTGAGAGAGGCTTTAATTTGGAGCCATTTTCTGTGGTGAGGAAATGCTGATAGATGCTTCCTAAACCAGTGCCTCTAAGGTGGTGCTGCTACTGTAAGTACAGACATGCTGTAGGTAAACCAAGGAATTGAAAATACAGGGAAAAGGTTAAGCTGTCAAGCTCTGTCCAAGCAGTTTTTCCCAGAGGTATTTTTGCCCCTTCTGACAACATAGTGAAAACCAAGGAAAAAGATACAAAGCCAACCTCTGGAGTCTATTTTTTATAAGATTCTTTCCCTCAGCTGAAAATAGTTTGGTTTTCTGTGAATGGCAGAAACATTCTGCATTTCTGGATTTGTTTCATACCTTTCCCACACCTTTCCTTTCTTGTCTCACCTGATTTGGCAACTTACAACATGAAGTTCTGAGAAGAGGAGAGAATCCATTTTGTGGTGATTTAGCAGCAGAATTTCTGTCTCTGGCCATTAGAAATATTGTTTGCTTTCTCTGAGCTACATTATTTTTTGGAGAAAATTTTGAAAATCAGAATAGTGAAGTAAAGTTCTTTTGTAAGCAGAGACAATAGAAAATGCTTCATTAGAGTTCCTGCTGCAGATGTGAACAGTTTTGGAACCCTGGAAATCACAGTTGTTCTTACTGTTACTTTTCTTACTTTATCTGTTTGTTCGTTGCAATCTGTTTAACAGGTGACTGTTCCTGATGTCACATGTCAGGAATTATGGAAATAAATAACACTTTCCCTGTTGTTTGTTTCTGAAATTCTTGGGTGATAGTAAGCTTAGGACAAGAAAGTTCTTTTTTCCTCAGTGAAACTGTTCCATGCTTGTATTCTGAGAGCCACCTATTTTCCTCAATCCATGGACTTAAATGTATTGCTTTGTAATTCCTTTCAGACTGCAAAGCCTACAGATACAGGAAGGAGAACTGGTTTCCCTTACTGATAATATAAGGATTGTTAGCCTTGCTTTCACTGTGGTGATGGTGATGCCAGATGACTTTCAGATCTAGGGATAATTAGCAGAAAATATTCTTTTCTTTGTAAAATGAAGGTTTGGTTCTGGATACAGAGACATAGAAAGGAGCAAACCATCACTGCCATTGCCACGGTCCTGAATTGGTCTGAGCTGTTCTCTGGCAGCCAGGCACTGAGGCACTTGGGAGCTGGGAAAGCCCTACAGACTCATCCCATCGTGGATGGTGAGGGGTTTTATGTCCTGAGTGTGACAGTTGAACTCAGCTGCGTGGGACTGCAGCAGATGTCTCTCAGAGTTATTTGGGTTCTAACATCTCTAGACAACAACATATGTAACTGATACGCATAGAAAATTTTATAATACATGTTTTGCGTGTGTTTAGGATATCTATTTCTGTAGGGCTTCTTTATTTTTTTGTAATCTTTTTCTAGGTCTGTATTACAGGCAGTGAGACAAAAATTGAAACAGTCATCTAAATGTTTCTTTGCTGACCTCACTTTCAGTTATTGACTGCTTGTGAGACTTTGCTTTATAGACTGCAAGATAAATGTCTATTCTTGGTCTAATATGGATCCGTTTGTGTTTTTTGGTGTGAAGGAAGGATCAGAATGGAAAGGGGTTTTTTTTCTATGATTTAAAAACCAGTTTGACAAACATACTGGTGAAGTTTCTTTTCCTCTCCTTTTTGCTTTTCTGTTTTCTTCCGTGTTTGGTTTTGCTGGTTTTCTTAGGAGAGAAGAGTTTAAATTACTATTTGGAAAAACAAAACAATACATTGAGTTTAATGTTTTTCTGAAAGGATAAGTTTAGATTGAACTTCCCCTCCTTCCCTGCCATATCCCACGGGAAGGTTCGTGCGTGTGCTTGGGTTTGTACGTGAGAGTGAGTTCTGGTGCATCAGGGAGGCAGAAGAGCTTCTGCAGAAATCAGGTGACAGTGGAGTTGTCTGCTCAGAGGTGCTGGGCCAAGGGAGTTCACCAGGCCTTGCTGAGCTCCTGAGTTTAGTAAATACTGAGGTGGCTGGCTATAAAAATTAATGCACACAGCTGTGGGTGTCTAGAAAACACGTAGGCTTATATTTAAACTGATCATTTTTTCAGTAGGTGTGTTAGACACATATTTAATCACTGTATCTGACTAAAAGAGTTTTCCTTAAGTTGAATCACAAGCTGAACGATTATTCTAGCCTTTGCTTCATAGGGAATAGCTGCATTCTCCAAAGATTAATTGGTTTATGAGATTTTTTTTTTGAGGAAAGTAGAAGTTGATGCAGATCCCTTTTATTTTTAGTTACCATCTTCAATTAAACAGATGCATTCAAACACGTTCCGCGTTTTTGAGGCAGGCAAGGAAACCACCCAATTTGAGGCATATCCCTGTAGAAAGCAGAGTATTGGTATTTTCTCAGGAAATTCTGCAGGTTTCAAATTAATCCAATTTCTTTTAAAAACCAGCCCCTCTTGCCCGTGCCCCCGGTGCCGGCGGGCGCTGCCCGGCAGGGCCGGCAGGTGCCGCTGCAAGGCCGCAGCTGCGAGCGCAGCCATCCCCATCCGCATCCCGATCCTGCGTTCCGGGTCCCGCAGGCTGAAACCCCCCAGCTGCGGGAGACAGGCGGGCACCAGCGCTGCTCCCTGGGCTGTGGCATCACGGATTGCTTTGCTGCTCAGTCCTTTATCTGTTTAGGTTCCGCAGCCGCGTCCCTTCCCGGTGATGGAGGCGGCTGTGCCGGGGATGGAGCCGCTCGCGAGGACTCCGGTGGTGCCCTGGCTGGGGTCTGAGCAGAGCCAGCGGCAGTGCCTTGCACTGGCCCTCCCAGCCCTGCCTTCCCATCAAGGGGTCACTGTGGTCCTGGAGGATATTCCAAGGAAAACTAGGGTGAAATGAATCACGATGTATACAGTCTTTAAACACTTAACCTTGTATAAATTTCCTCTATGGGGAAAATATCTACCTCGAACCTGGCCTCTCCAGGTAACCCAGATACTGGGTTAAATCACTCTGGAAATGCCTTAGTCCTCTTCAGAAGGAGCTGGAGCAACTTGGAGTGGACAAGCGAACAGCTGTAATAGATAACTTCACACAGCAGAAGCAAAGTGAGATAAACACTCACCTTGGTGACCAGGTTGTAAGGTCTGTGGACAGAGGCTCCTCCTTTGGCAGCTGCACAGTTTCCTGCAGGACCCTGATCCACGGCCAGGCTTCCTAAACACTGTCAGGCTGCAAACAGCAGTTAACTGGCTTGGGGAGACATTTCTCAGTACACTGATATGAGTTTCTGCATTTTAATATTTCTATGTGACAAACCAATCTAGAGAGCTTTTGTTTTCTCATGACACTTGTAGTCTGATCCTAGTTCTTCACGTAGTTCACCATGGGATTTTGAGTTATTCAAAGTTTTAGTACAGATTCCTAAACGAACTCCATTGCCTGATACTTATGAAGTCTCTTGGATATCCTGATGATGAATAACAAAATTGTAAAGCGTTCTTTTTTTAAATTATTATTGTTATTGATGCTCTTACAGGGTATTATCTTAATGAACAATTTTCATTATTTTGTGGTGCTTGTGCAGTCTATGCATTTGCTTTATGTGCCAAAAGATTAAATAAATATTCAATTAGGAATGAGAACACTTTAGCAATGTTTTGCTATTTCTGACCTTAATGCTTTTTCTTCTACGGTAAATTTTTAATCTTATAACAAAAATACCAACTTGATTCATACTCTAGTAGAGGTTACTGTGAAATGCTGTAGAAATCTAAATTGAAGGCTAATCCTTTGAGGAAGTCTGGCTTGGTTTAAAAGAACCTAAAAGCCCCCCTGACCTGCAGCTGGTATTTTTTAGGGGGTAGGTTGTGGTGGTGGGATTTTTGTCTGTGATATTTTTGGGGTGCAATATGGTGCTTTCTAAATAATATTGCCTTCACTATAGACAATGTTGTAATAGGAGTAAAAGTAAATTTTGTATTTAAAGATACATGTGCAGTAGTTATTGCCATCTAGTGTTCCCACAGCTTTATGGCATCAAGCACAGCCACATTATGGGAACTGTCTTGCAGCTTTCATCCACTCTTTATTTTGCTTAAGCAATGCTGATAAGATGCTTATGTTTATTTGGAATAGAAAAATTCATTTAAATGGAACATTACTATATTTTTTTTTCAGTGAGTGAGAGGCTCATGGTGAAACAGTAATTTCAGACCAAAAGATGTAAGCAGTTCATATGAGTATATCCAAATTCAAGATAATGTGGGCAAGGATGATAGATGAACAGGTTATATGTTTGAGAACTTTATCTGAAAATATATTATGGAAAATATATGCAAGTACTGATACTTATCAAAGTAAATATTCCATAAGTGAATTAGTGAATTCTCCTAAGAGTTCCCAGGAGGGCTCTGCCATTAAATCAACTTTGAGAAGTCCAGTGGGACTAAGTGGTGAATTTTTTGGTGTATAGGAAAGAACTGTAAATGAGTTAATGAAGGACTTTTTCAGTCCCCAGTTTCAGGAAGTATGCTTGTGCATAAGCATATGTGTTTTAATTATGCTGTCATTGTAAGATGCTATTTATATCTCAGTAGCACTTAGCAGACCCAGTGAAGACTTGGGCTCTGGAGCATGGGGTGTGAGGCGGGAGTCAGGAGGCTGAGGGTGTTGCTAATGAATCTTGGTCCTTGCTTGAGCTTTCACCAGTTGCTTCTAGAGCAGGAGGGGGAAGAATATGAACATAGTTTCCTGTTACTGATGTAGGTTTGGGTAGAAAGTAATGCAGTGTTTTTTTCCTGTTACAAAGGAAGCTTGTGTTTAGGAACCCAAACTAATCTCCTGGATCCAAGCCTCAAACCAAATGCAAAAGTCAACGCAAACCCTTCTTAGTTTTAATTAGTGTCAGACCCAAACTATCATGCAAATCTCAGTACTGCCTCAAAGATGTTTTACTAAGTTGCATGTTCACTGACAAATTGAACTTGGGGAGTCCTGTGTATAGCATTATCTCCTAAATTATTCACAGTTCTTGAAGTCTTTACCTTTAAAGCCTGCCCTCTGGTATAGTCTCCATATGGCTCAATTCACAGCTCTACCTGAGCAGCTGTTAATGAGACCTGTGGTAGTACTAGATGTATATATAGTAACATTTATGCTAAAAATGGCCATAGGGGAGATAACATCTGTGGCTACACTGAAGATCTTATGTGCCTCCTCTCTTCCTTATAAATCTCTTTATGATTTCTGTCTAGTTTTTTATTGTATTTTATTATATAATTAATTTTTTCAGGACAACTTAGCTGGTATGTAGATGTAGTCTGTGATGATGTCAGTGTGATAAAATGTCATGCATTCATAGTTTCTGACAGCATTATGACCAGACAAAGGTGGCTACTTATGCGACCCTAAAAATGAGGCCTGGACTGAAAGTCATCCTGGGAGAATCTAAAATCCTTGTGCTGTGCCGCAGGTCAAGTTTTAACTTTTCCAAAGCTGATAATCATCCCTTAGGAGCACTAATAGGTTTTCACCCAGAGCACAATTACATGCATTGTTCAGGATGGGGAAAGGCTCTTGTCTTATTTTGATGCATCACAGCTGCTACTTTGGGTTCTTTTTTCTGTAAGCCTGATTGTAGGCATGTAGTAAAATTAAATCCCCTTTTTGCCATACCTAGTGAAATAAGCACATTTCTTGTGCTTTGTGGTATAGGTTGATGAAATTATAGCCTTAACAATGACAAGGTCTTGACACATCTCCATTAATGGAAGGCTTGACTCTATATTCTTCCTGCATAAAGAAACACCAGTTACTCCCTTACAAATAATGAACATGGATTTCCAATGCTGCTTTTGAGGTAGACCATAAGCTAAACTGAGCAAGAAATAAAACGCCTTTTTTCCGTCTCTTCCAAATTCCTACTCAAGCACATCCTACTCAGGCATCCTACTCAAGTGCTTTAGCATCTCCTGTGCAACTCTCCTTGATATCCTAATTACTGAAGTTTCATAGCTGTGATAATATGTTGAAACATTTCTAATAGTAAGGTAGGTACTGGGCTATCTCAACATTCTGACTCTTGCAACCAATGGAAAAAAAACACCAAACACCAAAGCCCAAAGCAAAACCACAGTGAG
Organism: Lycocorax pyrrhopterus obiensis; assembly: GCA_014706295.1. Classification (NCBI taxonomy): domain Eukaryota; kingdom Metazoa; phylum Chordata; class Aves; order Passeriformes; family Paradisaeidae; genus Lycocorax; species Lycocorax pyrrhopterus. Next base: position 13,230,246 of record JACSVZ010000016.1, on the reverse strand, counting down.
AAATACACCAGTGTTGTAAAGGGCTGTGTTTTTGTCAACAATAAGATGCATTAGTTTTTGTTTGAAGATGTTTTTGCCTTTCTAGAGCTAATTCTGCAGTGCTCAGCAGTTTTTCTCAGGCTGTTGATTTCAGAAAGAGCTACAGGCACTTATGGTGCCCCAAAGTTACTGGAACAAATTAATTGGAGGCAAAAAAATACTTGTCTACAAAGCATCACATACCTATTCACATGGCATGAAACACTCTGGTTTGAGTTACCTTCTTACTGTTTTGTAAGATCAAGTGTGCAGGCCTACAAATATTTCATTAAGAAATAGGCTTTTAAAAAATAATAAAAATAGATAACTCTAGATATTTAACTCATCATTCCTAGACAGTTGCAACTTATCAAGTGAAAAATAAACTCCCATTTTGTGTACATTTGCCTGCACATATTTTGTTTTAGATGTTTTAGAAGATGGGAATAAATTCCTTCGTGTATACACCAGTGTCTTCTGTTTTCCTGCAGCAAGTACTTTCTTTGATTGATGTACTTGGAAGCAATCCTTATCCTCATTCATTTTAATTGAGAGTAATGAATTTAGAGCTTTTATATGCACAGATTGGCTCCATTCCATTTCTAACTTTCCTCACCTTTGCTAGGAACACAGCCTGCTCAGGGCTGCGTTGGAAGAGGTTCAGAACTTAGTGCAGCATTCCTGGAGAGGACAGTATCCTGTGAGGAGTAGCCATCTGTTTATAGACAGGCTGATATTTCCTAACAGCTCTGATTTTTGTAGGCAGGTTCTTCCTCCCCACCACTACCACTGAGGAATTGCTAATCAGGAAATAAGCTTCTTCCCTTCCCTGATTTGCACAAGATAGAGCACAGTGTCCACAACAGTGGTTTGAGTTGCTTTGCATTCAGTGTGCTAATGGCATTTGGGGAAAAGTTTAGAATAAAAGGGAAACCTGTTTTTCTGCTAGTTATGTCCTTTAAAGTGAATGGTCTTGGCATGAAAGAGAACTGCTAGACTGTGGTCACTTACAAATGTGGAAACACTGAAATTGTCTAAGGTTGGAAGTGTTTTAATTTCACGTTTCCTTGAATTTCACTCAAATTCCTTATTTGCAAGAGCCTTAGAAATAAGGGATGTAATTTTCCTGCTCCTTTTCAAGTCTGAAGGTTACTCTAAAGTGAGCACCAAACCCCCAGGTGTTTATCTTTCTCAGTTATAAGGAAACTTTCCATTGCAGTACACCTACTATGGGAGAAGACCCACTGCCATTTTATATTCACAAGCCCTGTGGCTGTTTGCACACTGATGATGTAATGGCTTTTTACCTGTGCAGAATGTGAGGCAGCATAGGGATAAATTGGCAAGCACTGGCAGTACTGTGTTTGCAAGGAGCTGCCAAGCCCTTCCTGACTTAGTGATCATCAGCAAGGGAATTGCTCCTTTTTGGCACACTTTATCAAGTGTGAAGTAATCAGTAAAGTTATTGGCATCAGTCAAAGCAATTGGTGTGGCTATGTCGATTTATCCCAACTGAAGGTCACTTTGTTTCTGAAATATGCAAAAATAAGGTGATGAGTAGTAGTCCCTTCTGCTTTAAAAATTGTTTTTGTCTTAACTCATTGTCTGGAAAGGGTGGCATGGGTATAGATTTGGTTGCAGTGACTGTCTGTTGCAGTGTCACGGACTTGCAGTGGACATACCTGAATGGAGGGTGCCTTCAGGGCAAATACCTTGCTTGTCCCTGTTTCAGCAAGGGTCTTGGTTGGTTTTGGAAGGCTTTTGTGTTTGTCTTTAAGAGAAATGTAGTGATTGTGCCTAATCACAGGTGTTTGGGAATGGTTTTCCTGCGTGCCCCTACACTGCACCTCTAGCAGGGATCTGGGCTACATGCCAGTCGTCCCTCCATCATGGTGAGACAAACTGGGATCCAGCCTTCCCTTCTGGAGCTGGATTAGCACTGCCATGCTATTAGTACTAATGAATTGTTTTGTCAGTAAAGGTATCAGGAATGATTCAGAGAATACAGAAGAAGCAGCTCTTTTGAGTAGGAAGGTATTTTTACAAGAGTTGCTTTTCTGATCACAATAGCACCTAAATGCTGGGTGAAGTCCGGCAGCTGTGAAAATGCTGAATTGTTTATTCAGTCCCAGAAACAGCCTTGTCAAACCATTTATCATTATCCTTTAAAAACCTGGACAGTTCTTTCATCAATACTCCTACTATTATTATTATTGATTCACATGTGGTTTCCTCATATGTGGGACCACTCACACAGGAAGGTTACTGGTGTTGCTTCTTTAAATTCCTAAATTGCATAAAAGGCAGAAGAGAGTTTGCTTCCATCCTGCAGTATCTTCTGCGCACTGCTGGTTTTCATACTTAAACTCACAGTTAACTGTAGCGCTGATTGTCTCCTTTGCCTCTGTGGGGGAAGGGAGATGTTTTGTCGCTGAGGCACAATACCTCCCACACTTACTCTTGGGTTCCTGCCGCTTAAGCACACACCCCATGTTCCTGGCTCTGCCTTAAGGTACAATCTATCTCCAAATTAGTAGGAAAAAAACCCCTGAAGCTGAGTGAAGTACAATCAAGCCTCTTGGAAATTAGTTAAACACTTAGAAGGGTGTATTTAAAAGCAAACTTTCTGCAATCAACAAAGTACAGCTTTCATCATGTGTTCCTGGTCAGAGACTTCCTTTCCTCTTGATGGCCATTTAGCTTTTTTCTGGGCAAGCTATCTCACATGAATTTCCCTACTGTAAGTCTGTACTTCAGCTGCGCTTTGATTTTGTTTACCCTGTCAAAGCTTACTGGCTTTTGTACGTAGCTGCCATTCAGCTAGTTCGGGTTTTGCAAATGCATATATGCAATGTTACATGCAATGTACAAATACATTCTTCAAAGAAGATGTCAAAACAAGTTTCAGCTCGTTTTCAGCAGTATCTAATTATAGATACATAATTAATGAGTCTGACATTTATCTTTCTTAACATAAAAGACCATACTTACAAATAAAAGCATTTCCTACAGTACACGTAATCGCTCGAGCATTAGTTGAAGAGAAATGAGTATTTAGAGCATGGTATGTTCTGAGGAAATAGAAGTATTTCTTGGCAAATAAAATATAGGCTGTTACTGTGGTTGCTTACAACTGTTCCACCTTGATACCATAGAAGGAATTTCTGATATCCAGTTATTAAAAATAAATGGTAATTCTCCTGTAGAAGGGATAAAAATTTCATTAATGAAAAGGCATCTTTCTCAGAACACATCTAGGTACTATGTCTGCAGCTGTTCTAGATGCAAAAGGTGGTACATTCTTTCTTGTTTACTCGGTGCATTTAACATCAGGTGCCAGACAGTGCCAGTCTTTTTGTTGGTGTTGAAGAGTATCCATTTATGCATTCCTTTATAACATTTCATATACTCAAAACAATATATTACTGTAGTTATTAATAAAGCTAATGGTATAGGGCAAACTCCTCCAAAAATCTTTATCAACCATTTGCATGAATGAATGGCCATATTGTGTGCCAATACACTTCACCTACTTCAAGAGGTGAGTACTACTTCCCATACTTCTTACAGTGTAAAGCCATTTCATTTGGGACAGTAGGATTCTCCAAAGTCTTTCAAATGTATTTCTGGATATTATTTTGACTTTCTTCCCTGGGAAATTAATGACAAGTAAACCACAGTCAGCCTTTTGTCTTATACAATACTTGGTCTCTGATGAGACAAATAGAGAGAGATATTTTGTGATTTACAAAAAGGATGAATCAGTATGTCTATGGAGCCTTATGTTCTCTATATATGTTCCTTTTCTTAAACACAAGCTGGTATACATAAAGTGCCAGTAACACAATATCTGCTTTTTTTTTTTTATTCTATGAAGAAGAAAGGGAATAATGAACTGAGTAATATTTCAGTTGCTTAAGCATTGAAGCACTTCAGTGAAGTGTATGGGAGCTGGGGAGATAAGTGAGCTCATATTTTTCTTTGATATTTTCTAGGCAAGGACACTTTCCCGAATTGAAATGGTCTCAGCTTATGAGGCAATGGATACATCTTAATGCTTTTACTTACAGGAATCTAATTGTTTGTCCTTATTCCCTAGTACTCCTTGAGTGAGTCACAGGAAAAGCAGCTGGTGAACATTATTTGTCCTTTTGCAGTGGCAGTGTGAAAGCTCAAGGTTCTCTATTCCATACTTGGTTAATTTAAATTAGTTTTTTAAATTTCTCTTCACATCCAAACATAGTCAAAAATAAGTGTATTATCTTTTTTCTTGTTGGAATGACAATATATATTTTGGTTAGATTTAGAAACTTTGGCTGTATAAATTTGTGACTCACATTTGCAAGTGGTCTGTAGTTTGTAGTAATGGACATTTAAATCCAGCTATACAAAAAATGATACTGGGAGCAGGCTCTTGAGGATTTTTTTTTCCGTGAAAGTGGAGGGAAGAATGACTCAGCATCCAGAAGAAACTACCTGTTCTTCACAGCAGAGCATGTATGATGACAGCATTTACATGAGAACACTTGCTGAAATGACACAGAAACTGATTCAGCCAGCATTTTCTCCTCTCTGTGTGTGTGTTTGCCTGTTCCAGGTATACAGGCCTGAAGCTGTTTAAACAACATGCAAATTGTTCTGGTATGCAAAGTCCTGAGCACCCTTGAGGGCATATTTGGGAAACTTTTGGGAGCATGTCCTTGCCCTGAAGAGCTGGCCATCTGAGCAGTTATAACAGGCAACAGGAAGAAAAAAAGAAAAATGCAAAATTGAAACAACTTTCCAGATTCTGAGTATGGATTGGCACAGTAACACACCTTCCCTGAACTGATGTCTAAGGAGAAGGGTCTAGACTCTCTCTTCACCTTGGCTTCCCATCTGTGGCTCAGGTTTTAGTGTCCTGTTTCTTCAGCTGCTCCTACAAACTAAACCCAAAAAATGTTGTGGCACGAAGGAATGTACATATGGCAGTCTGGAAGGGGCTCTGGAAAAGGAAACAAAGCAAAAATCTTCAGCTTGGACTTCAGTCTCTCTTCAGACTCTGTGAGTCATCAGGAAAATCACAGGCACAAATTCTGTTCCCCTCATCATCACCTCTGCAGGCTGCTCCAGGTTTGGTTTGAAGCCTTTCGGTGTTTTCCCTCTATCATGTTTCCATACTACAATGCATCTAGTTTTCTTTTTAAGAGTTGCTATAAAGAAACAAATTTATCCATTTACTTTTAGCTGTGGGAATTATGGTATGGTTTGGTTTGGTTTGTTTGCAAGTGCAGATTTCCAGCTCTTCCTGCAAGATGGCATTTTAGGTTTTACTTAGTCCTTATCTATCGTTCCTTTCAGTTGTAGGTGGCTCCCTCTTTCTTTTTGATTCTGGATGAAGGCTTAGTTAAATGCCTATTTAAGAACTGATGAGTAATTTAAAGGATTTAGGGAAACATTCTGTGCTATTATATGCAAATACATGCCATGCATGGCTCCCTGTGTTATTAACCTGGCAGTCATTTCATGCATGACTCCCCATCTTATTAACCTAGCAGTATAGAATATTTGATTTACTAAACTGCTATGAACTACGTAGTGTGCTAATACAGGAATGTAACTTTTAAATTTCTCTGGAATAACTATCTTTGGAACAGGATTCAGGAATACAACAACATTATTTTGACAGCTGTGCTCAGTTTCTAAGGTCTATTTTAGTAAGCTTCACAGAGCTGGTGGAGAAGTACCTGTGATTTGAATAAGCCATACAATGACTGAAAATGAAATCCATCAGATTAATTAGGGCCCTTCAGAATTCTGCAGGCATTGGAAGCCCAGGTCTGTGGTGTACACTTAAGTGTTCTGTGTGCAGAGCTTGTGGGAGTTACCTACAGGTGCGTGCAGTTCTGAATCTAAAACTCTTCTCCGACATTTTGAAAACTGCTTATATCCAAACTCTTCGTACTTCCTGGGCTTTTATTTCCATAGCAGCATTCACTGGCCATGGGATTTACTGGGGATGGTGGGGGAAGGAATGTATATTTGTTGACTTGGTTCAATGCCAAATGGTGTAGGAATTATATATGCAGGATGTTGGATTCTTCCTTTAGTGTCCATTTCAGCTGGCATCTAATGTCATCCAGATAATTGCAAGCCACTCTGCCATCATTCAGCCAGCTGCATGAAACAAAACAAAGAGAAATTTAGGATTAAAAGGAAGGAATAACAATTTAAAAGGCTTTTAAATGTTGTTTTCTCTCTTTCTCAATCAGTAATACTTAAAAGCCTTTAATTTACCCCACCCCTTATGCCCCTTCAGCGACACACACATACACTCACATTTGTATGACTTTGAGTGTGGCTGGCTTGATGATAATATGTAAGCACTGAGCTGCCCAAGAAAATGCCACAAGCAAGAAATGAGGTCAGATAATGACATCCAAAACCAGAGCAGAGGGAATCATTCAGCATCCTCTGGTAGTTTGATTGCGGCTAAGAGCGTGAATCAGCTCCACTTTTATACCTCCTTTATGTTGAAAGTTCTCTTAGTACTTTGTGTGTGTGCTTTGGATTTGGAGCAGGCATCTGAATCACAAATGCAGCATAATGTCATACATACAGTATGGGTCATCAGAGGCTTATTTACCTAGAAGGATGGTGATTTCAGAGGGCTGTCTAAGTCTCCCTTGAAATGTGCCTGCGCTCTGTGGTACTTTTAGCATTGGCACAAGCTGTGAATATGCATTCAAGAGGGAGCTATGTGGAAAGTGAGCCCTTTACATGTGGAGGAAGGAAGCACTGCTAGGACTGTCTGGGGAAGCGTGTGCACACAGCTGCCTTGTGCAGGGAGAGCTGCAGAGTGTGCATGTGTCAGGGGGTGTGCTGATGATTTGGCTGAGCACAACATACAGAAAATATAGGCTCGGTAGCGGGTCCTATTCAGCACGTTCAGTACCCTGCTCAGCAGAGACCATGAGAGCCTGGAAAACCAGCTCTGGATAGGCTGAGATGAGGAAGACTTGTAAAAACACACTTGATGTGGCCAAGAGGCTAAGGGCAGATTGAGAAGTGGCTCAACTCCCTCCCATTTGAAAAAAAATCTCAAATTTTGGCAGGAAATTGGGTAAGTGCTATGTGGGAAGCAGGTCTGTCGAAGGACAGTCAGTAGTCCTGAATGTAATAAATCTGTATGCATGTTAGAATAAGATCATTATATCTTATTAACTTTTTGTAAGATCCATCTGCTTATCTCCTGTCTTTCATTACACTCATCAATTTTTCTTTCTGCATTAATTTTTTTCCTGTTTTTACAGATGCCTGCCTGCCCTTCTCACCCACCCTCCATTCCTCTTCAGAGCAAAACTGATTTCTCATTTGCTTTAAATCATCAATGTATTATTTTTTTTTCTTTTGTTCGCTATGGTGGCAGGTTATCTCTTCCTACAAGAACTCTTCATCAAAGCTGGACTCTGTTTACCTTGCTGATCTCTTCTGCTCGCTTTAATTTCCATTTGGATGATTAGGTCTCTGGTTTGTAAATGCTTTTCACTTCTCATTGTGCAGCAGAGAGTCCCTCATTTTTTCCTGTTGTCAGCTGACCCTAGCCATAAGATGAAATAACCTCTGCAAGAGAAGTGGGCAGCCAGACTATGTGAGATTTTTAGTTAGCCATTTGTGATCAAGTTAAGCCTCTTAATTCACCAGAAGAGAGGTTGTCTAAGTGTTTTGGAATCATTCCATTCCTAAGGAAGAAAATGAATGGTCCTGAGCAAAACAAGGTTGCTACTTAGTCTTTGTTGGTCAGCTCTACACCCAGATATTGATTATTCAAGAAACCCCACACTGACTGTATAAACTAGGCAAAAAATCACCTAATTTACCTGTATACACAGGTAAGTCAAGTCCTGCCAAGTGTTGTCAGGAATTATCAAGGCAAATTCAATCACAATAAATGTATTCTGCTCATTTACCTGAGCAAATAAAATGATACAAACCTACCATTGCAGGTACAATCCTGTGTAAAAAATACAGTCAAGTGTCTCAGTTGACAGCCTGATATTTTTGCTGTGGGTAACTGAGATGAGGAATAAAGTAGCTGAAGGTGAAGTATCCCTGAATATAGGTACTACTTAGGAGTCAGGGACACAATATACGATGGAGTGATTGTGGGTGAGCAGAACAACATAGAAGAAGCAATGTGAGCCTAAGTTTGGAAAGCTTTAATGGCAAGCATTATAAATGCTTCGAGCCTGAAACATATCCCCAGCAACTGCAGTTTTACAGTGATGTTTTGTTATTATAATTTTTTTCCCTGTTTCTGTGTGAATAACTAATCCACACTTACTGGCTACTGTGTTAACTAAGCATGACACAGAGCAGGTTCAGTCAGAAAACTTCTAATGGTGGAGCTGCTAATTCATCCGAGTAGTCCATGCAAACAGTTCAATTTGACAAATTTCTTTCTGGAAACATGTAAAGTTTCAGCCTGGTTTCCTGCTGGTTCACCCATGCAGCTCCTTGGAAGCATGCCAGCTACAAAGTGAGATGCACAGGATGTGGAGGTTGTTTGGCTCTTCTGCCAGGTGGGCTACCCTGGGTCTGGGGCTCCTGGATTTCCACCCTGCTGCCTGTGAGCCAGGGCAGGTGGGCAGCCAAAGGTGTGAGACAGCCCACCAGGCAGCCTGGGATGGAGCTGCAGTCACCTCCTCTTTTGGAGAGTATTTCTGAATTGATGAGCAGAATAAATTCATCTCAGGAGCAGCAAAATTCTCTTTGAATGCATTCTCCTTTCCTGCTTTAAAAGTGGATTGGACAAGGACAGGAAAACATGCTGAAGGATAGAAGGAAACATTACACCTTTCAATTAATGTATCTTTCCTCTACGTATAACCAAAATTAAACCTGAAGAAACATTTTTGAACAAAGCTGTGAAGCTCACTCTCATTGTACAGAATTGTAGGCCCAGAAGCCAAATGAAAATAAGATGAAGCTAAAGGTTTTTTTCAGTTGTGAGAAGACTGCACGGCTTCAGTTAAATGTGTCCTTTTCAACCAGGTCAGTTAATCCAGAGGAAGAATTGTGCTGGACATATTTTAATGGGTTTAAACCCTAATTTTGCCAACTCAAATCAAAAGGACTGGGATGGCAAGCCATCCAGTCTGAAACATGGAAATGTCTTCCTGGGAAGCCTCCTGCTGGCTTGTCAATTAGCTGGTATGCAGTGGCCAGCCATCACCATCAGCAAGCAGCTGTCACACCCTTTGGCTGAACTGGGGCTGCTGCTGGCCATCCAGTGCAGTACACAGCTTGCTGTTTTATTTGCTTGCTTGCATTTGCTAGGTTTTTTGGACTGAATTATTCATACGGTAGCAATTGTCAAATGATTTCAGCCAGAGAAACTCATTTTCTTTCAGGACCTAACCTGATGTGGCAGAGAGCTATTATGTACCACACCAGAATTAGCAGCTGCTGCTTTTTAGAGAGGCAGTGCTTCACTGATGTACCACTGGAAAGGTGGCTGCCAAGAGATGGCCCTGAGTGTTTCAGAGGCAGCTGTTTGCCTGGAGAAGGTGCTGACATTGATTTGCAGACAGCAACCAAAGCTGATAACAAAAACAGAACCATGCCAAATGAATAAGGAGATGGGGACTGTCTTAATGCTGAGTTTTGTAGCAGATTTGACCTGTACTTTCCCATTGTCCTCTTTTCTGCTTATATGGACCACCAGTACCAGACTAAGGTTACTGGTATGTAAGGATGGATTCCTCTCGTTGAGTCCGGCTGTGACTGGGCACAACTGCAGTTTCCTCCTAACAGCAAAACACACAATTGTCTAGAGTCTGCCCTTCACCTCAATTAGTGGTTGCTTTGCAAGTAATCAGAGAAGCTGTGACTGTGGGAACACAGGTCACGTTGCTGAGGAAGCCCTGCCTACTGTGCACAATAAAATTTTCATGTGTACCAGCTCCGTCCCCATATCACTGGAGACATGAAAATATTCAAAATCATATTCCTGTAACTTCTGCAGAGCTGCTACTGCTCTTCCTCTCCTCTTCCCCTCCCTACCACCACAGACTTTCTCAGAAGTTTCTGAAACTCTGTCCAAGTAAGAAGTAGATTTCGCTCTGAAGCCAGTACTCTGTACTTTCTATATTCAGATTTGGGACTCAGTCATGCTCAAAATTAAAGTCAAGCTCCTGTTCATAGCAGGAAAACTTGGCCCCTTGGTTGTGGAGGCTTTACAGGCTGGAGAAAAGCTTTAGGGCCTGTGGACTTGCTAGTCTGATCTGTCCAGTAGGAGGCCTACAGGAGAAACCAGAGCCGAGCTGGAATTTGCATTTGGGATCAAACATAAGAGGAATGGCTCACCTAAACTGTGATATATGTACCCTATCATTATTCCTGTGGAAAAAAACTCTGTGATACTACATGGTCTCTTTAATCTAGCAGAGAAAGGCATAATGAAACTATGCTGCTAGAAACTGAAGGCAGGCATAATTGGTTTATACAGTGAGAGTAATTAATCACTCAAGGAACTCAAGGAGGTTAAGATCCTCTATTGCTTCTAATCAGGGTGGAATGCCTTCCTATACCTCAGCCACAAGGAAGGGGCTTGAGATAGAACTCATTGTGTTACATCTTTAGTCTGTGCTATGCTGGAAGCCCTGAACAACATGGTTCCTACTGAACTAGGGATCTGTGAATAACTGCTCTTAATTTTTGCCTTTTGTTCTTCACTGGTGATTATTTTGAAAGCAAAATGTGAGTGAAATCCTACAGCTGAGTTTGACATCACAGACAAGATTTTAGTCTGTTAAAACTCCTACAATTTCTTCTTTTTTTTAAAATTCAGTTAATTTTTATTAAAAAATGAAATTTATCTTTTCTCCAAGAAAATGCTTTCTAGACTTCCGAGCCCGTGTTACACATAATGGAATAAGCAGGCACAAGCCAGATGAGAAAAACACCCTCCACAACATTCCCCCTCTCTCATTCATGAAGCACTATTTGCAGGTAATGTAATCTAAGCAAACGTAATGCTTTAGGGGCTGTTGCATTACCTTCCTTATGATCAGAAGAAACTATAATCAACAATTCTGCTTTTCCTTCTATTGTAATAATAAATAGTAAAACCTAGCAATTCCATTTAAAATAGCTTTAAGTGGCACTACAGACCAGACCAGTGAAGAATTGTTTGCCTTACGGATTATGAACTCATGAAGGATTTCTTGATTATCCCTTTTCTTGGTAATATCATATAATTAACTTAGCAACATTCTGAGTTTTAATAAAGATTTGTGTATTACTGAATTATACAAACAAGTTTCATTTTTCCAGGTCTGCATGTAAGAGACGTGTTAGCAAAAATAAATATTCTAATCACTTTTGTCAAAACAAATTGCTAACAATGTCTTTACTATTCTGCACGTGAGAGCTACTTGTAATGTTCATTAATCTAACAGTTTATGATTTTGATTTCCAGATGGAATGATTAGCATTTCTAAGCTTTTTATATTCAAACTCCAAAAATAAGCCTTTTTCAGGGGTCACTGGAGGAAAATAATTTAAGTCTAATACGTTGTCCAGTTAAACATGGTGGTTCACAAGTAATTAATTTAACACATTTTTTCTGACACATTTGTTTTAAATATGGTTTAAAAAAATTAATTATCATATGAAACAGTAAAGTCAGCTGTTATTATCTCAAATAGCTAAAAAAGGTCACTTCTACAATTTTAATATTTTCTTTTGTTTTCCTACATCCCTTTCTGATCAAGAATAGCACACCTTACCATACTGCAAAACTAGAATCAGAGAATCTGTGATTGGGAAAAAATTCAATTTTTCTTGATTTTGTGTGTGAATGGAGCACCAACATATTGTGACTGATCCCAAAATGACATCATTTTTATCAGTTTCAAGTATAGAGAGAAGTGGGTGAAGCTGACCGTATGCTTTTGTATTAAAGTTGTGAGTATTAAACAGGTCCAGTGGGTATCTCCTGGCGTACCTGGTAGAAACGTAGCTTAGCTTCTTTCTTTTTAGCCTAATTCTTTTATGTATTGTCCTTCAAGTCATCTTCCAGAGGGAATGGTGACACCTCTGTGACGTATCTTGCTCTGCAAAACTCTAGTGGCTTCCCTTTCTCCTACAAATAATATCAAGTCGTTCCTTTGGTTGGAAAAGCTGAGATCTTTTAGCCACCTCTATGCAAAACCACTTTGATTATTTTTTGTTATTTCAGAGTTTGTAAATTCCCAGCCTTACTCTGCCTAAAGAACTGGATGGTGATGCTGGTGACCACCTGCGTATTGCCATGTCAGTTGTCTGAGAAAAGAAATTCCTTCCTCACCCCAAACAATTCCCTTGAAGAGGGAGTTGGGCTTGAAACCCCCTTGAGATACAAGCCAGTGTCTCTTCTGCCATAGGAGGCTTGTTTCTCCGGGATTTGCAGCAGTTTTCTGTAGTTTAAACAGAATTTGAGTGCTTCAAACTAAGTGACATATTATTACATCAAATCTGACACAAACACTAAACTGTTGCATCCTGACTAGCGCTGCAAATGCTGTTGAACAAACACTTAAAATCCAGATACTTTGGTATTTTGGCAGCCTGAACATCACTTTTTGATCTTGGTTGTAGCCTGGGGATTGGCAACAAACCATTCTAGGCAAAATGCTGAGTGATGCAGCTGGGGCAGTGGGAATGGAAACCTTTCCCCTTTTGGGAGTCAGAAATAAATTTAGAAGCAAAGTCGCAGCAAGTGGTCAATTTCAGAACTGGAATGCTACAGCAATACACTGTTGAAAGGGACGTAGCATTTTATTTTCCCACTGCAAAAGAGTTAGCTGTTCAAGATGGTAAAAAGAATGAAATTTACCCAGCCCTTTGGATGCCCTGTGGTTTCCAAAGGAAGGATGCTGACTTGGTGGCTCAAGAGACAGACTGAGAAGGAGGAGAGTCTGCTGCTGCAGGTTTTATACAAAATTTTGAGTATCTGTGCCTTTCTTTTCCCACATTTTTAAGTGGATTTAACTCAATTTTTATAGAAATCTAAGATTTCAGTGAGTTCATGTCAGAAAAGTGCTTGTAGTCTTTGCTAAGTGGTTAAAAATAGCTGACAGTACCTGAAAGCTTTTGAACATGGACCGAGGAATGCTCCAAAGTACACAGTGTAGAGAAGAAATGCAACAAGATAATGGTAAGTTAAGAACGTGATTACTACCTGTTATGGATTAATAAATGTTCACTGCCTATCAGTGGACTTTCAGGCAGTTTTATCAGCATTAAATTTCTGCAGCAGAGAATCTGATCCCAGGTCTTCACAATTCAAATTCGGCATAAATGGAATAGTCAAATGGGCTGCTAAAACAGTGAAATGAATGAGGGAAGGAAGAATTTTTTCTTTTCAGTCTTCAGAAGGGCATGGCAGCAATCATTTGTTCACAAGGGCAAAATTCTAGCATAACTTTATTGATTTAAGTGGATCTGTGCATGATAAACACAGAAAGCTCAGAATCCATTCCAGCATGCTCTAGGCTGAAGGCTTACATTTGCAAAACTATCCCACAGGCACAGATAACTGATCAGTTCATATTTTGCTTTGCACAGGTTTTATTACTTAATTTTTATGTGCTTTCTCTTCCTCTTTATTGACTTTAATTAAGTTTTCCTTAGGGTTTGCATGCCTGGCAAAGTTTGGCTACTTAAACAAGTAATCCTGTTTACTCATCACATTATCCCAGCACCACTTTTGGGCTGAAGTGTGTATTTTCTTAAATTCTGTTGCAACTATTGCTGTTCAGCATTATAATGATATACTAAGAACTGTTCTCGTAAAAATGAGGCAGCAGCTTTGTGTGGCCGATTTGAAGAACTACATTTAAGATTTTATAGTTATGAAAAGAGTATCTTTAGAGGGGAAATTTTATAAATGGTGTAAGAGCCAACACTGTCTCCCCTCACACTTTGCTTGAAAATTTTTTGTTTTTAAAGCATGGACTGGGTCACTCATATTGTAAGTTGCATAAGATGTGTAGTTCTACATCCAAGCAGTGAAACAGCTAATGCAGCTAGTGTTTTAAATTTAATTTATGTCATTTAATGCTTTATGATATAGGCATAATTTTGGAAATTTTTTGCTAAGTGATATTGATGATGAAATTTTAGAAATCCTGGTAAAGCACTTAGTTGCTCTATATTTTCAGTTTATTGAGGGACATTTCAGCAACTTCTTTTTAAATTCTTACAAGTTTAGGGATTTTTATACTGTGAAACCCTAAAAAGCCAGTGAAAAGTCAAATGAAATGAATAGAAAAACTGTTTGCTGTTAACTTTCCAGGGAGAACTCTAATGGGAATAAAGCCTATGAAGAGCTATCTCTGAATTCTCACATTCTGTAAAATTAGCATTCTAAATTTAAAATGATGAAGAGCACACCCTTCTGGCACAACAGATGAGTTTTATAGACAAAACATTTGTTTATGTTTATCTGTGTTCACAATTACTCTGAAAAGTCCTAAGAAAGAGAATTAATGTTTTCCTGAGGAAAAATGTTTATAACTGAATTTTAAAATCAAAGCAAAATTTATTCATTGTTAAGACCAAAGGGAAAATACTTTTTTTAGTGCATGGATATATATCTGATTTGATTGTCTGGTTCTAACACAAGCAAATTCATTAAGTTGGGAGACATGGAAGTAAAAATATATCTTTAATAAATATAGTTATTAATTTTTTGGAATTGAAATGAGTATGAGAATTAAATACAGATGTTGATGCCTCTGTATGTACAGAGGTAATTGAGAATAAAGTTCTCAAAATTAGCTTTCTGTTGAACAAGGAGTAATTTTGTGATATAATGACAGTTACTTTGAGTTCTTGGCTATTATTCACGTAAGAAAAGTAAGTTTACTTTTTTAATGCTTTATTTAAAACCCCTTATGTTAATAACATTAGAGTTGTGGAGTTCAGCTGTTAAGTTCTAGAAAATGTTTTAATCTTTCCAGTCTAAATTTTTTTTAATATTCTGTTGTGGCTCTAAAAGTCTAGGTCCATACTTCCAAAGTTTTTGCTCTGGTATCAATAACTGCTGTAAATTCACATGCATGAATGAACTACAGTTGATCAGAAATCACTTGGTAACCATGAGGAGTAGTGGAGAAAGGGGTGATGGAGGTGAGTATGAAAACTGACAGTGACTTAAGCACCTTGTCAAGTGAATGGACACTTTTGGGAGTTACTTCTGTGCTAGAGGAAGACCCATAAGAATTACTCATAATGGCAGAATCAAGCATATGTACAAATGTTTGCAAAATTAGAAATGTTATGACGCAAGCTTAGAATGTTATGGCAGCAATGGAGCCTGAGTCTCTCTGAACAGGATGGCTTTGGCCAGAGGCTTCAGTTCAGCTGGATGTGGCTTTGCTAGAGTTTAAGTTAATTTTCACCATGGCTTTCTGTGTAGCGTGTTTCCTTTTTGGGGTTACTCCTGACAATTATCAAGTAAACTAGTGTTTTCATTCTACCCTGTTTTAGTCTTCTAGACTGTTAGTTCCAAACAGAGAACTTCAGGAAGCTGCTGCCCTTGAGAATATTCTGGGATACCTGTACATATGCATGAAACCTTAAAGAGGGGTGAAGGGCTACGAATTGGAGGTGTAATGATCTGAGAGATTCAGGCAGGTAAGTAACTAAGTTCCTATGCAATTTCAGTTTCTGTAGTTAGGTGTTTTGTTTTATTTGGAAGTTACAGACATAGGACCAACCATATTGTAATATTATTCAGAATCTGGGAGTTCTCAGATTAGAATGAGTTTTTTAGAATAGAACTTTCTGAACTCAGGTGATAGCAACAAATGACTAGAAAACCTCAGTTCATGGGAACTGCATTCTTTCAGAGACACAGTGGAACATGGACGTTTTTACAAAGGTTTGTAGACCAAATATTCCTTAGCATAATCCTTTCCCATACGGTGTCAAATAATTGCATTGTATTTGATGGAGCTTCTATTGATTTATTCTTCTCTTAGAAAATGGTTCACTTGGTAAATATTTCCTTGAGCTTGAATCTAGTTGGTCTGCTTTAATATCTGTTAAATATGTGTGTGGAAATTATATAGTATGAGATTAAAAGAAATCAAATAACAAAATTGCCTTCTTTGAAATCAGATAAATAGCAAATCCTATTGAAACAACTCACCATTTTGGGAATGTCATGGTCAGAGTTGTAGAAAGAAGCAAGATTAAAACAGCAGCTTGTTTAATGCTGGCCTGCGTCATTTATGGGGCTTTCATGAGATGATCTGTCAGCTCACGTTAACCAGAAGTCATCGTTTCCATTGGAAACATTGACAACTAGAAGTGTTTGGTTGCAGTGGGCCTTGTTACTTATGTTTTGTTACCTTGTGATAATACTGTAATAGGTCATTACTGTTCTTGTTATAGAGAAAAGGATTTAGTTAGGTGATGCATAGTGGCTGTTTCAGTTGAAAATGTTTGCACCTTGAAGCTGCAATGCCTTGTCGCATCATTAAAGTGCAGTTGTAGGAAGAGGGAGAGCATATTTCCTGGAAACAATCAGAGTGGAATGAAATATGTGTGTCTGCGAGTCAGTCTTTAATATGTTAATGGCAATATGAAAAATGGGCAGTTGCTGCTCCATTGATGGTGGTGAGGCAGACCCTGTCCAGCACGGACCCCACCATTTTTATCGAGAGCATGAATTTTCTGTTCCTGCAGAATTTGCAAAACTATGGAAGAGGCTGAGATGATGACAGTGACTTGAGTTTTGTTTATTTCCACCTCAGTATTTAACTGTGCTTAAACACGTGCTTAATCTCTCTCTAGTTTTAAAACCATAGTTTAAAGAAATCTCTCATAAAAGTGTCTGAATGAAACTACACACCATAAAATCTCTTTAGAAAAGAGATTTTTAATGGAAACACTGCCGCGAGATTTATTGCACTGGTTCTGAAATTGCACTGTTATAATAAGGGTTAAGGCTCAACTGTTCACTCTCCAGCAGCAATAACTTTCTCATTGGAATCTGAAAATAAACCCCTATGAATAAAATGACACCAAAGACTTAAGTTGTTTTCTTGAGACAGCTAGCCTTTTTGTACAGAAGCTATTCTGAGGCCTGGTACTGTAGTTCTGCTGAAAAATTACACTGGCTTGCCAAATATCTTAATGACTTTTCTCTCAGCGGTTGGTAATGGTGAAATGTTATTCTAGTAACCATAATGTCTCTCATAAAACAATTGCATACAATATGTACTGTACTTCTATTTTAGTGAGCACTTCCATCGGGCTTGTACTGCCAGTAGCCATTTAACATTTCGCAGCAAACTGCTCACCAGTCCTTCAAGTGTAATATTGCAGAAACAGTGAAGAAATGCGTGATTAAAAGCATTCACTGAGAGTGGACCATTTAGTTCTACCCTATCCTGCAAGATAAACCAGCCTTCACATTTGTAGGTTCTCATCATATAAATGACAGTTCTATGTGGTCATTTAATTTTACGATCTCAATTCTCGCATATATTGCTAACATAAATATAGCGTTCTCCTGCAGGGAGGTCTGCTGGGTATTATAAAATCAATAAGACCTCAATGGGTTCAAATGGACATCTTTTATAATTATTGCTATAAAATTTCTTGACAATGCATTTTGTTGTCCAATGAGTAAAGAAAATGATTTTCTGAAAGAATGGGTTTTGACAAAGAGAGCAACAGAGCTTAGGGATTTGTTCCTGTGCTCAAGCATATTTAAATTACCTCCGTTACTCTTACCTTTTGGACAGAAGCCAATATCCTGGAATAACTTTTTACAATGAAGCTCCAGTCAGTGCGTGGCTATATTTTCTGTTGTTTTCTGGTGTGGAGAGACAATGTAGGATATCTTGAGGGAAAAGATTAATTTGCTATTTAATGCAATTAAATTCTATTTGCCAAGCAATTCTTTTTACTAGCTCTTGAAGAGATTGGGGAATCTAAGAGAGGATGAGGGCAGTAAATGTATTCCCAGAAGGGGTTTTAAGGGAAGAAACAGACTTGTCCATGCTGGATTTCAGGACAGCCCTATTAGCCGTAAATCATTGGGAGGCACCCTGTTACATCTTTCTTATAATTCTCTAAAATTCTTCTCTTTCACCCTTGTCTGGGAAGGAATTTCTATATCATTTGATCACATTTACATAATAAAAAGATATTAAGTTTCCCTTGGAAGGCTGAATAGCAAAGTTTCCGTGCTTGAATTGCCTTTGGAACATGGGCTTTGCCTGCAGAGCGCCTGAGTTGTGCAGCAGCAGTGCCCTGGGGCCCACCAGCGAACAGTGGAGAACAGTCTGGTGCTGCCAGGCAGGGGCTGCAGTTAGGAGGCTCAGTACTGGTGTCTGGATGTGGAAACACTCAGAAGTGATTCAGCTGTTTAGTGCCTCAATGCACTGGATGTTGATTCAGTTTTGTAGAAAGCATCTGTGGCAGTTGTTTTGGACAATTAGTGAATTTTGCAACTGTCAAAATAGAATGGCATCAGTACCTGTATGGATAGACTGTATCAGGGTCCTACTACTGAGATTCTAATTTGAGTATTTATATAGTGTTTTATATATTTTGAAATGTACATCATATGTTATGGAAGGAGAGGCAGTGTTCTTGTGGGTTGGTGATACTTCATGGATTTGATTGAAATTAGATTGATGTCAGCTTATGATTTAGTTCCTCATGTCCATCTTGGCACGAGTTGGTCTGCACTACATGAGGGCTCTCTCCCACTTTGTTTTACAACAAATGTATCTCTCACATATCAACAGCCCTTTCTGAAAGGTGTGTGTGCATTTTTACATTTTTTGATTGCCCAGTGTCGGCAATGGTGGCATTCTGATCTCTAAACAGCCTTGTAGGTGCTGCAGTATCACAGAGATAGTAACAACAGAAATGTAACACTAAATGTGTGTTGGAGTTGCAAGAGCAATATGCATTTACCCCAGAAGTTAATTGGCTAGATACTACATAATTATAGTAATGAAGTTGTAAGTTCACAGTTAATAAATAACTGCACAGTAACCTTTGATAAGTTTAGGTAGCAAATAAGTTAACTTGTTGCCACTAGTGTATTCATTAGAAAAAGGTGAAGGCAAAGGCAAAATAAACAGTATATTTATTAATGTATTTGGGGGTTTTGGGTGTTGGCAGCACATGTTTTTCTTTTTTTTTTTCCATGTGCAGTTCTAAAGCCATTATATTAATTGTTTTTCTTACCTGGAATGAGAGCCAAGTGTCTTCAAATACATTTATTTACCTTTGAAGTAATTAAAATAAGGTGTCTACTGACCATAGCAAATAAGCAAACATGCTCTGCATGAAAATAAGCAATGATAAGGAAAAAAAAGTTATGCAAGAAAACAGTAAGGGAAAAGAATAAAAGAGATTGTAGCTGCAGTTTCTTTACTGGAACCTTAGCAAACCTAATTGATTATTCTGAGCCATTGCACACATAAATATGTGTTAGCTGCTTTAGCTTGGAGATATTTGTTAAGAAGATTGTCAGACTTTTGTGTGAAGAGTTGAAGCCAGCTTCTTGCATCCATGTTCCAGGGAGAAATAATTTACAGGAATTCCAAGCACTTTGGAAAAGTTCTC
Source organism: Lycocorax pyrrhopterus obiensis (assembly GCA_014706295.1). Taxonomy (NCBI): domain Eukaryota; kingdom Metazoa; phylum Chordata; class Aves; order Passeriformes; family Paradisaeidae; genus Lycocorax; species Lycocorax pyrrhopterus. The sequence goes on along the minus strand of JACSVZ010000016.1, from coordinate 13,210,605 downwards.
ATTACATGAAAAGCTTTGCATGCTTCTTACAAGTATTACAGTTTACTCATATGAAAAAATGAGCTTGGGTGAGTGGCCAAATTCCTAAATAGATACAAAATAGAAAGGATTAGATAAGGAATGTGGAACTAAGACCTGGAACTAGGTGAGAAAATGTAAATAGTTTGACTGAGATCTAAGCTGATTTTTGTATTTCAAATGTGGTAGGTTCTTCTGCCCTTTAAAAGGGTACGCTATAGCTATACAAATAAAAACTTTCCAAATATTCAATGCTGAGATTAGAACACCTAAGTTCAATCTTCAAACTACCATAAATTGATTTTATCTTAAAGCAACAGCTCAGCCTGTGCTGCTTGGGTAAGTTGTTTGCTCTACACAGCACCCAGGCAGGGAGTTCTCAAGCCCAGTTTGCTCAGAAAACCTCCTCTGTGTAGGCAGCAGCTTCCAGCAGTGAGCATGTGCTTCACTCTCTCAGACTGTGTTCCCCTACCTCTCATGCTGTGCCCAATGGCTCTGTGTGTCCTTCTTCTCCCCACTGTGATGTTCCCTGGTTTTAACTGAGAAAGATGTTTGGCCATTCTAAATATAGCTTGGTCAACCACTTGTGGTCAGCTGTAATATTCACGAATACTTGTATAGGTTTCCACAATCCATCCTTCCTTTAGAAAATGTGAACAAAATTATGTATGCTGAAAAAAAACATATATATATATGTATATAGGTGTCACTAAATATTAAGCAATTTATGATTCTTTTTCAATTCATAGACAGAATTTCTTCAGCGTTTGTCTGCACCCAAAATTCATGTAAGTGTAAAACAGAGTTAACCAGCAGCCAAAAGAGATCAGTTTTCAGACCGCATGGTACTTCTACTTAATGCCTTCTGCTTTTTTTCTTTTTAAGATGTTTATGACAATGCCTGTATGAACAAGTTTAATTTGAATGATGTGAAAACATGCAACTGACTTTCCCTGTACAGAGGAAATCTGATTGGATGCCATAACAGTTTCCATAACAAGCCATTTACACTTTTCTGACAGTGCTGACACTGCTTAGTACAAAAGTGGCGTTTGTTCTTTTGCTCTGAAGATGAATTTCGAGGCTCCAGGTGAACAAAATACATTCTCCATGGATTTTTGAATTCATTTTAGCAATAATTTTATTTTTCATTTCAGTAAAGGTAATTCTGCAATTATTGCTTCTATGAATCTCAGCTGTGGCAACTTGATTCCATGTGCTGGGTCCCAAACCTGGGGGCCTTGGTTGCACAGCCTTTTAGTATTCTGGAGACTTTTTGATATTCAGTGAAAATTCCCAAGATATTGCTGGTCTGCCTTCCCAGTGTCAAACCCCAATTAATATATACTAAATACTTCTGATTGTTGGCTTAATCCTGCTTTGGTGTTATTTCACAGTGAAGAATCTCCTTTCAGAGTAGTGGCTGCTCTCAGAACTTTGACTTGTCAGCACTCAGCACTTGTCCCTCCCTGCAGTTTATTCCTGTTGCTGCAGTGCGTGTGTGTGGCAGCTCCCATGGCCAGCAGCGAGGAGAGAAAACCAGGCTGGGCAGCCCATAGGGTAGTACAGCATCAGTCTGTAGTGGTGTGTTGTTCTTGAATCTGTGAAAGTGCAGGCAGTAACAGGGGGTTTTGGAAAGCCTAATGAGTATTTAGATTCAGAAAACCTGCGTGGGGGACTATCACTGAAACTCTCTGAAGTCAGCAGACAGACTCCAGTGGATTTTGAAGGATTCAGATTGGTCCCACAGGGCATTCTGGTGATTTTCTGCACACACACTGCTTTTCAAATGACTTGCCTTTTGGGTCTCGGGGGACATAAAATATTCCCAAAATACTGAAACATCCCAGCAGAGGAAAATTATTAATTTCTTATTACATTTCTTTGACCATTTTTTTTATTTTAATGTGTTTTCTTAAATAATGTTGACAATAATAAAGAGGCAGGCATTCTTCTAAAATGTCATAAAAATAAAGTATCAAGTGCATAAAGTAATCTGTAATACAATGACAGCATTTTTCATGTGAACTTTTATACGCGACAAAAATGAACTGCCTTTACATTGAGTTTATCTTCAAGTTTAAATTAAACCCACAGAAGCAAAAGCCGAAAGAAAAAAGGTCCAACCAGGTTCCACAGGACTTCTGGATGTGTTTTCACTCAGTTCAGTGTCTCATTTGTATAACAGATCTTAAGCCTGCCTAAGCTTATGAAATACTCAGGACTCAAGTCTCAGACTTCTGCAGTACAGCTTGGAGTAATGGTACTGAAGTCAATGGCCCATATCTTGCCACCAGTTCTTAAATAGAACTTCTAGTGAATTTCAATAAAGACTTTTGCTTAAAAGTCAACAGCACAGCATGGTTCACGGAAATTACAAGGCTGCAAGCAAAAATGTTAGTTTATTTTTCCTTTTCTTTTCAGAATACCTTGTGTTTGGTTCTATAAAATAAGATTATTACCTTGCACTGATTCAAATCAGTGTGGAATCAGAATTGGATCATGGAGCTCTCAGTAACATGCTTAAGCTTTACTGACAGTGAAATTAAATAACTTTTAATTAACACAGATTAAGAGCATGTGAGAGATATATCCCTGTGCTGCTTTCCAAAAAATCTTTCTTTTTGACAGAATGGAGCTAAGCCACATTTCTGCCAGTGCAGACTTTATATTCATTATAAATTTCAAGCTCCTTTTCTCTTGTCCCAACAGAAGAAGCGGTTACTTTACAGTGTAGAACTTGCCAAGTCACAATTGGACTCCATTCGTCAGCGCTGCTACCTATGTGCCCAAACAGAAATCAGGAATGTTTTTTGAGGAGGAGGTCAGTGTTTCAAAGGAGATGGTCAGTACCTGAGCTGTGAGATAGCACTGGGGGCAGCCTTTGTCTAATGTGCTGGGGAAATGAAGTAGTTGCAAAGAAGCACGTGAAACTAATGACTGGCTTATCTTGCAAGGACTAAAGAAAACTCTGAAGAAAAAAGTTCTCTTTCTTCTTTGCTTAATTTTCAAGCTGGTTATGAAACGAGTGCCTGAAGCTTGTTATATCACCATTTCTGATGGGTGATGGAGGCAGAACTGGATGATGCGAACCAGTCATGTACTGCTGTTGTTGTGTGCACATGTGAGTGTGAAATTTGGGCATTTCTATCGTTTTTTGCACCTCTCATCTGCATGCCCTACTTATGGCTGGCAGCAACTAGGACAGAAAGGCAGCCGCTCTTAGAGTTCAGGTTTCACCATCATCTTGTGATATGGACCGAAATGTGATTTCCTCAGTGCGGGTGAGATAAAACGGAGAGAGCAGAGCTCTTTTACCTTGCTAGGAAAATGGTCCAATGGCAACCACAGTGCTGGAAAAGGGTGTTCTGTGCATGCAAGAAAGCTGAATGATGAGGTGGGGAGCAGTGTGTATGATAAGGAGCAGGTGGTCAATAGTCAATTTGAGGTGCATAAAAATGATATCAATTTGTAATGGGCAGGAAACACTGTTTTCTCATTCATTTTAGGCTTTAAACCTAATCCTGGTTTTGCTAATTTAATAGACCATATTCTTAGGGGACCCTGTAAGCAGTTTCCTGTGCTCATACTATGAAGAAGAGATGTAATCTAGCTACAAATGCTCACTGAGGAGTCCTACTGTGGCAAGAGAACTCTCTGCTGGCTATTGTCAAGCCAAATGTGGGTCTACACTTCTGGTACCTTCTTATAGCTCTGCAGAGCCCACATAACAGTGATGTGAGAAGAAAGAACGTCCCTGCCTACTGCACTGCACTTATCATCTGTCAAAATGGGGCCAACTGGGGATGGTATATTCCAGAAGCAACGAGCATGGGCATGTGAGAGTAAATTGCATGGTAATTTCAGTGTCCCAGTGGCCCTAGTGCAGCTGCCAGTGATGTACTTTTGTGTTGTGGTAGAAGTGAGGTAGCCTGAAGCTGTGAGCTGCCTTAGATAAACCATGTGGGAAGCTGGTGTCCCAGCTTTTCCCCACAATGTACTTTAGGAAGCTCACACCTTACTAGCTCCAAATTATGCCAGGAATCCCACAGAACTGGAGGTTTCCCTCACAGCCCTTCCCCCTTTCTGTAGCAAAGAGGATGGGGACTAGTGATTTTTTCCTGCTTTTATGCCTGTCCCAGAATACTGTTTGGAGATGAAAGAAGCAACAGTGAGAAAAATATTCCCATTCTCCTATTTTGGTGGTTTTTTGTTTCTCTCTTGCTCAGTAGGACAGTTATTTGATAACACAACTGTCCTGAATCCACCTAATGGAACTGCTTAAAGGTCAACTGCTTTAAATACTTTGCATAGGAGGAATGCATATTATATAATGACAAATATCTATACCATCATCACATACTGTAAAGCCATTGGTGGCATAAGGCAAGATCTTAGCATCTCTGTTTGTGTCAAATGTATTTTAGATTGTTGTGATACTTCATTTCTGAGAGAATTTTCTGTAGGTGTAAATGAACACTCAATAAACAAATCTGTTACACACATTCTCAAGGCTCTGGTAAGCACATTAAACAGTGCAATGTACAGGAAAGTGCACTTCACAGAAAATAAGGTAAAGATACAAAATGATCCAGGATAAATATGGGTAAGAGGGCTCTGTGTGTCCAATAGGTTTTAAAGCTTCTCAAAATCGCGTGCTTTCAGATGTCACAAAGACACTTTTCCATTGCTGTCATTAAAGAGATAAATAGAATTTATGTCTAAAAATTATTAAAAAAATGTACTGATGCAAATGTTTTCTAATTTTATTATTGCTTCGTTTTCTCTGGAGTTTGGAGTGCAAGTATGAATTTGCATTTGCAGACATGGTTCACTGCCCATTCTTGCAGCAGACCAGAACTATCTGTTAAATTGAATCCAGAAGCTGAGCATTTCTGTTAGTCCTGAAATGTAGTGTTTATTACTTTAGGCACTGCCCCTTAGGAATGTGGCTGATGAAATGAAACTTCACTGGAGCCCACCAGCTTGGCTTGCGGGTGGAGAAGCACCTGCCTTTCAAAAGTCATAATTTCAAAACACTCTGTGAAAAACCTTTACAGTCAGCAGAAAATGCATGACATGCTGTTCTCCACTGTCACACAGGTTGCCCTAATTCAGTGAAGCATCTCTGCTCCCATGTGGAGGCACTCTTACTCCTCCAAACTGTAATCTCATTTTGTCCTAATATTATTTATGTTCCCTCTCCATAGGTTTGAGTCAGTAATAGGAACAGAGAGAGAGAGCCATCTTGTGGAAGATCACTTTACTATCTTGCAGTTTTAGGTGCCAGGCACTTCAGAAGCTACTTCTGGAGACCTTATTTTTGCAATGAGAGACCTCAGTTACAAGTGAGTGTCCTATAATATTTATACAGACGTGTCAGTTTCCACACAAAGCAAGTTAAGCAAGCAGGGAATGATACTATTCCAGCATTTGCCTGCTGGCACTTGATATGTGTGAACAGCGTGGTTTTCGCCTCATCTTGAACTACATAATCAGCAGTTTCTTCTCTTGTTTCCATATTGCTTCTGTGCACAATTTAGATATTAAATATATATCTTGATTTGCTTTGTAACAGACTGCAAATGAAGCTTCACTGCCTCATCTTGGAAATGTGCAGTGAAAGTAGAGTTGAAAATAATATTTTTCCCTTCATGCTTACTGCTTTCAGTTGAATAATTGCACAATTCTTACAGACTACAGAAAACATTAAAAAGCTGTTCTCATCTACAGGTTCCAGCCTGAGATGTGCAAAATGCTTGTAATGAAGCTGCAAACCATGTGAAAGCAGTGACAAAATCCTTTGTGTAGCAGAGAGGGGCTCCCGCTTCAAGCAGAAGAAAGAGAGCAGAGGGCATCTTTCTGATAAGAGCAGATGATGTGGGTCTAGGAAGGTTTGAGCTCTTGATAAAGTGAAAATGAAAGTGATGCCTGATGTTCCAGCTTCCCCTCCTGAGTTAAGGGGATGAGCTATACTTTTCAACCCCTGTATGAGGTAAGGGTCAGCGATTAGCACAAGACTATCTGGTACCTTACATGCTGTAGTCAACAGATGCTCTGAGGGTGTCAAATTTCCGGTTAATCAAAAGTGTCGATCCTTTCAAACATGCTTGATTTCTTTATCAATGGGAAACTTAGCCTTGATTTAAAATCTTTAAAGGTGTCGTTATTTTTCCACTGCCTTAATTTGTGAAGGAATTCTGAGATATGAAATAGGGGAGATCAAATTTAATCCAGTCTAATGCGATTTTTTAATAGATCAATAATAAATTCATGTTTAGAGATTTTATTTTTTTGCCTCCAGAATCACAGCATACCTTTATTTTGTTGAGGAAATGAGCATAGTGTTTTCATCTGTTTCGGTTTTCTGCATCAGCAGTCTTTGTTGTCTTTCACTATTTGTAATACTTGATTCAAAGTCAATTTTATATGGAGGGTGTATCTCTATGATGTGTCACACTCAAGGTTTAGGAAACCAGACAGAGTTGAAGGAAATGCTTATCATTATTAGGAAGAATGTATGTTTGTGAAGTGTGGTATCTGAAATAACCAACTCAATACTTGTTGCATAAAGCTGACAAATCTGTAACCATGTGATAATGTTGACATAAAAATTAAATCAGCCATAACATTGGCAGATTACTATTTTTCTATCTCAAAACACAGATTAGCTATTTAATTGAAATAAACTTTCTCTACCAAATGATATAAAATTTCCCTTTCTTAAAAAAGCCAAACTGAAAACAAAACCCATATCAAATGGAAAAGAGGTTTAAATTACCAATATATGATAGAATCATATAGTTATAGAATATTCTGAGTTGGAAGAGACCACAAGGTTCATCAAGTCCAACTCCTGGCCCTGCACAGCACCATCCCCAAGAGTCACACCATGTGCCTGACAGCATTGTCTAAACTCTTCTTGAGCTCTGCCAGGCTTGGTGCTGTGACCACTTCCCTGGGGAGCCTGTTCCAGTGCCCAAACACCCTCTGGGGGAAGAACCCTTTCCTAATATCCAGCCTAAACCTCCTGTGACTCAGCTTCAGGCCACTCCCTGGGGTCCTGTCACTGGTCACCAGAGACAAGAGATCAGTGCCTGCCCCTTCTCTTCCCCTCACAAGGAGGCTGTAACTGCACTGAGTCTCCCCTCAGTCTCCTCCAGGCTGAACAGACCCAGTGCCCTCAGCTGCTCCTCACACAGCTTCCCCTCAAGGTCCTTCACCATTTACTGCCCTCCTTTGGACACTCTCTAATAGTTTCATGTATTTTTTACACTGTGGTGCCCAAAACTGCCCCCAGCACTCGAGATGAGGCCGCCCCAGTGCAGAGCAGAGCAGGACAATCCCCTCCCTCGCTTGGCTGACGATGCTGTGCCTGAGGCACCCCAGGACACGGCTGTTCCTCCTGGCTGCCAGGGCACTGCTGACTCACGTTCAACTTTCTGTTGACCAGGACCTCCAAGTCCCTTTGCACAGCGCTGCTTTCCAGCACCTCATTCCCCAGTCTGTCTGTACTTCCAGGGTAGCCCCACCTCAGGTGCAGAATCCAGCACTTGTCTTAGTTAAGCTTCATACAACTGGCGATTGTCCAGCCCTCTAAATTGCCAAGGTCTCTCTGAAGGGCCTCTCTGCCTTTAAAGAAGTTGGTGGCTCCTCCCAGTTTAGTACCATTGGCAAATTTATTTAGTATCCCTTTGAGTCCTGTGTCCAAGTCATTTACGGTAATTGATGAGTCAGCCCTGAGCAGTCCTGCTCCATCAGTAACAATGCTCTAGGAAGCAGCATTCCCTTCAACTTGATGGGCTACTGCTCTGTAACAGTTGCTCAGCAATGTTAAAGGCCCTCCTGTCCTTTAGCCACAGATCCTCTCCCAGACAATGACTGCTGTAAGTGAAAATACCCCAAATCTCCCAGCTGTTTTCCCATGTAGACTATTTCAAAATAGTTGAAAACAAAGGATAATGCTACATTGCACTCTGGCTTTTTCTGATCTTTCATTAGAAACTCACAGTGTGTGTGTGTGTGTTAAGCTTAAAATGTCATTACCTATTTCTCATGAATATTTCAGATTCCAAAATTTACAGGCTATTGTTCTCATAAGTAAAACATGTTGTTTCTGGATATATGAGTAATGAGTGATACAGGAAGCCTCAGTAAGATGAAATAAATCTATTCTGAGTGTGAAGTACTGCGTAGCCTGCTTTTGCCTTATTTTGTTTTTTTTTTACCGGAATAGTCAGAGGTGAAAAACGATGTAACATTTGATTTAAGTTTGGTTATTTGCGTGTGTGATATACAGGTGCCATAATATTTCTTTAGTTTTTGTCAGATGTCAAGGTACCTGAACAGCTGGTAAATGTTAATGTCTTAAAGATAACTGGTTTACTGTGGCACATATTTTCAGTCGACACACTCGTAGGTGATCCAAGCAGAGCTGTAGCGAAGACGGGGGGAAGAGCGGTCTTTGTCTCAATTGCACGTGAACAATAGAGCAATTCAGAGCAAATAGGGTCCAACTCACTCCCTTTTGCCATCTTAAAAAGAGACTGCAGGTCCATGATGGTGTGTTGAACCAGTGGCTGTGGTTAAGGGAGCCCTGGGAGGTTGAAAGGAGCACTCAGGAGGGTGCTCACTGCCTGGAGGCTGAGGGTGGGGGACTGGTGCTGGGTGGGCCAAGGGAAAGGAACTGGATGGATACTGCTCTGCTCTGAATAAAGTCCAACAAATTGGCAGTGGCAAGTTTTGTCACCCAGAGAAGGCACTCAGGTACTGTTCAGTGGTGTCATGCAGTTCACAAATATAAAACTGCTTTCTGTGAATACAGGGGAAGTAAGAATGAATCATGATGAGCACTCTGCATTATTCTGATGTGTATTGTGGATTTCTTCAAACTTGTACATTGCTGCCTGAGTGAATGCAGCTTTATGTCAAGGAAGTCTTTAAAATGGTCTTTAAAGCTGGAAGAGGGAAAAGGAAAGTGCTGGCGCAGGTAAGATAACGGATGCACAGCTTTAAATTGTCACAGTAACAGTCTAGAGTAGGATGTCTTACTTTTTCAGGGCTCACTTGATGGCCAGGGAGAATTTCTATTCTTTTGTCCTGAAGAGAGAGAAAGGGGTTTTAGAGAGATGTGATAGGGAGGGGAAGAGAGAGAGGGGAAGTGTGATGCAGACCCTGGGAAGAGTTAGGGCACCAAGAAATTTCAGGGGTAGGGCTTGCTGTTTATCCCATGCTGGGAAGGTAGCCAGGTTGTCTTGAGCATGGGAAGAAGAGGATATATGTATGTTGGAGGGTATATGTATGGAACTCTCTTTTGGCTTTCTACTATGATACAGATGCTTTCCATGGCTGGGTGAAAGAATAGCAAATTCTTTCTTTTGTGAACTGTTTCAAATGTCTGCTGCCATGATGCAGTGCAGGATAAAACCTGTGGGAAGTTCATCTGAGCTTGCTTGGGTAGGAAATAGCTAACTGTGGCTGGTGGGCAGGGATGGACAGTCTACGTACTGATATGAGAGGAGGTGAGTTTTCAGATTTTATTCTGGGAGAGGTAAAACCCCAGGCCATTGCTGATGCCACACCATAAACATCAGATCCTGAGAAAGAGCTGTGGAGTAGAGCTGCCTGGTCAAGTGAAGGGGACATGAGCTGTACCAGGAGAATGGGCAGGGCAAAGGCTGTGTTTTCAACGGTGTGGAATACAATGTTGGAGGAAGTGCATTTCAGTAACGCAAAATATATTATAATCCAACATTTTGTTTTCTGTAGCATTTCAGTTGTATATTAAAAACAGTAAATTACTCTGATAGAGTGTGATATTCAAAGGTCTAAGCATTCTTTTTGAATCTCTGTTTCTCACTGATACTTGGGAATGACACATCTGACACAGTGGGTATTGTTTTATTGTAAGATTATCTGAGTTATTTATATCCTGAAAAAATACTGAGGATTCATCTGCTTTTTGCTTCCATCCCAGTGTCTCTGTGCTTTGATTTTATGACTGGTGTGGCATTTGGTAATTAGTATTCTTCCTTTTTCTGTAATATTTGCAATAATGGTGGTGCCTTTGCCTACCGATGGCATAAGTATCAGTTGATAATTTTTGTTCACCTCCCAAATTGCCTCATTGTAACAAGAGATTTGATAATCACAGAGCAAACTATTATTTTTATAATACTCTTATTCCATAAAGGGTGCTGTAATTTTCCCAGGGTAATTAGGCAAATAGATCACAAAATCTCAGAGATGTTGGCATCATGTTACTAAATTTCTCCTGTGCCGTTGGTTCACCACTTCTCTCTGATATCCTGACGGTGGAACAAGTGAATAGAAAATTCCAATTGCCTTCCTAAGGTCAAGATTTCCAAATGGAAGTCTAGCACAAAATTAATTGCAGATAAATCTAGGAGCCTTTGTGCATCTGTTGTCATACAGGATCATGTGTGCTGTCCAGAATGCCTTGGTCTCATGCTTTGAGTTATAGATTACTGCCTCAGAGTTCCCTATGCACCCATGCAACTGCTCTTTCCTATGAAGTTTCTAGTTCCTCTTACAGACTTGTCCAAGAGAGGCTGCCGAGCCAAGGCAGAGGTGATGTCATTGCTGTGGATATATTCGGGGATTTTTGAGCACACTCAGGATCCACTCCTGTCAAACTGAAGAGAAGCTGGAGACGCTTTTCCCCCCACTCTGTCTCTCCAGACACTCCCAAGTCACTTCTAAAGAGCACCTGTGTAAGAAAAGAAATTCCCCAAATAGCAAGAGTTTTACACACATTTTCAGGGGAGTGAGTTAGAGGAAAAGCTCCCACCTCACAGTGTCTCTTCTCCCTGTGCCTGCAAAAGGGCTTCTGCTGACTGCCACATTGCCAGGGTAACAAAAGGAGCTCTAGAGACAGGGTACACCTGCCCAGCACCTGGATTTCAACACAGTAGTTCACTGAGCCATGCTGCCAACTGCTCCTCTCATGCATATGATTGAGGGAATTGTTTTGCAATCAAGAAAAACAATTGATTTAAATCCAGTGATACTGGCTACTGACATGGTAAGGGCAAACAGTGTGTAGGAATGATCTGTGTAAATACTACTGCAAATTTTTTCAGTCCACCACATCTCTTGAGTGAGGAAAAGATGTTGCCTGGAGTAGGCATTATTGCATCTTCAGTGTTATGGGATAGAAGTTTCTTTGAATCCAAATGAATGCACACTGCAGTTTTTTGATAGTCTTACAGCATCCTTCACCCCAGCAGTAATGTCCTCTCCAAAGACCTTTGTATGCAAGCCTAGATCAGCACTATCTTGCACTAATGATAGAGATTTTATAGTTTTAGGGAAGTTCTATCAGCATGCACATGAGAAAAAAATCCTAAAATGAGTTATCAATATTTAAGATGTTTGGCAGGTGTGTGGACATGCTCCTCTGTACATGCTTATCAATCAGCTCTAGGATTCTCAAAGTTGTCTAACCAGAAACAACTGTATGTTTTTGAAACTGGGGCAAGTTAATTACATTTGTGATCCTGAGCAAGTAACTTATTTATGTAGTTCAATAGATACATTTAATAAATCTCCTGCTTCTTACCTCTTCTACTTTCATAATTTAAACTCTTGAGCCTGAACTACAAGTATTGCTTGCTAAGTGCCAGCAGCTAGCATGACTGCAAACCTTGTTGTGACTGTTAAAATATATTGACAGGGGTCTTTCTTCTGAAAGAATCATATATAGTGCTGAATAGCTGCCTACCACAGGAAAAAAAAACATGTTAGACAATCTTCAGACCTTTGGTACACGCTAATTATGGTATGAATTGTGTGAATTTCATTTGTACTTGCGTATTTATATAGATCTCATTAATTTGTTACAAAGAGGGAAAAAATCATTACTGTAGAGTCAAATTGCCTGTAAATGACTTAAGGAATATGTTAATGATCCTGCTCCAAATGAATAATTATAACACAGGTGCACTTGAGATGTGATCATTTAACTGACAGCACACAGCTTTTAATGTCTTGAATATCCATGATAATGGTGATGTCATAGCAGCCAGTTAAAATAATCGTTCACATCCTCCATTTAATACACAGGAGAACTGTGGGTATAATTCCCATATAGAGCTATTGCCTTGCTTATTTAAGGAATGGTTAATTTATAAACAAATCAAGAAGTCACTCTGCATTGATTTTAATGCAATATGTTTCCAGTGAAATATCATGCTATTGTCTCCAGTAGAAAATAACCATCGATGGCAGAAAGGCGTTAGTGCATCAATTTGATGTTACAGTTTAAAGGAATTTAGCTCAAAATATCTGAGTTTATTAAATATATGAATTACACTTCGCCTGCTTTGCTACTAATATCCAGCTAAACCTTTGGTGTTTGTTCTTTTAAAGGTTCTTGTAGCTCAGTTCCCTCTGAAGTTGATGCCTGTGGGAATCAGAGATGTGTGCTCTGACATGCACAAAACAGCCTCTGTGTACAGATGTGTTGTCTCATTAAGAGAAGATTTGAACTCTGTAAAGGCCAGTCTTCTTCTGGGCTTATGTCCCACTTCATTTCACACAGCTGTGCAATACATTAAGCTTTTCCGTTGTATTTGTGGTCAAGATCACATTATAAGTGTCTAGCAAGCCAAAATTTAAATCTTATGCCTTGAATGCGCAGGAGTTCACAGAAGGCAGTAGTGTGCTGCCTAGGTGTTATCTCCATGATAATAGCAACGAAACTAGAGCAGTAGCTAAATATAGAACACTTTTTCTGCATCTATTTTATGTGTTGTCATGTAATTATAAATAGATGAAGAATTAAATCTCTAACCTGTAATGAGGTTTATGAGGAAAACTTACCGAATTCCTAATGTAAAAGGGGTTGTTTCTAGTTAAGGTTAGCACTGTATGCCTTGAGAAGAACCACCTTATTTAGAATAATAGTACTATATTGATGCAAGTTATTTTAGAGGTGAGAGTCTGTGCTAGGAGAGGAGAACTCTTTTGAAGATATCAGTTCCAAAGCATAATAAAACAGGTGCATCTTAATAGGTCTACCAGGAATGTTTTAGCTGTTAGCATCTTTTAAATGCTTCTGCTGAGAAACCCTGTTTTCATAACAAGGTGGTGAGTATTAAACCTGTGATAGTTCTTTCTGGGATTACTATAATTTATAAAAACAATAAAAAGCTGCTAAAAAACATTTATGTATTTATAAATGTAATCCAGGGGTCCCACTGATATTTGTGGTGAAAGATATGCCTAAGGGCACATAACCCTGCTTGTACATTGCCAGGACTGCAATCTGGTTTATGACAAAACAGATTCATTTATCTCCAAATAAATAAATTACTTTTGTGAACATTTAGAAACATTTGCATAATTAGGCTGTAAGATCTTAGCAGTCTTTTTCATAATAATTAAACTAATCTAATCTTGGACAGGGTAAACAGACTTACTAGGCTGAGAGCAGCCTTCAGGCAAGGAACTTACTACATTCTACAGGAACTGTAAGGCTGATGATGTTTGTTAATTATGCAGAGCTTTTACTCCCCAGTAATAGCAGCGTTCGTATTGCCTGAAGCTCAGATAGCTACTCCCAGGCACATAAAATTAGGCTCTGGGTTTTTTTGTCATTCTTTAAAAAAACCCAACAAAACAAAACAAACCCGAAAACACAAAACCACAACAAAACCACAAAACAAAACAAAGAAGATACTTCAAAATGATTACACGCTTTCAACAAGGAGGCATTAACCTTACAGTGTTGGATCCTGGAGCTGCACTCAATTGGCTCCCTCTGCAGTCATGTGGTCTTGATTATCTTCAGATCTGGAGTCTTTCATGTCATAGAGAGAGACAGAGTTGTGAGGCTTGGTAAAAGAAGAGCAGAAGACACCGATTTTCTGGGGACTTCAGGAAGAAAAGATTGAGAACATCAAATAGGTCTTACCCAGGACAGTTCTCAGTCAATCAAAGCAGTCAATCAAAATTTATAACCATAAATCAAGAAAAAGATCAGAAACAGTACCTAGCAAATTCTGAAAAGATGTTTTTTCTTTAAAGAATCTGTCATCTTTATCTAGTTTTATATGAGCCATCAGTCCATGAAGACTTCAGCTCACAAGTAAACTCAAGAAGAAGGATTTTTCTGCTTACAAACAGGGTATGGCATTAACAAGGATGATATTCAAGCTCTACAAGCTTATTTTTTAAAAATCTTCTCTTAACAAAGCTGTTTTGTAGACAAGAATTTAATTTATTAATATTATTTTCCTCAAAACAGGACATGCCAGGAAATTCTTCTGATTTTTTTTCTTTGTGCTTTGTTTAATTTAGAATATTTTTATAATAACAAATTCATGTGCTTAGACCTTAAAATCCTGGTTTATAGTTTATAATTTTTTTTCTCAGAATTTGCATACAAATTCACAATGCATTACCTTTTTCAGTAAAGATTTAATTATGTTTGGATAGGAATAGTGATGCCTGACCCCTTCAAGGCAGGTGGTTAAACCACATGGAAGTGGTGTAACATGAAGCATTGCCTCTAATAATCAAGAGCTAGATTTCACTCATACCAAGAAATAGAATGCTTTAGGAATTTCTCCTGTTCATTTCAAAAGTTGTTCCCTGAGTAAATGATGCTAGATGAAGTTTTCAGAATCTGTCTCTTCAAACAAGTTACATCAGGATTTGATTACGAAGAGGGACTCGTGGATCTGAATAACCACCAATCTTTTAAAGCCTTGAGGGCCAGAAGATCCGGGACAGGTGATGAATCTATGGATGTTTTTTCCATAATAAATGAGTGGGTAGAGGCAAGAAATTGGCAGGAATTTGTTTTCAGCTTTTGCCTCTTCTGGCCTGTGCAGCTGAGCCATCCAAACGTGGTGTAATGCATGGATAATAAGCAAGCATCCCATTGCCAGCTATTTTCTGCACAAGAAAGATGCAAGATATCAACTCTCCCACTGCAGTTTGAAGTACCCTGCTTCAGGCCTTATTCTTTTTTTCTGTGCTCTTCATTCCCAGGCACATTATTTAACCAAATGTAGTGAGTCCAGTGTGTCTGCCAGCCAGTGCTCTACGCTAGTGGGTTGCTGCTGCTCCAGTTAGCATCTTGTGGTATTGCCGGTGGCATGAATTCAAGTACCATGTGTTGTTCTTTATTAACTTTTATGAGGGAATAGTACAAGGTGCTTGTGTCAATGAAATTAATCAGAACGAAAAATCCTGGTTTAAAGTGATGAATCGTGCAAAGGAATATTGTTGCTCTCTAGTCTCCAGGTGGCCTTCCAAAAAGTTTCCTTTGACAACCCAGGCTAAAAACCTCTGAGCTAGAACAGTTTATCCCAATGCTGCACAAAGCCTGGAAATAAGGCTAGAAGGGACTGCACTGGGTTTCCTCACTACAGGAACAGCCCCTGGGTTCTGTGAGGAGCACATCCTCACCTGAGGCCTTATTCCTCCTCTCTGCAGTGCAGTGCATAGCTTTGCAGTATTTATTTGCCAGAAACACAGAATACATTTAGGACAGAGAAGTTGCTCAGGCTGGACTACCAGATTTATAGTGTGGAAAGGTGGCACTGCTGCTGTTGTAACTCCCACCCTTAGTGCCATTTCCCACGGGGTCATTGCTGAGCCCTGGGACTAGTGCTGGTCAGAAGAGTGAGCAGAAGCAGCTCCAAGCCTCTTGTCCTGGTCACAGCAGGAAATCTAGGAAAAGTCACATTACCTATGCTGTTAGCAAAGCACACAGATTTTTAGATTATGATATCGCCAAATTGCATTATGTATAATGTCTGGTGTCTCTGGTTATTAATTGCCTTTGATAGTTTATATCTTTAACTTGAACCAAATTATCATCAGATTAAATTTAATAGGTACATGGAATTTTAGGAGGTGCTTGTATGTTGCTGTCCAGTGTATGTGACTGTATACTGTGCAATGTAATATGCACCTTTATCTGCCTCACTTAGCAGTGGAGGTAAATGAGCTCCCTCTTTTTTTTTTTATCCTGCCCTTCTCGGATTTTCAGTTAAATTATAAGGAGAGCATATGAGACTGACTGCTGTTTTTCTCTGTGGGGACAAAGGACAACCAGGATAGAGACAGTGCCATTCTCTCTGCTCACCAGACTGTCTTGGTGTTAGAGTCAAATTTTCCCTCCCTTCCCCCCTATCTCTTCAGAAGAATGAGAAAATGGTACATAAGCTGTTACTTTGAGACACAGTTGATTCCTGGGTGCTGTCTGAGTAGGTGCAGTTATGTCTGCTGCCCTTTCAGGACAGAATGAGAGATTTGGGACAAATTGGCCCATCAAACCCATGTACCACCTATTTGCAAAATGGCACAGCATGCTGAGGACATTAGATGCATCTGAAGATGGTGTTAAGTTGAATACATGTATATGACTACAGAAAATTAGAATAACAGGGTTTTTATAATTATAGTTTTATGAGAAATACTGATATTTGCATTGTTATTAGGTCATCTATTATGGACCAGGCAATACCTTGGTTTATGAAGATAATCCACATTTTTCAATCCTTATATAGAAAGAAATTTCATTCATAGCTATAGCTTTTTGTCTTGTCTAGCTCTGTCTTGATGTTAGAATTTCATTGGGTGAAATAATTTCGGGGCTTAAACCCTGAAGAGTTGAAGTACTGAATATTTTTGTTAGTATAAAACTCATTTTGAACAATCACTTGTGATCAAGGTATTCTACATTATTTTTACCCTGTGTACTCTTTGAAAATGGTATTTTGGGAAAACTTGGTATATACAAGTATCATTCTCTTGAGAGTTTGAAAGGGGAAAAAAAATTAAAATTGTCAGCTTTCTTATTTCCAACACTTCAAAGTGTATTTACTAAAGATATGTTGACTGGATTTCTGTATAATTTTGTGTGAATGATTTATCTTGTCTGGTCCAGAATGTAAACTTGCTAAACATTGTAAATTAAGTATTTTTTATGGGAGGAAAATGCTTACTAATTTGCATTATAAACAGCAGCCCAATTTCAGGCAAGGTATGCTTTTATTTCAGTAGTGTTAGAGACAGCACTAATTACAGAGTGGAAATTTTCAAGGATGGTTAGAGAACAAGAGCATGGGCCAATGACACAGATCTTCTTAAGTTACTTAGATTGTTTGGAAAAGTCGAGATGGTTTCATTCTTTCCTTATTCCTTCACTACAATCTTTATAGATTATAATACTATCTTGATCCCTCTTTCTCATAAAGTCACTGTTATTTAATAGTTTGAGACTTTTTTTTCTTAAATTGTTTTGTTAACTGAAAATTCTCAGAATTTCATGATTGGTCAAAAAAATTGCTTTTTCTTCAAGTTAACAGCTTGGGATAACTTCAAAGTGAAGGGAATCCAAACTTTAGTAACTTCATCAAAAGAAGTTGAATAAAGCAATAATAAGCCCCAAACCCCAGAACTCAGTGGATCAGGTCTAAAAGTTTGACTTATACATAGTTTTGTAGCATGTTGCCTTTCTTGCTCTTTGTGTTTTATTTGTGGACCAATGCCAAAAACTCCTACAGATCCATAGAAACCTTGGGAACAGTGTACCGAAGCAACAGTTGTTAAAGCTTACAGTGTTGACCAGAATGATATCAAGGAAAAAGATTGAATGAGTTGGAAGCAAAAATACCCAAGAAAAGGGAGACTGGGATCATTAGACTAGCATCTCAAGAAAAATAAGATACACAACTTTCACCTGTAAGTATCTGCATGTTTTTACTGGAGGTCATGACTAGTGGCTATTTGGATTGTTAATGAATTCCACTTTGATCAGTTTAAAAATTTTGGAAGAAAATCTGCTGTTTAGAAGATGTGAAAGAGTGTAGATAAATTCAGCCACTCTCAGGTGAAGTGAAAAATCTGTTAATCCAACAGTACAGTAAGTATCTGAAATGAAAAATAGTAGCACAGACCTGATTTTTGTGATCCTTGATGTCCTTATTTGGAATAAAATTAGTCTAAATACACCTACTGTATGCACAGCAGAGGGAGGATTATTAGGAGTCTGGTCTAAGCCAGGGGTAAGAAGGGACCTGCCTACTAAGGGTACAGTGCAAATTATCCCATCGAGGGGGAAGGATAGGAATTACAGTAGGAGCCAAAGCTGACTAAATCAAGAGCACTTCCCATACTTCAAACATAAGAAGGAAGATTGCGCGAAGTGGAAACTAGGTCAGCTCACTAAGGCAAACTGCAAGCGTATAAATCAGAGGAGCTGTTAGTGAGAGAGGGGAGGCTGTCTGAGGGGGACAGTGGATGGGCGCAAGTGTCGTGACTTTTCTGCTGGATTTCAGGATAAAGGTTGGCTGCAATAAGGTGGCCTAACACCAGCACCAACAGGGGAGAATAAGGAAGAAACAGGTTCCATTGCATCTATAAAATTTAGATGTTTTCATGCCAGCTGGACAGGTGAACTTTGTCCTCGGTGCTTAATGGGCTGGTTGGTGAACTCTCAGAGCCCCTAAGAGTTATCTGCAGGGCAGACAAGTTACCCAGATGCTAGAAAATGTAAATTTAGTGACTGGGTAGAATGAGTGGGAAAACTGAGAAATTTATAGAACACCCAGTTGCTGGAAAGACGCTAAAACATATAGACATGTACAGAGCAAGTATTTAACAGGTGTTCACTACAAAAATCTACGTTAGGTGAGCATCCAAAGGTTTTTATTCTGGGTCAGGTATTATTCTTGCTTTCATTAATGACCTAACCAATGGGCCTGAGAGTAGTCTATTGCATTTGCAGGTGCCACCAAACCGAAAGGAAGTGACACACTAGGTTTACAGATATACATAAATTGCATAGGAGAACACAGGTGAAATACAAGTTTTGTAGAAAATGATCCTTCACAGGTCAGAAGGATGTAAAAACTTGTGCGCTCCTGCAAAGAATTCAAATGATAGATTGAGATATAAACATAAGGAATGATGCTATTTTAAGCACCAAGAGTGTCCAAGCAGAACTACTGATTCCAGTTTTGGACACTACAAATAAATTGTAGACCAAACAGAGGTGGTCCAAAGGGGAACAGTGAGAGTTTTTAGAGATTGGGACCTGGACGAAGTATAATGAAATAAAATGATACCGAAGTGTGTGTGTGCAAGCACAATAGGCAGTGCATAAAGAAATAGCTGCTAGAAAAAGAAAAGTAATTATTTGTCCTCCATATCTCTGAAAAATAAGCAGGGCAGGCCTAACATGGTGCTGTTTAGGTATTTTAAACGCTTCCTAATGGTGGAGGATGTTACTGTTCTGTGAAAATCACCATAAGGTATCACAGGCATCTATGAAATTCCCATTTTTAAAGGTCTTTAGCAACAACTGAGTATCTAATCTAGGTGTTTTAAGCACACTTATCTCAAGGTAGAACATAGGGCAAATGAAATTTTCTTGTCTTTTTCAGCTGTTTGATTCTACTTTATCTCCTGTGTGAATGTAAAATGAGTGACAAATTCTAATCTGAACCACTGCATGCAAACCTGGGCATGAGGGAACTACAAGTAGTTCCCTTTTTTGCCTGCTGAGCTCTTACCCTGAGCACTACTTCTTGAAAGTGTGAATGATGGGACTATTTTCTGGGGCACTGTGCTGATGAGCAAATGTCTCTTCCTTCTCTTACTCTCCAAGTACAGGATTCCCACTCCTGTTGTGCATATAACCCGCAAGTATGAGACCTGAATAATTTGGTTATGTGTACGGTCTAAGGCCGTATTCTACTGCTTGTAGGGCCAGAGACTTTGCAGTTCTACTTGCCACCTGTGGTGACCACCTTTTCTGTTCATTTTAGATCTCTAGGGGCTCTTGTGAGCTTGTGTCAGAAAAGTCAGTGCAAAAGGTTTCGTTGCATGGCATTTTCTTGCTTATACAACCCAGTGACCAAGTCAAGCAAACAGAATATATATGATGAGTTTACTGCTCCAAAATTGAGCAGAAACCTGTTCTCCATTGGACTGTACAACGAAACGATGGGTGTATGACATTTGTCTACTTATGTGAGAATTGTAGCCTATAAAATGTTCTATTTATAAATTATTCATTAAATATGCCCTAAACTCTAACAAGGCTCTAAGGAGTGCAAGAGAGCCATAAACTCTGCTTTTGTTAAATATTTTTAAATAATTGAAAATTTAATTTTCTGTTATCCAACTCAGAGTTAATCAAAGAGATTCTGAGAGAAACAAAGCGGCTGAGAAAAAGCCAGAGATAAGTATCCATCCTAGAAGCGCTAATGCTTCTGGAGTACACAGTAGGAAGACATCAATTGGTGAATACTTGTGGCATACATCTACCTGACCTAAAACCAAAATATCTTGACCTGAAGTCGGCTTATTTTTCCTCAATCCTAACTATACTTTAAAGGGAATAAGGCTTTGTGAGCAAGTTGAACAGTCAAACACAGACAGAGAGGGAGGGCACTATAAGCAGCAAGACAGCTGTGTCTTCCAGGGAAAGCAGGAATGAGTTGGATCCTTCTTCATTTGGAATAAAGTGGGTATGCTGAGGTAATGATATGTTTAAATAACACTCTTCTGTGCTTTGGATCCATTTTCTCAAGTTGTGTATTCTTTGGCAAAGAGCTGAAGCTCTTTTGAAAGATCTGTTTCTTGTCTCCACAGTTTTACTGATAGGCTCTGAGGGGGTCAAACCATTTGGAGCGCTGGTCTCCTGACCAGAACCAGGATTGTTACAAACAGCTCTGGAAAGAGGTCATGAGAGGATAATCCATTTGATCCCAGTGGCAGGAAGAAAACAAACAGAGGTGGGACTTGAAAGTGCTGTGTTTAGGAAAGTGGGAAAGCCTCTGAGAAGAATGGCTGACCACAGACTAGCGAGCACATTTAAAATGGCATGGATAGTGGAGTCAGTGAAAGGGACATTTGACTCAGAACTTCTTCCAGGGAAGACATCTGCTGCTTCTTTCACACGACCATAGTCTACGATGAGTGTGTCATCTGTTAAAATGGTTATCCCAGGCTCTCCAGGAATAAAGAGGCCTCTTACAGCTTCTAAAGTATCCAAGAGTGAACTGTAGGCGTTCTTGTATTAGTCAGATGCCCCTGCTGCCCGCAGAAGAAAGAAGTGCTGCTCAAAGTCTAACACTGCACTGATCTATGCCTTTGGAGCAGTCTAAAAGTCTGTGAGTTGTCCTTATCTGTACTTGGCTAAGGCAGGTGCGTTTTTTTTCACTTGATACCACATGCTGTTTCTGCCTCAGCACCTCTTTACATCTGTCAAAGTGATCTTGAGCTCTACTTCCTTCTGAAGTATCTGCATCTTCTCCTTCTGTGCTAAGCAGATAGAATAAGCCTTTGTGGTCCCTGCTCCAATTTCACTGGGGCAGAATTTTGGCTGCCTTTCACAGCAGTCCAGTTTGTCCCATCCCAGGCTTGATATTGTTGGTGAACAGGTGTGAACAGGCTCTCTTTGGTTAAGAGTGAGGTTAATGTGCAGTAACAACTGTTTAGGTTCTTCAGAATTTAGAAGATGTGATGCCAAGTTGAGGATATAAAACTCCTCTGTTCTACGGAAAAGAAGGAGGAGGATGTGAAAACTGCCCTCTGAATGCTGAGAGACTTTTAAGATAAGGTATCTTACCCTTTGTACATCCACTCATCATTTGTCACTGCCTACAAGAAAGCCAGTTTACACTACATGCCTAGGTTTTAGGTAGCTGAAGTAAGGAGAGATGAATCCCATCATTATCAGAGAATAGTTTAATTCAGTAACCACTAGATAAAGGTTAGGCCTTTAGAAATCCACTATGAACTCCACAGATCACTTGTGACTTCAAGCGAAACTGAGAATCTTTTTGGAGCCTGGATACGTTGCCTTTATTACTGTTCTCACCTCACCTGCTGCTTGCTGTTTTATTGCAGCAGCCTGGAAGGAAGCTTTCCTTATACTGCCTGAAGAATGAATATGAATGTTTCTCAAGTATATTAATCTCTCTTAGAGAGAACATCCTTTACAGAAGAATGTAATCCTCTGCTTCCCTGTAATTTGCTAGAAATATAAGTTCTCTCTGAAAATCTTCTTGTTTATGATTTGGATTTTTAATTAACTGTACATTTTAGCAAAAACCCATAGATTCACTCTTAGCTAAAAACTAAACCGCCAATGCAGTTTGGGCATCTTATCTACCATCTCCACAGCAGTGTGTACTCTAGCATCATTAACACTTCAATTTCTCTATCCTGCTTAATGGAAAATTAGTATCCCAGATACTTAATCTCCTCTTTGAATGGTTATGCTTTCATAACACACAGCATTAAGGCAGAAAAGCAGCTATCAAAGTGAAAATCTTGATATCTTTGAGCTGGGAGATGCGTAGCTCCTTCGGTTTTGATACAGAGCCTCCAGCACTTATTTGCAGTGCACATTAGTTCATCCCTTGGTTTGCAAAAATGTAGCAAAAATTGCCCATCTCTTCTGTCCTGAATGTTTTACATACTCTGAAAGGTTTTAACCTCAGACCGTTTTTGTAAGGGGTGAATATTCAAAGATGGTCCTTCATTGTATCTCTTAGACTGTTGATAAAAGCAATGTTCTTAGTACTGATCGTCCCTTGAGCTGCCCCTTGAGCAGGGAGCAAGATTTATTCCTGGGGTACGTGGACTGGGTAGCCAGAAGTGAACAGTCTTCAGATGCAGTGACTGCTATTACCAGTGTAGGGAATCATATTGCATAAGCAATCAAAGTTTTGAGAGGGAGGAGAGGGCTCATTTGTAAGAGAGCCACAGTTTAAAATGTAAGTAACTGCTCTAATAGTTTGTAGGATGTCTAATTATCAAAGCTATGCAAATAAAATCTTTTGATTTCTCCTTGTAGTCCTACCACGTTGTTCCTTTGGGATCTGTCTTGACTTAATGTACAGAGAGTAAACAAAACAAAACTAGCAAACAGTAATATCATGTTGCAAAGTAATTCAGTTCATGGACAGTGTGCTAGTGGGTGGATTTTTGAGGGGGTCGGCTGGTGGTTTTTGTTTGTTTGTGGTTTTGGTGGGTTTGTGTGTTTGTTTTCAAGCCTTTTTCCTAGCAGGTAAGACAGAAAAATGTTCACTTTCCCTTATCAATATGGGATCTTGGAAGAGTTCATTTCCAGTCTCTTATACTGTTATGGGAAAAGCAGAACGATATTCTTGGCTGACGACAGTGCAGTTTCCAAACGTTACCATGGTGATCACCTATGTAACATCACTACCACTTTTCACAACAGCTCAATTTAAGATTCAAGTTGAATATTTCCATGATTATGGGAGGGTAATTATTTCATTACTCAAGGGAAGAAGATTTAGGAGGTAAATAGCTCTTCATTAGTTCTTAAATGATTTCCCTAGTCTTTTTAGGCCACAGAAATGCCAAATATTAAAGTGACAGAAACAGAGGGTCAAATTCTGATCTCCCTCTTCATCTTGCCTACCTCTCAGCACCTTCTGAGCAGCCAAGAAAGTAGAAATATCTCTAACCATTAAATGCTCTTGAAACTTCAGACATTTGGTGTAAGGTTTTGTCTTTAAAGGTCGCCCTTTTTTCCCAAGATGCTCAGTGTTTCAAACATGCAATGCAGCTGAAGCCCAGAAAAATTATGGGTTGGAACACTGTCCACTCCATGTAACTTTGAAAACTCACAAAAACAAGTTGAAGGGAGGTGAAGTATCTAAAGTTCTGGCCTGTTACTCAAGAACTTCCTTGTTTTAACTATAGATGTTATTGTCTTTTATGGCTAGGACAAGCTAGAGCCCATTAACTGCTTTCCTGGTTTTTTAATTTCTTCAGAATTTGAGAAACCAGGAATTTAGACTACAGAGTGATTATGTGGGAACTATTGATACCTCCTGTTATTGGTGGTGATATTTTGTGGTGTTTACGTGCACATTTTAATTGAACAAAGCCGTCTATTTATAATTAGAAGTGGACGTAAAAAAACTAAGAAATGAAATGTTAAATTCTATTGGGAATTTTATAAAAAGTTAACCTTTATTGTTAATTGCAAAGGGACTGTCTTCTACTAATTAAATCAGAGGTGGAACATCAAATAGGTTTTGCAAATAACTTAATGGCTTATAAACAAATAATTGCCACAGCAAAATAAGCACACATAACCGAAAGAAAACAATTATATTGTAACACTGTTATTAATTTGTCCCTTCATATTATAGAATATGCAGGTCACAGGAGACTTTCATTAGAGAAAAAAGCGTGCAGATACCTCCCTTTGAATCATACTGTTAGTTAGGAACCAAGGGTGAAATGATTCATGATTTCCTTTGCCTGCATTTTTTATGTTTTCCAGTGAAAATAAATGAGTAGATTTACATAATCACAATAAGATGTTTCAAGAATAGTGGTGCAAAATTTTTTAGATTATACCACCAGGCCGCCAAGGTTTCAGGACACTACTAATATGTCTAGACAAGCAGCTGTTTGTGTTGTTTTGGCTGACTGTCATTGTGTTCCTTTATTTTTTATGGCCCAGGGTTCAGCAATGATGCAACTCCGTAATCAAGTGATTGGGAATATAAAAGACACAGGAAAATACTGCAGTGTTATGCTAAATCAGACTGAGGTAGAACATAGCAAATCAACATTTTTCTGTTTTGTATGCCATTTCTCAGGGATATCTGCCAGAGATAAAGTAAGACTAGGCCACAGTGGAATTAACTGGAAAATGCTTAATTTTTTTTTCCCAGAAAAATCTCATTTACGGACGTAGTTTTTTTAAATACCCAGGTTTGTTGATGCTTGCTCAGACTGAGAGTGAAACTGCACGTTATGAAGCACCTGATTCAGGTTGCTTGCCTGGAGACCTCAAATTCCTGCCCGACCTTGGTCAAACTGTGGACTCTCAGGTGGGTGGCTTGGCTGTCTCAGAGATTTCTCAATGCAGAGCTCCGTTCTATATAGCTATGACTTATCCGTTGGCTCAGAGAGGCAGGCACATGGCCAACATCTGCCTCCTGGACAGTTTAAACATGGTTCCTGGGCTACAGCTGTGTCATGCTCTCTTTTGGAGTTGTGTCAGCCTCAGGAATTTGTAGTAGGAATGAGCCTGAAGGGTCCCTTACAGCTCCACTGTCAACACAGCCAGTCCTGGTTAATTCTCCACAGGGTGATGGATCCCCACAGGCTGCTGTTGTCACATCCTGTTTGAGCAGCCCCTCTGAAGTCCCTGATCTCTTTCACTCTTGGTGGCATCAGGATTATTTAGTGCTCCTGACCGCTTGGTGTGTTACGAGTGAAAAAGAGTAGTTTTAATTGGAACTTTTATGGACAAATTCTAGCATAGAAGAGTAATCTATTAGAGGAGACAGATCCTGATATTTTTGCTGTAATTTTCAATGGAAAACCTCTCCAATATATTGTTAGTAGCTGTTATAACAGGAAAAAAGTTAAATCTTATTAACTTATTTTGATGAAGCAACATTGCAACACAGTTATGCTCAGGAGCAGACACCCTCTGGAACAGTGCCACCTTTGCCCTAAATACTCACACGTGTGTTTGCTGGTTAACATTCACTTAAAGATGACAATACAAAGTTTCAATATAGCAGCAAGATACAACATGCATTACAATGCACAAATTCTATTTGAGGTCAGGACTAACTTAGGAAAGCTTATAAAATAAGCTAGAGATGCATAGCACAAAACTATTGATTTTTCATAGAATCAGAGAATCATTTAGGTTGGAAAGGACTCTTAACATTGTCCATTCCAACAACTGACCCAACACTACCAAATCTACCTCTGAACCATGACTCTAAATGCCACGTGTACACCTCTCTTACATACCTCCAAGAATGGTGGCTCAACAGCTTCCCTGGGCAGCTTGCTCCAATGCTTGAACAAAGCTTCCCCTTTTTGTGAAGAAATTTTTCCTCATATCCAATCTAAACTTTGCCTGGTTTGAGGCCATTTCCTCTTGTTCTATCTCTTGCATGGACAAGTAATGGTGTCATCTTTAGAGCTGCCTACAGTCACTACCAGCTGTGATTCACTGTAGGCCAGTTGCTAATTTCATTTTTTGTTTTCTGAGCAAGGCAACACAATTTTACTGGAGGAGTATACAGTAAGATAGAAAAATACAGCTGGAACAGAGAGGTAATGCCTGGTAGGAGGGGAAATATTTCACTTGAAGTGCCTGCTAAACTGAATACTTTCTGTTCTCACTTCTGTGTAAAGTGGAATTTATGCTGTTATGCTATTTTTGTTCTGAAGAATGATTTAGCAGACTGCCAGGGGTGTAAACTGAACAAGGTGTGATGTCTGAAATTAAGGAAGGAAAATGAAAAAAATAGCTGTTCTTGAGTTTGAGCTTCCCACGTCTACTTTATCTGACTTAGTTCAGGCAAGTAACCAGCTTGGACACAATTCAGCAAATTATTACTCACATGCTTGGTACAGAGTATTTTAATATAATCACTGAAGTAAAGCATGTGGGAGAGAAATTAGACTTCATTTAGCATAGCATTTCTTTTTCAAATTAGACTCGTCTTAATTTCCTGTCGAAAAATTATATTTTGAGGTAGCAGTGAAATCCTGTCCAATGTCAAAAGAACAAAACTTACATTAAATTCCTAGAGCTGTAATTCCTATCAAAAGTCTTCCTACTTCTCTGTAGGTTGAGGTTTCTTCATGAATGATCATGCAGTCTGGCTGGTACCTCCACCACATTTTACAGGGTCTTTTTCTCTCCCACCGTGTTTTATAGTGGTGTGGGTTTTTTTCAAGACACTGTAAGGGAGTTGTATGATTTTGTGTCTCAGGACTAATTATGTCTTACTGCTTTTTCTACTTTATACAGAAAAGAAATCATGACAGCCACTCAGCCTGGATTTATCATGCATAAGAGTTCACAGTATTTAATTATCTAGCAATTTCCTCCATTGTTTTCAATAACAGTTTCCTTTCTTTATTAAATATAAAATATTTAGTGTTCAATTGCAAAGCTATTGGGGCATTTTTTCTCTTTCAGAAGGTTATCTGACTCTTGTCCTTATTATTAGTCTATGGCATATTTTATTTTATTCCAAACAAATTTCAATGTGTTAGTAGAAAATGTTCAACACAGTTGAAAAAGCTGTTCTGAAGAACGTGGAGGAGGCTCGAACGATTGCTTCTTATGTGGTTTTGAGTAGAAAAGCTCCCCAAATGCCAGTGTGTGTGAAGATTCAAATGCTTACTCTGGGCTCTATCTTCAGGATGAGGGTAGCTGTAGGAGTATTTAAATGCCTTCTGTATGGTGAAAGGAAGACAGTGTGTGCTGCCTGGGAATCACTGCAAAAGCATTGCTTTGCTGCCAGTTTACTTTTTTGGTTGACCTTTATGATTTTCAAAACTAAGAGGATAAAAGCAGTACTTAAAATATTTAAATGTTCTTCTGTTTTAAAGCATATGCTGGTATTCTGGCATTTACCAGTAAGTTCTCTTCAGTGGTACAACAGAAGGAAATTCACTCAGAACTACAGTTTCAATAATTTTTAAAAACTAATTAAGCAGTGTAATACAATATTGTCAAATCATATTTATAAAACTTGTGGTAAAGGTTTCAGGAAAGAAATGGTGATTTTTATCTTTTTTGTCACTTTAATGTTTTTTTAAAAATTCTCATATAATTTTCCAGTATCATAAAAAATTCAAGCTTCAATTTAGCACACAATATAATAAAAGTAGAAAAGAGTTCTGCTATTTCAAGGAGTTGTATAGAATAGAATATTTTGGTTGGAAGGGATCTACAATGATCACCTCATCCAGCTGTTTAAAATTTGAGCATATTATAAGTGTAAGAATTTGTAGCACATTGCATGTAGAATAGAAAATTTACAGATTTTCATGGACTCTGAATTTAGCAGGAGGATAATTGCTCAGAACTTGAACACTGAATGAGAGAACAGAGCCAACAAGTAAAATCTAAAACCCAGCATGTGTCTCTCCTCACACCACACTCTCTGTACTTTCATGTTTATTATGTTTATTACATCTTTGGAGGTATGTAGACCTGTCGTTTTTGGAGTTTTTTTAGGAAGTTATTCATCAGACTTGGGTTCTGTTTGTTGAGGCAACCTATCTTTATTCTCAATTATGCTATTACGTGGTCTGCTTAGAGACTGAAGACTCGTCTCGGCAGTTCTGGTCAAGTAGTGGGAGATATGGGCAGATCACTGAGCAAACAATTCATTCTTTCTTCAGCAGTGCATCCAAGACCATTTGCCCATAGGAAATTCACTTTTGTGAATGTCAAAGGAAGAGCAATCACCTGTCACTCCACCCCCTGCCATTTTTCAGGGAAAAAAATATCAATTTTTCTTTTCCCGTTCAGTTCCTATTTTTTTTCTTGTAAATAAATACTTAACCTAAGAAGACCATTGACTTTAGTTGAAAACTCAATTTGCCATTAAAACAGTTTTATGATCAATTTGTGACCAGCCCTCATATTGCCATGTTAATGACCTGTTTATTTTTGTCTATCAAAACTGTTGAATAATTATAGTTACTAAAACAACAGGGTTTTTTGTTGTTTGGTTTTTTTGTTCTCCTTTTTTTTTCCCTCTGAGAAGGAACACTCCAATGTGAGTGGAAGGACCTTTGCATGTTTCAGCTGGTGGTCAAACAAGTCAGTACTTTCAGTCATTGCTCAGCTGATGTTCCCATATTCTTGCCTGTCTTAGACTTTGTACTTGGCTTTTAGCATATTTTTGAAGAAAGATTCTTAAACTCAAAACTTTATGCAAAATATTTGTGAATGGGACTAAATAACATTTGTTCTAGTAAAATAAGCTTACAAAAAGTAGCATTGTTTAAGAAATTGGAGTTAATCGAAAGTTTTGATGAATTGTAGTGGATAATTTTGGCAGGAAAAAAATGAATGGAAAAGATGAGAATATTGATTTTTTTTTTAGAATATGCTAAAATAATTCATTTGAACATTTTTAACAACACAAATTTTTGTGAGACTCCTCTCCTGTTTAAAAACCAACCTCCATTTGGGGAAAAAGGTTTAAAAATAGGTTATTTAAAAATGAAATGAAGCAATTGACTCTAGGCTGATGCAGAGTAAATTGCTATTTTGTTTTCTGTAATATTTAATTCTTAAAATATTTTTATAGCTCAATTTGGCCCGAGTTATCCATCAGAGCGAAAGAGGTATTTTTTTGTGCAATTCTGTTTGCGAGTTTCATTTAATTACTTGCAGTAGATGCTTTTTCAATTGCAGGTGGATCTGATTTGAAGGTATTTTTCAAAGGTCTGCTTCTTTTATAGAGAAGTCAGAAGGTATTGTTTTCAAAAAACAAAAAAAGAAGAGCTTTTTGATATTGGTGTAGCTGAATGAACATAGGACAGCCAAGGATTACCCCGCCTAGCTCATGTTTTGTGTGGCTCTTTCCAGATGCCCATTGGTAAGGTGCAATGAGTGGAATAATGAGCACACATGATTGTATGGAATTGTAAAAATCATGGCTCTTACCTATAGGAGAGTGAAGCTATAATCAGTTGACTGATTTGTAGCAAATACTGTTTCTGTTGAGATTTGTATGTTTGTTATTCTGTAGTTGGAAAATAAATAATTAAGAAGTAGGGTGGAAAGACTGGGGAATTCGTTCTGTGTGTGATTAATTAGCTTATTTGCTCCAGTTTATTTTTGATCAAATAGAAGATGCTGAAAGAGTATAAAATAAGGTCCTTAATATATTCTAAGGGCCTGTTTCTGCCCCAGTTGACATTAAAGGCAAGTTCCCACTGATGTCTCTGATGCCCTAATTGCCTGGGTTGACATTGATGGTTTCTCATTTCTCAATTCTGATAGCTTTGCTCTAGAAAGGATGTTGGGATGATGTCAGTTTTTTTTTGAAGCAGTGATCACATGAAAAACAAATATTTTAAATGGAAGATTAAAGAGCTGGAAGAAGAAAAGTACGCATCAAATGGCTGGTGACTATCAAGCCACCTCGTTACAGGTGAGAACGTACAGGAAGGACAGGTCTCTCTGTGCCCATTTTTGATGTTGGGAAACGCATTTGCATTCTCTGGGTTTGTTGCACTAACTGTCTTCACTGGGAGTCACAGAATCTTATTTAATAGTTTTAAAAGAACCATGTTGTCTGGAGGTGACTTGTTTGTTCTTTAACCCGGAGCCTGCCATTAACAGGTTTTTTTAACCTGGTAATTTTGTTTCATTTTTCACCTCTTTGTTATTCATTTTATTAGACTTGAATGCAGCCTTGCTGCACTGTGATTCTTCCTCTCTTTTTTCCACATGGCTGCCTGGTTTGCAGAGGATGCTTCCTTACAGATGTGTTCCTTCCCCTGACAAACAATTACCCCTGTTCCCCTCTGCAGGAGGCCATTAGGACATCATCACGGGTTCTGCTAAGTCATCTCACAATCACAGTTTTGTGCAATCACCTCTCATCTGAGTCTATCTAGGCATATGCCACACGGGGAAACTAGCAGTCACAAAATGCAGCACCTCCAGGCATATTATTTGTTATTTTGGTCCAGGAGTGTGACAGATAATGGCCACTGTCTGAAGGTCTCATTGGCATCATATGCAGAAAATGGGGGAAAGCCAGAATGGGTGAACACGTTCCTACTTAATAGCAACAAAAGGAACAGTTTGGTATTTTCACTGCAGTCAAAAGCACTAAAAAGGCCGACTAAAAAGGTAACGTTTGGAGAACTAATCCCCTGAATAGACCCACAAACCTAAATTTATGTCACATCTGTTCTTTATTGCTTATTGTTTATGAGCTGTGTGTACAAATACCAAATGTGCCAATAATTTGTTTCATATTGAGCCTAGTTATCATAGTGGACTTAAGCATTTAACATGATTAGACTAACAAAATACCATAAAACTGGGCATTTTTAAGTTTAAATGCGCCAATTATTAGGAGATACTCCTTAAAATCCAGATGTACCAGGTGGGTCCTTCCATGATAGACTAAGAGCAGAGAGCTCCATTACTTATACACAATTTGAGAAACCATTCACACTTTCCCCCTAGCTGTTCACACAGTTCTAACTGGTGTTAAAAAAATCCTTAATTAAATACTATGATTTCAAGGACTGTGTTAGACCTTGAAATAAATGTGCCCAAAAATGTGTGTTTTCTTGATAGAAAGAAGCCAGCTGTTTTGCGGAAGACTCTCAGTCTGCATAAATGTTACAAACTGCTGAATTACTAAAAGGCCCCTTGATATATGATCTCATGTTGCTTAATAGGCCTCAGATTACTTTGGGGAAAAATGGGTTTTATTGTGTTAATCATATGAAAACGAAGTTACTAATCCCTATCTAATTATGAGGGGTTTTTTAACTTGTAATAATATCCTAATTATTTCCTCTTATTGAAACATGTCCTGTTCTAAAAGTAATCCTCAAGAAAGCATATGGAAAACTATCCAATGAAATACCTTGGCTTTAATTTTAATTTATGTGGGTTTTAAACCATTATTTTTTGTTATTGTTGTTTCAAATATCATCAACAAATATTGTTTTGTATTGTACTCTAACAAATTCCTCTCCTTTTTTGATGGGTCTCTGAGCAGAACCTTAATTCAGGTTCCATACAAAATGTTTAGTTTATGACATTAAATCAAGTGAGTATAGACTCAGGACAATCAATCCTGAAATAAATCACAGAACAATGCAATTTAAGATTATTTGACTGCTGACAGGCAGATGATTAGATAGCATAATCATTTCCTGTGCTCTGTCTGCCTCTGAAAGTACTCTGGGTTTGGGTATTTTCTACTGCAAGGTGCAGGCGACTGGAAAACCTTGGGACGGGGGGGTGAAGGATAAGACTATTGAGAATAAGAAAGGAATAAGAATTTATGAGTAATTGTGTAGATACCACTGAGCAACATCTTAACCTCACGCCCAAGTTAAAATGCCTTTGCAGAAAATGAGACTGAGAACTGCAAAGTGAACCTTGTAGTCAATGGAAGGGAAAAAACCCCATGGTTTTCCTGCAATGAGCTCATCAGGGAGCTCCTCCCTAATTTAGGCTCTAGCTTGCAAAAAAGAAGTCTTTTTTTTGTCTTTTTTTTTCTCTGACACTATTAGATCAAAACAGTACCCAGGCATTAGACAGTATTTATTAGCTTGTAAGGCCAGAGATAATGATCCCATTCAATCAGAACTCATGAATAATTCAGCAGTCCCAACTCCACATAATTTCTGTCTTTACTTTTAAAACCAGTAAAGCACCATTTGCATTGCCTTTTTGAGGGGAGGGGAAATGACAGTAAGCAGAAAAATAAAGCAGATTTTTTTTCTTTATGTTCTGCTTCTCAAACATACTCAGCTTTCTTAGAATGCTGTCTCCCTTCCCTTTTCTCCACTCCTATCTCCCAGAACAAAAACTACATCAGAATAAATATTAATCATGATACTATTGAGAAGATGCTGTACACTAATTATTGTCAAGAATAGTGCTACCCATATTTATAGAGGATTTTGTAATCACTGCAATTTGTTCAGTATTGTTACTTATAGTAGCTGCTATGAAGTAATTACAGGTTTTTCACTTCTTTTTGTGTGTGTGTGTGTGTTTTGTTGTTGTTGTTGGGGTTTTTTTGGCCTTTTTTTGGCTTTTTGGGTTTTTGTTTTAAAAGAACACCCACACTTTTTTTTCTTTAGCTTTCAGGCAAGCTTGTAAATAATCTTTTCCCAATGAGCAGTTTCCGAGAAATGAAACATTCTTTCTGTGAAATTCCTTTCCTGCTGCTGAGCTGAAGAAGCCCAGGCCGATGTGGTACCTATGAAGCCAAAGGAAAAGTGCTGGGTTACATATCCCACTGAATGGGAGGCCCAGGCTGAATCTGAGGTTTTCAGTGTCTTGGAGCCTTTCTCTACCTCACTTGCCCAGCTTAGTCACTAAGTGTTACTTATTGTAACTGTATTTTCCTTATATTTCATGACAGATCCCACACTGCTTTAGATAGTCCTCCTTTACTTAATACCCTTTGCTTCTTCAGGTCATGCTGAATAAGGTGATAAAGATTTATTCTATAGGATCTTGCTGCTGCTTTATGAACCTACTTTTGTATTTCATGTGTGCTAAATTGTGACAGTAGTTAAGAGACTATTACGTGGCTTGGTCCCTTTCTTGGGGACCATAGTAGGGACCCTTTCTTTTCCCCTTTGTCCACAGAGCAGTTCTGGGGGGGATCCTACCAGGGGGAGAAGGTTGTCATTTGCAGTGATGGTCCCACTGTGCTCCTGAGTGGGATCCCTGTAAATAAGTAGCATGTTCCAAACACCAACTACAGCCTATTAAAATATTCATTACCTTGCTTATTGATGTGAGCTTCTGTAAAGAAAGAGGGATTAGAGATCTCTTATAAATCGATTATTTTTTTGTTATAAACACAAACAGCTTTGCTGAACCATGGGAAGGAAGAAGAAGCATTAGCGATGACATTCTGATGCTGTCAACAGCACTCTACAAGAATGCATTTCTCTGACATCTCTGTTAACGCAACTAATGCAGATGTCAAGGAAGTCATCACGTGCATGCGTAATGATGCGGCAGAGTGGCTGTACACACTGAATTCACATCTATGATGCAGTGGGAAATATACAAATTATCTTTCCATTTTTATATGAGTCATTGTCCTGTCTTTCCGTATCTGGGATGACACATCCTTGGAAAACGGATAGAAAGAAGGGTTTTCCTAAGAAAGTGTTTTAAGAGCTGAAGCTTGAGTTCTAAATGCACTGGAGAGTACACGTCCTTACTGTGAATGTACTTGATGGGCTTCTTTATCAAGTAGAACAGAAAACAAATGAACTAAAACCTATTTGTTTTCCTTCACAAAGTTATGTCAATGTTTGAAGAAGGAGGAGGCATTCTGGGTACATTTGAACCAAAATGTTTAGAGGGCAAATAAGCAGCAGCTCAGCAAGCTGCAACTTAAGAAAAGACTGTCAATAAGTCCCGAGGGACTGCAGATATATTTGTTAACTTCCAGTGTCAGTCTGAGAGTGTTTGTGTATTCATGTCAGTCATTAATTAAAGGTCTCTTGGGAGATTTTAAAGTCTTCATCTTGGATTAGTGAAACTGAGCAAAAGGACAAATTGGGCTTTGCAAATTGCCTCAAAGATTGGGAATAGTGAGCGAAAAGGATGGTCTGATTCAGATATCATTGATTTCCTCACAGGTATCCCGGTATGAGAACTACTGATTTAAGAGACATCATAAACCAAATGTTTACAGCGCTAGTAGAAAGGCTGCTATGGTCCTTGTATTAAAAGTTGGTGCTAAACAGTGAGAAACCCCAGAAATTTAGGGCGAAGTTGTGTTCAGTTTAGCAGAAATTAATGTAGTGCTTATGAACTTTTCCACCAGTTTTTAGTTATGTCTTTGCAAAAGAGTTTGAAGTATGAAAGAAATAATACCTATACAACTGAATGTTTAGGCTTGTCCTTGTATACCCTCTGATCAGTCCTCATATTTAGAGGAAATATCCATACAAGACCTGGTATAGAGAAATACGGATGTGATAGGGAACTAAATAGTGAATGCCTGAGTGTTCTGGTGAGCTCTGAAAGTAAAATCTGATCTGTAGAGTGATAGAGGTGAGGCCCCAGGTGCTGGGGATTTCTCTTAGACTGCCTGTCTCTCCTGGTCTCATGGGCTGAATGCCCATTAGCAGCAGGTGCACAGGAGATGCCCCAGGTTTCATCCAGGGGATTGTGCAGCCTGAGAACGTGCTGCAGTGTGAGGCAAAATGTGGTGAATGGGGATGACAAGGTAGAGAAATTAATTCTGGGTTTGAAACAGGATGTTGATGTACATATACCCTCTGACATTCTGGAATGCTGGTAGCTATCTAGGCAGTTGCCACTGAGGTCACAAGGGTTTTACTTATATTGGAGTTTGTGGGAGGGGGGATCAGATGTTGGGTTTTGCCAAAAAAGGAGATTCTGGCTTAAGCCTGGGTAAATTTACATGTCAGCATGTGTGACTCTGATTGCCAAATTGGAATCTAAATGTGCAGCCAACAGATATAATTCAAACCATATGAAATAGATCTGTAAAGTAAATAGAGTCTCACATGTTTCACCCAGGGATGAATTTAAGCAGTTGAATAACTTGGTGTGGAAAGTCCTTATAGTTTAAAAATAAACACAACAACAATAATAATATGCGAACAGAATCCATGGGCTTTGTTGGGGTGCCTCAGGCACAGCATCGTCAGCCAAGCAAGGGAGGGGATTGTCCCGCTCTGCTCTGCACTGGGGCGGCCTCATCTCGAGTGCTGGGGGCAGCTTTGAGCACCACAATGTAAAAAAGACATGAAACTATTAGAGAGTGTCCAAAGGAGGGCAGTAAATGGTGAAGGACCTTGAGGGGAAGCTGTGTGAGGAGCAGCTGAGGGCACTGGGTCTGTTCAGCCTGGAGGAGACTGAGGGGAGACTCAGTGCAGTTACAGCCTCCTTGTGAGGGGAAGAGAAGGGGCAGGCACTGATCTCTTGTCTCTGGTGACCAGTTACAGGACCCCAGGGAGTGGCCTGAAGCTGAGTCACAGGAGGTTTAGGTTGGATATTAGGAAAGGGTTCTTCCCCCAGAGGGTGTTTGGGCACTGGAACAGGCTCCCCAGGGAAGTGGTCACAGCACCAAGCCTGGCAGAGCTCAAGGAGTTGGACTTGATGATCCTTGTGGGTCTCTTTCAACTCAGAATATTTTGTGATTCTGTGATTTTCCTTATCATGAGCTGTAGAATTTGGCACACAACTATCACAGCATTACTTGCTGCTACAAACTCTACTTTGTAAAGGATAACGATGTATGCACAGCTTGGCCCAGGGAGCTTAAAGTCAAAATGATAAACCTAAACATAATTATACTTACATCTAACTTCACATTTGAATTCATTGGAGTGCAGAGGTGCACACAGTTGAACAAGCATGTGAGTAATGATTTCCCAGAACAGAACTTAAATCCTCATGGTGCAAAGGTCAATTATAATATGCCCTGGATGTTTGTATATGAAGCTTTTCTCTCTTCATTTGGTGGAGGAGTAATGCCATTTTTATTGTATTGCCTTGCTTGTGATGGTTTCTACAGAGCAAGCAAAAGTTTAAGAAGGAGCTTAGAGTCTTGCTCCAGACCCATGTAAGGCCAAAAATTTCTACTCCACCACCTCATTTCCTTCTTCATGGATTACTCGGGTTGTCTTGCAGTGTTTATGAGAAATTCTGTCCAGAAGTTACCTGCAGCAGTTTTATTTTCAGCACTCTCTGCAGCAGTTGCACTGACACACACCAGAGCGCAGATGTAAAACAACCTCCAGCTTTCTCCCAGTGT
Organism: Lycocorax pyrrhopterus obiensis; assembly: GCA_014706295.1. Classification (NCBI taxonomy): domain Eukaryota; kingdom Metazoa; phylum Chordata; class Aves; order Passeriformes; family Paradisaeidae; genus Lycocorax; species Lycocorax pyrrhopterus. The sequence continues at coordinate 13,174,249 of JACSVZ010000016.1, read as the reverse complement.
CAAGTGTCTCAGCATCAGAGTTCAGTGTTTGAATGTGCTGATCTCTTACAGCATTCCTGAGTTCAGCAAAAGTACATTGTAAAGTCCATCCAAACTCTACTAATGATGTATTTAAGCCTTTGGAAAGTTAAACCTGATCCGACTTCCTCTGAAGGCAGTGGGAGTCCTGCAATTGAGTTCAGTGGAAACAGGATCAGGCCCTAAGTCACTAAATAACATTTTCCATGGTAGTAATTAATAATAGCAGTTTTTGGAGCTAAAGAAATTCCTAATTTTTTTTTTAATGCAAGCATCCAAAATTGCTGGTGGATTTAGGAAGAGAATCAAACAATTATCTGAGGTATGTTCAGGGATGACAAGCTCTAAAATCAGGACACATCCAGGGCTGCAGGCTGAGTGAGATACTGTAGGATGGATTAAGAACTATCAAATGCTGTAGGAGAAAGGTAAGTATTATTGATTGGAGGTGGGCTAGGAAAATAATATGCTAATAAGGTGCATTGCAGAGATCTTAAAACCTGGCAGATGCATTTTTCTTGGGGGATGTTTGTAGTGTGAGGGGCTGCAGAAGATATGTCTGAAAGGAGACCCAAGGGGAAGTTTAGTCAATCTTGGATGCTTTTTAAAAATATTGTCTTGCCTTGTGGTTAAATAATGAATGCAAATCTCCTTTCATGGATTTAAAGCTCTGATTGCTGACATGGGAAAACCAGAAAGGTTTTGTTGTTTTTTCTTTTTTTTTTCTCTTTTGTACAATAACACCAAATGACATGGATATCTCTTTGTTCTCACATATGAATTTATCTTTGTTTTAAGATAAAAGGAGCACCAGATGTGACTGGGACTGCATTAGCAGAAAAGAGCCGTGCAGAGTATTGTGGTTTTCATTTGTTAGGGTTGTTGGAAATGTTTCTGTAAGTGTCTTTCCATGGACAGCAGTGTAGCTTGCAGCTTGGGGTTCAAGGAAAATGAAAAATACAGTCAAGTCTCTCTCAGATTTAGGAACAGAACTGTGCTGTGATGTGTACAAGAGTGCACCCTGGCTATTATCCAGTTTGGTTTCATTAATTCTAGTAGTTCTTCCATGTGCAAATTTATAATATCACATGATGTCAATCACATATTGAATAGTTCCATCATATCCAGTTGCAAACCTTGCCCACAGTCCCGAAGCAGAATTTTTGTTTGGATCATATATGATACTCTGCTAAATCGTGTGGTATTTTGTCCCATTCCCAGCAGGGTGATTTTGCCTGTCCCAAAGCTTAAGACAGGGAATGCATCTTTATGAGATTCTGGCCAAACTTCTCCCTGTCTTGTTCCCATTTTGAATACAATGAATACACAGTAAGGCCACATAAACAAGAAATGGGGGATCAGCCATAACCATGTGGTTACAGAGACAACCTTACCCTTCTTTTTAAGAAATAATCTCAAATTATATTCTGTTTACTGTGGAGTTAGATGCAGTAACTGTGCAGGCAGTGATTCTGCGAGTGACCACCCCTCAGCCAGCAGTCAGTAATTGCTTGTTGTGTTACCAAACTTGTAGAAATCATGAGATAATTTAGGTGATGTCCTCAGTTGATGAAGATGATCTGTTATTCCACGCTAACCTCGCTTTCCATCAAAAGAGACACCATCTCCCCAAGGAACTTGGAAATGTAATACAATAATACTTTACCTGATTAAACTAAGTAACTGAGTGTGAAGTAACTTATATTACATGACTTTAAAGAGTCTGTCTATTAGCTGCTCTATTATATTGCAGCCCTCATTAGCAAGATAATTCATCATACTGGAAAATGTGAATTGTGCTTTATGAATTAGTATAATAATATTCTGCACCTGGTAGTTATTAATTCCGGTTCAGTCTGATTTATCATAACATTAAACTATTCAATGTTTGACTAGAAATAGAAGTTAGTTTTCATGTTGTTCCAAGATACAGCGTGCAGAATGTTTCAGAATAATAATTAGATATTGGATACTACTATATTTTCTGAGGCAGAGATAGCGATTGCTTGAAAATGGTATTTAAATGACCCTACTCTGCTTGGAAACCATACAATCTAAATTGTACCATCCATTGCTGCTGGATGGAGCTCTACAAGAACATTTCTTTCAATGAGAAATGACACTGTTCTTGTGCTGACAGTTTCTGTGTAATAATAGTGTTAGGTTTTGCCAACGAGCTACAATTGTTTCTAATATGACAGTTTGTTGAATTGTTGAATTTTGAATGGAGAGTAATTGAAAATGTACATTACTGGGGACTTCACTGGGTGAGGCAGGGGAGGGTGGAATTAGAGTTTGCTTCTGGCTCTAGTCTTGTTTAAAATGCACACGATGCAGTTCTGATTGTGTGAACAATTTTTTAAACCAGTCTTAGAAAGCAGTCATCTACCAGCAGTTAGCAGGGAGATTATGCTGGGGAGATGATACAAAAAATGTGTATATTGACTTAAATTGAGATAGATTGCTTTAGCTTATTCTACATGCTACTTCTAATAATATTGAATGTCGGTAACGATTTCCCTCAGAGAATCCCAGAATTCTTTATAAGCATTTAATGAATTTTCTTTTGAAAAACAAAACATGTCAGTGTTGAAAGTACAGGAACAGGTAGTAAAGTAGTTAGTAGTGAGAAGAGAGCCTAGGTTTGCTGATTCCCTTCTTTAGCCTCTTTGTTGGGACATTTTTTCCCCTGGGGCTGTAACAGAGTCAAGGCAAAGTTTGATCTGAGATATTGCAATGTCTGTTAAAACAACCTGGCACACTTTACCAAGGAGCTGGAAAAATTGATTGTGAATGTGTCAGGTGGTAGCTGAGGACTTAGGTCGTGTTAGTGATAGAAGAGCTTGATTCTTGCTATGAGAGACTGGAGGCAAGTTCTGTAGTGAGTCACATCAGGTTTCATACGGATCTACAGATCTGGGTGTCAATGGTATTGCTCACAGTGCTCACCAGGGGGCTTGAGAAGAGAAAGAAATACTGTGTAAAACACAGAAGGTACACTTGTCTCACTCTGTGCTGCTGGCGTGCTTCCTCTCAGGATAGCTAGTGTCCATATTTTTATTCTCACACCATTTCTTTACTGTCTAAATCCCCTTTTTGTAGCCAGATGCGCCTTTTCCTCAGCCTTGTACTTGGGACTCTAAGAGAGCAGCTGTTTAGAATCTTATGCTTGCCCTTTATTAGGTAATGCCTTTATTACTGTGTTTTGGAGAAGCTTGTCAAAATCTTTAGGTAAGCATCTATGGAAACCTATGGCCAGCTTTAATTTCCTTCTTGTTTGAAGCTTTTAAATGAAATTAAGTCTGCCACTCTGGTAGTGTTGCCAACTAGAAAGACATTCCTTAACTGAATTATTGTATGGCATCATGTGAGTAATAATTCAAAAATTCAAATAAATTCGTAAGTAATATCATGTCAATTTTGTGCTTTATATTTTGCAAAATACTTTTCAGTAATAATTTTGTCTTCATTGCTAAGTATCTCCATATGTAGAGGTATCTTAGGCTAAGTTTATTCATGCTTCACATCAGAAAAGCTTTCATTCGTTTAAGAACTTGTGTCCCTAAAATACAAATTTCCTTGTTGTCAGTTGAAGTAGGGTTTTCCATTTATGCATATTGCATTGTTTAAAGGGTAATCATTTGTACACACTGGAAATATATAGGTTTTGATTGTATTTTAGATGCTTCTGAGATTAGAGCAAATATGAGTCTCCATAAATGGTCTAAGCTACAGAGCTGTGAAAAGAATGGATTTTCAATTTTCTCAACAAAATGAACTACCCCAAATTATTTTAGGTCAAGTGAAACATTTTTCCAACCTGAAATGGATTTTTAACATCTTTCTGACATTAATTTCTGTCAGTTTAAAATGCTTTGTATGAAAAACTCAATAACGCTTTCAGAAACGTTGAAATAAAATGTATCAGAATTGCATGTGTTCTGGATTTAATTTTTTTGACCAGTGCTGCCTGGTGAATTAGCTCCAAGTTGGCAGATACGTATGGCAGACCTCTGACTGCTTTTCTGAGTGAATAAATTATTTGTCTGAAAAGTTTTAGCATGCTGTAGTCCTGGCAGAAATTCATCTGGGTGGATGCTGCCTTTTCTTTCTTCCAGTTTGGGTCCAGGAGTGAGAGGTGAGGTTTTTTCTGTTTACTGACAGCACACAGACACCACTTTAGCCGGTCTAAATCAGCATAGCTCTGGTGGATTTCTACCTGCTGAGGAGCTGTCCCCTTTTCTTCATTACTAATGCCTTAAAATCATTCTGGCTTGATTTTCAGTTAGTTCACCTTGACTTATTGTCCTTCATTATTTTAATATTCATTTACGTTTTTGATCACCTGCTGACTCAATCATTTTTGAGCCCTTGTATTTCATTGCAATAACTAATTTCTAACACTAACAATCTTGACTTTTCTAATAATTGTTTATTTTCTTTTTTCTCCTTTTTCTTTTGGTGTCCTCATTAATCTTCTGTTACAAAATTTTTTTTCTGACATTTCAACTTTTTTCATGATGATGATGATTAATAATTTACATTTTACTTATTTAAACTCATATCATTTCTTCCTTATAAACAGTGAAAATTGCTGTAGAGTCCATTAAAATCCCTCAGCTAATTCCTGGTGGGTTCTGGCAATCTGTGCAAGTTCTTGTTGCTAGAGTAGTATTTCTTGAGAATAAGTAATCCTGATTATCTTTCTTTGGCTTGGAACTGGCAGCCTACAGGAACCAGTAGAAAACAGTTTAAAATTTTGAACAGGAATTCCAAATAGAAAAATAGTTCTGTTTCCACTGTTTTAGCTGTTTATTGATGTTATCTCTACTGCTGCTATTCTGCCTCTGATGGGGTACTTGGCAGGAAACCTCTGATTTCTGCCAGTGCAGAGGAAATGGAGGGTGATATTGTTGGTCAAATCCTGCATCAAAAGTAGTCCCATGTGTAAGATGGATCTTTGCTTTACACAGTGATTCATTTTCTCTACATGGATGCTCTGAAGAAGAGAAAAAGCTGCTACTTCAAGTTAACATTTGACTGTGAATAATTTACTAACACTGATATTCTTCTAGTTCTGTGAATATTTTATGATAAGCTTTGTGAAGAATCTGTAAATTCAAGCGTGAGATCAGCATGAAAAAGGGCTTCCACCTAGATTTCCCTGAGTGTATTCACTATTTTGTAACTGTGCTCTTGCTCATTTGATGTAGTACACATGACTAGGTACAAATTAAGAACTAGGTTAATTGTTACAGTACAGATTTTGTGTGCTGTACTGAAGAAAGACCTTTTAGCAGTAGATCAATGGAAAATCTTCCTAATTTTGGCCCAATCATTTAATTGTCCTTTATTTTAGTTTATCTTTAGTGACATGAAAGTGGTGCAAGGGAGAAAAACTGAAGCGGAATCTTTTGTCATACTGCACCTGAGAATTTCGTTGTGTTTTAACTACAGCATTTAAACAGCTCCACAACAAAGATCAAATCGTTTTAGTTCTGAAGTTATCATTCTTGTTTTCCTTTTGCAAGTGCTGGTTGTTAGAACTTCAAATGTACCTGCGGCTTATAGATGTCTGAGAACACAAAGCACAGCACACCTAAAGTCTGACTTTGGTGCTTTTATTGGATAGCATTTCTCTCTGAGTCTGATTTCTCATTCTGAAGCTCTCCACTGTAAAGCCGAATCAAAATCAGGTATTGTGTGTTGGTTTGGGACTAAGGAGGTCCAGAGAGGCTCAGGGATGTGCAGAGGTACTAGTCCCTAGCTGTACAAACTGGAGCTTCTGCTGGCAGTCACCCACTGGAGCAGTGGAATGTACTAATCCGTAGGGCTGGGTACACTGTGCTAATAGAAAAATCAGCCCCTCAAAGTATTTTCAGAATGTTTCCTTTTCTGTTCAGAACACTTCTGTTGTGAAAGGTTTTGAGAAAACAAACCACTGCTTGAAGTGGAGGGGGAAAAATCAGGTATGGTTTTGATCTCAGCAGGAGCCAGGAGTCAGGAGCTGCTGATTCTGACAGAGGTGCAATCCTGATTTCTGTACGAAATGGGGGCTGTTGGCGTCTCAGCTCATGGTAATAGCTTGTTCTTCTTGCATGTCAGCACTGCTGGAGCTGAAGCAGTCCCCCTCAAGCTCATAAAGGGGGATGTGCCACTCTGAAAAGTAAAGTCTGTTGTCTGGGGATCTCCTGGCTCCAATTAAGCCTGAACTCACCTGGGGATGCTGTTTTCCAGCCGCCTGGATCTTGCAACCACCTCTCTCAGCTGACTGGTGGGATCTTCTCCTTCCAGCCAGCAGCCCTGGGCTGGGCAGGGCTGAGCAGCCCAGCCTGCACACTGGAGAATAAGGGCTCAGTGGCAGCCTGAGTTTTGCAGAGACTAGAGCAAGCAAGATTTCCTCTCTCCCCAAAATTCCCAAGACAGCCTAGCAGTTGCAGAGTGTGATGTGGACTTGTGAGAGGCAGTAGCTCTGGAGTCAGGCCACTCTGCTGTGCTTTTAAAGACCTACAGAGAATAGTGGCTCTCCCCAGGTAGCTGCAGGCACTGCAGCTACAGCTCTCTCTCCCAAGAACTGGCAACTCGCCTGTCTTCCAACTCTGCGAGGGACAGTGCACACACGGAGTGCTGGGTACCACGTCCTCCAGAGAGCACAAGCACCTCAAGAAGTAATGATGGAAACAGATTTTTCTAATTAGCTGAATGCCATTAGCAGTTTTCATTTTCAGGGTCTCTGGTGCTGTGTAAAAGTCTGAATAATATTTAAGCATATTTTAATAATGGGTAAAAAAAAAAATCTAAGTATTTTAGCGTGTGGCTCAGTGTGTGTGTGAAGGACTAAAATAAAACCTTGAGCCATGGAGTAAGTGTGTCATGGCAGTGTAGGTCTTTCTCTTTCTTAGTATTGAAAAAAGGGTGTATGTTAGGGAGGTTTTTTGTAGTAAAATATTTATTCTCATAAGCCAACCCAGGAACCTTTCTAATTAGAACACGTTGTTCTGCAGTGGAAATTGCTACCAGCAATTTTCAAATATCTTTGTGGCATCTCCGCGATGTCTGAAGATTTATTAAAAAGCTTCTCCTTGGTCAGGCAAGAGGCTGAGTGTGACCTTTCCAAAATCCTGGTGAAATGCAAATAAATCCACTACTTCGGATTTGCTAGACTTCAAAGCAGTCCTCTTGTATTTCCAGCCCAGAGAGAGTGATTTTAGCTTTAAGCAATGTTTGAAAGGACCAAAATGGGAGCACACAAGTAATTTTGCTTTGCTGATCCAGTGGCAGGAGAGGCAGTTTGAGGGAAGACAAAGTACCACCAGTATTGGAACAGAGTGAAGGCCAGATACAGTATCTCTATTTGAGTACCATTTACTCACCTGCAGGAATCCCAATTAACTGGAATTACCACCCCAATTAAGCAGCAGTCCTTGCCATTAAGTATCATTAGGCTTAATTTGGTTCCCTGGGAAATGTCCCGATTAAGCGGATTTCATGATTAAGCACCTGTAATAAATGTTTTAACTTACATGTAAAATTCTTTTTTATTTCATAGAATCTGATCACTAGCACCCAAATAGCAACTAGCATGCCAACCACTACTTTTGTAATTTTGTTTTATTAATTGGCCTGTATATGCTAACTTCTTGTCTTGGCTTTGCAAAGTTTTGACAAGGAAATCTTTGTATTTTTATGTAGTGATTTTGTAACGTAAACATATCCCTGCATATCTGTCTGAGAGCCTGGTTAATATTTTGTCACTATTTCTTGAGAGCAGCAAACCTCACGTGAGCATCAGTCATATTTTGAGGAAACACTCAAAATTTGCTATATATTGGCCAGCTGTAGTTTTCATCTTGATGGAAAAAATAATGTTTCACAGCCAGAAAAACAGGCATAGAAAACATCTCCAGTACCAAACTGTCCAAATGACCATTCATCAGGTCTCATTTTTCTAAAAACAGGTGGTAACAGATAAGTCGTGTTATAGGAAAGCTCTCTTGCCTGAGTCTGTGGCCGAAATGAGGGTTCATGTTGCAGATTCCAGGAGAATATAGAGGTACCCAGACAGCTGTAAATCAAGAACCAGATCTCCCCAGCCACAGCATTCCAATGCTTTGGTGGGGTTAATTTACTCTACAGCTCATGAAATAAAGCCCCTCTTGAGGGACTAAACAATATAGTGAGAAATGGAATGGCAGGGTTTAGCACTGCAAATGCATAAAAGCCACTGGTCTGAGTGTGGACTGGTGATATGTGGTTTACAGACAGGGAAGACAACCAAGGTCCCTCGCAGTACTGAAAACTCACATGTAATCATGGTCTCAGATTTGCAAGACATATCTTGAATAGCAGCAAGTGCATTTGCCGCAGAAGCATGGTATCATTGAAAAGAGTTTACTTGTGAATCCCAGAACATTTTCTTGAAACATCTCTGATTCACTATTAATCACCTATTAATAATCACCTATTAATCCAAGGCTGGGATTCAAAAGATTCCCAGCAGGGATTTTTGGATCTATGGCCAAGCACAAATTTAACATGAATTTATTGTGAAAGTTGTTAAATAGTCACAGAACCACCTTACTCCTCTAAAAGAAGAGCTTAAGTTTACTTTTTTTGCTGAATTTAAATTTACACATCAGATAAAAGAGAATATGTATGGGCAAGATGTATTAAAAATAACCAAAGGAAGAAGTAAGGAAAAAGAAGTGGTTATTTCTCTAAGATATTAAACTGGAAAGGCATAGAATGGATCAGAACAAGGGACTCCTTTAATCAGCCCTCTTGAATGGGAAAGAATGACCAAGGAATCCTTTTTTGCCTGTAAAGATCAGGGGGGTTTAATCACAAAATAGTGATGGGAACATACATTAACTTGTTGGATCAGAAGACATTGAAAAAATGGAAAGGAGTACAAGTACTTCACGGCATTGTGTACAAAGGGTTTAAACATCATGAACTTGTGCCATGTACACATTCCTTAAATGGGGGGAAAAAATGAAAAGTCTTGTATGGAAGGAAAATATTTCTACATACAGTTCTAAATATATGCAAATATGCTTTGGGTCCCACAAATGCTAAGGAAAACATACCAAGAAGAATAGAAATTGTTCTAAATAGTTTTCAAATCTCAGGGGTGTGTTTCTCTCTCTTTCCTTCTCCCCCTTCTCACCCTCTTTCTGCCCCTATCTCTCTGTCTCTTATTCTGGCTCTCTAGCTCCTCTCTTTCTTGCATCATACAGGTACTCAGCAGCAGAAATAACATGAGAAATTTTTGCAGTTTCCTATAGGTAAATCCTGCAATTACACTGGTCAGAGAAAAAATATTCAGATTATAAATTGCTAAAAGTAAGTTTTTCTTTTGATGTGTGTATAACTCCCATAAATGTTAATGCTAGGTCTGGGCTTCAAAAGAAGAATATGTCCCTTGCTGTACTGTAGAGTTAAGACATAAGAAAATTTAGGAAACTGAAAAACCTGTCTGACTTGGCACTCCTGCTATTTATTTGGTTTTGGACTATGAAGAAAAAAGATAATTAAATCTCTCCCATCTATATATTATTTTCTAGTTTTCCTATATACTGAAATATCAGTTTATCAATTTCTATCAATTTGTCAAATATCATACTAAACCGTCACATTATTTCTGCATTTTTCTCCTTGGTTGCCTTGATTTCTGTATTAACTTTTTCTTTTCCCTCCAACAGTTACATGTAAAATAAAACAGGTCAATACTTTGCCAACTGAACAGCTCACATTGCTTCTGCGACAGAATTGAGGGATGGATCACTGACAAAAAGGGTGCCTGACCTTTTATCTCGTAGTGCACTGTGTGATTGGAGCATGCTAATGCAAGACCTGAAAAGAATTAATCGTAAAGATTGGGAAGAGACCTAGGTACTATGAATAGGTGCATCAATAGCTACAGCCCTATCTGTAAACCTGGAAGCGATCATCTGCCACAGCTCTGGGTTTCAACAAGGAAAACGTGAGTGCTGTTTCATTAAATCAGAACCTTTAACCTGAAGAGCATGGCCTTCTTCCTAGAGCCTGAGTCACCCACAAATGGCGAACCAAACGCCATGTGAGCCAGAGCTATGGAAACTGGCTGCTGGTTGTAAAGCACACCCACCCACATGGATGGCAGTCTCCACAGGATGGCCTTTTCTGAGGACCAGAAGATATGAGGGGAGTGGAGAAGCAGTCTGCTACCTGGGATGAAGTGCCCAAAGATAAGGCTTTTTTACTCTTCCGTAATGTAAATATTAACTGGGGTGCTCTGGCTGTGTTGCCAAAGTGCACATTTTAGTGGCCGTGTGCTTTCTTCTGTTCAACCACCTTAATGGAAAATGGAGCTGTAAGAGACCAGTGGACAACTGCACATGAAGAGGGATATGGTGGGGGGCAGGTTGAGACCAAAAAGGAAACCACACGGGGCATTTCATACAGTGCTATTGGTTGTTCTAATGTGGGGGGTGATTTTGAGAGCAGGATGAGTCTTGGCCACTGCAAATATGTTTCGTGCAGTCTTGTGTAAAACAGTATGGAGCAGAACTCCTCTGGTTTTGTAGTTCAAAATGACAGAGCGATTTGCCACTTGCTTGTGTTTCCTGCAAGGGTGTCTTTTCTAGACCAGAAACAATTATGCATGTATCTCCTTCAAAAGAGGATTTTGCTGATCTTTTCTTAAAAATTTGGTATTTCGTGGTGTTTATCCACAGTAACTTCAAGATGTATCAGTGAACTTCAATCAGTCTCAGAGACAGTACCTTGGTTTTGACTGCAGATGTGTATTGCTGCTTCCTGCCTGAATCCCTTCAAACACAGTAAAATTCTCAGCACAATAAAAAGTGAAGCTTTAGAAATAATTTCCTTTGCTGGGGCCTGTATCTTCCACTGATGTGAGAGGTATTCTGTCCATATGGGAAAAGGCAGAGGCAGGACCTTTAACTCAAACATTACACTCATATAAAAGCAATGCTGCAAAGCTCTCTATAATCACTGAAAATAACCAGGAAAATATCTTGCATGGAGTAACTTAGTACTAATTAGTAGAAATAAAGTAATTTAGCCAGCATGTTAAGAAATATTCTATTATTTCTAGTAAAATAACTGATGAAGGACTTCATATATCTTAGAGAGCACTATTATACAGAAAATTCTGCAGATTTCTGCCTTCATTTATAAAGTCAGGCTGATTTCTGAGACCTCTCTATGCACATCCTATGAGAGTTTGTTGTTAATCAATAGTGGGTGAAAAAAATTTCACTTGTAAACAGAAGGCTTAGTGATCAAAAGGAACATATTAGGGAAGAAATACTTTAGCTAAGTGTTGTGTATTGTGCTCTTTATTTCCTGTTTTATTTTTATTGGCCTAAATAACGTGATGTTAAAATGTTTGCATGTGTCTTCCCCCCTTCTGATTATCTGATCTCAAACAATCATTTGAATCCTGAAAAAGAGGCCCCTTTAGTAATATTTTTGCTCTTTCACATGATGAGAAATCCTCCTGAGGAGAGAGCTGGTATTTGTGGAAAGCATCTGACTTCTGAACAGATTGTGGGTTAAAGGAGTCAAAGGAGTCACTTGGACAATACAAATAAGTAGTCATTTATTATATGCAAATATAACAGGTTGACATAAAACCCATGACTTCACTCAACTAGAAAATAATACTATAACTGAGATATGTTTTTGAAGTTGCTGTTTAGCTTCGTATAAGGGGAGAAAATCTCCTGTAGCTCAGATGGGCTTATTTGAAACCAAAGCTTTTGATGTTATAATGTGCAGTCTAAATTCATTAATCCCTCTGTTCAAAAAAAAAAAAAAAAAGTCTCTTAAATGAGTAATAAACATAATAATGAAAATAACTGCCAGGAAGAACATGAGTTACATCACACTTAGTGTTCCAGCTAAAGATGAAAATTAACTTTGGAAACAGGTTACACTGAATGAATTTAATTTGTGTTTTGATACAGAATGTTTAAACATGTTGTTATTTCTGGCACCAGGGCTGATAGCTATTAAATGAGAACATCTAAGAACATCAAAGGAACTGGACCTTTTATACTCTTCAGCACCCCCTTGGAGATGTTTATCTGTGCTGTTATCTGGATCCCATACAAGCATCGAACAATGTGCCAGTCTCACCAAGTTACTCTCTTTTCCCAAAAGTTCTGACGCATGCATTTCCTGCACAAATGTTCCATATTTTAGAGTTCACTACAAGTGCACAAATAGAAGTAGTTTGTACTAACAGACTTGACTGTAGATACTTGAAGTTTTCTTCTATAAAGTATTTGAAATAGAAAAGAAAACTTCCTTCTGTTTGACTCAAACTAAGTTTCCAGATGTCAGGGTCAAAGGTTGGAGATAAAAGTATCAGGTTTTGGCCTACTCTAACTAGACTCCAGACCCAAATATGTGAGATCTTCCCTAGAGGGGGTTCCTTTTGTACTGGTTCATTTTTCTTCTTTAGCTTCTCCCAGTAAGAGGTCCCATTCCATGCTGCTGAATTATGATACTTCATCTCAATCGTTAAGACACTTAAAACTTGTATTTACTGTTTAACACTTGGCTGCAAGTCAAACCTTTTAAATATCTCTTTTTTAAACCTTTTCACTTTTGAAGGCTGTTAATTCTTTTCTTCCTGGGGCTTTGGTGACTGTGTGTGGGTCCTCTTGGCTGACATTACAAGACTCCTGCTCCGACTATATCAACAGTGTGCAGTAAAACAAGAGGCCTTACATTTTACACAGAGCCTCAGTAGATGTATAAAGGCTACAGGATATTAGCCCTGCTCTCCCCTTGGCATGTTCACTGGCTTTTTGGTTTGTTGGTTTGTTTCTTTCCACAAGCAGCTGAAACTCCTTAACTACCTGAGAGAAAAATCTAAAACTGGTGCACAAATGAACAGGAGAGCCTGAAGTGGTTGAGTCAAATATAAATTTAAATATTAGGGTTTAGAACAATAAAATTAAGGCTGTGAGGACTAATTGTAGGAGTCACGGTTCAGGTCTAACCCATTTCTGGTCACAGGGTGAGTACTTCAGCTAACCCCTGAAGGTTTGCATGTGTGAAGAAAGCACCCATCTGGTCAGAGAGGGGCTGTGGAGCCAAGAGACCCTGGAGGCATTCCTCCTGCACTCCAGCTCCGTGGGGAAAAAGGTACTGCTTGGTTACGGATCCTGACTTCGCTCATTCTCCTCCTCTGTGTTTCCTTAGGCATCTACATTCCCATGTGGTACACAAATGTGCATGCTCCCCATGCCTTCCCCACAGTGCTGTCCTGTCTCCACTCATGGAAGCACGCCAATTCTTCGGCATTTGGCAAAGAAGGCAGAACACAGCCTGAGAAGTGACCAGCACTGTGACATTCAGTGCATAGTTTGGAGAGACCAGTTTCTTAAAGGTGGCTTCAGAGATGGGGTTTTGCTCTGTTAAATCACTTCACTGAGCAGGAAACAAAAGCAGATCCTTCACAGGTACTAGAGGAATAACTAATAAAATCACTAAGGATAATTGAACTGGCACTTGCAGATGCAGATGTAAGGCAAGGAAATAAAGTTGCATGAAGGAACCTAGAGCCATTATTTATACTGGAAGAAAGTTTCATCTCCAGGTGCCAATTTCTACCTTAGTGCAGGAAAGCACTTCAGGATATCACAAAAAGTGGAGACAGAAAACACCTTTTAGGTTGCCAAGTTTAGTCCCTTGTGAATATTGGGTTTTCCCCCATGTGTGCAGTGTGATGCTTTGTACTGTCTGGTTTAAACAATTCAGACAATAGGAACTTGACTACTTCCCTCAGATGGTAATGTTACGAGCAGTTTGAAAGGCGTTTGCTTTTGCTTTTTCTATGACAGGGCAATTAGGGAAGTCAGATGCCTGCTATGTTTGGATGTCCCTCGAGGAATGAGGCAGTAGGAGAGTCTGCAGGTTATGGTGGTGTGGAAAAAAGGCCTCTCTTTGTAAGCTGTCAAGGAGTTCTGTGCATGAGGGCAGTGGCACAGAAAGTCAAATGAACAGTGAAATCAGTGGAGGAAATGGCTGCTGACAGAACAAAACATTGAAGGAAACTTCACAAATGGCAGATCTAGTCTGAGTTCAGGTCAGTAATCACTAACAAGTTGTAGAAAGGGTAGTTGTAGAAATTGGACTTCCTGTAGATAGGGGACTGTCACAGTGGGACTATGATAAAGATGAGCTCAAAGAGACAAGGAAAGGCCAGACAGATAGGAATGAGAAAAATTTCCATAGTAAAATCCTGGGGTCAGGATGTGCTGGAGTCTTGCTGGTAGTAAAGCAGCAGTAGTTGCGGGCTGGGGCAGAGAAGAAAGTCTGGGCTGGATGAGATGCAGGAAGAAGGAAGAAGGGTAGACAGTCTCACAACGAGGCAGAGCAATATTTGATATACCATGCATGCATTAAGGTTGGTAAACATGATTATTATAAGTAATTATTTCAATGTTGCTAAAGCAGGGAAATTTCTCACCTGTTTTGCTCTACTGCAAATGCACGAGTTGTTCCTGTGTGTTATATAAATATTATCATCATGGTAGTAATAATTTTCATGAAGGAGCCCACACTGTAGTGATTTTTGCAGCGGCTATTTCATATTTTGTTTCTTTAGATACAGGAACTTTTTGCTTGAGGTGACTTGTTTGGTTTGGTTTCAAGTGAACTCACACTAAATGGTTACCCTTGTTCACCTGTGGTCTTTTGACCAAATTTTTTTTCTCTCCAGTTAGTCCTGTTATTCTGACTTATTTATCCCCTACCCACTCTGAAATACCAGAACTTCTTATCAGGTATTTATGTTTGTCACCTACTCATAGGCCCACTCTTTTGGGCAAAATTCTCCCTTGACCCTTGCAAGCCCCTGAACTCAAATCCAGTAGAAGCTCTCTGAAGTCAGGAATTACGTGAGGTCCAACAAAAATCCACATTTCCCTCATTTTGTCCACCAGTAAACTCAGGCAGGAATTAGTGAAATAACCAAAGGGCTCAGGAGAAACTCAGCAATTAAGGCACAGTCCTTGGCTCTCAACTGCAGAGGAGTTCAGTGAAATGCTACCACTGGTGCCTTTTAACAAGTTTAAACTGCCTTTTAAACAAGTTAATCCATATTTTACACCTTTCCAGTTAAGAGATCAAGATATATGTTTCCAACAGTATTTTAAAAATTAACCTGGAGCTTTTGAAAATGTTAACACTTAATTCTTTCTGAGGCCCATGTGACTTGAAATATTTTAAAATGCAGGGGTTTTTTTTATTAGATTTCATAAGCTCTGTCCCTTTACATATTTTTCTGTTCTAAGATCTGCTTTCAGTCTGTTACTAAACACACCTGCAAGGAGTTGTATTCTTCTCATGCACCACTGTTAGAACAGTGATTTTAAAGAGAGGAGCCTCTGACAACTACCTGACAATGAAGAGTGAATAGAAGATACAGGAAAAGTCATATTTCTAGTAAAAAAAAGAATTTGTTGGGAATGCAAAAGCAGAGCCACACAGTGGGTCGGAGAGGAGTTCTATGTATGGAAGGATTTTGCAGGGCGGTTTGACAGGACCGTGCCTGTGAGTAGCTGGGCCATGAGCAGCGAGAGACCAGGATGAAAACCTGTACTGTTGCCTGCAGAAGCACTGCTGGTGCTGCTCTGGGAGAGAGCAAAGAGAGTGAAGGAGAAAGCAGAGTGGATGCGAGATGAACTCTGGGGAGGAAGCATTTGGATCTGTGAACAAAGAAGCCTCTTGCTGTTTGCTTCCTGCTCTGCTTACTCTCTGATTGTCAGGGGCTGGAGGTGATTTACTGAACAGTCTGGACTTTGCATTTGGTATTTCGCACTTGCATTTAAGAAACCTGGCTTCAAGTGAGGTGTTGTGTTGGTGTTTTCTCTAGCTAAGTTTGGATATTGCAACGAAAATATGTTATTGTTTCCTCTTCCCACTCTTTTCCTTTTTGCCTCCACTGCTTTTAATGGAAGTTGCATCTGTAAAAACTTTATAGGAACTGGAGTAAATTTACATCCTGACAACAAGGCAAACAAAATATCTCAGTAATTGATATCAGTAATTTATTTATTTATTTATATCACTAAATTACATCTCATACATATATATGATATCTATACATATGATTCATCTCAAATATATATATATATGTGCGTGTGCATGTGTGCTTGTGTTAATAACTACTTTTATTTTCCCTAAAGTGCCATCAAAGAATTGAAGTTGTAAACTTCCCTGGACAGCAAAATAATTTTGACCAACTTATAATGGGGTAATGACCTTTCCCTTGTTTCATTCTTCTGCTCCACATTTTTAATGCATCTTTAAAGTACATTAAACATTATCAAATATAGTAGCTATAAGAGAGCTGATGAATACTTTCAAAGAAAAACCACTGTTTGATCATCTCAAATGGAATGAAGGAGAAATAGACTCAGTAAAGTCTTTCTGTAGATTTGTTTCTGTTTTTAAAGCTACATTTTTTCAGTTTGTTTTTAAAGGAAAAGAACAGGCTGTTCCAGGTTTGGAAATAAATCATGAGGTCACTGAAACAACAACAAAAAAATCCAACACAAAACCCCTCTCAACTTATCTCCTAAAATGTTTTTCACAAATTGGACAAAATCAATTATATTTGAGAGCATGATGATTCTGATTGTGTGTTTTAATAGTGCTGTAATTGACCAGGAGTGCTCATTTGATTGCATTTGAAGAGGCTTTAGAGAGTACATCCAGACATCTGAAACATATTATTTAAAATAATTTGTCATGCATATCTGGAATCTGGCTGTAGTTTTGCTGTTCTAATGTTGGAATACCTCCATTGAGGTCAGCAAGCGAATTCAAATTTTACATGTTTATTGACTTCATCACTTGATTTCTGGTGTCTTAGCAATTTGTTGTAACTGTGGAATGACTCAGGAGGTGGCCAGAAGGTTGTCACTGACAGCAAATACTGTTTGTAATTGGTGTACAGTACACGAAGGCATTATTTACCTTACTGTCCTCATTGGACTGATTTTATAAAAACCCCTGAAGGGTATCGTCTTTTCAACTCCTTTTCTGTCACCTTCAGTTCTCCCATGCTTATCCTTGTGGCGGGACAAATAGGAAATACAGTGGGCAACAACATAAACTTAATTAGGGAAGACATGGGCCATTAGGGAAGAAGGTAGATCTGCTGGTAGCAATCTCAGGATTTAACACATGGCAGTGCAATGTCCGTGAAGCAAAATATGAATTAAGTATCAGAATTAGACTCTACATCTAAAAGAAAGGACTGAAAAAGAATTGCTCAGACTTTCTGCATAACCACAGCCTAGAATCTGGCCTGCATTCTCCATTATTGCCACTGGCTTTGGTTAGACTCTGTGAGCTGAGTGAAGGCACACAAACTTTATTGATAGGCTTCAAGTGGCTGAAAATCCTCCGGTTACTGTGTAAAGAAAAGAAAACTTTTGTAGCTTTAGCTATGCAGTGACTCATACCAAATAACTGGTGCTACTTCTGTCTATAAACTTTTCTTCTTAATCTCCCATGAACTGTGGGTGAAATCCAGGGTTCTCTCCACTGAACATCAGTCAAGACATCCATGGTCTTGAGATGTTGGCTTAGGAACCCGACAGATGTTCATCATCTCTTCAGCTGCTTTAGTCTCTTACCAGTAGGAGGTGCGCCAGGCCCCCTTCGCAGAGTTTAGCAATTTGCCAACCTCCTTGTAGAGTACAGTCAGAAAAATTTTTGTGAGTTTTTAAACAGCACGTTTGAAAATTTTGCTGGTATTTGCACAGAAAACTTGGTCAGTGATTCACAGATGGTTGTGTTTGCATGTGCTTTGAAGGAGTTGGAGTGGGATGGGTGTAACTGTAGGGTATACGAGGGAGAGGAGCTCAAAGAACCAGCTGCAATTCAGCCTCATCTCCCATATGATGCTATACCCCCCTCACTACTAAGTATGTTGTTAGTAAATCTACCCCTTAAGTACATGTACAAGTGTATGTATCTCAGAAAATCAAATTAATTTAAAAGTCGTTTTCATGAAAGTCACGTGGAGCCAATACAAGAAATACAGTAGAAATGTATTTGTATCTTTATTTGTATCGTAACTATGTTTAAAAGTAAATGGAACTAAGCCATTTCCCTTAATAATTTTCTGCTCGATAATATAATGTGAGTATCAATGCGTATAAACTCAATGGGTAACTCAAAGCTTGTGCAAATGGGTACTTTCCCATCAGAGCTTTATAATAATTTCCATAATTTAAATATTTTCCCCTGACACTTAGTAATTTTAAATGTAGCCTTTAACTGAATTTTTAAATTAGTATGGGTTATACTTTAATTTCATTAATGATCCTGATAGTTTCTGAGTGATCCCATTATATTAATTCTTCTTTAACACTGAGTTATTTACTCTTTATTTTGGTAATTTTCTCTGGATATTATTGTTCCTTAGCAATTTGCAGCATCTAACTGATTCTGCTGATACATTAAAGAAGCAAAAAGAAAATTAAATCGCTGACCATTTCAGTCAAACAAAATGCTTTTACAGATTAGTCTGTAGCTAAAAGAATTGTGGAGAGAAAATTGTTGTTAAAGCAAAAAACAATCCTATTTATGATTAATAAAGTCTACAACTACACATGAAAACAGTGCTATAGCTACAGTTTTACATCTCACAAATGCTAAAATAAATTAATAATGTCTTAAATGTCTAAAATCTTACTGGCTTTTTAAACTCTCTATAAAAAGATCTCAACAGGTTTTATCCATGTTTACAATTTACCACCAGATTGAATGTCTAAAATAATGGAAATTTTAAAAGAAACATTGTATAAGGAGCTTTTATATTTAAATTTGGGGCAGTTTCATTGAGTCTGTAAATGCAGTTAGAGTTTTAAGCCCTTGTGATTCATAATGTGTAGTCCTTTCAAAAATAATTTATGTAAAACAACTCCAGATGCTAGATGTCTTTACACATTCGAAAAAAAATTAAGTGTATTGTAGACAGAAAAAGGCTTAACACCAAAAAAAAATTATTTATAGTAATTTTTCTAACTGAAAGAACAATTTCATCACTGTATGATTCTGCTTTCAGTAACACACATTGCTAGCAATAGACAGTGGGCTGAGAATCAGAACCTTCTCTTTGACTCTGCTGTGGAAAGGACTGGGGTGGTTTACATGAGGAAGATTCATAAAGTCTGAGTCAAACAAAAATTGATCTTGTGGACATTTTGGGGCAAATACAGTTTAGGTGCACAGGTTTCCCCTGAGATTTGCTCCTCCTAGTATTTCCTCACTCCACTCAAGCAGTGGCTTTGTTTGCACGGCTGCCGCGTTGACCACCTACACATTTGCATTTTTACTGTCACCTCTGTTCTACATGAAAATGCAGCTGTTCTGTGACAGAGAGCAAGCAATAACTGCAGTCCAGTGTTGCTGTGGGGTAGAAAATACTGGCCTTTGAGTGATGAGAGTTTAGTGACTCAAAGAGTCTGTCTTATCCTTCACAGCCCAATTGCTGTCATGCTGCTTAAAGTACTGGACTGCAGGCTGAGAGGATGCCCAACGTGTAGCTGATACTGTCTTAACTTACATGATCTTCTAAAGATACAAGTACCTGTAAAAACATGGCAGTAAAAGAACATCCAGGGGTACACTGCTAGCTTGCTGGCTTCTCCACTTGCATAGAGTTTTGAAGTTTGTTAATGACAATAGAATGAAAATTACTCCATCTGTTAGGAGAAATGTTTACTCCTCTGAACCAGGAAGCTTGCATCTCTCTGCAGCTTATTGTCTGTTTTACTTTGTCAGTTTTACATCAAGCAGCAGGAAAAAGAAAGCATAAAAATCAAAATGAGCTGAAAAATACCTTTCAAGCTGATTTACAGAATACGACATATTACTGAAAAAGATCTGCTTCCTTTGATGTTATCCAGCTCACCATACTATGCATACTTTATGGATACGAGAGGTAGGTGATTCTTGGAAAAATGCGTGTTTTTCAAACAATAAAAATTTGAACAGTTTAATTCTAAGCCCTCTAAATTTAGAATCTGAATATATTGTATTGTAATATTGACAGTAAAAGACAAAAAAGCAAACAGTCTAGGACATATCTGAATTTTGTGCTTGGGATTTTAGGTTGATGCTGCCACAGATATTGAGATAAGAGAGTTTGCAAAAGAGCTAAGAAAAATTATCTTGAAAATCAGTTAAGGTCAAAGACCTACACCCTTCAGGTCCTGATTTCTGCCAGAGGACTCCAGCTAGATGCCCAGTTTACCCACAACACAACGAAACTCTGTTATTCTCAAGAAATCTAGAGCACACAGAAAAACAGTCTTCTGCTCCCTTGTTGCTTTCCTTTTTACCTGTGGCTTTTTGGTCCATGTGGTTTCTTTTTAGAAAAAAAAAACAGCAGAGGGGAGAGTCTAAGTAGCCATCCTTCCTTTAGGATGAGGCTCACCTCTTCCCCTCCTGTTCTGTATCCTGCTATCCTTCAAAGTGAAGGAGTGGTGTCTCTGAAGTCTTTGTCATTTAGCAGCTGTGGGAATTGAATTCATTTTGCCTGGTGTCATGGACAACCCTTCTCATCCCAGCAGCTACAACCTCCTAATTGTTTGGGTCTGTTCCCAGCCGAACATGCCTGAGGAAGGGCAGTTGTCACCATTGCTGAGACACGGTGTGACCGTGAGACATTCACCTGAGCTGCGGGATATAAGGGCACACCCAGGCTGTGATCTGACTCATTCAGGATGTGGGATTCAGGCTTTTGTCATGCAGTGGCTGAATCCTGGTTTTGGAGGGAAGGGTGACCCTTCAGCCAGAGGGAAATGAGCAGTGGACCGGACACTCAGGGAGCAGCACAACAATTAAGTGACCTGGAGACTGTTGTCCCCTGGCCCCTTTCCATAAAAGCACATAAACATAGTTAGACATAAGTAAGTGGATAATAATTTAATTCCCAAATAATGCCAGGAGCTAGGGGGCTTCAGTGGGCATCACTTCAGTGCAGAAAGCAATGTTTCTATCCTCCAAATCCTGAATAAACACAGTGGGACTAAGAGTGACAGTGAGCCTTATTGTTCAAATCTCTAGAGGAACTTTTAGCAGCTGCTGTTTAGCGAGATTGTCGTGTTGAATTTGTTCCCACAGTATATCCTCTAATCTGTGGATCCTAAATCAATGCGCTCACCTGTCCAGAGTGAAGGGACAAGTCTCTTAAGGTGGTCATAGGAAACTTGCAGACAAAACACATCAGTGCTTACAGGGACTTAGAGGGATTTTCTGGATTGCACTTCATGTCATGAGGTGCAGGAACATTAAGTTGCCTCCACACAGCAGTTTAACACCATTTAAGGAGCCTTACTGCGTTCTGCTGACCTGTCTGCTATTCCAGAAAGTTCTGGTATCTGTCTGTCCCATATCATATCTGACATCTTTTGCTTCCTTTCCACTGCTAAATAGTTGAATATCCATTTAATACTTAATGCCTGAAAAGCCATAGAAACCTTGATGCTGTGGTCTTTGAAGTCTTACTCTTGTCCACTGCTTTTCATTTCAAACACTTGCTTGTCTTGCACAGAGGACACACAAACTGGAGCCAGAAACAGCAGAAGTCTTGAGAAAACTGCAACTAAACTGAGTAACATCTTCTGTTCCATAGTGACTTTTATTCTTTCCTTTCTGCTCTATTTCATGTATTAAGTCAGTCCTGCTAAGCAGATACTATTCAACAGTAGATTTAATTAGTATTGATAAAATTAGGTTCACAATTGCTGACTTTGGATTTCACACGTGCATCACCTTTTGCAGGATAAGACCACAACACAGTGCACTTGTCAGAGCAAGTGATTCTCTCCTGTTTGTGATTTGCTGCACAAAGAATACTAGATATCTCGCCCATGTCCTTCTTTCCTAGCAATATTTTTGTAAAAGGACATATTATGGGACCTGTATATAGGTGTTACCTGATAGAATTAAATTCGTTCCATGACCCTGTGTTGGAGAAGTTTCATAATGTCTGTTTGTCATAGATTTACACTGTTAGCTGCTAATACAGCATTTCAATATTTCATCGTGTGCAGCTGCTGCATGTTTGAAAAAGGCTATTTAAAGAAGTAAGCAATGTATTCTGATGGATAATTGAAAAAATTGAAAAGTCTGTGTTCTGGTTTTGGTTGTTTGTTATTTTTGTGAGACATCTCTAGAATCTGAAGTGCATTTTGGAGCTTGAGAGGTGCCTGAAATGCAATGGGTATAGGAAGAATTACTGAGTTCTCAGCATTAGTCCTGTCTCAGGTTAGTTTATTATATTTGAAGTTTAGAATTTAAACAATGTATTATCATATTTTGATGATTCCCACAGTAGAATGAAAATAAAAAGTGCTTAAAAACAAATATATACTTAAATTTTGGCAGATAAGTCCTTCTTAGTTAACACTTCACAGAAGTACTTGTATGTACTTGACAACAGCATACATTTTTCATAAATCTGATTCTTGTGTTCTCAGGGAACATAGAAGGAAAGAATAGCAAAAAGGAATATGACAAAGATGACATCTTGGTAAACTCACTGAACTTATTATCATCTACAGTAAAAACCTGGAATATCAACCAGGTATGTTACTTTAGGTCATTCTATGCTATTTTTCCCTCTTGATTTTTAGACTGTGGCCAAATGTGACAATTTTTTCCTTTTAAATAAATTCCTCGTCTCTTCCCACTGAGCCTGTTGATTAAGTTCCTGTTACCTGTAACACAAATGATAGCAGCTGTCTGCCCTGGAAATGAGTGTTGAAGTTTTTCCATCTGACAGAAATACTGGTACTAGTGGTATTCCAACCTCCCTCTTCTGAATCATAGTAGTCTCTGCTCCTAGTTTCTTTTATGTTATTAAATTCAGGGTGTTTTTGTTCCTACTTTTAAGTCCTCACTACTGGTTCCTCAGTGGATGGTCACTTAGATCCCTTTCTTACAATACAGGATGTCCCTGAGTGTAAATAGTGCATTCAACATATTTTTGGTTTTCTCTGGCCTTATTTACAAATAGAACATTATCCCAATGGCTGTGATGGCGCAATGACCTCTGGTACTGTGCTGTTGTCCAAGGGGCGCTGCTGCTGCCACTGAAATCATCAGCAGACACTGTGTCCTCATTCTACCCAGGGGGAAAGCTGCTGCTCTTAGTAACCTGTGCTCTGCTAAACTGACTACAGAAATGTCCTAGAATCCAGGATGTGAGAGTGAGAAACATCTTGTGTGTGAGTCCTGAAGGAGCCCAGCAACAGGGACAGAAGGAGAAAAGACAGGTATCTGAAAGCGTGTGGTTCTTGCCACGTTGTATCTTGTGCCAGAACACACAGAACATGGCACTGCTAGGCAGGCAAAAGGCTCATCATTCAGCAGCCATGAGCAAGGTATCCTTACTGCTCAGTTTGAAAAGCTCTTTACTTTTGCACCCTCCTCTTTTAACGATGTCCAGCTGCTATTTAGGGGGCTTATTTTATGGAAGTGTTGGCATTTAACAGCTGTGGCATAAACAGCACTGTATCCCTTGCTTCAGAATGATCTGAATCTTATAATGCGTATTACACAGATAGCAAATACTACACATCAGAAAAAATTTCCACTTATCTGTTGCATTTGGGTGATACCAGGTTTTGCTGAGTTTATCCTGTCTGTTGCCTAACTTTTTGTAGCGCAAAATTTACATGTTATGTAGGCACTTCAAAACATCTCAATTTGGTTTGGGTTTGTTTTATTTAAAAGCTATTTCAGATTGCCCAGGCATATATTTGTCCCATATCACCAGCAGGACTCTTAAGCTCAGAATATATTATTGTTTTCTTGATGTGTTATGTGTTATCTGACATCTGCTTTCTTTGTCATGCCAAATCCTCCAAGCAAAATTTTGAAAGACCTGAAAGATATTTTTAGTAAACATCTTCTGGCAATAATGCTTAATTTCATCACTACTCTTAAAATTTTTGTCTGCATGATAATTACTTCTGAGTTTCCATACGGTCTCTCCATTGGTATTTAGGATTTTTTTTTCCTTTTTACTACACACCTCATGTAGCCGATGCCATAACTTTTAGAAAGATAGTTATAAAAAGGTAATAATCTCTGTGATTTCCATTCCCTTCAGGCCAACCTCCTGAACAGAAGAAAAACTAAATTGTTGATGCATGAGAAAACAAATACAGTGCTTTTATATGTACTGTAGTTTGAGTTTTTCTCTATAGCACTCCCTTAAAAACACTATTGCATAGTTATCCTAATTACATGGTTGCTGTCTGGCCAGCAAGAGAAGAGTTCAACAAAATAAGCTTCAGCAATTCTCTAAAGACTGCATTGGACTTTGGTATTATTTTCTCCTGGTCTGACCTTAACCTGGGACTGAAGGTCATGTGGAAACAGAAATAGACTCAATGCTGACTACTCCGAATTTCCTGCATTAATAAATATCGGTGTGTTTGTGCTAAGGCTTCATTTTCTGCAAAGCCAGCCTGAATTCCTTTCCAGGGCCTCAGTTTTCTCAATCATAAACTGAGTTACTCACTGGTTTGAAATCTGTGGATGCCATGTGTGTGTAAAAGTAATCAGCATCATTATTCTTACGTTTATTTCAGGGTTTAAAGGGTGCCATCTTCCACCAGCCTTTGCTTGGAAGTTCTTAGTTATGCAAGTCTGGGGGAGCTGGTGTTTACTTTTTTGATAGCCCACTTTCTCCAGCCAGGGGACTGTATGGATTTGAGGCTCACAGACGGAGCTCTAGGTCATCGAGGAAGAGGATTCTCTGGTGTCCTGCTCACACCAGGGCAGAGGAATACAGACTTCTTGACTGGGGGACCCATTTCAGCCCACTGTGATCAGTTCTGCCTCCAGATCCTGGTCTCATACAAGAAAGAACAGTTGAGTTCAAAAAAGGTGGCAACATCTGCTGATTGATTTTCTTGTCTTTCATTTCATCTTCCCAGGAAATTTTTGGCTGGCATCAGATGCTGATTTTTATTTCTGTAAATGCTATGTTTTTAGCGTGTCACAGACAGGAAAAAACTGAAAATGAGGATTTGGGATGTAGCTATGTGATCTTTGGGGCATAAGCAAGAGACCTGACCCTGTGCTTTAGGAGAACCTGGATCTGGAAATACGCGAAAGGCAGGGCCAAGTGTGAGCCATTTCCTCTGTCTCTCAGCTGGGCACACAAGTGTGAGCTCAATACCATGCTAAAATGACTTCTGCCCTCAGACTGCTCAGAGTACAGGCAGGCCCTGCTCTGCTCCAAAGACACAGCAGAGACTTTCCTTGTAGTCTGAGCAGAAGACAAAATCTATTAATGTAAATTAAACTTTCGTATTTTCCCTTTCAAGCAGAAAAGAATTCAAAGAACTCCAGAATCCAGACAGTTCAGTATTCTTCCAGAATCTAATTTTTCACTTCTCTGGATTTCTATATCACTTTATCAAGAAATAACGAGGAAGCAGGGAGAAGAAAGAAGCAAAAATTTCAGGAGTGATATACTTATGAAAACCATATAGATAAGTATAAGTAAAGCCGGACTGCCTCATTTTAAGCCAGCTTCTGAGCCAATGGATGTAACAAGGCTCGCTCTCTCCTCAGGGGAACTGTAGGCTGCAAAGTGAGAAGGGGCTGTGTGGGTATGTGTGTGCTAGAATCTGAGGCAGTGAGAAAAGAGGGATGCCTTGTTTAATAAACATATGCCAGAAGTGTGAAAGCTGCAGTAATTTGGTTTCTAAGCCCTACCCACATCTCCAATTCACAAATTGTCTCTTTCATATGGATATAGGCTTGACCTTGCAGGCTTTTAGGCTTCAAGTGAACAGGGTCACTCAGGGCCCAAGCCACCGCTCAACCTCCCCCACACATACCCCAGTTATATCTTTTTACTATCTCTGCTGGACACCGCACCTTTCTGTAATTATAAATGTCTGCTTTCTGTCACTTCAAAGGTTTCCCAGCACTGGGAGTCCTTCTTCAAAGACTTTACATTGCTGAAGAACCTCTGTCATTGACAGGAGGTCCGTCTTTGAAGTTTTTCATGCCATTTATTGATTTCCCCTTTTTAGGATGTTCATATTAGAAAATATTTCACTGTGTTTGAAAATCTGTATATTTTTATGTTGTTGAGGGGTTATCTCTTTCAAGAAACAACACTGTTGCAGCAGTGCCTCCATATGAAGAAATCTGATAGTGTATCTGCTACATACTTTATGTCACTTCAAGCTTTCATTTTAAGAAACTTCCTCTCTGTTTCTCTTCTAATTGTAGGTACTCTTTTAAGCACTTAAACCAGTGGGAAACTGTAGTACCTATGTGAACAGGCCTAATCTAATGGTGCCATCCATGTGCTAAAGACTTTTCATGTGCTTAATATCCTATTAATTTAGCAATGGATAAAGTGAAAACACTGTTTGTCTATTTAAGCAACAGCTGTTTGGAAGTGTTGTTACACTGTTACTCCCATAAGCCTGAATTTTCTTATGTTTTTACATAAGAGTACAAAATTCTACAATTTAAAACAGGAAGATGTTTTGGTTCGTTTCAGGTAACCATCACTGACTCTTTACTAAATTGCTAAAAGGATTTGTGTGCACACCCACTGTCAGCTTCAGTGTAAACTTACCCTCTTCAGCATAAACTGCTTGGAGAGTGATGTGAGCAGGCTGGGCACTGGCAAGTTCATGGAAGCTGCTCTGGAAATTCAGCTGAGGCAATAATGAACACCTGATGGGTGGAAAGGTCTTCAATGCTTCAGCTATTTCTAAAGCATTCTCTGATTGTGTTCTAATGGGCAATTTTGATAGCTCACATTTTTGGATACACAAGTCACATTCATTTTTTAGATGTATCTGACCACTGGGGCTATTTTTTTGTGTGTGGGAGTGGCAGAGAGGGTTTTTCTGGTTTTTCTATTCCTTGAGGTTTACCTTGAATACCTTTATTTATTTCAAGGGTGCAGGTTCTTTTTTATATATATACACCAAGGGTGCTGTTGTCATTATCTGCAAGATGTCTCAGAAAATTAAGGAAGTTTGGAAATTTCAAAGGAGAAATGCCTGAAACCAGCTGCCACTTTGCTCATTTCAACCTTTGACACTATGAAGAATTTCAAGGACTTGTCTTCTGAAAGTGTTTACCTTGTGAGGTGGCTTCCTGGGTACGGTAAGTTCACATTGCTCATATATTCCTAAGGGGAAACTTTTGACCTTGGATTACTTCAAAGATGTGCCAGATTCTCTCTCTCTACCCCACTCCCGCCCCCCCATTTTGTCAGCTCTCCTGTCTTTGCACATAGGTTAATGCTGGCCTTTTGTTCTTTAGGATCAAAAGCTAGTATTGCCTTATTCCTTGTACGCCCTAAAATACCCTTGTCTGTTCTGATTCATGGAAAACAATGAAAATAAATCCCTGGGGTATATACCTGACTGAATAGAGCATTCTTGAAGAGCCATAGCGTGTTTTAGAACCAAGCTTTCTCCTAGTGATAAAGTTGACTCTAAGTATGTTTAAAGGCTGTCTGTGTCACTGGGCAGGATTGCAGTGGTTCATTTTGTCTCAGAGATGTGCTGTTCACACTGAGCTGACCTCTGTGCACGAGAGATCTGACAGTTCTGTACTCACCACACACTTGTGGACTGGCCCTGCATCACATGCACTGTGTACCTTTTGTGATGAGGAAGTGTCAGCTCTGTCATGCCTGTGCAGAGGACACGCTGGCAGTGCCATGGATGCATGGGTTGCATATACGATTTATGTTTAGCATCCTGCCTACCCCATGTTCTGTATTCTTGTGCTATAGAGGCAAGCAAGGCAGAGCAGGCGGTGCCCTTGCCCATAGACTTGTATCCATGTTTCCAGAAAACTCAGGCTTAGCTGGGCTGTATGACACAGGAACTGGTGAGTGAATGACTGAAGTAGATTTACCCAAAACTCATTGCAAAAGTTTATGTGTTGCCAAAACATTTAGAGCTATCAGGTGTGTTTAAAAGAACATACTGCTTTGAAAATGCAGAAAATATGTTTTATGATATGTCCAATACCTGGGCAAAGAACAAAATATCTCTGGCTTTTTTTCTCACAGTTTTAAAAGATCCATTTAAAGCTTGAATATGGAAAAACCTCAGGGAAACTGACTGATCTGATAAGTGGCACAGAGTACTCACATACAAGCATGTCATAAGGACAATAAAAACAAGCTTCAGTCAGAAGTTAATGTCCTTATACTGCAGCAAATATGGTCCAAGTCTGCACTCCGTGGCTGCAACACTCCTATTTGGAGTCATGATATGATGGTCTCCCATTCCTTTTGTGATATGAAAAGGTTATAAACTTACCAATGGATTTTCAGTTATGTGCAAGCCATGTTCCTTTACAACGATTGAAGAAAGAAATTCTAAAGGTATTCTAGATGGTAAAATAAAAACCCAGCTTCTCTCCTGGAGGCAGACAGTCTACAACAGGAACCATGTATGATGATACATGTTATTAGGATAAACTAATTCAGACTGAGAAGCTGATGTTACCTAGACGAAATAAATTTTACTTTTTAAATGGGTTGCACCAAGAGAATAGAACAACTTCTTCCTGTTGTTACTGATGTTACTGTTCACCACAGCTGCTTTAAGTGCTTCATATTTCTACAGGATTAATTCAGCAGCCTCTGCTGAAACTACCTGCAAAGTTGCTGATCTTGAAGATATCCTGATTTCCAGCTCTGCCTTACTAAGATAACAGACTACTTTTGTAGCCATCTGGAGCTGACTTCTGTTGTTCATATACCAAGTTGAGCTGACGCTGTGGCAGACAGGGAAACAATAACTTCTCATCTCCCTGTACATGTTTGTCATGTTCCAGTTGAGACTTCCCTAACTACATTGTCTGAATAGTATCCAAAAGAGTTTGCCAATTTATGGAGTTGTTACTGCTTTACTACTGCTCTTCTTAATTAAATAACACTTGATAAGACCTCTACTCCCTTAGTGTCTCCATCTGGATCCAAGAGGACTCTTCCCCTTTCAATTAATTTTCTGGGCTTGCGTAGTGCACAAGTACTTAGTTCTGCTGTACTAAAGAAATGACCAATCTTTCTCAGCCATCAATGTTTTTATAAGCTTTGATTACACTAACTTTTAACAACTAAGGAAATGTATGTAAACTATATTAATATATTTTTCCTTCCAATGAGTTGCCATTGATATTTCTTGAATATTAAGGAAAGAGGAAGAAAAAAGGTTTGGGATATATTATCTATCCCATATGTTTACAGCTTTCATAGAGTAATTATATAAAGGATGGCTGCTTGTAGTGCTCTTCTCTGTGCATCATTAATGTGTTACTTCTTGTCACTAGCTTTTAACTGTAGCATTGTAAGACAAACATCCCCCTTCAGCTGCTTCCATTATACTGCATGCTATTATAAAATGAAAGGAGGAGGTTGTACTTTATCTCTCTATATATTATAAAAATAATGAAGAGGATAATTATCAAGACTGTAGTGCAATTTCATGGCACTGCTGTCAGTTACAAACTGCTTGAGCTGGATTCCTTCGGTATAAAATGTCAGGAAAACCCCATGATTGAAATATAGTCATCTAATTAATTTCCCTCTATTATTACTTTCATGGGCTGTGTCTGTGCAGAACACTTGCTGATGGTTAATAAAAAGAGAATGAAATGTAGACAGTCCAGTTTTAGCTTTTAAGTTCTGAGTATCTTTCCACATATAAACTTTCATTGTGCTGATAAACACAAATTGGCAGACTTGAAAAAAAAAATCTGAAACTTCATCTGGCATACTGTGTAGAGCCTTTTCTGAGTGTCTGTTTTATCATCTCTTTCTTCACTGGTACATTTCAAAGCTGAGTGTTTGTATTTGAAACCTTACCAGTCTCGCCAGTTTCTTGATTTGAACAGTTTCTGCCATAGCCATAGGGTACCATGCAGTCTGAAGCCCTCTTCCTTCTTTACGCTGCTGGCCTTAACATTTTTTAGCTTTTTATAATCCTAGAGGTGTCACCAGGCCTATATACACCAATAGGAACAATGCTGTTTGCATGACTGCCAGGCACTTTCTTGGTTTTTACTCACTGAAATTGCATTAGGAAAAATACAGAGATATATCTCCATCCAGATTTATCACCTTATTTTGTTTTTAACAGTCAAAAGCAGGCAGATTAGATGCTGCCAGTGAGTGGTAGCTAGCTCCAGCCTTGAAGGTGAGCACTGGCTTCTACTTAAATATTTTGCTATTAAGAAACTACAGAGCAGTCTGTGCAAATTTATGCAAAGAACTGAGAACATGGACACCATAAAAGTAGAAACTAAAAGAGAGGTTGCAGTTTTTATTTGGAGGGGAAAAAATTTGAGGGTAAACCCTAGTGTTTCAAACCAATGGCACCCTTCCCAGTTTTGCCCTAGACCAGATGTTCTTACTAAACTTCTTGCCATTTTGCATTTCTTGGTTTTAAGAGAAAGAGTTTTTAAAACCCCTGAAAAATTTCATTAGCATTGATAAATTCTGCTTTGCACACATGACACTGCCTCCTGCAGGCTAAGCTAGAAGTACCAAATATAATTATGGCAGACCATAAATAATGAATATACCTATCAAGGCTTTGTAGGATTGCTTGTGACGTGAACATAAAAAATTCTGAGAATGGGAGAGGCAATTGCTTGGTATCAGTTGTTTAATTATCTGATTTATAGAGAGGGAATTGAACCTGGTCTTGGGCCATGCAGGGCATTACTTAATTCTGGAAGTTTGTGCCTGGGTAGGTTTAAGTTGTCTGGGATAGACCTCTGTGCAAAGAAATCCAGTGCTGGTTTTGTTCCTCCACTGCTGTTACTGCTGTGCTGTAAATCCTCTGAGTTCTTCTGAAATCACTGAAAGAGCCAGCTGTGTACCTAGAATGGTTGGCAGTGTGGCAGGGAGCTGCTGCCAGGTATTCCCGGTACGTTTGGCAGCTCAAATGAGGAATGAGTTAATATCTTTCTCCAGGGCTCAGTGCTGCAGTTAAGCAGAACCCTGCACTGGAGGGAGCCTCATCCCTTCAGTCATATTGCCTCAAGGATTCATGTCTCAAAAATGTAGAAGCCCTGCTAGGTGTCCTGGCAGCCCAAAGTGGTTGTCACTTTGCTGCTCCACTTCAGGGGATGAAAAATCTTTCTGTTAATATTGTCAGCCAGTTCTGGTAGCCAAAACATTGGGTGAATTTCAGCCACAGTCCTGCTTTTCCACCCTTCTGTCCTGCATTTATGTACCACAGTAGAAGGACATAACAGTGAATCCTGTTCCCTTCCTAATTTTGATGGTATGTATATAAATCTGTGGAACATCTTGACATTAGTTGGTCTTCAATTAGGTCTGTGCAAAGAATAGCGAAAAGTATTAGATATCAATTGTAAGAACATAATTTTACAAGGTCATTTTCTTGCTAGGTCCATAAACAAAAATGGAAGTGTGTCAATATCCATGTTATTTCCTTTTTATTTCAAATGTGGTCCACTTAGTCCAATGACTGGGAGGAACCCAAGGAATGTGTTTCAGAGGAAAGTAAAATTGCTCTATCATCAATAGTTAGAGAATAAACTGACCTCAGAGAATTTTTTCTCTGACATTCGGGAGACAGAACTGAGATTCTAGTATGAAACTGGTCTCTTTCTCAAGCTTCTTATTGTCACAGTCTAGAGGTGTCTTCATGTTGCATCTGTTATGTTCAACAAACATTTCAAAATAGATTGTGAGAGGCTTACTAATTCTCTAAAGGCCAAATGTTTGTCTTGGTAACTAGTGGATGTCTGGAGTCACCCTACTGCAGTTGCTCGAGTTACTATGTTTGAAGGCACTACTTACACTTGAGTGGTGGGCAAAAGAATTTAAAAGCCCCAAATTGCAATAGGGAAATCTAAAGCTCTTTTAAATCTCAGGCAGGGAGCTGGCATTTGGTAAGAAACTCAAAAAGCAAAGGAGTCCAGCATGTAAATAGAGATTAGGTTCTGATTTGACAGTGCATTTGGAAATTCACTATATAGCGCATCATAAAACAAATCCCCAAATCAGTGAGGTTATATGGAATGATTCCCTGATTTGAGCATGGTATGGTGTTTGCAAATGACTGTTCTGTGTATTGTGCTTTGCCAAGCTCATTTTGCATGATCTTCAGTGTGTTAAAGGCTTGAAGTGCTTGGTCATTATTTTTATCTCAGGGAGTCTGTGGATTTTACGATCTGTATTCCCCTTACGAACTCTCCAAGTCTAATTTCTTTGCTTACCTCAACTGAGGCATTTCATAGTTATACAAATATGTGTTTATCTCTTTCTCTGCTTGAGGCTGTTCTAAACTGCCAGGATCTCATGGAGGGCTAGTTTCAGTAATGTGAATGCATCTGCAAAGGTGGCAAGGGATAGAAGAGAGGAAGCATTCTGTAATACTTTTGGGAGTGAAGAGAATACCAGTGAAAAACAGGGACATGAGTGTCACAAAAGCCAAAGATGTCATGTACTTCTGACAAATTCAGCATAAATTTCTATACAGACTCCCTGTTGTCCTGGCATGGAAAGCTGGTTATTTGCAGGACTTGCTCTGTGTATGTTATTTATAAAAAAAGTCATTGTCTAAACTACTCTCCTGAAATATTTCAGTTTCTTCTGATCTCGGCTTACACAGTGGTTCTCTTTGTGGATATGTTTTGCAGTTGTCTATTTCATTGATTCTATTTTCCTTTTTTTTCCCTGAAATTGGGTGCTTTTTCTTTCAGATACCATTAAATGTCTTTCCTTGAGAATGTTGGCTGCTTTCAGTGTGCTGTTGGATCCAATAGCTGATACCCTAGCTCACCATCTGGCACCCGATTTTTTCCTGCCCTTGTGTTCATGAAAGAATAGTTTGTCAAAAACGAAATAAAAAGAAAGAATTTGATGTGTTATGGATAGCTTTTCTGGAATCTCCATGTGAGCAACTGGCGAGACAGCTGATCTGGTTTTGTTCATATTGTTTTGGAAAAATCTCTAAGTATTATTTAGTTCTCTTACTTACTTAGGACCAGTTTAGACAAGTAAATAATCCCTTCGACCTCAGTGATACAATTAAAATAGGTGAATAATACTTGGCTTTAGATTACTAGGTGCTCAAATGAGTAAGAACTAAGGAGTAGCAGGTAGGAGCAGGTTTTCCCTCTCTTCCATGCATACTTGCAACAATGACTACAAAGATTAAATAGGGAAAAAAAATGCTTCCCCTTGGTGCAGCAGAAGGGTCCAATGGAGTTATTTATAATGTAAATGCAAGTCAATGCTTTTTCACTCTGGAAAACCTTTGCTACTGTGATTTTCATCTTTGCTGTTTGGGATACAGTGGTCAGTGAACCAGCTAAAACTTGGAGTTTCCATGAACTAAATCAAAAAAGCAGTTTAAAATGCTGAGGCAAAGTTTGAATAAAAAGGTCAGTATAGATATAAGGAAGAAAAAGTATCATCACACAGCTTTCACTTGGAAATTATTGTTGTGTTGGAAAAGAAATGAGAATGATGCAGTACTGAAGTAACAGGATGGTGAAATTGTCCAAACATTTCAATTTTTGCCATAGCTTCGTACAGCGATACAGCCCATATCCAGGGTCTGTATTCATGCTTTAATCATTATGACAATCAGACCAAGAAACTTGATGTGAAACTTCCTCACAAGAATGACTTTAAAAGGACAGCACTAGCTGTAGGATAGCTGCAGATGAGGAAGGATGTCTCTCCAAGTTCAGCATCATTTTAATGCCAAATATGTTGCTTGTCTCATTGACCTCACTTGGCTGTATTGTCTGTGCTGCTATGCTAGAGTTGGCCTTAATAAATACAAATAAAATTAGCCCCTTGCCTGCAAAATCTGAGATAACTGTAAAACTGACATGTAGCTGCATGGCTTTTGCCCAACCTACTGGAAATGAGAAAGGTATATTTTAAAATTTCTCCACAGCATTTCCATTCTGATTGTAATCAAAAACTTGAAGATAGAAGAACACTGAGGGTTTTTTTTTTGTCCCAGATGGTTTGAAACATTACAAAATACGAGGCTGGAGTCTGGTATTGCTGCAGTCCAGGTAAAACAGCAGGAGCTATTGCAATACAGTGAGAAGGATTCAATAAATCTGAAACTGTTACAGCAGCAGTGGGGTACTTTCAACATAATTCCTATTTCTTTGGGAACAATTTTGTAATTGAAAGTATTTATTTACAAAGTAACAGAGAGAAGTAGAAGCAGTAGTGTTTTCAGTTCTTAACTAGTAATCATAATCTAGTTCAATTCAGGGTAGAACAGCTACAGTACTACATGAGAAACACAAGATAATAAAAGAGTTTGAGCTGAGAATACTGAACATATTGTATTTCTAATTGCACCCATCTCGTAAATGAACAAAAACTTTAATTGAGGAAAAACTTATTACAAGAATCACAAAAAGCTGTCTTATGAGCCTGAAATAGACAAATGTTATTTATAATAAATCAAATTCATTCTATTAGATTGGTAAAGTGAAAATAAATTCATCATCAGAGCTTTTTGTAGCTACAGATGTGTTGAACACGTCAATATTTTCTTCTGTTAAGGAGCCTTTTAATGACAATTTTTCTACGCAGAATTCTGTTTACGATAGAAATCAATGTACATCAGTCCATTCTTAGAATATTACAGAAAAAGTATCTAGTAGTAAATTTGGAGCAATTATTGGTTAACAATAGACCTTGGGTTAAATAAACTTCAAAGGTGGAGGGCTTGATAGCAAAATAATACTGTGAGCAGGGGCTGGATGCTTCAAGACAATGAACATCTTTTGGGAAATATTAGACAACTTCCTAGACCCTAGCCAGGCACAGGAGAGATTGGTTAATGCTATGCAAATCATATCCCATGACCATTGCAAATGTCATTGAACATACATGCTAAGCAATAATGCCACTTATTTTGAAACACAACCCAAATTGATTTTGATTTCTCTCTAGAGTGAAAAGGGCAGAGGTAGAATGGTGAGACAGTGCCACCCATGTGAAATGTGGATGTGGGAAAGAGTATTATTTATTGCATATAAATATCTTGTATGCAGTTTCACAAAAAGTAGGGTATTACACAGCCTTGCTATCTGAGCATTACAGGTCTCAAATATTGGGCCTAATCATGTGAGGGCTAAGAGAAAAATGCCTATTTCACTGTTTTATTCTGCCATTTCCTGAGCAGAGAGGAGGGAACGGGTTTTTCAGATATGGTTATACTTCCCTTTAGAAAATGGAAAGATTTTTAAAAAAACAACCTAACAAAAAGTACCCCAGAAACAGACAGAAACAGAGGTTTGAATCTGTCAGAAAGGAGGGCAGTAGCTAGACTAGGGAATTGGTACTCGCCTTCCAGTTTAGGAAGATCTGACACCACCATTTCCATCCTCCATTTTAAAAGGTTTTTAACAGTGTTGTGGGGTCAATGTCTAGGCATATCAGTCTTTAGTTTAATTGCAATTCATCACAAAAACCTGTGAGATCAGTGTTGTTTCTAAATACACAGACTGGATAAAGCTACCCCATCAAATTAGCTAATTACACTACGTGCTTATCCAATTTCAGCATTTCACACTTTGCAAAAGAGTGGGCAAATTCTCGTCTACCATGTCAGCCTCTATGCACTACAAACTTCAAATCCAATCCAATTGTGGGCTCAAGTGTGACTAAAATAATTTTATAAAGAAAAAGCTCTTAAAGGAAGAGCTTACTCATTGCCATACAGCTGAACCCTGTTTACAAAACAACACCATGTGTTCAATTTCTTTAAGAAAACCATCCTGAGCAATTTGAGAACTGGAACTTGTCTATAGCTTGATTTGCTCCTAGAGTCTGGGGTACAGCTATTCCAACCGCACGGATTATGGCCTTCTTACACATGGAAATTGAGCAGAGGAGCACAGGCTATTTCACAATAGCTCCCCTTGTGGACAAATTGTTTTGGAATAAAAGATACTTTAGTCTGGAATAATTAGTGCAGTGATTATTCTAGAACAGAATAAGTGCGCTAATTATTCCACAGTGTCTACACAGGGACAAACAGAAAGCTATTGAAGAATGGCTTACTCTGCAACAGCTATTTTGGCCCATTTCCTCATATAGGCAAATCCCATTGGTGTTGTCAGCAGGTAATGAGCATATAGATGGAGAATGTGGACGGATTGCATTAATGATCTCTTCCCATCAGTGTTTCTTTGTCCTTCACTTTTGTGTCTTTGCAGAGTTAAATGCTTAAAACTCCCTCTTAAGTCAGACACATTTCTAATCCTAACTTCCCAGTCCTTACACGGAGACCCTTCAAACTCTTTTGTGGGTGTTCCACCACCAGCCAGCCGAGTGAATCCGTGCTCATATCTGACTGTAAAATTGTTGATTTTCACTGGAATGTATTTGTTTTTCTGGTAGGTGTAAAAGGTCGTGCTGCATTCAAGACCATTCATGCATTTTCCCCCAGGATTGCTTTGTAAAATAGTTTCGCAATTATTTGAAAAGCCACTGGAAAATTCACCTTTGTGATTACTGCTTCAAGAAGACAGAAGATCCATCTGTGTGGAGAGCTGAGGGAGTTACTGGTGGAAGGGTAAGAGACATGTCCTTTAGATCCCAAACTATATTCCTCCCTTATATTAAAATAACACTTAACATTTAAGCAACACTTCATATCTTTGTTTCTGAACCAAGCATGTTTTCACACAGGTCACATAACCATCAGTATCAATATCAGTGTCTTTGGCTTACTCTGCATGAACCCTGTTAACTTTGGAAGTGCACATTTTCCTGGAAGAAAGAGTTGTTCCTCCACTGGCGTGCGACGTTCAGGGCACAGCTCTTGCTTTTCTCTCACCAAAGGGCAGAGACTTGCCCTGGTGGGACAGGGAGGAGAGGGGACTCACCTACTGACATCAGGGACTCACCAGGCACAAAGAGAAGCCAGTATTTACTTTCAAACTGAAAACAAAGATAGTTTTAGGGAGAGTTTTCAAATATTTCACCTATTTAAGCACCTAGTTTGGTCCTTTTTAAGATGATGTCGAATTGTACCTGTAGGAAAGAAGTGACAAATAATCTCTGTCCATTTAGAAAGGAATCACCAGGCAAATGCAGCAGGCTTTGTCTAAGCTCTGCATAGGTTCTGTTTATGTCATTGTAGAAACTGTAGCCTAAGTGTAGAACTGTAAGGAAAATAAACCTCATTTTTCTATTCTCACACTAACTTACTGTATAAACTTAGGCAGCTCGTTCAGCCTGTTGGGGCCTCAGTTCTGCATATGTGCAGTGGGCTGAAGATACAACCCGTAGCTGAAGCACTGCATTATAAAGGGTTTAATAGATTTACAATCAAATCTGTTATGGGGAAGTTTAGCCCTTTAAAAGGAGGAAAGTTGCAACATGAGATGAGTGAGAAGCAGTGTGGGATTGGGCTATAACAACTGAGGCCTGTGTGCAATCTATGCACATGGGTTAATGTTTATTTCATTACAAAAAGCTGTTTGAAATGTACTGTTATTAAGACCCATGAGAAGATAGTTTAAAAGACAGGGACATATCTGTTCTCTAGACAATATGGCTTTTAAAAACGTTTTCCTCCATGAC
The DNA here is from genome assembly GCA_014706295.1 of Lycocorax pyrrhopterus obiensis. Classification (NCBI taxonomy): domain Eukaryota; kingdom Metazoa; phylum Chordata; class Aves; order Passeriformes; family Paradisaeidae; genus Lycocorax; species Lycocorax pyrrhopterus. The sequence continues at coordinate 13,136,565 of JACSVZ010000016.1, read as the reverse complement.
TAAATTTCCCTACTAAATTGAGTACTGCATTCGTGGTTAAAATCAGGTTCACTGTTCATAACCTTTCTTCCAATGCTGTGTCATAAAACTGTAATTTAGGTGATGTTAGCTTGCAAATATGAGTTTAGCAATGTGCCTATACTATGATTTCAATAGATCAGATTCATCACTGGTGAAGTGCAGCCTCTCAAATGAGATGGTAGGTGATAACATTTAGAAATCTGTTTTCATCTTAAGAGAGGGGGCATGTGAGGAGAAATTTCTTTGTCCCTCTGTTATTATGCAGTCCTGCTTCTCTTTCCTTTGTGCAGTAATGCTGGAACAGGATGCAGATGGGTCCATAACTGGAAACATTCTAAAAATACTCTAAAATTCCAGCGCCAAGTACAGGAAAAAAACATCTTATTTCTTTTCTTTGAGAAGTAGAGAAATGAGCTGTTTGGTTCAACAGCAATTCGGGCAAGAGCAAACTATTCTTTTGATCTTATTCTGATGATCTGAACGAGACTCTGTACTATAAGAATATGATGTCTTAAGAACACAATGTCACTTTGTCACTGAAACCTCAAGAAGTTTACAGCATGTAAACTCTGCATGTTTACAGCTGAAAAAATGCCCATAGTTTGTCCAGCTGAAGTAACATTCTGGAATACAGCAAACCAACAGATTATCTGGTGAAACGCCTCTTCTGATTTGCAATGGCAAACAAAAATTCAAGCAATTGAAGATTGATTTGTATTGCACCCACAATTTAAGGATCTGGCCTGATTTTTGTACTCTCTTTCCCTCCAAATCTTTCATGATGCTCAGGGAACAATCCATGTCTGTATTTTTGTCATTATGTGCACCCAAACCCAGTCTAGGCAAGTGTGTAGGTTTAGACTTTCTCTGTAGAACCTCAGAGTGGAAAAATTTTGCAGTTCCCTATGCAGAGTCAGATATATCAGGAATTTTCAAGGTTGGGATCCTCTCTGTGTTGGGGACAGCTCTGACAGAAGAGGGAGCTAATCTTACTCTTCTCCTGTAGGAGTTCGCCATATGAAATTTTATGTCCCAAAGTATTACAGATGCTATAAGTTAATCCAGGTATTTAAAAGATTAAAGATAGGAGTATTTAGATGGCAGTACAGCAGAAGCAAGGGAACAGAAGGTGGCTGACAGGAGGAGGAAGGAAAAGACGCATCCTCATTATTTATAATGTAGAGAAAAGCTGCAAATTTAACCAAGTGTTTCCTATCCCATGTGTTCTCTTTTTATTGCTCTCTAAGTGCAAAAATGTTTATAGTTGGGTCCCCAGCTGGAACATTATTTAAGATCTCAGAGAAGAGATATGGGCTGGACTCCACGCTATTCATAGGTGTGAAGCTCTCTTCACACATGCCTCATAGGCGTGAAGCCCTACCAAGCAGTCATGGGAATGTTTTCCCACTCCCCTTTCTGGTAACATTACACATTTTTATACAATCAGGCCTTAGGGTGCCACAGATTGTGCCTTCGTGACGCTGCTGAGCTCAGCAGTGCTGTTTTGTTCTGCATGAGTTTTAACTTGGAGAGAGGGAGGCTGCAGAACAGAAAAAAAAGTGACTTAGAGCATCATGAGCCTTGTGGGAAACTTCTTTCCAAAGAGCTGTGAATGATCAAAAGAACAGAAGTTTGCTTTACCTACCTAATGATCTGTAGAGTCTGGAACTACAGAAGAGAGGGGATTTTCTCCTTGCAGAACAGAAATTTTTATTTGAAGTGATAAAAACTCTGGATGTGTTTGCTTTACTGTGGGCAGCACTGGTGGGCATTCCAACGTTGCATTTCTTTGAATTTATAAGGTTTGTACTGCCTTTTAAAATTACTCTATCAGTTATGGAAATCAAGCAGTGGGGAAGCTGTTTTTCTGTTTGGAGGGTTTTTTGTTTGTTTGGGGTTTTGTGTGTGTGTGTGTTTAGGAAGAAAAAAAGGGAAAAGGAAAAATCTGTTCTGGAATGAGCAGAGACAAGTCACATTATGCAGCTCAGGGAATGTGAACCTCATCCAATTTATGCAATGAACTCAAAAGTTGTTTTGGTTTTGACAGACCCACTAATTTAAAGGGTGGGGTCAGACTTTCATAAATTATTTTCTTATTTTCACAGAGATTCTCAAGATCTTTGTGAAAAACTTATCCCATTCACTACACACATCATTCTGGCTGAAAGCTTGTACAGACTTGGCCAGTTTTTAATATGGTTTCAATAGAGATCCCATTACCTGACACTAGTATTAAAATGAGGGAGAAAAAAAATTATTTAACATATTCACTGTGAGCTGGTGAGTATAATTTGAATCCTCCCAGGCTTTGAACTCTGCTGGCTGCTGTGCCAGTGTAGTTCCATCTCTGGTGAAATGAACCTGCCCTGTTGAGTTCCTGTGTCCTGTGCCACCACGCCCGGAGTGCAAACAGTGCACGGGCAGGAGGAAGGACTGCACACCTGGAGGTCAAAGACTCTGCCTCTGTCAGGGTCACCAGCACAAAATTCTGTGGTCGCAAGCATGTGATTTTTCTGTCTCCAAAACTCATTTTCCAGACCTATACAATAAGAAATACACAAAGCATATTCAGAACAGCTGCAGTAGTTGCTTCCTCTCAGCTATTCCTTAGGCTCAGCTAGAACCTGACTTAGGAACAGCCCCAGTGCAGTTCAGGGCAGAGGCAAGCAGACAGCCTTAAACCATTCCCAGCAGTTTTAGCAGGCTGGCAGTAGTGCTGCAAGTTAATCCCTCTGACTCTGCCCTGCTGTGGTCTGGGAAGTACCACAGCTCAGATGACAGCCTGATAGGGGATAGTTTTTCCCATAACTGTTCACACTGCATGGAAATATACTCTGGGAGTATTTATATGCATGTCTGTCACTGGAACTTATCATAAAACAAGGTGAGAGAGTACCAGGAAGGCTGAGAAAACCTGACCTAATACAAACTGGTGATGAATGGTACTAAAGCATCCCAGTGCTTTACTAAAATTTTCCTAATACAAAGATTGGGGTTTCTTTGAGTTACATTTGGATCATTTACATTCATAGCTTTGGGTCAGATCGACGAACACTTCTCTTTGTGTTCAGGTAAAATTCTTTTTGTCTGTATTTTTAGGGCAGAATTTCTAGATTATTATCCAGACTAAAGGGACAGATTCTGCTTTAAATTGCATTGACTTAGACTTAGAAGGACTCTGCCTAAGATAGTGCAGTTGCTCCAGTTTTACACTGGTGCAAACATGTGCTGAAGTCAGCCTATAAATAACTCAGATTCGTGTGATATTCTCTGAAGGATTCATTGGTATAACAGTCTACATCTACACTAGGAATCTGGGAGCCTGTCCTTGGCCACATCCCAGCTCCTCACTGGAGCAAGACCTTGGTACTTGCTGTCCTTTCTCCACTCCTTTTCCTTGGAAAGAAAGCTGGGGAATATGTGCTGGATGGAGCTGAGGCACATTTCGACAGCTGCTTGGTTTGATGAAGAAACACTGAAGACCTCAGGGCACAGGATGGCACACAATGGCACACGCTCAGAAATGCAGCCATACAATGACAGCTTGTGGTAAAACTTTGTGTGAAGTGTATGGTCTATGAAGTGCAGACAGCTTGGCCATTGTGTTTCTTTTAAAGCCTCTGTAGCACACACAGCAACTGGAAAACATCAGCTCTGTGAAAGAGTGAAGGTGGGAGAGGGAATTGGCCCACCCAAGCTCTGACCTTCCCTTCTGAGCTTTGCATGTGACAACAATCCCTTGGTGACTGGTAATTACCTACAGAAGATTCCTCACCTGCTGTCACCCTAGCCAGGGAACAAGTAGTGCCTTTAGGTATAACTGATGATGCCAAGCAGTGCAGGCTCAGTGCAATTACAGACAAAACTTTTAAACAGACATTTAGAAAGCTACTGATTAAATGCATAACCTTATGCAGAGTGTAGAACTCAATGTGTGCAAAAAAATGTATTTTAGGTTACCTGAACTGTCCAGAAGTGAAATGACCAGTTGAATACAGATCATACAGAGGGTTGTGCAGCTGGCGGGGGCAAGAGTTCCTTGGCAAGTTATGTGGAAAAAAAAAGAACACATGATAGTGAAAAGCCAGCAAAGAGTTTGGCTGTGATACAGTGGGAGGATGCTCCTCCTCACTTGGAAAACAAAGGTGAGGCTAACTCCATTTCTGCAGTCTCAAGGTTGGAAAATGGATGAGTTTGTGCTTCAAATAATCTTCCCCATGATGTCATGTCTTGATTACTCTCCTCACAACTGAAATATATTTTAGAGAGAATATAACTGCTCTGATGTGTTTCATTTGGCCAGTATTGAATAATCTTCCAAAGACTTTCAACTTTGTTAATGTTTCCTCAAAGCATCTCCTGATTTCGAAGGCCCACTAACTCCAGATCAATGCAGAGTAGGCTGAGATAGGAATTAGATTCACATTAAGTGCAAAATGTTTGTCCTAAGTGCAAATGGTTCCTGTGAAACTTCATGGAAAACTTAAGTAAACCACATTTTATTCCACAGGCATGAACAAAAGCTCACTGAAGCTTCATTTGTGGCAAGCCATTTGTTTATTGAAAATGGAGATATTCTGTTGTTTTTGAAAGAGAGCACAATGCTGCACCAACTTGGGAGAGTAGCTTGCTCTCTCACTTTCATGCTCATTAGAGAAGTGTGGTGTTCCTTGTGTGAGTGTAATAACCTGACTGGAGATGACAGATTCTTATTCTTCTGATGTTCACATTCTCCTGTCTCTGAGGGGTCACCTGAAGTACTTAGGAAATATGATTGCTTCAGCAGAGAGAGAGACTTCCATAAATGTGAGGTAAGGGATGACATTTATTGTATTTACCTAATAAAGAGTTCTCTGTCATGCGTAAGATAAAGCTTTGTAAATGTAGGGAATGCATAATTTCAATAGAAAAATGTCCTAATTATTTTGGCATCCTCAAGGTGTGTTTTATGAAGGTGGATATTGTTCCAGGTCTTAACTGTCTTTGGTTTAATTCCAGGAGACACACAGTCTGTGTCTTTTTGAATTTCAGTGTTACTTTTTCCTTTTCATAGCCAACTTTTTTTCTCTTTCTGAAATGTGTAGCTTGGAAACGAGGTCCTTTTAATGAAGCTTTTGAGTCTCACAAAATATGATTAATCTGATTAGTGGTTCAGACTCTTTTTATGCTTACATTAACTAACACAAAGAGCCCCCCTACAGGTTAAAGTTTAAATGTGGATTACCAGATAAAGCTAGTCCTGACGAGGTTTCTATGGTGCAAGGAAAAATTGAATTTGCCTTTCACCTCATTTCAGCCTTTGTCATCCTGGTTTTTGCCCTTCTCCCTCATTCGCAGTGAGGATATTAATTTTGCAGTAAAATCTTTAAGCAATTATGCAGATAGCTTGGAAAAAGCAACATACAAACACAATATGAAAAGCTTAACTGAAAAATGGACCCCAGATATTCATTAAAACCAGATGGTAACATTCCTAGCAGCACAACTTTGGATGCTTGGACTAAATTTGTATTAATGTGTTACAACCAGACAACAAAAATGAACCAGTGTCATGATGGCATGTATGTTTGTATTGCACTTTATATTTACAAAGTAGTGAGGTATAGTACCTACTCCATGAATGTCCTTTTTGATAAACAGCTAAGAAAGGCTATCCTTTCACACACAAACACATCCATCTTTAGATAGCATTCCTCTGTGGGAGGCTTGCCTTCAATTTAACAGATAATGAACTTCTTCAGATGAATCAGAAAATTGATAGTGAAATGAAGTTTAGTATTTTGCAGTGCAGCATCTACCAATACAAGGATGTTTATAGTTTCAAAATGTGGTTTATTAAAAATGCTTATTTTTAGAAAAATTTCTCACCAGTCTAGTAAACCTAGCTAATTTTTATCCCTAATCACTATATTTTGCAGATTATTTGTGTTATTGCTCTTTCAGAAATGGGTATAAGAAATTGGAGAGAAACAGCACCTGCAAATAGCACTTAATTAAAAGCATGATTGTGTACAGGGGCTTTCTATATATTTCTCTCTCAACAATGAAGATGGAAAGGTGTTTTTTCTTTTCTTATATGGCATGCTCCATATGATCCAATAAAGCACAACTAACACAGCACACCAGCCAGGGTAGACTACAGTTTCCCCTCAGTGCACACACATAATTCCCATTACTGCTAATGGGAGATGCATGTCCCTACACAGAGGCAAGAGGGATCTTATATGTACATGTCATACATATGAAAATATCTGGCATGAAAAGAGGTGTCGAGTCCTGACAAATTGCCAGGAGGCTTTTTTTTTTTTTTTCTGTTAATTATAGTAATTATTTATCATGCATTAAAATAGTGCCCTAAATTTGCATGGCACAATGTGCAACACAAATAAGCTGCATTCATTGCTGAAAGCAACTTACAATGAAAAGCTGACAAACGTGCACAATGTGAGGCACCGGTGCATCATCTGGAGTTACAGGAGGTAGTGATCCCCTTCCTGGAGACCGGGATTGTAGAGGCTGGAAGGGCCACAGCCCTGTCTTGGGACAGGGGGCAGTGTGAGCCCAGCTGAAGAGCCCTCATCTGCCAGAAGTGAGGTGAGGGGCTTGTGAACAGCCCAGTGAATGGAAATCCGTGGCTGGGGAGGGAGAGTGTGCCTGCCCTGCCGGGAGCGGTGGCGTGGGCTGGGAATGCCGTGGCTGCTGGGAATTAGTGAGGGGATCAGAGCCGGCGCTGTGCCTGCAGTGCGGGGAGAAGGTGAGCGCAGCAGCAGCTGAAAGGCAGGGCTCAAAGAGAGAAAGCAGCAGTATGAAAGGTAAAAGATGAAAGAGCTTTGGCTAAACCAGATGGAAAGGCAGACAAGTCCTATGGAGGGCAGCTTAGCCAGGAGCCAGAGAAAAAGGTCATTTCTGTGACAAAGAGATGCGGACACTACTGGTTCACTGCTGAGTCTTGTGTCAGTCCTTGCATGTGTAGCCTTGGCCTTTTCTTGGTGGTTCTGTCTAGACCCAAGGAAATCTTTTTTTGATCCTGTTTGTAAATTTACTTTATATGATCAGACACCTCTGCATGTATTTTATGTCTGTGTCAGTCTGTGCCCTATAGGTAGCGAATCTGCTGACTGGTTGCTGTAGGTTTTGTGGAAATTGGTAGCAAGGGAAGATGTGCATTGTTTCCAGGGAGGGAAAGGTATCAGGAGTCCTTGCAGAACAGAGAATGTTCCACCTGGAGAAACGTTTTCCATTGGAGACTTGCACCCGCCGAGGTCCCAGGGAATCAACTGTGAGCACAAAGCCAGGGGAGAACTGGCATCTTTCATTCTGCCGCTCATGGAAGTACTTGTATTGTAATTGAAATTTAATCTGAGTTCATGAAATGTTTATGAACCTGGAACAATTGTATAAAGTTTCAGTCAGTTGCACTGCAATTTCATTTGCATATTTGTTTTTGGAAAGGAACATGGGCCTTCAAATACTGCAAAAAATAATTTTTGGGTTTTTTTTTTTTTTTTGAATTTTGAGTTGGTCTAAGGTAGGGTATGGGAATCTCTTGAGTAATCCCTCAGATTAAGAGGAGCTTCTTTGGACTCCATTTTCTCAAAAGAAGTAGCTACAAGATTCCAGCCCCTGTGTTATCTTTGAATCAGTTGAAAAATAACTGATGGCAATAAGCAGTGGCAGGCCTCCCAAATTGTCAGCTGAGGGCTTCGTTATGTATTCTTTGCCCCAGAAGGATTACCCAGGAGAGTGCAAGGGGGAGTGCAACTGCCTGAGTGCTGCTCTAGAGACTTTGGAATGTGTTTAATTCAGCAGGAGCTGAAGGCAGTTTGAATGTTTCACATTCGTTTCCATAAGGGAAAAAAAACCATCAGAGAGATACTATCTGAGGACTTTAGATTATGTGGCTTCTTGAGCTACTCCGGAGATGTAGGTAGTTTAGAAAAATCTCTTGACCTTTTCAGGCTTCCTCCGCCATGATGGTTCGACGTAGTTGTGTAAAATGATAGGGAGTTTACAGCTTGCCTTCCCTGGGGTGAAGCTGATTTACAACATGTTTCGTGTGTAATTTGGCTGTGGAGAGACAGTTTTACACCCAGCTTTTGCATTTTGGCTATGATGAGGACTGTAAAAATGCTGTGATCCTGGAATGAGCATGTTCTCAAATTGTTTCTTCTTGGAGATGCAGGGCTTGCTGACACTGGTGTGAGATTGAGGTAACCCACTGACCTAATATCTAGACCTAGGCTGATTAGATAATCTTCTGAATGAATGCATATTTATTTTCCTGAGTCAATGGAGTTATTGTGCCTGAGCCAGTCCTGACTTCCCCTCAATGGAAATATTGGGCAGCTGCTTCCCTTCCTACTTCTCCTCCTCTTCCTTCTCCTTCCTTGAGGTCACTAATGCTTCAACTTAATCATGCATTGAGCGATCCTGAAGTAGCAGGCCGTGCAGAGACCTTCATTATTTTCTGGAAAGCACAGAGGCACACATCCACATTGCTGTGCATTGACAAACCAAGAGGTTCAGTGCCAGTGCCAGTGCCAGGAGTGCCCCGCTCTCCCCAGCTCAGCCACAGCAGTGGTGCTCTTGATGCTGGGCTCCCTCTGCTTGTCCTCTGCTGGGCCTCTGCCCTCTTGCCCCATGGCCCCCAGCTCACATGGCTCTGGCAGCTGCTCACCCCACTGATGGCAGCACTGTCATGTTCTGGGGACTGAAGCCATGTGGTAGCTCCTGGCAGCCACCTGTAACCAAAATCCATTTTTCTCTTCCTTTTTAGGACACAGTGCTGATGCTGAGCTGACCACTCATATTTTGGGCCATTTGGTTGTCAAGGTCGGATAACGCTGCGGATAGAGGCCCACATCTCATGAGCTCAGGGTTCTAGGCAGGGGTTTTGCATGAGCTGAGTATAGGACAGCTTGATTTGTAGGAGGGCTTGGAATAGATCACCATCCACCATGGACCAAGAAGGCTGAATTGCTTCTCTTTTCTTCATGTGTACCTTCCATTCATCTGAACTTCTAAATCTCTGCCCAGAGAATTGACGTGCTGGATGCCTCTTGGACTACCCCTAAGAATCCCAGATGGCAAGAGTAATTACAGCATACATTATTACTGTGCTTAAATTTTAATATCTGTTTAAAAAAAAAGTTAATGGCAAGGGTCTGCTTATTAACAGTATTGTCAGAACAGCAAAAGCTATTGTACTGATTTTGGAAAACAGCTCCAGCATACCATTGATGCTGATATAAGTATATTTGCAAAAGCCTAAGCCTATACCCTAAATATTCATTAAATTATTGTCTTAATGCATAATAGGCATTCAAAGAGTGATTTATGTACTTGAAATAGAACAGAAATTACTGTATCAGCTGTGTTTTCCTGTTTCACACATACAAACACACATACATATTTATTTTTATATATTTTGCACGTGTAATGAAAAAAGTTGTATCTATACATGGAGAATGAATGAGGCTGTCTCACTGCTGCAGACAAGAAAACTGTCTGTAGGTTCATTCATCCTTTCCTGATTCTTAATTTAATAGAAAAGTCAGCCTGGCCTTTACAAAAATAATTTGCAATATAATTGTTTTTAGAGAGGATTTTTTAGATGACTCTGGAAACAAGCTGTTTAAACCTCTTTGAATCTGTCATAGTTAGTCAGGATAATTGATGTTGATATTACTTGTAATATTTTCAGTAATGTTTTATAGAAAAATGGACACATGTTTTATATTTGTGCTTGCATATATTTGCAGTTAAATAGGTGGGGAGCAGAATTTGAACTTCCCTTTTGGTATTAGAAGCGAAAAAAAATTAACTCATCTGTGGGAAAGTTTGTCCAAACAAGCTTTTCTTTCCCCTTCCCCAAACTGTTGATTTTATTTTTTTCCCTGTCTTGGTTTCTTTTTCTTTTTATCAGGTTGTTATATATTCACATTTCTCTGCTGATGTTTCTTATTAAATTACAGACACATGTTGTGTCGAATCATTTAATCTCTCAAGTTGGAGTCCAGTTTTCTTGCATAAGCAAAATCTCTTTAGATTCTTTAGGACAAAAAAGCATCACGTATTTGAGTTCTCCAAAAGCATTTAATAAAGCATGAAAAGATATGACATCAATCCCACTAAAACACAAGGGCAAATGAATGATGTTACTGTAAATCTTTACATCAATCACGCCCAGGACTTTCGAAACAATATAGTTTTGTTTGCATTTCAGAAGTGACAAACAACTCTTCTGACTGGCTTAACATAGTCACTTTCCATTAGTCAAGACCAGAAGCAAGTCAGAATTAAAATGTGGCCCTTGGTTGCCAGGCAGCCGAGTTGTCTTGACATGGTGGTTAGTTTCCTTTTCATCGAGTGACAACAGTGAAATGAAAGAAGTTTTGAAAAACTTGATAATGGTTTTCAAAGGAGGAGGATAATTGGTGGGGCTAGCTTGTGCGGCTCTGTGTGGAAACTTTCGTCTGTGCTAAGGGAAGACTGTCACTAAAAATTTAAACTCTTGTACACAAACTTGACCTGGAATCTTCTCCAGGTTTTCACTGGTTCATTTGTAGAACACTTCTCTCAGCCCAAGGGGTGCTGGGATGAAAGCGTTAGGACAGATGGGTAAAGCCCCAAAGGAAGAAAAGAATCAATAGTTGTGATTTAATCCATCAGTGAAAGGGAGGAATTAAGTAAAATCCTTAAAATGGGGAATTTGTAAAAGATCTTTTGATAGTACCTATAGCTGAAAATAATTTATCATCTGATCACTGTTGAAGTTAATGGCATTTGGACTTAGAAAAGCATATTTTTGACTCATTCTGCCAGATACTAAGCAATTTTCCTGCTGTTATTTTTGATATTCTCTAGACAATAGATAATTTAATTCAAACAAATTTTCCCAAGATGACAAAAAGCTAAAGCATAACAGGATGATCGCAAGATAAGATTTTGCTGCTGATGTTAATAATGCAAAAGCTAATGGGACATTAATATTAATAATAATATAAGTTGATATGAAGTAATATTTGTGTTAAACTGTTATAAAAGTCAAATGTATGCATAGCTGTCCATATCATTCATTTGTTAAAAGAAAAAGGCGGGGGGGGGGGGGAGCTCAGCAAAATGCACCCATAATGAAAGAAGGGACCAATTAGGGTTGGATTAACATTCATGGTTATTTACAGTTGTTTTTGTACTTGTTCTTGTGCTCTGACTTCCTAAAATTTCACAACCCAAAGATTTAGAAAAATGGGGTTGTTTAGACGCGAGGTGCAATGAAGTGGCTGCAGCCATTGTGCAGACACCACCTCTCTCATTATACCCTCTCAATCAACACTCGGCACACAGGAAACCGCAATAAAGCCCATCTGCCACGGTTAATCTGCAGGCAAACCCACACCCATGTCTGTGCCCGTTACTCTCCAGCCTTATTATTCTCAGATCCAAAGCTTCATAAGGGATCAGCCAAAGTCCATTAAAGTAAATAATAGCTAGAAATGACAGGCTTAGCAAGGATTGGGAGGAAGTTGAAGACCAATCTGAGCTGTGAGCTCTGATTAATAGAGAAAAGCATTAGGAGAAAAGGGGAGAAAAATGACCTCAGCCTGCTCCAAAGAATTCCTGAACCTTGGTTGTTAGGGCAAGTGCTACCATCTGAGACGTTAGTGATCCTTGAATTTCCTTCACTTTGATGCAGCTCAAATGGGAAAATTTTGAAGGTTCAGCAAGGCCCCAGACCTCAGCTGGAAAGCCGTCTGGAGTCAACCCTGTCAAAATTCTCTTGTGGAAAAGAAAGCCTTTATTAGCTAGATTGCAACAAAAAACCCACAGCCTCTAATAAGAAGAGAATGCATGCTAGAGATTGCATATACATTAATTATTAGAGGGCATTTAATTGTTCTCATCTGTATCCAAATGTGTACAAAAGTTCTTTTAAAATACCAGCCAGAGTGTGTTTAAAAAAACAAAAAGGCACAAAACCAAAAGACAAAACCAAATACCTTCTTAGGCTGTTTTTCTTTGTTCAGCTTAATTTTTAATAGAAGATTCTGTTCATTGCCAAGCGAGGAGATACCCTGCTTGGGAGGACTGGTACATAAATTTGATGCTTGTGAGGATGTTGCATGTAATGTTTGCTCTCCATTATCTCAGCTGTGTGTTGTACATGAACAGAATACACAGAAAGCAGCACCAAGTCAACCCTGCACAAGGGTTTCTCTTCCTAGGGCTAAAGAAAATCTCTGCTCTAAAAACAGAAACTTGGGCAGTTAAAAAATACTTTCTGATGTTTCTTTGCATATATTACCTACCTCTCTTCCAATTATATCCTTGGAATGTGTTTTACTTTGATTACTGGGAAGAATGAACAGACGTTTAGTATTCATCAGAATGTTTGTTTTTACTTTTGTTTTGCTTTTTAAAAATCTATTGTGCAATTAAGAAAGTGCATGTGCCACTGCACCTTTGCAACTTCAGCTGAGAAAAGAGCTGACAATAAGGAGTTTGTAAGTGATTTTAGATCCAGCTAAGGAATAGTGTTGAACTGATCAATCTCAGACAGCAACCCAAGCAGAACTATTTGGAAACATCTGGTACAGCTGTACAGGTGTTTCTCTGTCCCTGATGATTTTTTGGGGAAGATATTAATGATCTGAATGAGGGCTTCTTGTCAGGGCAGCACTTATGATGATACATTCCTTCTAAAAGTTTGTTACAGTATGTGGTTTCCATAAACAAGATGAAGAGGATGCTGGTTAAAATGATGATGGTGCCGTGAAATTGCTGATAACTTGGCTAAAGCCCTGCTCATGTGCACGTGATGCAATTTTCATATTTTAATCCTAAGTAGAACCAAAAATGACAATTATGAAAAGACAAAATAGATACCACCAACAGCTGTAATTGCTACCTACACTGCTCTAGGATGGGCAAAAGACACAGTAAATCAATATTAAGATCTCTACATATGCAGGTATCACAAGGACATCATATAACATCATTATAAGAAAATCCTAATAAAATTTGGACAGTTATTCCAAAGAATACAGGATGAACATGGAGCGTGTGTGTGCAGCTAACTAGTTCTCTGCAGTTTCCGCTGATGTCTTAAGAGAAAAGAAACGCTGGCCTTTATAAAAGCATAAGTGTCTTTCTGTAGGAAAAAACCCAAACATATTTTAGGTCAAAATCGTCTTTTTTTAATAGATGAAAACTAGTGACAGTTTCAACGTTTTTCCAGCATTGGTCATGTAGGAACTGTAAGATTGTGAAGGATGAAGTGGAATTGGCATTCTTTTCAGACACATAAGATACAATGCCTTTTTTTTTGTCCTGAAACATAGGTGATGTGTTTCATTTGGAACACTGGGCCTCACTGCTGAAACTGTGCCTTCTCAGACAATCCCATATTAAAAATTAAAAATATTTCCATGATCAAGAAAATGTATACAATTTTCAGTGGAGCGAAAGCAAATAATATTACGATGCAGCTTATGCATAAGGTTTTGTAGTAATTAAAATACAATGAAATATGAAAATGTTGAATGTAAGCAAGATCTGTATGCCACTAAATATTCAAGACACTAAGTAAAAAAAAAAAGCAGTAAACAAACTGAGTATGAACAGAAAAAGCAAGCTAAATGCTCTGTGTAGTGGCTTCCTATTAAAAGGAACAAATAACCTACTTCGCTTTCTTGATTTATTCTAAAACCAGCACTATGATATTGCGTAGAAAGCCTGCATGCAAAGTCTGACTTTAGCTACAACCTTTTAGTGTTTTTATACCACTATCAACTTTTCTGCTTAATGTAAAATAGAATTAGCCTATCATCCATCTTTTGTCATACATGTGATGTTGTCCAAGACGTGTTTCCTTTTGACCATACTCAGAGCTATCAAACAGCGTTTTCTGTACTCATCTTCCCACAGCATCGAAAGCAAGAGTCACATAGCACATCTTGGGTACTTTGGTGAGTTTTCTGTGCTTTGCTTCACTGAAAGAAATGCATTTTCACATCTACTTTTTCTCGTTTCCAAGGACAAGGCTGTCTAATAGTAATGATGTGTACAGTAACTTCCTGTCAGAGCTCAGCCTCACACTGGAGATACATTTGGTTTTGAATATAGTCCTTGCCAAATGGATCAGGAGGAGCTGAACTATTTAGCAATGATGTTTGCTGTTTGTTTAATGAAGGTATAAATAATACTACAAATCTGAGCAGGTTTGGAATTCATTAGTTTACACAGGAATAGAAATAATCATCTCTCAGCAACATTGATCAAGAAATCTATCCATTAAAGGAGTCCATAGCTGTAGCCAAACACCTTTCTGTCTTCGAGGATTAAAAGAAAAACAAGAAAGCTGATTGTGGCATTGAATCCATATTGCTCTGTTTATTACACAGGAAGTCCAGTTTAGAGTTTCCTCTTATGTTATTGGTTAGCCTCCCTTGGACATTTTCTTGCTGGCTATACACTTAAATCTATCTGCAGCTCACAGATATTCCTATAAACTTTGTTTATTTTACTCTAAGTTCCTTATTCCTTACTAGAAAGAATATTTTTAGTGACAGATTTAGTGCAGGCTTGCTGCTTATAAGCATGGATTTGTGAATGCAAAGACAGATTTGCCTGATTTAAAAATATAAAGACAATACAACTTGTACTTTTCTGTCATTTTCTATTAAGTTCACCAAAAAGCAGTGAGTTCTTTCTCCGTAGATCACCAGGAGATTGTATTTTCTATAGCCCAGTCTGCAAAATGATGTCACCTCATGTTTTGTTTAACACCTGGCATGTTACACAGTCCCATATATGTTACACATAACTGGACAGCTTTAATGAGCAATTGCCTGGGTGTGTTTCAGTGTGGTACAAACATACAAACTGCAATTCTGGTTAAAGTTGACATCTTTTAGTGAATTTCTGCAGGAAAAATACCCAGCCTATGCTGGTAAGATGACAAGGCTGTATATTTTTAATAGAAACTGCAGTGAATAGATATGGCATGAAAATGGAAATCTATCAATTCCAGTCAAAAGCTAATGACTGTAAAATTTTCTGGTCAACCTTTGGCATAATTTGGGGAAGTTAGGGCCAATTCACTCGCCATGAGGCATCTCTGGCCTTTAGGTCCCCTATCATTTTTGACACCCATCACCTCAGGGAGCCAGTTCTCACTTTGCCCTATTTACTGTCTGCAAAAGCCCCATTTCTCATTCTGTTACACTGCAAAGGGTAAGTGCAAAGCCCTCCTCTTCCTCTTTTGCTCCCATTCATCCTTATATCCAATAGCAGACAGCTTGTGCAGGGCACTATTGCTAGAACCATCAGGAACTTTTGCATCTGCTGCCTTCCTGAAATAGAAGGAAATAAAAATATTTGGCCCCGAGATAATTTATTTGTACGGGAACAGAAATTCATTTCAGAGATCCATGTCAAGGACTCCCATGAGTCTTTTAGACACCCCAGGATTACCTCCAAGAGAGCAGGGACTTCATTTCTACTGTAAACATGCTTGCAGTTCACCACAAACATGTCAATAATGGTAACAAATGGCCCCACTATGTGTCGTACATCGAGAGCCAGGGGAAGCGCGTGCGAAAGCTATTTTTAGAGATGAGGCAGGAAGACTCATTTTACTTCATGAGTAACACAAAGATTAAAACAACTGATTTTTAAAAAATTGTACCCAGTTTGAGGGGTGATGTATCAAAAATTTATGGGAGTAAAGGGGGAGAAAAAGCAGCAGTGAAGTGCTGTTTATCCTGCCATTATCTTACCAGTCTGTGTTTCTTTGGACAGTAATCACGGGACCCAGATGCTAAGGGTAAGTGATATTTTCCCACAAGCAGTTTCTGGCTCGTTGGCAGCTTTTGTAGGCAGTTGTGTTGGCAGCCTTGGAGCTGCCTCTGGCTCTGTTTTGTGGCTTTGCTCTTGATGGGCTGCCTGGGCTGCCCTGTGCTGCTGGATGCCATTTCCCTCTGTCAGCCCATGGGCTTTCGGAAGTTTTGCACTGCGCAAATCCCCTGTGAAATAGATAAATGGGCTCTTCTAGGGCAGAGAGGGAATCTGTTTCCTGGCTGTTGTAGACTTTAGGTGAATTACTGCTTCAGGTACTTGGGGAAGCTTTGGCCATTTTGCAATTTTTGGCTTCCCTAAGCTGCAATGTTAGTCACAAAGTCAGAGCCAGGTACGACCCCAGGTGTTAGTCCTGGTCCTCTCCCCCTCACCCCTGCTTTTTTTTTTTAACCCTCTTTTATCTCTGCTACTGTATCTGTGGGTTTTGCAAACTCTTTCTTTTTAATTGTACTCTCTTTATGACATATTAGCAACACCACACCATCAGAAAGTAAACACAGCATCTCAAATCTATGTGTAAGATTAAAAAAAAGATGAGTTCTGTGCTTCAGACAGAAATGGCAGACTTTTTTTCTCCCAGTTTACCTGTAATTCAGTCATGCTTTAAAATATAAAGAAGGTGTACAAAATAGAGTTTTAAGTCATTCTGCATATTCTGCCTTGAACATGGAAATGCAACTATCTTAAAATATTTTCAAACGTGATTTCTTCTATTAGATACATATGTTGCTATGCAGCCAATACAAAATATTTCTTTTACAAATGTATTATTGAAAAAAATTAGAAGAATTATATTTATAAAAGATACTCAGAAGCAAGACTCTTGGGCCTTTTATTAAATAAGGTAATAATAATATACATTATTTGCATTGTTTCCCTTTTTTTGCCCAGCTGATTTGAAAAAAAAATACATTTTTTGAGTAGTGGTTAACTTCTCCCCTGTGGATTTCTAACTTCCAGTTTATTAATTCTTGATTTTTTGTTATAATTAGTAAATTGCATATTTTTGAACTATTGTAACAAAAATGCAGAAAATTTGATTGCATTCGATCACAGTTTCACCTGCAAAAGCAGATCTGTAGAGGGATTTTTCCTCTTGGATGCTTCTATGCACTTTCTAGTGAGCTAGTTCCCAAAAAGCTGTCAGATCACTTGTTAGATTTGACTGGAATTGTGTACCATTTTGAGATTACTTTTGTTCACAGAATCATTTCCTGGGAATTCATATACTGAAAATGTTTATTAATTGGTATTTCATATGCTGTTTGTATGGATTTTTAAATAGGAATAATGAACTCAGTAGAAATAAGAAAACAAAAACTCTCTCAACCAATTTGTGTGAGCTCTTTTACACTTTGATGTCACCAAATCTGTGTAATTCTATCTCTGTCAGGAAATTACCACATGCCAGAGATTCCTCAATGAAATGCTGACAGTCCATATTCCTAAAAATGTATGATTCTTAAAATTTATTTTTATTAGGCTGACTTCAAAGACCACTGTGGATTTCTTGGCCACTGTGAACTGATTGGTAATAATTTTATCCAATATTAGTTTTGTGAGAATCTAAAGGAAAAATTCCTCCTCTTGCAAATGGGTGGTCTTGGGTTGAATTTGCAATTTTTTTCTCTGTTTTAATTCAAATGCAAGTAAAGGATATTCTGAATCTAGGCTTATTTAGAATATGCTTTTCCTCCAGTCCAGTTTTATCAATTTTCTTTCAGGACACTGGCTTGTGACAAAATCTCTTTGTGATGACCAGTCCTTACTGGGTTCCTGCTGTTTGAAGATTTGTGCCTGTTACCTAGAGTTTGCAGAACTGGACTTGTAAGCTATTTGTCCTATAGTTTTTAAAAGTTAGGTAAGAAATGCTCTGAGACCAATGGAAATTGTCATTTAAAATTTTTCCGGCTTTTCTGCATAGGTGAGCTTAGGCTACACAAAACCAAAGCAAACCAAGAAACAAAGAAACCACAAAGAAACAAACAAACAAAACCCCCAAACCAACAACCCCCGCCAAACCAAGCAGATAAACAAAACTCACTAAAAGCAGGAAAGTCTAATGTTAGCCCCGTGCTGCGGGCATTGTTGGACATACCCCTAAACTATTCCTGGAACACTACTTTCCAAACGGAATCCCCGTTTTTTTGATGAAATACCTTAAGGATAACATTAGTGTTTCACATTGTCCGTCCACATGGCCGCTGGCTCCTGTGCTTCCCTCACTAAACTGCTGTAATTAAACAGGATTGTTCATTTTCCTCCCTGCAGTGCTTCAGTCCTGGAAAGTTTCTCCAGAGAAACTCTGGGCCCGGGCCCGGGGCGGCTCGGCGGGCCGGAGCTCGGCCGGCGCTGCCCTGCAGGGCGAGCCGGGCCGCGCCGGGAGCCCGCCTGCCCCAGGAGGTGTCACTGTTGGGACTGGCAGGGCGAGCGGCGGAGCTGCTCCGGGCTTTTTAAGGGCCGCATTGACCATGAGGTAGGAATTGACCGGCATCGCACCTCCTTCCCTGCCCCCAGCCTGTCCGGGGGAAAGGTAACCACAGGTAAAATTAGCTGGTGGCTTATATGGTGTCATGGGCAAATGAAAATTTTTACAAAAAGATATTGAGTGCTGGGTACCGTAAGAAATATAAACTAATCCAGGCTTGTTAAAGTAGTTTCTTCCCCCGATTCTTTAAGTGTTTGCAAAAATCATATTGGGTCAGGGAGAAATCATCATGATATAACTTTTTTTTCATTTTAATACTTTTCAAGATGAAGGACAGATGACTTTATGTGATGTGAGGTTTCTTTTGTAAATATTAAAATTTTACTAGATAATGCTCTTAAGGTATTTGATATTTATTAAATCCTCTTCTATTAAGAAAAAAAAGTATATTTACAGATCACCCATGGGTTGAAAATTTTTCAACCATAAGTATAATACAAATAACCTGTGTGACTTCCTAAGGATTTACTAGAGACTGTAGATTTAAAAAAAAATAATAATATTAGGAGTTACCATACTGTGTATTCGACACAGAAAAAAAATCTTAGTAAGTGAGCCTAAGATTTTAGAGCAGCCTGCCACAATCCAAGGTAAGTTCGTCCCCTTGTAATTGTATTTTCCATCAATATTTTGCACTTTGTTTTTAGAATCAGTGTCTTATTTCAGCCTTCAGCTTTGGAATTTATTTCATCAGATCTGTCAGTCTGCCCATTCTCCATGCATTTTGGTGTTTAGAAGTTTCCTATCTTCACAGCAAGAACTTAAAACCGAGTGAGTTGCATTCTCTGCCTAGTAGATACTCCTTAATCCCATGGTTTGTGGTTGATAAGTAGAACAACAAAAATTAAAGAAAGAAAGTCAATTTGGTTTTAAGTATCTTCAAACTCACACTGTGTATTTTTGTTTAAAGGATACAACAGCAACTCTTTTATTTTCCTAACAAAACTGCTGATATTAGCGCAAAGCACACTGACCATTACCTCAAACATTAAATTTTACCTAAAAGGGGATTTTTTAAGTTCTTTGTCTTTATGTTGTCCCTGTAGAAAGCCCACAGAAGCAGGGATCCTCTATCATTCAATAAGTTCCTTTCCTTGTGCTCTTGATTTAATGTCTCTGAGCTTTGATGTATGTTTTACTCCAGTTGTGAGAAATGCATATATAAAATGCCACATGCATATGAGAATTTCAAATGTAAATGGATTTAAGCCCTAACTTTAAGGGGAGCCCTGTCCACAAAGAAAACTGATTACCTGTTAATTTTTAGACCTATAATCTTAAAACGTCTCAAAATGTCATGGAGGCAAACACATCACAGCCAGGATAAATCTTTCTAGTCTTCTTACTTTTTAAAACAGCAAAGTTATACCTCACATGATAGCTTCAAAAAAGCACAATTATCCTATGTTTTGTGCCATATATTTATCAGTAATCCGTTCTGTGTGCAACTTTAAGATAAAAGCTTGTAGCTACTCCACTGCTTGTTTTTCCAAGTCACTTAAAAATGGAAAAATTGCAGCTGGAGAAGCTGGCCAGTAGAGGCCTCTCTAGATTTGCCTTATGATTAAGGACTCTGACTGCCTGGAATCAGTGGCAGTGCGCAAAAGTACTTGAAAAGATTCTGCGGCGTTGGGGGGGGAAGATCACTTTTTAATGCCCTTTTAAGTTGTAAGATGTTGATTAATGTTGCCCTTTACATTAATGATGTTTCAAGTAAAAGAAAACAAATTTAAAATGGATAAATTCTATTGAGGATGCATTAATTAAACAGAGACTTTACCATATGCTGTGGCTGGAGTGCTTGCTGGCCTTTCTGTTGTTGTTACCTGTGTAAAATCCACCCCATCCTCTACATGAATGCCCAAGCTGAATAGCCATTTGAATGCAAGCTTTAGCTTGATTCGCCATACAAGGGGTACTGTGTCACTGTGTTTTCTTTCTAGGAGTCACTAAGTGATTTCTATATCTGTTGTCATGGTGATATAGCAAAGCAGGGGAAAATGGGGGCAACTCCAGGCTTTCTCTACACCCTCTGCACTAAGAACTAAGATGTTGTTAGCAGGCCTATAAAACATTGGGCTTTATCTGGGCCTTCTTTTTGTTCTCTGATTGTCAATAAAACTCATTTTAAGGGTAACAAGGACATCTAAATGTCATCTGTCACAGTGTTAGAGAGATTAAGTTTGTTTAGGAACTTGTGCTGGACAAAAGGCCACTATTTGTTCGGCAGATACAAAGCAGTGTTGGCCATCAGCAATCGTGATTTAGAAGGAGGCTGCGTGGAGCATCCAGGGAAGATCAGCTCAGTTGCAGGTGATAGTAAGAGGCTCCTTGACATGACAGCATTTAAAACACCACCAAAACAAATATGGTTTTGAGTTAGGAGTGGGTTTATCAGGGTTTTGTTCTCTTGGGCTGGTTTTTTTCTTGTTACTTCTCAGCTTTGTAGACTGTGCATTACTGGAGTAGCTGCATAGACCTGAGGGAAGAAAACAGCCATTGACAGAGGATGGCCTGTTTAAAAACATGCCACACACACCTGATAGTCCTTGAATAAATAAAAAAAGAAGAGGGAAAGCAGGTTTTTCATGGAAAATCCAACAACAATAGGTGCTGCATTAACTCAGCATTTACTTAATAATGAGGCTAAATGGAAAGTACAGATTAATGAAGACATTGGTGTTATTAAAATCAAATCCTGCGGTTCATATGCTTTTCTTAATAATGAACATTGTGGCTATTGGAGAGGAAGAACAGGATTTTTTCTATTAATTTGGCACACATCCCAGATCTCATTCAACCAGAACCTATCCTGTGCAAAATGCAACCCATGGCCTTTATGTTCCACAGTCTTGCTGTTTAATATTTTTGTTAATCCAAAAAAAATAAGACTATTCTTTTTTCAAATTAAAGAAAAGGAAAGGGTGATCTTTGAGCCTAGACAATAATTAAATAACACAGACCAGCCATGTTGATTTTAGCACAAAGGTTGGTTCAAAATTGTCCCTAGAAGGAAGATGTGATGGTGTTTATTGCACTACAACTACGTTTAATTCTGACATTTGTATTTGGGTAGTAATACAATGTATAATGCTGATTGAAATACTTTGTGGTTTGTTGTGTATTTAGTGAGATCTAAAAGAGAATACTCAGGACATGTATCTTGACAGGTAAAAATATTTTAGTCTCATTTGGTAAGGTTGCTATAGTTCCAACACCAAACACACAGGATTTGAGATGCAGCTGAACAATGGAGTTGGCAAAGCTGAGTGCTCATTTTGCCGTATGCTCAGTGTGAAACGTTTGTTTGACGTGGAAGGAAGCTGCATAACCTACTCTGCGGTGGGGTTTGTGCATTGTGGCGGCATCCACTCCTTACTCAAGTGTTTCCCACTATTGACCCAGCCATGTTCCCTGAGGGTCTGCAGAGTGAATGGAGGAGGCAAACAGCGTGGCATGGGAGAGGAGACACAACCCATGGGAAGGGGTCCTGGTCCTCTCAGGTAGGCCAGAAGGGAAGAGCATGACAGAATGCTGTTTTTCCATGAATTAGGTCTTTCCCTCCAACAGCTACCCCAGATCAAGCCATCAGTTTGGTTCTGCATGTGGATGAGAATAACTTTGGCTGAAGAAGTAAGAGCTCCCAGAGCATGCTCTGCTCGCTTCTGTTTTCCTCATATCACAAGGCTGCATTCATAGTGAAATTAAATGCAAACACCACAGTAAATCCCCTAGGAGTAAACCTTGTCAAATATGGGAAGTAAATCCCCTGCTCTGGGTATGTGACAATAAAAATTAAGTATGTGGCACTAGATGTATAGTAAAATTCACCATAACATTTTCAGCTTTTGGACACTGTTTAAAACAGTTTATTGCCCATCCTCTAAAAGTTGTGTTGAAGTTGTTGCTACAAAGGACAGGAACCACCCTCACTATTTGCCAAGGCCTGACATCCGTCCCTGCCGCAGAGGGCAGGTGGAGGGTGCCCGATGGCAGAAGATCAATGTTGCTCTATTGTCTCTTTCTATATCACTATGTCCAGGGAATGTAAAATTGTGGCAGGGAGCCTCTCTACCACCTACAGCTCCCTCCTGTGAAAGAGGCTTTCCCATCCAAGCAATTTACATGGTTTTCTGACCTCTCTGTGACCAGGCTCTTGCAAATTACTTATTATCAGGAGGCCAGAACCCAGGCTTCAGTGTTCAGTATTGGAATCAATTGGCAGGAAAAAGCATACTGCAAGGATGTTGTGAGAAAAAAAATGAATGTTTTTTTCCTTTGCAGACCTTTTTATGATCATGACCTGCCACTCTTCTGTTTTCTATTATTTTAGGTATGTAGTCTGCTATTCATTCAGCTGCTCTCCACATTCTGCACTGAGCTACAAGACCAGACTTGGTCCAGAAGTCAGGAGATCCCATCTCTCTCCTCCCTGCTCTGCTTGCTTTGGAGGAAATGTCTCAGTTTCTTTCTCTCTAGGGCAGTTCTCGGGCTTATGAAATGTTCGTGGGACCTTGTTGGACCCTTGTGCAAGGGGCAGTTTGACAGTGTGAAATGCCTTCTTACTATGGAGCAAAGTAAGACAAAGAAATGAGTGAGTGACACTTAAGACTCAGGTATTTGATCCTTGCCCAGTTATTTTATGTTTAAATTTAGTTTTTACATTTCCTTTCTCCACTTCTGCAGTGACAATTCCGTGCAAGCTGTCACCTTGGCATCACTGGGGCAGTTAAGTGCTACTCAGTGTGAGAAAGGGCTGCAGAATTAGGCCTTGTTTAGGAAATGTTTTAGGGCCATCAAAAGCCTGACCCCTTCTCCGGCTTCAAAGAAGTTATTGCTAAGTATTATTGGAGTGTTCAAATTGGGACACTCGCAATAGTGCTGGGAGCAGAAAGTGCTCCAGCTTCAATTGGTGTTTTGCATCAGCAAGGTCTCCAGGAGCAAGCTGGCACCTTTGAGCTTCCCACGTGCTGCTGGGGTGGGCAAACGTGCCTGCGAGTCTTCAGGTGCACAAAACTGCTTCATTGAAGCCTGGATGCAGATTCCCCTCCCTGCACTGAGAAGCACATCATGTTTCTCAATGTATTTTTCTGATGTAAAGCCCAGACAAGTCAGTCTTGTCACCTTCAGCATCCACTGGTGTGAGCAGGAGCAGAGGGTATTTGCCCA
The DNA here is from genome assembly GCA_014706295.1 of Lycocorax pyrrhopterus obiensis. NCBI lineage: Eukaryota > Metazoa > Chordata > Aves > Passeriformes > Paradisaeidae > Lycocorax > Lycocorax pyrrhopterus. Next base: position 13,113,029 of record JACSVZ010000016.1, on the reverse strand, counting down.
CAGCTGGCACGCTCAGACCTTTAGTGTTAAGTAGTGGAATGGTCTGGTTGTACATCATTGACTTGAATGTTGTGGGAACATTTTAGACATTACAATATCAACTGCTTAGAAATTGAAAGTAATTAAAATTACTTTGTGTTCTTACCTGACACAGATATTATATATGGTCACACTTGGTAAGATGATTTTTTAGTAATACTTGTTTCAATGGTATTCCTGCTTTTGGTTTAAATAGTAAAAGAGCAATGAATTAACTATTTACACTGAAAATGTGTCACCTTCTGTTGGAATAGCAGAGAGTCAGAATATATTTTATTTTTATTAGTATTATGACTAATGATTATATGGGAGATGTGACTGTTCAATTTCCCTTAGTAATGAGTTTCATGTTACATTTACAGAACAAGTCCAATGAACGAAGTTATTGCTATGTAAAGTTAATTCTTAAAAATAATATGAAAAAATTAGCAAGACAGCAAAAATGAGTTTTACTATAGTTTTATAACTGTTCAGTTACTGTGAATTGCTAAGATTTGTAAAGATCTTTGAAGATGAAAAGCTCTGTGTAATATTATTATACTGGCTTTGAGAAAGTAAAAGGAAAAAACCCAGTTCATCCTGTAATAATCCTTTTAGAAATTTTAACAAATCCAACGGCTTTCAAGTAGTGGAAATATTTCAGAGAGTGTTACCACCACTACTGCTGTTGCTCCAGGCTATGTTATCATATACCATAGTGCGCATGGAAGCAAAGCTTAACTAAGGTCATTCTAATGAATTTTGAACAGTTACATGGACCTAATTTGGCTTTCTGTCCTGTATGAAAGGCAACCTCTTCATGCTGCAGCACCCAGAAGAAACGCCTGAGTCGTCTTATCAGCCTCATCTGCATTTTTTATCATCTGAAAGAGCTGCAAGTAATGCTCAGCCTATGAACTCAGTGCATGTGTGTGCTTTTTCCATCTTCAGCACAGGGGGCAGACAACAGGTTTTTTCAATCTCTAAAGAACTGAAAATGTATTTCATTCTGCTGTCTCCAATTCTGGCTCCAGTTTCATTCTCTCATTTTTGTTACCAGGTTTGAGTTCCTGGGTACTAAAGGACTGCGTTTGGCCAAATTCCGTTGATATCAGCTCTCTCCTCCATTCCAAGGAGAGCTGCAAGGCTTCAGCAGCATTCCAGGGAGCTGTTTCTCTGCTGTTGACAGAAAAGACAGGTTGAAATCTTCAACTCATGAGCTCCCATCAGCACTGTGTGGCTGGGGAGCTGTTCTAGCTGGGTCATGAGTCCATTACATTCAATTCTCCTTCCAGCCCTACGTCCTTCCTCCTACAGGTGCATCAGAAGAAACAGTTTTAATAGGCAAACACAGTAAACCACCCAGGAACCAAGTCAGAGTGTCTGAAAGTAAGGAAAGTCTTGAGATTTAATGTTCTTTACAAAATATTATTTCCCATTCTCTCCAATCACTGTGGATATTCTTCCCTTTTTAAAAGTTTAACCCTGGTAAATTCTTGCTCTCAAAGAAATCCAGTGTTGGTGAGCTGCAGAGTAGTTGGAAATGAGAATTTCCATTTTTCAAAATATAAAATACAAAAATTACAAGAAAAAATTCTTAAGAATTCCCAGTACCCATTATTGGTGCAAAATATTAATTGCTGATCACTGAGATAATTTACTTCAATAGCATTTGATTGTTTCTTTTTAACTTTTATCTCATACAGGGTACAATGAAAGAAGCTGAACCAACACATTGAAGTTTAAATGCAGTATTTTACTTCCTCTGAAAAGTGCTTGTTAGATTTATAACATTTGTAGATATTGTTATAGATACTTTACTTAAAATGCTTCCATTTTTACTACATTGCACCATACAACAGAAAACTGAAAAATATTTTGTTCGACTCTCTACCATAGTTCAGTTATGGAATGAAAATAATAGGTTTCTTTTTATCATTATTGCATTTGCCATCTTTTCATTTCAGTAAATCCCTTGTTCTAAGGTGAAGTTTCTAACCTTTTCCAGCTATTCAGTTTTCATACTTGGATCATGTCCTTCTTATGTGTCTCCTTTCTAATGTAAATAACCCTGGGCTTTTAACTTTTGTTCAGGTGAGGGTTGGTATGGGGTTTTTTTTAGATTTTTGGATATTCTTAATTATCTACTTTTTTTATCAGCTTCCCATTTACCTCTGCATTATACCTTTTGCTCAAAATAATGATGTATTTTTGAAAGAGCTTTATTATTGGTAAAGTTGTTTAATGATATTTTAATTTTTGCAAACATATTTGCTGGTTTTTTCACTGCAATTCAATACTACCATTAATAATGTTTGTGTCATTTGTCTTTCTGAATGGAAAGTGAAAGCATTTTAAGAATCACTAGAAGAAAAAAAAAAATCCTGAAAAAAACTCTGTATATTTATTATCATGGTACCTCTTCACTCATCTAACTTACATCTCTCCAAGGGTGAATGATAGCCGTCTTTGGCTGCTCATGGTTTTTCTAGTGAAACCAGGTGAGTTCTGCATTGCTTTTGATTCTGCAGCAAGAGTAGCACATAGGTGAAATTTTACTCAAATCCCCAGCACCGTTTTGCTTAATTGCTCTGCATTTGTGTACTAGCTTTTTACATTTCACCTACCTGCATGTTCTTCAAGGTGAACATTGCCAAGCCGCTAAGATGCTTAATGGATTCTTACCTAAATGCCTCTGACTCTTCCACAGCCTCATAGAAAGCTGAAGGACTGCAAGCAGGGTGTTTGAAGGCACCTGTATGGGAGGCTTAGAATCGTTTTGCTTTGCTTTAGACACCCAGCTCTATCAGGAGGCTGATCTCTCTGGTTTTCCCATCCTCCATAAGGAATGCTCAAGTGCTGCCAGGTTGCAGAGAGACAATACTGCAAGTTCCTGTGAGTAAATCTCAGTGTTAAGGGTATGAGCAATTGTAAATTCTCATTCTTGGTTTGTTTCATTGAATATTAATTTCAGTGGACTTTATCACATATGTACAACTAATACTGCATGATGTTTTGGCTTCCTTGTCTGTATTGACATAAAATAGAGTTGCAAGATCAAGACATGTATTCACCTCAAGGCAGAGCTGTTGTTTCCAAGTACCAAGCATGAGGAGTTTTTTGTTGGATACTTGATTATTTTGGTTCTTGGAGCCCTTGCCTACTTTGTATTTTTTTTATCCAAGTTACTCAACATGGCAGTCTCTTAATTTTCATATTTCAACTGCTACCTTAGTCACCCTGATTTTTGCCTAAACATTCCATGGCTTTTTGTGTGTGTGATCCTTTTTCTGTATATAATGAACCCAAAGGGTCTGATCCTAGACTTCACCTCTCCAGTGGCAGCTCAGGAACTTGCTTGAGATTAAATACAATGTCAGTCCAGTGTCTTAAAAGTCTACTGTTTATTACTAAGTCCTCAGATCTGTCCAAAGAATTACATGGCAGCACATAGTCCTCGACTTCTAAATAGCAACAAATGTTGAGCAAGAAAGATTTCAGAGAGCTGAATTATCTCGTTAAATTAACTGGAACATTTTAATTTTTACTAGAGTTGAGTGAGCTTGAGTAAATATGACGAATTGGACACTCACTTCATTTAGCAGACATCAAACACACACAGAATGTTGCCCAATTTAATGTAGCCCTGCCAAGCTGGGAAAATGCTTGTACAACATCAGTGAAGAAGAAAAGGGCTAAAATTTACTCTCGGTTGAGAGTGCATGAATAAATTCCCTTGACATATATGCATGCATGTATATATACACCATAAACCTTCCCTCAGGGAAAATCCTCCAAACACCTGCAACCAGAATTTGTGCTACCATGAGTTATTTCCAGTAAAGGCAATTCCCTTTTGTTCTAAATGGAATATGTAACTCCTGTCTTACAGCCCAAGGTTTATCTCCTTTTCCTCTGCTGTCTCTTATCAAACACATACCAGCACAGTCGCTTGTTCAGTCATGCTCAGAAGAGTGGTTGGTTTTTTTTTTTTTTTTTTTTTGCTTTATCCCCTGAGCTTAATGGGCACATTTTGTGAAGAGTGAGCCAACCAGGTAAATAGCTGCTACTATGGAGCTTAAGAGCTACAGCTCTCAAATTAGGAGGTGCTTTTTGTCAAATAGGCCTCTGCAGCTCTAATATTAGTAACAAAACAAGGGCTTTTCAGACAAGAAAAAAAATCTTTAGTCTGACTCTGTATCACACTTAACTCTGTTGCCTTGTCAAATATGTCAATGTTCATATTATATAGCAGCATTCATCTGTAGATGCAAAAGTGCTTTGCAAATACTACCTCTTGAGTACTTTTAATTTATGCTTAACGACCAGGTTTGTGAGATGGTACTCAAAAAGAATCAGAGTGAACTATTTAAAAAGTTGGTATAAATAAATTATAGTTATTTATATGCTTTCCTGTTGCTCTATAGAAACTTGTTGGCTTGAGCTCCGGGGCAATGCTACCTAAGCATGCTTCAAACAGCTTGTTTTCTCCTTTTGTTTTATCACCATGTCCACACACCTCTACATGCTTCTTTAATTCTAGTTTCAGCTTCTCTGTTGCTGTAATTGGCGAGACTCTTCTGGTAGAGCACCAGGAATGAGGTACACAGGAGGCAGAATACAGCCCTGAGTAGAGGTGTTATTGTCCCAAATGCACCCAACACACAAAAATGGTCATCTTCTTTCTCCAACTTGTTTACAAAATTTTATTACTTTTTTGCATGCTTCAGAAGCATTAGCTAGAAACATTACTGAAGGAGTTCCTTGCCTTCAGGCTATGCAACTTGTCCCAGTGTTTTAAGGCATTTTTATTGATTTTTTAAGTAAATTTGCTTTGAGCAGTCTTTCATCCCATGTGTTTTCTGATGACAGGGCTGCAAGCCTGTTTGCAGAAGGCAAATGTCACAGACACGTGTTGTGAGTTTTAAACTGGTCTGTGAAAAACTGCAATAGGATGGCTTTTACTACTACATGTCTGAAACCACAATAATAGTGAGCTACTTACCTGCTCACTGGTAACAACCTGGATATTAGTCATTCCTTATCTCAATTTGTCAGCTAGTTTATTAGTTTAAAATTATCAGGTTTTGTGAGTAGTCCATTTGCTCATTATGTCTGTAAGAAATGTTAGTTTTGTGTTAAAAGAATGCATCGAGGCAGAGGGAAATGAGGGGAAGCTGCAGGCAGGCTGTCTTTGGCGCTCTGGTTCTTGAGTTCCCAATTAGTCTGTCCTAGGTCTGGAGTATCAGAGCTGGTACAGGCTCACAACACTGCTTTGAGTTTTCTGACAACTGAAGGTGATTTTTCCCTTTGAAAACCAGGATTTTGGTACCCAAAGCTGGGTTCCTAGACTGAAACATTTAAAGTCTCATGTCTTTGTCTTGGTCAGAGATGTGCACTGACAGTGAATGAGTGAAACGACGTTTGGACTGTGTATCAGGGAATGGCTGAGCAATGTGAAGTTGTTACTGTGGAGCACTTTTATTCTTTATGCCAATTTGGTGAGGATGCTCTCTGCCTTCTGAGGAATGCACAGGTGCTGCTCATCCTTGGAGCAAAAGGCTGCTTTGGGCTGTTTCATTTAGAGGTCTGTTTTAGGATAATAATTCTGCAGACAGCTGTGTTGTGTATGAAAGTTCCCATTCAGGTACACAGGTCTAAAATAATTAGATGTGCTCCTAGGGCAGAGATAAACACTGCCCTTCTATTTTTTGAAAGCAGACGAACTTGCTAGACCCACCCTAATACTCTGGGGTTGTCTCCTGCCTGATGGGCTGCCACCAAAGCTCTAAAACCCTTGCACACAAAGGCACCACGGGACTCCCACCCTCAACATGAGTGCTCTGCCTGCCTCTGGCGCTGCCTGTCAGACCCGTTTCAGCTGGAATCAAGGTAAAGAATCAGCAGCACTAAATACTACAGGACAAAGGCATAAACCAGCTTTGTAACCCTGGGCAACCTGGGTGTTTGCTGACTGACAGTGTGAATGACAGCCCAGTTGTCACTCTAAAATATCGTCTTCTAATCATTCCAGATGTCACCCGACAAGATGATGGCTACTAAAAAGGGAATAATTTGGGAAAAGTCATAAAGCCTATTATCTCCTGCTGAAACCATTTCTCTTTGCCATTTCTGAAGTATCTGCAAAACAGATCGAGAATATCCCATGTGTAACATGCCACTGGTTTGTTAAGAGGGGGTGTCCACTTAGAATTGCACTGGGTGCCCCATGACATTCCTGGAGAAAGCTACCCCTGAGCTGTGCCACTCCTTCATGTCTTGGCAGGTGACTCCAATCTGGCCATACAGTGTAGCTGAAATATTTCACCTCGTCCAAAATACAACAGGCAGCAAAAGTAGCTCCCATAGTAGCTGCTCACACACACAGCCTGATAAATCAGAGAGAGGACGGAGCTGATCGCAACAGCAGAGTGCAGTTTCTGGGCAGAATTCTCATCAATGTCTTTTCTCCTTAACAAAGAAAGAAACATCTGAAAACATTGTCAGGGCCTTTTCATTTTACTTAATTTATTCAATTGTATTTTAATTTCAATATGAAGAGAGGACTTTGTTCTGAACTTCAGGCTGAATGAAGGGCTGCACATAAAGGAAAAATAACAAATAAAAAAAAATCTCTTTTGAAATGAAAAACAAAACATAGGGGATGAAGTGGAGGAGGAAGAGAGAACAGAAAAGACAGAAAATGGTGAAGTCTGAATCCTGACCTTTAAATTTTGAAAGCATAGCCTGAACTGCTGAAGTTAGAATATATTTTGTCGTCCAGATAAAACTAAAAATGAACCCCTAGATTGTATCATTACAGCAGGGTGTTTTAAGGGCATAAATTGCAACTGGAAAACTTTCATCAATTATTGTGTCAGTTCCTTCCAAAATCTAGTGGAGGAGACTGCAGACTGTGAGCCAGAAAATTCTGTATCTCATTCATGTAAAATACCTCAATGAAATACGCTGAAAGGTTGCTGCCAAACTTGGTAGAGAGGACTAAACTATGTTCAGGGCAACCATAAAAAATCTCTCTCTCCTGTCGGCTGCATTGGGCCTTATTCTGCCATTGTCACTCACACTGGCTGATAACTAATCCCAATCAATTGCAAGGAAAGTAGTGGAATAATTTCTGTAGTAAGGAGTTAAATTTGTATGAATTTAGGCAGAAGATTGTTGTAATTTGTCTTAATAAATAATTTCATATTATTCTAAAATGGTCGGGATGGTCATATGGAAGCATGGAAGACTCTCACCTAAAATAAAATAGGTTTTCTGACTGCCAGTTACATTTCTATTGGTGTGTCATGAAAATAGAGTTTCTTCTTAACTTATCAGTTCTCCTTGCCAAAATATTTAATTTTATCATGCGGTAGTTGTGAAGTTTTAACTTGCCCAAAGAGCAGCTTGAGTATAGCACCAAAGGCTTGAACTTCCAACCAGTGACTTGAGCAGTTTTGTGTAACAAGTTATGGTAAAAGATCATTCTGAAGCTCCTTCTCATGCCACTTAGATAATATTGCTTTCTGCTTTCAATAATATTTTGGCCATGAATTCTCTTTGTCATGGAGCAACCCAGAACAACGTTGCAAAAAGTATTTATTTCAGATTTTGTAGAAAGTGATCTTAACTCTCTCTTGAAAGTTTATCAAATTAGGTTTTGGTTCTCAATAGCTGTGAGTCTTAATTATAGCATGGTTGTGTTTCACTATCTGTGTGTATATATATGTGGGGGTTTTTTGTTTACACACTCTGGATTCCTTTTAAATCTATAGAGTAGATATATTTTTACACAAATCTACGTGTTGTTCATTATTAGGACCTCCTTTCTAACTGAAGTACAATTTTTTTTTAATATACCTTCTCTGTGTCTTGCTAAGTTTAGGTACCAGACACAACAATGTGCTGGTAACCAGTAACTCTTCTTTTTTAAGCTAAAGTTGACATATGTGCTCAGACTGCAGGAATTTAAAATCAAGGGGCTATAAATTCTGCCCTTGCTTGGTAATCAAGTCCTGTCTGATAGCAGAACTGCTGCAGTGATTCCACTGTGACAGGCTAAAGTTAGGAGCCAGGAGGAAATAGAAATGTACACATGTGCATACACATCTATGCATCTGTGTGCCCATAAATACTGGTTTTCTGCAGACAATTCAAGTGAATCTATCTAGTTATGTATCTTATAGCAAACGACTTTGATTTTCTACAAAACTGTACATGGATTTTATGTTTATAAACAGGTTTGTCACATCAACAATAAAAATCCACTTAAAAGAGTGGAAAAGTTCTTCAAATTCAGTCTTTAAATATAGCAGACATAACCTGTCATTTCACAATATTGGACAGCCAGTTTGTTTTGTTTCAGAAATTTCAATAATTTTATGTGTTCTGATGATATTTTCTCTTGAGTTTTGCTGTTGGTTAAAAACCTGAAATGCACACAGAAACCTCAGTTTTTAAAATCACTTAGACTGGAACTTAGATCAGTGTTTGCACAGTCCGTCTGAACCAATGGGTCTTGTGGAGCTCTGATGTAGATGGAAAGTGTGAAAGGAAACACCAGGCCTGTGAGAAGTAATAGTGAACAGCAGATATTGAGAAAATGTCTGTGAGGAACCAAAGGCAGTAATTATTAAATTTATTACTGGATACTGCTAGCGGCAATTGAAAAAAAAAACAACCAGCTTCTCTTCCCTCTGATATTTCAGCTATCCATTTCATATTGTTCCATTCTTTAGGTTGTATCACTGATACCATAGCTCCAGGGAAGCTCAAAAAGCTGTAGGGCTGACTTGTATTTGTTACCAGTTTTCTTTTATGAAATTATAAAGAAATGATAAAAAATTGCTGTTTATTATCTTTTTTCTAGCAATGTCATGCCCTTAAATATGGTTTAATTTCTCATCACTATGCTTTAGTGACATGTTTTGAGCTGCCCATTGTATATTTGACTAAGTTTTCTATGGAAATCACATCTGTCTATGCTTCCTCAAGACCAATAACTCACTAGGCATCTGGATTCAAAAAAGTGATATCAACAAAATAATAAAACTTTTTTTAAAAATCACAACTAAAATTTTTATGATTTGAACTGCATTACAATGCTTTGGCAACTGGTGGTTGGAAAAGTACAGCCAAGCACAGGAATCTCAGCATACAAGCCTGGATCCTCACCTCTTCCTCACGCCTTTGGCCCTGGCTGCCGATGGAAGCAGGACCGCCCGAGAGACCTTTGCTCTCATCCAGTTGCTCTTATGCTAAAATTTTACGCTTTGATTTTTCTTCTCTGTTTTGCAGATAGTTAGATTACTGAAGGATAAAAGGACCAGAAGAAAGTTCCCTATTTTTTTTTCACACTTCTCTACTTCTCAGTTTATAGTATCTTCACTGCCTTGAAGGAGGAACAAAAATGAAGAGGAGAACAAATATTATGGCATCCTTGCTTTCCTGAGACTGGTAATCCAGCCAGTTGCAGTGTCAGCCTCTTATAGCTCATTTTTCCCAGTAGCTTTAGGCACATTTCCTGCAGGCTTGGCTCTCTGATGTCAGAGCTGAGAGAGAACTATGGGAGATTACTTGGTAACTAACAATCTCTCATAATTTATTTCAGGATCTTTAAACTTTTGTGTGAGTTTCCCATAAAAGACAGTTTCTCTAAAGCACATTAGACAGAAAATATATTGTAACTTCATTAGAAGAATTTCCATTAAAACTCTGTTTGAGGGAGCTTCTTCCGGATTCTGAAAATGAAGTTGTAAAGGACCAGCCTTTTTTTAAGTTGTATTTGTGCTGGGAATTCTCAGAAACCCCAGCCAAGTATTATTGTAGCATTGTACAAGGCTGAAATTCCCTGTAGCTCTATGTTTAGCACTTGCTAAGACCCCATGGCAGCATATGCTTTTCTAGTCACATATTTATTCTCTGTGACTGAAATGAATGCAAAATTTGCTATTTAGCTGAGTGAAATTAACTACCTTTAGTCATCTTGGTCAAACTTGAAAAACTGATTTATTTATTATCTGTCAAAATACTTCTATTTACCCTTGATTTTCTTAATTTTTGCTTGCTTGATTAAGCACCATGTCCTCCTGTGAAGCTTGGATAAGAATGTGCTTGAATGTTTTGCTAATGTAAGTTCCAGGATTGGATCCATTGCTACAATGTTTGGGTTCTTTTGAAAAATGTGAGATTTTAATTGGTCTTAATTTTTCAGCATAAGAGTCCAACACTGTAATCCACATTTTAAGAATGATCAAATGCTTTAACTATATGGTAGTTCTCCTTGGATTTGTATTGTATTTAAAGGATAAAGTAGGCCTTGATGAAAGTGTTTGCCTTTAGCTGTTCATTGCTATTTTATCTATTGCTTTAGCTGTGAAAAGTACTTTTATTTGGTTGAGGTTTGTTTATTTCTTGCTGCTAAACTTTTCTAACATTTTAAAATTCTGCATTACTTACAGGTTGGAATTTTGGCTTCTCTTTGGAGTATTTTACAAGGACAAAGATTTTACATGCTAAAATGCTTTCTGTAAAACACAGCTGTAAAAAAAAGTGAAGTAAGTCTGTACTTTATATCTTCTTGAAACTTTATTATCTTTAAAAAGGGTTTATGTAATTTTACATAATTCTTTTGGCAGGAATGTTTATTGCCCAGCTGGGTGAAATTATTAATGTACCTCTCAAGCTGTATTTTCAAAGATCAGTAATATATATATAAAACTCTTTGAGGGTCCTTGATATGTAGGATTTTTATTGGAGACCCTTGTTCCACTTCAGTAAAAGGATGACACAAGATGTTTACTTTAAAAAGTCTCTGACATCCTCCTGAGAATGTTTTGATAGAATGGCATACATTTGGTTACAATTAGTAAGCCAAACAATTTTCCATTGTTATCTCACTGTGTTTGTCTAGAGCCTGTAAGGAGCTTTCAGAAAATATCCATCTCCATGTTTCAGTTAATTGATGGCATGTCCAGTAGGATTATTCTGTTTTATAAACCTCCTTGTCCTTTTAGTTTTATCACAGAGATTTTACACAAAGGCATGTGGCAGAAAGCAAAAGGGAAATACTAGCACAGTTAAGCATAAAGAGATATTGTACTTGTATCAAGGCTAATATTCCTGTGTGTGGGAAAAAATATCAATGTGTTCCTGCTACTTCTGTGTGCAAGATGTTATACCCGAGGGCTGAAAGTAATAGTTGCTGGTGTGAAAGTATTCACCAATATCAACTGCAGATGAAAGCTTTTGGAGCCAGCTGAAAGCTGAGTTAATAATACTTCAGCTTAATATTTGAACTTGCACTCTGTCTGGCATAATAAATGATGGGTGACTTAATTTTATTAGAATTCTATTAGCAGTGTGATTAAAAGACTCAAATCCTTATCTGACATCTTCACTGTGTTGTGATTTATTTGGTTATTTGCCATTTTATACATAATCTAGAGTCTCATCTTTCCTTTTGTATGGTAGCCGAAATACATCTTTCTGTTGAATATCTTATGTTCTATTTAGAGATTGATAAGTCTCAGCTAAGATCATTGTCTGTCTGTTTAGGTAGTAAACACAGCTTGCTTGGTACATCCCATATTGCTTGCAGTTGTTTGGAGGTTACGTGATTAAGCTGGCTGTAATGTGAATTAGTGTCTATGTCACAGAAATTCCCCATGCAATTATCACCCCTTGGAACTGCTGCAGTGCCAGGTTTAGGCCTGATAACAAGAACTGGTGCTTCTGTGCCTCCTTTAATCATCCTCTTTTGTTTACACTCTTTTTGGAGAAGCCACTGATCACAACTCCTGTAACAGTAGGCACACACTGGCAGCAGAGGAATGCAGAGCCTGTAGTGCGATTCTGCTTCATAAACCTGTGTCCTTGAAGTCTCCTGCATCCCAGCCCTGTCAGACTGGTAAAGTCATGCTGCTTTTATAGATTCTTGGTGGGAGTGGTCAATACTGAATTGAATAATTCCCTTTTGAATTATATCTTCAACAAAACAATTCTTGAAAAGGTCTGCTAGATTTCAGATGGGTGCACAGGAAGAAAAGCGTGAGAAAGAAATCCATCCTCCAAAGGAGGGAGAAGGGATGGCGCTTGAAGCACTTTCTGCAGTTGTCACCTCTGCTCCTTCGGCAGGGTGGGAAAGGACAGACTTGCCCAGAGCTGTCCTCTGCCCTACACTGCCCTCCAAGCAGCACTGCAAGAGAAGGTCTCAGTCGGGGGTCTCTGCACCACAGTGCACAACTTGCACCCCGGCCATCTCTGCACCAACATCTGTGTGCAATGAAATCACAGCGCCTGGTGTCTCCAAAGTTGGAATCAAGGGTTTGAGCCCCTCAGTGCATCCCAGCAGCAAAGTCAGCCCTTTTCATTTCCTTGTCATCAGAGCTGAGTTATGTCAGTTCATGTTCTCTAGAGCAGTTTGAATTCAATTTAGCTGGTGATTAAGTTACTTTGTGTGAATTGGATGCTGGTAGGAATGTTTGTTCAAAGGGTTAACTTAACCTTCCCCAAGGTTGTAACGGACACTGGGAGATCAAAAGCTCCTCCAGACTCTCAAAGAGAGAGGAAAAAAGAATTGCTTGCTTTTACAGTTTTCAGTCAATGTCTTCCTTCTGGGAAGCAAGTCTGTGTTTAGCATACTTAAACTCATGGTACAAACAACTCATTTTGTATCTAATCATAAACATAATTTGTCTGTTTTTTCAGATCTTCAGATTTATGCAGTAGCCATGTTTGTCAAAGTATTTGGCACCAGTGACATCATCTTTGTTGAAATGCCGGACAGAGTGATGAGTCCCAGATGTTAGCACACACCAAAAGTTGAGAAAGAATGAAATATAAAGATCAACTGTAACAGCTATGGAGGTAATAAAAAGTGATTCTGTTTTCTTCTGGTATCTAAAGATAATTATTTATGTTTTTTGAGGTTTGTTTTGCATACATCATCAATTAGGGACTGTGCCCACTATTATGCATGTACGTGATAATGACAGACTGTGATGTGAATTTGGATGAACTCTGAATAAAGCAGGATTTAACTTCAGAATTGCACTATTTCCTTTATGGTTTTTTTCCAATCTTTTACACTTTGCTTGTGCAGATTATGATATACGCAGAATACGTGTACTGAGATCTAAATGTGCCTCTTTCTTAACTGCCAGGGTTTAATTTGTCATTTGGTTAAGGGTCTTACACGGTTATGTCAGCACATCATGTTTTCTAATGTACTATAACATGACATGCCAATGTAACCAGGAGCAGCACCATTTCCTAATGACATGTCATGTCTGTGAAAAGTAGAAGGGATGTGACTTGCTGAGAATCAGGCTTGAATTTTTTTTTTTTTCATTTTAAAATAAAATCACTCTCTGTGCTCCAGAAGTAGTTTTCATAGAAGTATGGTTTGGGCGCTTAAGGGTAATCATGCTTAATCATGAAGGTACACAGGCATGGTTTCACAGTGACCACATATCTACCCAAGTGCCTCATGCTGCCTGGTAAAGCATTAACAAATAATATATCCATCCATCCAGAGCATCCTCAGATGGATAAGGCTGACCTGACTAATATTTGCATGGAAAATCAAGAAAAGATGCTTCCTTAATTTTCTACCAATAACGAATACTTTCTTTAGATCATTCTGTTGTCTAGATAGTGTTCACAATCATGAAAAAATCCCATCTCCACAGTCAAAAAATTTACTTGGAAAGTATTTTTCCTTAATTTATTGCAGCAGCTCTTCAGGCCTTATAGGCATAGTAAAAATTGTATTAAAATCACAGAGAGAAAAAGGAAATTTAGACTTTTCACATTGGGGTATTGCACTCTATAAAGATGAATAATCTGTTGGATGTATAACATATATGTCATTGTCTTCTCTTAAAATACTTCATCTCAGAAAAAAATATAAAAATGCATCAAAATATAATCTTATTTTAATTCTTCTTAGTAGATTATCCTTCATCTCTTTTTTTGGAGTGAAAGTTTTGGCATTACTCTCAATACAAGTTTTCTGAAACTCGAAAGCAGTAGTGATGAGGTTCGTGGATTGGTTGTGGTGCAGTTTTCACTGTGCTGCTCAGTTCTGAGCCAGCCATATGACATTGACGTCTCTGAGTATGTGGGAATTGCTCTGAAGTTATTTGGATTTTTCTTACCTTTTCTTTCAGACTGCATGGTAATTTGGGAAAAAACATTAAAACTCAGATAAGTTATATTGTTCTTTCTGTTTATAGAACTGTACTCAGTTTATATCTGATGTTGATACATGAAGAATATGGGATTTTTTCAAGGGTTTCCAAAGCTGTTAAGATTTCCAGGTGAGTCTTTCAGATACCGTTACTAAACCAAACATATCCACAGGATTGTGCTAGATCTCATTTTCAAAATTACTTATGTTATTTAGGGGTCTAATTCACAGTTCTGAAAGCAGCTTGGATGCTTAGTACATTAGATCTCACTGACCTTCAAAGGGACATCTAAGCATTTATGGTCAGATACTGAATGTAAGAGGAGCCTGGTAGGATTCTTTTTATAGTGTTTCATCACCTCAATCCCTTTGAAATCACTTTAAACATTTTCCTTCAATTTAAAAAATGGGGCATGGATTTCTAAATCATATGTGTACTTATGACAATATTACCTGTATTTTATTTAAACCATGTGAATACCCCAGGAAAAAGGTGTGTTGTGGATGCAGTGTGTTAGTAGAAAATGTGTGCTATGAATTTTTGGACAAAACTTGGGGTTTTGTCACCGATGCGTCATTTTTAGTCATTACTTGCTGAGCTGTGTCATTAGAAATCTGAGTCACATGGGCCATGCTTAAATTACATATCAGATGACCCAAGTGTTTAAGGCAAGCTGGTGTAATTCAGCATCACTTTAAGCAATTTATGCCACTGAAGATCAAGCCTCTCAAAGTCCTGTATCTTCCTGAGTGAAATTATTTCACCTTCTCTAGTCTTTTCTTACATCTCAATTTAGTCAGGACCCCCTACCTTCCTATCCCTGGCTTATCTGACTGCCTCGTGGCACTGATGCAATTACTCTCTCCATATACACTCTACTATTAGTCTTAAAAAATGTAAAAATTTCACCTGAAACTCAAAAATACCTGTTTTAGATAGTGGGTGAAAATGCTGAAGGAGAAAATCTCAAGGGGCAAAACAGAGAGAACTTTGCTGAGCAGTGATCAAAATGTTAGTTACACACAGTTATGATAATACAGTATCCTATTATGTAATAAAATATCACACAACATAATTATTTTTCTATTCTTTAGCGTCATTTTTATTTGCTGAACAATTATCAGATTTGTAAACAGAATAGTCAGCTTTCCAGTTTTGCTTATTTTTTTCATACTTCCATCCATTTTCCAGCAGTCCTTTCCCTTCCCTTTCCCTTCCATTCTCATGGCCAGAGAACTGTGCTTTGAGACGCTGTAAAATGTTTACTAAGGTGATTAAAAGTCACATTCAGAGCTATTGATTACACACCCAGTGACTTCTTGCCAGGTCACTATATTTATGCCAAACTCTGTTATCAGACTCTGCTAGCAGAGCTTTAGTGCAGGGGCTTTTCATCAGTTCTGTTTAAGATACATTGAAAAACATTTTCCAGAAGCCATGCATGTGCTGTTGAGTACAGGGTTTGCAGCTGTCTCTAATTCTTAGAAAGGTGAAAAAGCAATGACTTAACACTCTGTACCACCCAATTTTTTTTGTCTAAGGTCACCTTATCTTTGTAGATCTTGGAAAATGATCATGAATATTTATGATGGCATCAAAAAATCAAGCAGCTGCAAATTGTTTACAGCATTTTTAAGAATATGAAACCAGCTTCTACTATAAATCAAATACATATGCTAGAACTGGACAAAAATTGAAAGCTCTTTGGTTCCATCCTATCCTCTTATGTACCTGAGAGCTGAAAAATCATCAGTAGCATGATTCCGAAATGCTGATGTGGGCTGTATAGATAAAAGGTAAAACCTGAAGTAAAGTATCAAGTTAACCATTCTAAAGATAGCACATGAAAGAAGTTCAATGAAGTATTAACTTGAAATAGATGCCATAAAACTTTGTGGAAAATTTCAAAATGTTGAATCACAGTCTACCTAAAATTTTATCTTGTTATATGTTCTTCCTGCCTTTAAAAAATACATTCTTCCATCACACAGCAGTTCAGATGTGCTTATTTGAAAAAAGTGCACATTAAAAATGTACACAATATTGTCTTCAAATATTTGTTGGATTTTTCTTCTACAGAACCACGATTTACAATCTGCTACAAATTTAATAGCTAGCTGGAGAAATAGGTAGAAGTAATCAATTTTAAATCTTGGCACTGCTGCCAGACTGGCATTTAGATGACATTTATTGTATGAAAACATCAAAACATTTGGTTTTGTTCAAACTCGAGGAATAATGTTTGTCCTTTAGATGAGGCACACTATTTGCCTAAAAATTATCTTGAATGAAAGAGAAAACTGTTCATTCCCCAGGACTATGATTTTCAAACTTTTTCTTGCCGAGTGCTGCCACCAGAGCCGTGGTGACAGCAGCCTCAGCCTGCAGCTCTGCACAGGCTCACATGTCAGGGGGCAGACTCTTGCATATCACTTGTGGTATGTGGATTGCAACTTGGGAGTGCTGTACTGAAGCTCTTAATCCATTAAAATGCAACTGTGGTAATAAACAAACTATCTGATTTAGAGGCTACAGTTTCATTTTACCTCTCTTTGGGAGGTTTCATATTTTCTGTATTTGGTTTCTCCATTTCTTCCTGCCCATTAAATGCTACTTGTACTGTCCCTTGGTTTTTCACTGAAATACTTTTGACTTGGGGGATTTTAGGGTCTTCCCCATTTCATGTTTAAAGGATAATTCAAAGACCTGTATGCTCAGAGGTGCGTGCCCACTTTGCAAGAGGATCTTTGTCATCTGCCATATAGTGCAGTCTGTTCAAGAAGCAGAACAATAAACTCCATTACTTTTCCTGCTGCCCAGCGTTACAGACTGTCACAGACCAGCCATCCCTGAGCAGTATTGCATTACAATTCAAGTAAACCTCCTTCAACCAGCATGCAAGGCTTCATCAGAAGGCAAAACGCTAGTCTGAGAGGATAATAACGGAGACATTCTTTTAATAAGGACCATTTTTAAATGTTAAGAATGACTTGTTTTAATTGAAGGAGAGGAAAGGAACTCCTACCAAGAGTCAAAGAGATCCCCCAGAGCTCTCTGAAGTCTTCAAATTGTCTTGTATAGAAATGCCTGAGTATCAGAAATGAACAGAGGTTATAAAAAATTTCCATCCATCTCACTCTAAAGTTCATCTGAGGAGGTTATTCTCTTCTACACTTAAAATTTTGGCTTTAGTTTAAAATTAGATACCTGACCACTCTATTTACTGAAGGCAAATCATGAGACTCATTTTATATACCCAACTTTTGCTGAATTTGTGTAAGCAGGGATGCAGAACAATTACCATTCATCCATTCTTTTCAATCTCCTATACAATATCCACCTGTTCTGCCAGACAGCAGGAATGTGTGCCACAAATACAGACTACTGCAGTGACAGCAGCAGGTGTATGGCAGCAACAACTAATCAAATCAGCTGAATTGGAGGTGTGAACCACATTGCACTTCTGTGCAGTGAGAGCGAGCAGAAAGGACAGAGCTAAATGGTGCGGAATTTTTGTTTTGTTTCATTTTTAAGAACTTGCTTTTAAATTATAGGCAGTGCAACTGGTAAGTACAAGAAAAAATAATGAGGACTTGAAAGGAAAATGACACTTCATCCTTGCTGCAAAGGACAGGCAGAGTGACACAGGTATAAGAGACACCCATTGTAATCACTCTGAAAAAGCAAGGCATGGGTTTTGATTTTCCTAAAGAAGCAAATGCAAAAGAACTCTTGTCTGTACCATATGACTCATGATGCTTCTTTACTAGGCTTAAAGAGAATTGAACTTGAGTAATAGCACCATTAGAGCTCTTTACCAGGAGCTAGTTCCTGTGGTTTCACTGGGTCCAGCTGCTGATGACTCACAGAGGAAGTGGCAGAGATTAGGTGCACAGGGAAAAAATCAGAACAGCTCAGAAATAAAGCAAATCAACCAAGCATTACCTTTTGTGCACAACAGAACAATGGCTTAACAACTAAGGTTCAAAATGATCTGTCTTATTCCCCTCATTTGTGCTATTCCTGTTGGAAAGACCACCAGGAAACATGTGAACCACTGTGGAATACACACTGTAATCCATGGAACATCTCAATTAATATTCCCTCTTGACTACAGCTAGAACAATACATAGCATCAAGCAGTTTAATCTCCAGCAATAATGCCTTTTGTAAGATCAAGAGGTCTTTTCCTTGAACTAAGGTTTAAGTGAGGATTTTGAAAATTAGTTAGGTATTCTGCATAGTGTCTAGTGGTGGCTACAGGTTCCATAAATAGTAGCTAGGTAAAATGCATAGACACAGTCTGGTTTTCATTAGAAATATTGTTGTTAGTAGTTTCTCCTTTGTAAATTGTCATTGCTTCCCTGTAGAAGAGAATTAATTCCTCCAACAGGCTTTGTAACGACATGTATCCAAGTTTTTATAAAATTTAAACATTGCCCCTGGTATTCAGTGTTGTGCTGCAAAAAATATGTCCCCAGCAGCAAAAAGTTAAAGTACCTAACTTAAAAGGGAAGATACAGGAGGAAACATTCTGGGTCTTGTTTAAATTACTGTTGTACAGTAGTAGTGCTGCTGTTGGATCACATCACTACAGTTTTGGACACATAGCTCAGGGGATGTTTTCCTCTTGGAAAGTGCAAACAGTTTAGGCTCTAAACTGCTTGAGGAGCAGTTCTATCTGAGTTGCTATAGATTGATAAAGTAGCTTATTACAAAAACATACAACTATTTTGACTAGATTAAACCAGTTCTCTAAAAAAATTTTTGAAAAGTATTGTTAAGTACTAAGAGCACCCTAGAAAAAAATATTGCTAATTTTGCTGGCTCAGTGATTTATCCTTGTTTTTAAAAATAAACTGGAATAGACAATTTCACCCACGTTCCATTTCCTATTTTCCATAAGAATTTCAGAGGCAAGATCAGTTAGTAATTATTCAGAGATGCATTTTATAAACATTTGCTTTAGTGATTAGTGTACAACAATTCCCAACCATCTCTTTAGATTGTTAAGTAATGCACTTTACATGTTTACCGTCAGCTGGCATTTCAAACCCCACAAGGTGACTCTGTGACATTGGTGCATGGCCTCTGCCATGCAGAGTTTTGAAAAGGCCCACGTTACCCTGAGCTGCAGTTGTACTCCAGCTTATGCAAGAACCCCCTGAAAAAATACTGCCAGTAAGAAAGATGCTTCTCCTGGTGTTTTCCTGTGTGGAAACCAAATACGAATTCACTCCATGGCTGCTGTTCTCCCCAGTGCCGTGGCTGCATTGTGTGCAGTGAGCAATAAAGGCTGCATTTAGGACAATGAAGGTTGTACTGAGCATGGGGAGGTGCCAAGTCTGCAGCACGTGGGGTGACCAGGGGTGTGTGTGGTGCTACTCACCTGGGGCGCCAGGGGCTCTGGGGAGAGCTGCACCAGCTGCCCTGGAAGGATGGAAATCCTCTTCCTTCAGTGCAGCCACATGGTCTTCACACACTCAGGAGCACACGGATGGATCGGGTCAGTTCATTTACTTTTCTCTCTTAAAAGTCTGTTATTTCTGTTTAAATATTTTCAGTCATCTCATCCACATTGACTCTTTGGT
Source organism: Lycocorax pyrrhopterus obiensis (assembly GCA_014706295.1). Classification (NCBI taxonomy): domain Eukaryota; kingdom Metazoa; phylum Chordata; class Aves; order Passeriformes; family Paradisaeidae; genus Lycocorax; species Lycocorax pyrrhopterus. The sequence continues at coordinate 13,093,225 of JACSVZ010000016.1, read as the reverse complement.
GCTTAGGTGAAGATGAAAGGGATGAAACCTTATTCCTGTCAATGCCATAAATATAGATTGAGTGGGGAGAGGAAGTGAAATGGAGTTAATAGGCATTAGAAATTGTTTATTTGGTACTGTTATACTATCCCTTTAAGATATGCTAATATGAACTGCTGTCAATACAACATCACTTAGTTGGTTTTCATCTGGACCTTAGAGCACAACAAAATTATTAGTACATAAATCTCTACTAATTTAGTCTAGATTATGATTCTTTCATCAACATGCACATATAAATTATATCATTAATCATAATGATTTCTTTCAGTATTCATATGTAGTTTCTTGGGAATCCCACTGTAATTCAGCATGAATTAATGTCCACTTATTGGAAAGCACTACCTACACTGATATTTCTAGGGGAAAAAACCAACAACTGTGATGCATCTTAAACTGCAGCCTAAATGACCGGGGCGCCGGTAAACAACCACCAAAGGAGCGTCGCCGCAGGTAAAGGAAAGTTGTCTTAAAAGCAGTTTGTTCCAAAGCTCGTTAGGCCAGATGGCAGCCTGTCTTCTAGGAGCACGTAAAGCACTTCTGAGGGAATGGGGGGACTTCTCTCTCCTTCACCCTGCCCTGAGGAAGAGCAGTGTGAATACTCAGAGTGAGGGAAGAGCCGAAGCAGGGGGGCACTGCTAGACACTGGAGGAGGCAGTGCAAAACCATCTGCTGCACTTTTTTGACAGGGCAGGAGAAATAATAACTCCATCAGTCTTAACAGGTAACACTTTCTAATTGGCCTCAACAAAAAATTTCGTTGAGAGAAGCAGCAGTATTCATCCACTTTTCTGCAGAGTGGATTTTAGCCATGACTTTCATGCTTTGAAGCAGCTGGCCCATAGATTAAACAGGTCAAAGACCTGTGGGTGAGAAGCCCTCGCCTCAGTTTCCCCCACCTAAGAAATGCAGCTGCCTCCTTGAGAAGCGCTGTGCCCTTTCTGGAGGTGAAGTAGGATATTACTTAACCTAGCTATCAAATATATAAATGGAACATACATATATACATATGCATGCTTCATAAGTGAGACAGTGAGGGGGAAAAAAAGGAACTTCTGACTATAACGAAAGATTCATTAGGAAAAATGAACTAATCAGTGCTCTCCAAGGAGAAATTCATTCTGTTTAGGAGGCCGTACCCTCTGCTGCTGCACATACTTAATATAATTTATATTATTATTTAAATCACTGCGTAAATTTTAGATACTTTTAAAAATCAAGTTAATGGACCATACTTTACTGCTTAGCATCATTTATATCAAGAATTAGTGTCTGTGGAGATAATATACGCTAACACAGAGGAGAAAACACAAACAAGCAAATATCATAAAATTCATCTGTAGCATGGGCTTAAAATACAACTGCAGAAATGAGCCCTTGGAAGAGTTGTGTGTTGTGTAGTACAGCCTTTCCTTTGAGCTGTGTGCATGCCTGTGTGTACATATAAGGTACTCCTGAACCACTTACACCCACACAGGGGGGCCAGCCTTGCACCAACCTGTCATGGCAGAATATTTATTTTACTGGGAAATGTCTCCCTCTCCTCACTTGGGATGCAAAGGAAGACAAGAATCCATCACGGCTTTCCCATAGCCATAAGAGGAAGTGGAGATGGCAAATTAAGGAATTCTTGGGGAGAACACAGGCACCTATAAAAACTGCTTAGGAGCTGAAGAGAAAGGCTGAAGCACTTTAAATAGACACAGCCTAGAAACAAAGAAAGATGGAAATAGAGAAAGATAATGGGAACCTGAAAGAGTGAGAGGATCCTGGCAGCTGAGATAAATCCAGGGCCTTCTGCTGTGGGCTCATTAAAAGACAGAATATATTCCCTAAAATGTCTTACCTGTACCAGGCAATAAAACAGCTGTGCATCATTGCTTCCTTCAGGATAGCTGTGCTGTATTTCATTGCTCTTTTTTTTAACAAGGAGCCCAGTTTCTCAAGCTTTGACATAAAGTCTTTCAGAGCCCTGGATTCCTGTCAATGTCATGCTGAAGCTCAAGTCACTGACGTGATCCATCGTGCTGCCACAGGAGAGTGGTGCAGAGATGAGATGGCCAAGGGGATGCAGGAGGCACAGGGGAGGAGAGGGACAGACCCTGGGAGGTGGGCAGCACCTGCAGCAGCAAGTACAAGGAGAACACAGGTAGTGAAAAGGGCTGGTGTTAGCACTTCCTATTTCATAGAATCATAAAATAGTTTAGGTTAGAAAGAATCTTAAAGACCATCTTGCTCCAACCCCTTAGCCAGGGACAGGGACACCATCCACTTCTCTAACTTATTTTATGTTGCTCCTGAAAAATAGGAATCTAGGTAAAGAGAGACTGATATAGTCCTTGGGGAGGGAAAAAAAGCCCCAGAGCTGAGTTCAGGAGGTGTGAGTGGGGGAATCTGGAAGGCAAAGGGTGAAGCAGGGACAGTATCTCTTGTGTCACTGGAGAAAGAGTCACTTATCCCATCAATGAAGCATCCCGTTCTGTGGGGAGGATAGCAGGTTTCTTCAGATTTGAGCATTACCTTCTGATTAACTAATTGTTTACAATTTCATTAAATATGGTCTTCCAATGCAAAAACAGTTTGGAGCTGAGAATGCTTTGCTTTTGCACCTCATAACTCAGGCCTAAATTCATCCATATTTCATGTTCATTTGCAGTCTGCTTTCTTCCTGCCTGATTTGTAAACTTTCTACTCAGTAAAAGCTGTGAGGTTTACCCATCTAGCAAATCAAGCTCAAGCGATAAAGTTTTTGTTGTAGCCACAGTGCAAAGACAGACAAAAAAGTAAGCTTTTATTAACAGAGATGAACTTAGGCCTCTGACATCTTACAGCAGGTCCTGACAAAGTAGATGTAGCCAAAATCTAATTTTAAAAACAGAGAGCAAAATTCATAGGCTGTACATCGTCACATCCTCTTTGCCCTGGCTAGAATTATGTTCTGCCAAGGGGACAGTGAGAGAAGCTGTTTACCAGTGTGATGATTTATTCTTACTTAAGGTTGGTTTCTTTGGGAAGTGCAAGTAATTTTTTACAAAGATGTGTTTTACCTTGCAGTTTGGAACCCAAAAAGCCTCTTAATTCTTGAATGTGATGTTGGACAGGTTTTTTTCTTTCAAAAAAACTCCTAGCAATTATGCTTTGGGCAGCTCGTTACAGATAACAGTAATTGTTTAAACAAGTGCTGTACCTAAACTATTAGCTGCTGCCTCGGTGAATGCCTGCATTGCTGGGTCACCTGGCAGTTTTGTATGAGCATTTTCATTGCCTATACATAAATAGTTTTCCTTCCTGATGAATTCACAAGCTGCTGCCTCGGAGTCTCCCTATGTATCATCTGTGTATTACCCGGTGTCTGAAGCTAAGTGGGTAGCTCACAGCAACGTATTTCATCCATGTCCTTTGGTTTCACGTGCAACGCGCACTCCCAGCTGTCCGGGAGCACCTCCATTACCCAGCCTTGTGGTAGAGCAAATAACATTCTGGCCTCAGTCTTCCAGCAGTAGATTAGTGACAGCAGTAGGCAGACAACTTTTGTCCCCGGGGAATATTAGAAATCTAGAGCTAGAAATAGATGGATTAACTGAAATGCAACCCAGCCTCTGATCTACATTATTGTCTCTCTTCTTTATCTCACAGGGGAAGCAGAGATAAAGAGTGATAGACACTGATAATGATGGAAGTCCGCGATAATACACCGAAGTGATAAACTTCTTTGTGGCCCTCATTGTGCCCAGTTGTCTTCAGCTGGTTATGAGCTCTAGCCTCAAGCTATTTACACCATGATCAGGCTAGTAATTAGCAAAATGTTTAATATAATATAGAAGCAATTAGGAGGTGATAACACGCAATTAAGATGTGTTTTCAGATTAAAGATTTTATAGTGCTCTCTTTCTTGAAAAGATAAAGTGCCTATCTCAAAATGTCAAACTGCAGTGATTTAATCTGAGTTATTTTCAATTAATATGCATGTATTCTTGCGATGTGTTCACCGTTGTTATTGACATTGATAAATTAAGCTCATCCCAGCAGAATTTATCCTTGAGTCGCTCTATATTTCCTGAATGTCAGTACTTTATTTGTATTTTTTTTATGCCTACAAGCTGTGCACGATCTAACTCTAAGTCCCTTGATTCATCCCTGGGATTACAGTAATGTGTCAGTCTGAGTGGAACAATAATCTGAAAGGGCATTGTTATAAATAGTGTGTTAGAATATAATTGTTTGTCATGTCGTTTCTCCCCTTTAAATCCCTCTGAGTCCTGTTTAAGTAATTTAGACAGCTAGAATGACAAGAGTCTTGAGACTTCACTTATAGAGTTGTCCAACCAGTCTTCAGCCTACCCAGTCTTTTGAGACTGTCTCATCTGCAAAGTAGGAAGTGCAAAGAACAGATGAATTCCAACTACACTGCGGATTTGTTATGAGATTTTGCTCAGGCCATTTATAGAACAATGTAAATGCTACTGATACTAATTTTGCCCTGCCTAGTCAATGAAAATGCTTAGACAGTAGACATTAGGGTGTTTCCTATCATCAATTAAGAAGTTAAAATCCTAAGGATGCTTTTTGATGAAGTTCCTAATCATAAAAAAAAAAAAAAACCAAACATGATGCAGGAAAGACAGACAGGTTTTTTATTATTGTTTTCGATGGTGCCAGCTTTTAAGCAAAAGTAGTAATAGTTCCAAGGAAAAAAATGCTAGAAATGAGTGTCCTATTAGACCATCCCGTCCAGTTCCTGGATCATGCAGTATTATTCTTTGTAATGCATTTTTCTGCTGTTTGGTTGTCTCTAGATTTTTCAGACATGCAATGAAGCACCCAAATATCAGAGGATCTGCGCACAGCACATATCAGAAAGGTTTTTCTCAATTTAACAAGTATTTCCTCTCCTCTTTCCGCAAATATTTTCCCAATAGCTAATGCTCACAGTTTTCAAATATTTGTGTTTATGTCTCTTCGTTTGCTCTTTCTAGGGCCCACTTAATGGTATTTTGTTCATATGTGTTTGCAAAAAGGCAAGTTAGCTGCCAGTCATTGCTAAGCAATGAATTTTTCTTTGGCTTTGTGTCGTGCAACAGTGATTAAACTCTTTTGAGACCATGGATTTAGCAAAGTAAAATGATATAACTCATCACAGCTTATGCTGACTGGCCAGTCGCTGTTATCATTTAGTGAGCTAACTCAGTTCTTCACAAGGCTGCTTGAACATGTTAAAATGCTGCTGTTCGATAATCCCTGAGTCACTGTTGGTCAAACCAGGCATATTTGATTCTTGCCTATAAATAAGCACCTGCAATATTCTTCATTAATTCTGCATGCCAACTCCCAGCCTCTCAGTGTCTCTCAGGTAAGTCACAGGGGACGTACAACAAAATGCAGCTCTTCAATGTTATCTGTGAATACCTGGGTGTCGTGTCCTTCAGCTCACCTTCACTCAATTTTTAAAAGACAAGCAAAGGAAAAACAACACGATTCAAGGAAGCTGCCAAAAAGCTGTAGAAGTGTCATCTGGCACCACTGTTCATCATACAGAAAAAGTTATTGACTTTTACATATACAAATGATCTGAGGTAAAGCTATGTGAAGACTTGAAAAAAAGGCTTTCTATAGCCAAAAGGAAAAAGGAAAGAAAAGTATTAAGAGCCTGTGCTGAAATTTTTTGGTGAGTTGGTAAACAACTGTACCTGAGTCAGTGGGGGTAAGGTTAGCTTTCCTCAGCTGATTTACCTTATCAGTACCAAGGGCAGATGAAAAGCAGTGACAATGCAGCTGGCAAGTCCTAACAGCCTGTTTTGTCTTGGATCAGCACCAGAGGTATGACCAATTATGTCCTGTCCACACAGAAGACTTTGAACAAAAAAAAAATATGATATTTCTTTGTCCTGGTCCATGGGGTAATTCTGTGGGAGTAGCTTTGCTCAGGAGACCATGTCTGGAACTTGCTGGATGCATCATCCAGAAGGGATGCAGCAGTGGGTGTGAGGTGGAATCTGCAACACCAGGACAGGTATCCCAGCCTGTCCCAGCTGCTGCTCCAGCCAGCCTGATCCTGCAGTGGGCCACCTGGACTCCAGCATGTGAGATTTTGGGGGAGATTCCTTGCAAGTTAGCCAAACAGTGCATGGAGATCAGTGGAGCAGCCAATGTCACCTTTTCAAAGATCACACCATTGTGTTCATCCTGAAGCTCAGGAAAGCCTCTGGTTTTCCAAGCTCCCTCCCTAAACAAGTAGTGCAGTAGTCCAGAGCAGTTAACAGAGGGAGATAGTAAATACGGTTGGAAAAGTACAGGATCAGAATAAAAATTTCTAATGTTGACCATATAAGAGTAATACATAAACAAACATAGCAGCCACAGAAATGTGTTAATGACATTGTGATATGAACTGAGAGAGGTATTTCTATGTTGGATTTGCCTTTAGCTACAATTATAAGACCATTTGTACAGTATATTTTTGTTTAATATTTTTCTTTACAGGCACTCTATCAATGCCATATACAAAGCTTACTGAATTATGGCACTTACATATTTAATAACAAGTAATCTTTCCAGGAGCTATCATGGATCTAAATGTGGTTATAGTAAGGATATCCAATAGCTACTTTAACTTATACAAATATCCATTTTGCGAATTTGCAGACTTAATTATAATGTAGCCTAGCTATGTATCAGTTTTAGTCATGCTTCTAACAAGTTCTTTTACTTTTTACTAAAAACTATGTGCATTACAAAATATTCTCAAATTGGTTTTGTGGTCCTTATATTATCCCCTCACAGATGAGACAGTGGCATTTAAAATAATGTTGCAAAATGTGCTAAAGGGAGTTGTGATTGCTGTTTCTCTGGGTTAATTTCTACATTATCCAGAGATTACTACAGAGATTACTAGATTTCTACATTATTCTGAATTCAGAATCAGGCCCAATATTCCATGCAAATGAACTTTCCTGTGTGATGTAACAGGAAAGGGAAGAATTTTCACTAGATCAACAGTGTCAGCCAGTAAAAGAAAAGGTACTATTCTTTTCTCTTGTGTTTGTTTCTCTGTTTTCACATTTATGTAACACACATTTAAGAAAAAAGAGGAAAACAGATTTCAGCGGCGCTACCTTTGAACCTTAGAGTTGCTTTCCAACACTTATTGCAGTACTAACAAGCCACAGGTGTACACTACAGGAGCGGGTGAAAATGTAATTGAGGGGTATGATGACAGTTAATTGTCCATAATGTATTTATCCCAAGATGCACTTATGCATCTGTTATATATTTAGGTATTTGTTACTAGTAGCTTTGGTGATACTTAAGCAGAGGGGCATCTATATCTAAAAGACAATAAAAAAGGAAAATGCTGTCAAGGGGCCCTAAAGTGGCAAGACAAAGAAAGTTCGTCTCTTTTTCACTGTCTCTGAAATGAATAGATCTATTTATTTCAATGGGATTTTTTTTCCACATATGCCATATTAAGGTTTGAGTACAAAAAACTTGAGTCCTGTTTCTGGGTGTACTACAGAACTGAATTACTTGATTACCTGCAGGCATTTTAGTAGTAGTGTATTTTGATATTTGCCTTTCTAATATAGTTTCTTCTCTGTTTCAGCTTATTGTTGTTATAAAACAGCTTTGCACAATAGACTAAAGTAGTGTCTATTCACCCATTGACACATAGAGGATTTATGTGTGGGAGTAACCCACAAACTTCCCCTCCTCTTTATTGACTCCCTCCATGCATGCCTTGAGAATAGATGTGATAATTAGTCATCTACTTTTATCTATATTTGTATGCCATCCAGACATTTAAGATGAGAACAACAAGTCACTGTATTGAAGCGGTGTCCTGAATTCAAAATGCAGTGATACAGTTTGGATGACTTTGGAGGATTATACTTTTTTGGGGCCTACTTTTCCTCTCTGTGAAGTCAACAGCAAAACTCTCACAAGGGTCAGCAGTGAGGGGAGCTGAGACACAAAAATGAGGTTATCCTTTTGGGGATTGTTCAGCAGGAGTCAAACAGCTGAAACCAAACCACATATCTTCAAAATTTAGTGTAGATTGGACTAATAAAAAAATCATTTTAGGACAGTGGTTAGTATCAGGAAGACACTCGGTGAGTAGCAGATGCTCACAAAGGTTATGATGTAAATGGAGACGCTGTACAAGGGGGCAACTTGTCCCACATCAGGCAGTGGGAGCACCGAGATCCCAACCCAGCTGTGCAGCACATTATACCATTTGGAAAGTTAACTTTCCAATCAGTCTATCTTTCTTGCCATGAGACTGGTCCTGCATTTGGATTTGTTTGCACAGGCTCCCATCAAGTTTAACAGTATTTTGTTGGGGGGACAGTAGTCCCACTTCATATGAGATCAGGGCCTATATAACCACATTATCTTAAAAGACCAGAGCTCAGTTCATATCAGAAGCTGTTTGCTCATTTGAAACTGGCTAAACATCAGCATCTTAGAAATATTATCTGAAGTTGCTGAACACAGATATTAACCTACTGCATGCTTGGAGTGCTCTGATAAAATGCAGTTGCTGTGGTAATTGTTATATTATGTTCAGAAAAGTGCCAAGAATATAATTGCTTGCAAAATGACTGTGCAGTTCAGCTCTAATCTACATGGCAAAATTGTTTACTAAAATAAAAATAAAATTCCAAGTCTTTGCATAAACAAGTATATTCAGAAGTATACTCTTTATTAAACTTTTAACACCAAAATTATGCTCATAGTTTTTTAACCAGATGCTACTTGTAACGTTTCCTGTTTGTTAAAAACAAAACCAAAAAGCATATAGCACCCAAGAAAACCCAACAAAAAACAAAACTCCCAAAACACAACAAACCCAAACCACCAGAGGATGATTTCCTTAAGAATGTTCTCTCAGGTATGTCCAGAATATTAATTAGGCCCATCTATTTCTGTCGGATAATAACAATGTCCAAGAACTGAATAGAATCTGTGACCTGTGAAAGGGCCATTCATATGCTTTAGTCTGCCTTAGCGCATTCCTTAACAAGTGAACATAGACCTTTTTCATAGTCATCCTAAATGTTTCAACTGTGTGTTTCATGGTTTGGTTCTTGTGTCTCCAAAACACATAGCTTTTTTTTTCTCGCCCTCTTTCTTTCTTTTCTTTTCTGTCTCTTTACTCTCTCTCTCTTTTTTTTTTTTTTTTTTTTTTTTTTTTGGTCTAGTGGGAAGTATTCCATGCTCTCCTCATTTAAATGCTTATGCCTTTATGGTTATTTTTACTGCCATACCTATGGGGCTTCTTACTTTATTGCCTGTAGCTGAAGGATATTTTAAAGGAATTAAATTTATTCAGTTTAAATCTTCAGGGGGATACAACAATATCTTAAACAATTAGCAATAATTAAAAAGCATCTATTCGAACTGTGCAAAAAGCAAATAGATTTAATTTAAATACAGTAGTCAGGACTAAAGTTTTTTTTCATTAAAACCAGGAAGGGTCTCACCTCCTCACAAACCTTCTTTATTTTAGGCAACTTTTCAGCAGTTACTTTTTTAAAAGTATTTTGTCAGTTGTTGGTTCAGAGCATTTCCCAGAGCGTTTTCATTAGGCATTACCAAAGTCTCCACAGGGCTGTGCCTAAGCTGAGGGTAGAAGTTGAATTGCTTTGGAACCTTAAGAGCCTGTTCTGTTTAACGTGGCTCTTTCTATGTTCTCCTCGCTGGCTGTACACATTTATCTGCAGAACAGTAATCTAATAGAGATCAGATCAAATATATGTAATTGATAGAGATCAGATCAAATATATGTAATCGATAAAAATCAGATCAAATATATGTAATTGCTGTGTATACCTGTAACTACAATACTTACAATAAATATCACAATGACACTAGAAATATTTTACAAAGAAATCTCTGGTCAGTGTGTGATTGTTGGATTTGGTTGGATTTGCTGTAGTGACTCTCCTTTGGCACAGTGACATGAGTGGGCAGAACAATATTCACAAGTGCTGTGAGTGCCAGAAGCAGTTTCTGCTGTGACCAGTCAGACTGGACAGACGTGGTGGAAGTACCTTCAGATGGGACTCCAGAAGCTACCTGTGGTTAGATCTCAGTCAGAGCTCCTTCCCAAGGCAGCCCCAGGCCTTTCTGCTTGGCCATAATGCATGCTTAGGAATGTAAAGTCAAACCTGGGACATTTTAATTTGTGCTGCTATGGTCGAATTAGGGTGCTCATGCCATCCCTTGTTTGTGTCTGCTCTTCTCCCTCACTCTCTGTTCAAAACTATGCTCACAATTTTCTTGAGGATTATAGCACAAAGAAAGGGTACAATGTCACTTAAGTACTTTTGGTAGCAGTTCTGAGTCAAAGATGCTTGTCCCTACCTGATCACTCTTGGTCTCACAGCACAGCTCATTGATCAGAAAAGAAAGATGTGCTGGCACATGATGGAGGCCAGTGCCTGGCAGCCAGGGAAAGGGAGCATCTCATAGGGCTGAGGCTGAGCAGTAACTGCTTGTGCCAGGAGAGAATAATGTCTGCAGAACTGCACCTTTCCTGGGTGAAATCAAAATAACAGATTCAAACTGAGAAAGTTTTGTTTGCATAGTTTGTCAAGGTGCTTAAAAACACATGGATTCAGGTCGCCTTTTTTTTTTTTTTTTTTTTAATTAGCCAATTATTTAACTAATGTGGTTTGGGGTTTTTTTCAGCTCAGAGTCTGAGGATATATTCGTAAGGAGATGTAAGGGAAGGGATAAATTCTAGACAGTTTGTTGTAAGCGCCAAAGAAAGTGACAGCTATCTACATGAGCAAAATTTCTAACAGTGCCTCACATCCACTGGAAAATGCTTAAGAGTCCACAAATAGAAAAAGGTTAAAAACTACTGACCTAAATAATTGGTTCAATTTTCAAGACTGCTGAGCATCCAACTGTTCTCATTGATTATAAACAGATGATGATAACGAATAACAGCTCCCATAGTTGATGAAAGGCATCTTTTCTGGGGAACTTGTCCACAGATGCTTAGAAAAAGGATACATCTAATATGAGTCTTTGATAAGGAGGAACATTTCTCCCTTGGTTGTCTATTTTGTATGCATAGCGTACATAAATATTTTTGCTTTCACACTATCTTATGTTTCTTAGAACTCGGTTTAGAATTGAACTGTAGCTGATAAGAGGAAGCATAAGACAAGATCTTATTTTCATGTGTGGATTGTAGGCTGTCTCATGCTTCAATCCTGAAACTGCTTTCATATTTACTGTATTGCTTGACCACCTTTTTAAAACTTAGTAAATTCAACATCCTATAATACAGAGGAGTTAGAAAAATGTGTGAGTAATGTGTTACATTTTATACCAGCTTTAGTTCTTTTCTTGGTTTCTGCATCTAACGGATTTTGTGTTTTGATTCCATATTGTTGTGATAAATACAGAAGAGATGTGTTGTTTACTGGGAGGAAAATTGTACCAAGTGGTACCAGGAGAAAATTGAAGCTTGCACTTTGGTTTAACATTCTGAACACTCTCCTTAAAGTTTTTCTTTTTGATGCTGTGATTCATATACTTCAGATCTCTTGGGTTTTAGAGCTTTGTTTTAATTAATCTTTTGAAAGTTCTTGCAAGATTGATGTGGGCAGTGAATTTCGTCAGTCTTGTTTTGCAATACTAATGCTTGTGGCTGAGAAGAATCTAAGCTGAAAACATGTGATTTTCTTTGGTCTAGGAGGATTGGGTTAGAGAACATCTAGGCAGACTTGAGATCCAAAAGCCCACGGGCCCTGACGGGTTGTATCCATGCATAGCGAGGCCGCTTACGAGCATCTTTGAAAGGTCGTAGTGATCAGGAGAGGTGCCTGAGGACTGGAAGAAAGCAAATGTCCACCTGGAGTTCAAAAGGGGCAAGAAGGAGGACCCAGGGAACTACTGGCTAGTCACCTTCACATCAATTTCTGGAAAGCTTATGGAGTGTCTCATTCTGGAAGCCATCTCTATCCACATGGATGACAAGAAGGTGATGGGAGGTAGTCAGCATGGATTCACTAAAGGTAAATCATCCTTGTCCAACTTGATTGCCTTCTACAATAGAACAACTTCCTGGATGTATGAGGTGAGAGGAGAGGATATTGTCTACCTTGAATTCAGCAGGGCTTTAGACACTGTCTCCCACAGCATCATTGTAGGCAAACTCAATGGAAGTGGGGACAGGATGAGTGGACAGTGAGATGGATTGAGACTTGGCTGAATGGCAGATCCCAGAGGATTTTAATCACTGCCACGGGGTCTAGTTGGACGCCTGTCAATAGTGGTGTCCCCCAAGGTCCAATACAGGGCCCAGTACTGTTTAACTTTTCCATCAATGACTTGGATGAAGGGCCAGATGCCTCCTCAGCATGTCTGCTGATGACACAAACCTGGGAGGAGTGGCCAATACCCCAGAGGGCTGTGTAGCCCTTCAGAGGGAGCTTGAGAGGCTGGAGAGATGGGCAGAGAGGAAGCATCTGAAACTTAACAGAGGCAAATGCAGGGTCCTGCACCTGGAGAATATTAATCCCAAGCACCAGGACAGGCTGGGTCCTTGTGTCCAGCAAGTGAATTAAACCATGCAAGGGGTGAAGGCAGTGACAGCTGTGCAGGTAGTGCATTGGCTCTCCTCACATACTGCTCCTTTTAGTGACACCCAAATGCACTTAAAACCGTCAGTTTCACGTTGTGACTTAATAGTTACAGCAAAGAGAAGTTGTTTAATAAATACTTACGATTATTCTCTCCATTCAGAAGAAGGAGCCAGAAAGCCAAATTCAGGGAATCCTGGGGGCTGTAGAAACAGGAAGGCTGCTGAGAACACACACATGCAAATGGCAAATTTGATTACAACGATGGGCTGTCTGCTTTGCAGATCCTGGAAGCCCACCCTCAGCCATAAAAATGCAAAAATAGTGCAACAGGCAATGTGGCAGAACACGGCTCTCTGTATTCATTCACAATTAGGTGTTCTATTCTGTTGTCACCAGATGCTGCCACGCACATTACACAACAGAAATGGGATTAGCAGGAATAACAAAAACCTGTCAAAGCACAAAACCATGGCCTAGTAGTCCTGACAAATTAAACAGCCTACAATGAGTGCCAGAGCATGAAAATCACTCACCCTTCCTCTACTATCTCTTAGAGGTAGGCAGTAAATGCCTTCTTAAAGGCAGGCCACCATGCAGCCAACACAAGATGTAGAGGAAAAAAGGCATTTTCATTTCTGATGGAGCGTAAATTAAGGACAAACCACCTTAACATAACTAGTAAATATCTGAGAGATAGATGTTTCATTCTGTTAAATACGGAATAATTCACATCCTGCTATGGCTTAAGTGCCCCACGTTAGCAATCCTGTAATACCCCAACAATCCATTTACACACGTAGGAGCTTCCATGGAGTGCTGTTAGTTTTATTTGTATTTGTGTTATGCAAGAAAAAATAGGCCCAATAGCTGTGTAAAACTCGTGTTTTGCTAACCATGTTCATGCTGGTGGGTCATCAACATGGGATTTTGGAAGATTCAGAGGATGAGAGAAGACTCTTTGAACAGAAGCTAGCTCCAAGGCTGGAAATCAAGTGATGAGTTGTGTATTACTATGGGATGGCTGCAGTGTTCATAGGTTTTTAAGACAAAAACAGAAAGCTCGTGTCTATTACAGCCGTTTTACCTATCTTGAGTTTAATAATGGTGTCATTAAACTGAGCAGCCAACTGTGCTTGAAATTTTTCTAGAGATATATGACAAGTTGCTTTTTGTAGCACTGTTGTCCATCCTGCATCAAGCTCATGTCAAAAGCAGTGACTTGTAACGAGCTTTTTCATATGCTTTTTTCAAGGTTTCTCTTGGTTTTGTGAGTTACCAGTCACTCATCCTACCTTAATATTCCCTGTAGATGGTGATCATTGTCCATTTCTCTTGCATCTGTACAGCCCTTTAGCTGGATGTTTTTCTCTGAGCCATTCTCAGACACTATTTGCTTGTCCTAAACTTGGTGAACTTTTATTCTTGCCATAACCTCAGCTGTACTTTTCTTCTTTTTTCTTACATGTGATTTCTAATAACAGAAGTGATGTGCACATCTGCTGTAGGGAAATAGGAGCTAAGTGGCTGAAAGATAAAAATCTTTAGGCAGTTTTTTAGATGATACTTTCCCAGTGTGCTTTTTTCCTCCCCTATGCTTCTTTATCCTCACTTTTCTTCCTCCCTAAGGGGTGGCAGATAAGTCACTCAGCTTTAGTGCTACTGTAAGTTTAGATGACCAATTCAGCAAGGGTGACAAATGCTACTTTCTTGCCTCTTTCCTGACCCCATAAGATTTCCAAGATTTCTTCTGGGAATTACTTACAGAAGATGTATTTCTTCATCTGTGGCACAAAACCCATTTTTCCCCTTTATTTCCACCCTCTGAGAAAGTCCTTGGAGTAATAGGTAAAATGTCAGAAATAATTAAGAAAAATACTGATATACAGTGTGGCAGAGAATTATACCTTTTGAGATGGTCATTGCCATCATCTGTAATCAGTCCCCTGACAGATATAAATACCAGCTTTATCACCTTGTTTTAGATGATGATGTCTTGAATCAATGTTGATGAAGACTATATTTTGGCGACTTCAGTTAAAGGGAAAGAATAGTTTCAATTGCGAAGCAGAGAACATAAGTTCAAAGTAGAGCAAGTACCTGACACAGAACACAGACATTCCTTTATATAATACCTATTTAATCCTGATCATAAAAAATCTTTCTCATATGAGAAAAAAGATGACAATAGCACAGTTCTGTCCCAAAAAAATTCTGACTAAGAGCTTGTTTTCTGCTTGGCACGAAGACCGTGTATCCAGTGAGTACCCATGCCCAGGAGCAATGTCTTTTACTTTCTGGGCTAAGTGGCTATCTGGATTATTAGGTGTTTATGTCCTTAAGAAAGAACCTTTTTGTCCTGCATCTTAAAAGAAAAGATCATATTTATTTTCAGGGGAAATGTATCATGACTAGATTTATAGTACCACATGCTCAAAGATCAAATTTCATGACCACAAGCATTCATATTTTTATTTATAGGAAATAATATAAAGGAGCAAGAAGCTTATGTGCAGCTTAAGTGTTTGGCATCTATCTTTTTCAAAATGCATTAGAAAGGCAAATGGACTTGGAATGCCAGTTAAAAAGCTAGGATCACTCACTGTAATTTATTACTTTTTACATTTAGGTAGATTCAAAGTACAAGTTATAGTGCCTGCAGTTCAACTGCTCTACTATATTTTATGAAGTACAAGGTAGCAATTGGGTGCATAAGGGACTAAAGATTTGGTACTAAATCCTCTTCAACTTTTAAATGATACTTCTGTATTCTTTGATTTCTAAAAAATGCCTCAGCAGTTATGTCTACATAGTAAGTGTGTACCTTAACCTGCTTTGGAATGGATCTCCATTTAAAAAGCCTTGCATCCACATGCAAATCTCTGTAGATCACTCAGCATTTTCCAGACCTCAGGAATTCTAGGATATTGGAACAGTGCTCAGGGCCAGAGTTCTCCTGGTCTACATTACACTTAAAAATTAGCTGGGTGCCAAATCCTCAGCAGGGGCATGCTTCACATGATGGACAATCCCTCAAGTGTGTAAATGAGTGTAAACAAACTAACCTGCTCCCTCAAATCTTTCATATAAAAGCTGTATTCTTCCAGAAATTTTTCTAGAATTTTTCTGGTATGTTTTGACCTCTCTTTCTCTACCTTTGAATTTCTTTTCTCCTTCTCTATCTATTCAAAGCAAAACTAACAAAGGAACAATTATCCAACAATTATTATTATTTGCATCACAGATACAGCAGGTCTCTGATGACAAGCAATATCTAAGTGTTCATTTTCATTACACAGGTATGAAAATCCACTGAAGCTGACTTGGGGAAGTCTACACATTGCTGCCCTCATAGAATTCTGTATTCTGGAAGCATGGAAAACTCTCTGATGCCTGAGATGTGCATGGACTCTCATGGAACATGATATGTGAATATAATCTAATACATATATCAGGGAGCTGAAGAGTACATTGTCTTTTCATGTAAATGTATCAGCAAAGTCCCCAGAACTAATTTCTGGAAGCAGTAAGGAAAACTGACAGAGCATAACAAAGCTGGAGACTTTTTCTTGTTGCTCAGCAGACTGTGTTGAGTGGCTGAGCTCAGCAGAGCGCCACACACAGTCAGTAAAAATTATTGGCATCACCTGAAGGTTATTGTTATCTCTGGAAGACTGCCTGTCATGTGGATAGCTTTCACACACAATATGATGTGTGGTATGTAGCAAGTTTTGTGTGTTTTCAGCAAGAATGCAAACCCAAGAGCTGTGGATTGTATTTGTGCAGAAATAGCTAAGGGGTAGCAAAACACTGCCTCCTGGTGCCCCAAAATCTGGTTCCACTGGAGGTTCTGCAAATGCCCCTTATCCTCACCTCACTGCTGGCTCCACACTGCTTTGAAACAGGCTCTGTCCACCTGACATTGCAAAGGCTGAGTCTGCCTTTGAATTTTAGCTTGGATTAGATGGGAACTTTTAAAGCAGGTCTTGTGATCATCTCCATCCGTTTATGCTTTTGCTCATGTTGAGGAACTGTCTCAAGTGCATGAACTGGAATTAATTTTGAATTAAAGTAAACCAACTAGATCTGATATGCTCCAAAGAGAAATAGGTAGTTGGTCTGGTCTGGTAGTGGGGTTAAACAAAGGATAGTCCAAGGTAAAAATAAATCAATTAATTAAAATGAAAATTTCTTGTAAGGTAGATTTCTGGTCCTCACTGTCAACTGTTCGGCTCTGAAAATCTGCTTCCTCTGGTCTGCACTGTTTGCCAATGTGGATGTAGCCTTAAGGTTCAGCTGAGCTTTTTTTTCCAGTGTAAAAAGATCTTTCTGATGGCTTCAGAAATTGTTCAGTCTATCTGTGGTTCATGGTCTTAAAGTGTGAAATGAGGAAGATAATACTTAACCATCTTTATCAAACAGTACACAGATGAAAGCCCAAGTCCAAAGTGTAGTAATATTTTAACTGTTACTACATCTCCAGGATCCTCATAAAATTCTCTTTAATAGATACATATATTTTAAAGTTGCTAATCTGAACTGTAAAAATACACCAAAGTTGATGGCAGTGCACATAACCAAATCCTCTTAATATAAGCTCTGCTTGGTTTCCCATATGATTTTTAGTGCCTGGTAATTGTTTATGGATCAGTTTCCACTGAAATGCTGCTTATTTGTGTATTTAGAAAGGTGAAGGAGAACAGCAGCTTCTCTTGGGGTAGCAGACAGTTGCTAAATAAATCTCTGCTAGGTAGGTGCACTGTCACCCTAAATGAGGCATAAATAATGAATCAAATTTTAGAAATAATGATCTTAACTAGGGCAGATTGGTGCTGTGAATGTTTCGTGAGAAAACAAAAACACGATTTGTAGCCTTTTGTTTCAGCTGTTTTAATAATGCTCAAATTTTTTTCAGTGAGGACTTCAGGTCAGTTGGATTGTTTCCATTGAAATGAGAAAATAAAGTACTCCTATCCAAATGAAAATAGATTTAGGTGGGATTTTTTCCTCTTTTTGAAAAAACAGAGGTACTTAGTACACAATATAGGAATTGCTTAATACAATGGGATATCAATCCATTTTTGTGGAATTGCAAGAAAGCATGATAAAACACAATTTGCTATTACTGTCGTTGGTAGTACTTTGAACCGGTTAAAGATGCATTCCTTATTATTCAGATGTATTTTACTTTCTGTGTTAATATATGACAAATACACAACCAGCTCTCTAAGTCCTTGAAAGATTTGAGATTCCCCTCAGTATTTTAAAATTAGGTTTCAGCCATCCTAAGTTTCAGCATGAGTTCTCATTGGCAGCGTGATGTTAATAAATCATCAGAGCCGCATTGATCAACTGGCTTATTTAACACTGTACAAACAGCAAGAACTTGAACTGGACCACAAGCCCCACTCTTTGCCATTAGGAAAGTTAATTATTTCACACTGACAGGTTATTAAGTTCTCTCTAGCCCCAGAGTTAATACGAAAAATATTTAGAAGAGATTTTTGGGCAAAGAACAAGTTGGGTCACATCTGACCCCAGATCGAGCTGATCTGTTCCATGTGAGACCTCACTGCTAGCTCTATTCAGAGCCTCAGCTTCTACAACTGAAAAATGGGGGAAATTATCTTTACCCTTACAATGTGGTTACAGATTTACTGGGTCCCATTCATTTCAATCCATTTTCTACTCCTGCTGTAGGATAGCATTTCCCAAGTGCTGTAATCTTTAAGCAATTATCTTAGACTTCAGTCTGACTCGGCTCATTACATGTTTCTCTGCTCTCCATTCCCTGCTCATCTTTCTTTGATGTTGCATTCTTATACATTACTTTCCCCACATGCACTTGTAGGATTCAGCCTGCATTGGCCTTATTAAAACTTTCACTATCTTCATAATGAACTGGCTCTGTTTTCTCATTTCATGTAACGAAAAGAAACCACTGTCAAATAGCAAACATTAATGGCACAAATTTCTGCATCTCACTGAACAGAAATACTTAGATCTTCACCTGATAAATTTAGTGCAATTTGATCTGTCTCCTTCAAAACACCAGCTTGGTATCTAAATTAGGTCTTAGATTAGAATTGTCATCAAGACTCTTTCCTCTAGGGAAAACCAGAAATATTTGGAAAATAATTCAACCCGTACAAGGCAAATCATTGAATGCAAGGTGAAGGTATGTGAACACTCTCCACGGAGCAGAGGAGCAGCCACAGACCCCTGGAGTCCTGACTTCACATCCTTTGCGGAAGGAACATCCCCATATGCCATATTCTTCAGCCTGCCAAAAAGGTGATGCAGAGAAGACAAGAAAAAGGGACCGAAGATCATGACTGCCATGGAGATGAACAAGTGCCCGCTATTTTTTCTGATACCAGGAGTGTGGGGATTAACTGAAGGCAACCTGCACAGCTTCAGAGGCGACCACGATGGTTCTGCACAGTGCAAGCCTGCATGCTCTGAGTATTGATCCTTTACGGGGCAGGCCAGTAGGCAACTGGAGAAGTTCGTGGAAGAGAAATTCAGTAAGGTCTGCTAGTGGGAAGTCTCTAAGCTGCAAATTTTTGGAGGCTGGCAAAGTTTTCTGGCTAAATATCACTAAATGTTTGTTCCTTGCTTGTACTACTCCCAGCCATCCCCTTGGTCACTGTTAAGGCCGACAGGGCTGAATGCACATCTTGTACAAGACCTTGTAAGACCTGTTTTCTGATATTCAGTACCTCAGCTGTCTGCGTTTGCTCGGTGGAGGGAATATGTGTCTGTTCACAAAGTGTGCCTATGGGGTCCTTGTGGAGGAAGGGCTGTTTAGACTTACTCATGGGCCTGCTCTGGCAGCCAAGTTGCACCTATGCATTAGCATTTGTTAAAATAAAGTTTCTAATACAGCATTAAATTGAATTTGAAATGAATGGGCAGATAGAAACGCTATCCGGATGGTCACATTTCAGATCAGCAAGACTGGATTTCTTTTCATTTGAGAGAGCTCTGATCTAATTTTTTGTCTTCCCACCAGATTTTTATTTCTCCCAGTCGGCGCTGTATTGGGCTACATTCTGGTAAAACACACAAATATTTTCTAACTGCAAACCATCGTGTTTCAGTGATCTCAGCTTTTCAGATTGTTATCTGCAACTGTTATTACTATGCTATTGTAACCACCACTTTTTTTTCAGATTGAATGTGCTGCTATTTGAACTCTGATCCCATGGATGGACTGTGAGCAGCGCCTTTAGTAGGATGGCAAATGCTGTGCTGCTAAACCACGGCCATAAAATGGGCATTGTTTCTTTGCATACATTGACCACTGAAAAAAGAAAATAAGCTCTAGTTTTTTACTAATGGATGAATTATGTGAATTAAAATATTTAACCATTTTAAAGCATGGTGTGTGGATGTGCTAAGTTGTTTGTGGGATTGAATTTCTAATAACTTTTTTAATTGGAGGTTGAATTCAATGGTCCAAATGGGCAGATCTTAATAACCATGTAAACCACTAATCACACCACTAGGTAGATCTTGATGTATCTTCAATAATTAATTCAGGCAGATATCCTTAAATAATTCAGTGATTTTTAATTAAAGAAAATAGGGTATTTAGTTGATTTTTTTAGTCTGGGGAATATTTATCAACATGATTCCATGCCTTTACTTTTCTCTAATATTTTTTTCTTTCCCTGCTTGGTATTTTATGACTTTTGGATTCTTTCTTAGTTAAATATTTTTCTAAGAGCAGAGACTTTGATTTGTAAATGTGAATGTGATCAATAAAAACTTATGGCTTCAAAGTGTCCTTATTTATATTTAAATCCTCCCTCTCACCTGCTGTTTGTTGCTTTTTAGTTATGTCACCAATCCCACTGGAGCTCAAAAAATTTAGCTGGTCCTCTCTAAACTCCCAGACATGTTCTTTTCCCATGTACTCTTCCGTCCCTGCAGCTTCTGATGTAAAACAGATTTAAGTTTGCGTAGAGCAGAGGTCAACATGAAAGCCTAAAACAAAACCAAAAAAAAAGCTGGCATTCAACTTCTAGCTCTGGTTCTTATTATAACTCAAAGCTCTATTTTAGTAATTTAAAAATGGTAGTATTGTTCTACATCCATAACCTACCTTTCCGAGTTTCTTAATGACTGTGATGCTCAGTTTAGATAAACTTCTACACTGGCTGATGAGTATTTGGATGAACTGCAGGCAGTTGTGCCATAATGGTAAAACTGACTATTATTTTGCAAAATGATCTGTGTGAATTTTACATTTATTTTGCTTTAGATTATGGCCAAGAGCAAAGCTTTGAACTCGTTTCTCCTATTCCTGAGTAGTTATTTGCAAAATCATGACTTTGGTGAACATTTGGTATGGGTATTGGGAGCAGTGGCTACATGAGATCCCTTCAGTGACAGATTTCCTAAAAGTTTATTGCCAAGTGCTTCAAATATTTATTCATTTTTTTTAAGCAGACCAACTTTTTCTGTTCTGTATTTTGCACTATCACATCCCTTTCTGAAAGGCTCGGTAAATAATTGTTAGTTAAGTGTTGAATGAGGATTAAATGCTGCATGTTATGGCTCAATGTGTTAGTCCATTTACCAGTGTTGTATACATGTACCCAGCCTTCTGCATTTTTCAGTGTTAATCAGATGGAAATAGCAATTGGAGGTGTAACTCAGTGTTGTGCTTAAGGTCATTAAACCCTGTGCTAATAGGTAAATCCAGAGCCTGCTGTGGCCTTACCAGGCAATTTGGCAAAGAAACCAGCGCTATTTTACTGATACGACGCGAGCCAGACAATGACTGCACCCCTGCTAAGGGACAAAGCCTCACTGTACCAATTTGCTGTATTTTAACCTACATGGAACATGTCCAAGGTGACGAGGATCTAACCTGAGTGTCCACCAGCCTCTCCTCTTCTTGGGTGAGGAGTGTATCCAGAACAGGCCTAGAGCTGCTCCTCAGTGAGTGCCAAGTGTTTGTCCTTCTGCTCTTCAGTTCAACAACCATCTCAGGAGTAAATTTCTATGGTAAAACTGCTTTTTTCACAGCAGCTTCATTAATGCAAAATGAATCCTGAGATGAGATAGAAAGTAAAGGAAGGTATTCACTGTAATAATTAATTATAAATCAAAATAGAAAAAAATACTGTAAAGGTTTAGGCCTTATCCTGTAGTGGGTCTGAAATCAGACTGAAGTTAGAAGGACACAAGCGGTACGAGCCCCTTCATGGGAGCTCAGTAAAGACTGTAGTCTGCAAAGTCTAAGACTAGGTCTCAGTTGTGAATTTGGTATTGATTTAGCACCTCTTTTGCTTCTGGAGAAAAGTGACCATTTTTCTTCAATGGTAATTTATTGCCCCTGTGGTAGAGATGGCTTCTTTGTGGAGACAAAAGCTAGGGTAGAATGTGGAGAGCAGATTAAAAAGGCACTGGTGAAACAGAGTCCTCTGAAAAAGTGGATGGAGGGGTTTTTATGCCTGATAGCTAAAAAAACATCATGGCCCTAGGGCCTCCGAATGTGTTTGATTCTTTTGTGTGCAATAAGGAATTTGAGCTCTTTGAGCATTTTGGGGAAGGTCAGGTGGTTAATTTTGAAGTGTTTGCCACAGCTGTGTAAATGTTAGAGAATCCCGTGAGGCCTTGAATGCATATTATAAACTCAGGAGCTCTGAGGTGGGTGTTGTAAGAGGCAGGACTTTATCACAAGAAAACTGTTGATGGAAAGGGAGAGTCATTTACAGATGATTCTGAGATGGAAGGAAGGAGAGCATAAACTGCCATGCGATTTGGATCTTAGATATCATGGGATATTCAAGTAACAGATCTTCTTTAGAATCCACTGAAGATTTAAGACTATTTTAATACTTCTCATTCCTTGCTCAAGAGCTTTGTTAAGCATGCCAAACAGTAGAATATTTTGGAAATTTCAACAAATGTTATTGTTAACCCCAAAGTGCTTAAAAATCATGAATTCAATTTTAAAAAAAAGCTTTAGAAATTTAAAATAATAGAAACAATACATGCAATACATGTTTGTGATAATGTGGCACATTTTCAAGTGGTCTCTGATATTATTAAGGGTTATAGACCTTGTCTTTTTATTGTTAGACTTAATATATTGTATATCCTCCATTGTAACAGAAAAAGACTACATAACTGAGACTTGCATATAATCTTAAGATGGCAATATTGTCCAGAAGGCAGTATTTTTCCTTCATATCTGGCAATCCATCTTCACTCTTGTTTCCATACTAATTACTCATCCACACTATTGTGGGCTGATTAAAGTTAGAAAACTAGAATTCCCCAGTCCTATTTCTATCCTTTTGCATTACAATACTGAAATATTGTAATATTCTGCTGCTCATAATCTTGAGGATTTTTAAAATGTTTTGGGTTTTTTTTTTGTGATGAAATCACCAAAAAGAAATTTTGATACTCTCTGGTTAGAGTAGAAGGTGATCATATTCAGTCTTGTGTATGATCAGTGGTCTTGTCTGGGCAGTGTTACAGTGTGAGAATGGGTTAAGCTGAAGAATGTGGTAGAAGATTTTTTAATTATTTTTGGGTTCATACATAGGAAAACAAGATTAAAAAAAATCCTACCTTTGTTGTTGATGCCATTGTTTTGGAGAATACTATGTACAACTCTAGAAGTAAAGCCTTGCGTTTCAATGGACTTGCAATTCTTCCTTTGCAAATACAAGATACAGACCTGAAACTACTACAAGTCTTCATCTGAATATTAGATCACAACCTGATGAAAGAAACGTTCTCTCAAGAATGTCATTCATTGGCTAAATTTTCCTCATTATCAAGGATTCAGGTAAGAGTTCACATGCTTTTGGACTCCTTATATTCAAGAAATTGTCGCATAGAAATATGGCAATGCATTTTGTTTGCTGGAGACTCAGATTCTGTCCCCATTATTGTCCTTCCATAATTACTTCACAGAGGATCACCAAAACAAATATGGGTATTTACAGAGAGTTGGCTGTCTCCACTCATAAGCAGGACAATCAAGACACTATTATTTTCATGAAAATTCTTTTTTATGCTTAAAAAGCTGCATTATAATTACTTAAACCTTTTTTTTCCTTCCTTTTTTTCTTCCCCTGCAGTTGGAGTTAAGTGAAAATTCTGTCTTCAGAATCTCAAGTTTCAAAAGCAGCATAACTCTGGATTTTGGATGGTCTGACTTCCTTTTCCAGGGATGTGTCAAGTCCAGTATTTCAGTTTGAAACACTGATGTGACAGACTGCCATAATGCAATGTGTTTAACCACCTCAATGATGCATCAAGTGAAAGGAGTTCCCAAAGATTCAGTTCACACATGCACACACACACAAAAAAATGAGGGATAAACAGAATGGGAAGCAGAACATAAATCTTTTTCACATAGTTTGGCACAAATTCAATTATAATTTGTAAATGTTCAATCAATTAGACCACTCAGTTGTTTAACTTATAACTTTGAAGGCAGATTATCTTTTCTAAGAGGAAAGCTTCTCTTAACCAAGACCTTTTATGTTAACTGCTCCAGAAGGAAAATGCTACATGAATAGAGATTCAGGAGAAAAGTGTGTAATACCAGGATGTCTTTGGCAAAATTTCAAGATTTTCATAGTAATAGGCTAGTTAAACCTTTAAACTGCCAAATGACACACAAACACTCCCCCCTCAGAAGAAAAAAGAAACCCATGCTTTTTCCCCCCTTACACTAGAAACAGTAATCTAGTGTCTTTATAATGTGCAATATTTATAGTAATAATTTAATATTAGTTCCAGGTACATTTGGAAGTTGAGGAAACTGCATAAAAGCCCATTACTTTGTCCTTAATTTTCCAGAATCTCACTTTCACACTGGTTTTACTCTTAGCCTCTTTAAGTTCAAAACCTGTCAATTCCCATAAAAAATATCATAGCCTTCATACATTATCAATAGTCACTTCCCAAACCTTGGGAATTGCAGTTGCATGGCTTGGCTGGCACCTGGGTGCCATGGAGGGAAGACTTGTAAATATGGAGATACAGAAAACTAAGAATGAGAAGGGAGGGAGATCAATACCAGGTGATACACAACATGCACTGTTGTGTTTTTTGAGTTCCAGCTCCGTCATCAGGGCTGGGAGAACCCTTATTAAACATTTTTTCCTGCTGCAGGTGCAGAGAGCAGGAACACTGGTGGGTTTGGCAGTCCCATGATGGCACCAGAAGCAACACTGACACACTGGAGCTGGAGGTATGTCCCCTCTACAAACTTGCGGGGCTAGATCATTGAATACACTTTATGTGGACAAACCAGAGCTGTCTGCAGTCTGGGAGCAGATTGGAGCAGTTAATGAGTGGCTGTGGTCCACTGACATAACAACAACTGAAATATTGTTCAAACTGAAAACAGTGCATTTACTCTCTCTCCTATAGAAGGCAGTCGCTGTGTTGGCTGCACAAGGATTTTGACTGAGCATTGAACATGCAGACCAAAACTAAATCATAACCAGAGTCTGTCTGAAATCACATCTGCCAACAAGCACAACAGAAATGATGTCTGTCCAAGCACTGCTGCTGCTGGGTTAAGACATATCATAAGGCTGAGCTGCCTCACTAACTCTGGCTGAGTGCAGGAGCCTGGCTGCCTACTTTTGACTGCATGTAACCTTTTCAAAAGCACCCAAATATCTTGCAAGCCTGAATCTCATTGAAAGGCAGATAGCTGAGGGCTGACTAACATAAACAACAGCCTAAATTCAGTGAAATTGCCTGGAACGGTCTCATAAATCTCAGAGCTCTCCTTTCGCCCCAGTTTAGGTAGTTGTACTCTGTGGAAGCTGCAGAGTTACCAGCTGGGTGCTAAACAGTGTTTAGTTGACCAAAACTGGCTGATTTTTGGAAGAGCGAGTGGCTGGTAATTTTTTTCAGCCTCCCATTGCCCATGTCTGTTGATCTGCTGTGGGACTTTGCACTGGCCACAAGATATCGGTCTGTAGGTGTGTGGTGCTCCTTGCCTGCTCCATGTGCCACCCAAGGTGGTGTTGAGTGTGGAGTGCTCCCACAATCCTGTGGCATGCCAGCTCTCTTTAATTCAGTGAGGACTGGAGGATTTTTTCCCTGTGGATCTTTTACATGCAAGTCAGGCTTCACACAGTCCACAGTCAAAAAAAAAAAAAAAGGAAAAAAAAATCCTTCACTACAGAGACAAATAGCAACATGTGGCTGGAAGATAACAGAAATGTACATGCAAGTGCAAAAATTAAATATGGAAATATGAAAATGAGGTTTTGAGTCTTTTTTAAGCAAAAAAACTGATTCACTTTTCATTGCTGGAAATTGCATGGGGTTTTATTTCCTCAGCAGCTGATCTCAGAAAAACAAAATAGAAAAAAAATATCCATAGATAAGACTCACCACCACTGTACCCTGACTTTTTGGTTTGCTTTGGAAGTGGCAGTCTTTTGCAAAACTTTGCAGCTGGCCTGAAAAACAACAAAAATGATAAAGGCAAAAGAGTACATTAGAACTAAATGTGCAGAATGCAGATGTGCAGCTTTTCTGCCTTCCCTTCTCTGCCTTCAGTCTTCCTGCAGTGTCATACCTTACCAAGGAACACTGGATTTCTTTTAAAAGATTGTTTCTTCATTTTTCACTGTCATTTTCTGCAGCTCCTCCCTCCCTCTGTATCCCTTCTCCCTGTCTGCAGCCCACATCTTTGCCAGATAGTTAATGTAAAAATGATTACCTCAGCTTCTTGCAGGCTCTGCCCCTGCTCTGTGGTGGTTTAAACAAGCTGCCTGGTTGCCGAAAAAAAATCAAAGTGCTCAGCAACGAGGCTGGTTGTCTCAGAGCCACATCATCCTGGAGGTGGCTGTTAAGAGCTGCCTCCAGGAGCAGCAGAGAGATAGATACAGACTCCAGTGTTAAAGAGGCAGACTGTTGGGATCACTCTGTTCCTTCTCCTGTTAATGACTGAGTCTGTATTTACAGAGAAATAAAGTAAAAAAACCCCACCCATGGTCCTGTAATTTTCATTAGTCCCCAAGAAATGAAATTATTGAAGTACTCTTTGGAAGAAAATAAAATGAGTTATCTAGGCTTCCTCTTCCTATGCAAGGATTTTGTATGATTTTTGCCCATATTGCATTTTAAAGTGCATGGTGCCGGGACTGTCCCTCACCAGGGGCCTTTGCTGTGTCAGGTACAATTACAAACCAAGGCTAATTGGGGTCAATATTCCATTATATGAAGCAAAGTGATAGGGAAATGAGCTTTCATCTGAAGGTTACTGGTCCTGGCCTGTGTGTGGAGGCAGTCCTGACTGGAAAGAAACACAGGCCCATTTTGCACTTACAGACACCAAATTTTTGGGGTGCAAAAATTAGCAGGGATTTATTTAGTTTTCCTATCAGAATACATCCCAAAAACTGCTAGTGCTCCAAGTCTGAGATGCATTTTTGCCCTGTAAAACACCAGAAAACATTTTCTATTTAAAAATTTTAAAAACGCATGTCGTTTGATAGTTAATTAGCTTCAACATTATCTAAAAAGACAGCTTGACAGCTTTCCATTAAACAAACAATAAATAATCTAAAATAGGAGTGGTTTATCAGTCCCATGCTATATAACATGAGCCTCGTGACAGCCCACTCCTCATGGAGAGATGCAGGGCTCTGCGGTGTACCAGGAAAGGCCATTAAAAATAATTAGGGAATCTGGTCCCATCTGACTAATAACAAGTTGTGCTTCAGAGCATGCTGTTCTAAAGCTTGGAGAAGGCAGGACCAAAGTTAAGCCTAGAGGTGTACATGCCAGGCATACAGGGAAAAGAAAGGGGAAAAGAGTCTGGTCCTTTCCGTGGGTGTGTTGTAATATGCAGCCCCCAAAGCAGAACTGAGGCAGCCTTGGTTGGTGTCCTTGCAGACAGTCTTTTCCAGCATTCCCCTTGCTTGGCTGTTATCATTGTTATTTTCCTTTGGGTTTTTGGGGTGGAATCTCAAGGAGTCTCAGCCTGCAAGATGTTGTGACTGCAGCATATGCACCCAGCAGAGGCCTGTGCTCAGCGTGTCCATGTCTGACAGCCTTCCGTGGCGATGTCTCCTGGTTAGCAAGGT
Source organism: Lycocorax pyrrhopterus obiensis (assembly GCA_014706295.1). Classification (NCBI taxonomy): domain Eukaryota; kingdom Metazoa; phylum Chordata; class Aves; order Passeriformes; family Paradisaeidae; genus Lycocorax; species Lycocorax pyrrhopterus. The sequence continues at coordinate 13,065,492 of JACSVZ010000016.1, read as the reverse complement.
GCTCAGGACCCTGAGCAATGGGTATATGAACACAGAAGGTAGTAATCAGAGAGAAAATTACATGGTTTTTATAGTTCATATAAGTCTAAAGAAATTAGGGGTTTTTTTCTTTTTTTTTTTTTTTTTGACAGAGTAGTATCATTATCCAAATGAAGCAAGCATCCTTTTATTGCCGTCCATTCGCTTTTCATTGTCACCCATGCACCATTTTCCCACAATTTGTGCTTTACTTTGCACAGGTATTTACTATTCTCCTATTGTTTCCACTACTTTGAGATCTGATTTTCTGTGTTTCCTTTTCTTTATGTTTACTTTTTCCTTACAATGCTTCTCATTAAACTTTTTCTTCCACTTGACTAACTCCTTTCCAATCGTTTTTATGCTTTCAAGAGTGTCTTTTACTATCTTAGATGAACAAATTGCGTAGCTTAATTTATCTTCATCTTCATCTTCATCTTCATCATCTTCATCTTCATCTTCTTCCACCATACAGTACAGTTCCTTTAACCACTCCTCCTGGTTTCCCCAGGTCAACTGATCATGTTCAGGGACTCTGGAAGGGTAACCTGCCCTGAAGATTCCTGGTAACTGCTCATTTCCTGAACAGGAAACTGTTGACTTTCATCTCCTCACTACCACAGGTAACTCCAGATATTCATTCAATATTCAATATTGTATGAGTCAGAAGGAGATTATGAGATAGACTGCTTCTTGTGTTTAAAAGGTGCACAAAACAATAAAAGCTTTTCATTTTGCTTACTCCTGATTAGCTCCAAAGAGATGGGACAGTGGAGATGCAGACAGTTCCATACCTACTTGGAAGGTTCCAGTAATGAGAAAGCATTGCTCTGGTCTGTCCTGCACCTCTCCATGATGCACTGAGGGCCGTGAATATCTGAGTTACTGTGAGCACTGGAGCAGATTTCCTTCCCTGGCTTGTCAAAGGCTTGGTGGAGACTGAGTCAAAGTACTGTGTGCATTCTGAAACCAAAGGCTAACCAGACCCTTCTTTAATACACGGAGCATTCATTACCAAATTCCAGGGCACATGTTCCTTGGAATGATTGCTTAAAGAAGGCACAGATAAAAAATGAAGGAGTATGATGCATTCTTTGTATATGACTCCTCTCATGGAATAGGAGGAGGATGTACAAAACTACAATGAATTAACATGCAGTAAGTTAAGTGTGCTCATACCTCATATATTAAATAAACAGCTCTGCTAGAGAAGTATACCTGACCACAAGGCCTTTACCAGCTTTCATAAGGCAAAATAGGCTATATGATATTTACTCAGTTCTTCGCTCTGTTTTGAAAAAACTTTGGAGTTATCTATCTTAAAATAATAATAAAAAAATCAACACAAAAACACACCACACACAAGCAACCAAAGGAAAAGGGGAAAAAAGAAAAAAAACACGAATACTTTCTGCTTTCTAGTTCTTGCAGCTTCATTAAAAAAAAAAATCTCTGAATCCAACCCAAGGTGAGAATTGTTTTATTGTATCAAGGAAGTAGTCTATATATTGCAGCACCATATCTGTGGCAGGAGCCAGGGTCTAAATATTCAGTTGAAGACACCGAATTTTGTGATAGCAAATGAGGACTACACTTTAGACCTAGGTCTCTTATGTTCCAGTAATTCAAATTATTGTAATGATGGAGATCCTTGTAGAATACAAGCGTCAGATTTCTGTCTATTCTGTTGGATTTAACCTGACTTTGGTGAAATAATGTGATATTGCATATTGACAGCCTAAGTATCCAAAGGGAGGAAAAAAAGGGTTCCCTTTTTATTGGTTTTGAATTTGCATCTCTCTATTATCACTTCTTGTCCTTGTGTTACAAAATAAGGAGAACAGAAGCACTGGATCTATATTCTCTGGACCAGCCATGGTTTCACACACTTTTTACCACATTCTAGAGGAAGCTGTGCTTTTGTTTTATACAATGCCAGTAGTACCACAGCACTTCAAACAGATCTGTGAAATGCAGTTCCTTCTATCCCTGCTGTTTCAATTTCCTAGGACATTAGAAAAGATCCTGAACCCAAAAACTTGGATTAAGATCTCCACTTCTCCAACATCTGTGTCATTTGTTTTGCAGTTCTTGCTCAGTCTGGGACAGGTTACAAACTGTCGCCCCCATCCTAACAAGCAGGCAGGTCCAGAGGCAGCTGGTTTTGCTGTTGTGCCCTAATGAGTGAATGACTGAGTCCTAAAGAAGGTAATTTCTTTTTTCTTATCCATTATGTAGCATCAAAACCTGAATTCAAAACTTTCTGCAGTTTTAAGAGGTCTTCCCTCAGTGTCAGGGGGTTTTTCTGAGTAAACCGTGCACCTGATACTACTCAGACCCTAATTACTGTAAGTCAGGCATTTATTTCTTTCCACAAGAAACCCTTTTGTGTTACTAAAATACAAAAATGCCTAACTGACTGACTTCCATATAAAGGGGGAGGGGAAGCAGCCACACATAACTTGAGTTACTCGAGCATAAGCTATTTTTATTCAACTGAGCCCTTTAGTTCAGATTAGGATCATAGCTTCCTTTGAATGTACAAGTTACTTTGAGTTCTTAGTTCAGTGTTGAAAAACTAACACTTCTAGATATCCTGACAAGTTCAAATAAAAATCCATTAGGAACTTCTGAATATAAACCTCACTGAAAAGTGGAACTTACAAAAGTGCCTGTCTGCATTGTATATCAACCTTTACAGAAAAATAAGGAAACAAGCTAAAGTAGCAGGGGAGAAGTCTTGTTTATATTTTGCCTCTTAATATTGGGAGAAGAAGACCTGTATGTTATAGCAACAAATTTGTAATGAATGCTGAGAAAACAGTGGAAAGGTTGTGATGATAGAGAGTGGTATGAGCATTTTTTCTTCTTATATCTCTGTGTAGTAAGAGGCAATTGCACCAGTGTCAGACTCTCTTAGAAGACTATTGGTTGTTTTGCCTGTTTATTTATTTATTTATCATATATGACAAGGGAAATATATTTTGTTATAGGCTAATATTCACGTAATAATAATAAATGACACAATTTTTATGCTATTACTCCACTGTCTTAATAAGGAAGGCCACTGTTTTAACAGATGGAAAAGTCAGAACTGACCAGGAAGAAAAAAAAATAAAGCCAAAACTCTGCTCTAAAACTAATACATCTGAAGGAGGTTGTAATTATTTCCTTCTCTGTAACTTGCAGCAACATATTGAAAGTTAATAAAGATAAATGTAACATTTACTGGGTAATAAGAGATTGTGGAAGGAAATAAACAAACGTAGGATATAGTGCATCTAAGTAAACACAAAGGTTGTAAAACCGTCAAACTCAAATATCAAGAGCACTGCAAATTAATGCTGCACACAATAGACCCTTTGGAAGCTAACTTAATCCACCCCCATGTATCTACATGAGGGCCATGCATAACAATGCATGAGCTGGATTTCCATTAGAGTTTCCTCTGCAGGCTGTCAGTTGTTTGAAGAAATAACAATTTCCTAGGCATGAAAGCTTTTTCAGAATGTTCCCACTGATGTGTAATAAAAGTGACTTTACTTTTTTTCCTTCCCCCCTCTCCTTCAGCCCCTCCCCCTGAGATGTGACTTCTGCGGGGAGAAGAGGATGGACTTAGACCCTTGGCCCCCTACCAGTTTACCTTGCCTGGATTATCAGTGCAGGTGTTAAAATAATTGAAGGTGTGGTAGGAGATAGAACCCCTAATAGCTTTTCCTATATGGAGATTACCTAGGTAGAGAATGCCAGAGTACCTGAAGAATAGGCAAGTGAGTACCTTATTAACATAGCACCATTCAGCGGCAGCTGCATATCTGGAAAAAAAAAACCTTTAAAGAGCCTATTCATCTATGTTAATGGGCCCATTGCACAGTACATTGTGTGGGAAATTAAGTCTCTGGCTGTGAACTTCCTGTGCTGTGCAAGCTGCCTTGACTCTTTTTTATTGCTTCAGTGTTATTATCTCCTCCTGGAAATAAAAACAATCATGTTCTCACATTTGAGAAGCCAAAACATTCCCAGATAACAAACTGGTTGAAAGTTTCTTTTGTTTCCCTTATTAAGTGAAAAAATATGTTTTGAAATTAAACTAAACCCTAAATTAACATCAAAGCCCATCAAATTAACTGAGCTGTCATATGCATGACAATGTTGGGTTTTCTTTTTTCCCCCCCTCCCCTGTAAAATACACAATTTAAATTGCTTTCGTATTTATTGTTCCTTCCTTGGAATTAATTTTTGCCACAAAATATGTTAATTTATTCAAATGAGACATGATTTTTGAATGTTTGACTGGCAAAAGAACTGCTTTCCTGCTGAAAGACTGAGGTAGAAAATAATATTTTTTTGAAAGCATTTCTCAAAAATAGAGCCTCTTACCATTTTAGCAGAGTGGACCATTTCTTTAAAAGGAGGTCAAGGAAAGTGTATTTTAAAAAATTGCTTATTCAACTTCTTTTCAAGCTTTGTCATGAATTTGAGAGTAATATACAAGGTTGTGCAGTCTGTATCACCTTCAAGAAAGAATTATCATCAAATATTTAAACAATTTTCCATCCTCTCTTTATGATCCAAGTGCTGCACATTGCATCATCGTCATCATTATCATCATTATCTTCATCATGCTGATAAAAGGACTAATGATCAATACTAACTGATTACAACTCAATTAAGGAGGATCTTTTCAGTGTAAATTTTTTTTAATCTTGCCTCTTCTAGTCCTTCTGCATTTTCAAGTTAACTTAATATGTTCCACTATTTAACATGTTTAATGAGCATACTGGAATATAAGTAAAATCGTTATTTAATGTGCTGTGTTGCTTCCACAGTACATACTCAACTTCCCTTGGGCAACAGGAATATATAAAGAGCAGCCAAAAAAACCCCAAAATTTCGTGGTTAGAAAATGGAAGTTCTTGATATTAACTGAAATTGAATTTATCTCTTCAGATAAGCAGCTGTCTAGAAGCCTTGTAGAGATGGCCAGGAGAAGCTCTGAATCAGTTACCACGCAGTAGAGAGTGTGAGGAAGCCACTGTGGGAGCAACTTCCCAGTAAAAATCATCATTTTATCCAGTCTGTCTGCACAGACATCCCTTGCAACCATCCTATTATTTTTCATCAAAGAGCTATCTATGAGCACTTTGGGGCGAGGATGGCTTGGCACACATGGCACCTTGCTCTGTTTTCTGTGCTTGATAGTGCTCGACACTGTTATCATAATGCAAATTATTGTTGTTCCTGGTAGGGACTGCACTGAGTGCTCTTCACTTATCTGCAAGTCTGACAAGTGATAATACAGCAACATCAGAGAGGAAATCAATATTTCATATTAGTTAATGATTTAATTATGGAAATTCTTCCCTTAATGCCATTTGTTAACTAAAGTCACCATAAATTGTATTCTGTTCAGCTCATCTTTCAGTGGCACTCTGAATTACACCTTCCTGACATTTAGATATTGGAATATTAAACAGATTTCTCTTTCCAGTCCGGTCCAACACTTTGTTCACAATGCAGGCCATCTGGGAATGTGGGCCCATTAATGATCTGGGAGGCACTGTTAAGAGTTTGCATATTTTAAAAAGTCGGAGAAAATTAGAACTGCAGGAACACCAAGATATCACATTCTCATTACATCAGCAGACTTGTCATCCACATTATTACTTTTTTTCCAGTGGTATCTTGCATTGCATTTTTTTCCTCTTTGCTCATGTGTTTATTTTTTAAAACAACATGCAACTTTTTTCTTTTTTTGAAGGCTGGCATTGCACGTTTTATAGTGTGCTGTTGAGAGTTTAAAAATACAGAGTGAAGTCCCAGGCAAGCAATTCCCATTTAGTCACTTTTACACAGCAATATTGTTTTTATATAGCAAGTATGCTGTTGGCATTTCAAGAATCACAGAGGCGCCAGTAATTTGGGTGCAAGCAAAATTTTTTGAAGCAGTTCCTGTAAAGATAATTCAGATTAATGGGCCATTTACAGTCTTGCTAACTTACTAACTGGCTATGTGCTCTAGGTAATCAGGGTGACATTACTGCCGGCACAAAAATGACATCTCGTCATCAGAAATTTTCTTCATTGGCATGGAAAATGCCAGGCACATCACCTCTGACTGTGTGGCCACCACATCTATTAACCTTATTGATTTGGAGTCACGCTGTGCCACACTGGAAAACTACTCCCTGCTGAAAGACTCAAGTGGATCAATCCTGAACCATGAACAAAAACTCAATAACTAAATGTAGTAGGCACCTTTCTCCGTTAAGTATTCCTCAAAGTAAATCACATTAGAGAACATCACTGTGAGTAACTTGCCTTGGGATTCCATGATCTCCCAGAAACTAACAGGGAAAATGGCAAAATAGGAAGGCAAAAGATGGCATATTGCTAAACATATCTCTCAATCTTGTTCTCAAATATCTATCTTTCTATCATGATATTTTAATTTTATTCTACAACTCTGTTCCCCTTTCTAAACCTTAAAAATTTTTCCTTGCTGTTTTTTTTTTTTTCATTATGATTGTCCCTGGTAAGTCATCTGATGACAGATGATTATGAAAAAGAAAGTTTTCTATCCTTTATGAACCCTTCAGCATTTTCATGTATTTATCAGCATTCATTTTTGAAACCCTCATTGTGACAGGGTTTGAAAATGAAACAAGCCATATAACTCCTTTCAGCCTCATACAGTTAACAAAGAAGGCAACAAAAGGACTTCCAGAGCTTCATATTTCCTGACAAAAGATAGAGGACGGCAGCAAGCCCCATTCATATTTAAATGTTCCTGGCTTTGGAATTAAAAGTCCATCTTTCATGTTGCCATTTCCGTTCCTCACTTTTTGTTGGTGTTTGCTGGCAATGAAAACTCTGTCCCAAACATTAATGTGACTCTTCAGTTCAGTCTGCAAAACTTCTGTTCTTAGAAAATATTCCTTGTCACAGACAACTGATGATTTCTTAAAGAGCACTTACAAATCATTATAACTTATAATTGTCTTGCAAAACTGATTTAGGACAAGAAAAGTGTGGGTGAAACCACTCTGTGCACATGTGAGTAATGACTGATTATAGCTGAGTAAGTTTTTCAAAGGGGCCAGAGGGACCCTTCTCCTCAGAAAAGTTATTTACATGAGTAAGGGGTACAGGATGGGACAGGATCATTTCTGTTGCTCAGTACTGCTGCAACTTTGATTTTGCCCAAGGGTCTGATCTGAAAACTTGACAGCTAAAACCTGCAAGCAAAGGGTTTAATTTTGCATTGGTTTTGGTGTTAATGAACAGAGCAAAGTTCATTAAAAATACTCCTTGTACTATGTTCAATCCTGCCTATCATCTACACATAATTGTATTATATATTTTAATATTTTATTTCAAAGAAAATTCTGGATTCTGCAAAAAAGGGGAAAGAAAATTCAATGTCATATTAGAAAATACTATCAGTTACTTGGGAAAAAGTGATTTCTCAAAGCCATGTAAAAGACTGGAAAGTATTCTTTTTATTCCTTAGGAAATAACCCTGGGTATCTAATTAATATCATGAAATTAAGGCCATTTATCTGAAAAACTGAAAAAAGATCTATATATGCACCAAAGTTCAGTGTTTGTCCCTGAGCTCTAACACAAGATATACTGTGTGAAAGTCTAACATGGGATACACCATATATCATCTCTATTTAGAGCCCCTAGGCAGGAAGTATGGATAAAAAAAATAATCAAAATTACTGTTTTTCTTTACTGAAAGCCCTCTAAGGAATTCATTGGAATGAGTTCTGTCTGCCCATCTAATTGATAATTATTTAATTAGCAATTTATAATGATAATGGGATTTTACCCCCCACCAGTCCATCTTGTCTGTAAGAAAAATATAAGTAGACAACCTTATGTATTACTTTACCACTTTCGGCAGTTGGCACAAGATATTGTGGGCCAGCGTTGTGATTTCCTACAGTTAAACCATAAAAGCAATGTATTCATATATTTCCTTTGCCCACAGTGTTTCCTTTTCTCATTACCGTGGGTGACTGGCATTCTCACAATGTGTGTGGGTGCACAGGCTTGTTGTGTCACCGTGGACAGTTCTAAGAGCAGCTTCATTAGTTCTTTTTACAACAAAAGCTAGGTTTTTTTTCCTGCCTTCTCTTTCTTTCCCTTAGTTGGCATGCGGGTTGAATTTTTCTTGGACCCCCTGCTTGACTTTTTTTTTAGAGCTCCTTTTGAACAGTGCAGCAGTGTGAACACTAGGAATTGTAACTGATAGACTGTTTGCAGGAGAACTCATGAAAGTTCTCTTTGTTCACTTCACATCAACCAGGTTTATGCAGACCCTCCCCCATCTCAGGGAAAAGGAAATCCACTTTTAATTATACATTGATGGGAATCACTGTATAGTGAAATTGCATCAAGTGGAGAATGCCCACTTTATTCTCTTTTATCTAAGAATCCAAAAGAAGCACTGGCGTAAAAAAAAATGGATATGCAAGCATAGACTTCCCAATATAGAGCCAGGCCTGCCTAATTTAAATCAATCTGCCAACTCCACTTCCAGTCCTGATTAAAATTTTCAGCTGAATCTTTGCACTGTGAGGGTGTCTTGTCTTTAGTCCTTGAGCCTAGAAGGTCTTCTTTTTGAGATCTTACTGAAAAAAAATTCCAAAACCCAGTATTTTTTAATGTGAAAGGAAAGAGGTGTAAGCATAAGATATTTTAAAAATTTTAACAGAATATAGATATTTTTTCCCCTTTTTTTCCTCAGACAAGCTTATTGAAATTGTGTAGAAGAATCCTAAGGACAAAAATAAAGGAGATATATCTAGTGGCAGAATGAAGAGATTACATAACCTGGTGAGAAGTATAAGTAAACAAGAGAAGCACACTGTGTCATTTTATGTTGCTGTGCCCAGTGAAATGAATGGAAAAATTTTCAGCAGTACTTACAGGGACCTCTGAGATTATAAATCATTTGAGTAATCTGCTAATAAATATGTAAAGTTAATTTTCTCTCTTTCTTAAATTAATATCACAAGATACCATTAATAGAGACAACGAAGCAGGATATTCAGCTTTACTGTGTATACTATCAAAGTTTACTATGGTGATATTTGTCTTTTGAATCTTCCAGCACAAAAACAAAATACTGGCATTTTTCTCAGATATTTAGTCAGGAAAGAAATATTTTTGAAATTGTTCTTGAAGATCTTTTTTTTTTATTCTTTCTTAAATAACTTTATCTTAGTTGATCCAATTAATTTATTTTATACAATTTGGTAGCTGGGGTTTTTTTTAATATTTCCTGACAAAAAAAATTAACACCCGCAAAAGAAATGTTGTGAAGACCAAAGAAAAAGCAGCCTGCCTAGAAACATCGTGTGATTCTGCCCTTATATGTTTAAGCAGAGTCATGTAAAGGGAGTTGGGTAAGACAGAAACGTTGTCCATGAATATTAGGAGAAATTGGGGCCTGGCAAATGAAAGAAGGCAATATTGCTAGATCTTACCTCAAAGACAAAATCCTGATTACCTCAAGGTCAAAGACAACAGTGCAATTCTGTCTCACAGCAGCACCACGAACGTGTTGAGCTGTTGATGGACCCTTGTCTTAGGGAAAAAAATCTGTGCACTACATCCGAGCAGTACGTAGGAAAACTCCATCCAGTTTCCACCACCATACTGGATACACTCCTCTGTTGCATGGTCAAGTCAAAAATGAATGACTAATAAATTCTTTTGGCCTCATTCAGATTGAGACTTCTACTCCTCTACTGTCCCACACTATCCTGGATTTTCTTCCAAGAACCTTCAAGTGTAACTTTATTTCTCCCCTGGCAAAGGTCTGAACAAGAGAAAAGTGTGTGGATATAGTCGGGGGGGGATGAGGAGCTGGATGAGAAAGAGATTAAAAATTACGTAGTCTTAAAGGAACTGACTTGGAACTAATCCATGACTAATCTTCTAGTCTAGAATATCCAGTACAAAACAGCTGTGAGCCTGGTAAGTCTCCTCTGAACTTCATTTCTTTACTCATCTGCAGTTCTCCAAGTTATCTACAGATATGTGTAGTGATAGAGAAGTTCTAAAAAGACCAGGAGTTTTCCACAGCGATTTTTATTTATTTGTTGGGGCCATGAGTTTCCAATTTGAACATAAGGCTGGACCCAAGTCTGTAAGATTATGTGAGTCTCTCCATCAGGGGTCTGCTATGCCAGAATGGGAACATCATAATTTTCCAGATGGTCATAGTTTCAAAGAACAAGGAAAACAGGAGACATTTAAGAGCTAAATATTAACTATTTTGGATATTTTTTGGCAAAACAAAGCATCTTGTGATGTCATACCACATAAGGTGACTTGAAAAGGTTCATTAATCCCCAGGAAAGAAAGGAAAGACTTTTAAAACGCAAATCCCAGTCAGACCCCAGGACTAAATCTAAAATTATTCAGAATAGGCAGCAGGTCAGCTTCCAACCAAATGAGATTTCACTGCAGCCAACCACTAAATGACACAGAAGCATGGAAATTGAGGCCAAAGTAGCTGGGGAGACTGATCCATGCAAAGGAGCCTCAAGAAAAAGACTACAGTGGAACAACTGATGCACAGCAGGAGTTGCCTGGAAGTGGTTCCTCTCTGCCTGCTGTGAGGGAATCATCCAGGGAGAAAAAGATGGGAACGGAACTGACTTGGGAAAGGCTGAAGGCGGGAGCTTGAGAATCAAAAAGGTGGCTTAGAAATACGGTAAAAAGTAAACCTTAGGTTTGATTGTTCTGGTTTGCTTCCTTTTTACATCCATACTGGAGGTTATTTAAGAGTCCTCAAAGACCAGTCGAAGGTTTGCTGCTGAGAATAAAGCCACTGAGATGGATAATGTTCTTACAACAAAAGAGTTAAAAAAAAAGTGGGAACATTTTCTTGTCATGACTTCGTTGTCTGGATTCTCTATAGCTCTCCTAGAATAGACCAGGGCCACTCCTGCTTTCAGTGAAGTTGCTCATTCATTTACTCCCTCATTCAGTTTAGAATCAGGACTTTCTTTCTTTAAAGTTCAGAAAAATGTAGTTCAGCAAGTTTCCTTCTGTGGAGAACTTAGGATCACTGTTTGAGAGAAAAGCCCTTGAGGTTGACGCGCTTTAGTTGGAGTTCTGCTGAACTGAATTTGCACATTAAGTACTGTACCTTGCTCTTGCCTGCTGAAGCATCCCTTAAGACTACATGTGTGTGTAAATAAAGGAAAATGGGATACAACCTCAGGATTTATGCTGCGTCATCTATGAAGAGGCTTGGGTTGCAGGGCGAGCCAAGCATTGCTGGGTTGGGCATATACAAGCCATATCATCCATTCTCAGTGGTATGCAGTGGAAGACAGCCATGCCACTAGAAGATTCACCAAGCCAGACTTCCACAGCTGGATTTTTCTAGTTTAAGCTTACTTTGGAACCAGGGCTAACATAAAGCTGATTTTAAATACGTAAGATGTAAGCCCATAGGTTCTTAAGTAATCTTAGGTCTCCCTGCAAGAGCATTCTATTCCATATAATGAAATACTATTATTAATAATGAGAGGACAGATTTTTCCTGCTTGTTCATGTTGATGCAATGTTGCCCAAGTGCTTACAAAGGTAAGGATGTGTAATTGAATTTTAGATTGACAAGTAACATTAATGATTAAATGCCCATCTTAAGCAGATGTCCTGAATACAATCACTTCAGTCTTTAGCAACAGTTTTCAGGCAACTGTCACCATATTTGTGGAGATAGAAATGAGATCAGAATTTCTGTACTCTGCTTGGTTGTGTGTAGCCGCCAAGGCTGACATCTATTAATGGAAAAGCCTTTGACAATGACACGTCTCTTTTTGTAAGAATCTGAATAGCAGTGACAGATCAGGAACCCCATTTTGATGCTCACTGCATATTTTTCTTTTCTCCTCAGTTCAGACATACTCATTTCATTAAGTTGGGTCAGTTAGGTCAGGCAGCCTTATAATTATCTCCCAGGACCAAAGCTCTGGCTGAACTTTTAGTTCAGAACATTGTGTCTTTGCCGGGACCTGGTGGGGTTATCCTCCATTACACTTCAAAATTACGAGGACGGATTCTTCTGTGCTTGTGTACACTTTGTATACCTGCCAAGTCCTCTCCTTCCATTCCTTCAGGTAGTCTCAGAAGTCACTGATTATAAATGCTGATCTGACTCTGTAAGCTTTCAGCAGCACACCTGAGGTTCCCGTTTTCTTTCATGGTGAACAGTTTTTCTTTCTTTCTTTGACTTTTTTGAGGAACTGATTCCAAAGATTTTATTCACAGTAGTTAACAGGTGTGAATTGGTGTTTGCTAGCATAAGTGTCGTGCTGGGTAGCCCTTTGTTCCCTTCCTGCTGCTTCCCTGCTCTATTATGGCAAAACTTACTTTAATAGGAGTTTTTTTTAATGGTTTGTACAGTGTGTATTTTTAAAGCATATTATGGAATAAAAGTGAATACCTATCAGAACAATGTGTTCCTCTGAACCTCTAACAATTGGGCAGATTTCTTGATTTCAATGGACACACTCCAGAACAAGGGACTTGTACCACCTGAGCAGGAGTGCTAGAATCTGGCCCTCAACAGATACAGTTTTGTTTCCACCAGCATGTGCCAATTAAAATGATTCTGCTGTAATAAAATATCAGGAGATAGAAAAGGAACCGCCGTGAACTGAGGCAATACTGAAGAGTTAAGCGCCTTTTCAGCTGACACAGATCCCCTGCTCCATTGGCGATCAATGGCAATAATGACATTCACTTTGCAAGGTAGTGCTGGGCTGCTGAGGGCTGATTCTGATGCCAGTGGCTGGTGTGAGTCGTTGAGGGATATTAAAAGACCATGTTGGATGGGCGGCAGGAAGATCTGAAGCCACCAGAGATGTGGAGCAGAAATAATAGGAGGAGTGGTAAGAGTGACACCATTTCCAGAATGTCTGAATTAAGAAGGTAGGCAGGAGAGGCTGAGCTGCATTTGAAATACTTTGTCAGCTCAGTTACAAGTAATTGTAGATAGTTTCAGCTACTAGTGCCTCAAAAATGAAAATGAACTACTAAAAAATTTTTTTAGTTTTACAAATCTTAGCAAGAGTGGGTTTAGCCAGCAAACAAAACCATAAAAAATGTTCCTTCTGATAAGTATTTTCCTTTCAATGGGAATATATAATCTACTAAGTCTCTTTACACCTGTTTCATGTCTTTGTAACATGACCCAGCCTCATGGATGTTTCTCCCGATGTCCATAGTTTGAGAAGACACTGAATCTTGGGCTCATATTAAAAGAAATGTCTAAAAAAAAAACTGTAGAGATAAGAATGTCTATACACTGTGGCTTTTTTTTTTTATTTTGCCTATTTCTCTTTACTGTGGCTAACATTGCCTGTTTTAATAAGAACTGCAATTCTTGTATTTGCTGAGCCTTTCAGTAATTACAACTTAATTTCTGTCCTGTGGCACCATTTCAAGCGGATTTCACTGCTACAGGTTTTACTACTTTAATTTTAAATTGACAAATTTACAATTAAAAGGGCAAATTGACATTTGCCCTTCACAGCTCAATTTCTTTCTGTTTTCCTGCTTGAGAGTTTTCAGTCTAGGTTTTTCTTTTTCATACATGTCTGTTTAAAATCTCATTGGGATGGGAGAAATCCAACATCAAACAGTTAAAAAGAACCCCAATACCAACCAACCAAAAAAAACCTCAAAAAAGCCAAACAGAGGGGTTTTAAGAGCAAAGAAAAAATGCTTATGAAAAAAAGAGGAAACTTTGCTGCATCACTAATATGCCAGGGCATGCAGCACTCCTGTATTCTTCAACCACATTTCTTTTTTACCTCACAAAACTCCACCTCTTTTAAGAGCTCTCACATTTTTTTATTCCCCATAGACTTTGTAACAAACCTTGCAAAATGCCTGGTGCTGGCAGAGACAGGAAAAGGACCTTGATAAAGAAAAGGTTTATCCTTGGAAGTAGACACCTCTTCAAAACTGAAGATCTTTGTAAATCTGCAGAGGTCCATGTCCAGTAAGCAGAACCCGAATATGGAAGGTTAATTTTGTAAAGTCAGACATTGGAAGGGATAGACCAATTTAGCCAGTGGCAGGTGACATGAAAAGTCTGGCAGAAATGAGCTACAGCAGAAATTATTTTTAAAATAAATCAGTATTTTGTTGAAAGAGAAATACTTTGAACAAAGACTTTTTCTTTCTTTTTTTAAATGGGAAACTTGCTTTTCCTCTAATGTTCAATTGGGATGCTGAAGGAGGAAGAATGTGGTCCTGCAATCCCTCTCCACATGCAAACCCACACTTTAACCTGTAGAATCACTTTGCCTGGAATCCAGTGTTTTGACACTAAGCATTTTCTCAAAAATAGTCAAATAATTGTTTCCAAATTGTTAGAAGAAAAGTCAACATTTTGAAAGATGATGCAAAGTAACATGTTCTCCACATAGTTCTATTAATGTATTCTTTAGCTGTCAGAAGTACAACTGTAGTTCAGCAATTACCTGCATTACATTCACATCTTCCTTTTTCTGTTAAATCATGCACACACATTTTCAATTTATTAGCACTGGATAAGTGGCCAACTATGTCTAGAAGCCTTGTAATGTGTAAATTACCCTAGCCAGTTCTAAGAAGGAATATGTGTCCATGAAAGTGAATTACTCACAGATCACAAATGAAACCACCTTTTCAAAATTATTTCAGATGGTCTAATTACCTGCAAAATGTAGGATTGGTTTTGTACTGTTGACATTTGTTAATATGCACCAAAAATGCTCATGGCATTTTTGTATGCACAGCAGGAAAATCAGTATGGAACTGGAACTTGTTGCTAATAAAACTTGAAAAGCACAGCTTAAGGTCTTTGCTGAACTTTAAATGGTTTAGGCCTCTCAAGCCTACATACTGTCTTAGGGTGAGAATATATGGAAAATACACATGAAAAAGCAATTACAGAAAGATTTGGTTTTGGGGTATTGATATTAATTAGAGGTGAATAATACTGATTTGAAAACTTGACACTTCAGAAATGGCAAAGCAGAGCAATCACTGACATGTTTGAAATCTGTATTACCTGTCCAAGCAATTTTCTTTTTCCTTCTGTAAGTGCACAGTATTGTTCATTTCAATAAGATATTACAGACAGAGACTAGACATTCAATTCCTCCTTCTTCAGACAACTGGGATTTAAATATCCATTCAGTTCAGTAAATGGTATGTCTATCATGAAACTCCTTTTTAACTCTATGTCTGTGGTTGCATACACATGGTTGATATATAATTAATAGGCATTTTGCAACCTTCTGAAGAGCAGAAATGTGTACATCAGTCTTCTGGGGTTTTTTTTCAATTTGTGATACAGGCAGTGGATCACTGGCACTGAGTATCTATAAAAATGATAGTGCTACATGTGTAAGAAAACAGATGTTTTACAGAGTTAGATCAAAGACAAGGTTGGTGACATACTCAAAATCAGTATACACTTCTGTCTCATATTAAGACTCATATTAAGGCTTCTCTATCCATAAAAAAATGTTCCCTTGTTATCCACTGATCTGTTTTGATTTCATTTTTCTTGAAACAAATTTAGTACCAATAGTATGTGTGTGCTGGGAGTAGTTTGCAAAGAAGAAAAATCTGTCTGATGGGTTGTGACCTGAGTGTGTTTTTGGGTAGATGCATTAAATGTGGTTTATTATCTGTTCACCTTCAGAATCAATACAATGGGTGCAGCAAAGTCTGCTGAAAGTCCTGAAAGTTCCTGGAGCTCAATGTTAAAAGTGTAAATGGAGCATTTAAGTAATGTCAGGTCACAGCAGGAAAGAAAAATTAAACTTTAGAAGCAGCCTTCAGCACTTGGCTATCAGGAGACTCTTCCAGGTTTACTCTCACAGGACATGAATATAAGAAGCTATTTTGGACTGAAGAGTCAATGGAAGAGATTTTGCAACAAATAAGAGAAACTAAACAGGATCTAATTATAAGGATCAAATTATATATCTCCAGACAGAATTCAGCACGGAAATTGCTGAATTTTAACTTTGATACCAGGCAAGTTAGTTAAGTATGAACACAGTTTCTGTGAGAACAGACACAATTTTTTAGGAGCTCAATTAACAATGTGAGATAAGATTGTGTGATCAAGATACTACATCTGGGTTTTCTAAAGGCCTTATAAAGGATCCCTAACCCAAAAGATCTTTAAAAACTAAGGTTTTAAGAAATAAGAGAAAACAGCTTGGATTAATAACCAAATAAAAATAGGAGACAACAGGTAGAAATAAAATAATTTTTTTCACAACAATGAGTGGTTGCTCACAAAGCACGGAGGATTTGTGCACTCCTTATATTCATAAATAACATTTATTGAGGGAGGGGGATGATTCAGAAGCTGCCACTGTTTACAAATGATACAAAATTATTTAAGGTTGATGGTTCTACAGCTGACTGTGAAGGTTTGGAATAGTATTTTCTAGCCAAGTAGGGAACAAAATAGTATAGGACATTCAGCATGTGTTCCAGTTGCTTGAAAATAAACACCTAGAGTCATCTGAGGGGGGACATGTCCATATGACGATGGCAGAAGCCACACACACAGAGCAAGTCCTTGGATGTGACATTACATGTCTATGTTTGGGAAACTGATATATTCTAACTTATGGAGAAAAATAGTCCTAGGCCTATGTAAAAGTGGCTTGCAAAATATTCAGGTAGGAGGTTTTGAAGGCAATGCGTATGATTCTCTGAAGACATCGGTAATAGCCAAAATTGAAAATTGATTGTTAAGCATTATTAAAAAAAAATAAAAATAGATATCATCCTACATAAAACTGAACACTGTGTTCAGTATTGAGCTTTGAATCTCTAAAAAGATATAGGAGAGCTGGCAAAGGATTACAAGGGAGATGGGAAGAATGTAACTGCTTTCATACAAGTTAGAGTACATTAGGACTCTTCATCTTGCAAAAGCCATGTCAGAAGAGAGATATGACAGAAAACTATGAAAAAACCATGAATTATGTCAGAATGTGAACAGGGAATCATCATTCACTATTTCTCACAGTATGAGATGCAAGGCTCCCACAGCAAATGAGCTTTTAAGGTTTAAAATGGAGAAAATGCTGCCAGTTGTGGACTTCATTTCTATAGAAAACTATGGAGGTTAAAAGTATAGATGGACTGAAAAAAACAATGAGGCAAAATCATGTAGTTTTGGTCCATCAGTGGTTCTTAAACAAGATGACCTGGAGCCAAAACTAAGCTTAGAAACTTTTTAAGTCCTGCATTTTTAGAATACAGGAGGGAAAAAGTCTTTATGCATGCCACAGTCTGTGCTTTTCTCTAGCCAATGACCAATGCTGGAGCCAAGGAGCGACTATGGAAAATTTGGTCTAACCAGCATGACTGATTCTGCACTTTTATTATGAGATCCCTCCCCTCGACCTGTAGTGCACTGGCGTCTCTATAGCATAAGTGGAGTAAATAGGCAGGGTATCTTCTCCAGTATGTATAACATTGAAAGCCAAGGATAAATTTTTAAAAAATCTGAATATGCTAAGAGAAACAAAAGAACCCTTCAGGAGGTTCCTTCAAAAAAAAATTCATTGTCTCATATTTGGCTATATTAACTCTGAATCATAGAACATTCATAATGCTCCTTATTCTTATTCTCAGACAGTTCTGACTACAGAAACAGCCTGAAATCATCACTGAGTTAGATGCTGGAAGACAACAGCCTTTGAGCAGTTACAGAAACTTTACATAACCAGTCAGGACAGCAGCAGTGTAAGGGAAATTCTGGAGAATGGTAGGTGCACCATTCAGACATGCAAGAGTTTGTTAAGAGATTAGGGACAATACTACTATGGGGAGAAACAGAAACACAGGAAAAACCATTCCAAAGGTCAAAATCTTCATGGATTTTAATGACCAGAGCTACTAGTGGTTGATTCTATAACTCCTATTTCTGGCTGGCAACCCCCATGCAAACACACACCCGCATTGCCCTGAAATATTTGGCTTGCACCTCTTATAGATGGTTCACAGCCTTTTACACCCAAGCAAGGCATCTAGAGC
Source organism: Lycocorax pyrrhopterus obiensis (assembly GCA_014706295.1). Lineage (NCBI taxonomy): Eukaryota > Metazoa > Chordata > Aves > Passeriformes > Paradisaeidae > Lycocorax > Lycocorax pyrrhopterus. The sequence goes on along the minus strand of JACSVZ010000016.1, from coordinate 13,047,375 downwards.
TTATTCATACTTGTATAAAGCAGCTATGCCCAATTCTGGTACATCCCAGAATGTGCTGAAGGAAGCATCTTTGCAATGTGGCTCACTGAGTGAGCTCTACAGGGTTTGTGTCAAATCAAATGCCACTAGGAAGACTTTATGAGGAGTCATTTTTCTCTGACATGCCTGCTAGATGTTTCCTGCCATCTGGAATTGTTCTGAGCTTTTGCCTGTCCAGGTAGACGTGTTTTTCTTTGCACGGACAAGTGACATCTATTGACAGCATTTAGAGAGATAGCTCTGCTTTATGCACAGAATACACATGAGCAGTGTTCAACTTAGAAATTGTTACAGCTTAAGGTAGTATAATGGTTACAGCCAAAATCCTAATCTGAACCACAAACAAGTAATAGGATAAAGCAGGCTCCTAATATTTGATATGGCAATGTCCTAGGACATTCATTTCTGGAATCTGGATAAGAAAAGAGGAATGCATCTCAAACCAAGAGGACTAACACGTGAGACCAACCATATGCCTTACCAGATAAATTACAATTTCAGACAGTGTATGAGAAATAATAGAAGCCTGACAAGAAATGGAGGCAGGGTAAGAACAGTTTAGCAATAAAAGGTGCATCTTAGCAGAATCAGACCTTGCAAACCAAATTAAACAGATGGCAAAAGCTTTCTCAGTCATATGAGGAGAAAATAACCAAGAGAATCACTGTACACTGAGGACTGAATAGAAATTAAATGTAATCTAGGTGTGACCCAAAATCTAAATTAAGATTTTGATAACAAAAAAAAAATCAAAATGCGAAAATGAGATTAAGTAAAACAAGAATTTATTTTTCTTAGAAGTCATTCAGATAAACTTGTTATCTCACGCCTTTTATTTTAATGACAACTTGATTGTTGAGATAAAGCCAATGCAATAGATTCAACCTTTCTGCTCTTCAGTAAAGCATTTGATGCATTACTACATGGGGAATTATTAGTTAAATTGAAAAAGATAAGAGCAAGTATCAGGACTGTAAGATAAGTAAAGAAGTGACTGAACAAGAGACGAGAGTGAGTTATGTTGAAAGGATTTCTCTCTCCCTGGAGGAAAGTTACTAGTAGAGTTCCTTTAGGATTGGTCTGGGGATTAATTTTATTTAATATTTTCCTTAATGGCCTAGGCAGAAAAAGTAGGAGTGTACTAATTAATTTGCTGATGATACAAAACTGGGAGATGTCATGAATACAGAGGAGGATTGGAATATTATACAGGAAGAATTAAATGACCTTGAAGACTGGGGTAGTAGAAACGGGGTGGAATTTAAGGTCGTGCGCTGCAAGGTCACGCACTTAAGGACTAATGAAAAGAACCAGCTATGAACTGTAGGCTCATCAGTGGGAAGTGACAGAAAGAAAAACCACCTTGTTGTAACAGTCAATCACAGAATTACTATGAACCACCAGTGCACTTAGACCACAGACAAGGAAAATACAATTTGGAGATATATTGAGTAAAATATTTTTAATGAGGTGAGGAGAGTATTTATGCCGGTGACCAAGGTGCTTGTTAGACATCATCTCAAATTCCAAATCCCTGTGGTTAAGGTGCAAATGTTCTGGGTATTTTTAACAGCTGTGAAGGTATGCTGACTACTATGATGATCAGAGGAAAGGATCGCCTGTCTGAAAAGAAGCTGTGCCCAGCAAAACAGAGTTTGGAGGAGTAAAAATTGCTATCTCTAAGTATACAAAGAGGTAAACACCGGGGAGAAACAAAAGCTCTTGAATTCACACAATAATTTTGACATGAGAACAAATGGACTTAAAGTGGCTATGAATACATTTGGACGAGAAATGGAGGAAAGGAGTGTAGGAGTAAACACAGAGTGAGACAAATTTATTTGCTGGGCTTATGTGATGTGATTCATGTCCTGGCACATGCTTGAACCTGATGACTCCTGGTCAGCCCTGTGCCCTATTTTTCAGGCAGCCTTTCTTACAGTCCTTTCCTTGGCTGACTATATTTTCTGAGACATTCTTGGTTGTACTTGTGGGTATATATTTTACAGCATAACCTCCTTGATATAACACAAATATTAGATGATATCTTTAGCTATCTATTCTCTTCTTTCCTGAGAGGCAAACAGCAACAACAGCTCATGTCTCGCAATGACCAGAACAATGGAATGAAGCAGAAATAAAGCTGCTGCTTCTTTATAAAAAATTTGTTGTATTGCAGCAAAAAATCTAAAATAAGAATATAGTAGTACAGAAAGTAAGCACTTCGAGTCCCATCCACTCAAAAAAAGACATTCGGAAGTAAGAACTTCACTGACAGTCTAATTTTTGTCTTTTTGTTCCCATTCAATATATTTGCACACATTTTTGTAAGTTCCTCAAGTACGTTTCAAATTTAAAGCTCAATACATCAACCAAACCATTTTTAACATGACAATACTACTGTTACTAAGTTCTTATATTCATGTATTTCCTTCTCAGAGAAGAATTATACTTGCAATATTGATAGGAATCTTCTTTTGTGAGGACTACAGAATCTAATATGTTATAACAAGTTGGTTCATTTCTCAGAATACACCTATTTTCTTATCTTAACTAGGCCACAATTGTGAGGTTATAATTCCTCAGTTTTATGTCATTGCTATCAACAAGAATAACTGGGGGAGGAGGGAGGCCTCAGTTCTCTCGAGTGACACGACATAGTCATAATGAATGGAAATAGTCCCAAGGTTCTGTACTGTATTTGTGGTATAAAATCAAAACAGTCATATTGCACCATTAATGCTGTCTAAAATAGATACTCTTATTTCATCCTGCGAAATTCTCTCCCTAGTATGTCTCAAATCTCATTCTAATATTACAAATTAGCAATGCAGGGATTGAGAAGCAGCAGCAGCACACTCTGAGTAAATACCAACAATCCTGTGATTCCCAGGAAAGGATCCTTCCTTTATGATAAAGTAGTAAATTGAACAGGTTTCTCACTGACTAGGGAGTTACAGCTATTGAAAGTTTGAGATTATTTGTAATGACTGCTGCATCTGACAAACATTGAATTATAACACTTAGTCTGTGTAACCAACAGCTTATTTCTTTTTGTCATGTGCTGTTGTGTTGTGTTTCATCAACTTCAGAGACGATGCAAAATAATGCAAAGTGATACCATGAAATACAATAAGATGTGACATAACACATTAGAAATTTAAAGAATGAAAAGCTTCAGTCAATTCAGTAAATAAGAACCCTATCCAAATTTATTGTGACAAGTAAGAACAGTGAAAACACTAAACACTGTTTTCAAACCAGAGGGCAACATTGTTTTTTAACCACCCAAATTGCTTGCAGATATTGCCATCATCTTTAGTTTAATTTAATAGCACAGAGATGTGAGCTTTTTCAGTTTGGGTGGTGGTTTTTTGTTTTGGGGTTTTCCCTTCCCCTTTCCCCAGCCTGCTATGAGTATCTAAATATCTAAATTGGCGTCTGAGTGACTTGGCGTGTTTGTCGGCAGCTTTCCATTCCAAACAAATCCGTTCCTTGACATTTCAAAAAAATGTATTGCTAACATGTTTCCAAGGATTTTGTAAAAATCCAATTCTGTGAAGACAGACTCAAAATGGGTGAACAAAAAAGCATCTGTGTTAGCAGAAAAGAAGTGTTTTCAGTTCATATCTAGGATATGCTAATTGAAAATCTAGAAACAGGCTGCTTTCCTGTAGAGTACTAAAATGAATTGGAATATGAAAAAACTCTCTTAAATCTGACTACTCCAGACTTTTCTTTCTCACATTTTCACTGTCATCTATTCATATCTGTCTGGTGATATTTAGGTCTGCATTAATGGATTAAAGACCACATTGATCTCAGTTGGAAAATATGAGTTGCTGTTGCTGATCACCCTATGCTATTGCCAAAGCCTTCTCCTTTGCTAGTAAAGTCAGATTCTATTGAAGTCTATCCCAAATAGTCATCTGTATAAACAATGATATGTGATTCTAAACTTCAAGCACATTTTCTGACCAGCTGTACTAACCATTTTTATGTAAGTTTTATTTAAGGGCAGCACTACCATGCCGTGAAGTCAGACAATGAAGAGATTAAAACTATTTTTTTTAAAGCCATTTTAGGGCCTGGATGGCTCATTTGATCAGACACCGGCCTTTCATCGCAAGGAAAAGCAGCTCATATCTAGCTCTGACTGTTGTGTTCAGAAGCAATCTTTATGGGATGCTTATAAAATGTTTATAATGAAATGAGTACAGGGATTCTTGGTTTATTGTCAGGACAGTGAAGAACAGGGAGCTGTCAACCAGTGCATGTGCAGGTGAAAATTAAGTCTCCTGAAAGGGATTTTTAAAAGTGCAAAGCTCATACAGGCACCTAGCTAAGAGAATAATAGACAGGTGACTGCTAAAAAACACACTTTCCCTGGCAAATCAAAATTAAATAGTATAGCAAATCCGTCTAAATCAATAAGTGCTACAAAAATCTCTGTGGAGATTTATTTTTGTGCACAAAAGGATAAAATCCAATTTTCATTGAAATGGATGAAGAAATAAATGAATTAAATATAGGCTCTTCTGTTGTGCTCCTGGCATTTTTAAAAAAAATAATGATTCTGAAGCAGATCCTTAGCTGAATGGCACATCTGATTAGCTCCAATAGCTGGATTTTGTGTAAATCAGACAGCAATATATAACTGTATAACTATTTTTCAGAGCTAAATCTGCCATTATTTGAGCTTTGTGCATAACGTCAGTTGAGAAAGTGGCTCAAAAATGTTCAACTACATTTTAACGTGAATTGGGATCCAAATTGGTAACATTGCAGTAGGAAAAAAAAAAAAGTTGTGTAATAAACTTAAGACTGCTTGAGCAACTTTCTTGAATTTGTTGCTCTTAGGTAGAATAAAATTTGATACTGATGTGATTTAAAGCCAGCTTTTAATGTATTTATGTAACTAGCCATAGCTAATTTAAAACCTGGCCTGTAAGTGTTATTGTCTGTTTAAAGAATCACAGTCATGATTGCACGATACTGAATTTCAGTACACCCAGAAAAACAAGCCCCAGAAAAGCAGGCTTCCAGCTTTCCGTATCCTTTAATTGTAGTTAAAGAACAACTTAGTGTTTTTCAAAATCTGGTTACAATTATTTTCTTTTCCTTAAAGCCTAATGATTATTAGAACTTGGCAAGTTAAAGCTGAGTATCAAAAATTCATAGGCTTTCCATGAGCTAATGGTTGGCTGATACATTAAAATTAATAAACTCTTTTAAAAATACAAGAACTCAGTTTCATGTTTTATGAAATAGCCAAATTATTGTCAGCCAATGCGATACCACATATATACATGTAAACATATGTATATGAACACATGTAATGCATTCAGTTTGCACAGATAGCGTGTGTAATATAGGCTAAGTTTAGCTGGTTATGGAGAAACCAAGAGGTTTCTGGAGCTATATGTGTTAACCCATCCTATGGATGCATGCACTGCAGTGAACCTCTCCATTCCTGTGCCCTGCTTGCTCTGCACTCTGCAAAGCAGAGGAGGCACCCCGGGATGAGTTAGCAATGGGAGAAGAGCCATGGACTTCATCCTTAGCTAGGGGCCTTCAGAGCTGGCTGCTTGCATTTACAGAAGTACTGCAATCACTTTTCCTCTGTACAGGAAAGTAATCTGGGAGGCTGCACACCTCTTCTCACCCCCCTGGGATGGTCTGGCTTCAAACTGTGCCTTCAAAAGAGCAACTTGAAACCGGCATGGCAAACTGCTTATATCGTAATTTATGAACTCAGTGGTGAGTAAAATTGTTGTGTATTCTCTATTCTTGCAGTTTCCAAGTGCAGGTTCCTCTGTAATATCCTGCCAGTTTAATGAAAGTAAGGGCTGGGAGAGAGGAGGGTTGTGCCCATTTATTCCTTGGTTTCTCTGGTACAGCTGCCAAGAGACCAAACTGTAGTGGTGTCTTTTGTGATGTGGACATCTGCCCGCTGGATCTGGAGCGGCCCACCAATACATTCCATGTAAGTCACCAGAAAAACATCACATGGTAATGACTTCCAATCACCAAGGACCTGTCCAGATTTGAACCTGTAACCCAGAGGTGAAAGGTTTTCTAGAACTCAGCCTTCCCCTGGGTTCACCAGTACCTGATCATTTCACAGTCAGAAAAGAATAACACTCCTCAGGCAGTACCGATTTTATGCAACAGATTCTGGAATCACTTTTTCAACTGTGTTTGCTGCACCTTTGATGGCCTCAGCACAAATATAAGTTGCATAGCAAATACAAAGACGTTCTACACCAGCTCTTGGTAGAAACCATTGCTTTTTTAAAAATTTTTTTTATTATTATTTTTTAATGTGTACCTCCTCATGCTGGCTTCTGGAAAAAGCTGCCTTGCAATCTGTAAGGATAATAAATTTATACAGAACTGGCTATGGATGGGGTGAGGGATCAGTTTCTTAATACTTTTTTGTAGTGGAATTAGTATTAGAGCAGGAAAGATCTACAAATTGTGCGGCATTTTGAAGTAAACAGGAGACCGAATAGCAAATATTGTTTTCACTACACCAATGTGAATATGGATAAATTAGTCTCAGAGGGTAGTGGAAATTCTGATAAAAAAGCTGAATTTGCCCCACAAGTTTAAGTATTCCTTTCACTGGTGTTACTTTGGCATATCCAGGTGCTTTTAGCAACAGCTTCAAACCACACAACAGATGTGAAATAAGTCGCTAGTACTTTAGGGAATGTTAACATTGGTAATGTTTAGAAATATGCTTTAAGTTCAAATTCAAAGGATGGCATAGGTTTTTCTCTTACCCTTTCATGTATTAGAGGTTCCAAACAGGAAATCAGATATTAGGAGACAGAACTTCTTCCAGGATCAGTAGGAGCTCTGAGGAAGCAATATGCAACCACTGCTACTTTCAAAGTACCACACTATAATGTGTGTATATCTTCAGGTCCCACAAAGGCAAACAACCTATTGACCCCACACTTTCATTGATGGGAAAAAGTTATTGAGCCTATATTTTGCCGTATTTCAGATTATTACAACATGCAAAAGAAACAGTTCCTAAATTCTCAGTTGTTAAACCACCCATTCCACTTCTAATTGTTTTTAAATCCTGTTAGAGCTCAGTGTAGGGAACTGAAAGGCTGAACAAAAATAATTCTAAATCCACATAATGCTAGTTTCTGTCAAATGGCAAGAAGATTTTCAAATGGCGAAGCTTTTTGCATTCTCATTTGAGTATTCTGCCTTAGTGTACAAATGCAGGGAAAATAAAAATCAAACAATAACTGAACTTTGCTGTGGTGTCCAGATTAGAACCACGTTCTGTGCAGAAGTGATGGGCATGTAAGCCCTTCGTATCAGGAGATCTGTCTGGCACTCATCAGGCAGTGTTACTTGATCACAGCTGGATAAAAATGCACACCCAGGGCAAATCTGTAAACACCAGCTTAATCTGCATGGGAAAAGTTACTGTCATCTCCTCCGACAGAAAAAGCCTCGAGGACATTCCAGCAGTAACAGTCACTTCAGTTTGTTACAAATGTTGTCAGATTTAGACACAAAACCATTATAGATGTCAGAAAGCTACAACTGAAAAAAAAATAAATGTATTGCTTTTTAGGTATTTTGGTTTAGAAAAATGAGGCAAGTCAGTAGTTTTATCACTATGACCAAAGCGTGTGTGTGGAGGGATTCCTATTACACAGCACTTGCTAACAATCTACATTTTAGACTGTAATTCACTGTTCTATAGGACATTTAAAGAGATTTTTCTTCAGGGGAGGGACTTTAATTTGGATAATATTTTGCAGGAGTCTTCTTTGTGCATAAACTAAAACCAACTCTGTCTTTAGGATGTGCCAAAACCTGCTTTTGACTTTTTATGGCTCTGACAATGGTCATACTTGCAATTGCAAGACCAGAGCTCATTACTCTTGTAATCAGCCCTGAAAAACACCCTAAATCACTTCATCATCAGAATAGCTATAAACTAATGTGGAAAAAAAGGGCTTTAATCAATTCTAGACAGTTTAGATAAATAATGCAGTTAGAGATTCATAGTTTGCTTGTCTTTTTCAACAGATATTCCCACTTCCTTCAGAGAGAATATGCATCTACCAAAAAAATAAAAAAAAAAAAAAAAAGAAATGTTCATTTAAATTTAATGTGAGCTGGACCAGACCCCAGAGTTCTCAATGTGAAAATCATAATGCTACGAATTCCCTCTCCGACCTCGTATCGTCCGTTCTACCCTCCCATGCCCACGCTCATGCATAACAGAGATGTAGAATGACTGGTTTCTGCAATGTGTTAAATAGGAGGAAAGGGAACATTCAGAGGAAAACTAGGTATTTGGGGCTTTCTTCAGCCCAAGATTAATGTCAAGAGATTTTTCTTAGCATTAGTGTCAGTGCTAGCCAGGAAAAATGATCCCATTAAAGGGCCCCTTATGAATAATTCATGAGGCCCAATTTAGTGTTAGTACTGAGAGTGAGAGATAAACAGGTGATAGAGTTTGTAGGGAAACCACTGCACTTGACATGGTATTTTGGTGTTATAATTTTTTTTTTTAAATCTGTATATGTGTTAGAGGAAGGAGACATAACTTGTGTGTTAAGACTCGGGTTACTGTTCAACTTTGAGTTGAGGATTTATGTGATCTGTGTTTCCAAATCATTAGTGATGAGCTATTCCCCCTAAGTGCATTAAAGTAAAAAGCTCCATAGATAAGCTGGTAATTTAAGGGCTGTGTTTGGCAACAAGATTCTTCAGCTCTTTGCTGTTCTCTTCTAAGTCCATTGTGAGTGTGGAAGAATAGTTACCGAATATAGCAATTAAGGGTTTTTTTCTCCCCAAATTAAAAGTTACATTTTTGCAATAATTATGGTAGTTGAATAATTTATGTCAATTTAAATAGAACAACATTTAGCACTGATGTTTACTGAAAATCTTTTTGTGTTTAGTGTAAAAAGGTAAAAACAAAACTGGTGTAGAAGTCCAGGGAGGCCTGTGAGCATGAGATTACTATAGTGCCTGTGCAAATTGTCAGACTTCAAACTACTACTAATTGACTTGTTTAAATTATAGCACGAGTTGGTGGATCCCAATCAAACAGAAGTTACTAGAGATGGGGCTAGAGCTGGTTGAACCATCTGAACTGGTCACAAAAAAGCTCCTAGTAAGGTTATATTAAGGAGCCTTCAATTTAAGCAGTGTACTGCTGATTTTCATGCATTTAGAAAACCAAAAAGAAGAGAAGAGCCATACAGTCACTCAAGGTGACTGGGTGTTGTGCCTCTTCCATGCTACCCCTTGTAAAGCCAGGCAAAATTAACATCTCTGTGTCTATGTTGTGCTAGTGTTCTGCAAACCTCTCTCCTTCTCACTAATCATGGAGAAATGACCACCAGCCATTTAATGGGTTTATTTCATATGGTGTATTTTGCACTCCTCACTTTTAGTAAGAAACACCAACAGAAAGAAATTCTAAACCCCTGGGATCACTGAATAGAGATCTCTGAATAGAAATTTGAGAGCTGACTATGCCTATGTGTGCTGGGCCTGGCAATGTGATTGTATTCATTTTATCACACCAAATTTTGCATTCAGCCATAGGAAATTATTCTGATTTGCACCAGTAGAATTCCATTGCTACTTCCAGGTTGCAAGGAAGGCAAATGAGATCAGCGTTCATCCCCCTGGGTTTATTCAGATAAATATTTACTGAAGATTGAATCCTACCAAAATGCCACTAGGATTTTGCTCTAAATAAAAATTATGTCATTGGACTTGTGGCCTCTATTGCCATGATCTGTGATCTGTCAATCCCAGATGCTCATTCCCATGCAGTGGTTACAGTTCGCATGGTTGAGCTGGTTTAATCCAAAACCAGGATGTCTCCACCAGTGAGTGATTGGCCTAGAGGCATGAAGTGACAGGACAGTACTTCAAATTTAATTTACTTAAGTGATGTTGCTGGTCTTTCTAGAGTGGTCACCTCTGTGGGACATTGGTTTTGTAAGCTAAATGCACATTTCTCAGTGTATAATAATCACCATCCCCTTAAGCCCCATAGGGCTACATAAATCTACTTTAAAAAAATTCTGTAGCGACATGTCCATGCAAATGATAGTTTAAATTCCTATAGTACAAACACCAACAACCTTCCAAGTTTTGCTTCCTGAAAAAAAACACCAATATATCAAGTCTGTAGTAAAAAAAGTTGTACTTTTGTAGCTGTGCCTCATGAGCATTGAAAAAGTCGGGCAAATAAAAATATTCTCTGCTTTGAAATTTCTGTTTGACCCTCAAAGTGGTTAAAAAATGAAAGTGAAATGCAATCTTGTGATCCAGATGTTGAGGTGAACAATAATATAGCACACAGAAAACAGGTTTAAAGCATCAGACTGAAAATGTATTAACCTGATTTTGTAATTCTAAGCCCCAATCAAACAGTCCTGGAGACCCAGCTATAGAAGATAAGGCCTCGTGCCATCGACAAGAGACGGGTTTTTTTCAACCTCTGCTCTTCAAGTCACCTGGGAGATTCAGCTCACTGCTCAGCAGGAATAAAGAGAAGGATAAAGGATTCCTCTCTTTGCTTGGCTTTAAGGTTTCCTCCTTCTGCAAGGATCATGATCAGCTATGGAGTTCCAAACTTGAGTTCACCTTGGGATTTACTCCATGGATTTATTGAGAAGCTAAAAGCTTGATGAGGACACACTGCCCCATGTTCCTGTATATACCTTTGCCCTAAGGAAAAAAGGAGGAAAACACGTGGTCAATGAGGTTGGTTGCTTCCTTTTGGTGAGTTCAAGGTCTAGTGAGAATGGAGTAGGAGGGTCTCCCTCTCTTCTTCCCTCCTTCATTCCTTCTCTCCAGAGCTTTACAGGCTGCTTGGAATATATTTTCTTGCTTCTCTGGTGAAGCACTATTCCTGAGGGGAGAAAGAATGGCATTCTGACATACTGGCATTTGGGCATACCTTTCTCTTCTGTAAGATGACTGTGTGGCCCAGTTGAACAAAATATGCATGTGTAAATACATATTTGCTTCTACTTGATAGCTATGTGAATTGTATGCTCTATGTCTTTTTTCAGGTATAAAAATTATGTACTTTCACAAGTTTGGGAGTATCTGTGTTTTCTGTTGCATTTGAGGTGCTACGTAAACATTATTCAGTAAAAATGCCTCTACCTTGGATTATGCTTGGCACCAATTTACATTGTAATATTACTGACACTGCCATTTAATTTGCCTACTTGCCTATGGTCTAAGCGTAGGTAATTTACAAACCTTTAACAATGTTCAGCTTTCCTAAATGGTAGGGAGAACTGCAATTACACTTAAAATGCGCTGGTGCACTATGTGTCAGCAAAAAAAGGACCTACAAAAGACATAATTACAATGTAATTGCCCACAAGTTCATGAAGTAAACATACATTATTAGAAGGCACTCATCTATTCAATTTAAGTGACATTACAGATAACATATTGCATAAATAGGAAGCCATTTTGTGACTAGTTAGTATAATAATAGGAGTTGAAATTAAAATGTGGTATATGTATTCCTAAGAGCACTTCAAGCTTAGCATCTGCTCTATAGTGCCTTGCATTATGCTCCATTCCCAGTTTTAAACATTTGAATATTCTCTAAGGACGTACACCAATAACTAATGACACTATAAGGTATATCCTTAAAAAAAAGTTTAAAACAAATGTTTAGGCTGCCTAAGGCCATTCTTACCCAAGAAAAACATCAGAAGAAGAAAATGGTTAGAGGCAACAGGGAAAAATTTCAGGAGTTATTTTTGATGAGCAAAATTGTTCAAAACTATGCAAAATTTAAGCTCTATTTCATTTTTGGTCATTTGATGAGATCTGGGTACGTATGTGGTCATGGTTCTCCCACATCACGCCAGGAAGAGGATCTAAGGTGTCTGAAAACTTTCATCCGTAATTGCACATTTTAAAGAGTTTGGCCTTGCACCTTTTTAATGAATTGTAGTTGAATATGTATGTAGACTAGCTTTGGTCACTGGAAGTTGGTGGTCCCTCTGGATCACATCCCATCTGGACTGTCCCCTTGTTTCTGACAATATCCAGCAGAATAGGCTTTGCAAGGATTTAGGGCAAATAACTGGTTTATTGTAACAAAACCTCTGGAACACCGGTTCCTCACACGATGACACCATATCTTCCTGAATAATTTTGTTGGTTTTCCAGCTTGCTAACAAAGTAATGTGTTTATCTAAAGTTCGCAGTCCTTGGAGAGGGGTCAGGCTCCATCTCAGCCAAGAAGCAGAGCCCGAATTGTGACTTTGGGGCCTCTATAGTTACCAAAAGCAAAGATCTCCCCTTAGATTATGCATGTGCTGTTAAGGACTTAATTAGTGTAAAAAAACCTCGTTTTGTTAAAAAAAAAATCTTTACTATTAAGCTCTTATGTTCTGTGCTCTCCCACTGAAAAACACAGTTCAGTTTGAAAGTCTGGCAAATACCTTAAAGCTGTTGGAGCCACATATTTAATGTTTTGCTATTTTTGTATGACCTTACAGGCAGTCTGACACAGTGTAGATCCAGAGGAGATTGTTTACTTTTAATTTGCTTGTAACAATCTTCTTTGCCAACTTTTTCAAACAACAATGATATCATAGATTTTTATTTGGGGTTCCACACTGTTGAACATGCTCAGGTTTTTTTTTCTTTTACCTCTTTCATTAGATAAATATAATAGTGGATTACAAACTTGTAAAGTATTTCCTTTTGGAAAACATTGTCTGATACTTGATATTGTACCAGGACTCAACCTAAATTGGTTTAATTCCTTGTACCTGCTGTGTAGTTAGATGAGATCAACTAGACAGACCTTTCCCATTGGTTAAAGGTCAAAAATAGCCTAAAGACATGTTGTTTACAGCACATCATATTGAGAAATATACTTTTCATAGAAGGTATAACCATATTTTCATTAACAGTGATAAAAAAGCTTAAACAGATCTGTGGATAGAACTGCAGAGGATTATTTTTAATCACAAATCTATTTTTAAGAAAATGTAGAATAAAATCCACCAGAGAATATTCTCATTATTATTTTACCATAATTATTACATTTTATGTAAAATGTTGTTCTATTTTTCCAGTATTTGAGTACATTTGAGAAACTCCAGACACTTCAGAGTAAGAGCCATATTCTGTTGACATTTATGTAACTATAAATAACTTTTGTCATGTCTGCCCTCTGCAAAATTATGAAGGAGTCCCTGATGGCTGAAGTTATAACTGATATTGCTGGGTTTTCTCATTTTAATTATTGTTAGATGACAAGATGGAAACTAATCAGTTTATTTAAACTTTTCAAATTATTTCATCCTTGCAAAAAAGAATCAAATTATTAACAAATTTTTTAATGCTTTGCAAATGCTTTTTTTTAATGTTTTGTGATCTTTTTTGACAGAGCTGAAGGAAAAACAAATTAAGTCAATCTTTGCAAAGGGTATGAGCTATGAGTTTTTAAGAAGTCAAGTTAAATAAAAAAGAGCAAAGTTAAGATATGTAAAGGCTGGGTTGGGATTTTGTTGAATGATAGCTTGAATTTTACACTCACCTATAACAGTTGAGATTCAGTGGTCACCAAAATGTTGGTATCATCATATTTTCAGGCACTGATATTGCTTTTTATATTTTTTAGGAAAATCTTTCAAAATTCTTTGCTAATTAGTATAAACTTACCAAAAATGCACAGCAAACACTTTAGCATTTGAGTTTGTATTTATTATACAGAGTTTCCTAGGAAAAGATTTATTTCTATGATATTTTCTACTAAGAGAGACACTACAAGTTTTTCATCTTTCATTTATACTGGACCTCAAAGTCTCAGTATCTTACTTGAAAAGGGTTTATATGGAACTACCAAAAAACAACTGAGAGTTTTCTTGAAGTACTTAGGCTGGAAAACCACTTTTTTATTGAGCTGAAATGTTTAACAAGTTTGCTGAAAATTGCAAAGCAAGCCAGGAATATTTTGTATTTCAGAATTCATGTTCATTGGTTCTTAGTTAAGAACCAATGACTAAGACTTCTTAGTTAAGGTGGCCTTTCTTTCTTATGGGAGAACCAGAAAAGACTCGAGACTTGGATGTAACCATTATTTCTTTAAAATTGGGGATTTTACAAACCTTCATTTAAGGACTGTGCTTATATTAACTAGAATTTATAGAAACAATGGAAGTTGTTCCCATGCCGTGATTTGAAGGGACCTGGATTTAGAAGGCTGCATTCCTTCCATAGCTGGGGTAGACAGAAACATCTTCAGGAAAAAGATTCATCACAGTTAAATAACTACAGGGTTTCTTTACAGGGGAAAGGACTGTGAGAATGGACCATGTCAAACAGTACATTACTAATAGACTGACAGTTATTTGTGTAAGATATGAATAATATGAAGATCTTTTAGTATTAGTTATATGGCAGATGGCAAGACAATGATGAGTTCGTCAGATTAAAAACAAAGCAATCCTATAAATTCCAAATGCAGTTTCTGAAGTAAAAATGGACATGAATTTTCCAAACATAGAGACATTGTTTTGTGGTGTTGACATCCTCCCTAGAGTCATATCTCTTCACACAAGTCATGTCTGAAAAGAGGGAATAATATTTTTGCGCTTATATGGCTTGACATTGTCAAAAGACTAGACAGGGAAGACCTGGTAACTCTGTAATTTACAACATTAGTTAATTAAAGCACTGATGAGGAGGGAAAAAAGACACAAAATTATGAAGAATGACTTTCAGATATTTGTGATGGCAATTTGCCTCTTAGGTGAAATTCCCAGAGTTTACATAAAAGATATGTGCTCCAGCCTTGTAAAGCCTGGTTTTATTACAGAGTGGTGCTCTCAAGCCCAGTGATGTCCAACTAGCTACTTGACGAAACACATCTAGATGCTGACTTTTGAGGTGCTTTGGCAAATCATGATTTGCTAATGTTTTGATGCATTTGTTGGTACTGGAAACTACATTTGTCTCAAGATGTGAAATCAAAGTCAATTGTAATGTCAGATACCATAGCACTGCTGAATATTCTTGATGATACCTTAAATTCATGACTGTGCTTCATCATTCTTGGTTTACCTTTTCCAATAATTGTTCATCAAAAACTCTGGTACATGTTTTAAAAGAGCACTTAAATGAATGTATCGTACAAATGCAGCAGGTGGAGAGTATATGGCTAACGTGGACAGCAGAGTCCATGTTTGTATTTTATATGACAAGAGCACTAACTTGGTAATTAAGTAAATATTGTAATAAGTATGGCTCTGACATCCACTTGAAGGTTATAACTCCCCAGGGAACAGATGCTTAATTTGCGGCCGTAATAATAACAACCTAATGAACCTCCCATCTTACTGGATAGCTTAATAAACTTCAAAGAAAACAAAACAAGAATCTATGAGTAAAAGTACATCCTTAGCTTTTCATTAAGCAAAATGAGCATGAGTCAAGGCCCAGCATGGCTTCCAAAGTTAAAGCTACCAGCTACAAAGCAAATGTATGCAGAGAAATGTACAACAAAAGACATAGCTTTTAAACCTCCAGTTGAGTTTCCATAAATGTTGCTTACAAAAGCTACCATTCTCTATGTTAACAAAAAGTTGTGGATATGTTCTTCACTAAATCCTCTTTTCTCATATAATCCACCTTGTGCACTTTATCTCAAGTGTGTTTTATCTGATCTAATCCTGGGCTCATTCATTCTCAGATAGAAGGGACAGGATTATTTCACACTTAAACTAGGCCCAATCTTTCTGTGGGTCCATAAGAGGACACCTGGGTAATGAGAAATTATCTGTGGAACAAAAGATTAAGCAGGTGCTAGGGAAAAAAATGTCCTTTCAAATACAGCAATTTTTAAGGAAAAGATAAAACATTTTTTATTCAGAAAAAAATGTTCATAGGAGGCATTTTTTTAAAGGAATGAGATTACACCATTAGTACCAATGTTACTTGGCACAAGTTTTATTAGGAAAAAAAAAAAAAGAAAATCTGTTTCAGTCACTCTAAAATGACATTGATGTCCCTGGAGTTAGTCTGGATTTTAATGGGTATAAAGTGGGCAGCATACAGGATATGTCAGAACATTAGTTTTAACCAGGTCAAAGAGGCCAGTCATATCCAGTCACAGCTTCTTCCTTGTTCTACCAGACCTTATTTTAGCACACTTACAGTTAGGAGAAGGAGGGAAGCTTCATGGCTCAGTAAATCAACTTCAGATTTTTTTCCTTTGCATTAGTGGGCAAGACAATTCAGACATGAAAATAAAACCCTCTAGTCATCCCCACCCCAACATGGGTACATGGATTAGTACAAACCAAGTTCAGCCTCCTTTGCTTGGCTTATCTGTTTCTATAGCTATATCTATATATCAATCTTTGTTCATGCCCTTTAGCTTTCAGAAACCACAGGACCACCTCAAATACTGTCTTTCATCTGTTTCCAGTGTATGTCAAACTCTTGATGTGAAGGTGTGAAGGCAGAACAAGAATTTACTGGTTTAAAACTGGAGCAGTTCCTCAGAAGTCATAAACTGATACAGTAAATAATTATTTCCCATCTTTCTCTCCTTCCCTATTGTCATTAGCCTCCTCATGGACCATTGTACAACAGCAGAGATTTCATCCCTTAATTCCACAGCCCCACTGGGACCATGGACTGATGACTTGACTTTCTGACTGGTGGTCCTTTGAGTTTTCTTCTCTCCAAAGAAATACAACAGAAGCACAGTATGTAAATAGTTTCACAGGATTGAAACGAATACATTATTGAATTATTACACTAGAGACTGAAAACAGATACATATTGCAAAAAAAAAAGAAAAAAAGAGTGGACGTTATCTAAATCCTCAGGACTCAGGATACAGACTAATCTTCTGCTCAACTGGCTAATGGGGAAGAAATGTCCAGTGGGTTCTCATACTGCTGCACAGTACAAATTTATTTCTTTTTTCTTTTGTAATATACAGTGCTACATGATGTTGTTAATTATCCAAATCTACAATTAATAGTGTTTCCAGAAATAACTAAACATGGAGCAACAATTCTCTGTCACATGCAGGAATTCCTCTAACCAGGGGCACATCTAGATTGATTTGATTAGTTATCCTTCTCAAAAGTGGGAGCAGTAATTCAGTACCTGCTGTTTAGGGTTATTTAATTCAGGATGTGTTTTCCAGGACACTTGTAGAAAAATACCATAACCATTTTTTGACTTGTCATCCAACAGCAGTTAACAGAAATGCAAGAAAAGTCAGGCCCATTGACTAGGTAAGATGAAATTTAAAACTATATTAATATTTACAATTTCATATCAATTTAAAAATGTATAAAAGTTAATAAAACCCATTAAATATCAGCAGCCTTTGAACGTCTCATCGTTTTTAAAAATGTATTTTAAAGCAAAGTTTTGCTTTTACCAATTTCACAGTATTGAGATATCAATATTATTATTGAGATATCAACTTTATATTTATCAATATAAAGTATGTTTATTAACCTTACGTATGTGGGTATTTCCACTTCTTTGTTATAAAACATCACTTTGAACAGAGCTGTGCTCTTGACTAACCCTTAACTTGTATATACAAGATATGTGGCTGTAAAACTTTAGGCACAAAAATAAACAGTGTCCCTGTCCATGGTAGGGGGTTGGAACTTTAGGGACCCTCCCAATGTAAACCATTCTGTGATTCTATGACATGACATCCAAGGAAAAGAGCTTTCTGGGCTCCTTTTGTAAAGTTTCAAAAGTACTTATCCCTTATTGAAAAGGGACAATCATAAAATATTTCATGGAACAAATATCTCCCTTAAGTACTCGAGATTCAATGTGGAAAAAGAGCCTGTTTCCTAAGCATTGTAATTTGTGCATCAGTTGCTTTTCTCCTTTATCTGAATAATGCAATAAAACAGTGGCTATTTCTCTTGGAAGAATACAACTATTTTAAGGCTGATGAACCTTTACAGTCTGGCTGAAAAAAAATCTTTTGATCTTTTGAAACAGTGTTTTGGAACAATCATGACAAAAAATACTAAACTGATACTGTCATACTTAATTTTTGATTAGTTAAAAATTATTTGCTCTTCTTTTCTCAATAATACTCTTCCAAGTATGCAAGTTATTATATGGAACAAGTTATTACAGTTTCAATGTGAAGTTTAAGAACTAAAATTTGCTTGCAAATTGATGCAGGAATAAATAAGACAGAGGTGGTCTTATCCGTGTATATATATAGATACATATAGATATATATATAAAAATCTATTTCTACTCATATACAATTCTATTCTATAATCGATTTATCTCTATATTATGCTACTTGCTCTTCTGACCAGTAGATAGTGGTAATTATCTGTGCATAGGTACATGTATGAGAAAGGTAGAACAGATGTCCATGATTATGTAAGTTATGGTAATTAATAGTACATAAATGAAACAAGTTTGTTTTTGTTGATGTGTCACTTGCACACTGCTCCTCTTGAGCATTGGGTTACATCCTGTACACGATTGCCTTATTGTCTACTGTCATAAAAATTCCAGTTCTCTTTCTGAGTAGTCACAGAATGGGACTTGCCAGCTGTCATGGAAAATGTATTCAGTTTCATTTCCACTTAATTTATCTAATCTTAATTCTATTATTATTTTATTACAATTATTTAAGTGCTTGGGGCAACAATCTAAAGTAAAAACAAATAAACAGTAGGAGTTCCAGATAATTTGTAAGTGATCTGAAAGGTCTAATGGAAACAACATCATTATTGCAGTTTTATTTTTTGAAAGGTTTATATTATAGAAGCTTCATCATTGCTGCTATAGTTAACAGTCTGTCAACACTGACATGTTAAATTTCTGCTTCACAAGATTAAAGGCTAAACTATAAAAACTCACCCTGGACAGAGAAAAAAGAAGTTGTGAAATAGTGTTTACATATTCAAAAACCTTGTAACTACAGGCCTCACATCACTTTCATTTTCAGCACTATCAACCTGAAACATAGAAGAGCATCTAAGCCCATGATTAAGTCCACTTCTCTTCTGCTAAACACTTTCCTGCAGAGGCACCTGCCAGCTTCCATGGCTGTAACGAAATCTGAACACACACTTAAAGATGCACATTCCAAAGTGTCTTTCATTGCACTGAGGTGAAGTTGTGCTTTGCCATCCTGGGCTCAGCTGACCATCTCCTCTCACCTTCTTCAGCAAAAACCGTGAGTAGCTGCATGCAAGTCACCTGTCTTCCAGCCAAAACATGAGTTTGTTGGGTTTGTGCTTAATCATAACCCTTTGCTTCTATTTAATTGCTAAGCCCAGTCACAGTTGCTTTCACAGAGTCTGTGTAAGCACAGAGTCCTCATTGCCACTCATTATACTTCTCCATCACCTTTTTTGCCTTGCCTAGATCCTCCCCATAACATGGCTGGTTTGGGTGCCTTGCAGAAAAAATTATTTTTTCTTTTTTTCCTTTCTAATGCAATGAGCCATTTATTTATAATGTCCCAATCTTGTTTAAATATATTTTTTCTCTTTTTCCTTCTCTTTGCACTCAGCATTTAGATGGTATGGTACATGTCTCACTGTGTCTGAGCAATAAAAGCACATAATAAAAATATATATAGAAGGTGATAAACTCACTCAAAAATAAGAAATTATTAATGCACAATTATTCTAGAAATTTCTGTAAAGAAGTATGAAACTAGTAAAGTCAAGTATTCTAGTGGTCCCATAATGACATGGTGGTTTCATTTAATCCACTGTGTAACAAGACATTTGATTTGACTAAGAAAATGCAGTAAAATAACCTGAGCCTGATCCAGCCATCACTGAATCTGATGCAAGGTTTTCCAGTAATAAAATGCAACGGGAATCACAATGAATGGCTGAATCTTAGGCAATGAGAATTCAAAAGGAAGGTTTTGAATGACATCTCAGCTTCTAACTTCTGGGAATTTCAGCAGCATTTAGCATTTCTTTAAAAGAAATTTGGATTTAAACTGGAGATAAGCAGCTGCAGATAGCATTACTTATCTAAGATGATTCTTCTCTCCCTCTGAAAGGAGACACAGGAAAGAAAGGCAAAATTCCAGAGTGATGACTCCAAAAATGGTTTATTTAGAAACTGAAACTTGACTTTGTTTTCTAGCAGAAACCAAATGTGTTAGTTTGATTTGGATACAGTATATTGACAAAGGGTGGGTTGTTTCTTCTTTTCATCTAACCCTGGTTGTGGAGATAGAGAAAAAATAATCTGCCCTGAGAGTAAACAATGATCCAAACCCTTTGTTTGCTTGAAATGGCTGACCTTGCTAGGAGGACGTATCTGCACAGATGACGGTGCCTCCAGAAGGAGTTATGGAATCCTGGCAAGTGACTCAGCGCCTGTGTGAGCAGCGCCAAGGCTCCGTTCAGCTCTGATCCAGAAGATGCGCAGCCCTGGTGTGGCCGGGGAAGCCTGCTCTCCACAGCCTGGCCCACACCTCCTCCTATTGAACCGCCTGTGAGGGGTATTGATATTCTCCAAGGGGAGCAGGGAAAGGCACATTGAGCAAAAGCTGTGCCCCCTGTAATGGCACAGCCTCAGTGGGAGCCTGCTGATGGTCACCCTGCCTGCGGGCCAGCGCTCTCACGTCCAACCCTCTCCTGATGACGGACACTACATCTCCTCCTCTGGTTGGTGTGAGAAAGCTGTGAGGCAGTGACACAGAAATCACCTTCTAGCTAGCTATTAAGAAAGTTTAGCAAATTGACTGCTGCTAAAATAAGAGATATGAAAGTTCCATCTTGCAGTTCAGTCACACGGGGCAAATCTCACAGGCCTGACGCAGTTGGAACACCCATGGAGCGCGCTCAGCAGGAGCTGACCCGCAGGATAATAGGGATGCATACTGAATGAATTGGAAGTAACACCTGGCCTTTGTCTGGAAAATTACCATTTTTTTAGGCCAGTCTTCAAAGCTGAACGTTTCTTTAGGACTCTGGAGCCATTGAGGAGGCAGACAAAAGGAAGAGAGTCATGGAGAGACATGTAAAAGCTGCAGGCCCAGCAGAAAGGGCGAGAGGGTATGTGAGAAGGCTGAGGGAACAGAAGTTAAAACCTCAGCATAAAATTCCAGTTCTTCCCATGCGGATCAGTTTTTCCAAGGGTGAAAGGAAAATGAATTTTCCAATGCATTTAAGTGATTTCATTACGCAATTATGTGCTTGCCTAAACTTTAGCCACATACTGTTACCTATCCTTGCAAGTAATCAGTTTTTGGTCTGTGTTTTACAACATGTACTTAGTTTAAACATAAAATACATTCATGTATGTGTGTGTAAAGAGACACATTTACCAACTCTGTGCCCTGTCTCTCATTCCAGAGAGAGTGAATGCATCTTTTCTGAGCAAACACACATACTATAGAGGAATAATGCTTTACCTTTAGAAACATCCAACATCCATTTACTACATGTATCTAATTAAGGGAAAATGCCAGTCTTCTACACTAGCATCCAAGCTTCCAAACAGATGCTCAACTCACTACACTCCAGTGCAAAAGAAACCATTGCACAACCCAACTGGAGGGGTATATGCAGAATACTGGGTAGTTACATTCTCACAGATATCTCGCTCTAGTCTGAGACTGATCCAGCATAACATGAGTAGGTTGAAGCTGGTAGAACTACCCAAATGCTTAAAATTTCACACTTTCTCAAATGTTTACTTTTCTGGATCAGACTCTTGTGAATAATTGGGCCTGAAGCTTCTTGGACTATTTTTTGGGGAGGGGTGTGATCAGGTCATAAAAATGAGAATGCCATCTTTGTAGGGACTTAGCGGTTACAAACTGCAAGCTGATCATCAGCCTAATTGCATGTCATCCTCCCCTAAATCAGATTAGTCACAAATGCTTATCAACTGAGCCCTAAAATCCTGATGTAGTTTGAAAACATAAAAGTTTTTATGAAGGCTATCTTGGAGACCCAATAAAAAAACCCCAAACATGGCAGCTTTGAATATATCTGGTGACAGTGCCTAACAGCCAAGAGAAATCAGGGAGAATTGCTATGTAAAGTTACAATCTTTTCAAAAACAAGCCAGTTAGATGACCTCCAGCTCTGGAATCTGCTGTCATTTCCAGCAGCCACCCTCAATATTTTTGCCTTGTTTTGTCTTTGCTAGCCCCCAGCTTTGTGACAGCTATTAGTATTTTGAGTAAATTATGCAGCTTTGATTTGCATAGGCAGAGAAAATTCTTTCTCATCTGCTGGTGGTACCAGATCTACCCAGCCTGAGCAATTCTGTGCAGTCTGGTGTGAGCTGCAGAGGTTACATCAGCCTCTATGTTGGACCATTAGTCTCAGAAAGCCTCGAAAAGCATTTAATGGATGACAGGACACTACTGTCCCAGGAGAGCAAGAATGTGCACAGGTATTTACTCAACTGTGTACAACATTCTTTAGTTTGGTGCAAAGCAAGGAGCCAAAGCCATGGTTTTTTAGCATCCCAGTGACACGCTGTTAAATCTGGCAGCTATTTCAGATTTTTTCGAGCAGTATTTTAATCACAACAGCATGTTACACCTTTGTAGAGATACTTCTTGAGAAACAAAGTATGTAGTATGGACCTAATAACAGGTTCAGGTGCACAATACAGCTTGGTTAAGCAAAGAATTTCTGGTTTACATTTCTGTTCATCTGTCTCTTCTACGACCAAAATTGATTTTCCCCCATATTGTCTCTAGGTCCAAAATTAAAGGAGCAGATCTCTATTTCTTTTCTGAGCACCTGTTTCCTGTTTTGAAATGTACAGTAAGTGAGAGTATATTTTTTTTCTTTACTCCTAGAGCACAAATAAGGTTGCTTATATCTGCCTCAAGTGCCAGAACTTAACACACTTATGCTCTAGTTATCCAGCTGACTTTCTGTATTTATTAGATTTTTAGTACAGTATGTGGCATTATAATCAATGCACTATTGACAAAAGCACTTGGATCACACACTATTTATTTAATTTACTACACCGACTCTCATTTAGTAAATTTAATTCATACACTGTGTTTTCCTGGCACATTCAGATACATTATTCAGAAAGGCCACAGGGATTGCTTAGCAAACCACTCTAAGTTATGTCAGGGGCCTTGCTTTAGGCTGTTACCATTAACCTAGCCTCTACCTTGCTTGCTACACATGTTGGGCAGTAACTTGTGAAGTTTGGCCATAGTTCTGCTGCATTTTTAATGCCTACTGAAGTCATAACACATGAAGCGTTTTACTGTAAACTGAAGGCACCATAAATTCTAAGTCTCCAACATTTTTAGAACCAATTATATCAAAGCAATCTGATTGTCACTCTTTTGCACATAGGATTCTCCCATCAGTAAGCAGTCTTATATTACAGGCACAAAACACTGATAAGCATTTTAGCTCTGCCAGACTAGCTGCAGCTGTGTCACATTTGTGTTTCCTTATTTTATGTGTGCCAGTTATCTAGATTAAAGTTGGAATAGCATAGCACTCCACTAGATGACAGGCTTGGTTTAGAGCCAGGCCACTTAGTGATGCTTATCAAACAATTTTCAGCTACATACAGTAGCACAATTCAAAAACCTGAGAAAGCCCTATATTATCAGGCATGATATGAGAGATCATTTCTTTTTTCGACGGAAGATTAAAACATTCCCCTCACAAATACATGGAGCCTCCCTAGTCAGGGGCATCAGTGAAATAATCTGATTTCATTTTTTCTACTCAGTTTTGAATGAATGTGTGACCCTCATGGTTTTGAACAAATGTGTGACCCTCATGGTTTTGAACAATCTTACCCAGTCACTTGTGACTGGAGGTGGAAAACGTGTCAAATCAGCGGCCCATGAACTTCAGAGAGTCCTGCTTTCAATAGCTCATTTTTCTGTTCTTTGTTCTTATGCTCATTTAGTCCTTGTTTGCTTGGTTGTGGTTTCTAAGCTATTAATGACCAACTCCATGGGCTACCCTCAGGCAATGACGCATTAACTTGCAGGCCCACTAGATACAAGTTCACCTTGAGCCTCCCTATCATCAGGGTTGGACAACCTGTACTTTAGACCACTACAGGTATTTGCAGGAAGAATGTGACTGCTGATGCTGATATATCCTGAGAGAGGATGCCTCTCGAGAGGCAGAGGGCAAGTTTTTCCTGGATGCTGATGACTGTTTGGACTGATACCATGACTGGCCTTCTGGGTAGGCTGTTACAGAAAGGAAAACCTGGTTTGACTCTCCAGTGAGATCATTACCTGCTCCAAGGAACTTCTTTAAAGCTAGATTACTTTTTGCATTAGGTCTTGTGAGCATCCTGATTCTGCTTCTCTGCACTCTGCTGAGAGAGTAGTTAAGAAAAATAGATAGATAGGAGGATAAATGCCATTTATAAACATGGAAGCCCAGTGCTCTGACATGCTGATGGCGGAGAGAGGGGTAGAGGCAGGATTAGATTTACTTAGCATTCACTTTCTCAACACTATGATGAGAATAAACTCTGATGAAATCTACATTGAAAAATATATCCAGTGGCTAGAGAATTGTGAAAGATGCCTAGCAGTCCTGCATGACACTGAGATGTCACAGCTCTGATTGACTTCATGGAATATAATTGATGGAACAGATGATGGAATGCAATCATATTGTTGAAAGTAGTATTCTGGAAAGATGTTTCAATGTTAAAATTATATGTGTAGTGTAAAATCTGGGAAAGAATAGAATAGGATATAATTGAGTAGAACAGAACAGAGTAAAATTTCCTTTCAGAGGTTGAGGTTTTGACTGCAGCTCTGAAATGAATTGAATTTTCTTTTTTTTTTTTCTTAGTGATTAATTATTGTGGAATATTCTTTAAGAGCTGTGACATCTGTTAAATGTAATTACTTTCTCTTCCATGTGTAAATCAAGGTCTTTCTTAAAAAAAAAAAAAGGCATTTTATACTTGAATTAAGTACATTTATCTGCAATTTGCAAGTTAAGGTGTGTGTAAAGCCTGTGGCTATACTAAAGGCTCAGTTGTGCCTCCTAGGCACAGTGTTAATTAAAGGGTGATCTGGATTCGTACCACTCTGAGGAGAACTCTGGAAGGGATTATACCTTGGAGAGGCACGATGCCTCCAGTGCAGCACAGCATGTGAGTAAAATGCACATGCTGTGCACCACCCGCATGGATGTTGCTCAGCACCTCTGTGGGCCCATCTCCTTCCCAAACCCCCTCACCCACTTTGCTGGGGTTCACACCCAGGGGGCACTGGGAAGAGACAGTCCTGACACTTGTGTCCAATTCCTGCACGCCAAGGGAAAGGTGGTGCTGACATCCTTTACGTTGCTGGTAGATATTCAGGCTGGATGCAACCTGGCCAAGGATAAACAGAAATTGCCAAGTGTCATTCCCAAGACATAGTTTCTCTTTTTAGTCAGTGTCAGGTCTTTTAAAAGTCTGACAGCATGTATGATGTTTGATAGCTTCTCACATTTTGTCTACGCCAATCCTATATAGCTAATTTTGAATAATTCTATATCCAGTGTCTGATTTTGTTCTCCCTCATATTTTTCATCAGGGATCATTTTTCCCTGGGGCAGCTCTCTTGACACCAGTGTAGTTTTAGATATGATTTACTCCTGTGCAAATAAGATCAGCATCAAACCCAACCTTTGGTTTAGAATATTGACAGTATACAAAAGATTTATTCCAATCTCTATGTAAATAATATCTGTGATCAATTTAATACACATTTAAGGGTTTTTCAAGGCTGTATTACTCACTGGATGAAATGTACATTTTGGTAATATATTATTGCTATTGTACATCCAATAGATCTAATTCAGCCCAGGGTGATTTTTTTATAACCAAGAAATAGACCACTGAAAATAGGATTTATTATAGAAATGCCAAGACATTCTTATTTATAGTATAATAGCACAAATTGCTCCTATAATAAATACTCTTCAGTTATCAAATCATCAGTCTTTTACGGTAACACTGACAAATGATCCCATAGGCAGTATGATATTATTAATGTAATGTATTAACTTTCAATTTTAAATTGGTTCTTGGATCTGGAACAACTGTACATTATACGATGTAGTTTAAGTAGGACTTGTGACCTAAATCTGCATAGCTTTACAGCAAAGTGTGACTACACATAGTGCTTTAGACTATCTTCATCTGCAACCTGAAAACAGTATCACTCTCAGTCCACAATTCAACACAGATTTGTAGATTGCATCCGCTCAGAGGAAACTGTTACCAAAGAATGTCTAAAACGAAAATTTTTAAATCATGCAGAAAATTTTCGGTAAGTCATTGTCTTTATTGGTCCCAAGAGAAAGCAGGTCAATTGTTAAGAGCTGATGAAAATAAAGAATAGAATGAATTTTCTTTAAAATTCAGCTTTTGAGGGTTCTTTTCTTACCAGCGGGTGTTTGTTTCATAAGCTGTTCACTATTACTATAGAAGAAACAACATTTAGTTATGTATATTTGATCTGGAAAAAGTGCAGAACCAGGGTCCTTTGTAGAGATTTTACATTTGTATAAAGTAAAACAAAATAAGCAGTCAGGATTAAGAAAATGTTATAAAAGTAAGCTTTGCAAGAAGTATTTATTTGAACAATGAGATTGGCAAGTCTAACAATGTAAGAAATATATGCTTAGCAACTTTTCATAGCTTAGATTTGTAGTACTCAGCAGATACACTTTTTATCCTCAGTTCAGTCCCATATTTCAGTACTAGAAATCCAAATAACTTAAATCCTTAACAGTCTCAGAATGAGGTACTATTTAATTATATAAATTTTATGCTTCAACATCACCAGTAATTTATTCAGAATTTTAACTACTCTTTTAATACATCAAAGCTTGATTGGAAATAAGTGAAAATTTTTTATTTGTTTTTCTGGTAAGTTGGATAATATTTATTTTGTTTAAAAGAAATTTAGCACAATTTTTTCAGCAGCCAGTTAAGTGTGGTCATTGTTGGTGCCAATGCACTGTAGGGATTTTAAAGGAAGCTAAATAGTTTAGACAGTCAATTGAAAAAAAAAATGTAATAATCACAATGGGATGTTGGGAAGATTTTTTTTTTTCTATGTCTTTCTTATGTTATGCATTTTTTCTGTCGTGGAGAAAATCTTGGTTTCTCAACTTGCCTCACTCGCATTCCAGCACCCAGCCTCACTAGTCAAGCAGAGCAGCTAACTGGCTGATCAAAGTTAGGACAGCTGGCTATCACCCCCAGACCACATTAGAGTATGGAAAAATTCATCCTGGATCTCAGTCAACAGTCTCTTCCCCGTCTGTCTGTCCTCTTCCAGCCAGTTAACATAGTCTCTTTTCTTTGGAAATTCCTGCACTTGAAGACACAGCTTTATCCCAGGTGGAGATTCCAGTGTTTTTACACTCTGCACCTGAAAAACATTTACAGATATTTCTGCAGTCCCTTCTACTCACATTTGGCCAGCAGAGCGTATCTATAATTTTATTAATTTACACCAACATGACTTTAGACTGGGGATTAAGTACTCATTAGTAGGCAGTAAAAGTATATATCTGTCTGTCTTTATCAGGAGAAAGCATCTCTATTTATCCCAGCTACTATGTCAAACATTCATAAATAGTCATCTGAAGTGCAACATCCTTCACTCATCCTGTAAGAATGTTCTCTCTTCAGCTCATCTAAACAAACTCTTCAACTACAGAATGCAGCAACTTAAAGTCCAGTTCAGCATCCCTTGTCTTGTCAAAGCTTTTGCCCAAATGAGATCTGAGGTGACTCATGGACCAGCAGTTCCTACGAAAATTAATAATGTAGAATTACCCAGGGCATCAATAAGAGCCTGAAACAACCCCTAAGTCTCATTCTCTGCTGTCTGCATAACAGAATTCATCACCAAGGCTTCATTTTGAGATCAAACTTTTGATCTAGGTACAAAAAGAATTCATCACTGATTTATACCTGGAGTTACTTTTGGAGATGCAATTATACCCACTATCCCAAAGCCAGAGGCCAAGTCAAAACACATTCTAAGAATCAGATGCTAAATTGATGGTGGTGATGTAAAGGCCTCGAACAGCTGCCCATGCTCAGTTCACACTTGATCCTAAGCCCATTGAAGGCACTGTGAATCTTTCCTTTGACGTCAATGGGCTTCAGATCAGGTTCTGAGCAATTTTTTAAAAACCTCAGACAAATCAAAACCATTTCCTTTGGAATGAGACTGTTCACACCCCTTGGTGAAGACTATTTCCTTTCCAAACACAGCTTTCGTACCCAAGTCACATCAGCTGAATTTCTATTTTTACCAAAAGCTTCATTTTTTAAAGAAGCAGGCAGTATGTTTTTACTTATATTTCACCGACTAGCATCTAAGCTGTTTTTGTTCAAACTTTCAAAAATATCCCCAGCTGGGAAGGCCACACCTACCACCAAAAATGCAGAACATTTTAGAAAGTTATGGCTATTTAAAACCCTGTTTTTTAAAATGGAAACTCCTTTCAGATTTTATGTGCTGAGGGATTGTCCCTACACACTGCAGTCAGTACACTCCGGTAGATTATTTTGTCTCAAATGTATGGCATCATGGCAAAGGCTATAACCTGTATGACAGAACTGATACAACACTAACTGTTATACAGAACATTGTGCTAAATACTATATAAATTGCTTTATAAATCTTTCCAAAATTCAAAATGAATTATAAGGTATAGTAGACCAGGGAGAGTAATCTACCTGTCAGGAGCCAATTCTGTCTAACCATTTCCTGAAAGTGATGGGGACATTCTTGAATACTTTTGTCCATGAAAAACAATCCTTGTGATGACCAAGAGAAGAGTGAGGTGCTCCCCATTTATTGAAGACTGTAAGGGTGGTGAGTATGTGCTCACTGCTTGGAAAGAACAAGGGTGCAAATACATGTTCAGGCACCATGTGGATGTGCAGAAAAAGGCCAAGCAGAGCCTATTCTATAGCCTGAATCTATTCCCTTGTGTAAGCAGGTCCCTCATAAACTTTTGCATGGGGAAATATCACTTTCATAGCACTGACCAGTGGGCTGTGAATATTACCTGGGAGACTTTCTGCCCCTTTAGTGAATGCCAAAATTTCTATATTGTTTCATAAACACAGCAACTGCCATATTTAACTGTTAAAATTCACGTGTGCCAGTGTTTAAGTATATCATAATGTCAAAGGATAATGGTATAAAGGATCTTTGCTCCTTGGACTGAAATAACTGTTTGTGGTGATGGAGAGACTATCTTAATTAGACTAGCTGAGTTATCATGGGGAAAAAGGTTAGAAGAGCTGTGTTTTCTTTTTCTGCTCAAGCATAGGCATGGCAACCCCACCTCAATAATGGCCATCTCCCATTTAATGTGTGATTGCAACTTTACCCTGGCAAACAGCACTCTCTAGATAAGTTGCTTCCTGAAGGATCTCCTAGGGACACTTCTTGCCAAGTCCACCGCTGCGTTCCTGTTGTATTGGGCTTCCATCCCTTGTGAGAACATCTGTGTAAAACAGATGGATAAGGTGATCTTCATCTGCAGTTTCCCTCCATTGTTTTCTCAGTATTCTGAAAAGATGTACCTCTCAGGGGCCCCAGACCTGTGATTTTGATGCAGAAGCAAAAGCACATGTTTTGCAGAGGAAGAATGTAGACCTTGAGGGATAACTTATGATGCACAGTAGTCCTGAGTAGAAGCTAAGTGAGACAAAACCAGATGATTCCCTTGGAAAAGAATAGTTCAGGCTATACGGTTCAGACAATCTTGGGATGAGATAAAAGAGAACTCAATACAGAAAAACAATCTAAGAAACCTCTTCCGGACTGAAAACAGCAGCTAAGAAGCCTTACTGAAAACCATTGTCAACTACTGCTTCTGGACTGCATCACTTTCTTCTCCTATGGCAATGAAAGACTTTGACCAAAATTTATTGTCCAAAAAGCGCTTGTTCTAGCACCTTGAAGGAGGCCAGTAGAAGGGACAGAGATGACTAGTTTGCTATAATATGTGAAATTGCCCCCAAAATATGTACTGTGCCTAAGATCAAAACCAAGCAGACCAGGAAGTATAAAATAAGCTTTGAAGGCAGTGCAGGGGGTCACAAGTGTTTTTTGGTGTGAGTAGCTTAGTGGCCTCAGCTGATGTCAATTTAAAGAGACAAATGATTATACCAGAGGCAGAAAAAATAATGTGGTACTATTCCCCGAGGTATCGATATCTCATCAGACACATTTTTTTGAGTTAAGCAACAAGACAAAAAGGAGTTGGCGGAGGGGTGGGGGGGGGAAGCCAAAAAACAACCACAAACCCCCAAACCAAAAACACCACAGTTCTCCTCAATATGAATTTAACCAACTAGTTGCCTGGCTTTATTATGTTTTTTTAATCCCATGAAAAAAACTGACTTGCTTATCTGGCTAATTGGGACTCTTCTTGTATCATGACAGTTCAGGAAGCCTAAAGAAAAGGGCTATAAATACATACAGAAAGAGAAGGAATGAATAGGCAGTCATCCTGTGGGTTTAAGAATTGCCATAGCAGATACAAGACTCCCAGTTCTAACTCATTTCTTTAACAGCACTGGTGAACATCAAAGAGTACAGCACGGAGCATGCTGAGTCCCAGTTACACACCTCAAAAGTAAATGTTACTTCAATGGACAGTCTTTGGAAATTCAAAATGAAATAAAGGCCAAGATACCCAAATGCTCTCTAAAAAATGTACACCCTTACTCATAACAATTGTTTCCTCAAAATACATAGTTATTAGTATACATAGTTATTAGTATATTATTTGTGAAAAATTGTTTCAGAAATGTGTTAAGAACACATATGGATATTATACTCTGCAAGATATCAGGAAAAGAAGTGTCAAATAATTAATTTCAGTGAATTTCTATTGTTTTTTAACAAGCCATTTTTAGACACAGGAAATATTTTCTGAGCACAGCTCGTGTTTAAAGGAGAAATAGAGTTAGTACAAATAATTGGTGTGTCTTGAAGCTGGGGAAGCATGAGTTGTTTTATTAAAAAAAAAGTCTTTAAAAGCTGTGTAAACCCTCTGTAGCTAAATACAAGTTCAAAGAGTTATGTCTTTCACATCATTTAGCAAAAAATCATCGCAACAACTGTCTTTGATTGTTGGGTTGGTCTTTTTTCTTTCTTCCCACAGTAATGAACAGATTTTTCTCTAACACCTTAATCCAGTGCAAGGAAACAAACCCAATGATGTGGCCATAATATTAACTCAAATCAGTAATGGATAAGGAAATTAATGTAATAAGTGGCCTTTAATTTCAGTTGTACAACCTCCCTAACCTTCATGACAGTGCTCACATGCATATTCCTGTCACATACACTTGCCTTCCTGCAAGTATATCCAGTATCCAATGAACTGGCTATAGCATGTAATGAAAGTATTGAAGTAACTTCTACAGTCACCAGCACACGCAATGTTACTTAAATGGAATTATTTTCACAGAAAAATTGCTATGCTATGGTAGACATGCCAATACTACCTTGGCTAATATATATCAATTATATAAAAGAAGTATACGTGGGTGGGGGGGCTTTATTAAGCCTTTGCATTAAGCTACCAACAAGAGTTTCTGCCCTTTACTCCACAGGGTGTTCATATTTAGCTCACATTTTACCCGGTCCTACCTCTAAGTTTGTAAGTCGTTCTGGTTCTGTTCTCAGAAAAGGATAAGATTTTCCTAAGGAAATTAACATAAACCAGGATTAAGAAAGTGTGTTAAGCCTCTTCTATTATTTTTTGGATTCTAGACTGGATGCATTGCAAATAAGATGTAGACGTGTCAACACTGAAACGCAAAGCAGGTAATTCACGCTGAATATCTACATCGATAGTCTAATTTTGCATGACCGAATTGAAAGGCTTCCTTTTGTCATCCAGTAAAAATAATCACAATGTTTTCATTTCTTCAAATATTTCAGAATTATTTTTTAAAATGTGCTCTTCATTGCTCTATAACTCCCTTCCTCTCACTGTTTTTCTGTTATATTTTTTCTTGATTTTGTTTTCCATAGCTTTCCATTTCTTAATCCATTTATCACTTTCAACCCATGACCATACGTTTCCTCATTGTAATGGGTTTCTCTATCTTTTTTCCTTTCTTTTCTTTTTCATTAGGTCAGCCCACCATAATTCTGTAATTTACTTTTTAAAAGAATAGAGGATTGTACAAATGAAACAAGTGAATTTACATTAGATTTCATATTAAAAACAAGAACTTAGCTTAACTACAAGTGCCATGATCTAAAATCCTTCAACCACACACTAAGGCTTTTTTAAAATAAGCACCTATGAGTAACACCCTGTAATGAGGACATGTGTATTAGGTTAACACTCCTTTGCATAGTGAAAGATAGCAGAAAGTCATCTGGCTTGCCCATGTTGGCAGTCCCCAAGCTGCCAGACCTGAGCTTGGGTGCTGATTGTACCTGGTGCCAGAAGACACAAGAGGAGGAGCCAACAGCTGAGATTGCAGCGCAAGTGCTCAGGAGAACCTATGAGCCCCACTAAAGCAAACATTTAGATGTAAAAAGAACAATTTGGATATAAAAATTATTTGGATACATCTGCTTGATCAAGCAGCTATTATGCCTGCTGAGGCTCTTACATATCCCAGTCTCAGGTGTGGTTCATCAAATGTGGGCAGAAGCAGGTTTGGATACAGGATCAGTCAAACCTATGAACCTCTACATTAAGACAGATAGCAGCCACAGCAGTACTGAAACTAAAACAGAGAAATCACACAGCAGGGAGGCAATGCACAGTAAATTGTGAGGAGCTCTGAAGTGTGTGTTCTTCTCTTCACCCCTCTTTTTTTTTTTTTGCATGTTTTTGATAATTTTTAAAATATTTGAGAACTGCCAGTTAATGCTGAATCTAGATAAATGGCAGCAGTTCCTACATGTCTTAGAACATGTGGGATGATAAGGGTTGCTCTAGGTACAGACATTTGTGGGAGTAGTTTCGCTGCCATAAGGGCTAATTTTTTACTTTTTTTTCCAGGAAATCTTGGATTGTGGACCACTATTCATTAGTAATTCCTTGTGGCTCAAGATCACCTTCAGCATGATCCAAACCACAAGTGTGAGTCAATAATTATCTTTCCTTTGTTTCTTTAGAATTAAGCCTTTCTATTTTATTTTTAAACTGTTTTATTACTTGTTTCATCAAGTGCACAAAAAGCAAAATATCTTCTTCATTGATACCAGAACATGTGCACATTTTTGTTTTTTGTTGCTGTTTCAGTTTTCCTATAACACAGAATTACCTGCTTTATAAGGCCGTAATGTCTCTTGCTGTTTTACAGTAAATCACCAGTCTCAGGGCAGTCAGAATTTCAGGAAAATTTGTTTTCAAAGTTTCTCCAAAAAAAGGATTTTTCAGCTCAAGCTTAATATGGTAGCCTTGTGCCTAGATGATATCAGCATTTTTTCCTATAAGCAATTATAAGAAATTTTCTCTTAGTGCAGTGGTACTAGGCTAGCACAGACTACTTTTAGATTTCAGGTTACTTGGTTCAAGTACTGGTTGGCAGTACGTGGAACTTTTCACAAACTATAGTGCACTCAGCCTGTTAAAAATGCTGATTTAATCCAGCTTTATGGGTCACTGCTGTTAAAAACAATGATTTTCAAAGTATGCCTTTAAAGCCCTCTTATTTCTTAAACCTGTTTTACCTTTCCTTGCACTAAGAATACCAAGACAAATTGATATATTCCCCTTTAGTTAGAATTGATTCAGGGAATATACACAATATTTCTGCACTTCAATCTTACAACAATTCCCCCAAATTATCTGCATGCATGGAGAGCTCTACTTTAGTTCCTGTCAGCCTAAACAAAGAATCCACATCAGTACTTCCATATTTCTGCCCAGGATTTCCCAGACAAAAATGTGTGTTCACATACCCTTAAAATATTTGAGGTATGCACAATAAATCCATTACTTTCATAACATGTCAGACGTACTTGTGAATGTGCAGAAGAACTGGACACCACATGCTAAGTAGCTGTTATGCCTACTGGAAAATAGAGATACACTGTGCATGTCAGAACCTCCTGGCAGCGCAATCCAGCACTTTCTGGAGTCACCAGACTTAAGACAGCAGCACTGTGGCAGAGGTCAGTGGACCTGCTCTTCCCAGCACTCTTACACTGCCATACGCTTAGGAAAGAGAACATCTCCTCCACCACCACGCATTGCATTGCAGGGCTGAAGAGCGGCAGCAGGAAAACCCCTGGGCAGCTGGAAGCCCCCTGTCAATGCAAGATCACAAGTGTGCAGCCTTCCAGCAATTCCCATAGAAATGATGGAGCTGTGCTGGCCAGGGCAAGGTCAGGATATGATTCTGCCACTTTTTCTCTCAAGAAAAGCCGCTGGTCTTTGGAACTGGCTGTTGCTGTAGATCAACAAACAGA
Source organism: Lycocorax pyrrhopterus obiensis (assembly GCA_014706295.1). Lineage (NCBI taxonomy): Eukaryota > Metazoa > Chordata > Aves > Passeriformes > Paradisaeidae > Lycocorax > Lycocorax pyrrhopterus. The sequence goes on along the minus strand of JACSVZ010000016.1, from coordinate 13,012,841 downwards.
ACCAAAAAATGAACACATTTTAGCATAAGGATAATAGCAGGCACATCAAGAAACCCAAGAACAATTTAAGCCAGTGGAAACAAGCAAAGCCAAAATGTCTACATCAATGCACAAGCAATATGGCGAAAGATAATATTTACAACAGATGTTCAGTTTCTTGTCCATTTTCTGCAATTCCAAATTTCAGGAGACAAGTTCTACTTTGGCAATGTTATTCGTACATGTTTAATTCAAGGTATTAAGAAAGCATGTATGCACTTTAAAAAGTTTACATTCATGTTCTAGAGAAAAAAAATTTAAAAAGAGAAAGAAAAAAGAAAAGAAAGAGAAAAACATAGGTAAGATGAAGGTGCTAGAATTGACTCTGTTTATTCATCTCTACATGTGAATGTTGCTGGTGCACTTCTTCAACCTGAACGCACTGACATGTACAGACAATCAGGCACATTGAGCCCAGCAGCAGGGGACAGGGGAAGCAGCTGAGCCAGGGAGGAGACAAATTCAGGGCAGATCTCAGGATGGCAGGGGAGAGTATGTCAGGAATAGTGATTTTACATCCTAGGAAGGATACTTTGTTCTTTCAGGAGACTTCTATGATATAGTCAAAAAATGGGATGTTAAGCATACAAGGTTTAATTGCTGTATTTCAGCCCTCAAAAAAAAAGAAACGTGAACGCAAATTAAAAAAAAAAAAAAACAAACTATGTCCCTTGGTCTCATTGGACAGCCATGGTAAAAGTGTATGAAGAATGTAACATATCTTCCTTGTATTAATATACAGTATAAAGAAATAGGTCTAGAGCTCAAGACACAAATGGAGCTTTAGATTAGCTGTCAACAATGTCATATCCATGTTAATAATGCCCTATTCATGCCTGGGGCTGACAGTCTTTCTTATTTTTATTCACAAATTCCATTTAATAACGGCAATAAGTCACTCTAGACAGTGTATTTCTAAGGGATTTCTGCACTTCTCAGGTGGTTAAAGTCACTTGACCTTCGGCCTCATGCCTTAAAAACTCCCTAAGAGATGTGCTAAATTGCCCAGAAATACATTGCCTGTCATGTCTTGTTGGTTAATTAAGGGCCAACCTAGATGGCCTATAAGGACTGCCCTTAAGTAATTACTAATTGATCTCCTACTCAAGAAAAATGAATAAATTCCACAGCAGCCACACTGTCACATGGCATTTACTCAAATTCATATTCCTCCAATAGAGGATGAAAAGCACACAGTACAATCCACAGGGTGGATTGAGTGCAAAAACATCTTCAGAGCAGCAAAGCCTCAGTCCCAGAGTTTGTCATGTCTTAATGGTTGTAGTAACTGCTCTCAGCCCTTCACTTGCATTGAGACAAAATACACTGCTTGAATATCAGAATTTGTAGAGATTAAGAAAAATCTAGTATTTCCCATCTGGATTTAACGATTCTAAAAAATATTTAAACTTTGTTACAAATATCCAGCCAAAAAATCTCAGCAAGTGTTAAATCATCACCTGATGAAAGCCTACCAAAACAGGAGAGGAAACACATTTCAAAGCTCTTTTCTGAAGAATGGAGGTGGGATTTAGGTTGGTACAGGAGAGGTCCTTGCAACTTTTTTTAACCCAAATTTTTTATCAGTATTCATGACAGAAACTTCCTGGCATTTTCTGTTTAAGAGTCCAAAAGTCTGCTGTTATCTTGTTTTTTGATAAGACGATGAGAATGCTTTGAGTAGCATCAGAAATCTGGACAATGTATAGGAAGATATTTTCAGTATAAGAAATATTAATACAATGCTCTTAAGAAATGTATGGATAACAATATTTATTAGCCTCCCGCCAGCCTCAGTAAGAGCACATTTGCATATTATTCTAGACAAGCAGTTTTCAGATACTGACTTCTTACACCTATAGTAGGGGTTTACATGACTCAAAATTCTCAAAGTAGAAGGGACCCACCTCTGAAATATTTCTCTTGGGCTCACTGGATGAAACAAGGACTCACTGGAGTCAAAGATAACATTTCTGTTGACTTCAGTATAAGGCCAAGATTTTAGTCCTGTAGACGTGAAGAGTATAAAATGATAAAAAATTTGGGAGACAGTCTAGTACATGATAACATATGGTACAGGAGGATAAGCCAATTTTTTTAGTGCCTCATATGAAAAGCTGTAGTGGTTCCATGCTTCAGCTGATGCTTTGTGCAGGGCTCTCCCCACTCCCCTAAAACCACATTAGGGGAAGAGCAGCATTTACCCTGATTGCACAGAAACAGGGAATCTGAAATCTGGAAACACACTGATCACTGCGGGGGTACAAACACCACTGGCATAGTGCTAGGAATCACATTAAGATACCTGTCTCACTTATTAAATGCTTAACTGCTTTATCTTTCATACCTTTTAATCTGCTAAATGTTGTGGAATCAGTGTATGTAAAACTGTAAATGTTATGGGTAGCTGGGACATGTGACATAAATATACCTTCTGGTCATTATGATTACATAACTGATTGCTTGTATTTGACTCAGTGTACTGTACTGATTGTTTTAAGATATCAAGAGATTGACAAATTAAATAAATGAAACAGGCATTCCTGAAGCTTGTTTGAAACAGAGATAAACAGCGAGCTAGGAAGGGCTGCTTCCCCCATCTGGATAAAACCAAAGGGCTGAAAAGCACAGTCAAATCCAACAACTGCCCTTTCAATCAGTCCCCTGGTACTTTGTGTAAAAATTACATCCTGACCTATTTCTGCAGTTGATGCAATTCTGGAATAATATGTTTGATTAAGCTGGCTACTGACAAAATGTGTAAACACATGCAATGTAAGCTAATTTTTGTGATATAACATTTTTACAGTTACTCACAGGCAGCAATAAACTGGCATTTCTAGTGTGGGGGGTTTTTTCAGAACCTTGGAGCTCGACTAGATGTTTATGAAGTCAAATTCATCTTCAACAAACATCAATATTTATGCAGCCTTTCAGTGTAGCAGTAAAACATATTCCTTTAAAAATAAGGGAATAAAAATAGTGATAATTCTGATTCCTGGATGTGCCTAGTTTCTTGCAACTGAAAAGGCCTTTGCTGTCATCATATTCTGCAATGATTTCTGTGTTTTTCTATAACATTTTTCTCCCTACACATGTGGGTTTTATATCCTCTTCATGTTGGTATAGCATGAAGTCTTATGTGGAATTTAGAGGATCTGAACTAAATGTAGCTAAAAGGAACTTTTGGATGAACTGCCTGGGATTTGTTCAGATCTGTTAAAGTAATGGGGGAAAGCACAAAAGGATAAAGAAAAGAAAGGCCTTAATCTTTGTTCCATGAGTGATAAAGCAGCATCACATGGGTGAAAATTGGCCTGACCTTCACCCACATGATGCTGCTTCTGCCTCAGCCACTCTTTCTTTGCTCTGATTAAGTGAAGATAGCCTCTTTCTCTGCAAGGAAAAGTCAAAGAACAAAAAGAAAAAAAATTCTGTCTTAACTATAAAAGGTTTATTTTTTTAATCACAGTTGGGCTCATACAAGCCAGTTTCTAATCTTATTTTTTTAAGCTAAAAAAGTGCCTTTTTAGAATTTCTTTGGCTCGGTTTCTTTAGCCCCCCCTTCGAACCTCAGGGCCTAGATCTTAACTTGCTTCCCTTGGATGTGCTTTGTTGCTCATCTTCACTTTTACATGATAGCTGTTTGACTTAAATGGGTTGTTCGCCAAAGGATTGCCCTTTGGGGAATGGAAAAACTGGAGGGAGGGAGAGGAAAAGCAGTACTCAGCTGGTTTAAATGGCACGTACAGTATATCTATTGGCAGGGTATTGCCAATGCTCCAAGGAAACTTTCAGTGCTCAGCTTTTACCACTGAATGCCAGACACCGAGACATGATTTGATGTATCAGGTTATCCATGTTCATTACAGACTAAAAAATTTACTGCGACACTGTTGTCAAGCAGTTCCTGTGACTAATATTTTTAACAGCAGGATATTTAAAATTTGACAAGGATATAATAATTCATTGTCCAGATAGTCAACATGCTTGCAGAGCTGCTAATGTCTTCAAAGGTTTCAAGGGGGCACATTGAAATTAGTCTCCTTAGCAATGTGTGCTACATAAATATTTTTGTTGCAGTATTGCAAAAGGATCAAAATGTATTTTTAATTGGAGGGTAATCTGCTAAAAATCATTTAAAGTCATGATTATGTCAGTATATGTATCTGTGAATGCATCTGGCTGAGATCCAGTGAATTATTGGCTAAGTCCACGGGCTAGCTTCAATTTGCACTGGTCATTCTTTCCCTCGGGAGCTAAGAACATATGATGCTGTGCAACATAATGGAATGTCATTGTAATGTGCAATGTCTGTTATTGTATTACGTATCTGAGGTAGGGAATGAGAAAAGACCTCCCCAGCTTACCTACAGCAGGCATCAGACGGCTTTTAGCTGGAAACACTCTGTATATTACTTAGACGTGCTATATTATGAAATGGCAAATTACTTTAAAAGTTCACAGTAGTGTCTACAATTGAAATCAGACATACTGATACAAGCATGCTCTGTTTAAGTCCAGTGTGACTACCACTGATTAATTAGTGTTGGAAACAACAAACACCAATTGTCTCTGTTTAGAAATTTTGCAGCAGCAATGATTTATGAGAACATTCTTAAAATAATACTGATTCTAATTTTGATATGTGAATACGCTAACTCTAACAACATCTCTTCTTCTTTGGCAGTGTTTTCAGAAACATCAGCATGAGTCCTTTTCTGGCCTGGACAGACATTGTCTAGCTATATGTCCTCACATGCACAGCTGAATCAATTGTTTTTTAGTGATATAACTGAGATTCACAAGGCCTAGTTTTTGTGTGTTGTAGCACTGGTCACACCATCTAAGAATATGTTTCCATTTGTTTTCCCAAGTAAATTGCACCATTGTGCCCACAGAGTGCCACACAAAATGTTGTGGTTGTAAATATGTTCAGCAACAGTTAGGGTTTGGATGCTGATTCAAAGCCCATTGAAGTCAATGAAAAGACTCCTATTGATTTCAGTGTGCTTTGGCTCCATCACTTGATTCTTTGTTTAGAACTTCTAATGATTATTTAGTGGAAGAGGCAATACTGTGAGCTTTTGGTGCTGCAGTACTCTTGCTAAAAATAAAATTATAAGGAAAGAATCTTTTAGGGGGAAAATTATAATTTGTATAGCAAATTTAACTTAGCTATTTAACACATATAATCATCAACACATACACATTTATCAACATTTATGGGGATTCCATAAATGCTTCCATAGTACATACAAACACACACACACAGCCTCCATAGTCATACAAATCACACTAAGAATTCAAGATATAAACCTCTAGGTACTGATACACAGGAGTCCAGTGCTTTCCAGGGTATCTGCAACACCCACTGGCAAATGCATCAGAGAGTCTGTAGAGTCCTGTTTTCTTCTGAATTGGCAAGAGGAGGCTGGTGACACCCCCAGGCCTTGCCAGATGGCATCAGGGTCCTCGTTTGGGGCAACCTGAAGGCAACCCTTAGCCTCAGCATTTAATTACCAACAACAGATTATCAAAGTTCCGTATATTTTCTCCATAATCATTCTACAGAACTGTTTTTAAGCTCAGAATTTGACAAACCAGCTGGTTTTAATTTTGTGGCTTGAATCATTATTTCATTAACAAGAGGACAGCATTCATGATGACATTTAAAATATTGACGCAATGGGCTAAATTTAAAAAGATGGAACATACTGAAAACCACATTAAAAAAACAAGAATGTGTTTTTATTTAAACCACTAAAAATACTTTAAAATACATTTTTGATTGAATTGTCTGGTTCTTTCAGTGTTTCTCAGTGCTAAGGGGTTGCTTTCACACACCCATAAAAGCTCACATTGTGCATATATGGTACCACCCTCACCACTAAGGAGGCGAAGTAATTTGGTAAATTCACCTGCTAGTTAGTAGCTATTGACAGGACTAATCTGAAGCCTTCCTCACCATCATAAAATAATGAGGTCCAGTACTTTTTTAATTTAAAATAATCTGAGCCAGCCATTGTATTTTACTGAAAATGCACGTTTCTACATATTAAATTGCTCTACATACAGCTTGTTTTGTATGACTTTTTCAGTTCATGGCAGCTGCCTTAAACAAGTTTGAAAGGCTCCATTATGGTCTTTTGGGCCAAAAATGGCTTTTTTTAAAGTGCCAAAGTACTTAGTTACAGTGAATTGGTAACACAATATCCACACCATAATATGCATATTGTGCATGACAAAAGGCGAATAATTTGTAATCCCCATTTAAAATAAAAGCATAAATACCTACTGTATTCAGCAAATCTGAAATATTCTACTAGCACATATTTAAAAGAAACTCAATGTGTTCATGTGAAAGACAACAATAGTCTGTACTTTTTTGTGCAACTTCCTGAAAATTTATAGCTCTTTTTTAATTTTGGGGTTTTTCCCACTTCATTATTAACATGAATTCAATATTGAAATGTAGTTTAGGAAGCTGACAAATGAAAATCTATGTGCAAATAACAGGAATGAAGGCAGGGGAATCTATATTAAGTGTATGCCACGTGTAATCCCCCAGTGCAACAGAAGTTCAGATCAGAAAGGTGTCTCATCCCTCTTGGAGGGCCCATTTCAGGCTCTGTCATTCACACTGTGCTAGTGTGAGGAGCGTGCTAGTGACTGCTGTAGCTGTACTGTATGTCCACAGTCCTCTTGTCCTTCATACAGTCCTTACCTGCTAGAGATTTACTCACTCTGCCTGGTGTTTGTCACAGATTTTTGTTGATAATATATAAATACCATCCTTCCTTCTATTACATTTGTTTAGCCATCCACATGCAGGATACATAATAGAGGGACCTGCATCCATTTGCAAAGCCTGAAGATATTGTTCATTATGTTTTATGTGCCAGAATAGATAAAAATTATTCCCAGAAGGGTGCATGTTTAAACTGGCAAAGGAAGATGATTGACATCTACCATAAGTACTTTTGTCAAAGCTTTGGCGTGTTATCAGTTTGCAAAGCTATTCTAATGAACACAGCCCATACTCACCAGATGTGCTACCAAGAATATGCCAGATACTTGCAAAATCCTGCTGCAGCCTTAATGCCAAATGTGTATGACACAAACAAGTCAGGCTACAAGTTCTGCTAGAAAAATTTGATTGGATAAAGAGTTGAGCCTAAAGGGTCAAAGAATGTAAATAATTCTAGGCAGGAGCCTACCCTGCAGGCTAATTTCACTAAATGTGGATTATTATCTCTGTGCTCAAACACTAAATTGCCTTGGATAAATTTGCAACTTTAATACTGATGCAGGCAGAAGCAGAAAAGGCTTAATTAAAATAAGGCTTTATATCTGTATCTCAGAAATTAAAAAACTACAGTATTTAATATTCCTGTTTGTTTATCCTTTTATTCCCAAATGCCCATTGCTCGCTCACAAACATTATTGTTTACATAGGGTACAAGAACAAGAACTTAAACAAAGTCTGACACAAACACATATGAGGGAGGATTTAATTCTTTCAGGCTTTCAAGACACCGAGAGCTTGGCAGAGGTTTTCAGCAATGCCTTTTAGTCCCAGTTTTGAAACAAGTACGTACAGAGTGCTTTCCAAATTCCCCAGCACATGGCAGGCCTGTGCTTAGGCTGGGTTCACATCTCCTGGGACTATCTGAAGTCTGCACAGCAATAGGAGATATTGGTAAAAGTGATCTTGGTTTCTCCTGTGACTTTTTCAAGTATTCCCTAGCCATTCACCATTAAGATATGCATTTATGACCTTCTAAGGTTCTAAGTGTAAAACACCAAACAAATTATTTTAATTAAATAATTAATATCAAATATTTTGTTAAATTCTTTTGGGGGCTGTTGGGACTTACATGTTAAAAACAAAACATCAGACTTTTGTTTGTCTTTGTTCCAGGAAGCAGGTAACACATACTTGCGGATTCAGGTAAGAGCTGTTACACAAACTGGAGATATTTTTATTTCATTTCCTTGAGAATCTACTGTAAAATTCTGAAAATTTGAACTAGATTACCATTACTTTCTTATCAACCTCCCACCAACCATCCAAACACAGATTTTAGATAACTGCTTGAACAATCTTGAAAATTGGCCCAAGAAAATATATGTTTATTTAGTGATATTTGTTTGCAATGATTCCTCCACACCGTCCCTTGCAAAGTGAAGCTAAAGAAGATCATGATTTTTGTAATGGAGACCATACATCTGCCAAAACACTCATTAAAAAGGTTCCTTATTCCTTCTCTGAAATTAGGACAATTCCCCATGTCCATGGGATATGAACTCCCATGCTGTAGGTGTCTAAAAGCACTATTTGTGCTTGTACTAAAATATCCACTGCCAGTGGTTTCAGGAGTGCCCAGATGCTCTCAGTCATGTGGCAGAGTTAATATTTGGCTGGTGTCTTCCCACTTGTCCTTGCCATGGGAGGGACATCCTCCCTTATGGCCTGGAGGGCTCAGCGACAGCACTTCCACCAGCTTCATGTCTTCCCACTAGTTCTCTCTCAGAGTTACTGTGCATTCATACAGAATAACACTTTCCGAGTGTAAGTGAATAAAGCACCCCAGGTCTATTAGGATGTGTGTCAAAATTACAGACACAGAGGTTGGTATATATGCATGCTAATCATTTCTAGTTATGCATGAAGTTAATTTACAAAAGAAGATTTACATTATTTTAATGGCATTCTCTACAAATAATATTCAATTATTTCAGTTTGGTTTTGATGCCTTTTTATGTTTTGCTTGTTTGGAGATGTGTATTAATTTGCTTTATCAATAATATGAAAAATTAATGGAGCTCTTATTAAGGTTAAAAGCACCTCAGAGAAGTCATCACTTGTCAGCTCTGCTTTATTACTATGATTACAACAAAGTTGTGTTGCTATCACTTGGCAAAATAGTTACTTCCTTTTCCCTGGTAGGTTCAGGCTGCTCTCCTGCTTTTGCTCCCGGAGAGGAGCATTTGGAGCTGTCCTTTAGAGCTGCATGGATGTACTTGCAGAGCAGCACAGAGGAATGGAATCCATGTGTCCTCTGTGCCTGGCATACCTGGGCCCTCCCAGCCTCCTCCTCATCCCCTGGGCACACAGACACTCAAACTCTGCCAGCTCCTGCAACTCTGCTCCCCCAGCATGACCCTGCAAGGCACCCACCTCCTGCATTCTCCTTCCCTGGCATGGGACACCACCAACCCTGGCCGTCCTTGGCCCCATCTCTTCCTGAGCTCAGCTGGACTCAGTTCACTGGCCTAAAATGGTGGAATAAATCTCAAAATTTTTCCTTTATGAGGTCCACCCCTTCAGATTTCATGAAGGTGATTTTCCTGTTGATATCTGAAGACAAATGGCAGAATAATACCCATTTGAAGTATAAGTGGACAGCAGCATCAGATCAGACAGGTAGTGAGAAGAGACTGAAACAAAAATGATGACAGGGCACTTTTTGTTAAGTTCTGATCCAGTGAAGAGGGTCTCTCTCTGGTTAATGCAATTTAGTGATAATTCTTTGAAAAGGAGAAAGGACTCTTTCACAGCTGTATCAACAATATCCACTCTCTTAAAAAAAACAAAACAGCAGCTGACTTTACATGTCAAGCGTCACATATTTGGCTATGAAAGCAAAGCATAAGCCATGCTGGCCAACAGCACAAACTTGGAATGATGCCACTGAAAAGCTGGTCTGTAAACTGATGCTACCTTATTTCTTGAATTCTAAGAGGGCTTGCTGAGATTTAACAGCAATGCAGAACTACCACATTCCTCATAGATATTTCTTGTTACATGAGATCCATGCATGAAGTGAAAAAGAGCAAATGAACATCAGGTTTACATCACCACTGATATGTGAATGATTGATCACCCATTAAATCACATACAGAGCCAGTAACAGCACACGGGGTAGTGTTAAAGCAAAATGTTTGATATTCTGTACTCTAATTAAACATGGAAATAATATGATGCAGTCTGTATTGTAAATGTTATTGCAGATTATAGACCTAGAGGAGAGGTGTTATGCCACCTTTATAGCCTCCAGTTCCTGGAGACTGTGACTTAGAGCTGCCTCAGGGCTGCCCTAAATTACACCAGTTGGTAATGACTCCCAAAGGGCTGCTACGCATCCAGTGGTTGCTGGAGTGTAAAGTACTTTGGCTATGCCAGCAGCCCATCATTTCACAATGGAGGCTGAGAGCAGCTGGCATAGTGCTTGGAGGAAATCCCCAAGTAGTGGTTTAAGACATTTTTCTAACACTTTTTGTCATGAGAGTGATATAAAATAAAGGCCAGATTTCACAAACACACAGGGGTTTTTCATTTTTATTTAAGCATCTGTAGTTGTGGTTTGATAAACTTGGAGATGATGGTTTCTATAGGATTTCAGAACAGGTATCAACCTAATATTGCTTCAGCTTGGCAGTATTCCAGATCTCTGTTCTGGCCCCGATTCCCTGCCCGTGCAGTGTACCACCACTGGCTGTCAAAGGCATATTCCTGATTTACATCTGTGTTAGCAAAGTAGAACTGGATTTCCCCTTGTATATGCAAGTTTTTCAGTTCAGGCCTCTATTCCAGCCTTCTCTGGAGCTGCCAAAGACTCCAGTTTGCATGTACAGAAGATCCTTTGAGTACATATCTCTGTAGCTCATTCAAAAGCTCTGCCAATTCAGGCAGAGGGAGTGATGGGTGCAGTTTTTTCTGTACAGTGTGTGGGCTGGGCCAACCATCCTTACAGAAATATCTCAAAAGGTCAGCTATGAAATTTTTACTTAATATTGGCAGTTTGGGCAGTTGAATTTTCATCTGTCTTTGGGATGTTCTTAAGTGAACATCCTGAAGACAGTAACTGTCTGCTGGCAGCAGAAACTCATGACTCTCAAATTAAGGTAATGAAGTCCAAAACTCAACTGATGACAGTGTTTTCAAATCTCTGAGACAAAAAGCCACCACTTATGATCTTACTAACTGTTCTATGAAACACAGGGAAAAATAATTTACAGAGATACACACAGCAGAGAAAAGTAAAAACCCTCTGGGAAGCTACCCCGTTCTGTAAACTAAAGATACCTTTAAAAAAATGTTCATAAGCCCAAATAACATCAAGGAGAAAAATGATCTTATGAAATGTTCCTGGATGTGAAGTCATAAAGGACTGACTTTCAACTTAAGTGGAGAAAGGTGAGTGTGCATGCAAGGACTGTACTGTAACCTTCCTAAAAGAAAGCAAAACATACCATCCCCTTCTGTTCCACCAAGTCTCCCCTTTGAGCTAGTGCTGGCTGGCAGGTCTGCACAGGGTGGCAAAGGGTCAAAAGGAGGATGAATGAAAGAAGCCAATACTGCATTTTCTCTGTTCCCTACCTGTACATCCTCTGTGCAAGGAGGAGATGGTCTAAAACTTCTACCCTCTTCCAGGAAGGTTCAGAAAGCTGTGAGAAAACTTCTTTAGTGCCCTGTACATATTCACAGATAGACACATGATTTCCCAAAAGAAATTGAGGAAAGTGGACCAGAAAATCATAGAATTAATCATACTATAACAGTCAGAAAGGGGGATCATCTAGCCCATCATTTTGCCTGAAGGCAAGATTGATTTCAGCTAAGGAAATTCTGATAGTGTCCTGTTATTCTATTTGTTTAATTATTAAATGATTTTTAATATTAGTAGTACCTGTTACTATCTTCTAAGCAAACCATTTGGTGCCTAGCTACTATTTCTGCAACCTGAATGACATCATCGTATTAGAACTAATGTAGGCCAAATACTACGGATCTGCCTCAGTCTTAATATGTTTCATTCTTTCACTAGATCCTCTCTGGAGCTTGGAAAGGAGCCTAAGCAAACTTAAATGGCTTGTACCCTATATATTAAAGGATCCTGGCCAAAATTTCTGTTTGCTTTAACAATGTAAATTTGGCATAAATCCTTGGAAGGCCAATATTTTATTCCACATTTCCAACAAAGCTGGAATACAGTACCTAAGGACAGGAAACTCTTTTGCTGGGATGTAAAACCTACAGGTTTTTCTCTCCTGTGTACTTTCAGAACTTGTTCTTGAAGGCAGAAAGGCTGGGATGGACAAATACGTAATTAAAGAGAGCTAAAGCAGGAACAATAACGAACAAATGCCATTTTTTTTACCATAGTTCTTGGGGGAAGCTAAGGTAGAGATGTAGAAAGTCAGTTACAGTGATGCACTTTACTTAGCATGGGTTCATGCAGTGCAAAGAGCTTAATGTCTGCAGCTGAGCTGGGCCTAATGGGCAGCAGTTGTTATCTGTGGAAATGGAGTCTGAGAGGCAGCCTGGCCACTGTACCTATGTGTGATAGCTAGTGGGATTTGCAACGTGCTCGTGACCTTTTCTTACTTGTTTTGCTTAATTTTTATCCAAAAAAAAAAGCCATCATCTGACTGGGCATCCCAGCCCCAAATTTTGCAGTCTGAGCCTATTGGTGAGGGTTTAATGAGAAGGAGGGAAAAGAGGGGGAGTTTACAAAATAAATCTGGGGCTGCAGACAGAGGGAAGCTGCTGGAAGACCTGTGCACCTGAACAGCACCCACATTTTTATAATCTTTTTATATAACTTTTATACATCTATGTATCCATATGTACATGTAGCTCCTTCTACACTTTTCTCATTTCTCTCCCAAATAATCAGAAACTGCTGTAAATCTTCTAACAGCCTAGCAGAGACCTTTGCATGCTGCCTTACTCCACACAGACTGAAAATCCTTTCCCACTCTACCTGTCTCACAGCAGTCCCGCAGGTGCTGAAAAGCTCCTGCAGTCCAATCCAAATGAGAATAACCCCCCCAGTGCACCACCAACCACTTTATGTCCTGCCAGTTTTGCAGACTGGTTTATAGTTGATAACCCCTGGCAACTTCATGGCCCTTTTAGGACACCAAGCATAGGAAAGATCTTGCTCTCACCAGAATTAGGGACTCCCAGGCCTCTGTCCCATCTGAGAAGGCTTTAAAGTAGGAAAGAAGGTTCCCTGTATTTTCTTGCCCCATATACAAATGCGGGAGTATAAACTTACCTCTATGGAGGCAAGGCGTTTTTAAGAATTTATCTCTTGAAAAAAGCATTCAACTTAGAAAGAAGTACTGTGAAACCTATCATATAAATCATGATAAACTGGCAATTTCTTAAGGAAAACAATTATTTACCTGATCTAAATTGATTCCATTTAATAAGAATCTCATTTATTATTTATATGCCTTATAAAGCACCTGGCACATGAGGAAGTTGAGTAACTAAGTAAGGAAGTTCACACAGCAAAAACTTATTACTTGTTATTGCTGTTCCTTGACTATTTTGATGTTTGCATGCTGTGTATGTTTACACAAAAAGTCAGACTCGCCAACATGATAATGTGAATTTAACAGAAATGCTTCTGGCTTCATTTTTATTGTACAGCAAAATACTGCTCTGCAAGGTTTAAGTATGGATAGTTGGTAAGAATGAAGTCACAATTACCAATACTCCATGGAGTTGCAACAGAAATACAGTGGCCTGATAGCTCTGTTTTTTCTAGATCCTGACAAGGCTTTGATAAAGTGTGAAAAGAAATACAATTTTATTCCAGACCATGTAGAACCAAGGCATTGTTTACCTTTTTCCCCTTTTTTGTCTTTTTAATGGTGGGTTTCTTATCAAACAAGATCAGCTTCAATCGTAGGTCAACATTTGACATTCCAATTGCATGGGTGTTTTTGCGTAAATGCAGAGTATTTTTCAGTGAAGTTCAGCTCCATTTGACAGGTGAAAGTGGATTCTAAAGGTTGAAGCTCTACCAACAAAACTCAGAAGAACAGCAATTTAATGATATTCAGCCAAATGAAATACCTACACTAGGCTGAATCCTGGCATAGTTGAGCAGGACGGCAGGAGCAGGATCCGGGACACAAATCTGGAGTCTTGGGGTTACAGAGAACCCTTTGTCAGCAGCACAAGTAGACAGATTTTAATTGGATTGGTTGTTTCCTCCAGGAAGGAAGATCTGTGTTTGAGATTGCTCATTTGGGGGGAGGAGGGGAAAGGGGGCGGAGCAGACACAGGACTCAACGTTTTGGGGGTATTGTGGGAAAAAGTGTTTGCCAATCTTAGCAAAGGAAAGATGCTGCTTATTTTCCCAAGTGTTCTGCAAAAGGTTACTTGAAAAGTGTAATGATTTTTGACAAATTGTCAAAATCTCTGAGGTGGCTCTGATGCTGTCAGAGCATTATTCTCTCACCTCACACAAAGCTTTTGAACTCCTCCTATTTTAACAATCCTAACAACAAAAAAATCATCAGATATTCTTTTGCTATTTTAAATGGCTATTGTTCCACTGTATTTAATCATTAAGGAACCAGAAGGGACACATTTCATTGAAAAATGTTCATTTGACCCTTTGTAAACAGCAACTTGAAGCATTTTAACAGGCTCTTCAAACTGTTTGGGCAGAAATAAAGAAGCATCTGGTTTGAAGCACGCTTTCATAATGTATTGTTTATGTTGATAGCTTAAGTTCTTTGCTGTGCATTGTTATTTATGACAATTGAATGTAGAACATTTTTGATTCAACAAAGTGCTTTCATTCTACAGCATGGGAATAAGGCAATCAAAGCTGAGGTGACTTGACTGATTTCATTTAGAAGGTGGATTCCAGCAGGCCTATTAGTGTTGGAGAAGGGAGGGGGAAGGAAAGGATAGAGCAGGTAACTAGGGGATACAAATTAAAAAGGGTGAGAAATCTGGGAAAGAATCCTGCTGATGGTACGGACTATATGAGAAATTTCCACGAGTCACTAAAGCCATGGGAAGAAATTGCAAGAATCTGTCCAAACAAAAAGGCAAGAATTCTACATAGATGTTTCTTTTCTTTTTTTTTTTTTTTTTTTTAAACTGGGAAATTTGCAAGAAGACATAGATGCTTGAATCCTCTTGTCCCCTAAGGATTATGGGTTAAAAACTACACACATTTTTAAAAATATTTTCATTGTGTTTTCTGTATTATTTCAGAGTGAAGCAGCAAACCAAATGATGCATATTATAAATGTAAAATGAGTCAAAGTAACGGTGCCAAAGTAACGGTGAAAAATAAATAACCAAAAATAATATGGGGTTATGCCAGTAGTAGCAGAACTGTCCCATGTCTAAGAAAGTTCCTAAAAAGGCTTTTTAGGACACTGTTTTCACCAGATATTACCTATATAGTAAATATATGTATATAAATTTAATAATACAAAATTATCAAAAATACATCAACCCAAGTATTAAATATATACATAAATTAATCAAACCCTTAATGTTGATATTACAGTAAATGTAAAAAATGGAACAATGAACTGCTTAAGAGCAAAGTTTATGATTTTTAAAGACAAGTTAAAAGCCTCTATTTGCTTAGAAGGGAGTGCAGGAAAAGTACTCGGGTTCTGTTTTCTAAATATTCCAGCAAGACTTTAAAGGACAGGAACAGGTTTAGAAACTCTAATAAGCCTTGCACATTTCCAAAGCAGCCAAGGAAGGCATTTATGATTCTGACTTTTCTGTTTAATTTATTCTGTCCCATGTTTCTATTTACTGCACAAGGTGCTGGGTTTGAAGCCAGAACAGCTCACTTAATTTGATTTCGGAGCTATTTCCCATAGATCATCCACTAGGAGTGAGCTCCTGTAACAGCAAGCAGAAGCCTGACTAGACCTAGTGCTTGGTCCCAGGCTAGATGTTATTTTCTTAAAGACTCTTATTAGACTTTCTGTTTTCAGCCATGTTAAGCAATTCAGAAGCAGCAGTACTCCAGTCAAAGCAGTATAATGCAATTAACTATTTTTTCCTGTTGCAATGGTAGCATCTTCAACTTGTGGTTTGACAGAGCTTTTTAGTCAGGGTGAATTAAGCACTGTATGCCTCTTTTGCTTGTTCTCCCCTCAAGACTTTGGCTCTCTGCTATTTAGTTCCTCTCAGGCTGTTTTCCTTTCATTTGCCTTATTAGTAGGTAGGTCGGTAGCTGATGCCACCTACTGTGGGCATCTAAAGGCTTTTCTTTTGTTTCCTTCTTTTTTTCCAAAAGCTTGAGAAGTTGCCACTTCCTTTAGCGGTGATTCACAAAAGATATTAAAAAATCATTTAAGTCTCTTATTAGGAAAAAGATACTGCACCTTCCTTTATAGCTATGTATACACCTTCCTTTAAAGCATGTGTAGTCCCAGTGCCTCATCCAAATATCTTAAGCTGACAAAGGTAAGTAGAAATCCAAATGGTTTACAGATATATGACATATTAATTAACATTTTTCCATTTTCAGGGCTCCTTTCATCTATAATAGTCTGGTGGTTTTTTTTTCCTTCCTCTACTCAGAAACCCCTGGAAGCTGGGGAAGGTCAGACCTTGGCTGTGTTGTTAAGACAGAGGGACAAATTGGCATCCATATATCAGATCTGTGCTGCCTCCCTTGAGCATTTTTCCAGGAATCTGAACAAATGCAGAAGATAATTTTGTACTCTGGGTCATGCTTAGCTGTAGATGAGTGTGAGGCAGTGTGTACGTGTGCATGTGTACATATCTCAGCAGGAATAAATAAACTGCTGTAAGAAAAAGCCATTAGTATGGAGGGGGAAAAAAAAAAAGAGTTAGTATGAATCGTGTTCCAAATGCTGGAATGATCAGGCAGGTCCTGCATGTGTCTTTTTACTTTACAGTCTAAGGTAACTAAGAATTTTCTGATACTCTACCGTTCTTGTCTTTAATGCTCTGCTGTCATTATATCTGTCCCTTTCAGTCAATCATTGGCTTTGAGAGTGGTCCCACTAATGCCCTTTTTCTATATTACATCCTTTTCCCTACTGGCTACTATCTTATAACATCTTCTGAGTTCAAATTTGAAGCTCTCTTCCCCAGCTGGCTTTCTTCTACTCTTGGGCACACTATGCAGATACTACTCTGTACAGGATCTCTTTTATCCTGTTTAACTTTTGAATTATTGCCCCATATCTGTCCCATTCTGTGCAATATTCCTTAGTCATGCAGCATGTTTCTCTGCTTCTCAAGCAGCCCTTGTTTTGTCTATTCCTATACCAAGTTTTTGCCAGCTGCCATTGCTCCAGTGCCTATATTGATACAGACATAGCTACAGGGTATAGTGACTAGCCTGCTGCAGATTTAGGAGCATATTTTGGGACATACATCACACATTTATATTGTCTCCTAAAAACAGGTTGCTGACTCCAAAGAGTTGGCAGTACTAAGTCTGTGCTGATATACCGATCTCTGAAGCTGATGGACAAGTTTCTGAGCTTAAATCACTGATGCAAAATGTGAGGTTGGAGGCCTCCAGATGACAATTTTGATAAATTTGTTAGTGAGAATAGCTCCCTGAATTGAATTTACTGGTGCTGGAATGGCAAGGAGCACCACACCTAATTCATTAGGTTGAATTTGTAGAATGATTGTGATTTCCAGTCTGTACAGTCATGTTGCCTCCTTGTTTTTCTGGTTTTCTTGCACTACAAGCCCTGGAAAACAGCTGCACCATTCAATATAGATGCCCAGTGGTGTGTGGCCTCTGGAAGGCTTTCACAGTCATAACCATCTGCTCTGTATGTCAAACATACCTAGCCAGGCGGTTACTCTGCTGCATGACCAAGCCACTGTCAGGAATTGTTTATGCAGCAGAACCAGGCCTAAAGCACAAAAAAATGCTCGGACAAAAGTAAGTAGGCATACTCAAAGCTATATTTGTAGACAAAAACTACATCATGTGCAGAGAAATTGCACAGGAGTCATGAATAGCCCTGTAATACAACACAAATCAATTCCTGTAATAGCTTGTTTGCAAGGCTCCATTCACTCTGCTGCATTCCCTCCTTCCCCTTCCAAACTGAAGCTGCATTCAGAATACACAGCTGCAGAATGACCACAGTTGCTACTACCTCAGCGTAAACAAAATTGCCCCAGCCTGTTCACAAACATGTAAGATGCACTTGTTTATGTGTGTCTGAACATAAGCACAGGCACAAGCATATATGCAATCAAATCACTTGCAATGTGTTGCAATACATCCCCTGCCCTGACTGGTTTTTTCTCTAGAAGTATCAGAAATATATATAAATAACTCCCCATTTCATGCCTCTCATTTTATGCATCCTAAACTTTTTATTCCACTTTATAATCTCATTTTATGGCATATACAATGTTCTCATCTTTTTGAACACTTCAGGAGGCTGCTTTTTCTCTAAGCAGTATCTTGTCTCCCAGTAACTCACAAACATAACAATTCAGATTTCTCTATTGCTTCCTTACTTATCATTTTAATGTTTCTGTTTGAAGTGAAACCAAGAATAAAAACACTCCAAACAGTGAATTAACTTGGACATGTAGATGTTCTCTCATGATGCTTTCGTTTTTGGGACTGTATGTGTAGAACTTTTTTCCTCTCACTCCATTTCATACAAATTTTACTACATCTTAAATTTTCTAAAATTATTACATTTCATTTACTAAAGAACAGAACATTCATATTTTCAAAAGCATTTATGCAATAAAATTATGTCTTCATCTGATTCTGAATTTTCCATGAGGCACTTCTTTCAGCTTTTGGAAACGTCTTGTGGCTTCCAGGAAACAACTTAAGTATGTAAATCCTTGCTGTTGGTTGGAAATGAGGATCCAATATTCTCATTTGGAGAGCTTTACTTGCAAATTCTGAGCACCACCAGTCACTTTATCGTTTTCATTGTGGTATTCATGTAAACAAGAGGCTATCAGTGCTTGTCATGAAGATAGAGCTGGGACTGGACTGAAATGCACAGAATAGAAAAATTGTACATCTGATTCACTGTGAAAAGTTGAGTCAGTGGAAAAGAAATTCAACTGGCAATACACAGTTCTGTTCTGGCTTATTACCAGAAACACCAAAGGCTACTATCCTGTTTCTACCAGTACAACAATAATTTGGACAGTAGGTGTTTGCATTTCTTGGGTTTGGAATCTTGACAGCTGCTGTTGCCAGATCCTGCCTTCTTGCATTGCCTTTGACGCTGGAAAAAATAACAAACACAGCATGTTTAATTTTACTGTCTTGTAAGTAGAAAAAATCACTTAAAATTTCTTTTGGATTTTCATTAATAAGCTCAATAATCTCTTAAGAAGTCTTTGGCAAAGCAACCAATAAGAATGAAGGGATTACAAACTTTAGGTTTTAATGAGAATTGGTTGTTTGTGGTGTTTCTTGTTCTGCCACAGTCTATCGTCAGAAGAATGTGTATTAAGATTTCAGTGCCTAGAATCACAAAATCAAAGTATCGTATTTGCATTACTCATGTAGGCTTTGAATTGGACTAGTCAGATGAACGGTTTTAAATGTGCACATTTGATTTTGTTGGCCATTTTTCCCTTTGTTTTTAGGCAGCACAGATTTTTAGGAAGGAATTCAGTGGCCAGCTGCCCAAATTAAAGAATAGTGAAAAGATCAAAGTAGTGCATATTGCTACTGTGGTAGTTATTAGCATTTGTGATACCTTATTCTCATGACAGAACAGAAAGTGGCATAGCATCAATCTTGTTTTGTTACAAAAAATAATAAAAAGGGGAATTGGTACAAGTACAGCTGTTTTCATTATAATCTCAAGAAAGTAATGTCAGAGTCCTCTTCAGAGGCTGTAATGAAAGGACCTTTGAAGAGCTGGGGTATTCTTCTGTTAGTCACAAAGGTACTGTACGCAGTAATTCCTTTTCTTAAGAAATGGCTGTTCCGTTAGACCAACAGGAACTGATCACGAGGGTCCCACTATTGCTGAGATGGGGTCATGTAGAGTGGAAATATGAGCTCTATAACCCTTGACCCCTTTCCCTCTTTATTTCGATTCCTTTAACAATGCATGGTTGGCAGACAAAAACAATGGAAAGTTCCAATCTCTTTTGTTTGGCTTGGGAAAAGCTCAAGCCAGCTCAGTTTTGTTTTTACCTAAAAGTATGTCTGGGTTTCAATTAAAAGGAGCTACTTTAAGTTTGCTAGTCTGTGAAACTCTGAAAAAAGCCATTGTTGCCCATCCATGATCTAAGCAACAATGAGATACAGATTCTCACAGTGTGTCACAGTAAAACTACGTCTCAGTTCTAACTGCAGAGGCTAAGAAAGGATGGAGTGCTAGCAAGCTGAATTTTTGAACTACACACCCATTCATTATTAAATCATTACTTTTAAAACAGGACATAGTATTTTAGAAAGTCAATGTCAAGGAAATAATGGCAAAAGGAAGAATCAGAAATAGTGCAGTTGCAAGACCTGGTGCAACTTGGAAGTTTAGCAGGTGATGCCCTCAACCAACCATCCCTTATAGAAATGTCATAGGTTTTATTGCAGTGGGACTGAAAAGTCAAAAGCAGTTGATTCAGGACTCTTTAAAAAAATCCAGAAATTGAATTTATATTATAAGTTAAGATTAATGACACCCATTTCTAATCTGCTCAGAGTTTTATGCATAAATGCACTCTTTTACACGTCTAGACTCATGAAGAGATAACTATTTATCTTCATATTTTCTCAAATTATTTTACAATAACTCAGTGTCTCCTTGATATCATACCTAGGTGCATGAAAGAGTGATTTCTCCTGCAAACACCTCCTCAGGGTCAGCTCGTGAAGAATTGGTCCATCCTAAGACACTGTTAGTGAGCATTTGAAAGAACCTTGCATGATGAAGCAACATTCAGCTGTAAGAAGTTTCCAGCAAAAATTTTTAGCAAACACAACCATTGCAAATCACCTGCAGAGAACTGTATTAGCTGACACAAATTTGTCCAGCACAAATTTGTCCAACACAGTGGGTATGATGAAATAAAGGAAGAGCACAATTGAAATCCTTATCCTATTAAAACATCCATGATTTTTATAAAGTCAGCAGTTTATCTATGCTCCATTTTGGTATTTACAGTTTACAGCTTTGGGTCAGTCCCCAGCTATACAACCTATGGAAGTAGATCTCTTCCTGGTCTCCCTGCCAGTGGAGGCACTGGAAGACCCTTCCTGTGAAAAGCATAAGTGCTGCATTTTCGGATAGAGTACAAAGAACTGAACTGTGAAGCAACAGAAAAGAGTCAGTTGCAGCATATAAAATTACTGCTCTTGAAGGACAAATACTTCTGAACAGTTTGTTATTTGTAGTTTCAATTATGTATTTCCAACAAATACATTTCCAAGCATTCAGCCTTCATTTGCTAAGGATAGCTCTGTAAAAACATTACTCTCCAAATTTTAGATTGTAACTGATTTTTTTTTTAGTTTGCTTAAAGGAAAGTTTACTTTTTCTTTGTATCATCCGTCAACCCTAAAATTAAGAATTATTGCTTGATGAACTTCATGAACTTTTGCAGTTCAAAAGCAGTTCTTAAGACTAAGATTGCAGTATCACACTCTGTGTCCTCAGTTCCACTGATAGAAAAGAATTTGTGAGATGCAGCTCTGAGGAAGAAATCACTAAAAAAGAAAGTTTCAGGGTGAATTACTGTACCCACCCTTGGTACAGTTTTGTTAGTGGAGTAACAATAATTTAATGTAAAAATTAATTATAGAGAAATATTTACAATAGAGATTAGTAAACTTGGGATTTCTAGGAGTTTTTTCAGTTTCAAGCTCAGCCTGACAAGATATGAACATTATGGCTAGACTTAATCTAGATAAAAAAAGGTTCCCTAGGTTCCTTCTGAATAAGACAAGGCATATAACTTGTTGGTCATTGCCAATCACTTCACCAGCTGCAGGAAAGAATGAAATGTTGTTTTTAAAGATTGAGCTAAATAAAAGAGAAGATGACATGGTCCACCTTCTCTGTGAGTGCTGAAGGAAAACATTTGTTACCTTATCCACACAAAAATGAGGTACAGAAGCAAAAGGTACCTCAAGTAGGAAATTTCCACAGTAGACCCATATTTTTGTCCAGAAGAGTACTATCTGGGAATTAAATTCCTATATAATGTACAATTCTAAATATTATCATACTGTTGACAGCCAGTAGTTTGATCAAATCCCGTCTTGTTGCTTGAAACAGAGGTTACCTCTTTTTTTCTTTCTCTTTCTTTTTTTTTTTCTTTTTTTTTTTTTTAAATTCAGAATTTAGGGAGAGTATGGACCAAATTTTTCTCCTAGATGTGTGCAGGGCTTCCATTGCCTTTTATGAAACTCTGGATAGGCCTCTGTAGGCAAAATTTAGCCTTGTGCATGGTTTTGATTCACCCTGTATTCCTTTAATGTTCAAATCTTAAAGATTATTTGGATATAATACATGAAAGGGAAGACAATATCTGGAAAAGGATGGAGGACAATTATTCTCTGTTTCAAGGGTGAATTGCCTTAAGTGAGCAGAAATCAGTCACAGGAGGCTGCTTGCTTCACTTATTTTTCTAACTGCTCTAGGCAAATAAAGATTGAGCCATTCTTTTATCAGGAAGGCCCTCTCCCCAGTATAAAGACATAATCAATCTAAATTGAAGGAAACTAAGAGATGCACAGAGGGTTTGCTGGGCAAGTTTTGGCTGTATAATGACAGAAAATTGTAGGGTTAATTTTGATTTATATTTTACTCCAATATATTCAACAGAAATTGAGGTCAAAGATAAACACCTGAAATGTTTTATAATAATTTACTGAATAGTTGATAAAGGAGAGTTTCATGTCATCTGTATAAATTTTCTATAGAGAGTCACTGTTGTAAAACATGGGTAGCTAAAGTACAAGCTCAGCATAGTTTCTCAGACAAAGTCAAATCAGGATGGATAAAAATAATTTACCCTACATTGAACCACTGCAACCTTTAATCAAATTTAATCCTGTTTCCCTCTTTTGAAAATCTCAGCCAAGCTGCAGTTCAGAGAGAAGGCAATAGTTCTGGTACCCTGGGTTTTCAGGAAAGATTAAAAAGGCTAAATCTTATTTTTATACAGGTCTATACAAGTTCATGATTTTCATAATAAGAAGCATGTTTTATCCAAGATAATATCAGATTTTGTTCTACAAAATGAAAACTTAACTTATAAGCTATTTCCAAGCCCAACTCAAAATCATATTCATCCCAGTTTTCTCATAATAGAAATGACAAAAATAAAACCTTTTTCTGAACTCAGGAAAAAGTGTGATTTTCCTCGACCTCTGATGATCAGAATAAAAGCGAACAAAGACTCAAACTACCGATATTCTGAGTTTTAAGAAAGAAAATGTGGCTTTTCTGCCCCTCTCCTGGTACTTTTTGTGGTTAGGAAAGTTTTGTTGAATCCTAGTTGCGTGTATTTCTGAAACTGGGACATAGAACCAAAAATGCTCCTTGGTGAAAGATTTTATTTACACTTAAAAAGCCTTATTAGTTCTGCCAGATCGGTTCATATTTACAGGAAGGAGCGATAGCAACAGGGATGGTGATCAGCACAATAGCCATTGCACTAGATAATTCATCAGTTAAGTCACAATACATGTAAGTGCCCATGAATTTTACTTTTGCATAAAATCACACCTCCGTTGTGTTATCTCTTCAAGGATGCACCTTTCAGCTTCCAAAAGGAAGGGATAGCATAGACTTTGTAGCACTGATTAACTTCGGAGGTGAATAGAGATTGTAGTAACAGCTGACTAAAATAGAGGGACCAAAGAAGCACCCAGGAACATTACTCAGTGCAAATTTCTCTATTCTATTAATATATAAAAGGACAGCTTCCACCATAGCTTTTTCTTGGAGCCATGAAGAGCTCTTTGGAGCAGCAATGTGCTTCCAGGAAAAACACTGATAGAGCTGAAGAGGCTCCATGGATATTTCCCCAAATACAAAATGCACCTGGGAGTTGGAGCCCCTGTTCCTGTCTCACTGCAGAGAAGATGGGGAAGGATTTCAGAAGTTGTGTTGGCTGCAGAAGTTGCACCGATGGATTGGCAGCCCTGTCACAGCAGCTGCCTTGTCTGGAGGTGAGGCACACGCCACTCTGGCACCACAATTTCTCCTGCTACATCTTGCCTTTGTAGTCCCAGATAAACTTTTTTTTTGCATGAAAACATGACATTTTGCAACAGTCATTGAGCCGAATCCGAAATATGCAACATACAAAAGCCTTTTAAAGAAACCACAGCATCTCAAACACTGACAAATTCACCAGGTCTTTTCATTTTTAATTGGATGATTCTATTTTCTTGACTCAGCTCTGATGCTGAACTTAATTTCCACATATTATTAAACTTTTAAATATTGAATTGTTCCAGTTGTTCGTATCCATATTAAAGTCATAACTGAATTTAATTCTTCCTGCTTGTAGCTTTATTGTGTGCTGTAAATTTACTTCTAATGTCAATCCAAGATGAAGTCAACTGATCCTGCATTTTTTGCAGTGATTAGAGATTACAGTGCAGATTTTCTTTTGTGGAAAGTACTGTGAATTTAAGCATTCTATAACAAAATAATCAAACAAGAAGAAATCAGTGAACTGAAACACTGCTAAGGGTAAGCTAATTTTTGAAAAAGACTGGCATTCAGCAGCCCATATTTGTTGCTGGTGTCTTTTGAAATCAATTATTGTATTTCATTCCCACAGCAGATGAAGATGGTAAATTAGTTCAATTGCAGATGAGAACTCAGAGCCTACTGGAAGCTGATTTGTTTGTCAGCATCCAGGAACTTACAGCATGAAGTACGTCTCTCCCAGCCATCTTCTGTCATGGGGAAAGGAATACTGGGATGTGTGTGTCAGTTTGCTGGCCTGAAAAATGCCCTTCACTTCTGGGTGTCTTCCACTTTGCTTGCCTCAATTGTCTACAATTACTGCAAATTTAAAACATTTACAGACAAATTGGCAATATGCAAAACTGTGACATTCCAAAGACAGCTCATACTTGCTCATTGAAGGCAGGAAATTCACTTCTCTTAGCTTTCAAAACTAGGGGAGAAAAGCAGCTAGGGAGAAAAAGAGGCTGCCACCCTAGGATGAAGGCATACAGCACATTTATTTTTTTACCTAATTGTCCACCATATTGTCCCATAATTGTGGAAGAAGGGGAATCCCCTTTCAAATTATGATCTTAAGCCTGAAGGAAGCTCCCCCAACACCGTACAAGGGGTGCAGGACTGTGCTACTTACACTGACTATCTTGGTGGATTTCAGGAAAAGATCCTCTGGGGGGGAAATGAAAAGATAAAGGGTGTTTGGAAATGAGGGCACTTACACCTTAGTTCCATTTTTAAGAAATGGAAAGGTAATGGAAGAAACACCAAGTGCTAGTCATCTTTGACACCCTCATTATTAGGAGGTTTTTAAATTTTATTCTTGTGGCTCATATTCAACCTGACAAGTCATGTAGCGATTAAAAATTGGAATGCTGCAACAACAGTGTTAGAATTAGGATCAGTGACTGGTTTAACTCTCCCTGACAAGGAAAGCCTGGCAAATGACTCGGTTCCAGCCAGTAGGGAATCTTCAGCCTCACTGCGCACTACCAATGCATCCTGACATGTCTTGCCAAGACAGCCAACGTGGGCCTAGCAGATGCCCTCGGAAAGTTTGCTCTTCTTGCCTTTCTTGCTCCTGTGCTGTTCACTGCTGGACTCTGAACTAAATGTTAGGATGTGCTTAATGGGGACTAGATGCATTTTCTAGAACTTGCAAAAAGCCTGGAGGTCAGGACTTGGGCTTATGGAAGAGCTTTTCCTTCCTCAGCCTTCTGGAAAAACAGAATTTTTGCAGTGACTCAACTCCAAATGTGGGAGATTTCAGAGTCCTAGAAGTTGCTAGAAGGAATTACTGTGAAGCAATTACATCATCACAGAGGACGGAAATTTCCTACAATATGTGGGCTCTGCCATGGGTCCTACAGCATTCAGACAGCCTCAGTGATATATTCAGATAATGATTTTGGCTCCCCTGGTATCTCTCTCTCTCTTTCTCTCTAATAACATGCTGCCCTTTCTGCTGTACAGTTGCAGGACAGACATCTTTGACTGATGTGTTTGAGACATGGGTGGCTTAATATCTGTGTTATAATAATGACTGATTTTTGGTGTCCTGGGAGAACATCTCTCTTGGCACTTCAGATATAAAAAACAAGTGACATTTTGAAATAAACAAGGTCTACAGGTGGTAGAATTAGCACTCAGTCTGTCATTCTGCATGCCAGGCAGAGCCACAGCAACCAGAGGATAAAAAACAGAAAGTATTTTGAGGAAAGCAGACTAAAAATTTGAGTTTTTGTGAAGAAAAAAAGCACAAACCTTACTCTCCCTTTCTTCAAAGTTGTCGCAGTAACTGGGCATGTGCAGCAAATGGCATTTCCTGGGCAGAAGGGCAAGGATGGGAGCAGAGTTTAAAGAGCCACAGTGGAGGTCTTGCATTCCCCAGGCAATATGAGGCTGAATTCCTTGGCAGTTGGGGGCAGTTTGCAGCATCAATTTTAGCAGGTGGGCAGTCCATTCACTTTCTTCATTTTCTTCACCTCACACAAAGGTTGCAAGGGTTGGGTCTTGCTTTCAGGTTTGTAGCTCTGTATCCTTTCTGTGCCACTTGAAAAAGGAGTTCTTTCCTTCCATGCCAGAAGGTGAGATTGGTGGTAAGATTTTAGCCAAATATAACACCAGCAATACCCATGGCTCTGCTGGCTAGAATATCTGAAAGTAAGTAAATAACAGTTTTACTGAGGAAAAATTTTGTTTTGAGGGTTTTTTAAATTCAATTTTCCTGGTTAGCAAAATTTATTTATAGATGAGAAAATACAAAATTTTAGTGGAGGACTTCAATCCATACTCAGTCAAGCTCATGAACCATTCCAGTGCAGACTTTAAATATGCAATTGCAGATATAGTCTGTATCTGATAAAATATTTTTGTGTGATGGCAGAAGAGATACTAATCAGCTCTTGATTAATATTCATTGTATACATATATGTATTCAGGAAATTAAAAGGCATTTTCAGACAATCAGAGAGCATACAGCACAAAAGACATTCCCAGATAAATTGAAGCAAGCAGTGGTCAAGGCAATCTCTTGAATACAGAGTTAGCAAAAGGCCAGGCACTTCATTTTTCATTCACGCAAGAGGATTAAGAAAAAATGAGCTGATAGAATCTTGTGATCCCACCCACTTTGGGTGCATGTTTTCTAATTAATATGGAAATTTGATCAATTATCAAAATGCACTGGCTGATAGAGATGTGCCGTTCATCTTCTGTTCAATCCTACATGTGCCTTGGAAGCAAGAGGAGTGTTTTTAGGTTCTGCACTAATTTAGACATTAAAAATGTCATTAGTATTATTTTTATTTTCACATCTAAGACCATCATTATTAGTATTTTAAATGAGCCAACCAAGCTACTGTTCTATCCTCCACCAAGATCATGCAAAAATAGCACTCACATAAACATATACAGAGAATTACATATAGGGGGATAGAGATATATGACATCAACATAGTTATCTTTAAGTATCCTGGCATTTGCAAAGGCTAATCATTTCATAGAACTATTTGCAGAATCAGCTACTTCTCTGTGAAGTCACAATAATCATTAAAGTAAATGAAGAATTTTCCACAGCTCTTTCATCAGAGAACAAAAATCCGGTACTCAACACCAGCTCCCATTCAAACCAGCAGGACTCTCAGGAGGAGCTACCCACCATCAGGAGGGTGTCGGGCACACCCTGCCCCATTCTTGCTGCGCTTCACACACATCGCAGGCCCCCATTATGGACATTCCTGAAACTGGATTGCTGAGTAAGCAGAACTGGGCAGAGAAAACATTTTCAGCTTTCATGTATTTGTGGTAGTCTGCTAGATCAAGGGGCATCTGTTGATGTGTATGTTTTTCTAATCCTTTTTTTCAAAAACCTTAAGAACAGGAAGTGGGTGGATGCTGGGGAGCACTGCAAGGGTAGCTGCTAGAGACAGATACAAATTAGTGAGCCAGAGTCTAGAAAATGGGTGCTACTGAGGCAAATTAAGAGGAAAATATCAATCCATAAAGACATAAATGAATGCTGAGTGTTTATAGAGACACTTTTGGCCAAAACTTTAAACAATAACTGGGGAGACCATAACACCCACTGTTAAACTAACATGAGAGAACAAGAGCACATGAGATGGCTGGTTATGGTGTTGTGTTGTCCTAATCTCTCTCAGACTGGTTACAGACCCAGTTCAGAAAGTCTGAGCTCATACACATCAACAGCTCAGATGGCAAAGGCCAGCCTTAATGCAGTAGGGAAGCAGACTGGGAAAAGCCACTGTTAATTTGCTGCCTTCAGTGACAGGAGTCTGCTGGTTCTCACCAGCCAGGCCCCAGGAGCTCAGCCTACTGAAAAAGTAGGTGAGCAAAACAAGCATCACATTGAAAACTGGGGAGAGAGACTCAGCCTGAAATGAAGCAGATGGATGCTCAGAAAGCTCCACACATTCTGAATTCAAAATACAACAGTTATCTTTTTCCTGTCATGCATTGCCTGGGAATGCCCTTCAAGTGAAGATTTGATGAAATAGAGAAACACTAGAAGGTTTAAGTGACGCTTTCTCCCTTTTTGTTTACTTATATTTACTTAATTAAAGACTGTAGCTAGCAAAAAGTGCTGTTTCAAGAGGCAGGTATATGGAAAACCCCAGGTCAAGACCATACCTTAGTGAGCAAATAGATCTGACAAAGGCAGCAGGATTAAGATTATCCAGGCTCAGAAAAAAGCAGAGGTATCTGCCTTGCTGCTTTGCAGTAAGAATGCTTCATTAAATGGCATTTTTCCATGGTTAGCCAGCAACCTGCTCACTTTTTCTTCCATATTCAAGTTCCACTTAAATAATTCACTGAAAATAATAAAAGTCTAGTCCTATGTGAAGATCTCAAAGCTAGTAAAACTGATTTTTCACCCAGGCAGGGTGCTAGGGCATTCTTCTATTGCTGTAGCTCAAGTTATTCATAAGATTAATAAAGATCATCTAAACACATGTTGTTCACAGCCAGACTGTTAATGCTAAAAATGCATTTGCTCCCCAAGCAGGGTGTAGATGTTCAGTATTGGGACAATATGTACCAATACAGGTCCCTGCCTAGGACCAGCCTGCTGCAGAGGCTCTTTCACAATGTAAGGTGAAGAGCAACAAGTAAATGCCATTTCATTTTTTTGTACCAAAGACCATGCTGGGATCATTACAATGCTGTTTTCCTTTGTCAATGGACAGTTATTTGGGATTGTTTCTAGTGTTTGTCCCATCCCCATGAGTGAGCAAGAGCAAGCATAATCTTGGTTGTTTGCAAAGTACAGTGAGTTTATACACAGCTGTTTTCCAGAGTTTAACTTACTCTGTGTGGACAGAGTAGGCATGAGAGGAATAGTCATCTCTTTCCATCTTTTTTATTTAACTTTTTTTGTTAAGAATATACTTTTGTCATCAATGAATTTCAGTGGGAATTTTTCACCAAGCTCAGTGGTTGAATTGTGGTGAGTAAAATTCTAACTGTCTTGATATCAAACTAGAATTACAAATAACATGCTATAGTTTTATCTAAATTGGAAGAAAGGATTATAAAATTCCTTTAGCAATAAGTTGGGGCTTATACTTTTTAAATTTCAAACATCAGTTTGAATCTCCAGAATTAATGGGAACATGTCTGAAAGAAATCTTAAATTAGATTACATTGTTTATTTTTGGATAACTCAAAGATTATTTTTCTATCTCACATTCACCAATAAAGAAAGAGTTAAATATAACTTTGGAAGGTATTTTAGTCATAACAGTAATCTCTTTATATATCAGTGGGTCAATAGTTCAGTAAAAGAAGGAACTATAACTTGAATAGACACTAATTAAAAGAATCAATTCTTGTCCTACTACATATGTCCAGTCATATTAACACATTTCTAGATTTCTTACTCAGTGGACTAGTCAAGATTAAAGGATTTGCTAATATGGATGAACTGAGTATGCTTCCAAACTGACTGAGCAGATTTGTGAACAAATTAGTTCATTTAAAATTGACAGTGAAAGATTGATTTTGCACAGAATGAGTTACCTAAGGTATTCATCATTTCCTCTGCTTCCATGCACAAGACAGAGATCTGCTTCTTTTTCTTTCTGATTGTAATAGGACTGCTTACTGAGCACCTTTATTTTACAGCCATGATTGCAGCCTGTCATTCTTTTAATTTAGACATATTTTAGCCTCCGCAGACCTTCAGAAATAACTTCCTTAAAAGCCTCAGTCTAATGACTCATTACATGAGTTGCTCAATTCAACCACAGTACTTTAAATTATAATGCAAGGGGAAAAATTGCTAATTACACAGAAAAAGATCCAATTACTCCTGAGACCATTTGATTCATTATTCAGATTGTTTTGGGGGTGGGGGTGGGAGGAAGGGTGTCTCTAAACATGGGGTTATGTATCAATGTATTGTGAATGGCTCTTAGATGTCAGATTTGCCATCAGTCATTATCATTCAGAGATATCCAACATCTCTGTATTTCCCCCTACCAATCAAAATAGAGTTTCCAGAGTGGGATTCATGCATATGTGCCAGTATTCAGTTCTTCATCTTTAGCCATTAAATGACATTAGAAGAAAGCTATGACCAGTCCTTTCTTAATACTGCTACGTGGTATGTCATTCACTGAGTTGCCAGGGAGACATATGTGACCACAAATGCAACGGGATGTGACCCACAAGTCACGAATCCCTGGAGAGAAGAGTTCCTCCACTGGTGAAACATGTGTGGTGCTTGATTTTCTGCCAGTCCAGGCAGTTTGTTTGTGATTTGCTCATGACCAGGTCCCTCCCATGGTTCAATGTGATGTTTACAGTTGTATAGGAGTTGAAATGAGAGGGAATGACAAACCTAACAATGTCGTCCTCTCCAGAGCCAAAATTACTGAGATTTAACTTGTTTCAGCTACCACCATAAACCCCTTTGGACTCTGAAGAGTTAGAACACATCCAGTCTAAACTTGTGTTTTGCTTATGGAAAATTCAGGGTTCCCTTACCAGGACTGCAATCTCCTCAAACCTGGCTAAGGTTTAAAGCAGAAGGGAATTGAAAGCAGCTAACTACATTCTGTTCCCTGTCTAACAGTTCTAGTTACTAGATAATAAAAGATTTTATATCTATGTGTACTTTTAGTTTAGTTTGCCCAGATGTGAAATGCGATCAAATTTTGGTCCAAAGAAGAGCATTCAAATGTCATTGTCTGAGTGTTTTCATGCCAAAATTAACGAGACAAATGAAGGTAATTGTAATGTAGAAAGTTTGATAAAATCCTACTCTTTTATCCTACTGTGGACTATTGTTTGCAGCTATACTAATGTGAGATGGAACAATTTTAGAGCTCTCAAAAATTACAGTTCTTTCAAAAACTTGTAGTCTGCTCAGTCATGGCTCCAGTTTTCTACAGACTTTACTAACTGATTCAGTGCTGCTATTGTTCCCTGAAACATGTGTTCTTCCATAACAATTACTCTTTTGCAGTATATCCATTTTAGTCATCACTAAACCCATCTTGCTTACAATGTGTGAGCCAAGCATTCCCATTTTTTGCAGGATGTCACTTTCTAGTCCACACTTTCATTTTGTGCCTCACTGTAATCAGCTCATTTTTTTCTCTTCCATTCATGCTTCTTACTTCTTACTTAATTTCCTTTTGTTTTACCTAAACACATCAATACTATTTGCTATTTCTGATTGCATTACAGCTTGCCTTCCATTTTCTTAAATTTTGCAGAACTTCTCCTGACAAGAATGTTATGTTACTTATGATGAATTATGCAACAGCAATAAAATGCAAAATATGTAAATGGCACACGATTGTTATCTCGCTATTAAAATGAGACAGTAACAGAATTTGTAATGTATATTAACAGGTTGTTCACATTTTTTAGTGCAGCAGAGGATGAGAGGAAAAAAATTTCTCTGGACTTTGTTCTGCAGTTGCAGATGAGCAAGACATAACGAAGACACTCTCTCCACCTTCAGTGATTTGTCTTTCACAGTTCAATTCTGCCATTTCACAAGCTTGCTGGCTCTAGGGTTATGTGTCCTGGCAAATTGTTGTCTGTCACCTGTTAATGTATTTCCTCACTTACCTGATTGACAAATTCCCTGCCTTAGCCATTGATTTGTGCGGATACACATGAATGTCTGATGAATTCAATCAGAGACCTTGAACACTTTTGGGTAGTTTATCCTGTAGAGGTTTGTCTTTAGTGCATTTTGAGAAGTAATCCATAGCTGTTGCCAAATATTTGTATGTGTCAGGGTGAGCAGTGAGAAAAAAACTATCACCATTAATTTGTGCTACCTGTACAGTTCCTACCCTGATGACCCTGCCATGGTGCTCCACTGGGTCACATTGTCTACATCCAGCCAAATCCGATGGCTAACAGGCAAGTTTTGCAGGAGGGTCTCCCTTTTACTGGATTTAGCAGTACCAATGACAGTCTCCCCAGGCTACACAGTAGTCCACAGTCATAACAATGTCAGCAGATGCGGAGCAGAGGGAGCCCATCCTCATGTCCACCCCGGCAAGGAAAAGCCATGAGTTTTGAGCAGCCCAGGGGTTTGTAGCTGCACCCGAGTGGAGAGAGGCAGCAATGGTCGTGAGCACAAGTACTTCTGTGCCAGTCTGATATGGAGGCAGTTCCCCCTCATCTTGTCTGACAGACAGCTCAGCCAGACTGAGTAGAGCTTAGCGTAGGTTTCAGCTCTAAGATGAAAGTCAGTGCTCTAGAGCTGAGTCACAGGATGGGAGACGATGGGAGAAACAGGAGAATAATTTAGCAAACCCGATTCTCTCATGTGCTATGCTTGTTTTCAAAATGCATCCACTTTCTGTGTTAAGAAAGGGACCTCAATTTAAAAACCAAACATTTCTGCACCTGCATGAAACTGAATGTTTATATCATCTTTCACTCAGGTCATGGTGAACATCAGTATGAGGACGTCAATTTGCTGGACTAGCAACAGTTTAAACCAACTTAAATACTAGTCAATGCCATTCCTGAACTATCAAATATAAATAAATATAAATAAATATAAATAAACCCTCTAGCTCATTTTGTTGCTTGGGAAGCCTCACTTCACACACAGCAATGTAAGCCCCTGGTGATTTCTGCTAAAACAGCAATCCTTTTGGCATGCCATTTACTTTGAATCATTCTGCCTAGGCAGTGACTCCTGGATTCCTTTGGTACCCTCAAAGTCCTTGCTTTTTTGGGTGAGCTCAGTCTAGCATTGTTGTAGCCTGGGTCAGCTCTGCCTGAATCAGCTCTGTCTCTGCACTGAAACAGCAGCTTTAGCAGGCCATGAGCTCAAAACTGGGCAGATTTCATCCAGCCATAGCAAAGTCATATGGTAACAAGCTTGAGTAATAAAGCTATCCCAGTGACACAGCACTGCCATTAGCCAGGATTTGCCTTCCTGTAACTATATCAAGTTCAAAATTAGAAGCAATGTCACTTCAAAAGAGCCACCGTTTTCCTGACTTCCAGCCTGAATTATTTCCTTTCCCTTTTTTCCTGGTCAGCATCATGAAGAATTTCTACTCTCTTCAGGAGCAGGTCCTGCAGCTTTCACATTTAAAAAGCTTCTCACTTCCATCGAAGAGATGGAGCAGGCTCTTACCTAAGCCTACTGATGACAGATTTACTGGGTCTGAGAGGGTGCAGAACAGGCTGTTGGAATAAAAAAATCGAGCCAGATTTTCTGATCTGATCAGACAGGAGGAAGAAACCCAGGAACCTTAGCTTATTTGTTTGTTTGTTTTCTATTTAGAGTGTTATTTATTTTTTATTCTCATGAAGCTAAAGGATTAATAGTGGGAATATTAACTGAAGCCAAGCATAGTGTGAGAGCAGATGCTTTGCAAGCCTTTCCATACAGCCTTGCCAATCCTTCACAAAGCAGCTCTGGGTTACCACACTTTTCTCCATTTTTGTGCCTCTTTTCAGCAGCCAGTGCTAGCCAGAAAGAATTGAATGATGGCTTTGTGATTTAAAGGAGTAATCAGAAATACTGAAACGAAGATTATTGGGCATATTTTTTTTCAGCAACACAGGCAAGAATAAAAATTGTTTATTATGTGTGTGTGACTAGGCTATAAAATGCACACAGTGAGAATATGAATAAGGATAATTTCAGGTTTTGATGATTTTTCAGAACTTCAGAATTCTTTCAGCCCTAAAGTGGGAGAGATTTTAAGGAGCAAGGATTTCAAAAGAGTTTATGAGCTAAAGTCTATGTTTTGAGTTACACTTGCAAACAAACTGGTAGCATGCTGATTAGCACACCCTGAAATAATATGCTGTAGCTGTACTAATTGCTACTAATTCCCATACTGGGAGGGGACACAGAGTACAGGAATGCAATCCTGTAGATAGGGCCCCACATTTTCCAAAGGATATTAAGGCCCAGAAAAAGGCACCAAAGCTGGTGAAGGGGCTGGAAGGCAGGTGCTATAGGGAGCAGCTGAAGCCACTGGGTTGGTCTAGTTTGGGGGAGGCTGAGTGGTGACCTCATTGCTCTCTACAGCTTCCTGAGCAGGGGAAGTCAAGAGGGAGGTTATTCCTGTGCTTGACAGGACACCAATGGGCTCTTCCAAAGCACTGGAACCCCTGGCAACATCTGTGTGTCCTGTTTCTTATGGCTGATTCCCCTGATTCCACATGGTATGGACAGGGCAAGCTCTGCAGTGATCCTCACATTCCCTTGGTCTTGCCACTGCCATCCAGCTGAAAATGCCTCATAGACTCAGGCACCTTCAGGTGTTGGTGGTTCCTCTCGTTTCCAAGAGCCTCATGCAGCTTCCAGCCTTGGCCCTTGGTGGCCAGGCAGTGGACACAGCTGCTGGGCATCCCTGAAAATTCATCCCTGTGTTCAGGCTGGACATATAAGGTCATTTATACCACAGATATTCATTAGGTGGTGGGCATGCCACAGGTGCAAGAACAGGTTTGCTTCTCTCTATGTGAACTTTGCAGAGGTGTAGAGAGCAGGCAAGATTTCCTCACCATTTCTTACCAATGCACCAAGTGACATTTGCTACTACGCTGCTAATGGTGAGGTCTTCCTCTTGGAAAAAAACATGGAATTGGTTTGTGTTCTTGACCATCTTTTTCCTTGCAATTCAACAGCTCTTTTCCTCCTTTAGTGTTCACCCTTGTTGTCTTTCTTGGAAATGATGGTTGCCCTCTCAGCCTTCCTTTAGTCCTTCTAGTCATCTTCTTTTATAGGCCCTCCATGCCCCTAATCAAGTGCTTAGTCTTTGCTTGCCCTCATCAAAATGGAATTTATCTTTTTTAAACCTGAGGAATGACAAGTGTACATAGGTGAGTTCTCCCCATGGTTTTGCACAATGCTTGCTTTCCTATGGAAATACCTTTTGTGACTCACAAGAAAGCAATTGCCTATGCCATATTTGTGGTTCATAGTCATCCTGTGATCTACTCATGCCTCCAGGAACATTTGTCTACTTTGGTGTTTCCAAGCTGCGGCAGAATCCCATGGCACTCCACCTGACATTCCCTATTTTTACAGTGCAGTTCCTCCTGCATGGTTTGTTGAGGAGGGTGTCTGTCAGAGCTCCAGCTGGAATGCAGTATGGGGGCTGTAAAAGCATACCATGAGATACAGATTTTCTGGTTCATGGATGCCACAAAATCCAGAATATAATGTGAGTACTGAGTGTATCTTTTGGATAAGGCAGGAAGCCTACAAATATTGAATGATGGTTTTCTTCAATCTAAATTCAAAACACCTGATCATCAACCTCACTGTTTCATACATTTGATGACACCAAAATGTGAAGAGTGAAGACTGAGAGTGTGTAAATGAGGTTTTTGCCCATCAGTAGCCTGCTGGAGTCCAGCTCCACACAGTCACGACTAGCAAATTTAGCCCTTAAGTCTTGTGGAGTCCCACAGATTTCATGTTCATCATGGAAGAGTGAGGCATTAGAAGTATGATCTGGATGGTGCCAGAAGGGGGAAGTGGCTATACAGATATTTCTGCAAACAGTTTTTGCATAGTCTCATTTTGTGCTACCCAGAAATTGAGACTATTAGTCAGCTGATCCTTTTCGTCTTAATTTTAAGAAACACATTGTCCCTTTTAAAAATAAACATTTAGAGTACTATTTTCTTCATACACTGCACTTGACTGACAAAGCACAGGTTGTTCCAGCTGAAGTTTCAGCTTTCATTTTAAAATTTAAGTTAAATTAAATTGTAAAAAAAACCACCTGCAAAATATAAATCTGTTAGATATTGTTGCTCATAAGGATGCCAAAACCATGTAAGCTGTACTACAGGAATAAAGCCTCTGAAATGGATTTTTGTGAATCTCAGAGTCAAATTATTGAACAATAAATATGCAATACACATATTATTCTGTTCATTTTTTTTCTTCAGTGAGGTTTTTCCATGTCAAGAAATCTCATCTAAAAATTTGGCTCAGTTCTGATCCTTTAAAATGCCACTAGCTCTTACACATTAGCATTTTCATACTTCCTATTTATCACTATGCTTAGAATTGTTGCAGCGTGATAGAAAGAATTATTTTTGAAGACATAAGTAAGCCTGTTATCCACATGAATAAGGAAGATAATATGCCGAATCTCTCTGAAATGCACAGCCTTAGTGTACAATCAGTGTATTTCTTTCATGTTTATTCCTTTGTCACATATTCATTTTTGAGGATTCCACAACATGTTCTGTACATGCCATGAATTGGTTTACCACAAGTTTATCCTTTCAGTGCATTTTGTTTCACTGGTAATGCAATCGTTGCACATTGGCAGTTTTTTATGCATCTAATAACTTCATTCTCTTATCAGATGTTCATTTAATTGGATTTCAGACTGGTTTCACATAGGATTTGGATAAATGGAAGCATAGATTGCAACCTCTGTGTTCCTTAGCAGAAACTCATGTAAGTTACTTAAATTGACATTTAATACACAATTACTGCTGTGCAATTTATCTGCTTGAGTGTTGCTTTTGACAAGAGGACCAGTTTAGAGTATTAGTGTCCCTGTTACTGGAGTATGCAGACAGTAGGCTATAAAGGCACTGGACTATCACCCTCAGCAAAGTTAAGCAAAACAGGCTAACTGAACCTTAATAATCTTATTTAATCATCTGGTGGTCCTTGAATCGTCTAAGTCAAAGGTGTTTAGCCCTTGGAGTTAGAGAGTGTCTCTCTTTGCAAGATCAATTTAACTCCTGTTTTACCAGAAAATAAAAACACCAGTTGCCACCTTCAATGACATTCATAGAACTCTACCGTCTCCTGTTAGTAATTGGGATGTGGAGTGGCCTTTTTCTGTTTTCCCTTTGCATGTCCTTCCCTCTGCAGCATATCTGCACAGGGATTTTAAAAACTGCATCTATTTCATTTGGGTTATTTGCTGCT
The DNA here is from genome assembly GCA_014706295.1 of Lycocorax pyrrhopterus obiensis. Classification (NCBI taxonomy): domain Eukaryota; kingdom Metazoa; phylum Chordata; class Aves; order Passeriformes; family Paradisaeidae; genus Lycocorax; species Lycocorax pyrrhopterus. The sequence goes on along the minus strand of JACSVZ010000016.1, from coordinate 12,975,385 downwards.
GCTTTTTATTTATTTTTTAATGAAGTTTTTATGAAATTCTATAGTGTACATTTTTCTGCCTATTGCAATTCCAAGTGCATTTATTATTAAAGTTGAATAACTTACTAATGAAAAAAGACAAGAATTCAGCTGCAGGGTACTTTGTGTTTGGGATATTCAACTGGCGTGGTTATACTTAGATATAACAACACATGTTCACATCCACGTGCACACTTGCACACACAGACAATACCCACTGGACTATACCAGAGCATAATTTTTAAATTTGCCATTTTAGCAATAAATTTCTAAATTGCTTTTAATATATCTCTCAGCTTCCCCTGGATATTTTGTAAGTCAAAATTTAGCCATAAAGGTGACTTGTCAACATTAAAATCCTGTGAAAATGGAAAGCTTTTTCTACTTTCGTGTTGCGCAAATATAACTAAGGACAGAATTTAGCCTCATGTGTCAAAGAAGGATTAGGCCTTCTGTGGTTTTGGTTTTGATTAAAATCATCATTGTTTAGCTGTACAATATATTTATGAAGAAAAAACATGAAAGAAAAGAATATATTTTGAACATTAGGAAATTGAGGCAAATAAAAAGGTTAAAGAAAACTATTTCATAAAATGGCATGTAAACATGTGGAATACATTACCAAAGACAAGAGAGGTAACTTAGAACATATGTTTATGAATCAGTATGTTCAAAAGAGAACAAGATGAGTTTCTAGACAAAGAGAGAATAGAGTGTGAGGAATGCAGGAAATTAGAGATGGGGGGAGGATGGAAAAAAGCAGAAAGGTTAGTTTTATGAGGATTAGTAGCTTTTAACAGAGCAAGGCTGTGAGCAGGTGGAGTTCCCACCCTGGTCTGAATAGCAAATGCGCAGCTTGTACTTCAAACTCATATCCTTTTCCAGAGGGCTGAATGGGGTGGGGAGGAGAGTCTTCAGCAACAGTTGAAAACTAACAGCTAAATATAACATTAAAAGCTAAATATAAACTCCAGGTTGACATCTTTAATGCTCCTAGATTTTACTGTCAGCACTGCTATCCCAGAACATTTTTTCCTTCTTTTGAATGGGTTGCTCCTGCCCTTACTGTTTGATAAAATTAAGTCACAATCAAAAAGCAGAACTGACTCAATGGCTTCACAGACGATAAACTCCTGGGAATTGAAGACCTTGGCTTCCTACTATGCCCTTTCTGCAAGAAAGCCAAAAGTAAGCCAGTCATGTTAAGTGTCCTCTTTTCTGCACAATCTTTTCAGGTCCCTGTCCAACAGAGCTGTTCTGTACAGCCAGTGGAACACCTACATTTGAGGGCACATCATGCTTTGGGATCATCTTAGAGGTCAGACAGAATATGGTGTCAGAAGAAAGTCATAAATCCAAACCTGAGCTAAATGGCAGCCCGGAACACACAAAAGATGCTTCTGAAAAGCCTCTCCTCATCCTGATCATCTGGTTAAGTTTTGCCACTCAGAAGAACTTATTTCTAGAAAGGCTTACACAAGGACGCTGCCTGCACCCCTGGCAGGCCAGTCTGCTTCCGAGAAGTTTCAGGTTCTCTGAGAAGGATCTGTTTTTTCTTGATGAGCATGATGTTAGCAATCCCTATAGGTAGGAAGAGTGACCGAGTGTTCCTCTGCGTTCGGGATGTGCATCTGCATCCTTTTCCCCCTTCTTTAGAAGTTCTATATGCTCTAATATTTTTCCATAATAAAGCCATTGTTTTTCTCTCTGTTTGATTGTCAAGTCAAAATGCAACAAATGGGTATGTTTGTATTGCTGGCAACTTCATATCTGTATTTCTTTGCTGGCATACATCCTAGATCGGTTTTGACCTGTCCAAAACTTCTAGCATTTTCTTTAAAAAGAAACCTCATGTTAAAGTAGGGAGGTTTTAATAAACCGATGTCGTACCTTTTTCTTCACTTCAAATTTTCTATGAAAAAAAAGACAATTTTCCCATGGCATTGGTGCAAAATAAAGATTTTAAGTTTCCTTGTAAAAAAAAAAGGCAAGAAAAGTCTGCAGAAATCAAATTCATGGAGGGTAGGTATATAATCAGGCAAATCTCTGGGTGAGTGACGTTCACTATGCCCTATTCAGGCAGCAACAGAATATGGCATGTGAACGTGTACATGGGCTGACAGAAACACCAAAATACCATGCAGGGCATGCCGAGGATCACCAGGAAATTCTGCACTGTTGAGGAGTGATGCTGTTGAAAGGCATCGCCCTGTCTGCTCCTACACCAAGCTTAGCCTCTTTCAACATCAAACCTAATCACAGCAGAGGGGTTTCTCTGCAGATGGGGGAGGCCACACTCCCTCCCTTCATCCTTCATCCTTCCACCACTGTGGTTGCTGTTTGCTCCCCTTCATCTGCCTGGGCTGTTTCAAGCCTCATAATAATGTCCTTGTACCTGTTAGTGGCATCCAGGGGAAAAACTCCCAGATAGGCTTACTTACAATGTTTGCTGTCCTCTCTTCACTGTAAATTGTATGTGATAAAGTAGCATTGCCTTTACCCCTCCATTTTGTGGCAGGAGGTGGGATGCTCTACGAGTGGATGCTTTTGTTCAGTGGTGGTTTCCTGTGCTGTTAAGTGGCAGCAGATGGTCGCCCTGCAGTGAGATGAGCCCTGGCCATGGTCCTACTGGCAGGGGCAAGAGCACTCAGCTGTCCCTTGCATCCGAACTGGTTTTATCAGGAAAAGCTGGAGAACAAGATAAAGAATCAGATTTCACTAAAGCGGCTCCCCCATCCCCCCGCAGCATCTGTCAGGGCCTGCTGGCTAAAGCACCACCACCCTGGGAGGCTTCAGACACCGAGGGAGAGGGTGTGCTGGGCCGTGCCATGCTCACTCCTGCTCCAAACAATATGGTTCTTGCCTTATGTTGCATTACTATGGATGCACAGTTTCCATGAAAGGGTTTTATTTTTTCATGGCCACCTGTCCTTTGCAGGTCCCCCTTTGCTTTCCCTGAAGTGATATTTCAGAGCTGTCTGTTATAATTTTATTTCTGACTTTCTGCAATTCGCACTTTTCTTCCTCTGACTCTCACGTTAAATTTATTCTATACCAAAGGTTCTCTTACATTTTAACAATGGTTGAGTTCAAGTTTGCTCTGTGCTGCTCTTCTGAGTACATGCTTTTATTCCCTGGCTTATGTCTGTTCTTTTATAGCATTCAATGTTAAAAGTTTTCTTATCCTTGCTCCACATTTGGTTTCTGACAGCCTTATTCTGGGCACTGTGTTGACACGACAAATTCTTTCCTCTGGCAGTCATATTCCTGATAACATTAGATCTAGAGCTTGCCATCTGACTCCGTGAGCTCAGCTCTTCCTGCTACACAATGCATTCCAGCAGGACACTGTGCAATACAAAACACAATTTCCATGGCATTCTCCCAAGATGTGCTGCTGGTTTTCTCTTTGGCTTATAAGGTAAAGCCCAAGCAAGTTCCCCTACCAGAAATATCACCAAATTGATCACTACTATATCATTATTGCAAAGCGATCAGTCAGAGTGACAGATGGCTAATTGGTAAGTACAAGTGGTGCCCCCAACCGTTCCGCGGAAGACTCTTGTTAGTAACCTCCTCCAACGCCAGGAAGCTTGGATCACCGAGGTGGGAGTGACTGCAAGTTTAGAGGGGGCACACAATATATTAAATCACGGCATTTTGTAGTTTGCTTTGCCATGTCTCAGTTGCCAATGCTTCAGGCTAAGCACGGTTCAGAGCTGAGTGGTCAGTGAAGCTGCCTGGCATCGTCCCCTCCCTGTGCAGGGTAAACCCTTGTACCACCCATTTGTGCACAAACCACCTCCCCCCAGCCCCAGCATGTGCACTGGGAACGCAGGCAAGTAAATACACCCCTGTTGCAAACTGAGACCTGACATTTTTGATGACAGCTTTTAACACAGCTCTTTGAATTTCATTTCCTGAGAAGGTTTCAGCCAGTGAAGCCCAGCTATTCATGCAAAACATATGCAAAAATGAGGCAAGCCCAGCAGATGAAATCACTTCTCAGAACATGAGCAAACTTTGGTGGAAAATGTTTGCTATTTTTCCCAGGACACTTGAAAATGTGTGCCTGAGAAACCAGTATCTGCTTCTGAGCGTGGACAGCCAAAGTTCAGGTCAAAATAATGACTGGAAGAGGTTTTGCCTACCTCTCAAATCGAACTTTTTTTTTGCAGGTTCAAAAAAGCAAGACAAAACTGTTATGCTTGTTTATCTGGATGATACGTTCATTTTATGGGGGTTATTTGCACACCACTGTTTTCTGAAGCAGAAATATTGAGCTAAACCAAAAAAAAAGGTTGGTTTTCAATATTTCTCTCAGAGTTCAATCTGTTAAACTTGAAAGTAAAAGCAGATTCCTATGATAGTTCAAGTGTTGTTTTTACTCGATCTTATTATGCAGCTTTTCTTTGTTGGAAGGGATGGCTGGTCTTGGTACTGGGCTGTTAGAGGTTTTCTCACAGTTGTGTGTGGACTAATTAATTTGTACAGTCTAAAGAAGGCTTTAATAGTTAGTGTGGGGGAAAATGGCATAGCAATGTTTTTGTCTTTCAAAATATTAGTTCCTGGGAAAATGCTGTCCTAGAATTATTGCACCTTCCCCAAAAGTAGTTCTGATTTAAAGAGGAAGGAGTGACATAAATCTAGAGGAACTTCTTGGTCTGCACCATAATTATATTTGCATAAGGTTGCTGAGAGCAAAAGCTGGCCCACTCTCTTCACACACTTTTTCTATCCTGTCACTTCAGTGTTGCCATTTTATTGGTTTCCAATGACACATATAGAAAACAGCTAAAATCTTCCAGTAAAGCTTCAGCTTTGCAAACATGTCATTCATCACCTGACTGAGAGTGTTTCTCTAATCACAAGCAATTAACATCACTACCTTCGCACTGCAGATACTTCCATTTTGCAGTAAAAATCATTTTAATTTATAGATATTAAATTAAATATGTATAACAATAAATATAATAAATAATACATCTATACAGGCAACTTGGTCTTGAAAAATGAGAAAGTTTACTTTACAATACTTTAGTTTTGGAAACAAACCCAAAGAACAAGGAGTCATGTAGGAGCTGGTTGAGATCAAGGCTGTGTAGTTCTAGGTCTGTTTTTAGTTAATCATCAGCCCCTGACTCGCAGCATCCACATTGGCTGGTTTTATTTTTTTTTTTTAATTTGGGGGAAAAATATCACTTTCATTTTATTTCCTTTTTTAACTCAGCAGAAACTGTTTTGAAGTCCAGTCTTTGTCAAGCTGAAATAAAGGGCCCAAATGCATCACAGAGAGACAAAGGCAGTGGTGCAATCTCAACCTCATTTAAAGTTTTCATTGAAAGAGCACTTGGAGAGAAACATGGGTTGTTATGATCAGGTAACAGTCAAAATCCCGGTGAACAAAAAACTAATCCTCTTCCCATTCTTCTCCTTCAGCTGCTTATTTCAGTTTCCAGTCAATTCTACTTTAAGTTTTTTCTCAAGAAGTGATTGGACTGAATCACATCGTTTTGATATAAGCCTACACTTTAGATGCATCCAGCAATTGTGGTGTCAACCACCTGGAAAGGTCAGCTCCAAACACCAGAGTCAAGGTCACACAGACCATAATGACTGAGATGCCTTGAATTTGGCAGAACTTGGGAGCGATCTGACTTTTAATTTAAGCTCAGGGTCATCTATATTAGACACCCATCACCAGCTCTGAAGTATGTAGATTCAAAATGTTTGAGGCTGGGTAGGGGCAGAGGAATGTGAGTCTTGGAATCAGAAAGATGAAAATGGTATTGCTCATCCTGCAAATATTTTTAGACACCAAATTTTAGCAGTGTACAGCGTTTTCTCACAGAAAATTTTCTTGAGGAAAAAGTAGAGAGAAGTTGTTTTTTTTTTCCCTCAAAGCCTAAATTACCTGTAGAGAGATATGATTCAAAGGACAACTCAGTAAAAATTGTGTTACCCTGCGCTCCTCAAAAAAGAGAAGCAGAGTCTACCATAATGCAGGGAAGCAGGAAAATAACTGTCAGACATTCTTTCAAAAGGCCCTTCAAAGGTTTTATAGACAGATGGATGAATAGACCTCTCTATATATCTCTAGCCAGATTCAGATCTCTGCTTGTTACAGTATGTAGATGCACCTTAACTCAGAAGAAGTATTTCAGGTTATTTACTTTGAACAAAAAAACCCCACCAGTGAACCCTAGATAGCAAATTAGTCATTTCAGCTGTATTTACTGGCTCATCAGCAGTGTACAAACCATAAAATGTGTCTTGGGAAAACTAATACTTCTTCACCCCAAGGTGAATACACTGTGGTAATTACAGCTCCAGTTTTCCACCAACCATAAGCTTTTTTAGATTAATTGTTTCAGTGCAGTTAAGATTGCTGACTGTGACCTTTAACAAGGGTGTGGGGACGCTCAACTTCCTTGAGCACTATGCAACTTGCTCATCACTCAGATGCTATTGTAATAGCAGAAATCTTCCTGCTGCCGCTCTTTGCAGACAGTTCCTCCACATCCACGTGGGAGAATGTTCTCATCAGCAGAGGAGAAATCCATCCTTCCCATCTGTTTGTGTCAATGAGTCGATCAGCAGTAACTCGTCTTCCCAGCACATTCCTCTCTCCCCGTCAATGTGCTTCTGGGAAGGTTGTCCCATCCCGTGACATGAAGGAAGCTTTGAATAATGGTAACATTCAACAAGACTGTGGCTTACATGATTGTGGTCTAGATGAGGTTCTGATAAACTCTCGATGAAATGCCCTACTGTAGTGTCAAATTGTTGTGGTATGTCCACAGTATTTCTGTTCTAGGACATCTGTATTAAAACCTGCAGTGAGTGCCTGACAATCTTCAGTCTTTCCTTCAGAGTGCTGCTGAATTAATTTCAAGTACAGTCATTGTGGTATGGTAGGAAAGCACATCTCTTTAATCAATATAAAGATTGAACTGTTTTACTCAGCAGTCTGTCTTTTGCATTTGGGCAGAAAAATGTGGACATGCTCCTCCTAAACAATACCTACGCATGCCATGCTGGGGTGCTGACAGATGGACATTCTGTATTTACCAACTCCCCCCTGTGGTTTCTTTGCTGTTGGATGTGACATTCTTCAGATGTCTGTTTTATGAATGTCAAAGACCACATGGCTATTTTGCGAAGAGTGGAATTGTTAAAGCAAAATCTTGGCCTGAGTCCCTATTTTAGTTTTTATTTCCTAAGTTCTGCTACTGAGAACAGAGCAGGTCTTTCCAAAATGAACATTCCCTGTCAGTGTGACACCTTTTAATTCCAATAATGAATAAACCTGGTCGTTTGCTCTGTTCCATACTTAATGTTTTCACCTGATCTAGTTTCTTAGCAGCACTGCCACAACAGGAGCAGCATAGGATCTTACTTGATTTATCAAACTAATGAGTTAGTTTTATTGTAAGTGATTAAATGTGTTTTACTTTTTAAAGCACAGGAACTGAAAAGAAATGCATTGTTACAATCTGAAAATAACTAGAAAGATAAGTTCATTAACTTGCCTACACTTGTGCATCATAAAAACCTTGTTAAAAATTACTCCCTAGCCTGCTGTATTAGCTTCTTTATGAGGTAATTTCTCCATACAGTAATAAGATTTTTCTTTTACTCTCCAGTGCATATTAAACCCACTAATCTTCTTTTATAAACTATAGTTTCAGCCACTTTCTCAATTTACTCACTTTAAAGATATTCTCCTATTAATATTAAAGGTAGCAAGCACAGATACGAACTTTGCAAAACAGTCTTTCAGATTTATGGCACAATCATACCACTGCATTGCAATGGCACAAAAGGGACAAAGCAGTAACTGTCAAGGATGTCTCATGACAAACCAAACAATGTTTGTCCCCACAGAATTATTTTCCCATCACATTTATTATGCGAATGAACTATGGGTGTGTTTTCCCCTCTCTGAGCATAAATACAGAGTGTGAATATTCAGTTCTCTGAGGTCGGCACAATTTGCATGGATGTGGCAGATTAAAGACCTGTTCCACCAGGGTGTTGCTGCAGTTTTACACCAGTATCCACGCCTCTGATTTCGAATGGATGCAGTCAGAGTCTTGCCAGAGAGGAACAGGTTCTAGGTCACCAGTTCTGTTTCCAATAAAGCAGTGGCAAAATTTCCCTTGAGCCACAGTGAAATGTTCAGTTGGTTGAGTATGAGCTTGAAAAGGGAAAATACAAATGGGCTATAAATTAACATTTGCTTTTTCCCAGCTATAAAATAAGACAAGTCTTAAAATTCCAATAAATAATCTCTGCACCGAGTACCAGTAATTTATTGTTGTCCTGATTATTGTTAGCATTTTTATTATCATTTGAAGTGCGGCCATCTCTTGTTATGGCTCAGGAAGCCCTGGGGTCAGAAGCTGTGCAATTGTTGAGCCAATTCATACGGCACTTAAGGTTCATGTTTAAATTCAATACTATATTCTACAAAGTGCAAGAGTCAGTTTATCCATACTTCTTTTTCTTCTTTTTAACATTATCCAATCTATTTTGGTGGTCTAACAGAGGCTCCTGAGACACTGGTGTCATTTCAATTATCATCTCAAATATCATCAGAATCGTTTCAAGATAGAGGGTTAGGTAGTGTACGGGTTATGCTGCACGTCTGACACTGCAGAATAACCTGCAAGCACAGATTTTTAATCCTGGCATAATTCTAGTTATTAAAAGACACCTAACAATTAAACCACATGCAATTATACTTAGAAAAATATGTGACTAAGGTGATGCTTTCTCAGACAAGACTGAGAAACATTTCCTTCACTACAGCTGCACCATTTATAATGCCCCTCAACACCAGGGAACTCAAGCAAGGAGCCATTCCATTGCTTGTGGGATAAAAATTTGTAACCTTGTCTTTTTCTGAGCAGATTGGTGCTGTAGCAGTGCATGCATTTACAAATAGATATGAAGGCTCTTGTTGAGTTCTGTGGAGAAGCTGGTGGAAAACCAAAGGATATACAGGAGTTTTGTGCTCCCATTGCTAGGAAGAAGATACAGGTATTGTTGGTCTTACACAAATACACAAATTTTGATTGCTGTAATTTCTGAGGTGAGAAGATACTTTTGGCTAACCAGATTTGTATTTTGTCATAGCGCCATGCTTTTCCTGTAAATTTGAGGTCAAGACATCACAGAAATGCAGAGCTCTAATACGCACCAAATATGCTTTTAATTCATTAGCATCAACATCCCACCAAGGTCGGTGTAATCACTGCTTTGAGTGAGAGCTGACTGAGGAGTTACGGTATAATAAGACAAGAGTAAGAATAAAGCCTCTTGTCAGTGTAATGTTTATATAACATCTGTAGTGTTTTGGAAGGGGAGAATGTCTCTGTGAAGTCCTGCCCTTTCCCAAAAACACTTCCATGGATAATCTTACATATTGAAAAAGTCACTGGACTAATCCACAACATATTTGTTCAAAGTTCTCCTCTGGCAAAAGTCACACGAATTACATCATCATAACAGAGCTGTTTGCTCTGAAAACAGAAGTGTATTTACAATTTTAGAGGACAATAAGTCTACTGGAGAATTTTTTAGTGCAAAGTTTTATTTCTATTCTTTAGATTTTAAAATGCACCCTAGTAATTTTTTCATGCATTCAGTGTTGACTTGTTATAGAAAAACACACATGCAATCAGACTGGTGCAATTTGACACCTTACAGCTAAAAAATTGAAAAAAGTTACTTGTTGAAAACCATTGTTTAAAGATGTTCCCATCACAGGGGGGCAGGGAGAGAATTAACACAAGCTTATGAAATGAACATTGAATTGTTTTCAAAAAAGCAGAGCATATGTATTCATTATTTGATATTTTCTGACAAAATATTGCCTACATTTAATTTCCAGTAATGTGTCACTTTTGATTACACACAACCAGATATGGGCACATTCCTTTTTTCCATGAATTATGCTTCAAGGGAGGGATGTAAGATTGGAAAAAAATTACAAACATTTTTCGTAATACTTGTTATGTCAGACTTCAGTAAAAAATTACAAATTCAAATGCATATTTAGTTCCAGAAGTTATTTGATATCTTTTTATTATTCATATGTTTTTATATGAATAAAAAAATGTCATGTATCTAGAACTGGGAAATGCATCTGGTAAAAAAAAATGTTTCATTTGATTTTTTTTATCACTTCTCAGAATATTGTTTTGCAATATTTCTTGAGTGAAAAAAGAAGTATTATGCCTTATCAATGGCTGTACCACCTCGCAAATGCCTAGACTAGAAAAACAGTCACAATTAAAATTTTCTTTTTCAGGAGACTAAATAGATCTATTTTTTGAAATCTGTGAAGACACAGTAGAAAAGAATATGGTGAATTTGAGTCTCCAAAACTAAAGGTATTTGCAAAGAGATCTCTTAACTAATCTGTCTTTTAGTCATGAAAGAAGCTATTTTATGATAGTGGCAAGGACAGAGGCCCACAGCGATTTGAACAAGAAATGTGCCATTTTCACATGTGTATGGTCAAGACTGGCAATAGCATTCCTTAAGGAAAATTTTGCCAAAGTACCAATTTCTCAGTGCCTAGGTGAATTATGAATCTTAGATCTTTCTTATTTGGAGGAAAAAATAGCCTTGAATTAGTACCACATCTAAAACTTGGTGCGGTTTTCACAGAAGCATTATTAAAAAAAGGAAAAGGCTCATGCTGCTTCAGAGAGCTTTCACTTGCACCTTTTCCCTTCCACACAAAGAGCTGAAGCAGTTCTGATGTAAGTAACATACGGCTAATTTGCTGTATTTATGTCACATGGATGAGATACTGACAGTATTCACACAATGGAGCCATTATCTGTTAAGACATATGTCTTCCTGGTGTCTGGGTATGTGCAAGGGTCAGAGGAGAACCTGGGCTTTTACAGACAGTTTGAGAAATCCAGGATCATAGGAAAGTGGGGAGGTATAATAGGCAGAATTATCTCTGCCCACTCAGAGGTCATGAGCATGATTTTCAGACATTTGGCCTCATTTACACACAAAGATGATGTGAGATGCAAGTGCTCAGTTTTATCTCCATGCATAGGAGAATCTTTAGTGTTTGCTGGTTTAGGCAAGATTGAAGGAGCTTTGCTTTGCCCCCTTCCACTGAAACAGGTATGAATCATGGTTAAATCTGTATTCCAGTGAAACTGAATTCAACCCGACAGTCAGGTACTAGACAAAGACCAGGAGTTTAGGTACAGGGATGCATAACCTACATAGGGGTCAGTGAACGCCACACCTCAATGTAACCCTTGTCAAGAAGAGATGTGTTGCATAGCAGAGTTTAAATCGCTGTCCTTACCTCCTTCATTTCCATATTCGAAGCTGCTCTTCTCAGCTGAGACACAGCACACTCACAAAGTAACCCACCAGACTAACGCTGTGTCTCAGTGACCTGTAAGAAGTTAGCTGAGTTACATTAATGGGTGATGAGCCTTCCTGACCTAAAGCACAGATGTTACTCTCTTTCATACGTTTTATATCCTATGTGGACATCTTTTTAAAGGACCAAACAGTTCCCAACAGAATATTTGTACCAAACCTTTTAAGGTTCATTCACATTTATTTTCTTTTATATTTTTTCACCCTTAAAGGTCATTTCACAAAAGAGATCAAAAGGAACCTTTTCCATTCCTCCTCTGCAGGTGGCCAGCAGCAGATTAACTACTAACAGAGACTTCAATATATAAATCTGAATTACGTGTTTAACACAGCAATGCAATGCTACTGTCATATGTTGTGTTTGTGCACATTTAAGTGTCTCCCCTAATTTCCTTCCCAAAATGATTCATCACTATTCTTTCCTCAGAATAATTGCTTGCAAGAAATCATCTGTTTTGATATTTATAAAAAAGTACCTTGAAGCTGAATAAATAACTCATTTTACCAAAGAAACTGAATCCCTGCTAATAAGGTCCCATAAGAACAAAATGTGCATCTAAAGTCAGCTGCCTTTGTCCCAGACAGGAGTTAGTCCATGTAATCTTGTTTCTCCAGAACTCTTCCCAAGTCAAAACCGAGCCTGAAATTGAAGTAAGACAGATTCAAATGTGCTTTCCATGAGTTCTTGAAGCAAGACTGTTCAAAACAAACAAAACCTTATTCATCTGTCAAACAAAAGTGTGGCTTTCAAATAGAAAGTGCTGCATTCAGTTAGTGGAAAATTCAGAACATTTCTTTAAAATATCTTTTTATTCCGTTGTCTGCTATTCAAAAAAAATTTTTAAAGAACCATTTTTTCTAATTGGGCCACAGTTTAAATAACATTAGCAGGTCCTTGCAGGGCTGAGTACCATTGACTACTGTGCCCTTCAGCAGGTAAAATTGTGAATCTTCTTTAGTTATGTTGCCCTATTTCTTTTAAGGTAAAGACTGGTGAAATAGTGAGGACTCCTCTTGTAAAAAAAAAATAAAAGAATGTCTGAGAAGGATTCTGTGAAGAAATCAGCTGCTTATATATCCGTTTTGCTTCAAAGCTATAAAAATAGGATGTTCGCTTCCTGACCCAAGTATGTAGGGCAGAGAATAGAAATGGGAGACTTTTTCACACTAAAAAGAACAGTTAAGAAATAGATTGGCAGTCTCAGAAGGCAAAGTGATTATCAAAACTTAGAGAGAACTTTCCAAGTTGTTATACACCTAAAGACGGTCTATCAAAAGATCTGCTCCTGCCCTAGACATCTGAAATTGAACTTTCCCATTGCACTACCCTAGTACTGTGAGTGTGATTTCAATACATCAATCAGAGCACATATTTTCTCCAGACTTCTGAGTATTTAGGTAGTCTGCATTGAAGACAATTTCTCACTTCTCACCACTGATATTTCAATTAATAGTGCATCCCCCCACTGCAGAGTCTACCAGTGAGCCCCCTGACTTATTGTGCAGATTTGATGCCATCTTTTAATTTTAAAACAAAAATTTTTTTTCTATCATTTAGTAAATGTTTCCTGGTAATGTAAGCCATGCAAGACCCTTCCTTGTAGAGCCAGCATGTAACACCCCAAGTTGGGCCAGGGACACAATCACTTCTATTCATCCAGGATGGGCTTCAGTGTCACAGCGTGGCCAAACATGACTTCAGCTTGCACAAAAAGAAAAAGAAAAGGTTCTCTGAAAAACTGTTATATGAAATGTGACTTTTAGTGAACTATTCCAGGCTAGATTCACTTTTAAGGGAAGGGCAAGGGAGCAAGAAAAGGTGAAGAATAATTGGCTGCTCCTTCACTTCCTACCACAAAATAGTATTTGTGTAAGATGCCAGGGCTCAGGAGAAAGCAGTCTCCACCATCCCCCACTGGGAAGAGCAAGGTTGTGTTATGGTTACACCAAGGCAATGTGCAAGCACTACAGGAGAGACAAGCTCTTGGGCTACAAAGAAGAAGCAGGGAAGTCCAGGACTGGCAGTCAGAAGAAGAGTCCCCAGTTATTCCTGCCATCCCAGTCCAAACCAGCCAATGTCTCCTGGAGTTAGGAAACATTAGGTGTCGTTTTCTAGCTGGACAGGAAAGTCCAGCTTCTACCTGAACTCTAGAGACAGTTTGGGCAAACAGTGTAATGAATGAGGAACGACATAGCTGGAGAAAGACGGAAGACCTGGTTTTCCTTATAAGTGGTATTTTGGCTTGTCATTGTGTGAGTGATGTTCCAAACCAAGCTGTGTGTGACACAAGGCTAAACTGTAACATGAGTTTATGGGCTGGAGTTTTTAAACATGTTTACTCCCACCTGCAGCACCCTTTACTCACTACCAAGGTGACACAGAGCCCTTTGTTTTCTGTTTCTTTGTTAAATCTTCCTCACATCTCATGTAGAGCAGTTGAGTTTGACCTGTTGAAATCAATTGGAATAACTCCACTGTGTTATATTTTCGCTGGTATTTTAGGGCAAAGCGTGATCCCCTAGCACAATTACAGGTGTCTGTCTAACCCCACTGCGATGTAACGGTCTGAGAAAGTGTCTGACTGGTTTTGACCTCCAGTGAAAGTAGGTCGCTAGGAAATCTGGCAGCATTTGGCACAAGACACTGAGTGTATTATCTGTGTTTTAAGGTACTTAGGCGCATTCAGAAGATAGTGGCAAACTGGTACTTTGCCATGGCATTATAATATAGCGTAGGGCAATCTATAAAGTCCATCAAGACAACACTTTCAGTAGCATGAAAACTTCCTAGTGTGAATATTGCACTGAGGCAGCAATGCCCAGAGAAACACTCAGTGTTGGCTATGATAGACAAAGATCTTGGACAAACCAGGTCCTAAAGCAGTCTGTGCCAGTGAAGGTGCTGAGAAGCCTTGACTGTGTGGTAAATTTTCCTTCTTTTTGTCACACATACTTTGTGAAGGATCACACCAATTAAATACCTGCACTCCACCTGAGACACTCATCATCTGGTACTGAATTCCAGAGCCACAAAATTTCGATAGAAAATACTTGACCTTATCAAGGAGTCAATAGGACTGAATTTTCAGCATTTTCTAGACTTACATGTATTAAATTACTAAAATATCTGGTGCTTCTACTGTAAATAATATTTGGATTAAGCTAACATTAATAGCTGCTAAAAATACCTCACTAAGGCAGTGGGAAAGTGAGACAAATCCCTCTATTGCAGAATGGACAATATTCTTATCCAATTCAGCAGCGGAGGAGGAGATACTCTCTCATAGTGGAAAGGAACTATTTTTAGGAAGCATGGGGCCACTTGTGAAGAGATAAAGCACAGGTGTAAGTGTAAGAGGTTTAAGCTTATTAAGAGAGTGCATTTAAGATGACAAACATGAAATTAATGCTTTTTTATTTTATTACTTGAAGACTAATGCAAATACATGGAATATCATATATAAGTTAGATGTGTTCCTGTAAAAATGCACACCTGCATTCTTGTAAACCTGCCCACGTTAGCACAAACAGAAAGTTGCTCTAACAGAAATGGTACGGCCTCATCTGGAGGTAGCATGGGATAAAATTCCATTATAGCCGTACATCTCACAGATAGGATCCTGAGATGTGGTCCTCCAGCAGCCAGCTACCAGCCTTGCTTTCAGAGAGGGAGAAGGTCTGGGGTGTTCAGCCAATGACTAGATAATCAATGTCTACCCAATGACACATCTCCCTATTTAAAAATCAATTTAAGAAAGCATTGACTGTTTCTGACAAGGTACCATAAAGAAATGTCTTGCAAAACTGATTTCTACGTGTTTTAAATGGTTGTTTCAGCAAAGATGTGAACCAATCTTTAGGGAACTTATCTCAACTAAAAATTGCAATAGAGGTACTAGATATAGGAGCTGGATCTTGCAAACTTTCCGTTTAGTCACACTAAAAAGAAACCTAATCTGTGGTAGCAGTTACAGTCATATCTGTGCTAACTTCAGAAAATCAAAAATTGCTGTCATTCCCAATAAACATTGAGACTTTTGAGAAAAATAATTTTTAAATTTAAATTCCAAAAAAAATCTTCTTTTTTTTATTTACCTTTTCAAGTTGGGCCTTTGGGATACATACTTTCAAGACTTCTCCTCAATCAAGAAGCACTGAAATTCAATTTTTAGTTTTCTTAATAGAAATTAAGACTCCTAAACAATCACATAGGTTCAGTAGTTGGGGCTTTAAGGAAAATACCAACTATTCTTAGATGTGCAATAGTATCAACATGCATAATGGTTTTCAAAGTCTGTCTCCTATCCGGAAAACCTAATGATAAATTTGTTAAAGACAGAAGTCACTTTATGAAGGGTGTTCCTTACAGAAAAAGACCCCGTACTTGCCAATTGTTATTTGTTCCATAGCCTTTTCTAATTAGTGGAGTTCCTTCAATTAGTAGCTGCAGTTGGTTTGCATACATCCTCCAAATTGCTGTAATCAAGCCTCAAAGTAGGAGCCTGAAAAATAGAGGGTAGCAGAGTGGTAATAGAGGGATTGCTGGTGACTGACTTTCCATCCAGCAATAGCCCGACATGAACCTCACACACCCAGACATACCTTTGGCATCCCAGCCACCTGTATGTGCTTTGCTGTATTTCTCCTCTCTTTCACATGTTGCTAAAAGACTGTATTAGGTCTACAGCATGACAGATAATATGGATTAGAATAAGCTGCCTTTTCCAGGCAGAAATTCCCAAAAGAGGTACTCAATTCCTTTAAGGAACAGTAGTAGACATAAGTATTACTAATGACTCACGTTCCTTTGCCCATTTCCAGGGTTCCTAATGAAGGGCTACACTCGGTGCTCAAACATGTAGTTAGAGCAGGGCTGGGAACTTGGATCCTTCTCATTCAAAACTCCCTTTGATAATAATTGAACTGTTAACTAATTAGTATAAACTCTGTCTGCATGGAAAAGAATGATCAAAATGATCAAAATGTCAAACAGAAAATCTCAAAAGCAAATACAAACAAAGGCAATTTTTTTTTTTTTAATAGGAAACAGCAAATTCTCAACCTATGGAACAACCCACTTGACAGATCTTTTCCATCACGTCAATTCAAATTGGACACACTGCAGCTTTTTGTGAACAGTCCAGCAATATAATATGTTGTACTTGTTAGACCATTACATCAATTGGTGTTAATATTCTCTCATAGCCATGTCTCTCCTATTCAGCCAGTTCATGAATGACAGCCAGATAGCAATTTTGTCATAGTTTACATCAAACAGCTCAGAATAACTTTCCCCAGTGTTTGGTCAGCCTGCTTTTCAGTCCAGGAACTGACAACCATCAGCACAACCAGGCTGTCAGGAAGAGCTCAGCTGCCATTTAGGGCTGCATGAGCTTTGCAAAAAAGCTCAGGAGTTATCAAGTCCCCCCAAACATTGTGGCGAGTTTCACCCAGACTGGGTCAGCTATTACACAAAGAGAAATGTGTGCAAAAGTATAAATAAGACTGAGGTTTTGTGTAAAAAAAAAAAAGTATTCAGAGGCACTCCTGCTTGGATGACTAGGATTTTATAGATGATAGGAGTATCAGATGAAAAATAAAATAGAGTCAACTTCTGCTGTCGAAAAACACCCGGTAATGAACTCTGAAAATAATATTTGTCGATTTTCATGAGTGTTTGTCCAGTCCGCATCAGACCTGAGAACAGCCATGAACCATGACAAACTAAATTCAGCATGGAAATTTTATTGAAACAAGGTTTTATTACTTGACTTTGTTCCTCTCCCTTTGTTCATACACCTTGTCAGGAGAAACTGAATAAGCAGGAAGAACCAAAACAGCAAAGAAAAAATTCAAAATATTTCAAAAATAAATGGACTGTAGATCTTCAGCTGGTTTAAATTGACTTAGCTGTACTGATTCAATTGTTCAGTATTAAACACAATAATGTTTCCACAGATATCATAGCAGGTGAGACTCTGCCTGTGCGCTTCAAAAGGGACACTTTCCAAATTTAATTTTTGATTTAGAGCAGTTAGACAGCTCCTGTTCTCCATCCAGGGAGCTTGCTGGGCTGACGAACGAAAACTGCCTGCGTGAGGCTGACTGCCCCCAGTCCCACAAAGCCATCTATGTTCTTCAGTTGCTCTAACTCCACTGAAGTGGATGGAGTTAGAGCAATTTAGCAGCAGCTAATGAAACCCGTTCAGATATCACAGCCCACAGAAATGTTCGTGCTGTATCTGTGCCGATAAACTGTGGACTACTTGATAATACTGACTGCCTGCAAACAGTAATCACTCAGGCACCAAAAGGAGGTTCGTCCTTAGAGATTTGCAACAGATTTTGCTCTTCAGTATTGAAATGCCATGAGACTAAAAGGAGAAAAAGAACAGTAGGACTAAAGTGTGTTGGACATGCCAATAAATTAATGATAAATTATTAAAGCATGATTGGAAATATTGCCATTTTTCACAGCTGTCAGTTTAAGTATAAAAGCATCAGCACATTAAACTAGTTACTGCTTTTCCATAATTGAGACTTTAGCTTCTAGCTGTGCCCTGCAGCTTTTCATTAATCACTGGGACTGAAGTTCAAGCACAATGACAGCTTAGAAGGCATTAAATGGGCAAAGTATTTTCCAGGTACAGCTAGTAAAGGCCTTTTAGTCCTATAATCCTCAGCTAATTGTTTTTCAAAGTCTCTAAATAAAATCTGCTCATGGCGTCTCCTAGTGACAGAATTAGCAGCAGACTGGTTCTTTTTATCTTCACACTCTTTCTCTCACCAAAATCTACTGAGTGTCTATATGCTAGCTGTACATAACAGGTGCAAATGGATTACGATATGTAAAACTGTAACCGATACGCAGCCAGGGACACATTGATTAGATTGCCTGGGAAACAAAACTTCCTTAATGCTTGCTCTAATCACACCATTTAATTTGTCACAAAAGAAGCAAGATGGCGTGGAAGACTTCTGCACAGTTTCCCTTTAAACATGGGAGAAGGAAATGTGCAGATTTTAAAGTTCAGTAAAATTTGCGTACTCAGTGCCCTGGAATAAACAGACGTTTCTTGTGCTGTAGCAGAGGTTGTAGGTTCCCCTCTTGGGTTCCTAGTGTTCCCCCCTTTGCAAAGATTTGTACATCAGGACTTAATAGATGTGCCAAAACATTCTTTCTTTTGTATAACAAATTATCAACTGCACTGAGATTCATTAATTATGTCATCTAATTGGATTGAGGCAGGTGCAAAATACCTCAGATGAAGTGGTCACTGGCAAGAAGGCCTAAGCACAAGTTTTTCTATTAGAAACCAGCATGTCTCCAGACTCCTGGAATTACTTTGTACTTATTGATTAATGGCCATAATTTATTACAGTGCAGAAGATCTTGCATTGAGTTAAATGTGTGATTAATCAATTTTCCATCAAATTATGAACAGCAGAACAGTTGCAAGAAAGAAAATACCAAGTGAATTTTTCCCATGGTATATGAATAGAGGGTATGAGGACTTCTGCTCGAGGAGAGCTAATAACTGTCTAGCACTTGTTTAATATTTCCTGCCATACTGATGAATGCCATCCACATAAATAGGCCACAGGTAGCAGTGATTGAAAGACCACCAAATAGGTTTTATAGCTGCCTCTCTTCTATAATGAAATATTCTTTAAGCCCATCTCAAAACAATTTATTAATGCAAAATGCATTTCTGCCTTCAGCCTGAAATATATCATTGTTAAGTCAACAATATTATATTAAACCGATAACTGATATTGCAGAAGGAAAAATCCCTAGGCAATATAGAGATGAATTTGAGATTTTGTGTACAGAAGCTCATTTTTATTTCCATCAGAAACACAGACATGTGACTAATTGATGTCACTTCTAATCAGCTAGTAATGCACATTACAAGTATAGCATGAGAACATTTGGGGCCCAATTGGAGGGGGGAAAAATCCCATGGTATTTCTATGTCTTTTATTGAGTAGAGTGACAAGCTTCCTTTCCCTGGTGAAGCAGCATATGCTGTAGAGTTTTATATTACCCTACATCTTCCATAGGATGTTTTGCTTTGCTGTACACTGAAAAGACGCACCTCCCTCACTGTAGGAGAACGACATGAAATACAAGTTGACAACAGTTCCTGAGGAAAAAATAAATTTAAATAACATTTTAAAAAATATGAAATGCAATATGAAACATTTGTAAAATGAAAGTGCAAAGGATTTTTTCTTAAATGTCTCTGTGATGGATCAAATTTTTATTTTCAAATCACTGTGCCAAATTACTCACAGTGATTTAAGTTGCACAAGCTGCCTGGCCACCATGCAGTTCATTTTCTAAGGTATATCAGAGTAATTTCTGCTGTCTTTGACGTCTTTCCCTAGTAACTCCCCAATTTCCAGGGTGTAGAGTCCTATTCATCCCTCTTGCTACAGACTACAGGAGATGGGCACTTGTGACTTGTTACTGTTTCAAGTACACAAATTTCCTTTTTGCTGCACTCAACTTCCCAACTAGGACAGGGGCCTTTCTTCTCTGCTTGCTGCCTCTGTTGGCACTACTTCTGAGGTAAGGACTTCTGTTTTTAAAATCATGACCTCCAAAATGTCCTACCAAATCCTGTAGATGGTGCAAGGAGGCCATTCAAAATTATGCTCATTTTTTTGGTTGGCCAAATGTCACAGGGCCAACTGTTCAGAAAGCAAGTGGAGAACAACTTGAAACTGTGGTTTTTTTAAATGTCTCATCTAAGCTGTCTGTAAAATCCAAAAGTGAATATTTTTGGTGGCTTTTCTGGGCTTTATTGGAAATTAACTAAAAGCAATCATGCTTGGCAAACAGATGGCTGTATCTCAACATCCCACCAGAATCAATATTCCTTGCCTCTATTTGTATCACCACAGAAAGATAACTTCAATGGATCTAAACTAGATTTGTTGCCAGAAGGAGAGGTTAGAAATTTAAATCTGAGAAAAAAATTGTAAAATATGTTTTCTATTGTATAAATAAATTCTAATATGGTATTTAATCAACAATTCATTAACTGCTGCATTAGGAATGTCAGATCTGACTTCATCTGCATGCTGGAGCATTGCCTGTGGATGTGGGAGATCTTGTTTGGAGTTTCACCCACATCTCAGAAAACTGAACCTGTGGAGTAAGTTCCTTTCCCATTCATGTTGTGTTTAATAATGGGAAGTGTGGGATGATTTCACCTACACTCTTTTTCTGTGACACCCATTAAATGGATGTTTGCATTCCCTGAGTGGCTAATGTACTGAACTTATCTCCCCCTTCAAATAAGAGCTACCGTGCAGAAGGAGATGGATGCTGTATCCGTACATATATACTGTGACTCATAGTCTATGATTTTTCATGTGTGTGATCAAGAAACATATGGAACATATTATAAAAAGTGAAGACTGGAGGTTACTGCTACCCTGGGAAAGTTCAAAATTGCATTGCTGTCTAGATGAGTGAAAAATTCCTGAAGCATACAGAAGGGCAGTGTATGAGGAGCACAAGTGTTTCACTGTGCAAAGATGTTTACAGTCGCAAAGTACACAAACATCTCTTCTAGGTGAGATGCTTGCATATGTGTGGCCACAGCACAGTCCAAGAAGCAAAAACTGATTGCAGGAACAGAATATTTAAGTATTCTAAACACTCCCCCAGTCTCCCAATCCCCAATGATTCAGTTTGAGCCCTGGGGCCAGGTTTCTCATACGCATCCAGCAAGGTGAGAAGGAACCATCCTAACATGCAGTGTGAGGCTTTCTGGGAGGACCTGGGGACTTCAGTCACCCTCCATGGCTCATCTGGGAGCCCAGAACGAGCACTGCACTGGACAGCCAACAGCTCCCTGCTGGCCCTTCATTTTCTCTTCTCCTGAGCACGAGGGTAGTGTTTAGGACCTTCTCTCCTCTGTGGGGAGCAGGGTGCAGCCTGGCCATGTTCCCAAGCCCGCAGCACCTGGCATAACCCAAGTGGCTCTCCAGCAATGTTTTGATCAGTGCTGTCTTCTGCTGCTTGTATTTAATACTCTTGCACACTCCAGTGTGTATATTTTTTCTGATTCTTTTTTAAATATTAATTTTGTTACTAATTAGAAGTCTGCTCCAATTAAGCGAAGTCCTATAAGTGAACTCCCTGTGAGAAAAGTCTTCTCGAGATAATAGTTGTCTACTAAAGCTTCTAAAATTTGAAGATACAGGCAGTCTAAATATACTACAATATGTACCTAAAAACTAAAAAAAAAAAAAAACCTAAAAAGTGCAATTACTTATTCAATAAAACTAAAAGCGCTATATTAGCACTACCAAAAAATTGGTTTTAATCCATTATTAATGACACTGAACAGAAAGTTCATTTTGTCAGCTGTAGGCATTAGTCTGTAGCATGTTCTGAACATGTGTATTTGCATTTGGTTACTCAAAGGAAAAAAACAGATGTTTCTCTTGGAGATATTAACTCTAAATGTATTTATTTTGTTGCTTTCCTCTTGCAGTCTTTTATAGTTCTTCTGAAAATCTTTGTTTAAAGGTCATTAAGGTACAGAGGCTACAAATGTAAGAAGGTGTTGAAGGCAGGACTGATGCTCAGATGTGCCTCATGGCTTTCCCTGGACTTCAGAAGAGCTGTAGGAGATGCTTCCAGATGGGGCAGGCAAGAGAACCATGGGGTCATGGAAAAGGCTATGGATACCAGAACCAGGGGGAGCAATGTGGGAAAGAGAATTACAGGTCTAAACTGGGAATGGCTTCAGGAAAGAACAGGCAGCAAAATCTGGTTTTGGGGATTGAATATGAAAGAGTCTGAGGTAGGTTTGTATTTGGGTGGCTAAAGCTATGTCAGTAGATGGCTGGGAGTCAGTTTACTTCAACCACATGAGTCTATGTGCTTTTTTTGGAGCAACAGAGTTGCAGAGATCGACACAATGGATACATGACCAGATGGGGGAAGCAAACCCTTTTACATCACGAAAAAAATCCACAACTGTATTCATCAGGCAGAATGACTCCACCTAAATCTCTTTAAATTGAGAACTTCAAATAAATATTCAAAGTCATAAAAAAAGCAATCTGCATGTGGTATCTCAGCAGAGTTATATCAGCACATCTACTGGACTGTCTTGGCTCACATAAACTGAGAGGCTCCTAAATAAAGTCAGTACGTCACCTGGAGTACATGAAACTAGCGTACGGATATCATCATCTATGTTAAAACCAGAATTAATTAAGTCCCTTAAAAGCCTTCTGCTTCAAAGAGTAAAATATAACATATAGCTTCTTACAGATACACAGATTTCCAGATTTTAAATAAAAGCTAAAGTTCCTCGAGGAAACTTCTTCTTAAATTAAAGTCATTAATGCTACTTGCAGTTGTCTCATGAACTGGGAGGCAGTATTTTACAGCTAGGATTTCTGAAGAATGACTGCTCTGGCAATTTCATCTGGAACTTGCCTTTATATGATATTTGCCTAGTTGTGTCATTCTGAACGTCCACTACCATTTCAGATCAAATAATTTCGATTTGGCAACTATATATCAATAAAAATGAAGTATGGAGGTAAGCTAAATGTTTGATCCCTAGCTATATTTGTTACAGTTAAAGCTGATTCTTGCAATATTTACACTCCATCTGTAATATTTGTCATAGAATGTAAAGTCCTTGTCCTTTCTTGAGGACCAAGAACAAAGCAGAAGCAAAACAAGGAGAAGCAGCAGTTGTGAACTTTGCAGAAACAGCTCCTGTGTTAGGTCACAGCTTTGTCGCCAAAATACTGAGAGAGGAAGAGGAGGCTCTGGTACCCTTTGGTTTGCTGATGGTCACCTCCGGGCATGCTGCAAGTCAGCCCCTCCAGCTCCTTCTTTAGTACCTCCCAGCCAGTTGTGCCATGCCACAGCAGCTTCAGACAGCTGTTAGCTCCATCCTCTGCTGCTGTTTGGAGAATCAGATTATCTAACTTTTACTTTAATCCTTAAGAACTTAAGCCTGTGCTTATGACATGTTAGATACCTCGCTACAGCCAGACCTCTAGAGAGAGCAAGTTGACCCATGCAGGCAGCTGCAGTCCTTGTGTCCTCAGCCTCTTACAGGGAGTCCAGTGAAGGGGAAAGGCAGCTCTGCAAAACCCATCTTGGCTCCCCAGGACTGCTGCCAGTGGAGGCTGGCCAGGGGCAGAGCTGCAGCAGCCTCTGGCCGGGCCTCTCCCCTCCCGCTCCCCTCCTGGCTCCTGCACTTTTGGCACAGGCTCACCTGGCTCCCAGCCCCTGGCACCGGGTGATGGGCAGGTGGTTTGTGCTGCTGTGACCTTGCTCCAAGCAGACTTCTTATCACCAGGGGTCGGCAACCCGAGGAGCGGAGCCGGTCCTTGAAATGTAACCTCTGACTTTCGGGGGGTATGGTGCCGCTCACCGAGGCCTGAAACAGGCTGTCTTAAGGCGTCATGTTCACCCTCAGGCGCACGCGAGGTGCATGTGCCAGTGTTAGAGGCCCCAGCTCCAAAAATCCCTCTGACTGCTCAGCCAGTTAAACCAGCATTTCTAAGATAACTGGCACACAGCTAGTGAAGCATCTTGCTAAAACAGAGAGAACAGAATTATCCGCAACTCTCTCAAAGGAGCATGTTTCCCAGAGAGCATGAATGAAGGGGGCAGGCCAAAAATTGGTGCATATAATGGCAGCAAACCACAAGCATGTAAATATGCAAGACTATCATTTGGAGGAAAAATTTAAGCCTCATTAGTAAATGCTTTTTGCATTACTCACTATATTTACAGAAGACAATACGGGACAGCTAACAAGGCAGAGTATATCCTGGGGTGCCAGTACACTGTGCTGTGAGGGGCTGTCAGACCAGTATCAGACCAGTTCCGTGTGCTGTCCCCAGTTTCCACAGGCTCCAGCAGGCAGAATCTCCTGGACTGACTGCTTGGGCAGCGTCCAACAGCCAGTGAAGTCACGAAGGAGCCTCATGACCATTGAGTCTGGTCAGTCCTTGCCCCCTGGCACTCAGGGAGAAAGCAGCTACTTGTAGCATCTTCCTCAGCCTTAACACCCCACTGGGTCCCATGGGGTTTGCTCTGGGGCAAACCTCCAGGGTACGAGGCAAGAAAACAGGGGGTGGAGGTGAGGAGGCTTGCCTGAAACTCTCCATTCTCCATCCAGAGATGGGGCAAAAAAGTGTAGTTCTACTACAGGGGATATCTTGTTATAAACTTTTTTTCACTCTCCCTTTGGCCAACAGTAGCATTAAGGAAAGTTGATTTTTTTCCCCTGCCGTCCATGAGGTGTTCATTATTTCAAACAGTAGGAACTCAGTCTCCAAAAATATATTTGGATCTTAAGAAGAATAACACACGGACTTTTAAAGTTTGGACATCCATTTTAAAAGAAAAATATGAGTAGGCTTAACTGTAGTTCTTATGTGAATTTTATGTGTCCCATACATTTTTTCTTATGGTTAATATCAGTCAAGCATGGCTGATATTCTAGTAAAGCAGTTTCTTGTTATTTTTATTCAAAATATCCTCCTGAAGGTAAGTTAAATGCTCCATAGTCACAAATCTAAAATTAAATTTTAGGAAAAGGTCCTTTAAAAATGGCGTATTGTGTTAAGCCATAGATGCAAAATGTTATTCCTGGCATGACACATCACCACAAGTAATAGAATTAATTTTTCTTTTACAGAAATTACTAATTAAATAAACATAATATAAATCCTTACAACCAACTTTTCCCCGCAGTAACAGAATCTGGACTGGGCTAAAAAGACTGAGAAAAATTGTTATCATAAAAGAATTTTGTTTTCAATTGCACTCAAGCTTACTTTGGGCCAGATCACCCTTCTTTTGGAGAAAAGCAAAGAGCTGAAACTTTAGGGGAGTTTCAAGGAATCCATTTTGGTGTGGTGCTTGACAGGGAAGGGGAGAAGAGTTCCTTGTGGCAAGAGAAAGCAGGCTGGCCCAAAGGGCCCTAAGCAGGCCCCACAGAGCCTGTGCTGATCTCAGACCCAGCCTTGGTGCCTCGAGCCTAACCTGGAGACTTTGGGAGATGAGGCTGAGCCACTGTCCTGTGCACAAAGGGAGATATCTGTTCATAAACAGATGCTTCCGCACGTGTACCAAGGGAAACTCTTCCACCACAAGCCAGGAGCAGTCAGAAGAAAAGTTGGAGTAACCCTGGGATGAAAGGGCACTAGAACAGTGCTAACATGACCTCATGGCTCTCTACCTTGCATTTTTAAGATTGCCATTCAGCCATTTTATGTCCCTTAAACTCTCTACTGCCTGCAAACCATATTTTATCCATCCCTTATCAAACACTTTGTGGTTACACTTCAGGCCAGATCTAAGCAAAGTTATTAATCATCTGTCAAATAAAATTGTCAGTCTGCTCCATCCTTATTCTTTTTCAATAAAGATCAATTGAAACTGTGCAAAAAATGTCAACAAAGTCAAATCTTTCAAAAAGAAACCAAAATGAAAGGACTGTAAGCTGTGGTCCACCACACTTTAAAGTAACTTTAAGCTGTGGTTTTGGATTTGGACATATCTAAGCCAAAAGGGGTGGTAGTTGTTATTATTTATTGCTTAAATGTGAATCTTTGTTTTCCTTCTAATATGCCTTATGGAAGAAAAAGAGACATCTGTGCTGAAGTAACCAATCCTTATGGGTGGGGAAGAAACCATCTGGGTTAAAGTAACCAGTGTTTCACTAATTCTAAATCAAGAAGCAATAGCTACATGAAAAAAAAATAATGGTGTCTTCTTTAAATTAAAGCACTGAATTTGAAAAGCAGCATTCTAATCTTTTGGTACAACGGCTTTATTCACAAATATGTCTCTAACAAAAATCATGTTGTAATGCAAAGCTGACGTGTGGACAAGATAAATCCCTATTTCTATTTTAAGCTTTGTCATACAGACATTGAATAAGTTTTGGACACATAAAAATCAGCAAGAATGGCTATTGTAGTTACAGTGCTGAAACCACTCAAACTGACTTCCAATTAAAAGTCAACAGGATTTGTATGCTGAAATTTATCAAGTATTTTTGAAAAAGTTTTATGGCAGCATTTGCCTTTCGGTTGTTGTTGCCTTGTTCCAAGAATCTCTTTCCCATCTTCTGTGATCTGTGTAAGTGTGTAATTGTCTTTGTCTCATAGGGTTACCCACTTGGCCTCCAGTCAGGCAATAATTCCCTAATCCCATTGTCAATGCTCCATTTCCTTCTACCATAAGCAACATGGCATTGACTGTCCTCTTGCATGTACCAGCAAGGCTGCAACCCTCCCTGGAGCTCCTCAGGATCTTTCCAGCAAGGTGCCCACAGTGGCTTTTACCCAGGCTGGGGGATGTTCAGGAGCAGAAAAGCTCTTGAGACACGTAACCACATTTCCCAGCCCACACTGTGTCCCCCTGTACTGCTGACAGCCACAGGGGTCACTTCTGTTTTCCTCCAAATGGCATTTTCTTCTGTCTCCTGTCTTGCATGGGAATTAAGCCTCTGTCCCCTGCTGTTGAAGTACCAGTTGCTACCCACCACTTCTTACTTCTGTGATGTCATTTCTCTCTTCTGTTTCATTACCTTACAAGGTAGGTTTCAGAGCAAGGAATGAGCCATTAATCCATGAAAATAAGTGCCTGCTATCTAGGGAGAGGTTGCATTTGTGGAGAAAATGCTAGTTTTGGAGGAGCAGAGTAATAGCAAAGATGTGCCCTGAAGAGGTCTAAGCCAGGGTGATGTGTTGCCTTCTCTGTGCTGTGAGGAGGGAAGGGTTTAAGACCCAAGTAAATGAACAACTTGGGTGTTTATCCTGGCTCTTTGAAAAGCTCTATCTGAGAACCTGGCTATCATTCCTCAGCTCCAAAGACACTCTTTATGGTAGTGATGGGGAACAAATTAGGTGATATGAGATGGTATCAAGCTAGTGATATGTTTCTGCTTTTTGACAGCCTAAGCCAGACCTTAGGTTCTTCCTTCTCCTGAAATTGTAACCTACATATTCTTGTACAGGAATATGCTTCAGTGAAACTCTGCTTGACCTCTACAACATCAGGCCCTTCTCTGAAAAGCCAAAGCCCAAATGTGTATCTGGTATTATTGCACAAAATTCTTCAAGAGGCAAACAGCCTTTCCATCAAACTTCTTGAGACACAAAAGTACCAAGGAAAATTATTTATTAATACGGCTTGGGTCCAAAATTATGCACAAAATAAATATTCATATCATCATTATTGCTCAGCTTTGACTGCTGTTCTCAGGAGGCCATAACAACCTAACTATGACTAACCCAGCACAGGCCTTTCATTGACAGAACTGTATGTTTGTTCTGTTTTATACTGTCAGTGATGTATAATCAATTGCTGCTGCTTGATTTGTACTGCCTATGGCACTAGGGAAAATTAAAATTAGCATAAATTATAACATTTAACCTTTCAGTACTAGCATGAGATGATATATAGGCAAATGGCAGGGTAAAAGAATAATTTCCACAATGTACCTTTGAAAAATGCATGCAAGTGTAATGAAAGAGGAACTTATGACAATGTTAATTAACATTATGGCATCTTAATGGACTCATTTCACTGTAATGTTTAAAAAATGAAAAATAAGATTATTAGTCAGGTGAAATCCAACTGAGAAAAGTGCTGTCTGGATATCTTCTGCCAAGTGGAGATTTTGCTATGAATCCACTGTCCGTGTGGTGTTGCCCTCCCTGGAGCTACATATCAGGAGGCAGCAGCTTCAAAGGACTGCAGAAATAATGTCCTTTTCTGATGCTCTTTGGTCCTCATATTTAAAGCAAATGTTGGGACAGAATTGGCCCTAATTAAAAATAAATGTGTTTCACTGATGCTTCCTGAGGTATGCTGAAAAGTTGGGCTGAAGCGATTGCCCTTTGTTGTCAGGAAAACACCTTGCTTTGGATGAACACTGCTGCAGTTTATGTCATTCATGCTATAGTTCTCTTTTCTTTCTAAACATAACTTTTTCCATTTAAATAATGTTTTCTCACACTTACGATTGTTTCTAAATCTAGAAGGGGAAGAACAATACAATCTAATCCCCTTAGTTGTTAACAAGTGAAAAATGTGATTGAAAGGTGACTATAAATAAATATAAAATGCATTCAGTTTTCCACATAGTTTTATTTCTTTCATGAATGTATACAGCAGTTAAAGTACGAAGCAATCCCACTTACTTCTGGAACATATAAAGGATAGCCATAACCTACAGAGAGACAGACAGATATATGGATGCACAGACAGGATAACATTTTCAAGGTTTCTGGTGAGAGAATCCTTGCAACAGATGTATTTTTTAATTTAGGATTTTCAGTACAAGCTTAGATCATTCATAATTATACCCTCAGACAAGGAGGGCGGTATAAATAAACTTTAATGGAAATGAAACAGTGTGTAGAATAAGCATTTTCTTTGAATCATAACAACTCTTTGAATTTAAAAAAGAGGCTTTCCTTGAGGGATTGGGTGAAAAGCATTTAAAATATGGCAATCCTTCCCACTTTCTTCTTTGTCTGAGCAGATGGCTGCTGGTCAGAAAAGGCTGAATTTTGAAAAATTCTAATTTGTCAGGCTGATTCTGGCCCTCAAACATGTAACAAATAACCAGCACAGAAATAACAACAGCAGAGGGAGGCAGGAAATCAGACTGGTCTCCGAGATCTGGTGCTCCTACTGAAGAGCTGAAAAATTATATAGAAACTAAAAAAAAAAGAGCACTAGAAAAATAGCTCAAAGAAAGTAATCATAGGACCTTACTCCTCCAGACTCTGGCCATATACAGGCACTGGGACTTCCTTTGAGCTGGAAGGATAACAGCTTTAAGTCTCAACAGAGGGAAAGAGGGTGCCTGGATTCAGGACTTTTTGCTGGGGGCTCTGATAATCCAGAGACAAAAGTCGATAGTGAATTCCAGAGCAGCAGCTGTGATGTTTCCATCTGGGGACCAGAAAACATCTGAATGAATGAGAGAAATGATCTAACAATCAATAACTTTTTTCAAGGCATCACAAGAAGCCTTTGAACAATATCACAAGAAGGAAAAAAAAAGAGAGAGAAATGCTGTTCTAATGGAGGGGAAAATGAACCCACAAACAAGACCAAATTGACATACAGTATAGCACTATGTTCACAGGAGTAAAAAGGAGAAGAGTCTGGGAACTGAGAGTTTCAGTCCAGAAAAACATTATTTAAAATGTTCTTAGCAAGCTTGACTATGGAAAAAAAAAATCCACTGATTGTGATGAGGAAGAAGTGTTGCTTTATTTAATAGAAATCAGTAGATCTTCCAAAGTTGAGCTTCACAGTTTACTAGACCAAAATTTTGTTCTATTATGCAGACTTTTACATCTTGATCAAAGGAAAAAGGTGAGATGAAAGATCACATGTGTGTTAGAGCAGCAGGGGGAAAGGATTAAAAAAAAGAAAATATAAGTATCAAACCTGAGATCCTGGCTCTTTCTCCCTGTAGCCCTTACTGGGACAGCAGTGTCCAGGCTGTGCTGGTGAAGTTTTATATATTACCCTTCCAAATGCAGTGTGGTGGAAGTTAGAGGATGGTGAGCTCAGAGACCTTTTCTTGTCATCTCATACCATTCTCATAGAGAAGGTGTAAGCTGAAAAAGCAGACAAAGAAAGAAGAAAAAAATCCCAAAGCCTATTTCAGACCAAAGCAGGCTCAACAGTAGAGCAACCTGCAATAGAACAGAAATCAGCTCAGGTATTTGAGGTTGAACAGAGTTCTTTTATAACTTACAGATGGCTGAAATAATTCATAGGATTTAAGAATTTGCTGGTCTTGGTTAGTGTCCAGAAAGTCAGGAAACAATAAGAAAAAACAGCTTTTAGATGTACTCCTGGTTTAAACAGTTTCCAGGGAGAGTTTATATGTTGTCTAGAGATAAACTTCAACCCAGAGTGATTCTGTTGCAAAGTATTCATCTCCCTGCTAAGGTGGGATATTAAATAGAGGTGTTGTCATGGAGTAAATGAGACCTACAGCTTTGTGAGAACATCACAAAATAGCTGCCCAGCCTTCTCATCGATAAACCTTCTGGCAAGATAACTGCTAGAGAAGACATAGGAAGAAAACCAACCAAAAAGACCAAACCAAACAAAACAACCAGCAGAGGTCAAAAAATCCCGAATGCAAAATTATTTGGTCAATCTCAAAATTCCTCAAAAATTCTATTGTAAATTCTCTTGGGCTTTTCTATGTGTTGTTTTGATTTTTTTAATAACTATTGTGGTTCTGTAATAAGAAATGTATTTCATACTTCAACTTTTTGTCATATCATTCTAACATATTCAACTTTATTTCTAAAAAGAACATATGTAATGTCTAGTCCGTATAATTACACTCAAAAAAATTCTGAAAACCAAATGAAATTTTGGGTTCTGAAAGAGTTTGCAGATAGTCTTAGGGGAATGGATTCCTCATTTAGTTCATTTGGAATCCAGCAAACTCTGCTCTTTCTTCACTGGAAAATTGCAGGACACCGTGGATTTGCTGAAGCCTTGAGTCTCCAGCATTCTGGCCGGGACTTGTCTCATTCAAGTGAGAGATAATTGCACCACAACAGATAATGGCATCCTCACCATTTTGCAGAATTATGCAAAATAGGAGATGAACTATTGTTTGAAGAAATAAGAAAGCCAGTTCCCAGCAGCCAGGTGTTGTCAGAATGCACCACTCTGTGGGGCGAGGGCAAGCAGGGAGGTCGATTTCTGGGAAGGATCACGGGAGCTCCTGCCTAAAGACCAGACCTGCTCTGCCTAGTAAGCATACTGAGAAACACTTCCTTGAAACACAGTTGAAAATAATAGTCCTCATATTTTATGTCAATGGGTAATTTCAAAGATAAGCCACAGCTCTGTATGTGTTTTTATGAGGGTAGGAAGCAGGGAATGAAATATTTCAGAGCACTAGAAGATTAATATTACTGTGGGATTCAAAAGTTCTGGTGTAGAGTTTAAACACTGTTGTAATGAAACTTGGTCTCTCTATGCTGTGAAATATACACACCCTAATTATTTCATGACATTTCTCACACAAACACAAACCCAGAATATTTTATCACATTAAATAATTTAAAAAGTCGTGGACAGATGAAACGCCACCAAGTATATGAACTTTAAACATCTTTGTGAATCACGTGAACTGTACAACCTTCCAACCTCCCCCTGCTACAAAAGCATAACTTAATGTTATGATTTTCAATTTTTGAATGTAAGACTATTAAGAAATGCTGAATTCCATCACATGAGATTCTGTGATCTTTCCAGAACAGATCAAGTCTTAGATGTACAAATTATGTCTTACAACTAAAGATATAATTCACATGTTTAAGGCTCCTGAGAAGCTTAATCAATAATGCTCTGAGTAAATGTGTTTTTAGAGTCTATGAGCCATTACCCTGAAAAAGCTGTAGGTTTGTAGCAGGAATGTTGCTGTCTTCATGTGGAAACTCATCAATGCCTATTGACATCTCTCTGTTTAATTGCAATTTAAATCATGGTGTATTTCATTAGATCTCAAAATGGATTACAATGCTCCATTAATTTTGTAGTTATGCATGGGAAACTCCTACTAGTGACTCTATGGGTCATATATAGGCCTTGTTTTGTGAAGGGAGCTCCTATTGACATCAGTGTGAGTTCTGAACGTGGACTGAAGGCATGACACGGCCCATTATTCTCAATTTTCCATAGTACAGTTCTCTGAGGGAACACATCACAATAGAAATTGCTTATCTGGGATGCATCAATAAATATATTCCAGGTTTATTATCAAGGTTGAAAAAATTCAAACATTTTCTGCACCCACATAGTCACACTTTTTCTAAATGATATTGTCTTTCCTTTTATTCCTTTCAGATATAACATATAAAACCATCCACATGAAAAAAAGTAACTGCTGATGAAAAAACATGTCACTTGTATTACCAGAAGAGGATATCAACAGTAGATCTTAACTAACTACACCTGGGAGGTCTGTCACTGATTTCAGATAGCAAGAAATCATTTCATGGAAGTCTTCTGCTATTCTATTTCACAATAGTGAGAAAACTTATTTTAAAAAAATCTTAGGTATGTGCTGGCCAAAGATGGACCAGCAAGTAGCGGAATGAACTTTAACAGCGTATTCATTAAGGAGAGGCAGAGCACAAGGTGGTGCGAAGCAGGATATAATTCGCGATGATTGTGTAAAACTTAGTAAGGAAAATTTGTAATGCTGAGACTTTTTAATGTGTGAAAATAAAAATAGTGGTGATTCTGTTCTCTGTGCTATACATGTGGAGCACTGTAACAGTGTTAAAAGCAACTGATGTTTGGTTACAGACCTTTGACCCTGCAGCTTTCATGCCATGCATCAGGATGGAACTCCAAGCACCTGGAGCTCATCCAGACCTTGAAGACACAGCCTTCACTGGAGACATGGCAATGCTTCCCCCAAACTGTGTTCTTGCAAGTTAAAAGGTGGGAATGGTGACCAGTGCTGTGCTCTTCTTTGACCCCACTGCTACCTATGGAGTGGCAAACCAGACTTGTGTTCAAAGCAAATTATACATCATCCTAGCAATAAGGTTTGAGGATTAATGAAGATTTTTAGTCCTCACTCAATAAAGAGTTGAGTTCAAGGCAGTTTAGCAATATATAAACAGGGCTTGAGCAAAAGCAGAGAGCAATGAGGGAAAGCAAGTACTTCTTGTACCTGCTGATGCCAGGGCAGCTAAAAAGACAGAGGCAGAAACTACCCTATTCCTTTGCCAGAGCTGGCTCTCCACACCATCAGCGCTGCATGCCCCAGCATCACAGCCCTTCTTTTCTCCCCAGTACCCAAAACAACTTCTTCTTTGCCCAGAACCAGTCCCAAGCTGGGGCAAGTCCAAAGACTCGCGGCATGCACTCAGGATCACCAAAGTGCAAACACTGATCTTGTCTTCTTTGGGTGCAGCTTGGGAGAAGCAAGAGCAAATAGACAGCTCAAGTTAATATTCAAGCTCTGGTTTACTACCTCAGAGGGAAAGTGAGGCACATTTTTAACCCAAGCTAGATACTGATTAGAACTAGGACAGAGTAATGTTAAGGACATAGAGACAAAATTTGAGGAACCATAAAAGTGCCTTTACAAGTATCCAAGAAAGTCAGTAAAACACTTCTAATATTTTCAGTCAACACATTCATCAGCACCAAAGACACCCTTGACCCCTTCAGAACATTAGCACTAAGTCCTTCTAGTAGATATTCTTCAGAAATCAATGATGCACGTCTGATCTGAGCAGGGATTTGGGGCGGATCCACGTTCCTTAGCCACTTCAGAGACCTCATGAATGGCACCACTGCCCACATCACCCAGAAACTCATTTCCTCTGATTATAGCAAGTCACTATAGTGACACTCATCCCTCTAAGACCCAATGAAACCTGCCAGTAAAGCTGAAGTGGTCCTGACTCCCCAAAAACTTCAAAAAGACCCACAGCTCTTTTTTTCCTAAGTGGAAGATGGACTCATCAGGGATTGGGAAAGACCTTGCTTGTGTAAAAAGCATATAATTTAAGAATTGCGTAGGGAAAAAAAGCAATGGACCATGACAGTGCTGAGCTATTTCCTATCTATCCAACTGGTGTTTTTCCAGGACTGATAACCCATTGTTTACTTATTATATTGAACTTGTTAGTCCATGTGGTATGGATCAGAGAAATTGCCATGGCTCAGCAAGTTGCTGCAAAGGCTTTTATGGATACTTTTGATGGACTAGATGCCCTGTGCTGAAATATCATGCTCACATCTTCGATATTACATGGAGAAGGAAAAGAAATCCTATCAGAAATAAACAATCAACATGGAAAACACAGCTTTGAATCATGTTCTGACTCATGTAAGAATTTTCCCAGAAATGAATTCCATTGCCACCCTTAACTCCAGATGGAAAATGGAGGTTTCGAACACAGTCAAGAAGAATCCATCAACAATTGAAAAAGTCACTATAAAGCACCTATTTAAATCCACGTCATCTTATGCGATCCATTTTTACAAAGCACATGCTGAGGGCTGTGTACGAACCAACAAAGTGAGAAGTAAGACAGGAAGTGCAGAGAAATCTGATATTGGAGTAAAGTGAGGGCTGAAGCTACCAGTGAGGATAATGCTGAACCTAAATGCTTACTGTACTTCCTTATTAAGGATTGGGCTGAGCCACATTAGAGCCACCTACTCACCACTGAAACCCTCCTTGTCACTGTTCTCCTCAGCCCTTTTTATCTTGTGCTGCAGAGGAGGCATTTGAGAAGTTTTGAAAGGTGCTTCCTCTTAGTGTGAAGAAGCTTTCTCATCATCACCCATTGTCCCTGCTCCTTCATTGTGCCTGTGCCTGGGAAACTCAGCACTTCTCAGCACTCTCATCGCTGGCAGAGCTGGATGGGAGGAGCACAGTGCTGAGCTGTAGGATGAGCAGATAAGTGGATCCTCTGAAGATCTCAGTTCTCTTTCTGCTCTGGTTAGTGACAAATTTCTGTAGAATTGGTTGTCAGAAAGAATGTCCTGTCTTCTGGCAGTGCTAGGGTAGCACACTGGCTATCTTTCAGCTGCTGCATTCATTGTTAAGATAAGGCACCAGCCTTTTTCATTCAGGAATGTCTTAAAAGTGTAGATTCTGCCCCTACTTTAGATCAGAGTCTTTTCTCAGGGCAGGATACACCTGGGACCACCAAAGTCTGTCTCCTACTTAATCAGGGAGCAGAGGAGCTATGTAGGAAGCCCATGCACAGGAACTAGTAGGCAGACATGGGCCACTGGAGAGCGTGCCAGATCTGGGATGGATCCACTGGTTCACACCACCTCAAGTTTTCTCATCCCTTGGCAAAGGGACCAATCCAGAACACTCAGGGGAAGGGTTCTCAATTCAGGGACATTTCACACATTTGAAATAGGAACTGGTGAAGTACAGAAGTGTCAGTACAGAGGTGTCAGTGTCAGGAGAAAAGGGAAGGGAAGGGAAAAATTAACAAAATATTCATATTTAAGGAGGTCTTAGCACTTAAATTGCTGTAGCTGTGGTACCTGATATCCTGCATTCTGTTAGGCAGCAATCGCAGAGAAATTAAATCTGTTTTCTTGCAGTCCATGTAATCATACCTGAGTCCGAGTTATGTAATGGATCCAATCGGAAGAGGAGAAAAATTTAGGTGGTGCATAGCTGTAGACTAAGCCTGGGCAGTAAACTTTTTATTTTGTCATATATTTTTTAATTACATGGAAATATTAACAGAGTTTCTTCTTCCAACTTTTTTCTTTAACGACTGCTTTCAAAAGACAGCAAATAAATTAGCCTCTATTGATCATGAAGCGATAGTTAGTACTTTTGATCCATGCAATTAACGTAAAAAGATAATGTGTGAAATGTACGAAGCATGTGCATCATGAGTGAGTACTAACATCAGTAGTCTTGCTTTTCAATAAAGAAAAAATTATTTGGGGAAATTGGTCAAACAGCTATTGCTATTGCATCCACACACTGCTGATTTCTAATATTTTTTCTAAAGATCAGTAATGATATTCTATTAGGGTGATGAGACCAGAATTAATTTAAATACCTTTGTGCCTGATTCATGAAAAACAAAAAAATGCCTCCACAGCCAGGGGCCATGATTTCGGTAATTTTTCCATGGAAAAGTCATGGTCTGTATTCAACTTCCAGTTCATAAAGAAAAGTTTTCAATTTATACAGATAGGATTTTATTTTCACAATCAGTTCCAGAGGAATGACCTAACTACTAAAAGGAAAAAAACACTCCACTGTCTAGCTCAGAAATACACCCATCAAGCAACAAAACTCAAAAATATTTTCTTCTAAAATTTGTTTATCCACACCCTCTGCAACTGCAATCAGAGAAGAGTAAAATAGGCACACGGAAGAAAACTGATACACTGATATATTAATAGGCCCTTTGCTTTTTATACATTAGTATAATTCACATTATTGAATAAATAGAAATGCCAAAAAGTTTTTAAAAGCATTAATCTAAATAAAGATAAGAATTAAAGTAAAACAGAGAGACGTGCTGCACTTCTCTGATGTTCAAGCAGTGTGTTCCGTTCGAGCAGCGTGTTCCGTTCAACAGCTCACATTAATTTGTTTGCTCACAGCACATCTCTAAGCAAACTGTAGCAGCATTGTAAATACCACTTTCATTTCGCTCTTTTGCTCACAATCTTTTTTTCCAACATGAGCAAGAGCTGTGTACCTTGGAGAGATGTCCCAGTCAGCTGAGAGACAAATGATGTGGGTAGCATAACTTTATGAAAGTGCAGTGGTTCAAGGAGCTGTATGAGAGATTCTGCTTGAACAAAATCAGATGAGTATTGCCTGCTGGTTAGAATATTCCTGTGAAGGCCAAATCATATCGTATTTCAAATCTGGCAAAATATTTACAATATTATTTTTACATTTTCCGGTATGATTTTTATTAACGTATATACTTGTTTGGTAAAGAACAAGCTCAAACCACCTACCACAAAGATATTATCCACACTTGTGCTGGAAAGTAGTTTGCTTTCTACAGTTACAAAGAATATTTAAAATTAATGGAAGAAAAACAACAGGGAAAAAAAATATCTCCTCAGTTTGTTTATAGTGCGCTTTTGACAGTGCTTTCTGTGTGGCCAGTGTTAGCGTTTCCTTTAGCTTCCCTCCGTTTGTGTGTGCAACTTTCACAGCCACAGAGAGATTATTTGTAAAGATATATATATATATGTAATTGAAAAACCACAAAACCTGGCCAAAAGATGCAGCAGAGGCCAACCCACTGAATTTTAATCCTGTATTTAAAGGAGTAGATCGCAAGTTTTTAGGGGTGGCTTAAACTTTTAGTGGATTAAATAGAAACCTGCAAACTATGATTTACCACGTTTTTTTTTCAGAAAAGTTTTCTTTCCACTTCAAATATTAAATTTCCACAGGGAAAATTTTCTTCAAGTGTAAAATGTTGTTTGAAAACAGAACCTACTCTCTGCTTTAATATTCCTGCTTCAAGAAAGTAACTTACTGAACCCAGATGACAGCAAGGATACAGACAAAAAAATCTTTTTCACATCATTTGTTTAATGAATTTTAATAACAATTTACTGCTTTTTTTCAGAGAATACATTTCTTTCTAAATGCTGCTCTCAGCAAGAAAGAAAAGCGAAAAAGATTCTTATTTGAGTGTGGATTGCAGGATCAGGCCCATTGATCTTGGCTTACTTTCTGCTTAGCTTGCGATACAGCAAAAAATATTTAAGACTCCTAAGGCCTTTTTCAAGTACATGTACTACAGTTTCCTGCAGTTATAAATCCTTTTGGTTTAAAGAATTTCATCCCAATTATCACGAAAAGAAGTACATCCAGGCCCTAGGCAAATTCTTTCTCACTTTTTTGTTTGTAATTTTAATATTAGCTTTGCTTCCTAAATAATTTCTTTAAGATCTTCAGGCTGTTTTACACTTGACTATTCCCTTTTTATGCATTTTCTGTCCTTAGATTTCTATATAATACTTGTTTATGCATTTCTCAATAATTTTAAAACATAACCTCAAAAATAAAATCATACCTTTTCTGCTATGAAAACCCTTTGCTTTAATACAAATACAGTGATTTAAGCACCCTTCTGGGGTTTTTTAGCTGTTAGTGTTCCTGGTCTCAAATTTTAGCATCATTATTTAAAATGAAGGAAAAAAATCAACTTGCAATTTAGACAGTTACCAAATTACCAAAACTAGTGCAGCAACTCTTAATGAGTGAAACCATTAACAATTTTCTGACTGCAGTCCCTGTTCAAATACCTTGGACACCTTGTTAGCACAGAATGAGGTGTTCAATCAAGACACTGGGAATTGGAAGTACCAGGGCACAGTTTTGAGTGGTGATTACAAGGGCATGAGTGTGAGTGCCAAAGTAACAGTCTTCTACACTGCAGGAAGCTGAGAAACCTTCAAGTCTACATTTGTAAATCAGCCTGGATGATTACAGCAGTCACAAGCAAAGAACATATGAAACAATTATTTGCACCGTTCTTTCACTCTTTTAATTTGATCTTAAAATGAACACAGTGATATTAAGAGCCATTAGTGCTTTGTCTTTGAAAATTCCGTGAGACTTCATATCTTTCCAAGCAGCATCTTAAATTGCTTAAAAGTAGAAATGTAACAAAGAACTATTGTTTTCTGATTGTTAAATCCCTTTCACATCAATAATCTAAGCTTACATTAGCACTCAGATATGTCTTTGAATTTTCTTAGAAGGTATTTGGTTCATATGTAGAAGTGATATGATTTTAGGCTTTCTACTTTTCTACTTCTTAATTGCTGTGACAAAGATAGTTTGCCTTTCTTAAATGAGTAAATTTTAAAAACATATTTTGTCACATTAATATTAAGTTGTAGATGTAGATCTACTTCAATTCTATTAAAGCAAGAGAGTACCACTCTTTGGTGTTAACTTTACTACTTTAATTTTATAAAATAAGTCTTTTATAATAGTTTCCATGCAATCCACTCATTTTTTTGTTTAAAACCATAAACTGTAATCCGTGTAGAAATAACCCTGAACATTTCTAAAACTCGTATTTCAGACACAAAACTTGCAATTAGGAGCTACTTTCATATTAAAGATAAGGAATTATTGACTAAGGAAGGGACGAGAAATAGCCAAGAATTAAATTATCCCCAGTGAAAAACTGGAAAAAGAATCTATTTTTAAAAAATTCAAAGTTTCCTACTACATTTCTATAGTTCATGGATGTATATATATTATATATATACATAAAATTCTATTATTTCATTCCTTCTGGTTTGAAGAAATAAATTGTAGTGGAAAGTATCTAAAAACTGCTGCTTTAATTTAAGAAAAATATAATGTTTCTGCTGTGAGCTTTTTGGACAGCTCATCTAATGCCTTTTATAGAAATAAGCAAAGTATATTATGGGCTTAATTATCATCCCAGCTGTACTAATTGCTTATATAAATAGCACATAGAAATTAATTTTTGTTCTTTTTGATCATCGAGAAATATTATGCAAGAACTTGTCACACAGGACCATTTTCTTACATGTATTACTATAGGAACATAAAATACTTACTTCAAATTAATACATTTTTATAATAATTATTTCCTTGCAGAATTCTGTTTTGAGCCTTGCAAAAATAGCTAGTTCTCCAATTTTAAATGCATCATTATGTCTAACAAATCCCGAAATACTGTCATATCAGTATCTGGCTTTACTACTGGTTTCTGGAAACTCCTCAGAATAAATCTTTAAGCACTACAAGAAACAGATAATTCTGATTCTGTATCTAATATTTGCAGAGTCAAAAGTTATTAAAACAATACAGCCAACCTGTACTAAAACAAAACTCCAGACTGTGATGTACTTCACTGTTAATAACACACTGGGGAACTAAATTATGCTGTAGGGAATGCAAAAGTGCAACACTGGGGATCTAAATTATGCTGTAGGGAATGCAGAAGTGCAACATCTCTGCTGCTATTTTGCGCTTGTTTTTTTTCTACGTAACTTTACGTTATGTATTACTGCGAATTTTATACCTAAGGGTGCTGAGGCTTTCAGGTAATATTATAAAGTTACATAGCACTTAAAAATATAGCTGAATATTCTCACCCCTCCCCCGCTGCCCAGCTATACCTACCAGCAGCTGAAAAAAGCAGTAATTGAAATTAAAGGCTCCTCCAGCACGTAGGAACGTCTGGGTTTAATAACCGGAGGGGTTTCAGGTGCAGAGGGCGCTGTTGTTCGCGTATTCTGCAAGCATTTCCTGAGCAGGGAGAAAAACAGGGATCCAACAGTTTAATGTTTATATTTTTAAGCTTTCCATAAAATGTCAGTGGAATTGCTGACATATAGATGCTACCTTCCACGGTATGTGATGAGTTTCCTGAAATAAATCCTTTTCGTGGCAGTCTAGAAAGGAGATGCCAGCTATCGTCACCAAAGTGAAATGTTTTTTGCTGTTTCCACTTTACAGTCCATTTACCGAGATTTTATAACCCAGCCACAAGGTTCCTTCCATCACACATTTTCATATAGGGATATTTCAGCTATTTTCATTTTAAAAGCACACCAGATGTGTTTAAGTGTAACTTGCAATGCAAAGTGTGAAAACAATTTGAAACACATCACTTCAGTGGCATTCTTAAACATTTCTTTCTTTCTGAAATATTCTTTGCAGTTCATAACTAATTGTTTCAGGTGTTTTGTCCATAACAAATTATTAACTAATTATACCCACAAAAACCAGTAGAATACACCATTTCCATCTTGAAATAATTTTCTGCACAATAACTTTTCTTTTGAGTTTTACGTATGCATTTATTAGAATTATACCTCCACACGCATAGCTAACAGCTTTAAAGACATCATTAGTTCTTTGAAGTAAATTGTTTTCTAAATCCCTATACAATGTACTACATCTTGTCATGCATTCACTTTTTCTCTTTCCCCCCACTGATGTAAAAAAAACTACCCTGCCTAAAAAAAAAGAGTGAAAAAAAACCATAAGTAAAAATCTTAATGACAATTTAGACCCACAGAAAGTCAGGAAACTTACAGTTACAGCTGAAATTTTGGTTTAAACTTGAATAATTGTACCTAAGGTGTTTAGCTGGACAGGAAAGGATGGTCATCCTGCAGTCCTTTTCTGGAGTCACTGGAAGTTCGACCTCAGTGGGAATTACAGATTCAGGCATCAGACATCCTGGATCAGCTCCTATACTGAGTTTCCTGTGCTACCTAAGCCCAACAGGGTGTATTAAAGCCAAAGCAACAGGCTTTGTCCAGTTCCAAGTTGTGACTTTAAATCAAACTAAACTGCTCCAGCAAC
The DNA here is from genome assembly GCA_014706295.1 of Lycocorax pyrrhopterus obiensis. Classification (NCBI taxonomy): domain Eukaryota; kingdom Metazoa; phylum Chordata; class Aves; order Passeriformes; family Paradisaeidae; genus Lycocorax; species Lycocorax pyrrhopterus. Next base: position 12,934,025 of record JACSVZ010000016.1, on the reverse strand, counting down.
TTAACAAAGTTCAACATTTATTTACCCATAAAATCTGACCTTACCTAAAATGTTATTACTTGAAAGAATGGAATGGAAGAAAATTATGTTATATACTTTACTTTTCTCCTCTAATAAATTTTATTGGTTCCTGTATTGCACTACAGTCTAATGCATCTGCATTTTAAAGTGTCTGCAAAGCATCCACCTGGGAAATCTGATTTTTAAAAAGAAGCTACTAGGTTAAACAATAAATTTTGGAAGAGCCATGGGGCTCTCCATCTTTTGCAAAACGTGTTAAAACAAATTCCGTGTTTCAAAGAAACAAAAAACCATCAGAATATGTGGCTGACCGAAACTGCTCTTTGCATAAGCTTTTTATTCCCCGTTAACCAAAATTTTACCTGGTTAAAACAGTGCCTACATTCTAATAAAAGCCGGCCATTGTTAGTGTTTCTCCTTGAATCAATGCTTATTCAAAAGTTTCCCACCTGATAAAGGCTTTAATATAACAGAGACAAAGTTGCATTTTATGATTGGCAAGTTCTTTGCGCCCCAGCTACCCCCCAGCCTGGCGGAGTGGGGCTCCGAGATGCATTTTGGCCCTGTCTTTATGTCAAATCACTGCCATCAAAACAATGGCACATATTACATGAAAATCTTGTGCAAATGAGCCATAATGGAAGTGAATGACAATCTTGTAAGACCGTGCAGCAGGATTCTCCTTTGATCTGAAATATTGTTAATCTTTCTCAAACATAACACTAAGTATACTTGGCAAATCCTGGATGAGAAAGTCCCCGTAGTGCGGCTCTGTGGACAGCCAGCCAGCAGCCAAGCACACCCCGCCACAGAAGGAGGCACAGCCACAAGAGAGGAACACACCGACGCTCAGCCATGAGCTCTGCAATTGCTACAAATTTGTTTACGATTCAAAGACCTCTTCACCCATTTCCTTTTCCCGAAAACAAGCTAAACAATATGTTTATTTATTCTTAATAATGGATATTTGCTGCTGGATCACAGCTTCATTTAATTAAGAAGCTGCAGTATTTAAGATATTAAAATCCATGTTTCGAAAAAGATTTGCTTTTACAAAACACAGGCCTTATTTATTCACAGCTTAAGAAATAACGTCACTCTAAATTATAGTTTTAATATGATGTTGTGGGGGGAAAAATTCTAGCAACGTAAGGCAAGACTTTTCATTGGTAACAAAAGCATGATATAGGAGTTTATACTTTCCAAATGATGCTTAAAGCAAAGATCTGGAACAGTAGGTCTCAGATGAGGTCATGCATCAACTTCAAGAGAGTAAAAACCTCTCCTTAGACTATATTACAGCCAACTCACACCTTTTTGTTGTGCAGCCAAATATGCACGGCATATGTAGACGAATGCAAACAGAGTAAATCATGTTGATTCAGTGCTAGTAGGAAATATGCCTCTTCAGTTGTGTGCTGCTTTTGAAGTACTGCCTAAAAATCAGTGTTGGGCTTCAAAGAGAGGGGATTATAGCCTTTATCCAGCAATTAATATGGCCGAAACTCAGAATGTCAGCACCTGACGACTATACAGGCTGGACAGTAGCCTAGTAGGGGTCCAGTCCCCCTCAAGAACTGGAATTTACAATAAAAATTAATGCATAAATAATATAAATTATAATATATAAACTGAAATATTTTGGAAAGGGTCACAAAATTTTAACTTCTAATGACCTGTCTATATTTTGACATGTGGGGAAGAGGGGGAGTTGTGGTGTCCCTTGACCTTTAACCTGCCTTATCCACCTAGATCATTTTAATCTCCCACCAACTGTTAAGCAGAAAAGAGTGCTATTAAAGAGAAAGCTATTCCTTTTGCCTTCTTACATAGATCAGATGACAACCTCTCCAAGTCCCTCCTCTCTGTCAGAGTTCAAGGGTTCAAAAATGGTCAGAATATCAAGCAACAGAAAGCCAGCAGGACTGCTGCAAAAAGAGTTTAAGGACTTTATATTATGCAAAGGGGGTTTAAAAAAGGGAGATTCCATTATTTTGAAGTTTTACTCCCTGGTTTACTGTTTTTTTTAAATAAGTACTTTAATTTCAGAAGATCATAGAGCTTCTAATTTGACGGGGAGGAAAATTCTTACATTATTATGATATGCTCCCAAACTTGTAGCTACGTAATAATCTTTTCCATATTAATTCTTTATATGTAGTTCCTGAGGTTTAGGTCACATACACACTCATTTATCAATAGCGTTGTATTGTAAATAAAATGAACTCTTAACACTCTAGTTCTAGCCAGTGTGTCAGGGGTAATAAAGCAAAATAAGATAAAATGAAATTAAATAAAATAAAATGAAGCATGCAGTCTTTTAGTTCATAACTATCCTCAGATGGCATTTCCACAATGCACCCTATTCCTCAGAGAACATCCAAGCTTTCTACTATTTCTCATTCTTAACCATAGACAGTTGTTATAACACGTTTCTTCCCAGAATTTCCACTTTCTTTGAAGAAAATATCCCCTGAGTACCCATGCTTAATGTACTTATGGAAAAGCAACTCTATATCATGACAAGCTAAACAATATGGTTCTATAATGAAGAATGTGCGATATTAAATGCAGAGTTCTTATTTCAAAATGGTAAAAAATCAGTTTGAGGGAAGGAATATAATTGCTCCACATAATATAAATGGAATGGGTGCAAGCTGAATGTAATTTTTAACAGAGCCCCACTTTCTAAATATACATATAATGTGTTTGTGTGCCTGTGTACAGAGACATGATAAACAATAGAATTTACAAAACTGCGTTAGATTTTGGCTTCTGCATTAGGCCCTTCATATCCTGTGTATCCTCAAACGCTTAACAATGTTTCCATTGTACTTAACTAAATACAGTAATGGTGCAAAAACACAATGGCCTGTGCTCTGCTTTGGACAGCCGAGCCTGGCGTGTGACAGCGAGTTTTGGCTGGGAAGGAGGCTTAGCCAGCCTCTTTTCACAAAAGTGCCACGGCGATATTGCCTAGACAGACAGCAGGGACAGGAGAAAGGGATTTTGGATTAACATCTCTTCTCATGAAGGACGGCACCTCAAACAGTTCAACACCTCCCCGGTGCTGCGCTGCCATGTCAGCATTAGGAATCAGCCCAAGTCCTGGTGGGAGACTTAAACTTGTGACCTTCTAGCCAAGAGGTAAGAGCACTGCTGGCTGAGCCACACTGTCATTATTGATATGTGCTTGCATGGGCTGACATCAGTGTTGACTACAGTTTGACCTGAGAGTGGAAAATTGATGCCCCCACAGATTTTAGAAGTAACCCACATCTTGCAGAAAAGCTTAGGGTTTTTTTCCCTATTGGAATTTACCTCTTCTACCAGAGAGCTGCAGTTTCCAGCCTAATCTCTAAATACTGACTTCCTAAACACCTTAAACGAATTGGAATACCTTTCAGATATGTCTGGATTCACAGTGTTTAAATGAATTTTTTTAGTTTAGCTGATAGTGTTTTCCAGGTAGAATGCATTTCTATGGCAAAGTTCCTGGTGGAGGGGGGAAGATTGGTCTAGTATTTCCAATAATTAAGATTAAATATATATTTACATTTTCCAAGCCAATAAAAGACGTTTAAGGCACCTTGCACCTGTATAAGCCATGGTATTTCTCAAGGACACTTTAATATCAGTAGATAAGATACAAAAAGGGGTAAGAAAAGTGTTTGATTGGTATCGTGTGCTATGCACAGCAAAGGAAATCCTCTTGGGGAATGTTTTCATTGCATTACAACATACATAAATTTGATAGGGAAGGAATTATCTGTCTTGATCCTGCTTCTGCTGAAGTTGCCATTACCAAATTTGACAGTTGATGATTGCAAACTTGGACCCAGCCATGAAGACTCATTCCAATTTGACAGTGATGATAACCCTATTTAGCAGATGTTAAAATTTAAGCATCTGAAGACCATCTACATTTGCAAAGTGATGACGTAAAAGGGTGTTATCTGGGGCTGAGGTACATTGTGGGTGTAGATAAACTTTGGAATAAATCTTTAGCTAGTAGTCCAGACAGGTTTAGATTTATAGGGTTTTTTTAATCAGAACTTATAATTGGTGCTTATCCCAAGCTGCTAGCACCACACCAAATTTAATTTAGAAGCACAAATCATAGTAGAAAGTGAAACTTTGCCAGATACTAGCAATAACAGTGCCAGCTAATTCTTACACATAAAAGAATTTCTCTCTCTCAGCAGATATCTCAGGGCAATCATACGTTCCTAAAGATACACTGAAAAGATGAACCAGTGATTTGACAGTGGGTAATATCCTGCAACCTTGTTTAATCAGATTTTAGCCTTCAAATCCTGCAAAGTCAGCTGGTTTCACAAGTTTCTGATTGCTTCAAAATCAGAAGAGTGAAACAATGAATTAGAGCTGATCACCTACAACTCTAATTCAGGACCAAACACTGGCAGAAAATACTCCAGAATGGGGACGTGTATACAAGCCTCAGCCTCATTTCTCCAGCCTGGATAGGAGGTGTTGAACTGTAACATCTTTTTTCTATCTGTTCTCTTTTTTTTGTACAATATCTTTGCTTGTTTATTAAAATGTTCACTGCTGTGATCCTGTTTTTTACCTGGGGAGTTGAGTAGATTTAAAGATGACACATGGCCGTATAAATCTTATATTTACTCTGCCTTGTGTAAAGATGTGCCTGGCTGACCAAAAGTAACTTTTAGAAGCCAAGAAAAAATAGTGGAAAGGCAGGGTGAGGGAGACCAAGGGGATTATGTGTTCTGCATGATGTGGTAGATTTACTGGCTGTGGTGTGGGAGCTGAGCCTCTTCCTCAGGAAGCCAGCTCAGTCCTGGAGTACAGTCCTGCAACCAGGGACTCTCACTGCTGGATTCTGTGCTCTTACACAAGTGTCATTTCAGTTGCTCAAATGAAGTTATCCCTAATCAGACAGATTTAAACCATAATCACACTGAAGATCTTTCTTTTACTGAGATTTTTTTCCAGTAAAAACTGAAAAAGTCTTTATGACAAATGATGAAAGTAATGACCTTAATGGGTTCTGAGAGGTTTGGTCCCAATCTTTGTAACAATTCTGTAAATTCATTTTGGATAGATGTAAACTGTGTATATGAAGCTAAAGAGTCCTGCAGTCCTTAGTTCCTTGATATGATTTTCTTCTTGTAGGTGGATTCTTCTTCTCTAGAATTCATAGGCCAATTCAGTCATCATTATTATTATATAAAAACTATTCACATCCATGATTCTATGGATTACTGTACAAGGGCATTTGTTCTCAGAAGTGATTCCCTTTAAGTTTGTCAGAAATAATAAGAGGAAACAGCTTTTATGTATTTCCCAAAACAAAAGCTCCTAAAAATGGACACCAAGCAAAATATTAAAGTAAATATCTCAGGTGTTTTATTTGTACCAGTGCTCATAAGTCAAAGCAATTGAACCCTCCCATCTCTTAGCAATGCTTTTTTTTCTGGATATTTTCCTTCCACATCTCCAAAGTGCAGGCCTACAACTCTGGCACTGCTTTGGGATATGGAATATCTACATTTTTCTGAGTGCTGCACCTTGACACCACACATCACACCACAACCCATCATCAAGAGCTAACAACTTGTGTAGAGTCCTTCCATGAGCTGACCGGGGTCCGTGAAATCCATCTACCCTTGCTGAAAGGCAAGAACCTGAGAGGCAGCAGCCTCCAGCAGCATATTCTTCCCCATATTCTCTGCCAGCCCTATTCTGATTTTGTCCTCTACACCAGACTAGCGACAAAATCTCAGCTTTCTCTTCAGCTGTCCCTGTCCTCCCCCAACACCTCACCAGCCCAAACCTTCCCATCAAAGTCACATATCTGTCTGAATCCGTCTAGGGCACCTCGTCTTCACTTATTTTGTAGTTCACTTCCACCTGGTACTGTCTCTATCTGTACACCTTTATCTTCCACACTGCTCCTGCCATTACCACTACCTCTATGCTGGAGATCTTTCATGTCGGAGCCAATTGCTATGGTTACAGGCAATCTGCTGCATGTTTCATCTCCAGGAGCTGTAAATGAGGGAGTTTTAACAGCATTTGAGTAAGCACTGCCTATTCCTTACATGGAGAACACAGCCCCATTCAAATTCATCTATCCACTAGTTGCTGTTGCATCATATATATTACACTAATTCTACCTAGATGTACAGATTGACAATGAGCTCGCATCTTGTGAGAAACAACAGCTACAGGATTTTTATTTTATGTTCTTCTTCATTTTAACAGAGTAAGGCTACAATTTTAGTCACACGCCTTTCTGGTTTGTGTACGCAAGCTCAGATTCTGACTGTGGGATGAAGTATGAGGGAGAAAAAGATTTTATCTTTTTCATATCTATATATAGTTCTGTAAAATGCTAGTGAAATAGAGTATACACACTCTGCATCCTGAAAATAAACCCCACAATAAAAATTACACAGTGTTTTCATTCTTTGTGCCTTAAGAAAATATGATTGGTAGCCCTGAAGTTTTAGCATCATGGGGATGAAGTTCATAGCAATTGAGAATCAACTAAAATATAATCTTAAACACCAGTCATTCCATTTTATTTGTGTGTGTGTGTTTGTAATAAGGATGGGAGAGTAGAAGGCATTTAAACTCTGAATTTGGATCTATTTATACCAGTCTAAAAGATGGATAAAACTGATAATGCTAGTATTTTAATGTTTTAACAGGTGAAAATCACACCAGCTAGAAAAACTGTTTTCATAAATGCAAATGGAAAGCATGCCAAGAACTGATAGCTTGATATTTCCACGATTTTGCATCAAAATCTGATCAAAACAGCTTGCCTGATTTTACTTCACAAGGAATCCAGCCACAAACTCTTCCCATGATTCTGTGTAAAAACAAATCTACTGATCTCTCATAAACCTCAGTGGAATCAGGATGATCCACACACTGATCTTCACACTTTCAGCTCAGTCCAGGCATCAACAGAATAAATTCTGGTCTGTCCATCCCTCAGATAAAATATTTAGTTGCTCCTCTGAGGCTAGAGGGTCACGAAGGGCCCAAAAGATTGTGAGCAGGAAGCCACTAAACAAAGTGGCCCTGATTAAGGGGTTGCCATGGCCAGGCCAGAGCATGTGGCTTCAGTGCACACCCACACCTCTGGGAGCTGGTGGAGACTGTACATCGGCACTGACACATCAGCTCTCGTTAATTAATGAGGAAAGTTCCTGTTTCACACAGCAGTTGCGCTGGATATTCTCTTCTGGCTTCATAATCTACACCACCACAATCCCTGCGTTGTCGGGAGCTGCAGCTCGTGTCTCTGTGTATCAGAACACGGCCCAGTGCAAAGCCTGCTTCCTGCATCCCAGCGCTGCCTGCAAATGAGGGGTCTGCTCATGGAAAGCTCATCCCACACTGGCTTTGGCTCCCTCCCATTCCTCTCATGAGGGCTGTGTGAAGCCCCTCACCAGCACTGCCTACCAGAAGGGACTTCCTCCATGGAGAGAGGCTACAAAAGTGCCCTCAGACACCGCTCACTCCCTCATCCTCTGCTGTCCCCCATCCTCTACTGCTCCTCACCCAGCTGGTGCTGCAATCTAGTCCGGTGTGAAGCTGGAACAATCAATGGGAAAACAGCTCTCATTTTTAATCACAGCACCATATTTAGATTTGGTATAAAAAAAAATAAATAAAACAAAGTTGGGCCTGAATTTGTCTTTCTGTCTGTAACATCTTATAAAGGGATGGTGACAGCTGAATGAAATCAATATATCCCTTAGGCAAATGACTTTCCCTTCCAAGAATAAATCTCTACAAAAATAAGATTACACACAGTCATTTCAGGGCCCAAAAAGAGCATGATCCACAAATAAAATAATTATTTGATTATATATTTTAATAAACTCTCTTCCAGTGGACGGTGTGGCCTTTTAAGTCCCTCCCTCCTTGGAGTTTAATTACTCGTCATATACCCCTGACTTTGCTGTGAGGAGCACATTCAGAAAGCTGTTACGCACACATCAAATTCTTGGAACTGGCAGTACAAAGCTGATCTTGGAAGGAGATGAACCAAGAACAGCAGAAATGCATCTGTAATGCACCACAGTGGGCAGTACAGGACATCCATGGGGAGCACCTTCTGAGTGCTGCACCCCTCAGCTCAGCACCTCATTCTGGCAACGTGGTGCTTTGTTTTGTCATGGGCTATGGAGGTAGAACCACTGCAGTGCAACTCTTGGTGTACATGACAACAAATAAATGCCTTCTTCAGCTCCAAGTCTGCATTTGTTCGTCAGCTTAAGTAAGGTGTGAGAAGGTTTTCAGCATGAATTTACCAATGTGGTTTGGAAATTTTCACCTAAAAATCTTAGGCCTGTTTTTTTTTAGCATCAATTGATTCTCGCTTTTAAATTTATGGAGCATTCACACTGTTTCCTGCTGTGGTCGTCATCAGGTCTTGGCTGCTGGATCATGAGGAAGCAAGGCATGAATGGCAGAAAACCCTGTGGCTGTCCTTATCTACAGAATGGCAAACACAAGCTGAGCTCTATGCAAAGCCTGCTAGGCTGTCAAAGAAAAATTACAAAGGGTTCCCTTCTTTCAGTGAAGTAATATATTTCTGACTTTGCAAAAGTCTTTTACTTAGCCACAATTGCATCATATCTGAAATTATTTTATGACCTGAGGCATGCGTAGCAGGCCCATCTGTTCTCTCATAGTGGCCCTGAAAGGATTGCCACCATTTCATTCAGTGTTCGAAAATGCCAAAAATGAAACAACTTCCATATTTGTTAATGAGATTTACCAGAAAAAGAACACCACCAACAAAAGAGAACACAAATACTCTCAGTCTGTATCCTTCCAAGCCAGCATTTTAACTTTTCAAATATAGCCACACAAACCCATTACAATTGTCACTAGAAAAGCAACTGAAATTCAGCTAGCAATGAAAGGATAAGTGGCTGAAGGTTAGGAGCTATTTGGTAAACTACAGCTAGCTTTTGCACTTGTGATTTTTAAGAACAAACCTTTAATTTTGAAATTCACAGTCTCTCCACCATTACAAGCCCCTTCAGGGCAATGATCTATCAAGTTCTGACTGTTTCAAACTGTTTGTGCTAGATTCAGCATCTATCACTCCTCAGACTTGCTGCACATTTAGCCACAGAGCCAAGAAACAATAATTTTCAATTAAGAAACCTGGAGAAGACTTGGGGACTTGATTTATGGTGCATGACTAATTATCAAATAGCTAGCCTAATGAAAATTAAGCTGCTGGTTACTACAAAGATTTAACTTCATTTTCTTGAGAAGAAGCTGATATGACCCAGAATATAATTTACTGAAGTTTTATTATATATTTTAAAACAGGCAAAACAGCAGAAATTATCTAATTAAATTTTTAAATATTATTTGAAATTTTCTCATTTTTTACAGTGTACACTGTAATGAAGGTAGTTCATGTAAACTTATATCTGAATTAAAAGCTTCTTATTGCCTGAAGTTAAAATGTTTCCTTTTGGATGGTGATGAAAGAGATAGGAATATGAAGGGTGATGACAGAAATTGCTTTTAAGGCTCAGTGCATTTACAAGCAAAAGATTCTATTCAGCACAGAGTTGATGCACAAAAACTAGGTTCAATACCTAGAGTATTTTATATGTAAAATCCTGGTTAGATATTCTGTTTTAGAATTAATTTTGGCGATCTTTAGAAAATAAGTAGGATACTGCTCTATGATGCTTATTTATTTTTAACTCTTTGTGGGCTGGATTCACAGCTTAAAGAAATCAGTGGGCTTTCTTGTCTCAAGTGTTTTCTTCCTGCTTATAATGGTCTGTTTCAGGGCTGCAAGGGTCCAGCTCTGTGGTTGTGAGTAGCATACACACATCTGAGCAATCCTACTAGAAACCTCCATGGGGGAACAGGAAGGTTTACAATTAGGCACTAAGAGTGAAGGTAGAGGCCTCTTAATTACTATTTCTGCAGTGAACTCTTGGATAGAAATTCACAACCCTATACATTTAGGGTCTCCAATCATGCAAATATTGCATTACTAAGCAGGAGGAATTAGCAACCTTTTAAGCACCCAATGCAAACAACTCTGTATAAGTCGTTATACTCTCCACTATTTTCACCCAACACATTCACATTGACTCTCTCTGGTGTCCACGGATCTATACAGAGAAAGGAAAATGAAACAATAAATTCTTCAAATAACACTCTTTTGCAGAAGTTGAAAACTGAAGGTATTTTTTCCAAGGAAAAAATAAATCTATTCCTATGGAAGAAGCCAGCCTTAGTTTGATGTGTGTCAACTGCAAACAATTCTCCCTCTGCTCTGAGCCCTGCACGCAGCACTCATAGGCTTTGTTTCGTGCACTTAGGCAAAACAATGGGGAAAGAAATATCAAGGTGAAATGACAAAACCCCCTAAATTAGAGCAGCTGGTAACAAGACTGCTCAGGATCATCACTAAAGATACCAGTCACTGAAAGGGAGAAAAAAGGGAAGGAGGAAAGGATAACTTGATTTATTCAGGAAATTGCTTGTTTCTTCAGAAGGCCTTTATAGGGGCCATCACTTTATATTAGAAGACAGCTGGTAACCAGAAAGGGAGTGGGAATTAAATTAATTTCCTATCTAACTCTTTAAAGATCTGGGTTCTGTTCAAGTAGATGTACAGATATGTACAGAGTGCAACTGATGCTTTTCCTTCAGTTTCCCAGTTGCAAAAACAGCCTAAACCAAGACTGCATATTTTTAGTATTTTCCATACTGAGGCAGCACTGAATCCTGATTAGCTCCAGTTTGGCTAGGAAAACTCTACCTACACAAACTTTCTTGATGGTTTCAAAACCCTACATGCTTACTTGTGTGTTCACAGACTTTTTAGCTCAAATGGGAGAATTTCTCGCAACAGGTTTGGTACAAGATGAGAGACACAACCCCAGACACTAAAGTCAAGTAACAATGCCTTGCACTAGTCCACGAGGGAGAAATCCCTCCTTTTCTCTCCCAAGGTGTTCTCCACTGTCCTTCTGAATTACTTGGACTGGCGCTGGGAGAGCATGTTGTCTTTGCTCTCCTAAACCCATTGTGTTGAACTGCTGTGTGCTGTTAAACAGCTGCCACAATTCATCCCTGGCCTGGCCATACTTCAATAGTGGGCGAAGTGATTCATGCATGTATGGACTGTAAAGTTTGTAAAGCACTTCAGGATCCTTTGACATAAAAGCTGCTACATCACTGTAATTTATTAGCTGAGTGTGTTAAGTCTTAATGACAATGCCCTCCGAGGTAATGCAGCTCAGACTATTAGGCTGAAATGGTCTTGAAAAGTTTACACACAAAACTAAATGTATACTGTAAAAGCTTCCTCTGTTTGCAGTCTGGGGCCACTGTCTGTCCACAAAAACACTTCCTTGTCATGATCGTTTCTTTAGGCTGCATGGCATTTAGGAGCTGGAAATAAACATATATCCAGGTCCTTCCTTACACGGTGTTGCAGTGCAATGGAAGTGGTTGCTGCACCCAGTACAAGAATATTATCTGATTTAAAATGAGGAGAAGGTCTGTGCACTCATGCATAGTTCAAACTATGAACAAAAATGCTGAGCACCTTTGTTCAAAACTTCCTTTTGTCTCCTGATTTACCGCTGTCATCAAATAAGGCCATATGAAAAATACCTACTTCAAGTGAAACCACTTCCTGTAGGGAAATAAAAATACAGGAAAACAGGGAATAAGAAAAAGAGATTGTAGTCTATTTCAGGCCTAGGATGCAGCATTCATATCTCCATGTTACCATTGTGGAGCTTCATGTAATCTTAGCCATCTGATCAATGGTAGATAAAACAAAGCACTGTTGGAATTAAATCAACTAAATCAACTAAAGGAAGTTGATCTGTACATTGAAAGTTATATAGTCCTTCATTATAGAGACGTCTCAACTAAAATTTGGAAAATGTCCTTTTTTCCTTTCCCACAGAAATTTCACAGTTCTGACCCCTCTCTGTATTCATTGCTGCTAACATGCAGTGTCCTCTGATTTCAATAACAGGTTCATATTCCAAGTAGCAAGTTAACAGAACCTGAGACAAAGAGGAGAATTGCAGTCATTTAGTTTGACCTATATAGCTCAGGCCATGTCTGTGGTACATGGCACTGAATGTCATGGGGACATGGTTATCTGGGCCTCAGGTCTCTCACTGTCACTGCCTTCCAAGGCACACTTTGCCATCCTGGAAATCTTTGATCCTAGATATGAGAACTGGCATCCAGTCACTTTAAAACTCATGCTGTTGAAGGTGTCATTTTCTCCAGATCAAGTCAAGGACTGATATGTACATACACTCCCTGAGTCATCACCTCTCTGCTCAGACTGGAGGTTTGAATCAAGAGCAGGTTCATCATTTCCCAGGTTTACACAGTGGTGTGGTTTTCTCTGTAAAACCAGCCAGGTAATCAGTTAAATGCATCATGGAGTATTATATGTTAGAAACTACCAGTAGATTTTTAAACTCCACAAAAACACTATATGAAGTTTGACTCCTTTTTTAATTTTTTGTCCCACTGACCTTTTCTTTTTGGCATTGGCTTCTGGTATAGGTATCTCATCCAAACTCTCTGCCTTTTGGAGCTACTACGCCCTAGCTAGCAGAGATGCTGGGGCAGTAGACAATATCTGATGTTATCTAGGAAATGTCCTGTGTGTTTCTTCTTTAAAGCAGTGGGACTCAACCTCTGCTTCTCACTGGGCACTGAAAGAGCAGCATCTTCCAGTTGTCTCAACTGCTAGTGCAATGCTTAGTAATAATCAGTGCAGGAATGAGAGGAGATGGAAAAAATGGAAGAGAAACTACAAGCAAAACAAGGCTTACTTGAGATTTGAATAAATTAGCTGCTGATGGAGAGAGATGGAGCAGATGGTCAGCCAGAGCAACCTAAGCCCAGGCAGTCCTATGAAAAGCAGCACAAAGCCAAGCAGGCAGCTCGCAGAGGAGGGCCAGCTCAGGCATCCAGGGCTAGAGAGACTGGCACCACCCAGTGCTGGGACAGGCAGGTATCCCAAAGCCCATCAAAAAGAAAACATACAGCCTACAGTAAACCCTCAGGCAGACTGCTAAAAAAAATAACTAGAAAACCAGCTAAGTATCCACAGCTGTTCAGGCAAAACAAACTCTTAACTAATCACCCACCACAAGATTCACCTCAAAATAACAAGAATCTTACTTGTCCTTTAATCCCCTGTTGGACCAAGAGGCCAGACGAGTTAAGAGGCTGTGCTTTGGTATGGTTGTACAGGTTGGAACAGCTGAAAGAAAACAAGTCCAGCGGTCTCAGATCATTTCCCAAAGGGCCTCTCATACCACTGCTGGCAAGAGGTGCCTTTCTCCTTGGCAGCCACAGCCTAGAGAAGGACAGAGTGGGTCTGGAGGTTGCCCACATTTTGCTGGATAATGTTTTATTAGCTCAGAGGACACTGCAGGGATAATGAAGTGGGATTTGTATTTACTGTTGCCCAGCCTCGGTAAAAACTGGGCTACAACATCCAGGCAATTGCTTTAGCTGCCCCTTTTAAAAGCACAAACCCAAACCAGATTTTGCATTTTATTTTTAAACAGGACATGGCTGCACGAAGCACTATATATGTTTTGAAGTAAGTCTTTATGCTTTGCATAAAAAATTCAGTGAATGTCATCTTTATCCGTTGCAAGCACAGAGTTCATATTCAAAGAAACTTCAGGAGAAGTGTGAAGGCAGATGCTATTTGTTTAATGTCACACTAAATTTTAGATCAAAATGCAGCAGATAATAAGTGTCTCCCACCAAATGAAAAAGGTCATGGATTCAGGAAAACATTTTAAGTATGTTTGTAAAAACATAGAGTTTTTAGAGAAATTGGTTTTACTTTCTAAAGTGCTTAAATTTTTTAAAGAAATGTGATTACTCTCAATTTTCCCTAGATACTAGATTATGGGCCTGAAAGTATTGCTAATTCTAGGTATATTCAAACTTAACAGCTGCTGCTTCTTGATATGAACAGCATGTTTTCCCACTCCTCAGACTGCTGTACTATGCAAAGTTTGTGCTTTAGACAGAAAGGCCATAACAAGCTGACCTAGGATAAAGTCCAAATGCAACTCCTAACATGGATCACTGGAGAATTCTCAGCAGATTCTGATAGACAAGGTCTTATCAGGGTGTTCCTATAGTGGAGTATCCAACAAAGGAAATCAATAATTTCAGGAGTTTTTCTCCGTGCTTGTTGCTATTTCCTGTTAGGAGATATATCAGATCTCAGATAAAAGTGTTAGTAAGCCTAAATAACCTTTACAGGAAATGTAAAGTCATCCTGGCCTCCAGCTCTGGACCACATAAGGCAGAAGGGATTTATCTGCTCAACAGCCATATACCTACATCCTTGTATATGTGGCTTTTATTCCATATTTGATTTAAAGCACAAGTTAATTCTGGAGAGCCTGTATTTTCTCTGCAGTTAAAGCAAAACTTGCTGAAAACAAAACAATGCAAACAAAGTAGAAAAATATCATAATAGTATAACTATGGAAAGCTGAATCATCAACAGTCTTCTCATATTTTATTGTGATTTTTTCAACGTGCTAAGTTTCTCTATTAGAAAGACATGGAGATCTAGTTTTACAGCATATTTGAAACACAGAGAAAAATGTTACATGCTGGGCAATGAAATTGAATTTTTTTTTATTCTTGAAAGAGACCTATCCATTTCGTTCAGTTCTGCCATATTTTTAAGTAAAAAAACAATAGGAATCTACAAAAATATTTTGGTAAAATTCGTGAATATCTGCAGGGGTTCTGGAACTAAAAGTGATATTTCTTCCAACCTTCATATGAATAACTCATCTGCTAGCCCCATTTTATTTGTCACAAATGAAATAATAAGGCAGAGACACAGAAAACAGTTTCTCTGCTCATACAATATTTCTTGCTTGTTATAGGTCCATTAATACAAACCAGGCACTTTTTGTGTTAAAGATTGAAGTGATAGAGCAGCTATGCATCCTTGTGGCTAAATATTTTCAAAAGAAAGTCTCTGATGAGATGTTCCTGTGCCGTTAGAAGGAGCTGCGCCCTGGAGAGTATGTTTGGGCAAGGCAGGTGAGCCTCAGGGAGGCAAAGGCAGGGGTGAGCAAACCAGAGCAGAACAGAGGCTTTGACCCTGGGATGGCTCCCAGGAATACAGCCAGGTGCCAGGATTATAGCTGGCAAGGTAATTCTCCCAAAACCACAAAGATCAACAAACAACACTGCTCACATACTGCAGCTGGGTATTTTTTTAATGAAAAAATAAAGGGCAGTGCTAATTTTTCACAAGCCAGATATTAAACAGTCTGTATAGAAGCTCCACTAATTTTTTCAAGAGAACTGTGGCAGTACAGCAGAGAAGACCTTAGGCCACCTTTTGCAAACTGTGTGTTTCGGGTCTTGAGAAGATAGAAATTCTATCTTCTAGTGGGGTTTACTCTTCCATTTTAATTAGCCAAAATAAAAGCTGGCTTTATCAACGTTTCAATTTAAAACATGTATCATCCTGCCAAAGTCCAAAGTTGTTCCCAATACATTTCTTAAAGCAATCTTGAGTATGTTATATAATTTGTATTTTTAGTATTAGTTTTCCCTTTTCTCCAAATTTCTCTAAATTAGTTTTCGGCCTTATTCTGTCTCCTTTACACAACTCAGCTGAAACATTTCTTGAAGAAACCATATGATTAGCATAACCTACAATGGATGAGATGAAGCTTTACAGCTATTAAGAAGATAAATTTGGGTAATGACACTAAGAAAATATCACTACACCTAAGGTAGACTGGGAAATAGAAAGCCAAAGGTTAAATGTCCTTCAGTATGGTTACAGTAATGATATTATGCTTTCTTCAGGATGTTTTAGACTGGTTTAGTGGATGAAAAAATTAAGAGTGGTTTACCCTCACCACCTCATCTCCACCTACAATGTAGTGCAAATTAAACAAGGTAGCATAAATTTAAAAAATATATTTTTTTTCTCTGGTTTCTCAAGCTTCCAGTTTCTAGAAAAACTAATATTAACATACCGTCATCCATAACATCTGCACCATGCTGTGCTAGGTTTGTTTTTGTCACATCCCACCTTAAATTGTAAACCACCTTTGAGAGCAGCCTTGCTAATTCATTTTCAACAGGTCATTTTAGGGCCAGACCGGGATTTGGCTTTTGCTTCTGAAAATTACATGTGAACATAATGCCATACAAATAATGAAAAATGTAAGTATTCACCATTTGCTGGAATATCCTCAGGTCAACCAAACTCTTGCTGCTTTGTGATTAGTGGTCTATTAATGTGCACTGTGGCTGTATCATCTTGCTTTCCCATGGTGACATTATAAGCCTATTAAATGACTAAGGCTATACATAAATGTTGGGGGTGGAGGAGGAAGGCATTAAAACATAAAGAGGAATAAACTTCTTTGCTTTATTTTGTTGTTGGTTTTTGCTGCTGTTCTCAGTAATGATGCCGTTTCAGTTCTCAGTGCAGCTCATGTCCCTCACACTTCAGCAACTTCTCAGGGCAGCCAGAACAAGCATCCATTGCAACAGCCTCATCTGTTGGTCTGGCTACACTTTGGCCAGAGGACCACACTCTGTCATGAACTGGTCATAGAGGCTTTATGCCTCAGAGTGCCTGAGACCTCTTCCCTTTCCATGTAGCACCACACAGATCTCCTGGGTTAGCGGAAAATGTTGGATTCCGATCTGCACTTCAGACCTTTACCACGCCTGGTTGGCCTGCAATGCACTACCACCATGATGACACCATCACTGACCTCCCTTCTCACCCTGACCCTCCACCTCTCACCCGGTGTGTTGCCCATCCCACAGAGGATATCCACTCATCTGACCCTTTGCTCCTCATCAAGGCAACCCCTGGCCTGCTGCTCCTCCTGGAGTGTTTGTATGCATCCATCACATCTCTCCACCTGTGCGACTTCTCCGTCATGCCGCAGCTACGCTGGCGACAGTGAGGTTCTGTGACTGCACACAAGGCTCTGGTTCCTCCAGTTTGACCAATACACTCTGGGCACTAAATTTCTTCTTAAAAGCACTCTTCAGTTTACCACTCACGATTTTTCCGTAGGGTTTCACTATAACTCACTCATTAAGGCCTTGGGATTTGTCGCTGGACAGTGCAGCAGGGGGAGGTATCACTGAGGCTGTTCCTCCCAGTGCCTCTCCAGGAAAGCCACAAGTGAAGTCCAAAGCTCCCATTCCAAGAAAGAACCCTGGCAGGGTGGCAATTTCAAAGTAACTGTGCATCTCTTTGCCGTTTTGACCGATATCTGAGCAGCAGTTTTCTCTGTGTCCCTGGGAGGCATAAAAAAACTAAGCATGCAAATGGAAACCAGAATATGATCACTGCTAATTTATGAAATCTGAGTTATTATAAACAATGCACATTTCCCATTAATCTCATAGAAAATATGTTTTGTGTTAGAAAAGCAGAGTAATTCGCAGTTTCCGGGGCAGCAAATTTATGGAATTGAAATATAATTTGAATTCCTGTGGGGTTTATCAGATATAATTTTCACAATTCATTTAGCTAAAGTCACATTTTCTTGTTTTAACTCTCTTATTGGATGACTAAATCAGGATATATATTAAGTTAACCTTTAATCACTGAAAGCTGTGTTCAGACACTTTGCTATTCTGCAAATGTTAGCCAGGAGCAAGAGCTTTGTTCTTGTTAGGTGTGACCTTCCTGTGGGAAGAAGCTTCTTCCATAACAGTAGCATGCCATGCATTTTAGGCAAGCAAGGGTTTGCCCTTATATAGCCTTGGCAATATCTAAATACAGCATTGTGCTATGAATCTGCTTGAAAGGGAAACCTCAAACTCCCAACTTGGAAATCCTGACTTCCATCTGTCATATCCTAGTAAAGGCAGGCATCTTTTCAGGCCCTCCCTTCCATAATGTGGAAGGTATTTATTAGATTTTTCCAAATTAATCCAGCCCAGAGCTGGTTTAATAGTGTCATATTCTGCTAATTACACAGTCTTAACATTCAATGTTCCTGGCTGTGAAATGTACCCAGCCTCAACATCTCCATTTGATGGACTTACTTGATGTTTTGGCTGCTGCTGTTCAGACCCATCTGCTTGAATGGCATTATGCCCACTCATCAATTGGTTGGACCTTTTCATTACAATATAGATGTCTATCATTTATGAGTTTATGCTGGTTTTCCAGCTAGCATTAGACTCAACAGCCATGTAGTGAGTGCTTTATGGAAAGCAAAAGGCACACATAAGTGACACAAAACCCTGAAATCTGGTTTCATTAACAATGAAGATAATACAGTTGAGGTAAATGTATATTTACTTCATTCATTGTGAACAATTTATCAGCTGTATTTATCCCTTATTCTCTCTGTTTTGAAAGAAAATCTATGCACAGGCAATTTTTGCCCCAGTCTATTCTTCTCTGAGTCAGCGGTAAGTCTGTAAACAAGTACAGAGCTGTCAAAGTTCAACCGCTGGGTATTTGTATCTGTTTCATCATGTGTTTTTTTAAATTCACATTCTGCTGTTTGTGTAGACAGACTGCAAGAAGGCAACTTGTAAAAATGAATAAATAATTAATGTCTAATAATGAGCAATTTGTTACGAGGAGTGATCTTCAGGCCAGTATGTGAATTTTGGGCCTTCAGGTAAAGAATATTTGTTCCTGAATGTTACCTTCAGGAAAATCCCTCCTGAATAAACATTCAGAGGCAGAAAGAGAGATGACTGTAGACAAACTACACAGCCACTTGGGACTTTAATTCAAGTTTATGAACTTCATTAAAGACAATTTACAACATCTGTGGATATTTTCAGTGTTTTTGCAGAATTCATTTTACTTTATTTAAAAATAGACACTGTTTTTTCTAAATGAAGGATCAAAATTTTCTATCAACATCATATGTTATGTTAAGTACTAACCAAATATAAATCTGAAGACAAAATGGTGATGTGGAATAAACTAATAAAAGAAAAGCAACCAGACAGATATTATTACTGAGATTATTTTAGATGCTCCTGCACTATTTTCAGTGGTGACATCATTCAAGAGCCTTCAAATAGCTATTCTCTCCCCTTTCTGTTACCTGACAGAATAGCAGCACCAGGAAAGGAATCTCAGACAAGCAGTGTCTGTTGTGTATCACTAATTTAACAAAATAATTTCAAGCACTTTTTAAGATAGAAGGTCCCATTCAAATTTTTTTTGAGGAAATGACACTGTATAGATAAGGGAAGACTATATGAAAAATCAAAAAATGGGGCAGGAAAAAGGATTTCTGAATAGTGATCCATTTCCTTCCAGGTTTGTCAACAGCAGTATGCTAGCATTTTGTTTCCTTGGTTTTTGGAGCCTGGTGTTATCCCTGATGTTCATGGAGAAATCCAGCTTTAACAGCTTTCACGTCACCAGATAGGTCTGCTCAGTAACCAAGCCTCTAGTCTTATCCTTTTCTCTCTCTCTCTTTTTTTTTTTTTTTTTTTTTTTTTTTTTTTTTTTTTTGCACAGGAACACATGTAACATATTTTAACCATTCAGCACTTCCTTGGGAGTTTTTTTATGAAAGGCCCCGTGCCTCGTGCTTGGGCGATGGGGCAAAGCCCCGGTGCAGGCACGTGGTGCCTGGGCAGCTCCCTGCCACGGGTGACACCGGGCGCACCCAGCTGGCAGACACGGGAGCCATGGTGCCCGTCCTCCCATGGCAAAGTCACCCAGGGCCCGATCGATGTGCTGGGGGGTGCTTGTGATTGCAGCTTGTCAGATGCTGTCAGCTGTTATCTCATGCGTGCGCGTGGCAGGAGGAATGAACGCGCTCGTTTGGCTCTTTCTGCCCCCAGCACAGGCACGGACAGGACATGGGCTATTGTTTGCTGTTGCTCCCCAGGAGCTGTGTCAGTGTGCACTGAAACTATTTCATAGGCATTTATAGACCGATTTTCAGGCTGGAGAATTTTCACCAAGGCTAGTTTTTGTGGGCTGCAGCCAGGGAATTATACTTACCCCAGTCTGAAAGTCAGTCTTGAGCTGCCACAGAATTCCAGAAGTGCTGGTTTCGGGGAAGAGTCTGTCTAAAAGTGATGACACTGTCTCCTCTGGAAAGTCCTCTTTGCGCTGAGATACTACTGAAGAAGGAACACTGATTTCTTGCTTACACTTAATCAGACTTGTTGACATTTAGATGGAGAAAAAAAGTGGCTCCCCTGAATACATTAATGGTGTAGAAAAGAAAGATATAGATTACACGGGCCCTCTATAGAAGCAAATCTTGCATGAAATTCTTGTCATTTGATTAATATCTCAAATCAAAAGTCTTACCACATTGCAATCTGGGAATCAAGCCAGCTAAGAAACTAAAACATATATTTTCAGTATAACTGTGTTCATAATGACAGGACCACATGGTCACAGCTTCAAATTAAATAAGATCTGTCTATTACTGTCCTTTTTCTAGGACAGTACCTTTAAAAACAAGACAAACCACGACTGCTTGTAGAAAGAAAGATGCTCTTTGAGAAAGCTGGTGATGGAGACCTGTACCGTGCTGGACAGTGGAGTACAGTGAGGTCCCTTTGGGATTTCCACCTGGTGGGGCAGGGAAAGAATGACTTCCAATAAGTTTTCTCTTCTGAAAACTTTGAATCACCTTTTTTTTAACCATTTATTTTAATAGATGTGTGCTAGACTGTCTTACTGGCAAAACCAAGTCTCATCAACTTATCACATATCTGTGCAACACTGCACTAAACCTGTACAACAACTTCCTAACACCCCACCTCTAAGTATTTACCTTGCTGCTAGGCCTGCAGTTACTACAGCCTTCTTTTGCTGTTGCCCAAAACACTCCTATTTTAACAAGCATTTTTTCCTATATCAAGCCCCAGGCACTTTGGCACCATTAATGATGATGTTATTTAAGCACTGCCATGGGAAAAGAGAAAGAGAGAAGCTGCAAACCTCTATCTACTCCCTCTTCCTCCACACACTCACTCCAGCAACGGCCCCTGCTCAGCAGCAGCCCAGGATCACATGTCGAGGTTTGTGCTGAGGCTGTTCAAACACAAAGGGATGCTCCTTTCTGCAAAGCTGTTATCCTGCTCATAATCACAGCAAACTTGGAATTTCTTTCATGTTCCCCTAGTGGTGTTTTATTCTAGCAGGAATTAGTTCAGTAACTCAGAGAGCTATATGAAGAACAACAAGGGGTACATTTGAAACACCAAAACCTTTGAATTTAAGCTATTGTGCAAATATAGGCCTGCATAAGGAAAAAACATTGCTTTAAGTAAACATTGAAAAAGGAAAAATACCTGGACACTATAGGATTTTTTGCTTATTTAACTTTATATAAAGTATGAAAATTAATGTGATGTGGATAACTTGTTCTCTCCAGAATGTGCTTTAGAAGTCGTAGATTCTATATGATATTGCTGTTGCTATAGTAACTCCTTTTTACGGCACAGCAAATACTCATACAAAACCTTTTGACTTTTAGTAAGAAAATTTGCATTCTCAAAATGTTTTCAAGTAAACTTTATGACCTAAAAATAATAGATTCATTGTCTTTCCCTTCTTCCATCTCTCTTAGCTAGATATAAGCAATTAAAATTATGCTTCCTTGGTCAAAGACTTACTCTGTGATCTAAAAAAGTGATTTCATCTCACAGCTATATTTTATGCAATCCAGTAACTGTGAGTAAATTCTGGTGAGGCTTCATATGTTAACTACTGTCGTAGATTTCCCTCTTTTTTTCCCTTTCCCTCTTTTTATTTTTTTTTTGCTTTGTTTAAAGGTGATTAATTACTCAAATGCAGTGTGAACCATTCACTTAATACACGGTGTGTAAGCTCAGTCCTTTTTATCTTCCCTGTTTTGAACACCCAACCGGCCAGTTTTACCCCACTGAACTAATGCAAGACAAAAAAAAAAAAAAAACCTCAATGGCACACACTTTGGATAAATACCTCTACACTGTACATTTGCCAAGAGAGCTTCTAAGATCAGCTCTGTAAATGTCATGATCCTTAATGCTATTGTGGTATAACTGAAGAGCGTTCCTTGAGCCCATTTGGCTGGGCTGACTAGCGCACTTTGTTTTCCCAGGAGAAGAAAGCAGAGTAGTAAACCATTTTTGCAGAATGTCATTCTCCCACAACAGTTTATGAAAGAAACATCTGTGACAAGAATCTTTAATGCTTTTCTCAAAGCCAAGCTGACAGTAAAAAAGCATTGCTAAAAGTGGCAAATCAATCCCATTCCACTCCTTCTAGAGCAGGACACCTAATTTGCTATGTATCACATGTATTTTCTTCGCATGTGCTGAGAGGCTGTGACATTGATGTGGTGGCTGTCGTCCAAGCTCCTGTTGAATAAACACTTTGGCCATATAGCAGGCACACTGGCATGTTTAGCAATGTCTGTTGTCCGGTGTGAGTTTACTTCACCTCAGGGAAAAGTTTGTTTGATTTTTAGATTGCAGTTTGGGGACATAAACAGTATCTTTGAAGGCTGATTTGAAAACCTTGGGGGTTTTTAAACTTGGCTTGCTTAGTGATGGTTTTATATTACCTGGAAGCACAGACATATGAGACAGAAGAAAGTAACAACAAATGCAAGTCAGCAGCTAAAAATTATTTCATTACTGGGATTGTGTTGATTGTGGTATAAAAATAAGATGATTCAGCCAAAACCAGCCTCACAAAAGGTATCTAGATCTGAGAGAATAATTTTTGTATTTAGTTAGTTAAAACATCTGAAAGCTTTTACTGACATTGGACAATGAATCAAAGTTCTGGTGAGTGGTGCACTGAGGAAACTGAGAGCTCAGCTGTGAATCAGAAGGATCTTTCTTAAGTTACTGTTGTTTTTTTTAAAAGATGTAACACTACTGAAAGTTTTGATTATCCCCAAATTAAAGTAAATCCTTAAATAAACTTCTGATGTCCGTAAAACTTAAATTATTCTATTTTGAAGCTTTTTGCAAAAGAACATGAGGTAGAAAGGGGACCACAACTTCTGGCATGGCTCATATACACTATAGCGTTCTTCTTTCACGTAAGGATGTTAAATGTTATGCCTCTCTTGTCACCCTTCTGGCATGAGCACGTGGGCCAAGCCGTGCAGTTATTCAGCGCTATCAGATCTCCCCCTGAATCTCATGGGAGTTCTGGCTGAGTCTGGAGTTCACATCATAATGAGATGGACCTAGATAGTGAATTGACAGCTCCAGGAACCTTTCCTGGCACAGAGATGAGTATCCCCACATCTGAAAGCTGAGTGAGATTAAAGGCTGGAGTGACAGGGCTGGAGTGAGAACAGCCACAGTTCATAACAATGGCAGATGGCTTGTACCTCTCTCATTGCCAGGGGAACGGTGGTAAAACTGCTGGAACACAAACTCAGAACCCAAATTTTGCATTTAAAATAATGGAGCCCTACAGAGGGCAGCCATAAGGATTTCTTATTTACAGGGAGCTTTCTGAATTCAGGCTCTGACATTGGGGCTGTTGTGTGTTATAAAGTTAAGAAAGTTCCAGGCTCCAAAGAAAGTCTATTTGTTCCATCAGTTGCCATGGATAACACTTGTTTGCATACATCTTTAAAGGCAAAGGAGTGGAATTGCATAAATAGAGGGACCGGAATTCATAATACATTCCAAAGAAATATAATTGGCATCTCCATAGTTGTTCAATTGGTGGCATTTGATCAGATAACCAAGCCCATCTAAGTTCTCCTGAATGTCCCTGTGAAAGTCAGCTCAGTGACTTGTGGGCAGAGTGAAAAGGTGTGGAGGAAACTCGAACACTAATGATATTTAGAATGATAATTCACAGTGCCACAGAGAAACGGAAGACAGACTCACCCTGAGGCCATGTGAATGGAAAGCAAGGGTAGTTTCCAAAGCAAAAGGCAGACCTGAAAGATTTAATCCCAATGAGAACAAGCCACCTGTTCTGCCACATGCATTTCCTCCTCATTCTTCATACCACCTGCTTTATGCAGGAGAGAAGGATTTCATGTCTTCAGGAGGCACAGTTCTGCTCTCTTTTTTTCAGAAAGAAGTGCCTCCACACAGTGAGAAATGTCCCTTGCAATTTTCAAGCTCATTTGAACTTGAAAATACTCTCATCTGACTTCAATGGGACAAATCTTCAGTAGGGCACGCTTGGCTGGGCTGGATGCTTGTTGAGAAAACCAGTCTGCAACCACCTGTCGGCTGCTGGGTCCTTTTGTGAACATTCAGGTCTTTGAGAATAGGACCCTGTTTCTGCATCTGTACAGCTTTGAGCACATTCTGTCCTTGTGGAAGCATGGAGCTTCAGACACTACCAAAAACACAAGATTTTTTTTAAACATTGCAATGGCTGCAGTAATACATAGGCAAGTAAACAAATCCCTGCCAGATTAACCCTGAGCCCTGAATTTGCCCAGAGTACAATATAAGCAGGTAGTTCGAACACTGCTGGGATTTTTAAAGCAAATGTACATGGTGCAGTAGATAACAATCTGCTTTTTTTTAACTTGCTCCTTGTTTCCTTTTGTGTGCCCTCCTCCCATATAGTCGATATCCAAAACATCAAAACACAATTTCGTTTTATTTTTCAGAGTTCATTTACTTACCCTCAAAGGCTTTTGTTACAAAGAACAAAGCACATGTGTCCAACAGTTTGACCCTTCCTCCATCCTTCCCTAGGGGCTGCAATTAAACTTTCATTTAAGTAGTTATTTGGTGTGTGGGACACTATGCTAAAATACTTTGAATCAGTGTTTTTTGTAAGGCCCCCAGCTGCTCTGTCTACAGCACCCAGTAACTCTTCTGATCACATTGGAAAGACTTTGCTAATGTTGGGTATGCTTGGGAGGAGTGATTATTTAGATAGAAGAAATGAAAATAGAGAAAGGATTCTTTTTAGGGAAAGGCACTGACTGCAAAGGACAACTGGAGTGTGTATTATGTGTCTGTCCATTTCTTGCCCATCATTTTGTTTCTGCCATGGGAATACATCAAAATATTGGCTTCCTGTGAATAAGGCACTTATTCATGACTTAGGGCCTTGTAAATTCCTTATGTGATTGTGTTAAAATGTCCTTACATTTCCCATGCACATGCTAGATTTTTATGTGTTTCGGCACGTTCTCCCTGCCCCTCTTCTGGTGCCACTTTACATGCACAAAAATGGAAAATTTGTTTTCCTAAAAAAAGTTGCATTCTGAAAAAAAAAGGTTGGTTGATTTATAGCAAAAGAAGGAAGAAGTCTCTTGTTCCCACCTATACCACCTCTTGTCCCCTTGTCTTTGTCACTATTTTCCACATTTTGTAAGAAACAATAGTCATATTTATTTCTGAATGATTTTGGAGTTGTTCCCCTTCCCTCACTGCACTCTGCCCCAGTTTGGTTGATTTTCTTTCTCATCTCATTCATTTTCTTGAAAGCATTCACGCCAGAGTAGCTTCATCCACTAGTCTGTGGTTGCAAACCAGATTCCTCTGGAGAAAACTAAGCCTAAAGCCATACTCCAGCACCAAAGTGGTACTTGAGTCACAACCAGGAGGGCTGCACCACCAGCCAGTCTTCCAGTGCACAGCTAATACATTCCTTACAGAAAATTTTATACCACATGTGCAGTGGAGGCATTCGAGCTAGAGGTCCAAACTCTAATTAAAAATAAGTCCTGTGAACCACATGAAATGGAGTTCTAAGGAGCCTAAGCACGTATCAATCCCATTTACAAGATCTGTTTCTATTGCAGTGAATTGCAGGCTAATTTAATGTCTATACTACATGTAATGTCTGCCAAGTCTGCAGCCTCCCTTTCAGTGGGATCACTAAGAATCTCTGTGCCTTTAAGGCTATTTTCACAAACTTTGAGACTTCATCTCTACAGGTTCACAGTTTCTGGAAGGATGAAATACCAATATTTTCATACAAGCTGCATTTCTTCAGAAATCTAGCTAGTACTCTGCCCCTCATGTTGAGATATAAATCCCTGTCTGCACAGCAATATCAATAACAGTTCTTCCCAATTATGCCAAAATGTTTTTGCATTGACATTGTAGTTGTCAGCTCATATGTTTCCACCAAATGTGCACTCTAGGACTAAACTGAAACTGAATTTAGAATATCCTAAACTTTTGGGGGCGGGGCAGTTATTTGAATCTTGTATGTGCATTTCATGAAGGGCTTAATCAAAACTCAATCAATTCCCACCTCACCAAGTTTAGAAAGGGATTAAAATCCAGTACCAGATTTGGATCTGAATTTCGTGCCTGGGGGCTCATTTCTGTTATCAATTAGTTGTTGCTCTTGTGATGTATCAAAAGGCAGTAGCATATAGGCTGTTGTTTAGAGATGTACATAATGTAGCTTTAAATTTCATTGGGAAACTAAACAAAACCTCTGGCCTTAGGGCTGCATGTTCAAATGCTACAGTCCCATAGTGCATTACACCAGTCAACACTTCTTTTCAAATACCACCCGCATAACAATTAACCTCACTTCAACCTTGAGGTCTCTGATTAGTGATGGCCTATTGTTTAAGTTCCATTAACATAGCCCCTGTGTTGCCCTATTCTCACTCAAATGGACTAATCAAATCAGTCACCAAGAACTTAAGCTCAGGGTCCAACTTCTTTAGCAAGCAGCAATTTTCAATTTAAGTAGAATGGTGGATGCCATCAACACAGTCACAATTACTATAGCTCTGACATGGAAAACATTCTTAATGATCCCAAATTTGTGAAATATCAAGGGCCCCAGTAACTTGCAATATGAGAATTTCTATGTATAATAGAAAAATTACAATATCAATAGGGTAGTCAATGCATTACCTTGTACCAGACAAGGCTCTAAAAGGACAAACCTCAGTCAGATTCCATTTAATTTCAAGAAGCAAATGCTGTTTTGAACCAGTAGAAATAAAAACATTACAGCATTCATAAAATGTTGTTTTTTGCTACCCACACCACATTTATTATGCAAAAAAGGAAAGAATTGTTTATTTTTCCAAATCCAGTTACAAAGTTGTTATTCTTGACATTCTTCTTCCTTGGATTACACAACTATGTTTTCATTCACAGTAGCTGATACTTGCTCTTTCAATCATTTGGAGTTAAAAATGGTCTTGTATTATTTCTTTGAATTATTTTTAACACTGTCTTCTATTTCTGTCAAGGTATTGGATGATTGGAGCACAAACCCCTAAGAAGACACAGTGGAAAAGTCATGGAAAATACTTCACCAGCAGAATTCAGGGCCAAATCTTCAAAGGGCCAACATGCATGTAATGAGAGTTACTACCTCCTTATCAGCACAGATACCCACGGTGCACAAGCAAGGAATTCTTTTATTTTCATGGACATGCAGTTAGTGCATGAGCAGCACATATATTTTCCAACCATTCAGATCTTTCCTTCCTTTGAATAAGCAGCAAGAAGGCAAAGTGGGAAGCCTCTGGCCATTGAGCAGGACACTGAGGACACCGAGGACACCAAGGACTTTCAAAATGGAGCCTTTGTGGCAGATACGATTTTGCTGTGATTATAACTGGTAATTCCTACCTAATCGAAAAGAACTTTTTTTTTTTTCTTTTTCTCTTGCCATCTTGTTTTCTTGCCAAATTGTACCCACTTTCTAAGTCTAATACTTTTTCAGACCATGGTGGAATCATACTCTCTCATCTCCTCAGAATATGATGAAGTTGCTACATAATGTTCACACGTAGCTCTTCTTTTATGATCAGTTAAAACACTGCACAGAATAAACATTGCCAGACACATTAAGTGTTTTATTTTTCTGCTTCAGAGAATGAAATTTGGCAGAAATATTCCCTAATTTAAATCCAGCTTTTGTCTGCCTCATTGCTTTACACACCATGTAGTGAAAGAACTGGCTTCACACTGCTCCCACACCACCAGTCCATCTGACTGACAATAGATCCAATCTGCATTACATGGGAGGCCATGTGAGTGGTCTATTCTGCTCCTCCATCTCCACCGACAGCTGGAACTGGACTTGGAGCAAATACCAGGAGAATTTGCATGATAGTCCATTTGGAGCACATATGCTATAAATTCACCATTGCTGCAAAATGGCAAGCCATAGGCCCTGTCTACACAGAAGTTACATGAATTGAAATTAAAACCAATTTAGTCTAAACCAGAATGAACTTCTGCGTGAACGTTCATAATAGTTTAAAATCATCTCACTTCAGTTTATCCAGCACCGCCGGCCTTCCCCAACAGACAATTAACCAAGTGCAAGAGAAGCACAGACACTGCCAAGCAGTCTCCATCTTTAATTGAAGTCACTTTAAACCCCACCTTTAGCCCCGTTGCTGGCAGGGGCTCTGCCTTATTGGCTGGGGCTGTTCAATCAGACCTGTCATTCAGAACTGGGGGGATTCTCTCCCAATTCTTCCATTCTTGCTTCCGTTACCCACAGTCAATCATTGCCTGCTCTGTGGAGGACTCCAGAAGTGGCACCACACATTGCCCAGCACTGGATCAGGTTTGATCCTTGCAGTCCCTCAGTGAAGGCACTGGGGCAGCAGCTTCTGGAGTGGCAAAAGCTTCACACATTCTCCAGCCATTGTTTTGGTCACGTTACCCCTGGGCACTGACCCCCTGCCTGCACTGCCTCCTGTTGCTCTTTTGTTCAAGAGAAAACTTGTCATTTAGAGGCTGATTATTAGT
This sequence comes from Lycocorax pyrrhopterus obiensis, assembly GCA_014706295.1. Lineage (NCBI taxonomy): Eukaryota > Metazoa > Chordata > Aves > Passeriformes > Paradisaeidae > Lycocorax > Lycocorax pyrrhopterus. The sequence continues at coordinate 12,905,255 of JACSVZ010000016.1, read as the reverse complement.
TTTCTTTTCTCTTCCCCACCCGGAGTCCCACTTTAACTGGATCATCACCAGTTTTAGAAGAGTTGCCCCTTTCTAAAGAAAACAAAACAGAATAAACAACCTCTTTCCCGTCCCTGCCAGAGCTCTCTTCTTTTCACCAACATCCATTTTCCCCCAAACAAAATGAAAGGACAGGGAGAAAAAAGACAGCTTCTTCCCTCCCTCCACAATGAAACAACAAAGAGAACAAACAAAATTAAAATTAGGCATTTAAGCTGATTTTCGCCACTTAACTTTTGACATGTTTTTGCAAATTTCGTTCAAGTCCCCTCTGAAGACTCAGCCAATGAAACCCACTGTATCAAGTGGTGTCTCCAAGCCTTTTTTACATAACTTCCGTGAGAGAGCCCACGTGTTGTTTGGAGTGGCAAAGGCACCTTTCTGCTAAGACAAAAATTGGAGGCTATGACACAACAAAGTATCTGTCCCTTTGGGGAGAAATCAAGGTTTAAATGCATAATTTTTCAACTTTATGTACCTCTGAAAATATTTGGGGTCTGATACATCAAAACTCACTCTGCAAAAGGATCTCCAGGTGGGTGATTTATTAGAAGTTAAAGCCATTTCCCAAAAGTTCTGTTCTGTTTTATGCCCACGTAGTGTCGGTTCAGCTTCATTGTCTTGCTTTGAGAAGTAATTGTTTTTCTCCTCAGAAATATATTTTTCTTCCAGTAAGTCTGCATCATATTCATCATCTGGAATGTATTGGGAGCGCTGCACTGGGCTCAGCTTGCAGCTGCTCCCAATCATATCCGATGTGCTCGGAGCCGACCTGCAAAAGCCTCAGCAGGCGAGGGTGGGACCGCCGGCCCCGCCACTGCTCCTCCTTCCCATCCTTGCACCCGCGCTCCGGGGACTTGGCCGCTCTCTGTTTCATTTCCAGGTGTAATTCAAAATGCCGTTTTTGATCCACAAAGCCATTCACGGTTCGAGAGCTTGTACTTCTTTGAGGCTGCTTCTCTGTTTCAACATCGTGTTTCACCTGGCAGCCAAGATTGGCTGCAGTTGCATGAGATGAATAGCAATGTTGACTCTGTAAAATACATGAGAGTTTGCAGAATGACAGGCCATTCTCCATGGATGTACAGCACAGGAGCAATAGAAATATGGGGAGTGTCTTGTTTCACAGAGGAGAAAAGAAAGGATTTATTTCCATTGGAAAAAATTAGTATTCTTCATATTTTTGTAAGAATGTGATGAAGTGGAACCACTCCCCTGAAAATATTCTGCAGTAGAATTGCTAAGAACTGTGTATATGACTTGTGCTCATATTTGTGTTGTGAGTTACACCAGCAGTAGTATCTTTTCCTTGGAAGCCGTTAGGTTTTTTACTGGTCTCACTTAGATCTGAAAAATCCTGAAGAAAAAAAAATCACATATACATGAAACTCATGAGATGTTACCACCATAGGAAGTCATGTAAATAGAATATTGACAACTGGAAATGGAAAATTAGAATTTAATTTACTAATGGAATTAATTTAATACAACAAAAGAAGGAATACAGAATGTGCTAGTCAGGTGCTGCACATTTCTTCACTAAGACCTGTTCCCTAAGCCCAGAAGAAACCTTCTGCACTGGTCTATGCAGATGCCATGAGATAAGGATATTCCTTCATGGCTTTGCAATCATCCAGCTTCTCCTGGGATTTATCTCTGGTTTCATAGCCTACCTGACTGAGGCAGGGCACAGATGTTGCTGTAGTACACTCAAGGGATTCCTTCTTCTGTATAACCCCAGGGCCTGCTACCTCCAGCCAATATCTCCTTTGCCTTTCCAAGGAGCACCCAGGGCTCTCCACATGCCTTTGTTCCCTTCCCCCCCATTCCCACCTTCCCACATGCTCCCCTTGAGGGCTCTCACCTTTTTTGTCGATGTAGCAGCCAGCCAAGAATCCTACTTAACTAAGAGAAAACTACTTTTCTCTGGCTTAACCAAACTAAATGTGTTGAGATTAAATTAACCAGCTGAGTTACAAAACACACGATATTGTCGATAGATGTGATTTTACAGCAGGTCAAGAAATATTCTGTTGCTTCCCTATAGATGGAAAGTCTTCATTACTCTGTCTTCTTGACCTAGAAGAAAAACTCATGGCTGTAAGGAAAAGATTGAGTACGGGACTTCAAAGCATTTCAGAAACAGAGGACAAATGGAAAACTAACAGCTTTCTCTAATTCTTTTTTTTTTTTAAACAAAAATCTTTTAAAATAAAATGTTATGCTTGTTATGGTGGTAACAAGCTGTCATATCACTTTTCTTGGGGTCATGTTTGGAACTGGCCAAAATGCTCATAGACCTGTGCAGGATACAGTTCAAGCCCCTGTGTTGTATAATAAGCTGTGCCCATTGCAATAATTTCAGCTGCATTAAGTCAGCTCAGTGAAGATAACTGAACATAAGAAAACACAATTTTTCCTCACTTAGACAAGACTTGAGTGGAAAGGTAGAGTGAACCCTTAGCACTACATACAGCAAGCGGATAGGAAACCATCTGCTCCACCGCTGCCGGCTTTCCTGAGCCTGGGGACCTGAGAGATGCCCCAGGCTCCTCAGCAGCAGTTGCTAAGGAAACATTTTAGGGAACCTTTTTCATAAATTCATAGTAATCTCCATTTCTCAAATGTCAAGGCTAATGACTCACCCTTTGATTGCAAATGGGATTTACTACCACAGAATTGCTGGCAGCCTTCAAAGCTAAATTGTATTTGTCAGCATTTGAAGACTTTTAGTACATTGGTTACCACTACTCCCCTTGAGTGAGTAGAAAATGTAGGTACATGAATATCTGGCAGAATTCTCTCAGATATATTTCAACCCTTTCTTAAGTTTCTGTATAGGAAAGAAGACAGGTATTGGTGTCTGAAGGGCTCCCACAGCAGGGAATCCCCACAGCAGAGCCTCTGCCTTTGGGAGTTTCTTGCCTGAGGTGCAACCAGCCTTCTCCTGGGAAGCACAGACCCCAACAGAGGGGAGCTGGGACCAGCCTAAAGCTGTCTCTGGGGATGACCAGTAGAGACATGCACCCTGCCTTTCCCCCCAGGGGTTGCTTCTACTTAAAGGCAGCTGAATATGCCCATGGATTTTCTGCAAGTCACACATAAATCAGTGTCCTTGTTTTCCACCAATTAATCGCTATGGGAGTCTACAATTTTACCACTCGTGCATTTGGGATATCACCTGAAACAAGATCAAGAACCTGACACTACAATATTTTGTGCCTTCACATTCTTTTTCTGCCAAGTGCCAAGTTTGCAAATGCACCCTGAGACTTCCTTCTTCAAAGTACTTGAGAAGTTATCAACAAACCAACTTCAAGGATATCTATTGCTTTGAAGGCAATACATATTTAGAAAAAGATTCTCTCTCAAGTGGTACAGACTTCACTCCAGATGGATCTACTTCCAAGTTAAAAGCTTATAGCCCAGAATACAATTTCAAAAGTGGATATTTTAACTCCTAGTTAAAAAATACATAAAAGAACCTCAAATAAATACAGACCTAACCTCAAATTTTCTGTAAATTATTTTTTCTGAACACTTCACATTTATATAAATGCATATTATAAATCCATTTGAACATTGGTTCATACTGCAATTAATGCATTTCCACTTAATATAAAAGTTACAGAAATAATGTACTTTGAACGGATTCATATTATAAATCACTGTGACTCATGGAAATCCCTTCTCCCAGTGACTGGTATATGGAAGATACTGATGAGACCAGCTTGTTGTCAGTAGCATCACATTGTTAGAGGACACATCCCTTGATATAAAATCGGTACCCACCCATTTAGCAACATGCACTTAAAACATATAGAAATTCCTGCAGAGGAACACTTGTATGTTATTTTGAAGTGTTTCCTGGTCACCTTGAACACCATTGTCCAAAACAGGCAGATGGAGTAAACACTCATCCAAATTTTGCTTTCTCTGTCTAGGGAAAAGTTATCCCTCAAATGCATTTTCTACCACTCTGCCTAGAGACAGACAAACTGGCTTTCCTGTTGCATCTGGCTACAGGATTTTACAGTGTAGATTTGCTCATTTTCAGCTTGAGTATTTAGCCAAATTGCCAGAATACACGTCCTATCCCAGGCCAGGTGCTGGGAGAAGGCTCCATTCTAGAACTCTTTTTGCCTAGAATACAGAAAGAGGAATTGCTGCCTCTGAGATGCTGACACTGGTGTTTCGAAGGCCATTTTTTTTCCTCCATTGATTGGCTTCTAATTCTATACCCTCTCATAGAATTTTGATTTAGCTGATACAATAAAATTAAGTACTGTGAGTGTAGAGGTGGTCTTAGGCAGTTCCCCCTTAGTTTCCAGCTGGCTCTCTCTAAAACAATAATTTAAAGAACAGAGTTAACTCAGTAAATAAGTTTCCAAAACTTGACTGAAAACATGTGGCCCCAAAACGTAGATGAAAAATGAACAAACGTCTGCATTATCATACTGTTTACCAAATGCTGAAATCAAAGACCAGTGTATGCACTATTTCATCCTTCTGTAGCCAAAAAGTCTGCTTAGTTATTACACAACATAGCAAAAATCTGATGGAATGTTATTTTAATAACACTGAGTGTTCTCATTCAGCTAATGATTATTTACATCATTTCTGACCAGAAAAAAAAACCCCTAAGCTGACTAGAAGGATCTGTCTTTTAGTTTTTGACTCATCAATACCTATAACTTCTGCACCTGTGTGTCTTTTTTTGTGTGAAGTAAACTGCCATGATGCTGCACCATGTACCACAGTGGCTCTGAAACACCCTGGCTAATCCTTGACTTGTAAACACCAAGATAGTACTTGCACACTTAGAAGCAATCACATCGTTGCATAGAGACACAGTACCTGTGATTGTTGTTTAACCTTTTAAAAGAATTGTTTTCTTGGTTCTATTAAAAAACAGAGATAGAGACTCTGGGAGGTTATGACCAATTTAATTCTCATATAGTAAATGTGAAATCCTGAGGACTTTGAAGCATTCTGTAATTCAAACAAAGTTTTATTATGTCCTGAAATGCAACAGCCATCAAAACATCATCTAGGTAGATTAACACTTTGTTGTCTTGCTTCTTAGAGTGCTAACAACCTGATCTACCAGTACAATACACATTCCTAATGCTCCCTGTTCAGTTGAAGCAGGGAATTTCCTCTAATTTTGGCAAATGATATGCTGAGAGAAACGTTACTTAACTCACCACACAGCCATAAATCTGCTTAGTAAATCTTGCACTTTTTGGAAGGCTTATTGCTAAAACTTTTGCTTCAGAAGCACATTTAAGGGGTTTAGATTTAATAAGGTTAAAAACCATCTGAGCATTTTGAAACTACAAAGAAATAATATATCTGTAGTGTCCCTTGCGATAGATTAGAGACAGGACTTGGTTGCAGTAATGAATATAAATGGGATTCTTTATTAAAGCCACTGGACAGAGGCAGGACTGTAGCTCTGCTCTCCAGCTCCCAGGCTAACTGCACACAACCTATGCTTTCTAACAGCACCACACAAGTCTATTCCAAATCCTGGCCTAGATTCAGCAGTTTTGGAAGGGATTGCCAAACTCCGTGAAACCTAGCTGCTTGAATTGTTCAGCAGTGGATACGACTTCCAGAGCATGCCCTGCCAAGGCTTGCACAATCCCTACATTTGCATGCACGTGAATTAAACAATGAAAAGACTGGAGATTCTGCAAATGGGAATAGAAATATCCTCCGTGCAAAAATCTTTTTTTTTTCCCTGCAAGTTTAAGGATAAAAATAGGTCTGGGACTTGAAAGCCTAGATGTTTAATTTATTTAATGCCATTTTAATTACAAAACTAACTTGAACAATAAATGTAAATATAGAGTGGAGAGAGGCAGCCACCTCTCCATATGCCATAGCCAACAATATAGGCTTACTCCAGGTATTGGGGTTTTTTTCATGGAGGCTAGACAGGGAAGTTAATGAATGTTTATGGTCTTTGTACTGAATCCAGAGCATGCTCAAGGCATAGACAAAGTAGGTAATGGTTATCATCTGCTCTGCTTTGGGCAGAGGAGAAAGGAACTGGATCATTGACCCTGAAAAGCCCATTCCTGTGGATGCAGCCCTGTGCTCTTCCTCTTCCTGCCAGGCCAAGGGACGTTGAAGTCTTGCAGCCCACTGACCGGCAGAGAAACAGCAGAAGTGTCCCCTCCATCCCGCAGTCTGGTTGCCCTCATCCTCCCAGCCCAAGGTGCGTAGAGCACGTGCAGGGGCTGCAGTGCGGAGCTGGGACAGCCCCACAATGGAGGGGAGGGAGTGAGGGAGGATGTTGGTTAGGTTGTTAGGTCTCTCCCTCCTCCTCAAACCTCACTGGCTCCTCTGACCTCCCTGTTCCCACTCAGCAGTCCCAAATCTGCCTTCACTCTGCCCATCTTCTCTGCTGCCCACCCGCCCCAGCCCAGTGCCACCCTCATGCTCTTGTTTCGGGTGGCAGACACAGCCCCCTTCCCTTCAGGGGCTGGGCTGCTGCTGATATATTAAACCTACAAGTGTGACTCTCCTTTGAAGCAGGCCCATCATGCTGTTTTCAGACCACACTCGCCATTAGGGATGTTTTTATCCAAGGAGCAGCAAATACAGTGCCTTTTCCTAATTTTTTGAGGATTGAGGGAGAGTGTTTTCTCTGTATTCAGACAAGCTGTCTGGGTTCCAGCCTGAGGAGTATCTGCCAGAAACTCCAATATCCCTGCATGGAAAATAGACTGCTAGAGTCAAACACACTGAGTTCAGCTTCAGAAACTTTTCCAAAAAGGGCTGTGGCAGACATTCAGGCTGTGGCACAATTTCTGTCAAAGGGGTTGTGGCCTCCCTTGTGCCCGTACAGCCACACACCTTCCTGGGACAAACCTCCAGAGCCTTCCCCAGCAAGGGACTTGATGGATGGAGAGGCTGTAGGGATGTTTGAGGGGTTTAATATCACAAAATAGGGACATGGCTTTCTTACTTAACTGGCAAGGAGATGAAGACAATGGGCTTTGGAGCAAGGCATGTGGTGGAAGATATTCAAAGCCCTTTTACTTGTACAGTGCTGACTGTTGGTAGTAGGGTTATCCTACCAAAAAAAAAAAAAAACCCAACAATCAAATCCTGAGGCTCCCAAATTAGAGAATACATATAAAAATGTTACTCGGGGGCTTCTGATTTGTATATTCCCATCAGCCTCCCTCTCTCTTCAATACCAGTGCTCTAGTGCTACACTGAGCAGGGGATAGGAATAAGCGGGAGGGTGCAGTGTAGGTGTGGGATCTCAGGGTATCGAGAGGTGAAAGGGTGACACTGCCTCCTGATTTGAAGAGCTAACTTGAGGAAAGCCTATGATCACATCAGTGGGCCACATGTACCAAGTGAGTGTTGCACATGTCAGTATATTAAACGTATGTGGTTCTTATTTCCTATGTTAAAGGAATACAGTTTGCAAGCACCAAGGGTGTGTTGTTATTTCAAATTAAGGGTAAATGTGGATTAAGGGTGTTTCAAGATTTCCATGGTCTGATGACAATGAATACCTGCAAAATCCAACTTTGATTTTAAAGTTTTCCCAACATTTAAAACGTCTGCCTCACAACATTGGTGTGGGACCTGGTTTCATTTTAAAGGCTCATGGAAACAACCACAGCAGCAGGAACAATAACAGCACCCTTTTAGAAAAATACAGGAAATCTTTTCAGCCAGATGCACTGCAGCACTGGGGCCACCATGAAAATCTTGCAGTCAAAGAAACCTCACAACGTCTTCTAGGCAAAAAGGGGATCATCACGTCTCCTAACACTTCATCTTGCATTAGAAATAATTCTTGCTCGAGGAAGAAAAAAAGAGCCAATAAAATGTTCAAACTTCATTCCTTTATTGACTTTTTGTTGCCTTATGTTATTAATAAGAATTTACAACCTAATTTACAGTGTAAGGTTTTAGCGTGGACTGGGTTTTTTTGCTTGTATACAATTCGAATTTTAAAAAATTTTGGGGCATCATGAACCTGACAAAATCTTTTAAGAATTAATAGAGTTTTGTCTGGGGCCAGATTTTGTACAAAAGTCTCTAAACTGGACCTTTATCTTTTTGTGTGAGAGGAAGTAGGATCTCCTGGGCACCTTATGATTGGGGGTTTGAGATATGAAAATGAGGGATTTGCATGTTGCAAACACTGCTCATGGCAGGGTATAGGTAAAGAGCAAAGTGCCAGCCACTTTGAAACAGAATTCCTGATTTTCAGGCCCCATGAGCACACTTTTAAATACCAATTTGATAGGTGGGAAGGCTGTAGGGAGGCTTGAGGGGATAAATATCACAGAATAGTAACATTATCACTTAGCTGACAGGGAGATGAAGACAATGATCTTTGAAGCAGTGAATGTGGTGGAAGACATTCAGAAGCCTTTTTACTTGTACACTGTTGACTATTGGTAGGGTTATCCTGAAAAAAAAAAAAAAACAAAAAAACCCCCCAACCAAACAACAACCAAAAAAACCCAACCCCGCAGCCAAAACCTGAGGCTCCTAAATTAAAGAATACACATTAAAATGGTGGCCAGAGGCTTCTGATTTGTATATTCTCATTCCCTCTCCCTCACTCTTTCCAATACCAGTGCTGCATTGAGTTGGAAACATATAAATGTTACATGTAAGATGCAGCCTTACTGTTGCATCTTTATTCAACATCAACTTCCAGATGGGAACTATTTTTCATGGTTCATAAAGCCAAATCCAGCTGCTACATTTGGACCTACATAAGGAATCCACATTTTATTGCCTTAGCAGTGCATATAAAACAATTGCTGTTGTTTCTTTAGTACTGGTGCACCTCACATTTCTCAATACATTTTAGATATTTAAATTTTTAAAACTGTATTTTATAGTTCCTCATTTAGCTGTGCACCGTAACAAGATCCTGCTTTTACAACATTTTCTAGATATCTAACATAACTGAAAGAAAAACGACCGTGGACAAATGGTATTCAATATAGCAGCCATATATTCAGTTACTTACTAAGAGTGTTCAGACAATTTCCTATGTAAACCACAATGATATTAAATACTTCTGGAATCTCAGCTTTATTAAGAGACAGGAAGTGCAAACTCAGGAGTCTTTCCCCTCCCCCTCGGCTAATCTGACTCTTTGATAGTCATGTGTTAGGAATAACCATCGAGTTGCTCCTAACGAAAAATATTCCCACAGCTAAGAGAGAATTAACCCTTGTGAAACCTCAAAAGAGAGAGTGGAGTCCATGTGTTCACACAGAGAGAGAGAAAAAAATCCCCATTAGGAGGAAGTTTATGCCAGCAGCAGGTCTACACAACACTCACTGCCAGCTCTTCGATGCAGGCATAATTCATTTGCATTTTAGATGGTATTGTCAGAGCAACTACGGCACATGCATTGCGGAGGAGAATTATCCAGCCTGGCAAAATTAGCCATCTTTGTGCCTCCCTCCCTCCCTCGCCAGCAAGGAGACGCGCTCTGCAGCCGCTCAGTCATGTGTGCTGGGGGCTTTTCTCCGCTCTCTCCCGAGCAGATGTCAGGCTGTTTGCTAGAACGCAAACAAATCCCCACAAAAAGCGCCGAGGTGGGATAGAGAGAGTTAATGCACGAGTATGACAGAGAAGCAAGTTTGCTGTGAATTGGGAAGCACAAACTATAGTAATCCCCACCCTGCTGAGTGGCTTCCCCAGAGGTCTGATACAGTGCCAAAGCCTCTTACGCATACTGAGACAAAGCTTATTTCAAGCCGAATTCAGCTCCTGAAGCCACCATACTGCTTCCTGACAGCCTCCAATTGCACTGCCTCTGTATTTGTGTTTCCTGCTGTTTATATTTACTTGTTCCCAGAGCCACAACAGCTACAAAAACAAATAGTTGCTATTTGCAGGGCTCTGTATCAACACAGGTAAAGTGCTTCGCTTCCCTTTTAGTTGTACAAAGATTGTGCAAATAGGCTTTTAATACCTCAGAGAGATTAATTTGGTAATTATAAACCAGTTTAGGAACACATGCCAAACAATTGGTCATATAATCAGCATCCTTGTTTCAGAGTATTAGCGCGGCTGAGGCAAAAGGTTTTTAAACCATAAGGGCTACACAAACACTCCCTTGATTATGTTGCTATTATTTCCCCATTCCACCGAGACACAAGCTTGAAATATCACTTTTTTGTTTGTCAAGTCCCCGTGGATGCTCTCCGGATCTGTGCTCCTGTCTCTTTGGCCCCTGTACAGCTATTGTGACGGAGTCTGGTTTGGGTAATGGAGATCTTGTTTGATATATTTATTTAAAGAATCAGCTTAAGGAAGCCTAAGAGCCATCAATTCTCTTAATTAACTGCAGAGAAATGATTAATGCTATAAATATGGAATTGATCAGGAAAAAATTATAGAGCATAGGATTTAATACAAGTTGTTCCACCAATATTTAAGACATTAAATATGATAAATCTGGTTCTGGGTAAAGTGTTCATAACTACCCAAGTTATTTATGCGCCTCAGAAAATTCCCACCACAAGACACCAGGGCTGTTAGACTTCTAACTGGAGGGGGAAGTGCTTTCCAGGTAGAAAAAGTTATTTTTACAATATAAAAAACTCCACAAGGCATAGGTCCATTTCAGCTATACTGCACTTTCTAAACCAGAGAAGAAAAGTTTCAAAGCATTTTATTCTGGCCTTATCTAAAGAGAAGATTTTCATTTCAAAACAGTTCAATTTAAAATTAATTTCGTTTCATGCACATTGATGTTGTCTTAAATAAAGCAGAAGTTTCATTTATCAGGAAATTTTTAAAAATACAAATTATTTTGTTGGAGGCCAGAAGATGGGCCTCCAAGCCTTTCCTCTCAGAAACACCCACACCAAATGTTTCCCCCTGATGAAAAAGAAGCAGAGAAAAGCAAAGAAAAATATCAGGCAGGGTGGCAATTCAGTCTGTTGCCATCCCACCAGTGCTCCTCTTGAAAACTGAACTGCAGTCCTGAAAGCCTGAACCTTAGGCCTGCTGCCACTACTGCCTTTGCACCTCCTAAAATACATTTGCTTTTTATTTCTTGTCTGTCAATCAAAACCCAACACAGGGGTAAGCAGAGATAATCTAACCTGCACATCCAGATTTTGTGATTCCCACTTGTCACCTAGAACCGCATGTGAAGGGCTCTCTGGTGTGGCAGCCCTCCCTGACATACTGGCATCGTGCAAAAACACTTTGCATTGCCTGTGATGGCTGCTGTGGTCCACTGGGGCTGAGAGGGATGGGGAGGGGGGCAGGTGGAGGGACAGGGTGAGCTGGTGTGCCAGGCTTAAGGACTGCTGGTAAAAGTTCTTGGAGTTGTCCCCTCACCCTTCAGTATCTTTCTCACTGCAAAAAGAATTAAAAGCTGAGCCAAAAAATGCAGTTACACGGCAATGTCAGTGACTTTTATAGGCATCTAGAAGACAGTACTTCTAGAGCTCAAGCATGCAGCATCAGAGACAACAGTGTTTTGGTGTTTTTTTTTCTATTTATAATAGCTAGTCTCACAATTCTTCCTGTCCCCACTTCCCCCAGTCCCTGGAGGATGAGAGTTATGGAAATAACAACTCCTGAGACCATTTCCCAAGAACTCTGTGCCTTGGTCCACAAGAAATGCAATGCCAGATCCACCCACATCCGACAAGTGAGACATCCTGGAGCAGTTTTAGGAGGAGATGTTAGAGAGACACAAATGTCACTGTATTCATGTACAGAGCATGGAGCCACACATGGAAGGCTAAGCTCCCTCCCCAGGGAAGATGTGTGAACTTTGCCCAATCTTTTCCCTGCATTTGCTTTCCCCTGAGGATTACACACAACACAGGGTGGGAAGATCTGTCAGAGGTCATTCTCCCTCTGGAGAGCAATATGGAGTTCTGTGGCTCTCAGAGCCTGTCCATGACACACTCACCCACCACTGCAGCCTCAGCGGGGACAGAGGGGCACCGGGAAAGACTCAGCTGCCTTGGGAATGGATACACAAAGGGCTGAGTCTCTGCCCCTGCCCAGGGCTGCTACCCACCTACAGCACAGGTAGAAGGGACCACAGTGACGACCAACAGCTTCAGGGACACTGTCTGCCCCTTTAAGTGGCATAAAGAAATAAGAAAATCTGAGAAATATTTCAATCTCAGATGGATCTCATGATAGATCCCCTGAGAGCTTGGGGGAGGCAAATGTGCTGGCTGGTGGCATGAGACACAGATGGGTTTGTAGGAGAAGACTCAAAAGAGGGAAGTGACTGAGCACACAGTGGAAACCAGCAGCTCACCTGAGCTCCCGGCTGGGGCACTGGATGACAGTGAATGGATGGTGTGTTGCAGTGCCACGAGCTCGATATCGCAGAGGGGACAGTTGTACAATTAAACACTCAAAATCCATCTAAACTTCACACTCAAATAGTCTGAATACAAGCGCTTAAGAGAGCAAGACTGTCTTCAGAAAACTGCAGAACTAAGGCTCCCAGGGCTCCCTGACATCTCAGCAGCTACCACACTCCAAGCAGAAAGCCATCTGTTAGGGACTGCTCTCCATCCGTGCTTCCCTGTCTCTGTGACCCCACTCTGTGGGAGAGGGGACATTCAGAGAGGACAAGCAATGGCAGTGGGGTGCCACGGAAACAGTGGTACAATGCATTTCAGTGGCCCCTGAAATCGAGGTGCTCAAGATTTCATCCTTCCATTGGATCCTCGGGCTTTTTATAATTTCAGGGATGAGACCAATTTAATTTTTATAGAGATGTGTAATCCGCCATTTCAACACACTAATTGAAATAGGCTGACATGCAGCTATGTGCCCTATGAGCCTTCCAAAGCACATATCTTGGCACTTTCCACCAGAGGCTGAATGACATGGCTGGATACCGTACCAGATCCTCTGTGTTTACAGGCCTCTGTTTCTACATGATTGTTTTGATTGCTGGCTTTACCAGCAAACATCCAAGAGGCAGAATCCACTTGGAGAAAATAATAGAAAGCACAGCTGAAACAGATTTTAAGAGGTCAAAAATCAACTGTACCTATGCTATTTTTGACAGCTGTTTATTTAACTACTTTGTAAGGTCCTTCAGCAGTGAAGTGCACACAGTCTCCTGATGCCATCTGACCTGTTCTTTAATTATGACTTTTATAATGCCTAGTCTAAATTTTTCTTCAAGTAAACTAAGTCTGTATTTTCTTATCAATTCAGGGAAAAAATGTTAACTAATTTCTTTCCTTTCTTCAGCAACTTTTTAGGTATTTGAAGATTTTTAAGCTCCCTTCTGTACACTGTAAACAGCTCCCATCTTTCCCATTTCCCTGGTTCTGACCACTTGGCTCAGCATTCTCTCCTTTGCTTCATGTCCTTTTTGGAATGTAATGCCCAAAGCTTGCCCGTGCTGAGGAAGGTAGAAGGACATATACACCTATGGTCCGGGTTACATCCATTAAAAAAAATTCTCAGTAGTACATTTTTCTTTTTTACAACATTGTGTCATTGAAAATTTAAATGCAGCCTTAATTAATCATAACTTCTCTATTATTTTCTTTAGAGTCAAATGTTTTACCCTCCATTCTGCAGCCAACTTTTCCTCTGTACATAGAGTAAGTACCTTTTATTTTCTCTCCATGATAAGTAACATTTCTTCCAATCATTTCTCCAGTTTGATTTCTAGTTCCACCTTCCAACAGCTCTCCCAGGCTCACGTTCTTTGTGGTTGTAATGGGTACATTTGGTTCTTGCACCCAGGACACAGCTGACACTAAGCAGTGAGAACAGACCACAGCACAGGATCCTTCTTGGTGCAGACTTCCATTTGAACAGTGATGATATTTGCATTGATAACTGGTCTCCAAATGTATTCTTCCAACCAGGAAAATACCCATCTTTTGGAAGGTTTCGTCAAAATTATGTTTCCTTAGCTTTTTTGATGAGTTTATCAAGAGTTATCAAGAGAGGGAGAGGTTAAATGGGGTTTGAGGTATTCGCAATTTTTCCTCTAAGACATTTAATAAATCTTGATGAGGCCTGTGTGCATAGTGAAACAATCTCAGAAGTCTTACTTAAAGCCAAGTTCCCCGATCATGTTACTGGACCAGTACAGCTGCTAAGAATATCCCCATGACTCCAACTGACATGAAAGTACTGTCTGTACATATCCTACAGAGTGTATTGCAGACATGAAGACAAATGCAGTGAGGTGGGGCAGAGATGTTACCTCCTGAAAGACAGAGGGACAGAAAACTGACTCATACTCAGAACTTGCATGGTTCCCTTCTGGCTTTTCTCTTACTATTACTCTTCAAACTCAAACTTTAGAGACATGAACTTGTTAATAACTTTAAATATATTTTTACAGACACTTGATTAGACCTTCACAACACAACTACTAAAAGCGTGGATACAGTCATAATCTTTCCTTAACAAGGAAGTAAATCTTTTTTAAAAGGAAACTACCTGCCCATCTATGTGGTTAACTATTAGAAAATAATTCCATTAGGAAAATTATAAATTATACTTCTCAGAGAGCCAACTCCTGACAACCAACTGAGCCTATGTTTAAAGAGTAGAGTCACAGAGGTATAAACTAAAATGTATACGTTGGGAAATAAATTAGAGTTCAGTAATTAATGTGAATTGTAAAATCTTGTGTTACTCAATGACAGCAATTACCATTAAAAATTTTTATTATTCACATTTGAAATACCAGCAATCTAACAGGCCTCTAAAACATCTATTTTGGTTGCTAGTTTGATTATCTTTTAGCTATATAGTCATACATTTCACAAATTTAAAAAGAAGGGTTTACGTATGGGGGAAAATGCAGTAGCATGGTAGGAGAATTTCTTGGGGGGAACTTCAGGCAACCAATTTTAGATCATTGCTCAAGCTGCCAACTTCACAAAATTCAGATATCAGAGCCCAGTTTCAGCTATGGTGAAACTGAGGAGCCAGCCATGTACTTCTGATCCATAGGCTAGTTTAATTGCTGTAGGATCACTCAGGACTGCTGCTGAGGCTGAAAGCCATGCTAGGAGAATTGCTTAAAGTCACAGACGGAAAATGAAGACAAGAATTCACCTCTACTGTTTGCTGAGGACATCAGCTATATACCTCCTGGTGCTTTTTCTTGGCATTTCAAGAGAAGAAAAGATTCTAGCTCTTCAGAATCAATGACACACTTTTTTCAGTTTTCCAGTCTTTTGTCTTTCCCTTTTGTTTTGATCCAACCTGCCACAATGATGTCATTTACCTTTCTGGTCAGAGACACCACCGCACCTTGTCTCAAGTTCTGCCATATTTTCAGAATGACACACTTTTTTCCCAAAACTTATCTGATAGTAAGTGGTATATTATTGGTTATACCTTGTCAGTTTGATACGTGCTAGTGTGTGAAAAAGAGGCTCTATGAATTCACTGAAAATGAGAGCAAACAAAACTATCTACATAAAAGCTCCATGAAGGGAAATAAATAACTTGTTTTACCATAATGGTCCTTTAACCCTGCTTTCATCCATTATTTTGATTCCACCTGAGTTCTTCAATATATCTTGCATTCCTACACATCTCTTACGTGGTCGAAAAAGCCTTCGTTGCAAAGAGAAGTGCGTGCCTGAGATGTTCTTTCCCCCACTGGGGATCCAACAAACATATTAGTTACCTTAAATTAAAAGGAAACACTAATAAGGTATACAGGGATGTGTCTGCAGCAATCCAAAGTGGCAGATGGATTTGAGCCCTAATATGCAATTTCTGTATACGTGCAAGGTGCTATGGGCCAGTGGAGCACCCAGGATGCTGAAGGCATGAGGCACAGTGTGTGTGAGCTACACTTGTGTCTGTAGGAGCCACTCTCATGGAGGAGTGCACATTACTGGAACCAGGATTCACCAGCTCCCTCCTTTGCCTCCCATTGCAGAGGGCAGGACAGTGCAGGAAGAGGGAAAAGAGACAAGAGGTATTCAAACCATATGAAATGAGAGGAATTAATAAATACCTGTCTGCTCACCATAGACAGTGTGTGATTTACTGAAATAAACATTACTTGCACTCCTGAAAAGCTCAGAGCCCAATGTATGTGAAATACCTGTAGAATAAAAGCTTCTAGGAGCTTGAAAGCGTCACAATAGAGACCCATGATAGGAGCATGAAAGACATGGTAGGGTCAAGGGCAGAGTGAATGACGCCAAAAATGTTTTTTTTATTTGCAGCAGTTTGTATTTTCAGAGCTCATTTCTCCCCCTGGAGTGTTTTGGTCGAGAGGGGCTCTGCACGAGCCATGCAGCGAGGATGGAAGCACCTGCCCGCACGGGAGGGCCTGCGCCATTACAGCAGACATCCAGAGGGAAAACAGATTTCCCTGCTCCAAGCCTGATTGTCCTACAGTCTGTTACATTAATAGCATAAACAAATGTCTACAATAGCCCTTGCTCTTCTGCTCTGAAAGAAATAAGAAAAGACCTTTCTGAAGCTTCTAGGGAGAGAGACAAGAAGTGCAGAGCAGCTTCCCTCTCTCTCCTCTGACTACTGTCACCATTCCTGTGGCCAAAACATGTTTGTTGCTAAGCAACTATGTATATATTACACTCTTCTGCTTCCATTTGGGATTTAACATATGCATTTTCACTTTCATCTCTGATGCATACTTACATTTGTTTGCAGTGGGTGCCAGAGTGAATGGAAGCTGTCCAGTATGGGATAAGCATAAGAACTGAAAGGCACACACAGTGATTTACCAATGTGCATCATTGTTTCGCAGCATAGTTCAATGGGAAACCCACTGAGTGCCATTCACCAGCAGTTGGGACAATTTTTTCATTCAGGATTGATGCTGGTTGCTGTATAGCAGCTACTGGTTAAAGAAGTGCAGCAGTTCTCAGATGTCATGAGGAAACATAGTATGGGGATAGTCTGACTGTTAATTATTGAAGATGGATTCTTTCTACAACGATAAAAGAGGCCTGTTCTTTCACCTGAAGTTTTCTGTTTTATGCATAAATCTACTTTTTTTCTACACCTCTCCCACTTACTTGACAGGCAATTAAAAAAACAAAAATCACCTTTTTCTTTTGAATTGCATGCAGATGACCCAAATCAGTAGCACCCATCACTCGCATTTTCCTATGAATCAAATCTAAAAAGAAAAGAGGGTAAAGAGAAAAAGAAGGCAGGATGTGAGAGTTCATTCATATTACAAACATTCTGTAACAGAAGAAAAAAATCAGTTTTAAAAAACCACATCTATTACTCTGTAATGAAATTATAAGAGAATGCTATTAGTCATGTCTGTACGTTTATCCACACTGAGTTCAATAATTATATTAGAAGATGTGACATGGAGTTTACTAAACAAAAGTCCATGCTATAACAAAAAGGGTTTGGTATTGTCTCTATTAATAAGCATTAAAGAATAAAACATTGGAGGAATTCTTGCAGTCTAGATCATTTGGGTTTTGTTATGCTTTTCAGTTTAGCTTAATTTCCCACTGGAAGTTTCTCTCTAAGTGTAGTCCTAGGATTATCATCAC
Organism: Lycocorax pyrrhopterus obiensis; assembly: GCA_014706295.1. NCBI lineage: Eukaryota > Metazoa > Chordata > Aves > Passeriformes > Paradisaeidae > Lycocorax > Lycocorax pyrrhopterus. The sequence continues at coordinate 12,887,679 of JACSVZ010000016.1, read as the reverse complement.
ATAAGGAAAAAAAAAACTACTAAACTCAGTTTGTTCTTGGTTTTTCCTACTTTCTCCTCCCTTGAAGCCAGGACAGGAGAGGGAGCACAGAAAGGAGTCGAGGCAACCTTTACACCAGCCACAGCTGTTACACCCTCTTCTCTGAGGGAAGACTGAAGGTTTTTTCCTGCCCCTGAAGCTCATGAAAAATGAACTTATAAAAAGGAATATTATATGAAAGCAACTTGCTTGCCTGCTCATATGCATTGATTCAGGGCTGTCTCAGTTGGAAGAAAAACTTTGCTCTGGGTGTGCACCAGTACAATGGGTTAGGGTATGGTAGCTCTCTCCATGACCTGCTCTTCCGCAGAAGAGGGGTAATAATTCAGTGTTATTTTATGTGCTGGCCCCTTTTGCTCTGTGAATTTTCTGCATTCCAGGTCTATGCAGAGCCTTCAGCTGGAGCACTGATGGCAAATCCATGCCATGGAAGAGTGCCTGTTACACTGCTGGATTGGACAAAACAGGCTGCACTGCAAGCAAGAATCGGACTCAGCTGTAAAAAAAAATTATTCTTTTTTTTAAAAAAGATGCAATTAAAAAAAACCAACTGTGCTACACCTTTAAACTGTCCTGAGTCAGGAATCAGCTGCTGTTGAAAGTTGCCTTCGTGCAGGACAATCTGCATTTAGCACTTCCCCACTGGCCTCGGGGCCGCGCAGCAGCTCTGCGGGTAACAGAACTGGTGACACACACAGACCACATTAAGCTGGTGCTCGCATGAGTTAAACTGTTCTGGAGAGTCACAGAAATGTCCCTGCTTGCCCCTGCCACTGTACACATACACTGCTCAAAATCTGAAATTCATTGCACAGCTGAGGGACTGGCAGCAGCTTCTGTATTTAACTTTTGATCTCTGGACATTTTGCTGTCCTTTAGAAAAGGACTGCTTTCCTGATTCACGTTCCTGGTACATTTGAGTCTACCCAAGATTAAAAGAGAGTGTAGCTTAGAGGATGATTTATAATACTATGTACATCTATATTTCTGCCACAGTATCCAAGAGGATGACCAAGACTCCTTTTATATTCTTAAATTTGCTTTAAAATTAAAAAAAAAAAAAAGAAGTAGCTTCCATCTATGTTATTTTTTAGCCAACTGAGCAGCATCTTAGCAATTTAAGTGGGTCTCCACAGTGACATGACCAGGTCAAAAAAACAGCATCTTTGGTCACAGCTGAAGCTGGGGTAATTCTAGAGGTGCATTCAAAAGCACCCTCCATGCTTAGTGAACATACCCCTCTCTTCTCCAAATTAGCACAGCACCTACTAATAAAATAACAGCAATATTTAGAGTACCAGTAAAAGTATTATTTCTTCATTTCAGAAGTCATCCTGAAATGTTCAGCTGCAGAGGTGATTTTTCGTTGTTTTCCCCCAGAGTCTACATTTGGGGAATATTATGAAAAGCTGAAGCTAACACAGATGCGCACATTCCAGGGATTCATGCAAAGTCCTGCCACTGCAAGCCCAGCTGAGGTGATGAACCTTTGTGGACCTTCCAGGAAGCTTATGAATTTTGTTGCCAAGTTCAAACAGCTCTAATATACATAAGGAAATGAGATCCCATGGTATTTATACAAATTCCCATGTCAGACAAAAACGGCTACCTTTGTCTACTGTTCAACAAAAAAACAAACTTGCATGAATCTTTCCCAAATGTAGAAGTGGTTATACCATTATAGTGCTAAATCTGGCAAAAGGTACATGAAGTATGTGTGCAGAGACTGCTTTTGGGGTTTTGGAAGGGTAAAGGTGTCGCTGTGATACTACATTTTTAAATGTGTTTTATCTGCTGTTGCCTTCCTTTTAATGTATATTTATATATTATTTATACATATATATATATATCTAAGAGACAATAGACACATAGCACTCTAATACTAGTTGTAACTCAGCAGATACACAGAATAGAATGCTTTCTTAGCTTCTTGTGTTTAACTTTTTTTTTAAAAATATCTAACAATTCATCCTGCCTTTAGGAAAATATTCATGAAGCAAAACTGGCAATAGAAAAATAATTATTTGAAAAACATTATATGAGGTGAGTTGTTGCTTCCCTACTGGATGCCAGTTTAAATTGAGCTAATTTGTTTTACCAGTAGCTTAAGAAAACCCCAGCACAGCAGCATGACAATTATATCCAGGTGCAAGGACTTAATTCAACAAATTCTAGGTGGATCCTTCCAGTCAGCTCAGTGGGCCCCATCCTCAGCTGTGGCTAAGAACAGATGCCCTTGAAAAAAAAAAAAAAAAAAACAACTCTGTAATCACGATCCATTGAATCTTTGAACAGTGAAGCTGAAATGTGTCCAAAAAAAAAAAGATATTTCTATGTCCAGAGTATCAATTGAAGCATGATTGAGAAACAAGAACATCTGAAGACATAAATCTGAGAAAACAGATGCTTTTTGCACTATTGTTGCATTACAAATGCAAAAACAATAGCTCATCTACAAAATATAAGAGTATGGTTCACCAGTTCTCTAGGATTTAGAAGTGACACCTGAAAAATTAAAGTCAAATCTAGCGTTCCTGATTTGGGAAACACTTTAATACAATAATCAAACTGCAGGGCTTGCTGTTTTAGTTGGTCTATGTCTCGACATAATAAAAGTTAAAACATTTTCAAAGGCAAGAATTCAGGGAAGAATTCAGCATAAGCAAGCACCACATACATATAGATCATAACATGAAAAAATTAGATTTGTAGGGGGTCTTGATCCTTTAGGAGCCAACAACTGCACAAGTATGATAATTTTCAAGCTTCATTTTTGACAACCTGCAGTAGCACACTAATGGTCTGTTCCTGACTCGGGCAAAATATGGATTGAATTCAAACAGAAAGATACTTTTATAACACTTTGTTTACATATCATTTATTGCAATGGGTTAAGACCAGGAAACAATTTACATCTAAACCCACAGTGTCACATGCTTATTTAATTGGTGAAATACTCCCAGATGTGTACATGTTTTATTGAATTGTGCACAATGTACAGTTACAGACAATCATTAAATTAGCAGGAACAACAACTAAAGTTCATAAATGCATTTGTATCAAAAATACTGTATACGTGTATGCATGCCTAAATGGATAAAGATGGCATTTTTTGGGAACTTAGCCTTGTGTTGTTACATTTTGTTATTGTCATCGTAATTCATGTATTCCAATTTCTGAATAATATTGCAAAAGATATTTTCTCTCCTACAATTTTTACAATCAGGAGTTTACAAAATACATCCCAAAAATGCAGCATTTTGTGTTATTAAGAATTTCAACTTTAACTAACACTAATTAGAGGTATACCAGATGACTCTGATTAAACTAGTGGGTAGTGCTTATTCAGATTTAATGTGAGCAATCTGGACATTTTGAAAAACAGCCAAGCTGGGCTCAAATAAAAACCTGCCAAAAATCCAAACTCTGAATTCAGTCAGGCATGTAAGACTGGTTCCCATGAATATTAAAGATAAAATTAAAATCAGTTGGAAGTCTTGGTTTCCTTCAAACAAGAGAACAACCTCCCATACCCTCAAGAAATATTTCTGCCCTGTACAGGCTGCCCTTTCGAAGACACCTCTCAGCACCCAGAACAAACCAGGGAAGAAGCAGCAAAGAGAGGTTACTGGTTTTGTCGAGGGTATCAGCTCTGACATTGCTGGATACTGGTTTCTGGGTGAGGGTGGAGGCAGATAGGAAGAGGGCAACTGCAAGTTGAAACGCATTTTCCAAGACTGTCATCCAGAAATCGAGAGACATGCTTTTCACTAGCTTTTAATTTAAAACACACTGTTCAGAGACATATCTTGTTCATCTGAACCTTTGAACATCTGATGTAAGGTGAGATTTAGGGATCCAATGTAGAGGGGCTGAGTTTTCTGCTGGTGTAAGATGACATAACCACTTCAGATAATGGACTTGTGGCTGCTTATATGCACATTTGGATTTTATAGAGTCCCCCTCTCCCATATTGTTCACTTGCAGTGTATGTTTTCTATTTATGCTGGCATTAACTTGGAAAAATCAGAATCTAACCCACTGTGAGATAGTGTATCTTAACTAGTGCTCAATTACAGCTAAATCCATCAATTTGGGTAAATTTAGGAACATAAAGGTCTCGGATCAAAATTCAATGGGTATTCATCTCTTCTTTTACATTTACCTCCAAAATTCATAGTTTCAAGCATGAGAACACTGAAGATTTAAGAAAAGGGCCACTTTTACACTGCCTATTGCTGTACTGTGCAAAGTACAGGACTCCTCCAGGTGAGCTTATTTTCTAAAGCTGTATTTCTTTAACCCAAGATGCCTAAAGACAGGTAAGGACTCTACAGATGTTAATCCAAACCACCCTGGGCATATTAAGGTTTGCTAGAGTGAAAATGTGCTTTGTAAGGCCAAAGGGTCAAATATTTAAGATGTTTAAGATGTCTCTTTCCTACTGGTGAACAACCAAATTATTGGATTTCAACAAGACTTCTGAACTACGCTGTTTGGAAAAGAATCATGCTCTCAATCAGTGTAGGTTTTAAAGAATCACCACTGGATTTTTTTAACTGTATTTTAAAAATAAATTGCTACCTTAAACAAAAGGCAAGATCTTGCTTTATTAAACATTCATTTTTAAGAAATTTTGGGGGTATTTTTTATGCTTTCTTTGAATGGCAAGAACATATTAGTCTATTGGAGACTCCCCACCTCTAAACCTTTTAATTCTGTATGCAGATATCAGTTCAAAATTGAACAGGCACAGGCAGGAGTTTTTTTCATCTGCAGTATTTTTTAACAAGTGAAATTGCCAAAAAAGAAGTTAGGGGTTGAGATTTTCAAACTCATGCTTATATGAAATGAAATTTAAGTTCTAATTCTGGTTTGAAAATTCATCTGTCAAATAAGAACATTTAACAATAAATTCATATCTCTAAAGTAGGTTTCACCAAAAATACATAGCTTCTGTAGAATTAGCTTTTTACTTATCACTGTATCAGTCTGTTGAGGAAATGTTTTAGAAATAAAAACTGAAAAAGTAAAATTAGCATATGATTAGAAAATAAGTTACTCTATGTTTTTCTGATCAATTTCTAAAATAATTTTAGCACTGCTTAACAGTGCAGTTTATTTTTGCTTCCAACACTGTTCCAAGTATCTGTTTTAGCCTATATTCCACAATGGATGATTACATCTGTAATCATTATTGGTCATTGGTCATTAATTTATTTCAGAGTACGTACCTCTGTGGGCAGTAATTACTGCACAGCCTTCAAAGAGATATCATTAACAAAATGAGAAGATAGAAAATATGTTAATTACTGTAAATGTTCTACTGGTTTCTCCCTGTAAAAAAACATGCCTGGAGATTCAGATCATGTGTAATTCTTTCCTAGACAATATCATGTAACTTATAAGAATGAAAACTAAAGTATGTTACAGGAAAGAGGATGACTTTCAGCAAGTTTCGAGTTTCATTTTGAAATCTTGCAAGTACTTTCATGAATCAAAATGAATACAAATATTTCATTGAGTCTAATTCTCAATACTTTCAGGTTAAAACCCTTTTATGTCGAAGTGTGGTAGAAGCAAGAATTTTTCAGACACTGTGTTTGCGCACGGTCCACCATCATTTAATCCACCCGTCTATAACTTTATCTCTAACTAGTGATAGTGGGTTGGATCTTTAAGAAACCTTATGGGCCTTTGTGAAAGGTTCACTGTAGGTAGAGGTCCTGGTAGGCTCCATAAATTGATGACTTTCATTGGTGAAAATACTGTTTGCCCAAACTCAGTAAAAACATTTTCCAGACCAAATTTTCAGCAAGCACTAATATTTGATGAAAACATCATTTGTATCTACTATGTGAAGTTTTGCTGTCCCATAGCTTGGAGTCCAGAGCTGGCTGTTTTCAAAAGGTTAAGGGTAGGTTGGGGGAAGGAAACAAACCAACCAACCAAGCAAAAAAACCCAAACCTAGGCTCATGACATTTCTTGATTCATTTATTCTTAAATGCACGACCTTTTAGACAATTCTTACAAAAAGATAGGGAGCATATTTTTCTTGTTTTCCTCCAAGATACCATGATGATTTTGCTTCAGTTTCTCCTGGAACACTGTATGAAATAGCATGTCAGGGAAACTGATTTAAATCTGAACCTTTTCTACATAAAACACATTCACAAACAATCATCTAGACAGGCTTTTCCTGCACACGCAATGCCACCAATGTGCTACACATGATCTTATTGCATAGCCTAGTGAGTGCACAGACTTGCATAATCATAATCTATGAGGCAAAAAAAAAAAAAATCTGTCTGTTGAAAGTGTGTGATTTTCATGGTGAGAAAGTGCTGGGAGAAAACAACTTTGCCAGAGGTTCACCTCAGTCTGGTCATCACCTTGACCACAAACTCCTCAGGCTTCCCCAGGAAGATTTTTATTTTTAATTTGTATGGAGAATCAGAAAGGGAGGTGATCTTTTACACATGATCAAGAAGAGCACATCAGCAGAGACAGGAAGGCAGAGGGTGAATTTGGATCTACAAGACTGCTCCAACAAAAACTAAAGTCATTCTGAATTTATATTTCTTGGACTACATGGAAACTGAATGTGTGAATGCCTGTGGAAAAGAAAGCAAACAGAAAGCCTCTTGATTGCTGACATGGGTGTGCAGGATTCATCTGAACCAACATTTGCCAATGTGGTTTTTGAAGTGTTTACCCAGCACTGTATGAGACACCAGAGTGAATAAACTAAACTGAAACAATCATTTCCCATACAGCAAAAGTAAACACTCCATGGATATCTGACTAGAAAATGTACTATGGCACAGCACAGTGTTTTGTAGGCCATTGTGACTCCCTTAATGCCCTTAACAAATCCATAAATTGGCTGTTTAACAGTAACCGAGATAGATCAAAAATTTAACTTCATACTCAGAGTCCGACTTCCCTTCAAAACTGAACAGATTAAGCACCATCCGCTGGTGTCCTCTCTGACAGCTCCACACTTGAGTGGATCATATTGACTAAACCTCACAGGCTAGATAAATTCTTAGCTTTTGAAATAACTTGAGCTCAGTTTTTAAGCTCTCTGACACAGCAGTCAAAACTCCACTAACATGATTTACAGTTAAATTAAACATAAAAACATCATCATTAAAATAACTGTGATAAGGTTGAGACCTAATGCCTCATACGCTTTTTAAAGGCAGCCAAATATATAAACACTTTGGTCTGTGGTGCCAATCAGTACAGAAACATAACTACATACACTGTTGTGCAGCATGCATGAGTTGCAGGCTTTCAATATTTTATAAAATATTCCCAATCCTTAGCTTGATTCTATTTTCGCCACATTCACAATTATTCATGCGCTTTATTTGTTGATGTTTTATTTTAAATGTAAAGCTCTAGTAATTTCTCTGTTCTGTTTCTAGAGGTAAGATTACAAGAGATCAGAATAAAGTGTTTTGATTCTTAGAGTACTGAATAGCCAATAAAATCAATCTATTTCAGTGAGAGATCGAACACAATACTGTTTGCAAAAAAAAAAATGCCTTTGTACTTTACAAAAAAAATTAAAACAGTTCCCTAACAAAAATGTTTTCTTCTAAAGTTTAATCAAAATGTGAATAGAAAACATTATATTCCTATAGATTCCTGGCTCACCACCTGGTATAACATCTAGGTCTGGAGTAGTATGAACTTGATAATTCAAATACAGTCTTAATAGTCTGAAATCCCTTTAAAAATACTTAGAGGGCCTTAAAGGTATTTTATTTTCCTCTCAGGGAGAAAAAAAATCCTCAAATAAAAAGCAAGCACCTTAAATACACTCTTAGTATCCCAAATAATCTCTTGACAAATATCTCAACAATACTTTGGTGTATGTTCTATGCATCTGGTGAAAACATGTCTTTTCTCCAGTTATACTTTGTCGAAAGGTCTGGTCCTTTGTATATCATTATTAAGGAGAAATGACCAGATTTAGTAATAAATTGCTTCTTCCTTCCTTATACCTCAGATCTCTCCCCATTTTCAATAGGTGAAGTGAAACATACTGAAATGCTCATGGATATTATCAGCTGGAAAAAGTTGTCAAAATAATAAAATACTCACTTCTTGCAAGCATTTTTCATCAAAGCATTTTACAGGTGGTTCCATCATTCCCACTTCCTCTAATAGAGGAACCAAGATGCAGATATGATAAAGATGACAAGCTTACAGGTCTACATCAATGTACACTAGCTGAGAATCTCAAATACTCCTTAAATTTCCTAACTAAAAGCATAAGCAGGAATCATCAAATGAGAATGAGTGCTAAGACAATGTCCACGTATACAGGATTTGAGCCAAGTATCACAAAGAATATGATTGAAGTCAGGGAAGTCTGTCCTGGGGAATGCAAAGACAGGAAGAGAGAGCATCTTCCATGGGGCTCTTTTTATGAGTGATGAAGATAAGCCCTGGTTCTGATCTACCCTCAGCATGAGGAATACAGATGACAGCTTGCTACAGCTCCCTCAAAAACAGTCAGATGTTTTCTGCCCTCTCCAATAGTGTCCAGCTTGTTGGGAGGACATTCTAAAATCTCTGTGTTTTCTAGCAGATGAAATTTTGCAGGTCTCTTTGGGTTTCCCCAGCCGAAGCCAAGTGTCAAACCTTTCAGCAGTAATATTGTCACAGTAGCTCTTAAGGGCCACACACAATGAGGCGCTACTTCAGTGTGCTGCATTTTTATACTCTTATCTGTGCTTTGGAACACTAGGAAAATATCTGAAAAATTATCCTGAATCTGCTTCCTTCCTGGTGAAATCAAGAGGTATTACATCATCTTTCCCCATTTCTTAGCATACAAATTCCCTTTCAAGTTCCTTCAATGGCTTCCCCTTCACCTTTTGTATCGTATTCTAGTATTTCATCTTTACTTCAAGGCACCACACTCTACCAGTCCTTCCTGTGTGTCAGCTCTCCTTTCCTCATAGTAAACCTCCTGCTGGCTGTGCTCTTCTCACACCACTCCTCCTAATGCTTCTTCATAACCTTCTCTCATGATTTTTTTTAAATGCTGCCACTTTTACACAGAAAATCCATTCCAGCTCTTGAGCACCAACTACTCTTTTCCACTGAATTATTTCTATAAAATATTTCTTTTCAAAACTTATAAAAAATGTTGAAATGTATACTGCAGAAAGATATTTGGGGGTTTTGTCTGTTCGTGATAACTGGGTTTGATATACAGTTCAAGACAATCACGGAAACTACAGAACTCACAAAATATGCTGAAAATGAAAGTCAAAGAATGAATATCAAAATAATACTTCAGGAAAAAGTAACCAATAATTGAGGATGCTGCATTATTAATATGCATATTAAGGTAAAATAATATTTGTTGGGGAAAAGAGTGCTTGCTCCATGTCTAAAATATCATTGGTTTTGAGGTAGCCAACATGGCTCAGACAGGAAGCCTTAGGGTTATGATAGTACCATGAAAATATCACTCAAGTACTTGGTAACAGTAAGGTCATTCACACATGGAACAGAAAACCGAAAAAAAGTCATCTATTCTTTCATTGTACAAATCCATGCTTCTCCTACATTTTGCAAACTGTGGTTAATTATAAGACCTCCACCTGGAAAAATGTCTTGGAACTGGAAAATATGCAGAGAAGTGCAGTAAAGGTGAATGGTTTCTATGCAAGGCATGACTCAGTCAGCTAAGACTTTTCATCCTGGAAAAGAGGTGGCTGAGGGGAAAAATTATGAAGGTCCACAAAACCACGAGCAGCCATGAGATAGAGATTAATTGCTCTTTCCTGTTTTCAATACAGAATATGGTGGCCAAAGGAAGCCAGTTGATCCCAATTCAAAACAAACAAGCAGTTCTTCATTCATATGTAGCAAAATTATGTAAATCCTTGCCAAATCATGTGGCAGAAACAAAACTTTACTGGGTTCAAGGACAGGCTTAATAAGTACTTGAAAAGAGATCTGGAGAGGGTTAATAAACAGACAAGCCACAGTGGTCTTAAAGTCCCTGAGCCAGAATAGTTAGAAGCCAGAAAAATACTCAGTGGACAGATTTTACACATTTGCCTTGAGCATGATGTATAATCTTCCCTTGACAACCAATTTTGGCCCCTGTTACAAAAAGAGTAATGTTAGACAAGCTCTCGCCTGAGCTACTGCCATTGCTCTTATGAAATTATTTCTGAACATTATAAAAAAATATTCAGGACACACTTCATGTTTCTGAGCAATGCTATGTCTTGAAAAAGCATTAGCACAAAGGGAGAGAGGAAAGAGGGTGATGTTTCATTGGGCTCTGCTACGATCCAAGTCTGACTGAGATTTTAATAACAGGAGGCAAACTGAATATAAATCGGTTTAGAGATAATCTCACATGTACAAGACTGCTTATCTAAACCATTCCTATGTGTTAGATCCAATTTGGGTTTTACACAGTTTAAGGCTGACTGGCGCTCCCTCAATTTCATAATAGATTATGCCCGGGATCATTCAGAAACACACTGAATGTAGGTGAACAATCCCTTGGCTTTGAGGGAAGGCTGAAGATCTGTGAGGGAGCTTCTGAGTCTCTGCTTACCCTGTGTCCTCAAACATTCCTGGGAGACTGCAGTGGAATAAGGTGCTGTCAGTGACCTTTTGAAAATCTTGGCCAATAAAAAATCATAGGCTGCCATCAACAGCCACATCACTTCCCAGTGTTCTCTTTGCCACTTAAGTGAACCAGTACCATCTCCTTTCTTGTTGCATACATCAGCAGCGCACCCTATCAGGGATTAATAAGGAATAATCCAGCAATAAATTATAGCCAGAGAATCTGGAACAGATTTCATGGGCTGATGAGACTCTGGCTAACATACAGCACTCACAACACTTGGAACATCTCCTGTGTCAATGATTAACACTTCACTGAGCATTCTGAATACATAAGGTATTTCATAGGCAATAGCTGACCTTAATGAGGGCAAAAGATAAGTGAGCTTTTCAAATCTTGGGGGGGAAAATGGTCTGAGAACATTTCAACCGTGACAATATCCTGAGTCAACACATTGTGTCTGTAGAGGCAGGACTCTACAAAAATCCCTTATGAAAGGTTTCAAAATACCAATAAAAGCCAACTTTTATACACCAATGCTTAGAAAAGTCTTGGAGTGCATGTGTTGCACAGGGAAGATGCACACACATCCAGACTTTCACAACTATAAGATTTGGGAGTATGCCTGACATGTTAAAGGACGTGCTAACTGGAAGCCATCCCAGTATGGCACATTGCTGCAACCTCTGAATGCCTTGCAGAACACACACATGAGGCTCGTGGCTCTTTTCTAGGCTTGTGCAAAGCATCCCAGAGACCCTTCTTATCTATAAAATTGTATAATTGTAAGTGTGTAATGGCTAGAATGAGGTGCTAGACATAAATGTGAACTGTTCTTCAGACACAACATGCTATTTAGATGGATGTTGCTGAATGAAGCCTGTGGTGTTCTCTCTCTGGATTTGCATTTAAACTATAGCACAGTTACTGCCAGAGGAGGAGCATTGGGTGTAAATAGTGGCTGAAATATGCAAACTATTTCTAAAGTAGATTAGAAATAGAATGAGTAACAGCTAAACATATCATGATATTCAAAATAGGGTGCTGCTAGATATTATGTAGAATCTTATGTAGAATCTCTTACTCTGAACAAAGCCTGTTTCCTCTGGTAAATTACCACACTTAAACCTGAAAAACCTCAAGGCAGATGGAGCTGAGGAAGGAAACTTCCTCCCTCACTTCAGGTGAGGAAGGAAAAAAAATGAGATGAGGATCAAATCAAAATAGAGTCAAAGCTAGTTCTTAGAGAAGGTGTTACAACACCACTGCTGTCCCTGTAGAAAAATTTGAAGATTTCTGACAATACTCTGATTCAGAGATAGAGCAAAAGAAGGGAAACCCACCCAGAGGATAAGCCAGGCCTTGATAAACCCTGCTGTAAAGAGGAGTCAAGTGTCCGGGGAAAGTAAATCATCCTTCTACTGCACTCAGCTGAAAAGGAAACAGGTACACTTCAGATCTGAAAGCCAAGACTGCTTAGGATCTCACCCTCCTGTATATATAGACAAGGAGATTTCCTCCAGCATCCCACACACTGTGGGATTATTCCTCTCTCATGCCCACAGCCATCCACTCATCTTCATCTGCTGCAATTGGCTGAGGCACATCTTCCATCCATGATGTCCCTTCAGTTCAAGCTTTCTTGCTGCCCTAACTTTAGATCCGAGCAAGAATATTACAGAGCTCCATTAAAAGTTAGAAAAATAAAGGATTAGAAAAATAGGAAGAGCACTCTTTTTTTTTCAAAGACATGTAAAAAATATAAAAACAAACCAAAAAAAACCCCTAATTTCTTCCCTTGAGATTCAGAATAAAAAAATATTAAATGTTTACCCATCTAGTCATTCCTGCTTAGGTCTTCTCACGGCTACAATACCCACCCTAAATTACCTCCTCCTCCCTGAATCACAGCGGGACTTAGAGTCACCCTGTGGTACCCCCCTGTATAGACTGATGGGTGAATCAATTAAATCCCCACAGCTGGCTACCCTGAAAATCCCTGCACTCAGTTCAGGCAGCTGTGGACCTCCTCTAGCAAAAGGGAAATCATTAACTCCTTCCCAACCACCTCCTGGACATTGGTTTTATAACTTACTTCATACACCATAATCACCAATCAAGCACTCACAGCCTTTTAAGCTTGAATAAAATGAAAGCTGAAAAATACCCAAAACACTATGTTACCTCTGATTATTTTTTTTTTACTTCAGAGACCTAGTCTATTAATTTCCATTAAGAAACTAAATTTGATAAATAGATAACATTATAAAAAGAAAATGTAATTAGTGTGTAGCCTTGGTAGATGTAAACTTACTGGTACCCAGGAGTAATAGCAGTTTATGTGAAAACTAGAATGTTACCATAATTATGAAAATGAATGTATAATTTATGCACATAATATGGAAAATATGCAAGGTGTGTAGAGGATATGATTATATTGCATTTTCTTGTTTCTATTGATAGATGATAAATCTTTAGAATATGTTGAAGCTATGCATTATTCTGCATGATTTTTGGATGCCCATGATTTCTGATAAAGTTTTTTTTCTTTTGTTTTTAATTAAACTCCATTTTACAACAGCAGCCATTCGCCTGCTTTATTATGCCAAAGAAGCATATGGAAATATAAACTCTGAGATGTTACTGATTTATTTTGATGTTGGAGCATTTTGCTCTTGTGTAAACATTTCTTGTGACATGAATATGGATAGTTTCAGATCTTGGAAGAGTTCATTACTAAAGGTAGCATATGTTTTTGACTCCTGAACCATGAGGGAAATGAGAACACCCAGCTTGCCAAACAGTAAATTGTAAACAGTTGGTACACCCCTAAGCAAAACACTGAAATAATTACTGTATCTGTGGTTTAGAGTAGCCAGCTCATTTTTATGTCTCATTTTTGTTTGGGTTTTTTTTTTCATTTTGCTGATTTAATGTTTTTCTGCAAGGTTTGTAGATGCAGTCTAAATATATACTTAGAGCCTGCAGCATCATGATTCTAAGTGTGCAGATGTCAGCGTGGATTCATGGATTCCCAGATACCCTACGACCATGTATAAAAGCCTGGCTGAAAGAGGCAGTCAGCTGTTTTGCTTCCAGATCTACTCATAAAATACGTTAGGTTTTTTTAACCTGGACTCCATCTTGCACAGTACCAGGCTTCTGCAGGCCATCGAGGAGTTCTGAATTCTTTCACCACTTTGATCATGAGAAAGAGAGGCCCCTCACAATTCTGTCACATTACACAGGACATGGCCAGAGCTGAATGACATAAATGCTTATTTTGTGCACTATCCATAAGTTCTTACTGTGCTTTTCCAAGGAGCCTGGCATCCTTGTGCCCCTGCCTCTCCTGAAGCTTCCCATACAAATGTTAGAAGTGTTGCCTGCTGTTGTGGCAGCAAGGTCCAAGGTTGTGCTCTGCTGTGTGCAGGGTCACCTCCACACATTCGAATAATGCCCTGGAGAGTGTCCCTTGCCTTTATGAGACAAAAAAAATAACCTAGAAGGACACGCAGGTGGCTCTTCAGAGACACATAAGACGTCACAGCTTTTAACTGTATGCTTCCTTTCTCCTCCTTACTAACACTTTTTATTGTTCCTGCTGGAACACCAGCCTGGAATGCTGAGGTTAAAAGATGGTGTTTGGGTCTGTTCCCTCTGTCCTGGTGCCTCCTTGGACTCTAAGCAACAAATACTCATCCATGACCCAGTTACCACGCTTGATTTTCCTTCCACCCTACAATTCCCAAAAAAATAAAAAGGTATTTCACAGCATTTCTGGTAGTTTACTGGTTTAGACACTTTTGTGGCCAAATCATCCCTAGCATCCCTGGCTTGGATTAGAGGCTGGAACTTGCATTTTCACCACCCCAGGCTGGTTTTCTGACTACCAGCTGAGCCAGGTAATTCCCACTTCTGTGCCTCCATGTTCCCTAAATCTCTGTCTTACACATACTCTGAATACAGGCACACCCTCAGACCCCAGGTTCTTATGGCAGTGGGGCATCTAATTTAAAAATCCGACTTCAGGGCTTCCAGGCCACCAACCATAGATGAGTTTTTCCATGGTTTTCCATATACACAGTAGAATGTTGGTGCCTCTTGCAAAATGCATTATCTCAGCATTTGTATGGAGCTGAAATAGTGAATGCAGATGAAGAACAGATACAGCTTTAAAAGTAGGAGAGAAAGCTTCCCAGTCACCCAGTTGCAACCCCATTGTAGGACTGCTTATAAGTTGCATCCAGCACTCCAGATAAATCTGTCCTGGACGTCATTATTTAAAGATCTTAGGTGCTTATCTGTCTTTGGGAATCTGGGTCAAGTGATTTGCCTGGGTCCATGCAGCAGGTTGGCAGCACAGCCAGGATTAGGAATCCTGGGTCCTGAGTCATAGGTTACTGCTCTCTCTGGGGCATGGCATTACCTCCTCAGAACACAAAACAAACATACCACATTCACTGCAAAGCTTGGTTACAGACACAACAGGAATTTAGGGAGACACTACACTGTGCATAACATCGTAGGTGTGTGTAGGTGCATACAGTTGAAAAAAACTAAAACTTGTCCAAAAGTAAGACATTTCTTTTTGTGTGCTCTGCCTCTGGGGAAGAGGAGAGAAAGAACAGCATGCTACAGATGTGATTGACATTGTTTAACACATCAGTGGATTGTCTCAGCAGACACTGTGGTAAAGAGCATAATATCAGAACAGACACAGAGGCCACACAGACCTGCCTGGTCTCCATCTCCCCACCAGTACCACCACTTCACCCAGCCCTTGAGAACCTGGACTTAGGCAGCTTCACATGAGTTCTCCTCTTGCTATGCAGCTGGGTGGGTTTGCCCAACTTTGTGTTGCATTGCAAATATCGAAAGAAGTACTTGCCAGGAGCAAGCAAGCATTATACAACCTCAGCATAAGCATAATCAAAGCACTTTTTCTTAAAATTGGACTTGATGGTTCAACACTTGGGCTTGGTTTCAGATTAAGTACTTTTGAAGAAAGGCAAATGGGCTCTAACATTCAGATTTGTAGAAATATACTAAATCAGGCATGTATTATAAACCTTTCACACAGCTCTAGAAAGAATTCCTTTTGTCCCTACAAGAGTTATATATTTGTTAAATTCATCTCTTGTGTAACGTTATTGTTTTGCAGTGTAGTTACATGAAGGATGAATTAATCCCGTTACCAAATGATTTTTACAAACAAATAATTGAGGCTTGCTGAATGAGAAATAAATAGATTCTGCTATTTAAAAGCCAAAGTGAGACAAAAACTGCTTCCCATATTAACTCCTTTAAATCTCTGGGGGAAAAAGTGTCAAAGGTCAGGAAATATAACACAATCCTGCACTGCAAAGTTGCATGCTCTCTCAGCAAAGAGAGGAACTCAAGTACTAGTGAAGGACAAGGAATTGATCAAGCAGCAACAAGTTCATTCTTCCAACATATAAAGAGTAGAGCATAGCTTCTTTGTTCCACATTTGTTCCATGCAGTTATCAACCAGAATTTACTTAGGCTTTCATTCAAGTGTCGTTGTGCAGACTTATTCAAAGAGTGTGGATGGAGCAGTGGCACAGAGATAACTGCCCCATTTCTCCTTCCTTCATCTCCACATTTAATGGACTCCACTGTTAAGTGTGATCCCCTTCAAGTCTTTGGGTATAATAAGATGTAAAGTAGAAGATAAAAGAATCATTTTAAGAGAAGTAAGGTGTGTGTAAAAGTTCATAAAGTATAGAGTAGTGAGTTTGGAAAGTCCTCAGAAAAGATCCACCATGCTTGTGAATTATGTATCTGACTACAGCAGGTTTTATAGTACTTTGTAGCTTTTGGGCAACAAACTAAAATTTATTCTAGATGGGTGCAGTAAAAGTATAGCTTGAAGAGTGGCTTTAAGAGAGACTTCACTTCTATGAATGCTTGGTGATGTTTATTTCTTGAGTCAAACAGCCCTGCTTTAGCTCTTCTGCTCTAGCTGCTCTTCTTGGGAGTCTCAGGATCTCCTCAGCACATTCTAAGATCTTGCAGCAGAAAGCCGTTTCCTTTGGTTCATCTTACTAAATACATGGCACAGATTACATCACTATTTCATACGCCACAAACATAAATCATGTGTCAATATAGCCAAGGCAGGCACTGGCAGGTGGGGCAGGACAGCCTTCTCTGAGCACTCCAGAGAAGAGGAGGAGAAAGTAACCTCAAGGGAAAATTGCAAAAGAGCAAATCATTGCTCCACATTTGCTCCTCATCATTTGCTCCCCATGACAGGAGGAACAAAACTTCTGCTGGTCTAAGATGGGTCCCTTCCTATCTTCATCCTTCTGGGTTCAGCCAATACCGGCCAACCTGTGGGGCACCTCCCTCTCAAATCTTCTCTGTGGGAGGATTTTATTTCTTTTTGGAATACATATTGTGGAGAAAGATGGTAAAAGCTGGAAAACACAAGGCTACATTTGGCTCAGTGTTTCTGGTATGCTTTTCCTCCTATTACAACAAAAGTTATCTATCCAGCTCCCTTGAAGGAAGTTTTCATTTTCATTAAAATTGATTGTTCCCTATTTTCCCCCCAGGCCTTCTTATTGTTAATTCTATCTTTTTTATCATTATATCTACTCTAAATATCACAGCTCTGCTTGTTCTCCCCTCTGTTCTATGTTGGCTTAGTCACAGCTCCTTCCTGCTACTTGTCATTTGCTACAAAATAATTTACCTATCAACTATAAAGAACCCTTGAATATTTGTATCTCACCAGGGAAGATCAACAGGCCATACTTTTATTCAGCTGCTCCATAGCCCCTTCAAGGCTTTTGTCTCAGAAGCCTCTTGCATTGAGGCCCTCATGGCTCATCACCTAAACCTGTTTTCCATTTTACAGGTAGGAAAGTTCAGAGAGACAAAAAGCACCCAGACAGCAGTATCCAGGTTTTCCAAATCCTTGCTTGGTTGGCTATAAACTAAGCCACTCTTCTTTCTTTTGTGATTTCCTACACTGCATGGATGTTCTCCTCCTTTTTTGTGCTGCTGCCTTATCTCCCTCTCCCGGAAATGTCTTTGTTCTTAAATCTCATCTGAAAACTTTCCAATTTCCTTTCCTTTTTTTGCTGTTACACAACTCATTTCCTTTCCATTCTTTTCCCTTCCCTTTTTCCTTCTTCTCTGGCTCCTAAACTCGATCTATGTTTCAAAAATAACTCTGCTGCTATTTCTTCTTTATTTCTGATTTTCTTATGTTCATGGTAGTCTATCCTCAGAGATTGTTTTTCATTGCCTTGAGAGTCACTGTGACAGTCTGCATAAAACACTCTTTCTTTTCTTTATCTCTCTCTGCAAAGCATTTTGCACTACTTTTTATGGAGGATGCTTTTATATAATTAAATTAGATTCCGATTGTATGGCAAATGAAAAGACTATAGCAAGCAAACTCTGAGGATACTGAAAGCATTATAAGTAACATTTGTTCTTTAACCATCATTATTTTAAAAATAAATAATACAGACATAGCACATTTGGAAGTTTTGGTGCACAAAATATCATTTGTGTGTCCTCATAATAGTGTAAATTAAATTTTGGGCTAGTGGCCCATTTTGGAAAGTCATTCAAAGCAAGTCCTTAAACAAAGGAAGTCCCAAAGAGAGAGAAAGGAGAGGCTTATCTGTATTTAAAGTTCATGTCTGCACTTCCAGAGAATGCAGTAGTTTTCCTCTTCCTAATACTCATTTTTACTTCCACGTCATGCCTCATTACAGCCTGTCTTTAATATATAACCTTTCAGTTATAGGTACTTTTTTGCTTCAGTGTCACCAACAGGAAAAGAAAATACTATTTAAATCTGTAACAGCTGCATATGCTTCCCTGTAAACCGAATGCACTGTAGATGTGTGAGCCTTCACTATTAAATATTTTCAGCTGTTTATGTGATGTACACATGTGGCAAGTTAGCAAAGTGTTAGCTTGCAATGCTTCCAGCCAGTCATATATCTTTTTTCTCCATGTGTTGTTGTCTTCTGTCTTATGTACATCAATATAATCTTTACTACCTATCCCCACTTTTTATAATGCACCTAATATAAATCTACCTGAATATTTGCATAATAGGCAAAAAGATGTGTCTTAATATGGAGAGTTAGACAATTAGATGGAGAGTTCCATTTTACAAAATTTCATCAGTCTCCAATGTGAAAAAGTATATGGTCTTGATTTGGTTTTGCAAGAAATGGAGGTTTTTTGTTTCTCATCATGAATTCAGAAATTTCAGAAATAAGACAGTCCCATCTCACACAAAAAATACTCACATTAGTGTCTTCTGTACCCTCAAAGATATTCACCCTGGCTGAAACACCTCAGAGGAGGGAGGGTGATGGGCTGCTGGGAGCACAGGGCTTCTCCAGCGTTTGGACAAACCTTGGCTTGTGCCTCTCTGTGATGCACAGGTCAGGTCTGCTGCTCAGCAGTGCCACTTGGAGCCACCGTCGTGCCTGCTTTGCACCCTTTTGAGCCCCTGTGCATCACTGTAAACCTTAGAGAAAACAGCTTGTTCTCGACAGAGACTGGTATCCCCGACTCCAGAAATGCAAATGTCCACAGGAGCTGTCTGTGCCCCGCTCCCTGACATCCGCATGGCTGTGACCCACCCTCTCTGCTCCACAGTGCCTACAGCAGCACTCTGGGTTTGCATGCTGGCAAAAGAATATTAACAGGGAAGAATAGGCGCAAAAATTACCTTTTTGTCATTCCAACACAGCAGTTGACTAAGGTAGTCCGGCCCCAGGCACCCAAGGCTTCTACAGTTGCTACAGAACTGAACCATCCACATTTTCCCTGACTGTCTTGTCCAGTCTCATAGATCAATAATACAACTTTCTGTAAATCTGGTTTCAATAATTTATTTTTTCAACATATAAAAAGCTTAATTTTCCAGCATTCTCCCCACACAAAAATCCCTCAGCAACGATGACAGTCATTTAGTGGCTGTGAAGACAGTGAGTGGCCGGGGACTTTCACCAGGGGCCAGCCTGCTCCCGCAGAGCTGATGACACGGATGCACTGACCTGCCCCACTGCCTCATGCCTATTAGCACTCACAGAGCTGATTGTGTTTCCTGTCACAACTCAGCTATTATCAAGTTCTGCTCTTCATATGTGGACCACAGTGAATTTGAATCAACTCCAACAAAACATAAAGAGAGAAGCTTTGGATTCCCATATGCAGCAAGATACAGTTTGACCTGTATGGCCCATGGCTCCTGAGCCTTAACCATGAAAATCCCTTGTGAAGTCAATGTGCAAAGCTGTAGGCAGACTCATTAAGATTTTGCCCCTATTATTATATCATTAGACAAACCTGTCTTTGACTATCTGAAGGACAAGGTGTACTGTAGATCACAACTTGTATTATTTCACGTTTGACTAGAGTCAGAAAAAAAATACAGCTCCCTGTAAGCAGACTCCAGCTTGGTCAGAGCTTTTAGATCACCTTTTTTACACCTATTGCTTCTACTGGTCTCTCCAAATAAGACAAGTTTTTAAAAGTGAAAGCCACATTATCACAACATAAATTAGAATACTTAACATTTCAAACAGAGAAACATGCAAATAAAACAAACACCATGATAGGTATCTACAGCATTAAACTATTACACCCAAATTTAGGCTTCTCAATAAAATTGCTTGATTATTCACAGGCAGTGCACAACTGGAAGCTCTGACTTAGCAGAGAATTATGAGTACAGGGTCCATAGCCATGCATAATTAGGAAACTTAATATCAGTTTAGGACTAAATTTTAATCCTAGGTATTTGAATATTTTAGTCAATGTATGTGAATACACTAGCTGTATGTGTAAGATTTTGCTTCAATGTGTCCAGATACACATCTTCAACTACTCTACAAAAATGTGAATTCAGTCAGCTTTCCCCAGTGGTTTACCATGTTTCTCTTGTTAATAGTGAACAGTTTTAAGAGTTACCCATATGTTTTTTGTCAGTCTTCAGCTTTCTAGGATTACCTGCGTACTGTGTCTTGAATGACACAAATCATGATCTCATAATTTTTACATTGTTTAGTCATTATGTATTGTGCCCATATGAATGAAGCACCTTAATATTTATGTATTAAATCAAAGCAGATCTAGCTTGTGCCTTTCTCCAGCTGTGGGGATCTGAAGGGTGATGGCAGTATTAGTACAGCCGTGTGTCAAAACAGCAAGGCTGCTGGGTAGAGAAAGTCACAATTGTACCTTCTAGACACAGCTACTGCCAGGTCACTCTGCTTGCATCTAAGAACATCGGGTCTGTAATCATTCAGAATGGACTTTCCATGGCTGTTTTCTTAGGAACTGCTGGTTCTTAAACTTAAATTTATGGATTCAGTAAAACCATAAAAGCAGCAGAGATAGTTTTATGATAAGAATTACTTTTTCCTTGTAATACAGTTGACCTTTTCTTGTTGACTTCCAAATGAAAGAGATGTAGTCATAAATGTGGAATTAATATGAATTTCAGGACTCGTGTAAGCACACTGCTCCATATTTAAAAGTCACAGGGACGCTCTCTCTTTTACCCATTATGGCTCTTAACTAGATATGTCCATTATTTTCCAAAAGGACTTCAGTTCTCTGATGTACTTTGATGGGGAATGCTCAGCATCAAAGAGCAATGTCATTGTCCAGGGGTAAAAAGATGCTGTAAATATCACTATTGCCTACACAACCTTTCTACAGAGGTATCTAAGTTCATACAATGAGCTGTATGTATGTCCCATTTTGTCAACATCTGTGGTAAGCTTAGGTCAAAATTTTCAAAAATTACTGATGATTATCAGTGGTTTTGTACCAACAGGGAGGGCTCAACACATGCTTGTTCCCAAATTCTTTAAATTGATGTTAACTTGGTCACTTCAGACCTTCAGGATCCTGAAACTAACCCCTCTTTGCAGTTTTGGGAAAAGTGGCATGATTGCAAGACACCTCTTGCTTTTTGGAACATTCACTCGTGGCACCATAAGCACCAGTGATAGGATGTGGAGCATGTAGCATGTGGAGCCCACAGAGAGGGTTTACAGTGGTCATCTGCATTGTCAACTTTCTGTAAGAAGAGATCTAATTCAAACAGCAGCATCTCTACCCCATGACTGACTGACTAAAATCTTTTTGAAGAGGAGGAGATCAATTGATTACAAAGTGAGTAATTATATTAAAATTTTCATATGTATTTTCAAGCACCACCAAAACCATTTTTGAAACATTTGAATTTGACCTAAGTCTTACAGACATTTGCTGAACCTGTAAATATCGAGACAGAATTATTAAAATAACTCCCAAATTTTATTGGGCCAGTCCAGAATTTTGCTTTGTTTTGAGAATCTTTACACATGATATCATTAAAAATAATTGTTACTCTTCTAAATTGTAGTTGGGATCAAGGTTTCATTGTGCTAAATGCTGAATATTCAGAAGAGACAGTCCCTGCTCCAAGGAAGCTGCTGGTTTAAGAGACAAAAAAACAGAATCCAGATGGGGAAATGTGATATAGCATACAAGCACAGTGGTTAAGGTGATGATAGCTTCACATCTTAGCCAAGAGCCTGCAAACTGCACAGAACTGGTTGATATCCACACCCATACAGTAACCCATTGATTCCAGTGGGGCTCTGACAGGCAGCCACAGCTTCCTTGAAAGCGCTAATGCCGAAACAGGGGTTTATTAATTCCTTCTCTAGGGCTTTTTACCCTTCCATTTTAGTAATTCTATTTGGTTTGGGTATTTTTATACTTTTTGCTACTTTCAGTTTTACCCTCTATGTAGACTTTTAAATCAGCCTAGACTGTTTCTGTTTTCATATGTAATTAAAACTGTCTAATGTAACATTTGCTTTTTTAATTAAAAAATTAAAATCACTGTTTTCAATTTTAATTTTCAAACATTTCCTTTATTTTTAGATTTATTACATCAAAGCTAGTTATACCTTTTGCAGCCTTCTTCTTTTACTATTTAATGCCATCCTACTCAAATCTCGGAGATACTTTAAACTTCTAGTTCTTGTTCCCTCCCCCTTGTCAAATTCTCAGATA
Source organism: Lycocorax pyrrhopterus obiensis (assembly GCA_014706295.1). NCBI lineage: Eukaryota > Metazoa > Chordata > Aves > Passeriformes > Paradisaeidae > Lycocorax > Lycocorax pyrrhopterus. The sequence continues at coordinate 12,864,942 of JACSVZ010000016.1, read as the reverse complement.
ATCAAATTACTTCTTCCACAGTCAGCACAATGTCCTGATTATCATTACATTGTCTAATTTAATCTTTACTAACCCATTCAGCGATATGAATTCCAAAATAATGTACTATATGAAAAATAGTGTGAAAATAAACTATCTAGTAATGATTAGAACTCCTGCTGATTGCCTGGCTTTATGCGAAATGATGGCAATCACATGTTCAAAGCATGCCAACTGAAGTGTGGCTACCATACTTAGCAGTTTAGTTTCTCATGTGACAGAAGTATGAAATACAGCACAGAGCCTTTCTGTGGCTGCACAGTCGTCTATGGTGCTTAATGAGAAAGCTGTGTCAGAACTTACAGTGAGGATGAATCTTTCATGCAGTGACAGGTAAGCAAAGAAACATGAGAGGACAAGGTTTTCTGGAGGAATGAGAGCAAGCTGTTTGCTTCTATGAGAAAGTTTGTTATTGAACAAGGACCGGTTAAACTAAACTGCTCCAGGGTTGCTGTGTATCAGCCCCAGCCTAGGAGGGTCAGACACATTTTCATGGATATATTAACAAAATATAAGTTGAAGAAATTAAATGACTTTGTGTTTAAGATGTGCACATATCTGCATCAGTTTTACCACAGATGCCTCAAAGAGAAAAGTTATTTTTCTGGGTGTCTGTGGCATTGTCTTTGGTCCTCTGTATAAATCTTGCTGCAACCCATCTTGCACTATTCGTGGAGCTTTGCGTCGTGTAGACTGGAAAATGATTCATGACAGCTCCACATCGCTCCTCCTTTACAAGAAAAGAGCTGTCTGAAGTGCAGGATTTGGGGTTGCAGGCTTTTGCTTTTCTCTGGCTCTAAAATAGGCAGTGTTAAGTGTATATGCCAACAAAGACTACACAAGAGATGCACTTTGTTCTTGGGAGGGGAGATGATATGTTTCTTACTTCCAGTAGAAGCTCCAAGTTGACTTTTTAGTTGCTTTATCTCTGTCAGACAGGAGTTGTAATTTTGGTGAGATTAGAAGGTCAAACATTCCTTCTGTCAATAAATGTTCTTTTGTCAGCACAGTTTTTCCACTTGGGGAACCAGAAGATGTACTGGCAAAACACACTTCTGCCAATATACAATGAGTCTAGTTGAGGAAGATCTGCTAACAAAGCACTGTACAGGTAGATGAATCCTTGAGCTAACTCTCAAGAAATTTCTGTCTTTGCAAAGAGGAGTTTCTTCTGCTAGTAGATACTTCTGTTGCTCTTCACAAGTTGCTCTAGGTACAATTTCTCTCCCAGAGATTAAAGTGACTGTAACTGAACTCTGCAGTTGGACTGATGACTAAAGATCTACTGAGTGAATGTATTTCAATTTTTCTATAGAACAGACAGGAATCAAGAAGCAGAAAAGAAGCCTCATATACACAGGTGACTGCAAGGTGTTTCCATATTGATACTAAAGTACCATATACCCAGGTTGGGTGTTATCCCTGTACAAGCCACAGTCTATTCCACATGTCTGCTAAGCCTCATAAGCTGCCTTTTTTCTACATAGAAAGGCCCACTGAAATTCTCCAGAAACCACTTTTCCAGCAATTGACCATGCAATGAACTGCAGGATCACAGCCCAGAAATACCAGGAGAAATCTGTATTTATACAATGTGCTTTATAGCTACTACTAGGTAATTCAGTTTACCTGTCTGTGAAATAAGTATAAATATCACTGTACAGGCAGGAAAATAAGAGGCAAGTGCTATATGATACATTTGATATACATCGTGTTGCAAGATTATTCAAACCTCCTACAATTTGAGTTTATCTTCTTGGTATAGTTATACATTCTTGACCACTGGCTCTACACCATACTTTAAAATCAATTTTATAGCTTCCATATTAGAGTACTACATCTTGTTTATGGGTTGGGAAAGACAATATTTACCTAATCAACTCAATTTACAACTTTCTGAGCCAATTCTCTTGTTGCTAGAATAATTCTTGGTTCCGCACAAAGACCTTCAAGAGCAGACTAGGCTTTAGCCACCCAACTCTCATTAGAAGCAGCTGGGAGAATAAATCCTCATATGACTGAAATTCAGGGATAGGAGTTTGCCAGTAACATGCCTCTCAGTCTTTGACTGATCAGTCTCATCTGGGACAGCGTGATACAGGTAACTATGGGGGACACTCTTTCGTTAAGGTGTAAATCAATCACCTTTTTGGAAAGTGAGACTGTCACATTGGCATAAAATAGTGCAACTTCAGATGCCTCCAAGAAGCCACACTATTTTGCACAGTGCATGTGGAAGTTACTCCCTCTCCTCATAGATAACCCTAACCATCCCAAGGCTCCTCCTACTCTCAGAGAATGAACAACAGGAAAAAGAAATATGACAATTATTGGAAAACACAATTCAAGCCAAAATTCCCTAACACTTTCACAAGTACATATATCTTTGCATAACTAAGTGAAGGTTTAGCCTGCAATTGCATGAGTCCTTCAATAAGAGTGCAAATGACCAATTTTTAAAGGTATTTAGATGGTTTGGTTTAATAAGTGAGTTAGGAATCTACGCTTAAAATCCTCCGTAGATTCTAGTACATCACCATGTGTGTGTTCATTCATTAATTTAAAATGTTCTCACAGCCTGCATTTCTACGGGGCAGGATTTGGGATTTACTGCAACAGGGATTACATGTTTGAATGTTCTGAAAGTGGCATCCCGGTTTTCATGTCACACATTTTGTTAAGATTACTGTACCTTTCTATTTTCTCAAAAGTAATATTCCTACCATTGGACAGTCATATTGTTTTCTGTGTCTTCTGTTGGCCCTTTTTTCCAGGGTGTACATTTATAACCCAAGGTATTAAACAATTAGTACAATCTAATTTTCAATACTATGGAAAAGGATATGCTTGATTTGTCTCTAAAGTAGGTTACAACAAAATGAACGCGTGAGCTTTGACTGAACAGAAGGTTGAGATAACCTGTGATATTTTCCAAATGTCAAAAAAAATTGTTGGCTAGTTAGTGTGGTATAGTGTAGCTATTAATTTCAATGGGATTATGCCACAACAGAATCCTCTCAGTAATTCTGAATACATTTTCACAAAATTATCCCAGCAGCTAAAAGAATGAATGCTATTTTGTCCCTACAAAACCTGGTCCAAAATTAGTTTCCATGCATAATTTATTGTACTTATCAAAATTCTGATTTTAATTTACCTATACATATTCAAACATGTCCTTCCATTTGTAATTTCCAGTGTATTATTGAAAAATGACATAAAGTCAAATATCCAAAACTATGACTGATATAATTGGGGGAGTTTTGTCAAGATCAATAGTTATGCTGATTAACCCCAGCTGAGGATCTGGCCCAATAAATAGCTAACTACATAATGAGCAAAATAATTCGCTCTGCTATTAATTAGAAAAAGAACTAACGAACACTTAATCCAAATGTTGGGTTTTGCAGAGGGTGTTCCAAAGCACGTACACAGTTGTGGGCAATTTGGGAGCGGATCAATGTGTCAAGTTGTGGAGTTCCCACATTTCTCTGTTCTCGGCTGTAAACCCTTTGCATATTTTGGGAGTAAAGGAGGAGTCTACATTTTTTGCAGATGCTGGAAACATGCCAGATCCTCCTATTACAAATATTTCTACATACTGCCAAATGCTCCCATTGGGAATACTCCTTGTATCCCCATAACTACTGGTTTTGCTCAGTCCATTACTCAATAAAACTAGCCACTGCTGCAGCTGGAATAGTCTGGTCTGAGAAAAAGGGCACCAGAAATTCAAACACATCTAGCTGGAGAAACTGGGCTCTTAATAGATCCAACAAGCTGAGATTTATTACACAATTTTTGCATTGAAAGGAAATATAAAGCACCGCCTCACAGGTGCAAATATATTTTACTAAGGATCATGTCATTTTATAACTTGAAATTATAACAGTATTTAAAAGTATGATGTTAGAGAAATGGTCTAGTGATAATAGTTATAAATTTCTTTTAGATCTGTATTTTCATCTATCGCTGACTTCAGTGGGGCCAAGAGTTCAGCTCTGATGTCCTAATGACTTGGGAAAAATTGGAAGTATCTCAGCTTTAAAAAATTTTATTTTCTACCTTTAAGCAGTACTTGAGATCAAGTATGTTTTCCTTGGTGAGTCTGAAAAAAAGGGAATTCATGTATTTGCTGCCTTCTACATGCAATTTTTCTATTTTCTTATCATTCTGTAACAATGAAAGATGCCACATTAGTGCGTAGAGCCTTAATCTTAACCTGTCAGATGCATTCATTCCTTTCACTATAAAAATTGCATTTCACATTTTCTTTTCTTAGACCCCAAATTTGAAAACACTTAAGCATGTGCTTAATATTAAGTCTCATTTGGTACAGAAAGGGAAAGACATGAACTGCACTTAAGAGACATCAGTGCTCTACAAAAGTATTTTATAGCTGTTTTCCTAGACTATATTTAATTACTTTTATACAAAATTGAACTGTTTCATCTCATCTCCGATATACCAGAGAAATCTTGAAGCTGCTCTTTAGGCTTCTTTTGATCTGATGAATATCTGCTGGTTTTGAGAATTTCTTCGAACAACCCAATGATTTAATTGCAGCTCTTTTTCCTCCAGCCTAGCAACTAAGCCAGTGCCATCCCACATTAAAGGCAATGAAAATAGACTAGGCTGATTTACAATAAAAATATTTATATTTAATATTAGTGTTTCTATAGTAGGTCACTAAAGGAATAATAAAAATGGTAGGCTGTTTTTACTGCCTTAAAAAATGGGATTTTTATTTAAGCAAATCATGTCAGTGTCTGAAACCTACTGGATTATCTTCTAACATATGGTAAGTATTGGTTATGTGGTGTGCTGGCTTGCATTTCATTGTTGGAAAAGCATAGAAAACTGATTTTAGTATGCCTTTGCTCTTAGCAGCAGGGTATAATCATTTTTAAAAGAAATTATGGAATCAAGCATTAGCATACTGTGTAAATTTAGGATTTATGGAAGGATGTCATATATCACACACATATATTGCTTTGGGATGCTTAGGAAATCTTCACTACCACATGTCACTGTTTTGTAGTTGTTTAAAATGGTAACTAAGCACATGCAAAAAGATAGCAATGCTAGGATAGTCTTCAAAAAATATTACATTGTTAAGTATTTAATAAACATACCAAAACATTAATATATTATCCATTTTACAGCCACTGAACTTTAAATAATTTCTTCCTGTGAAGGCATCAGTTATCATTATCCCTGAGGGTATTAGCTAAGCCTCATGTATTCAGCCCCTTGCAACCTTGCCATTCTTACAGGATTTGCTTCAGATGCCTGGAGGTGCGAGGATGTGTGTGGGTAGAAGTCGGGGCTCTTTGCACCCACAGGAGAGGAAAACCAGCACTTCTCATCCCCTTCTGTCCCTCCACTATGGACAAACTCTTTTCTCTATGTGAGGGGAATGAGAGCTGCACCAGCAGGTGATGCCATTCCCACACACCTCTGATGGTGCAGGATGGACACACAGGCCTTTACCTGGCAAAGCACTGGGAGATGTGCCCTGCTCTGGCACCAGCACGTGTCTGCTGGATCTTCTGAAACAACAGCCTGCACATCGTCACTCTAAACAGGAAGCCCAAATTGTAATTGAAAGGTGAGAGAAAAGTACCCATTACATACTTGCCAGCTCATGCTTACTGCTGAGGGTAGGCTTGACTTTACCCTTCACTTTAGATTTCAGCGGCTTAATTAATCTACTAACATCAAAAGGAAAATAATCTGTTCCGAGCAGTCCTTCTAAAGGCTTGGTGCTTTGAAACTTCATTTCAAAATCGATCTTGCCTCTATCAAAATGAATGTAAAACTCGGAGACGAGAAGAGCCCTTTCCTGTGACCCTCCACCACTGTCACTTTTGTTCTACCAGACCTCTGCAAGGTGCCCGTTTGATCACTGCTGTTTATTCTGTACTTTTGTCTAAATAAAGCTCTAAGTATGTTATTCATCCATACAGAGAGAGACAAGCAACAAAGCACCAAAACTGAGGGGGTGTGTTACAGGCCCGTTCTGTCAGACTGTGGCTGTATGGGGGGTGGTCGTGAGGCCACTGTGGTGGCAGGAGCCGGCAGCAAAAAATGAAGAGAGGGCAGGAAGTCGGGGTAGCCCCTTTTTACATTTCCCTGTGGCCCATGCTGTGCCAATGACACCAGGCTGCCTGTGTAAGATACTGGGCAGTGACTGGCCAAAGTCCTCTGAGCTCACAGACCTCTTGGTGGTCAGGTGCCAGGCAGAAGAAGGCCCTGTGGAATAATGAACACTATGAGTGCCTGGAGACAGACCACAGGCACAGAGGAGATGGGAGGAGAGAGCAGAGGATTTGGACTGCCCAAGGCTTCTCCATTTAGAGACCCATGGAGCTGCTATTCATGCAAATGATGGTGAACAACCATTTAGGAGGGACCATGTGCTCATGTGACAGCTGTCCAAAGGTGATTGCCTGAGAACAAGACATCTTGACATTTCACTAGAGGCCAGCCCTGGTCTCCTGCCCTCAGCTAGCTACTTGCTTGGTGGGAGGCAGAAAAGTAAAGCAAGAAACAAAATGCTGGTACACTGGAACTCTTAAAATTTAAACTGCTAACTGCTCATGAAAGGAAAAGGCAGAGCCAGAAGCAGTATCAATTACTTTAAATTACAACATACAAAGCCAGAGTCAGCAATCACATCAGTCGCTTGTCCAAGCTGCTTCAAAGTACAACTTGAAGCACAAGACTCCCATCCCACACGACTAGCTCAGTTCATTGACAAGGACTATAACTCACATTTGCAAATATTCAGCAAACCTAACATAGCCTGTGACCTATTGCTTAGAAATGTTCCTGGAAAAACCTTTTTAATCTGTAATAACCTAGAGAAATCCCAACTTCTGCTATTGCTGCATGGCCCAGATTCTCCAAGGTCTGCCATGCCTGAGAAGACATTTTGTTTCTTCTTTTTCCCCTGATCTGGCCCCTGGTTCCTCACTGGTGTTTTGCAAAGCCTGGAGACCTTGAAGGGGAGGCTGACTGCCTCAGCCCAGGTGTCCACTAGGGCAGGGGAATGGCTCTCTGACCCATTAAATCATTTTGAAAATGCGGTTGTATCTAATTAGTGTTTGGCATTGGCTGTCTTCAGTGTTTGCGTTGGTTTGTTTCCATGAAGTGAAATTTCTGGGTTATTTATTACTGCTAATATGTTCCACCATGCTTTGACAGTCACCTTATGTTCTGCCAGTTTGGGGGTTTTTGTCGATTACCCTGATTTCATGTATGATTCTGATCTGTATCTACAAATTCTTTTTGCTACATCCTCTCAAGACAGGAGCTTGTCCTTGTTGCCAGATGGATTGTAAGGGCTGGACTGTAGAACGACTGCACAAAAAATAAGGGATTTGTTTACAAAAAGCTTGACAGGGTTAGTTTGCCCAAACACACAAGCTATCCAAATTTCACGTAAAAGAGACCTCTTGTACTGAAGGAGAGTAAAGAAAAGCTGTGGCTCATGGTCAGGTTTATATTTGCATTTTCCATCAAGGGGTTATTTGATCCCCTCTGCGGGGAGCATTTACTTGAAAGATGGGTCTCAGCCACAAAGTGTAAATTCCGTTTCACTCTCCCCAAAAGTCTGGTGTTATTCAGAACGTCCAAGTTTTGGTCCTCCTCTGTGCCAAACTTAATGGAACAAGAGCTACCTTCCGTCACATTTCAGCTGTCTCTTTAATATACGCTCTTCTCTTTCACTGTTAATCATGTCTCAGCCTCTTGCTCACATGTGACAATGTCAGCTCAAGCATGCACGAGGAACCCATAATTCAAAATTACTTGGCTCTGCAATACAAGATAATCTTAAGAAAACTGCAAATTAGATACTGTAATACAATATTCACATGTATGTTATCTGATAATGTACACTGTGATTTAAATTCTACTACTGTCAAACTCTTTGAATCATTAAACATGTGATACCCAGTGGACATTTTATTCATTCTAGACATGTTTTGACATTTTGGATCAAAACATTTTTTAGTATGATTAGCTAACTTGCTTAGCAATTGTTTTCTGGTGTCTAGCATAAACTAAGAACACTTTATCAACTATGGTGAATTATCATTTCTTACTCAGGATTACAGAAATATATGAAAGTTGCATATTCAATAATAGAAATTCTCTAGAAAATAACAATATTTATGACTCATTAAGAACTAAAGGGTGTTGTGTCTTGACATTTTGAAGGGCTGGGATATTATGAAAACAGACTTCCACAAAGAAAAAAATTACATTAGAATTAAGCTTAAAAAAATTTAAATTTGACTGAAGCCACTGAGGTTGCTGGCAAGCCAGTGCTATGGGTGAGTTGTGCAGCTGGATTACATCAATTAGTCCCAAAACCGAACATTAATTAAGCTTTTACTAATATTAGTCCGTACAGTTGCTTTCTGTTACAAAAGCAATATTTCAAGGATGAACAGCAACACATTTTCAATTTCCTTGTAGACATTGAATACAGAGTAAGAATCCAGAGTGCAATGCATTTAGTAGTGTAATCAGTACATCATTCTTATTTTCCTGAAACTCTAGTAGCAGTTTATTTTTACTTTTTTATATCTTTATCTAATAATGCTTGTTTAACTGCTGTTATATCATCTACAATGAACACTTCAAAGAGATGAGGGGAGAAGAAAGGGATGCGTAAAAAAAAGCAGTTATATCAGAATCATGTAGGTGACAACTGTTATGAAATACTTTATTTTATCCTTTTTTATTGCAGCTTGCTACTGGTTCAAACATGCACTCAACCATACATGAAGTGTTTATAACAACCTCCCAACAAAGCTATTTTTGTATAAACATAAACTTTTGGGGTCAGCTGTGACCTGAGTCCCAAACTCCACTCCTGTACACTTTCGAATGGGGCCAAGCTCAGTGAGCTGTGCATTGCTTTCTCTGGAGACAAATGAGAGCTACCACAGATGTATGCAGGAGCAGGACTGGCTTCTCTGGGAACCCCAAGGAAAGACCTGGGGCTCCTGCATGGGAGGAGCTGATGTCTGCCACTGACAAGGAGGGACAGGGACATGGTCCTTCAGAGAGACAGACCCTGATTTCCACCTTATCCTCCCAAGCTCCAAAAAGTTTTCTGCCTCAGCCAACCTCCTTCTCTACAGGGACATATTTTTCTACATTACAATACTAAAGATTTTAATATTAAATGTTCTTTTGCAGAAAAAAGAGAAGTCAACACTGATGATGTTTTCCAGGAACTCATTTTCCCATATATATTAGCATCATGCCTCACATTTCAGTGACTTTTATTCAAACTTACTACAGCTGAGTTGCAAAATGTTGTCTTTGTCCTTAAAACCATGACAGAGAACTTTATCTGCATTCAGATGCCTACTGGTTTGTGGTATTTCAATAATAAAACAGCAGGATTGAAGGCTCATGATGAGAAATCTGACTAATTACCTGTTAGATGATAGATGGTTGTAACTCTGCAGTGCCAGTCACTGAAAACAAAACACTTCTAGATATCAATCAGCTTCCTGACAAATTCAATTTCCATCACATTCAGTGGACAATAAATGTGAATTTTACCTCAGCAGCTATATAGCTTTGACTTTTAACTTTCCAATATGCATAATGATATTTTAATAAAGTAGAGATTTCTTTTAAGTAAATTAGTATTTAAATCCTGACATATTCATATTTCAGGCTCAAAGCTGGTGGAAATAATTAATGTTGCAAATCTGTTTTGTGTTCTATTGCAGACAGCAAAGGTGTATTTAATAGTAGTATTTTTGTTTTCTCCATATATTCTTGTTTTAGACCGATTATTTACAACACTTGTAATGGAGGTATTTACCCTCTTTTTCCAGCACCTTATCCATCTATGTATCAGTGAGTTGGGTGCAGATTCTCACTATGACTCAAAAAAAAAGTCCAATTATTACCATTACATACCAGCATGTGGGCCAAGTTAAAACAAAGAGGGATCGGAGCGTGGAAATTGAATATCGGCTTGAAGAAACATTTCTCTTTCTTTCCACATAGGGACTAATTGCACTGTCAACATCTGGAAGTTGTGGATAAACTTGTCCACTTCAGAATGAATCTGAGTCCACTTACTCTGCTAGAAATCAGAAGAGGTCAATTACAGTGTGTTTAATATCCGTGCCAACAGTGTGATATGAGAATTAGGCTCTAGAGGTCATTAATCCCTTTGTTACCTTGGGCACAATACACTGAAAGCAAACTGGAAATGTTAACATTGCTTCAAAGTTATGGGGGATGTGCATCCTGGTGTCACTGCAACTAAATCACCCTGACGAGCCACACCCTGCCCCGTGCATCATACGTGCACACAGCAGACAAGAGCAGAAGTCTCAAACTTCTGAAATCTTCATGTCTCATGGGATACAAATTCAGACCAAATGATTCATCTCTGCCTTTTGGCAAGTGGCATCCACACAACAAAAAGAAGGGCAGCAAAATTACATTTATACTTGGTTTAGAGCACTGTGCCTCTCCTATTTTATTTCACCTAATAAAAAATTGAAAAAAAAACCAAGATCAAGCCTTAATACAATTGTCCTTCTTGGAGGATCCATTTCAATGTGCTCCGTCAGCTGTCAGGGCAAAGCAAAGCTCTGAGGTCCCACCACAGGTGTCCGCCCGGCCTTCGGTGCAGGAGCTGCAGGGAGCTTTGTCCTTGGGAAATGGGAAAATTATTAAGCAGGTAACATCTGGGACCTGCTTCTCTGAGGTAACATCAGGAAGAGATAACTCTGTTAGTGTAAGTGACGGTCGAGGGTTTGCAGGGCTGGCCACTGGTCTGTGCTCAATTTGATTGATTGGCAGGTGCTGGGACAAGGTTAGACTGCTCATTTCTCCCTACCAGAAACAGCCTCTGCCTTTAACCAGAGCTCCCCATACGAGCCCCTTCCCAGCAGTGGGTCTCTGGTCTTCCACAGGTGCACAGGTGGGCAGGAGATACCCAAGTGCCCCTGGGGATCTGCCTGCCCCAGGGCTGAGGCAGGGACGCAGTGAAGGGCACGGTGCGAGCCAGCTGCTGGGCTGTGGGGAGCTCTGTGCCAGAGCTCTGTGCCAGAAATGAGAGCTATGAAAAAAGCTCAGGAGTGAAAAGGCTGAGAATTTTTCGCTGGAATCAGTTTATTCAGGAAACACGCTACAGCAGCCATGTCTTCTGGACTTGAGTTTCTTTCCCAGGTCCTGCCTCAGCGCCTCAGCACAAGCACTCCGGAAAAGCTGCCTGAGCACTGGTCGTGGTGTGCAGGTTTCCCAGGGCAATGCAGGTCACACACATGTGGCTCAGATCTGGCTTTCTGGCATTACACTGCATTTAGATGGTTTTATATTGAACGCTGCAGCAAATTTGCCTTCCAAACCACATCCTTCTCTGCAGCCTGGCAGTTTGCAAGCAACTGCTATTTTCCAATTTGCAGAAATACCCGTTGCTTTTTCCGAATTTACAGGACCTATTTCTACTTTGTTTTAAGAAAGGATCATGATAGTACTGCTGTCTCTGATTTTGTACAGTCAGGCTATCACTGTAAAAGGTGCCAATATATCCATGAATAAGAGGTTTAGTGCATCAGTGAAAAATTACATTCTTAAACACTGGTTATTAAAGATTATGTCACCAATCTGCATGCATGCACATACATATCCATATATTAAAAAAATGCCAGTAATCAATTTAGAATAGCTTATTTTATTATTTCTTGTAGAAACAATGATGGTTGTGTCAACAAATTTTTCTGTTTCTGATTCTGATGCTGAATTACCAGGTTCACATTTATATACTACTTTTCATTAGAGATGTACTGAGGACTCTATAATGTTTTTTTCTTAATCAAATCACTGTACAGAAGAGGTCTACTTAGGCTTTTCTTAAAGCAGCCTGACATCAAAAGATTTCAAAAGGACAAAGGCTGCTTTTAAAAGCTAACATACTATTTATGATTTCAAATGGCAGAGGTATGATTTCGCCTGCTTTATTACAGATGTTATAAATGATGTTTCACATAAGAATATTATTCTCTTATTGCTTTCCAGGTAGAGTTTCCACTGGGTTCATTAAAGGCCTGAATGTAAAACAGCTGCAGAACCATGAATTGGGCCCTGGCAATTGAAATTGCCCCTGTTTTGTTTTTTTTTTAATCATTTGACATGTCAACATGGCAGCTATTTAATTACACTCATGCAAGAACAATAAATAAAAGTCCTATGACCTTTTGTTTCAATAAAATAAAATCTACTTATTCTTTTTAACTAAAATGTCATTTCCCATTTATTTTCCCCCAATGTGGTTGCCAGTGTCCAATTTTTAGGCTCAGTGCACAACAGTGATAAGGTCAAAACCTGAGACAGGGTGATGTGATTAGCCCTGTCCTAGGCTACCTCGTAAAAATGTCTGCCACACAGCACATGCTCTGTCATGCAAGAAAAATTGTTTACAAAAGGGTTCAACCAAACAGAGTTGTGTGAACATGCAGAGGACTTTTTATAGTCTCCTCTCAACTGATTTTTACAAGTGAGATCAGGGAGAGGGGGAGGGGAATTTTAAAATGGGTGAATAGAAGATAAAACTGGACACTGTGGAAAATCAAAAATTGAGGTGGGTGGTCTGGCAGCTCGAATAACTGTTGCAGATGACCTTATGAAGCCAAGGTGCGATTCATCAATCCCAGAGGACTCGCAATATGCTGTATTTTCCCTGCTTCGGAATAGGCAGTAACCCAAACAAAACCTGACCTGATGAGGTTTGGTTCACAGAGGTCCCATCTCTCCATGAGAATAGGTGGAATTACAAGCATAAGTACCAAGCACTAATATGGCACCATAGACAGAGTCTTTATTTATCATGCAGAGAGTGAAAACAAAGCTTTCTACTAGATTTATTAGTAAAAGGGAACAGAAGAATCTGGTATGGACAAACTGCATGTTCCCCACATCTCAGCTGCCAGGACTTCCTGCCCTCAGGCTTAGATATATTTATCTGGTTATAATTCAGTAAAGTTGTGTGATTTCAAGCCATTCCAAACAAACAAAATATCTAAGATATCATTCAAGGATGTCCTGACAATGCAATATTTCCCCTTTCAGGTTAAAATAAAAAAATAGAGATGCTAATTAAATGCTCTCACAAAGATGAGTTCTTCTCAGAAATTGTTTTTATTAATTTTATTTTTTAAACAGCTTAAGGACTGTAAAAATTAAAATGATGACAGTTTTATCTGGATGAAATTATTATAACATGTACATCACTAGAAGAGAGAGAAAAGCATATGGAATATATATATATTCAGAGCTTGATTGTGCTGTTTCTTTGTATTCAAAGGCCTCTTTGACTTCAGTGGAAATTTTACATATGTGACAGTTGCAGAAATGAGTCTTCAAATTGTAGAGAAATCAAATTTCCATGTTAAAGAGACCCTGTTTCTAATTTCACTTGGAAAAATCAGAGTTTTTCATATGAACCCCATCTCGTTATTTTTCCAGCCTTTCTAAACATTGGTGCTTTTTATAAGTGAGGGGCATTGAGGAAAAAGAAAGAGAGAGAAAGAAAAAGAAGACTTTATGTGTACCAGGGGATAAATATGTTACTGGAACAAGTTTTTGGTGTTGAGTGTACTGTCAGGAGTAAAGAGAAACATGGGTAATACCATTAGTGCCCCAGCGCTCAAAATAAAATATTAATGGCAGCATTTCCCGAGAAATTAAATTACTAGAGAAAAAAAGTCTTAAAAATATGCATTCCACTGCCTTGTTGAAAGCCCTCACACAAATTATGGTCGAATTAATATCCTTTTTTCTTTAGCACACATACTTTATGACCTTGAGAGATGTTCTCATGTAAATGTCTGAGGTTTTCTTATTCAGAAATGGTCATGTTTTGCACACACTCACTGGCCAAGGGAAAGATTAGCTATGTTTGAATGGATGAAACTCAGTCGTTTATTTGCAGGAGTCATAAGACCATCTCGGGTCTGTTTAGCCTCCACTTAAACCTCCAAAATGATTCGGCTTTAGTCACTCTAAACTTAAGTGCATTGCTACTGAAGAGTTAAGTCTGACCAGCCCAGTTTGTCCCAGCTACACTGACGGACAGTGAGACTCAACACATGAAAAGAGTGCTCTTTTTGTTGCAACATTTCACAATTTCTTTAAGGTTCTTATTCAACCATTAGCAGTGACTCACTGGTTGTTAGATAACTGCAGTTCTCACTAAACTGAAAATAAAAAAAAATCGAGATCCATTCTCACAGAGGTCCTCCATATGTGATAAATACTGGCTGCTATACTTTTAAGACTGTAATTATCTAAAATATAATTCATTATGTCAAGTCTCCAATGCACACTACGTTATCCACATGAGTAAAAAAAAATTATTTCTAGATCATGACTATTTCAAAAAGACTATTTCTTGAAGTAAAGAAGGGAAACATTATGACTCATGCCTATCAATTTTCTATTGCCTATATTCATTTTTATTTAAAAAAAAAGAAAAAGAAAAAATCCAATGTCCTGCGAATAAGTTGAAATTTTTAGCATGTTTTATACACATTAAAATCGTGTTTCAAGTAGTTAATAATACCCCACCACCCTCAGAAGCAGTGAAGAACACAATCTTCCTTTGCCCTGATTGTGATACAGGAAAAGGCTTGCTCTTGCTGAGACTATGAGGGGGCTGAAACTTTCCTTTCTCTGATGAGGTCACCAAGAAACACAGCTATTTGGGGCATAAACCTGCACTTAGTTGAATATTGTCAAATGAGAAAAATCTGTGTACCTCACACAGTGCTTAGCATCTTGTCCAACACTGGTGTACTGACTTCAGGTCAGGCCACGTCTGTGTCTCCTACCCCAGTCTTTGCAAGAAGACTATCCCTAACACTGTTCTTATTAACATTTTATAATTATTTTCCACAGTCATAAATAACTTTTGCAGCAAGATTTTTCACACTTCTCCCCCATTTTCTGATATAATTCATTCTGCTAAGTTTTTAAGAAGAGTTTTGAAAAATTGAGGCAAACATGGTTAAACCTAAGATCCCACAGCAGTATAATAAATATTCATCAGTACTACATTTGCCTTTATGTACTTCCCAAGCTTCAAAATAGCTAAATGACACAAATTTGTTACAGTGGTAACAGCAACACAATTATGGTTAGTGGCCTGTCGCTGCTACCATCCAAACTTCAGCTTACAATAACATAAAACTCTTGACAGGCCATTCATGGATCAAACTTAAAATATAAGGAAAAAAGAGAAATGGTTTTAACAACTGAGAGTTTATGGAACTGCCAGATGACAAGCTAGTATATGGAAGAGAAAATTAGATGTATGGAGAAGAAAACAAAACAAAGACCATGCACATTGCAGATAGGTTTTATACATGCACAAAATATTTACCTTGACACTTTTTAAAATCAGTACTTTTCTTACAGGAATGCCAAGAAATTAAGACCCTGAAGGGATGTTCTTATCCATGTCAGAGGCCCAAACTAGCTCAGAAGAAACAGAAGTGCATCCTGCAGACAGGAAAGGAATGATTCCTGCCCAGATGGGCAGCAGGCAGCAACTGGTGCTGGAGGTGGACATCTCAGAGAGGAACCCTGGAATAAATCCTCCTTGAAGGCTACAGACACCTAGTAGAGAAGCTTCCACTCCCTAATCCATCACTAGATGTTACACCAGAAACGAGGGGTTAAACATACAATTTGGTGTTCTTCATGGTCTGGCCTTGATGTATAGAGCAGGAAAGGAAGAGGAAAGAGTGGAATGAAGGAGCAGAAGAGAGAGATTTGCTCCAGTGAGTGGCCAAGGGCACTCAAGTCAGGCTCCTGTTCTACCCTGCCCAATATGAGATTCCCTCTCTTCATCAGCTCTTTGAAAGCCAAGAGGCGGGCAACAAGCCCAGCTGCAGTGGCCTTCCCAAGGTGACAGCCAGTTCTCCCTAAAATCTTCACCAGGATGGATCAGGCTGGCCCTGAGGACTCAGGGCCTTCTTAGGGATTTTCTCTAAAAAAAGGTTCCCCACTCAAGGAAGAGGTGCTCACCCATCTTCTCACAAAGGATTTTATATCAGAGTGCTATAATGGGGGCTTTGGATACTAAAACATAATTTTTAGAAGAATCACATTCTATAGCTCCATGTTCTAGCATCCGGTGAATTGCTAACACAAATAATTAAAACTAATATATGGTTGTAAAAATAAATGAAGTATATTTCATTATGCAGTATCCTTGATTTTTATGGTGTTTGATTACTCACTAATTTGCAAAATGTGGTAATCTGCAGTATGCATCCCAGTCATTAGTGAAATCATACTGTACTTTAGTCAACCGGCTGATGATCTGACATGTCCCAACAGCAGCCCTGTACAGAAGGGTAAAAGGAATTAAAGGCCCTGATCCTTGTTTTTATAAAAGCCAGTTCAGAACACTCGGGCAATGAAGAGTAACCATCGAGCTTCTACAGACAGGTTTATGGTGATATAAATGAACATTAAAGTAACTAATAACGTGGCCAAAGGCACTTATGCCTTTTGGAGTTTCTTTTCACATATTTTATCTTTTAGTATCTATGATTAAATTTGGTGAGAATATGTAGGTGACACCTAGAAGACAAATATAACTTGGTATGGATCAACAGTGTTAATTCCAACAGCCAATTTTGAAACATATGTTCTCTTGAGCAGATATATGGGTGTTATCATTGGCACAACTATAAATAAATATTAAATCCTCATCAGTCAAAATAAGGAGTACTCTGAGGTTTCACTTTCATCAGATAACAATAACACCTCTGGAAAAACATTAAGTCTAAATGATAGCATATTTATTATTTGACAAAAAACTATCTTACAAAATATTTTGGTTTAATTCCCAGATGATTTACATAATAGATTATAGCAGCTGCTATAACAATTCCAAAGTTGTTTTTTTCTCAGTAGTCTTTGAATCCTCTAACACTACAAGTGTTTTTCCAGATCTTATTTTTTAAATTAGCATGCCTTGAGAAAATACCTACATGTATTTTCCTAGAACCATGCTAGCTATTGATCTCAGCTTGACAAAAGTGGAAGAATTCATAGGTCATTTCAAAGTCACCTGTTGAACCAACAGAGAAGAAATATTTCTCCTTCACCAGCCTAGACTCTTTAGAGACCAGTGGACAGTGCAAAGGATTCTCAGGGCATGTCCAGTTGCAGTGCACAGCCAGAGCAGAGCGTCCTGGCAGATTATCAGAGTATTTCAGCATTTTAATTTGAGCCCTGAAACAACAGGTTCTGCCCTGGGTTCTTTCTCAGGCAAAACTCCTGAAGCAGTGGTGGGCCTTTTGTTTAATTCTAGCCACGTGCAAATTTACTTTGGGATGAGCAAATAATTAATCTATTAAAAGGTTCCATGGGACATTCCAAAAGTCGCCGTGAAAAATTATTGCCAGTGCACAGCTGAGATTCTGCTTTATAGAATTAGCTCATAAAGTAGTATCGTGTGTAATTGCATTCGTGTTGTCACTGTCTCTTTGTAAATCTCCGGAGATTTACAGCACCACACACTGGAGCAAGACCATCTAATATTTATAATGCTTCATTATTTTCATCTACTTGGAAAAAAACCTGTAGACTTATAGAAAATCCAACAAGATGTGCCAGAAATAGCAGTGTCCACTTGCAGTATCAATAGCAGTACACAGAACACAGGCAGACACCATACCACAGGAATTGCAAGTGACCAAACAGCTGCATGACATTTACTCAAAATACTTTCTGCATTTAACACACTTATTGAGCAGAACTTGAAAATAGGGTCGTTGTTTATTTGGGCATGACAGAGGGGAAACTTTGGTTTTTTACTAGACCTACAGAGTATAAACAGATCTGGATTGTAAAGCCCTTTCATTGTACTTCTACAGGTAAAAATTATATTTTAACTAATGACAGCTTTGGCTGGAGAAAAGTTAAAAGGCTGCAGAACTTTTCCTATAGTTTAACTCGAAGTCCTGCTTGGAAGGGGATGGACAGATTGTTCATGTACAGATTCATATCAGAAGTAGCTGTTTACAGCTTTTTGAAACATTTAGGATTTCATCTTAACATTTCCTAGTTTATGACAAGAAAAACTAGGAGCATGCAGTTTTCTGATTGCTGCCATCAGCCAGCAGGAAAATGCTTAAGCAAGAGTGAAACAATTTCTTTATAAAATGTATGTCCAAGCTTCATGAAGGACATAGCACTGATGGGAAATTTTGCCAGAATAAGAAAACAAGAATTTGGCCCTTTCTCTGCAACTACTGACAACACTCCACAACTTTATGCTGTTAGGATTTTTTAATTAAATGAGCTATTCTTCAGTACACAATAGAACTAAAAAGGAGAGGGTATCTAAGTGTGAAGCTAAGTTTGTAAAGGAGTCTCTAAGTCCTTTCCAAATGTGCCCAGAAAATTAAAAATTCCATTGATACTGAGATTTTCTGGATAAGCAAGACCATATATTTTTAAGCAGCAGATTTTTTTTAAATAGCTGTGCTTTTTGCTACAGTCAGTAGGTATCACGAGAAGGAGAAATATGATATTAAGCAGGATCTGATCCTAAACTTTTGGCTCCAGTGGGAACTGACTAAACACCATTTATAGCATATCCCAACAGAAACACTCCATTTGCTGTAGCAATGTTTACTGCATCTGAATTCTCCTAGCAGAAAACAGCTTTTTCACAGTCAAGTTCCAATATTAGCAGTGAATTAATTATTATGTTATATTTGTAGGACCGTGCTAAGGCTGAGAGAGCAGCGGGGGAGAGGGGGGTCCCTCATTGCTGTTACTCCTTGGCAAAGAAGAATATAGATATGGTAATCTGGGCAATTTTCAACTTTCAGTCATGTGGCTGGAAAAAATTATTTACTGGAAAGGACCTGACCAAATCTCTTGGACAGTTGCTGCATTCCTACAAAAACACACCTTGGTCTAGAACAACAATATTTTAAGAAATATCCTGAAAGCAATCATTGCTTGGATAAGGTGACTCGTATGTCATTTCCATCAGCTCTGCAATACCAGTCCAGGTTTCCTATCAGCACTTGCATCCAAACACAGACATTTTTATGCCAGACATGAATCAAAAAATTTTAATCTGGAATGTAACCTGTAAATAATTTTAATCTAGAATGTTACCTGTAAACAACATACTATAAACCAAACCAAAACTGGAAAGAGCTGAAAAGTGCCGTACCTGTACAATGATTTACACTGTGCCTGAAGCCTGTTCCCACTCAGTAAGAGTCTCCCATTGATTTCAGTGTGGTTTGGTTCAGTCCCTTATTTCAGCCCTCATGTGTTTCGCCAGTTTAATGCAGCCACCCTTCCTGGTAGCCTTTGTCCACTACTCCTTATAGAAACATTCAACGATTTGCTGTATGATTAAAAATGTCAGTGGAAGTATGAACCATGTTGTATATTGACCAAGCACACATAGAGGCTACACAACTCCTACAAATATCACAACAGAAAACTAATAGAGCATTAAAAGTATATTTTCATTTTAGTTTCAAAAAAATATCCTGAGTATTTCAAACAAACTATCCAGACATTTATAAAATGCTCATATTAGGTATATTTGTCTCAGTGAAAGTCCTGCAGCAAGCAGTAGTGGTAAATAAAAATAAAACAAAATCTAAATGGATCAAAAAACATGACTGACACAAAAATTGCTGTAAGCATATATAACCTGCTTCACTCACCTATGTGAAAGATAATGATTTTGATTCAAACAAAGATACTCACATTAGGTATGTAACTGCCTGTATTATAACCCCACTTCCTAAACCTAACATGCCAATAAAGCATAAAGATACAACAAGGAAAATCCAAACTTGAACAATTAAACATTTATTTTTTATAAATAGGAAAAAATATCTTGAGCGCTGTGATGCTGGCACTGTGTTTACAAATTCTTGATTTTTCAATCATACATATTAACAATGTTTCTTGATTTGTATTGCAGAGCTAGTGGAAATACATTTCTATTCAGCACTCGTGTTATGTAGCAGATGAGCATTTTCAGGGTGTTTCCTAGACGGTAATTCTTTTAGATATCAAGCAGAAACTACACTTGCTCTGTTAGGATTTTTTTTATGCATAATATCATAAAACCTAAAATTCCACCTCAAACCACCCTCTGTTACAGTGCTTCATGCTGACCTGGGTGTAAACTTTCACCATTGAGGAAAGTCAAAGAAGGGTGAAATTTTAAGATTATATTATGCAAAAATATATTTGCATTGGGGGGAAGAAAGGAGGGGAAGAAGGGGGAAGGGAGATGTTTTTTTCAGAAATATTACACCTAGTCCAACTTTATGTCTAGTGTGAGCTGTTTGAGTGTGCTTGGCCTGTAACCTGCAAAAGTATCCTGTCAGGTTGGCTGTCCATTTTCTTTTCATATGAATTGTTAGTAAAATCTACTTGAAATAAAAAGGAGCAAAAGATATACCATAACATCTACATGAGTTTTTTATAAACTTCTGAGGTGACCATTTTACATTCAGACTGTAAAATGAGCACAGAAAATAGGCCTGAGAAAGAATTCTGAACCTCACAGCATTTGGTTTATATTTTTTTTACTAGAAGTGAAGTGTCTGGCACATCATTCATTTCTTCCTGGAAGGTGCAGATTTGAGGACATGTTCAACCCTGCTCTAAGTTTAGACAGTTTCAGAATAAAAGGGAACTATTCCCAAAATCCCTGCCCTCTAGGTCTGCCTTTTAGATAATGAAGTTTCTGAAGGCGTTGCTCAACACGAACTGACTAAAAAGGAAAGGAAAAAAAAGGGGGGGCGGGGGGGAGGAATATGACAGAAAAGCACATGTTTTTGCATTTCGTCTGAGTTTATTCAGAATTATATCCATCTGGGTGAAACAGCTAGCTCCCCAGCAAATTAATGGTCTGATGATTCAGGGAAATGTAGAGGTAGGTTCTTAGTAGTAAAATGCACGTAGATGAAGAAAGGGGTGCACAGAGGTGAATCTAGTTTGGTGGGATAGACTTTTTTGTAGATTAAGGATTAATTTGGAAACAATAGGCTCCTAATAAAATGCCAACGTTACAGCAGTTTTATTAAAACACGTCTTGGAATAAAGGATCAAATTCTCTCGGACTCAGCTGCAGCCCGCTGAGGAACTTGAGTAGAGGCACCATTTATTAGCAGAGGCTACTCATTAGAGAGGGGGATATTGCTGTCGGCTGGGAACTCGGTCCCGCTTGAGCTGGAAGTTTTGCCTGAGGAGCTCAGGATCGGCCCCTTGCCGTGCCCGGGTCCCTACCGCCCGCTGCAGCGCGGGAGCGGCGCTCACCTCTTCCCGCGGGGAAAGGACATCAGTCTGCGCCACGAGAACGCTCCGCTGTCTCTAAAACAGTGATCCCCTGGCCAGCCAGTCTGAGCAGAGCAGCAGTACCCGCAGATGCTCAACAAATGATCGCCTAAAATACGAAACGCTGATTCCTTCTCTTTTTACAGTTTTTTTTTTTTCTTTTTGTGACAGCAACTTCTGGAGATTAATCCCTCTCTAGAGTTTGCCCGTGCCTTGTCATGTCAGCAACGTCCTGCACAACTTAACGAGATAAACCCTGACAAGCTAATCAGGCCGGGCGGGGGGCTGGCACCGCGTCCTTGGGCCGGCGGCCGCTCCGCACCCCCGCCGCCGCCTGCGAGCCCGGCCCGCCGCGGATCGCTGCCCGCGCCGGCGGAGCGGCCGCTGCGCGCCCCCGGCCCCTCACCCGCCGGCCCCGAGGGCAGCGCCGTGGCCGGGCGGAGCCCGCGGGCGGGGAGCGGGCGGCGGCAGCGCTGAGCCGCAGGGCCCGGCCGCGACCGCACCACTCGTGCTCACCCGCGGCCTCTGCGCGGCTGCGGAGCGGGGACCCGCGGGAGGGAGCCATTAGCAGGCGGTTGCCGGGCTCGTTTCTCAGCGGCGCGCCGGGGACGAGCCCTGAACTTGGTGGTGCCCGCGGCTTCCCGGGCCTCTCCGCCGGGACCGCGCTCCGCCGCCGCCCTGGGGCTCCCGGGCCACGGGGCAGCCCCTGCCCCGGCTCCTTGCGCTGGAAGCCGGGCCCTGAGGATGGTTTTACCCGGAGAATTAGAGCGTCTAATTTATCCAGTCCTCACTTGCGACCGGTCTCCTGCTAAATTATGTCAGCCAAAGGTCAGCCGGACTCAGCGGTTCTCTTCATTTTCTTAATTTTTAAAACAAACAAACAGGAAAAAAAAAAAAAAGAGGAGGGGGAGTGTGATGGGGGAGGGCGGGGGAGAGAAACCAGCAAGTTATTCAAATTCAACCTCATCTGAATAATCGTGAATTTGATCCAGTCAGAGCTGCAGACTGTACATTAAAAATAAACGTCCAGGAGGCATTTACTGAAGTTGATTTATTAAAAAAAAAAATAGAGGTTTTAAAAATGCAACGTCTGTCCAGCCCTTCTCCCAAAGATGGAATGAGTTTTCAGGTACTGTACGAACCTTGCAGAGTGGTATCAGTGTGTCTGCAATACTTAAGTTGAATGCTTGAACCCCCCAATCATAATTGTACGTTCACAAAGCACATATGGTAGCTGCATTCTTTATATAGTTTGTTATGATCTGGTGTGTAATGTAAATATATAAGTTCCGACCGAAAACACAGGCTCGCTTTCCCCATAACAACCAAAAAAAAAAAAAAAAAGTTGCTTTGCAAACTTAAAAAGAATGACATTAGTGCCGTGCTACTGTCGGAGCCAGCAGTGATTATTTGGTCTGTTTGCTCCCATTCAGAGTTAATACACGACAATAGTTTTACTCTGTGCTGCTTGACGTGAAACCACTGGGGTTGGGCAATTCTGTTCCAAACAAATACAACTTCTACACCCATCCCTGGGACAGCTAGCCGAGAGCTGAGCGAGTTTTGCAATGGAGAAAAGCATCACTTACCACGACGGGGATCTAGATCTCGGCAAATGCTGCCAGTAGGTCTGAGAAGTGAAAAAACTGGAAGGGAAGCGCAAAAAGCAGAAAGTTGGAAAGGGGGATTTGTGTGTGTGTGTGTGTGCGTGTGTAAAAGCCGGAGGGAAATGCGAGCACAGCGCTCCCTGCTCTCCCTGGTCGCCACCAAAACAAAGATCCAGGAGTTAAGGGAGCAAAGCTGTGCCACATCTACACACACAGCTCCTCAGGGCCAAACCTCAGCTTCTCACTCACTCCAGCTAGCGACAAGGGTTAATGCTCCGGAGGGACAGGCTAGCCGGCCCCTGACACCATTGGCTAGGGAAAAAAAAGCAGGTTTAAGGTAAATTTACAGGCGCTTTGCAAGTTCCAAAGGATAATTTTAAAATTAATATAATAGTAACAACAACAACAACAATAACAATAATATTACTAACAGCAACAGCAACAACAACAATAATAATAGAGCCCATTCTTGTCCGAAAAAGCGAGGGCACGTCCCCCTCCTCTGCCCCGGCAGCGAGCGCTGCGCGGTCCCGTCCTGGCACAGACACCCGCGCCCTGCGCCTGCCCCAGCTCACCGGGGGGACCTGGTTATCTCTGGAAGCACAACTGAGGGACGAACCCGGAGGGGAAAGGGCTGGGGGGAGGGGGGAAACGAAGCGGCCATTAGCACCAAATGCAAAGGTTCAGGCTCACACTTAGAGATCAACAGTTTTCTTGGGAACTAAATGATGGGAGCGGATTCCCACGCGAAGGCGTGGGCATGTGACTCAGGTGTGTGGCCGGGTGCCACTGTCCGCTTGAACGACGTTCTCGCGCCCCTGCAATTACCGGGGAGCTTCCCCTTCGGCTAAAGGGGAAAATGGAAGAAAGAAAAAAGCCTGGATGGAAAGCAGGGGAAAAATATGTGTGTATACACATCTGTTTAAATGTTAGACCAAATGGTGACAACAGTGCGTGCCCAAGACAAGCTTCCACTTGGGGAACCGAGGTCAGGATCTGCCCTTTCTGAAATGAACAGGCGACATGATGGACATCGGCTTTATTGTCGCCCCTTGTAGTCGGCTGGGGCGTGCAGGGAGCCTCAGCCGTGCGGGGAGGGGGCACAGGCCCTCCAGGTATTGGCCCGGAGAGGCTTCCACTACCCAGCCCAGGCGCACACACCTATGGGCGCGCGTTCGTCTGCAGCGCCGGGCAAGGAGGGGAGAGCGGGCGATGGAGAGAGGTGGGCTATGGCGGAGGGGGAGAGGGAGAGAAAGGCTACGGAGAGGGAATTGTCGCTGGGCGATTTCCAGCCAGTCTGGCTCCACCCGGAAGGGCCTTTCTGGGAACTTCGGGGTTGCTGGGCCGGGCCGTGTGGACGCGGCTGTGCCCGGGCTAGGGCAAGTGCCCAGGTGTGCCCGGGAGCCCGCACAGTCCGAGGGCTCCAGCCTCCATCCTGCTCCCTTCCCTCCGGGCTCAGGGGAAAGAAAAACCCACCTCATTACCGAGATACAGAAGCACATTTCTGATACCATGGGATGTTATTTTGCCACAGTACAAAAGGCTTTAAAATCACTTTGTGCCGCTGAACAATGAGTACTGGGAATTACTACTATTTGTTAAAAAAAAAAAAGCCTACAACCTACAAAGAAACAAATGCCAAGAGCCTGCGTTTCTTCCTCGGATCTATCACGCGATGTCGATATATCAGCAATAAAATATGATGGGCCATACAGTATGATGAGGTTTTCTTAAGAGGAGCGAGACAGAAAGGAATCCATTACAAGAACCTTTCTCCCTTCCCCAGAGACGGTACTCTTCTGGTGACTGTACCCGTCGCGTTTTGACACATAAGCCCACGAAAAGCCGCTCGGCCGGCGACCCCCGGCGCTGCGAACGGCTGTGAGGAGGGGGCCGGGGGTTCGCTAAAGAGCCCGTTAAAGGAGGGAGGTCGCGTTTGCCCAGCGTGCAGGGGGAGGCTGAAAGCGCCTGCCCGGGCGCATCGCTGCGCGGCAGGGGGACGGCGCGGCGGGGGCAGCCCCGGACGGGCCGGGCCGGGCGGCTGCGGGGCGCGGCGGGCGCGGGGCGGGCGGGCAGCACGTGCAGCGGCGGCGCTGCCGTGCGCGGGCGCGGGGCGGGCGCGGGCACCTTCCGCGGGCGGCGGGGCCGCGTCATAAATATTCAACAGCACGTGGAGCCGCGCCGCGGGCGCGCATGCGCCGCCGGGGCTGCCGCCGGGGCGCACGGCGGGCGCTCGCACACACAGACAGACATACAGACACACGCAGACACAGACAGCACACACACACAGAGCACTCGCACACACGTCACACACACAGAACTCGTACAGAGCACTCACACGCTCACGCGTCGCTCACACACACATCACACACATGCAGATGCACACACGCATCCACATCACTCACACGCAGAGCACTCACACACACACACAGAGCTCACACACAGCATGCACACACAGAGTACTCACACAAGTACACACACCGCTGACACGCACAGAGTAATCTCACACACACTGAGCACTTACACACACAGCACTTACACACAGAGTGCTCACACACAGAGCACTCACACAAATACACACATACACACACCCCACTGACACACACGCACCGCCCCTACGCACAGCCGCTGTTTCTAGGAACCGTCCCCAGGTGGTCAGTCCCGAAGCTCCCCGCTGCCCCCCGGCCCCAGAAAGGGGCAACATCAAGCGCAAAACACATGGCCCGGCGGGGGGAAGCTTGCTGATGTAGGGGTATTTTCTCGGGCTTATTTTTTCTTCACTCTTTGGCCATATTTCTTCACGGGATTTTTGGAAGTGAAAAGTGTCCTAAAGGATCTTACAGTTCTGCCCCGTGCCAAAACACAGCTTTCATTTTTTTGCTAAGCAAAGTCGTGCCCACGTCTCGACAAAGCGGCATGTGGGGACTCGGACTTGAGTGTGCCCCACTTATCCTGCACCCTGCCTCGTTGCAGTTACCCCAGACATTAAATTCAGTGTTTGGGTCCCCAGATGTAAACACATGCACAATCACAGATGCACACATCGAATATTTTTTTAATAGCAGTTTCATGGAGAGGTAGTATGATCGTATGTATCTAAAAGGTAATTAATTTGATTTATTATACTTGAAAAATCCTGTCTGCAGTACGGGCGTCATCTGGAAACTTCATGCTATTTTATACTATCGTTCTAAAGCCGAAATAAATGTTACGAATTGATGACAGCTTCCAGCTGCATGATAAAAATAGCCCCTTCGCTTCACAGGATCGTGTTTCATGTTATCGAAGATGAACCAAATCTGACCCGTAGACGTTCACAGCAGGAAAAAAAAATTGATACAAAATTAAAACCTTGGCCATTTTTAATAAACAATGCACCCTAAAACACAGCATCTTTGCTGTGAAATGGAACCCACCTTCACACGTTCAGCAGGTTCAGGAAATCAGACCTACCCCTCGTTCAAAATAGAAATCTCAATTATTAATCTTTCTGGAAATTACACCCATTCTGTTGCAAATGCCACCCATTGTACAGAAACATTGCATTGAATAATAGAGGTTCTGTGAGCCTTCGAAAATATACTTCCGTGTAAACACATGAATGTGTGTCTTTCTAGAAACACCTCTTTCTTTACCTACAAATGTAGATAGAGAGGTATATGTACAGATACGGACATATTTGTAATACAACCAGCAACGCGAACGATGATTTCGGTGAGCTTGTGTGCATCTGCGGCAGTGTCCGTGTGTCTCGTGAGTTGTAGCCACAGCACAGGCCGTGTCCGTGCCCACTACGGGACCCCCCGCGCCCGCGAAGCGGCGTGGGACGGGACGGGGGCGGCGGAGCCTCTCCGCAGGCCGGGCTGCGCGGCCGCGCCGGGCCCCGGCAGGGCCTCTCAGCGTTCCCCGGCCTCTCCCCAGCAGCAAAGCCCCGCTCAGCAGGGAATCGCCACCTTTTGAGGAAAATGTGCTGGTTTCCCGCGGGAACGCCGCGCTGAGCCGCGGGGATCGAGCCCTCATCTCGAGGTGCCCGGCGCGCACGTGTGCGTGGGGCGGCGGGCGCGTCCCAGCCACGGGCAGGCACAGCCGTGTGCGGCTTCGCAGACGTGCTGTGGGTACGAACGGGGTGCGTGTGTGTGCAAATGCAGATGTAAACTTTGCAATGGCGATGCACGGTGTGCCTGGTACCTGTACAGCCTCCTTCGTGGGCGTATCGCTCACGAATTCCTCTCCCTCTGAGCTCCAGCGGCAAAAAGAACACAGGTTTTTTTAGCGTCAGGTCACTTGAAATACTCTGCCCGTTTCAGAGGAGATCTCCTTCCCGTCCTGCCTGCTGGAAGTGGGCTTTGCAGCGGGGCTCTGGCTCCGCGCCGGCCGCGCCGGGGCTCCTGCGGCCCCGAGCGTGCGGCGGGGCTCTTGCGCGCCCGCCGCCCCGGCCCGGTCCGCGGGCCGGCCCGCTGCTCGCTCCCTTTAAAAGTTGCTGCGAGAGGAGCAAGGGCTCTGGACACAGGGAAACTTACAAAGTCAGAGTCGTTTACCAGCGTGGCCAGAAAAGCAGTAAATAAAAGTGTCGATGCTCCGTGCATCAGTCCAGGGACTGCTGCTTCCTCACGGCTAAAAGAAGGGCGATAACCAGACGAGGCCAGCCCGGAGCGGGTGTCCCCATTTCAAACAGTGTCTGCACTAAAGAAGCTAACTTTGGCTTATGAATGCCGGACTTGCCTTTTAATAAATTCAAGCGATCACTCACAAGCCATTAAAGCGACCTGAAAGGCGAGTCTTTTGCGGGGGAAGGGGAAGCGCCCGATTATTGTTTTGCATTTAACTTTCTGCGTGCAAACGGCACAAGCACGGCCGGGGGTTGCCACCCGAGAGGGGCCAGCACACACAGCCCTCCACACACCCACCCCAACAGCCTCCTGCACTCTCCCCCGTCGGCTGCCGTCCTCCTTTGGGTATCTTCAAACACTCCCCTGCGGCGGCGGGAGCCTCCGCGGGTGCGGGAGACTGCGGACGGCAGATATCGGACCTAAGTGTTTTGTCTACCCCGGATCAGGCAGCGAGGAGCGGCGCGGGGCTGTCTGCACGGCCTGCTGTGGGCTGCGAAATCTACTTTTCCCACGCAGGAAAAGTACCGCGACAGCATCTCCAGAGGCAGATATCAGAAAGAAAATGATGGCCCCCGTTGAGGCTGGAGAGCTGGGGTCGGTGTTTCTCCTCGCGAGCCTTCGTGAGTAAATCCGCAAAGGGAGCCTTGCTAGAGGCAAGTTGACTTTAGAGACTAAAACAGCGCAGAAACCGCCGAGAGAAACCTCATAATCTCTCTGTCTGAAAAAACACCCCTCTCTCTGCCGGAGATTTTAAAGCACTGCTCCCCTCTCCAGAGCCAAGCGAACAGCACAAGCACCAGCATGGCGTGGACTTGAATTCAGCATTAACAATTCCAGCCCCAACGATCGTCGCTAATTCAGAACATACACGGGATGGAGATCAACCAGTATCGCACCGTTCCCCTTCACCCCAGACAAAAAACCAACAGCAGCAGCAGCAACACTAGAGTCATCCTTTCTGCTGCAGGACGCTCAAACAAACCTCAGACTGAAAGTTTACAAGAATACTCATTAACCAAGTGTTCCAATACACACAAGTAACAGTTCTGTGTTAAGCGACCACTAGGGACTTTACACCAAGTTCAAAGAAACTTGCAATACGCATCTTTAAAATATCTCACCCTCACCACGTTTCTCCGGGTTTACTTTACAGATGGGTGGCTCAGACTAGCTCAACGATTCTTTTCTTTTTTCTTAGATACGGTCAGGTTACATATTTTAAAACCGATGCCCGGTAAAGTCGCCGAGACAGTTACCCTGAAAGATTCTCAACAAGCAACATTTTCGGCGCATGAAACACTTTTTCCCCCGGCTCTTTTGCCCGGTGGCTTATATTTCCTCAAGTCCCAACTTTCTGCCCAGGTCCCACCGGGCTCCAACTTTTCCTATCTCGCCAAACCCTGCAAGGTGGCGCTCTTTTCATTGAAAACTGATATTAGCCTTATAATAATAACATTTTGTAGAAAGTAAAGTTAAAGCGAAGCCTTCCCACGGGTGCTGCAGGGAGCAGGCGGCGATGCCGAACTGGCTGGAGTGGGGCTTCGGACGAGCCAGAAAAACTCTCTTTCTTTTTTCTTTTTCTTTTCCTTTTTTTTTTTTTTTTTCTGAGGGAGTGGGGGGTGAGGGGAGTGCTTTAGGGCAGTGAAAAGTCTCCGAGGAACATCCCCAAATGTTATGGACAAAGAAAAATACTTGCGGAGGGCTGATGAGAGCCAGCGGGCTATGCTCTGGGCGGGTTACCGCCGGGGCTGCGGAGTGCCCGCACGAATGTGAGGGGAGAGCGGCTTCCCCCGCATCCCCGCCCCCCGAGCGGTTAATATGGCTATTGACTCGCTGTACACATAATATTTCTTTAAAGAAGCTGTTAAAGTGTCATCTTGGTCTACTGGAAGGTCAGTTTGTGCAATTCACTCTATGACATATCACAAGCCCTCGCAGCTTTAGCCAGCCTCATGATTTGTGTTGTCTGTTGATATGTTGTCTGCTTAATGGGGCGATCATGCAAGCTACAACCAGGAACAAAGCCCAACAGTTCCAACAACCGTAGCTAAGTTAGTGGAAGCAGTACAGCTTGCAAATCTATCAAACTAAACTGCAAGGAAGACAATCTGATTTAGAGAAAAGGCGTTCTGCTACAGTCATTAAGCACAAGTAATTTAGATTTTTTATATTGTCTTCTCATTTACAAATTTACTGTATCAACGCCAGCCAATGGAACGAATTTCTTAAGTAAATGAGAAATAAATAAAAGAGATAGAAAGATAATCAAATTACATAAAATAATTCTTATGCCCTAGATTTATTTTTTTAGAAAGCTATTAACACTAGCAAAATTATAGTAATAATAATAACATAACATAAGAAGTAATTGATTTAAATTAACATCACGTTTTAAGGAATATCAGCAAAGAAAAAAAAAGAAAAGAAGGAAAAAAAAGCAAATAAAAAATACACACAACAACAACAACGGCCTTCGTGAAACGGTGCTGTACTTCCTGGAGTAAAAGGCCCAAGGAAAGTAATGAATCCACTGCCTAAGAATTAGTTATGGTCATAAATGCCTTAAATTAAAATAGCAACCGAAATCTCCACTGTTTTAAATCTCCTAATATATGTTATCCGAATTAATTTAATTTAGGGACCCCGTCTATGCAGATTCATGGACAGTGTTGGAGTGGAATGCAGCACTTCTCGTGTAACAATTCCCCACATTAATATTTATGTAGCATATGCAATCTATTTCTGTTATTTTTATGGTTGTTATTCTATGTCTGCAAAGGTCATTTAAATTATACTGCGGCCGAAAATTTGTTTCATAAATTTTGATATAAATACTAATTACACACTATAGTAATGCCAGCAGGGATCCTTTCATTTATCACATTTATATCACCTTCGCTGCTTTAGTGATGACATAATGGAAAGCAGTGAAAAACTGGGACAGTTTTATTCTAATATCCTAAAGCTAGTAGGAGTTGCAGCAGGTTGACTTAGTGAATAAGAATTCCTACCACAATTCTTGGGATTTAAGAATCTTTAATAAGGTACGAAATGTTACCAAACAGTTCTGTAAACTAAATTTTACATACCAATTCTTCTAGCCATAAATATTGAATATCTTGTAACAGGTATAACCGGACCTTTACATGCGGATAAATATGGAAATTAGGATTTATATACATTATGTTCTTGTATTTGCCAAAAGCAACGGACAGATATAGTTTATATCTTTTTTTTTTTTTTTAATATCACTTTACATAAACAAATGTAACAGTTTGACACGCAGATCCAGGCTTTCACTATACGAATTTCTTGACAGGACGTGTAACAACATTTTACTGCACTACTTAGACTGGACTTTGGGACGAAATGTTGCACTTTATACAAAAAAGCACATTAATACCAATAATATTCTGTTAGATCGACGTTTAGACTGTAATAATACAAAGTAATTCACATTTTGGTACACATTTACTAGAACATTCTTGCCATTCAGTACAAATAGTTGAATTTCTACCTCTTCCCTCTGCCCCCCCACCACCTCCGCCCCCCCACCGCCGCTCCCGCCCGCCCGCCCCTCCCCCCACATATATGCAAAGACCACAAATCCACATATCTCCTTATTCAACTTGCGATATAACTATTTACAAAATCAAACAGTACATTTTTTTGTTGTTTTGTTTTTGAAGCTAATAATTCTGTATTTACAAGAGGGGATGGGGGGAAGGCCGCTGCCCGAGCAGACATGCAGTTGGCGATCTCTAATCAGTGGTTTCCAGTAAAGCCCTACGCAGTTGGCATTTGCCCTGGTAACCTTGTCTTCTTATGCATTCTACTAACCCCTTCGCCTACCAAGCCTTGGAACAGAGCAGAACAGTCAGGGAAAAAAAAGGAAAAAAAAGAAAAAGGAAAAAGTAAAAAAAGAGAGAAATAATAGAGGACAAAAAAAAAAGAAAAGAAGATTTTAAAAAATTAAGTCTTCATTTTACTCAGTCCTGGGTCTACTGGCAGCATTTTACTTTTGTTTGCTCATTTAAATTTTGATTTCAGAGTGTTCATTATTTTGGAGTCTTTAAATAGGGTATTTGTTTGCTCGCTTGGGGCTTTTTTGTTTTGTTTCGGTTTGTGTTTTGTTGTTGTTTTGTTTTAGCGTTTTAGACGTACCATTCGTTAAAATTTGATGTAAGCGTGCTGTGGCTGGACGTGTGATGGACTGCAGAGGAGGAAGGGGATAAGGAGCTGGCAGTCTGGTTTTCTGTGGATGGAGACACGATGGTTGGAGGGGTGGAGGACTCGTAGCCTGAGCTGGCGGCGGGTGAAGGCTGGGACCCCTGCGAGGATGATTCATGGACCTGCAAGAGAAAACCCGGGCAGAGATAGAGAGCGGCGGCGGACGGAGGCCTTCGCCTGGGGATGCGCCAGACAACGGGACCCAGCACCGGGCCCCAGGCTCGGGCTCTCCTGCGGGGCTCCAAGGCGGCCCCAGCTCCAGCTCTGCCCGCCGGGCAAGGCCGGACTGCGCCCCCCGGCCGCGTCCTGGCGCTGCCCCCCTGCCCCTCCCCGGCTGAACCGCGCCGACCGAAGGCCCCGCGGCGAGGCCGGGCCCGGGGCTGAGCGCGGCGGGGCGGGGGCGGCGCGGCCCGGCGGGCCCGGAGCCGGGGCCCCGCAGCCGGCCGGCCCCGGGCCGCGCTCCGCCCGCAGGCACGGCCGCTCCGGCCCCGCCGCCCTCCGCCCGGGCAGGCCCGCACGCCAGGCGCCCTCCATTTACCTTCATGTGCTTTCGGAGGGAGCTGGGGTGCGTGTAGGACTTGTCGCACATTTTGCAGAGATAGGGCTTGTCGGAAGTGTGCACATGCATGTGCTTTTTGCGGTCGCTGCTGTTTGCAAAGCGCCTGTCACAGCCCTCGAACTCACACTTAAATGGTTTCTCACCTATTGCAGAGGGAAGGGGGGTGGGGGGGAAAGGGATCTCATTAAGCAGGGCCGGCTGGATCGCTCATTGTCACCGCACCGCCGGACGGAGCCCAGGGCTCCATTTCAAACACTTGCAACTTTCTAACTTCAGCGAGGCTCAAATCCCAAAACCTTTCTTCTACTCTCTATCCTTTCCGGACCTCTGACTCCTGCCCAGCGCCCGTTTAGGAGAGCGGGGGAGCTAAAAACTTTTTTTTCCCCTTCCCTTTGGAGAGGCGAGTTTCCTTTGCAACCCCAGTCCCGGGCACCTCTCCCTCCTCACAACGCTCCGAGCGAGAGAGCAGGCGTGGTGGGATATTACACACGATCCTCAGTGTCTGGTTTCCGATTTTATAGCTCATTCTCGTAATATTTTACTCTCCCACCCACCCCAGCCACCTCCCCCATATTTTCTTGCAATATTGAAAATTATCCGGCCCGGGAAATCAACGAGAGGACAGCTCCACAAACCCTCGGCTAAAGCGCTAGGGAAAGCGGCTCTGGCTTTCAGCGCTCGGAGGTGGGAGAGGGGGGAGATTGCTCTCCCGGCCAGAGGCTGCTGCATTCCCACCTCCCACGAAGGAAAAAGTTCTCAGGAATACCGGCGCCTCCCCTCCGCACAACAATAACACAGTAACGCGCCGGGCTGGGTTTATTTAAAATCGCTCAACGGAATTAAATATTTACCAAGCCCTGAATTGCAGAGAGGAGACGAATGAGCTGCCTGCAACATTTAGCACAATTTCTCATCGTGCCACAGCCAAAACTGCCGAACAATAATTAATTAAAACCTATAAATTTAAACAGGACAGATTGCTGCGATCCCCCACCCCACCCCCTCCGCCCTAACAATCCCAGCAGCAAACCCTGCCGTCCTCCCCCTCTGCCTCGGCAGGGATCATTTTCTTTTTGTTGCTGCTGCTGGCGTGGCTGTGACCGAGCTCGTTTACCAGCGGAGCTCCGAGCCGGCCTCTCCCGGAAAAAAGCAGTGGTCCCTGGACCAAACCCCCTCCTCCCCGTGCGAGCCTCAGCCAAGCCGGCCCCTCGACCTCTCCGGCACGGCCCCGCGTCCCGCTCTAGCCCCGGCGCTCGGCGCTTCCACTCGCAGAGAGAAAAGCGACAGAGAAGGTTACCGTACCTGTATGAGTTCTTTTGTGTATTTTGAGATTCTCTGATCTGGCAAACACTTTGCCACAGCCTGGGAAAGGGCAGGGGAAAGGTTTTTCACCTGTGTGGACTCTGATGTGATTTACAAGTTTATATTTGGCCTTGAAAGGTTTCCCTTCTCTTGGACACTCTTCCCAGAAACATATGTGATTGGACTGCTCGGGTCCTCCAACGTGCTCCACCGTGACATGAGTCACCAGCTCGTGCATCGTGCTGAAAGTTTTGTTGCAGGACTTTTTGGGGTTTGACAATTGCTCGGGCTCAATCCACTTACAGATGAGTTCCTGTTTGATGGGCTGCCTCATGTAACGAAAGAAGGCCCCTGCCCCGTGGTGGGCTGCCATGTTCATGTTCATGTGGCCGTAGCCGTGCAGCTGGGTCGAGGCGTAGTGCTCGGAGCGGGGGCTGGTGACCTGGCCGTACTGGTCGGGTCTGCCGTACATGTCTCCGGAGAAGCCCAGGCGCATCTGCCCGTTCACCACGTTAGGCGAAGCGTGGCTGGTGGCTTGCTCGTGCAGCCCCGGGAAAAGTATATGTCCCGCGGCATCTGTGTGTCCGTGGGGTCCGGCGAAGCTGCCGGCAGCGGAGGCGAAGAGGCTGTGCTGGGCGCTGGCGGCTGCCGCCTCCCCGAAGCCGCGGTTGCGGAACAGAAAGTCCCGGGTGGAGTTGAAGGCGGCGCTGGAATAGGAGCTGACATGGGTCGGGTGGTGGTGGTGCCCCAGGGCCGCCGCCGCGTAGCCGGGCGCCTGTGAGGTGAAGGCGGTCTGGCCGGCCGAGGCCAGCTCGTGGGTGCTGGGGTTGATTTTGAAGGCGCCCATGCCGTCGGCGAAGGGGTTGATCCCCAGCCCCACTTCTCTGTCCGTGACATCGGCCGTGGAGTGGTGGCGAGAGGATCCGAAGGTAGTGACTCCTATGGCGGGATACTGCGGTCCAGCATCCAGAAGCATCTTCCCAGCGTCGATGCAGCAACCAAAAAAAAAGCACGCGCGCACACACACAACGCGGAGAGAAGCAGCAGCAGCAGCAGCGGCAGCGAAAACACCCTCTTTGGAAAGTCAGCGACGATCACCACCAAAGCAACCACATCAAAAACACCCCCTTCGGCATCAGCGCAGGGGGAAGGAAAAAAAAAAAGGAAAAAAAAAAAAAGGCTGGTGCGGAAGGGGGGAAGAGGTCTTCGCAGTTGCAAATAATAATAATAAAAATGTGCCCCAAAAATATTCACTGTCTCTCTGCTTTGACTTTTCAGGGAGGTTTAAGTGGGGAGGGGGGGGTTGGGTGAGCTCAAAAATAAACTGGCTGCAAATAACAATAACGGCGAGAGTTCAACACGGGTAGCAAAAAAAAAATTTAAAAAAAACCAAAACAAAAAAGAAACTTCCTTCAGTGATTTTTTTGGCTATAGGAATGTTGCAAAGTGGCCGAGAGATTGTTTCTCTCTCCTCTTCGAGCTTCCCCACACTCACCCGATTTTTTTTTTTCGGGGGGCCTTTTTTTTTTTTCGCTCCGCAAAAAAAAAGGCGCAAATCATGCACAATATTGTCTTTTGCGGTTTATCTTCCTGGGGAGAAACTTTCACCTCCTCAGCCGGGCGGTGAACGCGAGACTGATAGCGGCAATCATTCCTGCAGATAAATGAATTGAAAAGACGACACCGTCCCCCCCCTTGATGAATGGGAGCCGGGGGCGGAGCGCCGTGCGGGCGGACGTGGGCGCGCATTGGCCGGCGCCGGCTCCCCCTTCCCCGCGTCGCTGCCCCCGGCCCCGCCGGCTGCGGGCGCTGATTGGCCGCGCCGGCTCATCCATCGCAGGTATTGTGGCGCCCTGACACCGCTCTGACAAACGGGGCTGCGGCAGCCCCAACTTTTTTTTTTTTTTTTAATATATATATAAGGCTCTTTTTTTTTTTCCTTTGCTTTTGCCTTTTTTTTTTTTTACCCCCACGAAAATATTTTCAGCGCGTCTTTTTGTGTGTATGTGTATGCTAAGGGGAAAAAAAATCTTCTACTATTATTATTAGGGTTATTTTGTCCCCCGCTCTCCTTCTCTCTGTCCCTCTGTCTCCAGCACTCTGATAATGATGGTTATGATGATTTCGTGGTGATCCTGAATTTTTAAGATCACTGAGCAACTTTTTAGGCTTTGGAAAGAGAAGCCCAATAGGGATTCGCGTCTTTTGAAGGTGTTTTCTTCTTGTTTAAAACTGAAGGTCTCCGAGAGTAGGTGCTGGGTGCACTTGATTTTATTTTTAAACACCAGGCGTGATTTCTCTGTGTAGCTGACTTTATCCCTCCATCAGGTTTCTGAAATAAATCTTGTTTTCTGCACCCATCAAAACGCAGGTGGGTGAGAACTCTTAACTTCTTAATTTTGTTGTTGTTCTGCCTCCTTTTTTTTTTTTTTTTGTTATTTTCTTTCTCTTTTATCTCTCGCTCTCATTTTCTCTCGCTGTATCTCGCTCTCTCTTTCACGGATCCTCTCTCATTCAGGTAAAACTGTAAATTTTCCAAACCTACATTATTTCTCCTCCTACTGCATGCAACTCAAGGTTACTTCTCTCTCTCTCTCTTTCTTTTTTTTTCTTTTTTTTTTGGTAAAAATTCATTTTAAATCTTCGATAGGAGCAATGTAAATTTTCTGACATTCAAACCTTTTCTAGTTCACAAATCAGTCACCCTTGTCACAGTTATTGAAATTCCTCAACTTGCCACACCAGGACGGTGGAAAAAGCAGGCGGTGTCTTTGTTGCTGACCAGGCTTTTGATCGCCAGAGAAAATTTACTTACCTTCAGATGAGTGAGCAGAAAAAGAAATAACACTCCCTTTGATTTAGTTAGAAAAATGCAGACATTTGGATTCAGTGCAAACATACAACACTTGGTTGTTTTCTAGATGCAACCCTCGATTAACCTGTCTTTCCCCAGCTCAAAGTCTATTGAAAAACTGTGGATAGTTCTTTTTTGTTCCCGCTACAAAGAGCCATTGACTATATATTAAAATGATTGTTGAAAGGTATAAGTATGGTATTTAAAAGCAGAAAACCTTTGTGGCTTAATCAATTAAGCTAAGCAACATTTGTACAATATTTTAAACGATGCTTCGGTTCTTAAAAAAAGAAAGTCTCAGGAAACTTTAAAATATAGACGTCTTTGTGTGTGTATGTATAGATACACTTACGTATGTGCCCATGTGTGTACATATATAAAGCTGGCAAATTATTTATTTACTCGGTCGCCTGCATATTCATTAGCTCTAATTATTTTCTAGTAACGAAAACACCAAAAGCTCGCTAAGAGTCAGACTCCTTACATTTCGCCTTTGTTCAGCCCTTCACTTGCCTCCTTCGCAGCTCAGTCCGAGCCCCTCCAATTCCTAGTACCAAACAAAGAAACTTTAAACTCATCCTCTCTAATTAAAGCCGCTGGTAAGCAATCCGCAGCGCAGGTACTGGGGAGTCGGACCAGCAGCGCTGCTGCGCGAACCCTTCTCGGGTGAGAACTGCCTCATTTTAAGAGGTATAAAATGGCCATTGCGCCTAGAAAACAAACAAACAAACATCAACGACAATAAATAAACTTTGATACGCCTTGATGGAATGTTTCGCTGCAGTTTATCTGCAGACGCAGTGTGCTTGTGCTCGGTGCATGGAGATAGCTTTCAAAGCAGATCTATTATGTAATTTTCCTTGGATCTTGGGAGGCTTTACAGGGTTTGGTGGGGTTTGGGGTTTTATTTAGAATAGTGGTGAGCTGAATCTACACGTTTGCATTTATTCTACGAAATCTGTTTGATGGAATTGCAATAGCTTATAGCAACAGGTATACCCGCTCTAGGGAGAGCCTGGGTGTGGACGTAGTCTTAAGGCGGGTGTTGCACTACTTTCTGTATCTGGTGCTAAAATTAAGCGAAGGACAGAGTTGCCAGCGTTATTGTGAAGTGTGCTGGGTGATGGCATTCGGAGAGCTAGAAAGTTAGGTAGCTCAGTGCTAGCCTGCCTCCCAGTGCAAGGGGAAACCAGTGATCATTCCAGGTCGGTGCAAAATATACGAGAAGGCAGACGAGAAGGTATTTTTAGGAAGCGTATCTAAATATACAGTCTAAGAGTGAATGTAAAAAAAAAAATGTTGTGGGTTGTAGAAGTTATCAAGTGGGATTTGCGGTGCGCTCTCTGCAGGAAACGAAAGCTGCTCCAGTTCAAAGCCACATGCACCAACGTGACATATAAGCCATTAAAATATCATCCTGACGGCTCATTTCTGCTTCATCATACATTCCCTAACTGCTTCCA
Organism: Lycocorax pyrrhopterus obiensis; assembly: GCA_014706295.1. Classification (NCBI taxonomy): domain Eukaryota; kingdom Metazoa; phylum Chordata; class Aves; order Passeriformes; family Paradisaeidae; genus Lycocorax; species Lycocorax pyrrhopterus. The sequence goes on along the minus strand of JACSVZ010000016.1, from coordinate 12,826,888 downwards.
GAAAGCAAGAAAAGAAGAAATGAAGGATGACCGCCTCGATGGAAGCGCCAAAGAGGTGGTGGGTTCTTAGGGGGGGGTTATTGTTTTCTTCTTTCATTCTTCCTTTCTTTTCCCTTCCCCTCCACCCCCACTTTTATTTTTGCCAGTTCAGAAATGAGGGGAAACCTTCAACAGGTCGCAGGGGTAAGTGCCTGGGAGTAGGGGGTGCTTGTGCAGTCCGGGCAGCTGGTTAGCCCCCACCGCCTGCCCCAAGGGCTGAACGAGAGCTCCCTGTCGTCGGGGGTGGGGGTCGGCGGGAGGAGGCTTGGCCACCCCGGGAAGAAGGGCTGGAACCCTGCGGTGCGCGGGGAGGGGGGGCGGGGGGGGGAGGGTGCAGCGCCTCGGCTTCCCCTCGCCCACGTGGGGCAGGGTCCCGGAGGCACCTCGGCGGGAGGGGGCGGGCGGAGGGCCAAGAGCCCAGGAGCCACCGAGGGGGGGTCCGGCACCCTCTGTCGGACGCCGGGAGCCGCGCCCGCCCCGCTGAATGCAAGGGAGGGCTCGGCCTGGCGGTCCGCGCAGTGTAGGGCTGCGGAGGTCCGCGGAACAAGGCGGCGGGGTGCGCAGAGCGGGGCGGAGGCGCTCCCGACCCCGACAGCGGCCGGGCTCGCTTCGGACGGGCAAGCACAAGGACCGGATGGGTCCTGCGGCCGCCCAGGCAGAGCCAGGGGCCCGGGGCGGCTTGCAGAAGGGGACGAGCTCTGACAATGGCGAGCCCCGTGGGAAGTCGTCCCGGGGGACGCGCTCCCCGCCCAGAACCTCGCCCACCGCCGCGCCCGGTGCCACGGGGGCGCTCCGGGGGACCCGGCGCTCCGGCACCGCACGCCCTTCTTTATAGGCGAGTGCGGGAGGGATGGAGCCCGGGAGCTCGGCCGGCCCCCTCCGGCCTCTCCCCGCCCCCCCGCAGGCAGAGCCGGGGGGGCTGCTCAGGGAATAGGGTGCTCCCGCCCCCCCCGCAGGCAAAGCCCGGGGAGGGGCTGCGACCCTTGTCCCGGCCCCGAGGGGCTGTCCCGTGTCTGGAGCCGGCTGGGGAAGGGGGAAAGCTCCCAAATCCCTGCCCTGGGCGATACATCCGAAGGTGACCTCTGACCCGAGCCCAACTCAGTGGTGTGCCAGCCCCGGGCACCGGCACAGCGCCGACCGATGGGGACTAGCGTGGGCTTCTACCCGACCTCTTTCCTGTCGCTCCTCTGTCACGCACGATCCCTCAGCCCCGGGGAGCCCAGCCCGTTGGTCGGGCTTGTCTCGGGGTTCGCTCCACCCGGAGAAGAGGAACTTTATTTCTACACCGAGCCTTTCCCGGGGAACGCTCCCTCCGCCCCGCGCGGCCGCGGAAAGTACAGGTTGCGTGACAAGCCAGTGGCGGCGGGGCACACGCCATCGCCGCTGCCGCCCACTCGGTCTGGCTCGCAATCCCGCCCGGGCCGCCGGGATCCCGCGGGGCGGCGGCTGCTCCGGCCCCGCTCGGGCCGCGCACCTTCGGCCGGGTGCGGGAGGGAGCGTTCAGGGAAGGGGGCGGGGCGGGTCCCATCGCAGCCCCAGCGCGACACCGGGGGGGAACTGGTACCCCGCATTAGCGCCCGACAGCCCAACAGTTTGGGCAAGGGGACATCCTCACCCTCCTGCTCCGCCGAAGGCACAGTGCAGACGAGAAAAGCGCACGAGGTCGAGCCAGAGTTTTAGCCAATATTTACTCTGAAATGCAGAACTGTTTTGCCTTCCTTTTTGTCATCTGGTAACCATTTGAAATAGTAAACGCAGCGATTTTTTTTTTGTCCAGTTTCAACAAGTTTTGGCGAATGCTTGGGAACTGAGCACTCCTCCAGCCTCCCATCTTAACCAATAAAGCACAGCTCCTGCAAACCTCTCACTAGCGGGGCAAGGTTGGCTGCTCTGACTTGAGAAAAGTGTGAGGATGAATGGAAGCTGACTAGGAATTTTAATTCCTAGAGGATTCCTAAAGTTTTGGCAGTAATTTTCATCACAGCAGTGAAAATATTGAAGACATCAAATTATTTTGGAAATATTATGACTGTGATACGATGATGAAGTATCATAATTAATATCATCAAGTGTTTGTCTTAGTACAGATTTTTGTTTACTAGCTCTGGAGTTCCTATAATAATAGTAGCAAGAGTAATAATAATAATAATAGTAATAATACAGTCTTTTTAAGTAACTGATTCCAGACTCGAGCGTGCTTTTCTTTATTAAAAGTCAAGCAAACAAAACCCTGAGAATTTCAAAGATATCTGCAAAAACTCAGACTCAAACACTGCATCCAGCCCCAGATCTGCTCTCAGAGCTATTGCTGCTGCTCAAAGCAAGCTGTGCAAAGTTCTGCCTGTAGCAGTGGCAGTGCTCTGCCTTACAGAGAGCAAAGAGCAAGCTGAAAATTATAGGCAGGGAGAAGTGCCAGGGTGGTACTATACTAATCCTTGCTGAGACAACAACTTGTGTTGGAGGCTCGCAGAGAGTCCGGAATTTAATTTCGGGATGGAAGGATCTGTAAACAATATAGTCGAGTGGGTAAAAACCTGCCTTACAATAGCCTGCCAGAAGGTGAATGTCAGATCAAAGGAGAACTGAAAAGATGTCCTTTCATATTTTTTTTTTCCCTAAATCAGCCATGGAAACTTCATGACTCCATAAAACATGTGCTGCTTTGCTGGGGAGACAGCCTCCAGTTTCCCCTCGGAGAAAGCTTCTCTTCCCCTCTCATTGCCTAACTTGTGTTTTGGTTTGGTTTTATGTTGGGTTTTTTTTTTTTCTTTTCTTTTCTTTTTGAATCCATGATGCCCAACACATAGAGCGCCTTACTCATTTCATATCACACACAAATGATTTTGCTCTTAACTTTCCACCTCTCTCCCCAAACAGGAACAAAGTCAGGAAATGAGGCACAAGACTCCCCTTGTAATGAGGAAAAGAAAACGACTTTACAGAAACATCCTGGAAAAGTCAAGTAAGTTAAAATATGTCCTTTTTTACAGTTCAAAGGAGACTGTATTTTTTTTCAGCTTAGTGTTTAACGTACTTGCATAAACACAAATCAGCGAGAGAACTCCCCACCAGCAGCTGCCTAATCCTGCTCAATGCCTATTCATTTGGAGGTTCTAGAATTAATATTTGACGACTCTCTCATTGAAACAACAACCCCTGACCCCATGTGATTGCACTGTCACATTATTCTATGACATATTCATCTTGAATTCATTTACGGACGATTTGATTGGAATGAGGTTTGACATGTATTGGATCCTATTAAAGAAGAAGACTTTGATCTTGTTGATGGGGTTTACATGATATGTATCATCTTTACCAGGGATACCAGGCTTCCACAATGTGGTGTCTAAGTAGTTAGTGACTGACAGCTTATCTGACAGGAATACCTTAATCTTGAGGTCCTGAATGAAATATTCTATTTAAAATAAGCATATGATTTGCTTTTCCTAGGGTTGCTCTAGGTCACAAAATGCGAGAGGCAAACCTAGGCACAAACCGTTGCTTGTCTGGTAGCTGACTTCCCATTGTTCGGGAACCCTGAAATAAAGAAGTCCCCGTAAGTGGAAATGGGGCGAGGGAATAAAAACAAAGGCAGAGTGTGCTCTCGAGCTACTCGGTACCCTCTCCTCCCTGAGGTGAAGCTGGAATTGCTGAAAGGCTTTCTTGAACCACCTCTTCCTAACCAGCAGTGCCTTCTGCCGGGGCAGGCAGGGACTCGGGCTCAGGTCCTGTATCTACTTCCCTCATCTCTCCCCGCCAAAGCGAGTTTAAGGGATAAGGAACTGCACAGGGTGACTTTTTCGGTCCTCTCTGTTTCTACTCCTCGCGTTTTTTCCCTTTCTCACAGTAAAGATAAGGCGTTTTCAGACTGATCCGTTCCCCTCCTCTCGTCCGGGATTTGAAGCCTAAAAAAGTAACCCCCGAAGCCTGTCTGAAGTGTTCAGAGCATCCCGGCCCGGCCCAACCCTCCGGCACCGGCTGGATATTTTGTAGCTGGCTCGTCGGGAAGTTTCCGCAGAGGTGGAAGTGGGAGAACACGGGGTGGATGAAGGTCAAATTTTACTCACTCCAGTGCTTCCCGAGGGCAGGAGCTGTGCCTTGAGCTGAGCACGGTTATAAGGGGGGCTCCGTCTTGGAAGCAATGTTAGAAATAGAGACAAACATCTCTATGTTTAGGTAGATTATTACCGAAAATCAAGGCTAAGGTAAAGCCGATGAGCAGCTGGGGCTGTTCCCACCCCGCAAGGGGATGCGCAGACGGCTTCATGCCGCAGGCCTCGGCAGCCCGGCGGGGCTGGGGTGCGTACGGGCAGAGGCCGGAGGGTTGGGGCCTCCCCCGCCGGCCCAGCACCCCGAGCTGTGGCAGGCAGAGCTCTGGGCCCCGCATGGCGGAGCAGAAAGCAGGGGGGACCGCTCAGCCCCTTACCCAGGGCACAGCCCCGACGTTCTTCCACGAGAGCCGAGTCGGGGGCCAGAGAAGTGCTTATGACTCGTCTTTACAACATGTCTCCTCTTTAGAACAACCCTCCAGCTCGGGCTAACTTTGGGGCCGGGGCTGAGGACGCGGCCGCGGACACACAGCGGCCACAGGAGAATTCGTACTCAGGATCAAGCTGTCAGTCTGTTGGCCCTGCAGAAGCTGATGTTGACACATTTGAGAGTTTGCCGAGAGCCCGGCGTGTCTGGTCAATCAGGGTTCAGGCCGCTGCCAAGAAGCAGGAGACCTCAGTCACCTCTCGAGTGGCAGCAGAATGGGCTCGAGCTGCCAAAGGGCTGCACAAACAGGCGTTCAAGTTTTCAAAACACTGTGGGAGATGCGCGGAGCCCGTCCGGGTCCGGGCCCGCTTCCCTCCTCTTCCCGTTTCTCCGCCTCCCCGCAGTCATGTGGCGGCCCCCGCCCGCCCCCGCCCCGCTTCCCCCACGCACGCAACCGGGGCTCACAACAACCTCACCTAACAGTGAGGGACACCGAGGGCCAGGTTCTCCTGCGCTGCCTGGAAAAGGGTGTGAGAGACAGCCCTGAGTGAGGGGCAAGCTGAGAGCCATGAGTGTCTGGCAAGAAACCATCATAACATTTGAAATGAACTTAGGGCAAACTGGTTATGACATTTTTTTTAATTGACAAACTGTTCCAGATGTTTTCTCCCTTGACTGAGAAGTGTCAGAATTGACGGATAACAAGTATGTAGAGATGCAGTGTTTTAAGGAGGTATGAGGAAAGCAGCTTTATTTGGGATTCACAGTCTCAGTACATTTGTAAGTAACAGATTCATACTTCCTAACGTTTGTCTCTTCTGTGCACTCCTATTGAGATGGTCATGAATAGGACTGTCAAATCCATTTCGTAGAGCAAGTAGACTTGAAAGTTGAGATATTGTGAGGATGGTGTGTGGTTTAAAATGCCTGTGTAAACATGTTATGTAAGGTTGTGGAGCTAATTGCATCATTTGTCACTTTTCATCATCTCCACTCAGAAAGATGTGCGCAAGGATGTATCTATAGCTAGCTACCTGAATGTCAGCCTAGTGTTACAGTGGAAGTATGGTAAATGCAAGCAGAGACAAAATATGTAATCAAAGCCAACCCAGAATATGCAGATCTGTGACAAAGATGTCCCCTATGCGGGTATGTATGTCCTAAACTTTAATCTTATGGTTTCCAATCATTGGCTCATAGCTTCTGTTATGAAAGTAGCTGGGTTGACATTGCCAAATAGTTTCTTGTTTTACTACTTCACATAAAGCCTTATTGGTTGCCAACGCTGCTAAATTCTTATGGAAACGCAAAATTCTGCGCTGAGAGCTTTACCTGGCACGCATCTGGTAAAGCATCCACTGGCAAGTTAACAGCGAGTCAATGTATTAAAATGATGAGAGTTTGACAGGATGGGTAGAGAATTAATCATTGCTGTATTTCATAAGACTGTGAGGTTATTGGTGGAGACGTTTTTGTGTCAGGATCCAAGTACTGTGGTAATACGATGGGTAGATATTTAAAGACGTATTTTTCTTTCTTAGAGCAGAAGAATCTTTTCCCGTGTTTCATTTACTTCTTTTAAGTTCACAATCCCCTTCTTAAAAACTTAAGCAGATACTTCCTCCTGCGCTGAAGCCCTAAGCTTTTCTAAACCTGTAAGGCCTCCGTGTATCCAGCTGAAACCCAAACCTACACTTCCACTACTAGCACGCAAAACCCTGCAGACCATGTTATTTCCTTCAGGTGAGAACCATCAGAACCGAGTCCGTTATGAATGTTTGGCAATGCTTTTCCTTCAAGCCAAGGACGGGGATTTTACGTGGAACTACCCTGTAAGTGTGCGAGAGAAAGTGAGAGAGGGAAAGGGAGAGACTCCCTCTTCTGGGTTAAACATTCAGATTCAGCCTGAACATCACGATTTCTCGCATTGCTTCGGCGGCCAGTAATCAGATAACTGCTAAAACTTGTCAGAGGAGGGGGAAGGGGACGGGGAGTCTCCCAGGGATCCTTTGTCCGGGCTCAGGCACTGGGGAGGAAGCCCGAGCCCCGGGACGAACACGCCTGGCCAGCGAGCGGCCGCTGCGGCTCCGGCCGCGGCTTCTGTCGGGCAAGGACTCTCTCCCCGCGCTGGCAACAAGTGCCGAGGACCCGCCGGCAGGACCGGGACCGGCACCGGGACCGCTCCGCCTCCCGCTGCTCGGGCCGGGCGGCGGGCACGGGCAGGGCTGTCAGTGCTCTCCCGGGGGCGAACCCCGCAGCTGCCCCGTGTCTCAGGGCAGGGCAGCGGGAACGGACAGGGGCGAGGGCGGGAGGCCGGGGCGATGCCCTCGACTCCCGCCGAGGCTTTGTTCCCCGGCCGCAGGCGGAACCCCGGCCGTGCCCGGCCCCGGGCGGACCCCGGGCAGAGCCCCCCGGGCCGGGCCGGGCCGGGCCGAGCCGCGAAGGGGGCGCCGGAGGAAGGGTTGGCGCGGCGGCGGCGGCGCATGCGCGGCGCGCCCCCGCGCGCGCCCCCCGCCGCACCGGCGATCTCCCTTGCAGGCGGCGGCGGGACCTGTCACTGTGACGTCATCGCGGCGGCAGCCAATGGGCGCGCGCGGCGGGTGTGTGGCCGGCGGGGCAGCGCCGCGGCCGGAGCGCGGCCCGTCCGGTCCCGCCGCGCCGCGAGGGCCTCCCCGGCCCCGGGCAGCACGGTCCGCGCCGCGGGACCGCCCCGGCCGCCGCCAAAGCCTCCCGCCGGGCCCCCGAGCCCACCCGCTGGCACAGCCGCCCGTGCGTCCCGCCGCCAGGGCTGCGGGACCGGGAAACTTTTTTATTTTGGGAGAAAGAAGAAAAAAAAAAAAAAAGTTGTTTCCCCCGCTCCCCCCCCCCCACTCCCCGCCGCCCTGTGTCTTTCTCCTCCCGCTGTCAGGTGACTTTTTAGCGTTAGAAGCTAATGAGCGTGGATGCTCTGGGGACCCAGTGATGGACCCTGCTGCTCTCTCCAGGCGGAACACGGCGCTGAGATTAGTAGACTTGGCGGGGGCTCCTCGCCACCATCACCACCCCCCTCAGAGCATGACAGGCTTCCCGGGCTTCGCCGGGCACCCCCACACCACGGCGCCCACGCAGCCGGGGGAACACGCCGCCGAGTCCCGCCTCGGGCCGCAGCAGCTCCGGCCAGAACACATGGGGCACCGCCACCATCCTCCTCCTCATCCTCCTCCTCAGCATCACCCCGCGGCCCTTAAGATCAGCCCTGCCCCTCATCCCCACCACCAGCTCCACCATCACCACCACCATCATCATCATCATCATCATCATCATCATATGGCAGGCCAAGCCGAGGTGGTCTCTAGTCAAACGGCAGCGTTTGGCCCGGCGCAGTCACCAGCAGCCCCTTACCCCGTCTCTCACCCAGCCCAGGCTCTGGCAGCAGGTAGGGACTTCTTCATATGCAGAGACCTGCCAGCCCCACTCATGCCAGGGCTGACCGAGCAGCACCCCGCTGCAAGTTCTCACCACGGACTGTTTGTCTCAACAACAGGTAGCTACCCCGGACACCATGGTCACCACCACCACCACTCAGAAGCTGGGAATCCCTCTCTGTTCACTGGACTCCATGAGCAGCCTCCCCATGCAGCTCCAGGTGGCCATCTAAACGGACAGCTCAGACTGGGGTTACCTGGAGAAATGTACGCCAGGTCCGAACATTTCACTCAAGTACCAGCCTCCAGGACAGATCATTTTGCTGCTTCTTCGCTTCATAACTACGGTGGTATGAATCTGAACGTGAACCTGGCTCCACACCACGGCCCGGGTGCCTTCTTTCGTTACATGAGGCAGCCCATCAAACAGGAACTCATCTGTAAGTGGATTGAGTTGGACCAGACTCCCAAAAAATTATGCTCGAAAACTTTCAGCACGATGCACGAGCTGGTGACTCATGTCACGGTGGAGCACGTTGGAGGACCCGAGCAGCCCAATCACATATGTTTCTGGGAAGAGTGTCCAAGAGAAGGGAAACCTTTCAAGGCCAAATATAAACTTGTAAATCACATCAGAGTCCACACAGGTGAAAAACCTTTCCCCTGCCCTTTCCCAGGCTGTGGCAAAGTGTTTGCCAGATCAGAGAATCTCAAAATACACAAAAGAACTCATACAGGTCAGTATGTAAAGCTCTCTTTACTCTCTTTCTCTCTGTTTTTCAGCGTACTGTTTTGCTTTTTTTTTTTTTTTAATGTATCCTTTGGGTTGTTATTGAATGCACGCCAAGTACTTCTGGAAAATAAATTCTCAGATTTGTTTGCTTCTTTACCGTTTGGAGAAGGGGGAGGAAAGAGTGGGGGGAAGGGGAGAGCGAGAGCAAATCTCAGAATTCTCGTCCATATTTTTTTCTGGTTGTGCTGAGAGCCTGCTGTAGTGTTTATGTGGGTAGATCTGTGTAAATATGGAGTGATATAGCTACTATTTCTGCTAATTCACACAGGCGAAAATTTTTTTTTTCGATTTAAAGTAGTCGGGGGAAAAAATGAAATCATTGTGCAAGCTCACAAATTAAAAGTGAACAATGGAAGTTACAACTTGTCTAGTCAGTTTTGACTGATGTCGCTGAGATGCTGCTGCTCGAACATTGTGAGAATAACACAGCTGCGACCTTTTCGTTCAACAGTTCTGTTTTGGGCAGAGGGAGTTTCAAATGTTTGATCTGAATAACACTGACATTTTTAATGAGCATTGCCTTCCAACGACTTTCTGCATTTGCAAATATGGGGAGCTGCAAGTTCTGATTCTCGTGAGGAAAAAAAAAAGAAAAAGAAAAGAAAGAAAAGAAACCCTTGTATTGTTTCGGCCTGTACATTCTGAAATGTCATTTGCAGATCTGGTAGGCGAAATTGGGACATGTGTCAGAAACATCTGTTAGTTCTAGTTAACAGAAAATAAAGTAACACGATGGACGATCTTGCAAAACTACGTTTGAACTCTTCCGGCCAGGAAAGCATTTATAATTAATGAAATTGCACGTAGAAAGTTTTCACACTTCCAGGAGCAGCTTGTGAAGTTGTATTAATTAGTTTAGCAGCCGGTGTTTGTAGTCTATAGCTCTGGCTTGGGTTTTTTTTGGTTGCGGTTTTTTTTGGCTTTTTTTTTTTTTGGCTTTTTTTTTTCCTTCTCTAAAGAAGAAGATAAGAAATAAGCCCTTTTTGGAAAATTTAATCTGTTCCAGTGTAGGGTTTTCCACCTCCCACCCCCTCCTGTACAGCCTTATGCACTGCGAGGGAAACTACATAATCCTATTGTAAGATCTGCTTACAGCCAAACGATTTTTTTCGCCTTCCAGTTCATAAAACTCCCCTTCCCCCATGCTCGGTGCAGAGCTTGACCTTCCAGGAGTTGCATTTTTTATGATAGAGCGCTACGTGATATAATATGCAGAACATACACTAATTTCGTATCGCTATCGTCTAAACATAGCTCTGAGATTTTACAGCGACCGTCACTCGTCACCTCATTATTTTTCCATCGCTCTATGAGGAGCAAGTCTGTGTGCAGGGCGGGGGGGTGGGGGGGAGGAGGTGGACGACAGCATAGTTGTGTTTCTCGGCTGCCTTCTTGGCCCCCTTTTTCCTCGAAAAAGGGGTATCCCCGGGTCACGTAACTTGTATCCCAGCCAGTTCCTTGTTGGATCAGCACAGGTACAGCCATTAACCGAGAGAGCTCATCTCTTAATGACAGTGTTTTTCTTAAGTAAACAAACTTTTACTGCTCTTTAACGGCCTCACTGTTTGAAGTCTCTGAAGCAGAAAATGGTTAAATTCTTGAGAAAACTGACCTACATCGGAGATGCAGGTTCAGGGCAAACCCGAGAGCGGAGATTTGCGTTTATTAAACACCATTCGGCGCGTCTGTACTTTTGGCTTTAACTTTCTCGGTGATTAATTGCTGTATTGTGCAAACTCCTGCAGGGCCTTTATGGTTCCACCGTTTCTATTAAACACCCAGAAGTTGTCAAAAACGCAATGTTTCTGAAACCCTAATAGAACTCACTACGAATTATTCATGAAGACAGTTCTAGATTCAACAGGAAAATTATTGCCTCCTTAAATATTAATGACTTCTGATTTCTCCGAGGCTGGGGAGCAGGCAGAGGGATATCTGGCGATGTACGAGTTTTCCAGGTTGGAGGATAAGGCCGTTAAGGCGGCGGCAACGGGACGAGCAGGACGGGCTGGGATCACTTCACCGCCTTCCCTGAGGGCCAGGAACAATAGTGCGAGGCGTGGGACGGAGCCCCGCTCCCTCCCTGCGGCCCCCGCCGCCCCCGCGCCTCGCCCGCAGCCCGGGAGCCGCCAGCTCCGGCTTCCCCCCACCACCACTCACCCGGAGAAGTTGGCAAATACCTTAATCCGCTCCCGGAGACGGGGGATTATGCCACAAATTCCAAGATGAATTTCACTGAACACTTTTGCCCAGCTACAAGTGTGGGGGTAAAATGGCGGTTGAGTCTCCATCGCCCGCGGAACTTTGTGCGTGGCTGCGGCTCCGTGCCCGGGCTGCGGCACCCGGGACCTGTGCAGTGTCCTCTCCCTGCCGGGCAGGGATTTCCGCGTAAGAAAACCTGCTCTCGCGAAAGGAATACTCGCAAATGACTCGGATGGCTCCTCTTTATTGAGGCGTTCATGGAATGCAACCCGGGCAGCTGAGAAAATGCTGCCCTCTTCCCACTTGAAACCCGGCTGCACGGACGGACCTTTCAGTGGCTCTTTCAGGGGGGTTAAGCGAAGTTGAACATTTTTCAACTCGGCAAAGCGCAGTGCGGCGCAGCCTGCTTTTACCTGAATGGAACTCACTTTGCACAAGCAGTGCTTATGAGAATGGCTTTCCCTGGGGTCTCCTAACTTACTGCTTGCTTGTACTACACTAATATCCTTGATTTGTTGTCTCAACTTAGATGCTGAAGGTCAAATTATTACCTTACGTGGAACTCTAATTAGATTATAGGCGGGCGTGTGTCTATGCATATGCACGGCTGTATGTCGACAGTATTTGGTTACAGAATCCGCATCGTTTTGTGAGAGACCTTCTTTTTAACCTCTTGCATCCCTTCCCTCCAAAGCAAGGTATTTACCCATTCTCTGTGCAAATGTTAGCGGTGCAGGATGTCATTGCTCCTCATTGACTATTACAGTGAGGAAAGGACATACATTAAACGCGCAGCCATGAGCCTTTCGCACCCACCTTGCATAAAGTGCATTCACGTGAAATATTTGGAATGCCTTCCTTTATTTGCCTCTGCTCGAAACCGAGCCCGATGTAGGCTGAGTCTCTCCTAAATTTAATCATGACGAATTGAGAGGGAAAAAAATAAAAACGTCAACCACAAAGGCACAACCCAAGAAATTAAAAAACCAAACCAAAACAAACACACAAAACTAAATATTGGAAGTCCTTTCGGCCACATGCGCCATGGTGGTGAACACAGTTGCTTTGTTTGCACTTCACGTTGAGGTTAGGCCATGTATTTTTGTGGAGTCCTCTCCGCCCTGATACTTTTTGACTTTTGACGGATGAGGAGGTTATTTTCATAGTCAGTTGGTGCAGGGCCTGGGTACCCCTTGGCAAGCAGGCTTTTGCAGTTTGCTATTGTCAGCGACAATAATGCCGTCAGCATTTCATCCTGAAGCTGGCTGTGGCGTGTTTCCTTGAAAACCTCCTGTGTATCGTCTACTATGCCAGGTCCACACGATTCGAGGTTAAACTTTCACACGACTCCAGCAATACGATTGTATTTCTATTATGGGTAACATCACTTATTATATGATCAGACAATTTAATCCCGATTGCAATTCCTTCAATGACTGTGTAGGTTGAAATGAAAAGGGAATCCTACCCTCCCGACGGTGCCGTGCGCTGGCCTAGTCATCCTTCTGCTGAATCTTTATCATTTTGCCCCCACAATCAATGTCTTTCTGAAATATTTCGTACTTTAGCACATGGTATCAGCAAACTGGGGAGCGGGGAAAGGAAGGGGATGTGTATCTTCCATGGCATTGTAATCAGTGCAAGTATGAAGTGGATGAAATATGATCTGGCCAGATTATGAAAAATATTTCCAGGTGCACCTGGGGGACTGTGAGAAATGTATTTAACGTAAAAGCCTTCGAAGGGATAAATCACTGACCGCTCTTTCTGCAGGACTTCGGGGTCTGCGGGGACAGCACAGGTTTGCTCGGAACGAGCAGTTCTCCTCTAAGTTTTCCTTGTTTCGGAGCTTTGTCTTTTGTACAAAGACCCCCGATGACACATACACAGGGCAGGGGAAAGAGAAGGAGAAGCTGGCCGGGCAGGGCGCTCCGCATGCGGAGCCGGCCGCACATCCGGGTGGGCACGGAACGACGGCTCGGGGGATGCTCGGCGGGGCCCGCGGGGAAAGGCAGGGCTAGTGAGAGGAGATGCTGCGGGGAGAGGAGCCGTGTCAGGGCCGGAGAAAGGGGTCCGGGGAGGCTGTGGGCTGGGAGGGGGGGGGAGGGGTGCGGGATGCGCTGCTCCCGGCCCCGCCGCCGCCGCTAATGGCTGTGCTCGCCCATTGCCTCCTGCAGGGGAGAAGCCGTTCAAATGTGAATTCGAGGGCTGTGACAGGCGCTTCGCCAACAGCAGCGACAGGAAGAAGCACTCGCATGTCCACACCAGCGACAAGCCCTACAATTGCAAAGTGAGAGGCTGCGACAAGTCCTACACCCACCCCAGCTCCCTGAGAAAACACATGAAAGTGCACTGCAAATCCCCTCCTCCCAGCTCCGGCTACGAGTCCTCCACGCCCTCCTTGGTGTCCCCCTCCTCGGACTCCGGCCGGGAGCCCCCCGCCTCCTGCTCCCACGCTGAGCCCTCCGCGCCCGCGCAGCCCGCCGCCAACCTGAGCGAATGGTACGTGTGTCAAGGCGCGGGGCCCCGCGGCCCCCCCGGCGCCTCCCCGCCGCCGCGCCTCCCCGGCGAGCCGCGGCCCCGCTGCTAGGGCGCGCCGGGGGCGGCGGCGGACGGCCCGGCCCGGCCGGCACGGAGAGCGCCGCGCTGGGCACGGGGAAGCCGAGCGAGAGCGGCAGCGAGAGGCGGAGGGAGAGATGCTGCGGAGCGCGCGGGTGGGCCCTGCCTGCGCCCCCAGCACCGCGCACACGGGAGGGCTGCGCTCGCCTCGGCCGGGGCGCTGCCGCCTCCTCCCGCCGTGCCACACACCCCAACTCTGACCGCCTTGCTCCGGTCTGTTTACACGCCAAGTGATTTGCATTCCCTTTCCTTATCCCTGTCCTTTTCTCTTTCCTTCCTTTCCCTTCCCTTCCCCTTCCCCTTCCTCTTCCCCTTTTCCTTTCCCTTTCCCTTCAGTGGTTTCATACAGATTTTCTCTGTACAGATTTTCTCTTGTCAACAGTACTGTGTGCTGCACTGTTCTGTTCGCCCACGATTTTCTGTGAGTGTGGTTTTTTTAAGAAATATATATATATAAACTATTATTTGCTACCAATTTGTACAAAATGGATCCATTAAATTTTTTGATTAATTAACCCGTTCGATGGACGTTTCTGTAAAGAATCTCCTTACTTTTCCCTCTTTCTGTATATAAATACATATATATATATTTCATCCCCCCACCCAGTAGTCGCTAATAAAGAAAGGCCCAGGGGGGTGCGATGATTGACTGTCCATTTTAGCTCCCACTGGTAATGACTCCTAATACCTAAACATGCCCGTTCCCACCCAGAGTGCGGCTCCTGTTGAACTGTGGGCGCCGAAGCTCCCGGGGGGGCGGTTCTGACGGGGTGGGGGGAGACCATTCTCTGACGTCACTGCCAGGGCGGGGGCCGGGCAGCCCCCGGCAGCGCCGGGACCCGGGGCCGATGCTCCACGGCTCTGCCCTGCGAACAGCCCCGAGGAGAAATGAACTGCTCCCACAACGCGGCTTTAGCATCTCCATCCTGTCCCAGAGTCTCAAACCTACAGGGTTCACTGCACTGGTTCAGAGAAAGAAGGGAGGGGGGTTAAAAATAAACAAACCCCAAAATAAATAAGCAAACCTCTCCACTGGGGTAGCTTGAAACTACCGAATGGTGCCGTTTTAATTACTTTAATGATGTTTAAGAATACCAGATAGTATAGGCAAATAAATAGCATGGGCTGCTGGAAGGGGTTTCTATGGCTTGCGGAGAGCAGTCAGAAGGCTGCTGTAACTGCATCCTCTCGTGTCTGACAGATCACCTCTGCACCCAGGTGGCTGGGGTACTGTGTGTGTACAACTGTGCACAAATGCACATACACACGTGTATGTTGATACCTATAAATAAAAAAACTACAGGAAAATAAATAGCTGGTCAATGACTAAAAACACCCCAATGCCCAGTGCTTTCCTTATTTATACATCCATATTTTTCTCCCAAGGCACCAAGTCGGCGTTCCTTCATTCATTTGCCCAAACTCAACAACTTCTGTATTTAAACACCACCGATAGTGACAACAGCATGTCGCTACCGGGAATACACTTAGGGAATCAGCTAGGTGAGAGCAATGTGGGAAAGAGGAGCCTAAACAGGGGAGAGTTGTGAACCTCTCCAGCCCCCGAAACTTGTGTCATGGAAATCAAGAAGTGCAGAAGACAGATGCAGAGAGGCAGGATGTTTCCATCATGTCCTGAGATCTGTTTATTTCTTTATTTCTCTGTTTGCAGAAGTATTTGGATGTGCGGGCTAATCACCTTTAATTTTTCATTTGCTTGTTACAGATGTCTACCCCGTTGCTCTCAAGGTAATCTAGACAGACGCAGCTGAAAGCCTGAATCTTATGCCTTAGACATCAAAGCAAGCTCGCACAAAGAAGTATTTCTTCACAACGGTGAATCTTCATGGTAAGTTAGGATTTCTATGGCAATAGGCAAGTCATACTTAAATAGTGAAAGGCGAAGTCTGGAGCCCGTCCAGTCTTTTCATTAAGGACATAATATTTACGTCTAACAGGCCCTTTTTCTTGTGTATACAAGTATATATTTTTGTTTGACGCGAACTAAATCATTTTCATTTAATTTCCGGTAAACAAAACCCACGCGAACAGGGCACTTGTTCCAGACCATAATAAAAATGGATAAGACTGTCAGGAAGAAAAGGCCTGCTTGAACCGTTGCCTCAGCTCACTTTTGTTTCTGCTTTCTGCCAGGATCAGAGAATGCATTTGGGATTTGAGGGCGAGTTTCTAAAGGCAAGGAAATGGTTTTTAAGGGGGGAAAGAAAAGGAGAAAGGTCTAATCAAGCTCGGGTTGTTCAAAGGGCCTGATTTTGGGGTTGAAAGTGTGAGTTTTATGGTGCATCAGCATGCCACGTTAGGATCGCTATGGTAATGAGGAGAGCAATAGCAAGCGGCCTTCAAAGGAGGCACACTCCATTTGAGACAGTCTATTAAGATACATTTGCACTGACCTTTGGTTTCATGCTAGCTTAATACACTCAATCTGCTCCCCGCTAGAGATAGACTTCCTCCACCTAATGCACTTCGGCAGAGCTGGGTTTTGCTGGGCTTCGCCCTCCCCCCGAGGCGGGCTCCGTTCTGATGCTGCAGCCCCGGTCTCCTTCTCCCCAAAATAAGGGACTGCCAGCCCCCAAGCTCGGTGGGAGCTCCCGCCCACAGTCTCCAGCCTTTCTGACCAGCTTCTAGCAACAAAACTGGCCACAAAACCTGAGAATTGCTTCCCTTTCCTCCCCACCAAGTTGGGAGGGGAAGATAGGATGGGGACTGGAAGATCCCCCTCCTTGGGCTGCCTCTGTCTCAGGGAGTAGGTGTCCCGATGGAAGTCCCCCAGGACCTGGAAAGCAGGGTGAGGTCCGGGGGGAGATGCCCGTACCCCCCTTCCCACTCCGCCCGGTCCTCCTGTCGCTGCGCAGCAGCGAGCGGAGGCTCCGCGGAGCGGGGGAACTTGACACCCGCATGGCCGGGGCCATGGGCGCTGGGCCATGGGCCCGGGAAAGTTAGAAGTCCATGTTCCAGTAATTGTCTTGTTGTTTATTTTATCCAAGTACCCTAGTGAATAGGGGAAAAATAAACACCGGGAAAAAAAATTCAAACAGTTGAGTCGTCTTTAGTGCCAGCCCTTGTGGTTGAATAAAAAGGATGGTCCAATTTCTATTGAGCTGAGAAATCTTTGAAGTGGGAGTTATTATCTGAGAAATTCCTGCTCGTTGTCCTAACAACGCTGATGAAACGTAAAAGGTTCTTTGTCAGCGATTTGTTCTCCTCTCTGTCAAACTCACCCTGCCCGTTAGCTTTAAACCGTTTCTAAAGAGATAAAATCAAACTTTTAAAGATAACTTTAGGGGCCCAGAGGGTGCAGAAAATACCAAACTATCGAATCCTGTGTATAGACATACATCTGGATATATCTGGCTGTGTCTGCGTGAAACCCTGGCTGTGTACAGATGTCCATAGATGTCTGTATGACCTTACAGTTCGAAAGTTGAAATTATGTCCATTGTTTTTGCATTTCATCCTCCAAACTTTTCCGTCTAATAAATTATTCCTAAACACACTCTGCACAGAATGCGATTCTTGGGCGAAGGCAGAAATGTTTGGTTTAATTAACACCACTATGTGACCAAAAAATCTTTTCTTTCCAGTAAAGCCAAAGCAAGAGCATAGACATAGAGTAAAATCTTTGTTCATTTAACAGTCCGAATACCTATCAAGCATGTATATACTGCAATGTATCGAAGTTGTTAACACATTCAAAGTGATGGCTTCCATATGCTCTCATGTTTTATTGTCCGTACATGTAAGGATAGTCGAAATGCATCCCTTTTGTATCTTCATTTTATAAACATAACGGTGTTGTACTGAAATGATTCCCTGGTCAAGTTTTGTTTAGTAGTTTCTCATTGGAAATCACGCAATGCCCTGTTCATGAATTCCTTGAAGTTGTAACTCACCAGTGTACTTCTGTTTTAGTTGTTACAGAATTATCTGAGCCCAATCCGGCCATTCTAAGCCAAACCATTGATTTAATGGGATCTTTTCTGAGTAAAGACAGAGTTAAATTACAGTGGAGTGGGTATTACTATTATTATTGTTATTATTTTTTGATCTTGTCATATTTATGGGAAAATCTAACACATTCTTTGTGAACTGTACAGAGAAGAACCTCTGAAAAATGTAGCTCGCAGAAAAACATTTAAAATGTTGGTACGCTGTATCTCTTTCCAGACTTCTTGTATTCCTTATTTTTCTTTATCACATGTTTGGCGATGAAGGAATGTTCTGTTGTGTGCTTGAACATACTATTTATTTTTAATATTTGGATCTTTTTTACAATAAATATTTATAAACATTTCATTTCTATGGTTATTTTTACAAATGTGCACTTTTAAAATATGTGTTTGTACTGATGACACCGAGCCATTCCTAAAACACTGTGTAATCAACTTTCTCTTTCTGTTGGTTTTTGTATTAGTTGAAAAAAACCCCCAAACCTGTGTACTATTAATGTGGTGTACAATCAAGTATTAATGAGTGGTTTTTTGTTGGTCTCTAACCTTTTTTAATGTTAATCGTTTTAGGTTGGCATTTCCATTAAAAGAACAAAACAAAACAAAACCCTTCTTTGGCTTCATTTCTGAGACAACATTTTTCAGATCGCAGACTTCAAACCAATTGTACTTTAAGCACTGACCAAGGCGCAGGGTGCGGAAACAGAGCCCAGTGTCACTCAGGTGGAGCCTTGTCCCTCTGGGGGGTGGGTGTGTGTCCCGGTTGCCTCTGCAGTGGCACCCTGGCTCCTCACGGGCCCTGTGCGACTCTGGGCACACTAACACTGGGATGCTGGGCACCAACACTCGGGGGATTGGCGTGAGTTTTCACCGGGGCCCCCTGAGAGACTGCTGCTCCCCTCCGCCCGAAGGGTTGTTGTTTCGCAGGATGCAAGTGTTCTTTTGAAGAATTTCCCTCCCTCCAGAATGGGACTCTGTCACAGCAAAGTATAACCTTTTTATAAGGTTCCTAGGAGGATTTAGGGCATTTCATTTCTTTCTTAAGAGAGGGAATTCTTTCGTCAGCTAAAGTAATCTGAAAGTAAGCCTTCTTTGCCTTGCGTATTCTCCTGACCGCTGTTAATGCGTTCCAGGGTTTCTCAGCTCCTGAACCTGCTCAGAGCTCCCTTCTCATGACAAACGCCAGCTTTGCTGTTTGGAGGGATGCAGCAGCCTCGGGCACACCGCGGCCCGAACCCGGCGGGCGCCTTGCGCATGCGCTGCCTTGATTCCTTTTAAAAAAAGAAAACTTGAAAGAAGTTGCCTAACACAGAGACATGACAAAAAGTTGGCTTTGGCTGCCAGAATAATGTCAATAGGGAATACATTTGACTACATGAAGGGGGAGATAGAGAAAGGAAGAAAATAATTTAAGAAATAATAGAATTCAAGAAAAAGAAATGAAGGAAAACATTTTTGCTGGTCTGTAAAAGACAAAAACTGGCCCATAAAGGAAAGGAAGGCTAACAGTACATGCTAATTAAAGAATACAATTCTATGGTCTATAATGATTGAGAGAAGACGTACTTATTACACTTGACTGTCAACAAGGGAAGGAATGTCCCCTCAGACAACATGGTGAGAGACGTGTGGGCATTATTAGTGGCCCTTTTATAGACATTGCCTTTTCTTTCTCAATGCTGACAAACCATTTTGGAGGGAACCATCCCCTGTTGCTTCCTATCATCGATCCCCATGCAAGGCCCTGCATTGTGCAAGTGCATTAATTAAAGACCATTCATTTAACAAAAGCACATTGTATGTTCAGGAAAGGAAGATTAGAAATATGAATCAGTAACCGAGACCCGTTTCCGCCACCTTACCGGGAGAAGCGGAGGGGAAGGAGGTGCAGCGTGAGGTTAAACACCCTACACCTCCCGGAGGGAGGGGGACTCAACCCCGGTTGGGCTTTTTGGGAGAGAAATCCTGAAACTGATTACAATTGAAAACAACAACAACAACAACAAAAGGTTGTCAAGTGTCTCTGTGGGCGCCAGATTGCTCGACCCTGCTCGGCGCCTCGCCAGCCGCCGGCTCCAAGGGGCCGCCCAGTCCGGAACGGCCCGGCTCGGTCCGGCGTCCCTTCCCGGGGCCGGGCCCCCCACCCGGCAGCGCCCGTGTCCGGGGCTGGTGTGCGTGTGTACACACATCCTCACACACATTCGTTATGTCCACGGGCGCTCTCCAGCTGCACGTAGAGGCGCAGGCACGCAGACCTGCGTCTATCCCTCCCCACCCCTGCGCTGCCCAGATTTTTGCAGTCCCAAGGATAAACCATCTGGTGCTCCAAAGCCGGTCGCGACACAAACGTGACTTATCGTGAGAAGGTAGAAGGAAAACACAGGGAGAAGGAGGTTATGAGGGAGCGGGGGAAGGACAGAAGACGGATTCCCAGTATCACCCACATGACTTGCTAAGCGGCTCCAGCTCCTCTAAAACCTCTGGGCCATATGTTAGTTTATTTACACCCTTTGTCTTTTCGTGTGTCGCCTAATGAAATAATATTCCTGGGATATAAATGAAAGTAAGCTAGAGTAAACAAACAAGGGCAGCGCCTGCTAAAGCGATATGTAACATTTCTGAGTTTCCAACAGAGTATGTCGTTCCCATGGTTATAATGGGGCCAGGATAGCAATTAAAGCTTTTAGTTAAAGCCCCTAGATTTTTAATGCTGAATGACACGTTGACTCCATTTTCTCTTAGATGATTTAGAGTTTTTTTCAGGATTACACTATGGGAGGAAAAGGAGAGGGAAGGACAAAAGTCACCGCAAAAGCAACCCTGTAACAGTTAAAAAAAATGGCACAACAGACTATGGTGTTCCTAATGATAGCAACGTCTCAGAGAAACCTCTGCAATTTCCCGTGAGACTGACTTTATTCTCAACTTCTTCTACATTTGGATCCACCCCGCTCCGAGGCCAGGACCACGCTGGCTCCTCCGGATCAGGCGCCGAGACCCAGCAGAGCTGCAGAGGGTTCGGGCACCAGCTCCCGCGTTTCAAAATCCACGCATCAGCTTCGTCTTCTTCTTCGTCATGAGGCAGCCAACCCCATGGTCGGGCTGGAGCTCGCCGGTCTACAAGGAAACCTTTTTCCTAAAATAAATAGGACACTCTAATAGACCGGCAGGTTTTTTTTTTTCTCTTTTCCTCCTAGTCAATGTTACCCAGAGAATCGGCTCTATACTGCCGCAAAACCCGTGTCCGGGTCATTGCGGGTTGCCTGGACCGGGGAAGCCACCTCGGGGGGCCGGGCTGAGCCCCCGGCAGCGGGAGCCGGGCTGAGCCCTGCGGGGCTGCGCCGCCCGCCCGGGCTGGGGAAGGCCCCCGGGACTGGGATGCCCGCTGCCAGCAGCTCCCTCTTGCCCCCCTTGCCTCCCCCGCCTCGCTGCTGCCCCTGAGGATACCTGCTACAGCACGCCCTGAGCACAGACAAAAGCGAGGACTCCACCACTCACCCATCATCACCCCAACTGTTTCGGGAAGACACACAAAAAAATTAGTCTTCAACTTTTGACTAGTGTCTCCTGGCTTAAATTATCCTCTACCCTGGGTGGGGGCAACAGTGAAGCAATGTGAGCTCCTTGCTCCACCGCCTGCTCCCGCGAGCGGCCGGGAAACAGGGTGCATCTGAACTTGGGCACAACTGGGCTGCTCGCCCGCAGCCCTCCCTCTTCCCTCGTCACGGGGAGTCCCGGAGTGGGGAGTCAAAGGGAGGTTTCAAGGGGGGAGGTTTTGTTATCCCTACCTGAGGACAGATTAATCCTCGCATACACTTGATAAAGATGAAGATCTTGCTGGGAGGAAGAGGGAAAAAACGGGTAGGAAAAGAAAGGAATCACTGCATTGTTATTGTCTAGAAAACAGGCCACCTTAAAAAACCTGTTGTAGAAATACAGAGAGTCCTTTAAGTGTGAAATATCATTTCATTGTAAATAGTCAAAAAAGAGTCGGTAATCCAACTTCCGGAAACTGTTCTGAATTATTTCAGCAGACTCTTTTAAAAGAGGATTAGCTGGGCTTTAGGGGCAAAATCCTTCTGTTTTATTCAATCTCTGATTTTATGTTATAATTACTAGATGTAAAGACTCGCGAATTAGTATGCAGGCGTCGTTCAGACATTATGCAGGTGCTATTCTAATCATTCAGCTTTTTAATTAAGGAACGAGGTAAGAAAACAGAATCATAAAAACACTTTTGTGAGAGCTGAGAAAATCGTGAGCGACTGCATGAATAAAGCCTTTATACCTTATCCTGACAGGTCAGACACCAATTGCCTGACTTACGACCTTTTCTTGCTGAAACAATGGTTAACAGCTTTCTCACCTTGTTCCCATTATAGCCTTTATTCTCGCAGAGAATTTATGGAAATGGCCCTAAAATGCTTACACTAAAGAGGGAGATGCAAAAAGGTATTGCAATTTTAATTGGTGCGTGTCCCGTACAAAGATACTTTAATTCGAGTCGTTCGGGAATTGAGGGACTAGGCTCGCGGCACGAGAATTTGGGTAGATCGAAACGGTTTGAAGCATAAAATTCTCCTTTAGGAGAGGAGGGGACACAAACAAACAAAAAAGCCACCCAAAGTTGCAGAAATGGCCGGACAGCCGCCGCGGCTGGGACGGCGCCGCGTCTCCCTTTGTTCTGCGCATCAGAAGGCATCGTGTTCCTTGGTCCCGCGATGCAAACTTAAAGCCTTTGTGGGGCTTTGTTATTATTATTTAATTTCTTTCCCTTGCCTTCCTCCTCTCCCCTTCTCTCCACCCTCCCCACGCCTGGCACGACTGCATCACGTGTATTAACATATGAATGAAACAACCAGAGCCAATGCACTTAAGGTAATACCTATGCTCCGTTCTCGCCTGATTATCTTTTTATAGAAAGTTACATTAACTAATGACATTTACATAAATATGAATAATTAGTAAGGTAAGTAATTCTGCTCCGACGGGGGAAGGCGGAGTAGGGAAGAGCCTGAGCCCAATTTTCGTCTCCGTAGACCTGGACGCTGCTTCGCCCTGGCACTGGACAGGAGGCATAGAGTCCTCCGCAGGGAGGAGGAGAACTGTCACGTTTATATTGTTCTCTCTCTCTTTTTTTTCTTTTTTTTTTTTTCCCTAATGCGAAACTTTTCTCTTGTGCCCCTCTTTTATCTCCCCTCCAGACCTTCAGTTCTGAGCAGAGTTCAGTGGCTGTAAATGATAGGTTCCCAAAAGCATCAATCCGCGCTCCTCTAGTACTTGGCCGAGAACAATGCAAGTATTAGGATATCAGCAGCACTCGAAATGATCACGCGTTAAATTATTTTGCTTTCACGGATGAGGGGGCTTTTTTCCAATGTAAATCAAGCGCTTTAGTTATTAAGTCTGAACACTAATCTCCAACAACCTTTACATAATGTGGCAGAATGTGCCACACCACTTCGCACCTGCACTCTGAATAGAGCCGCCTTTTCAATGTAAGACACGCTTGTTGCCCCTGGGCTCCAAAGGAGTTGTGTGAATAAGTCAAGCTTTTTGAATACCCCTACTCGCTTTCTCTTCCTCCTTTGATCACAGAAAATGTCTTCTAATTTGTCCTTTTTCATTGTAACAACGTTTTCAAGTCTCTTTTTATTTTCCAAACCACATATTTATAAAGAACATAAATCGCCCCAGAAAACAAAAGTTCTCTCCTCGCCAACTGGCCGAGTAGCCTATGACCACTTTGTTATTCACAAGGAGAAGGGGAAAACAAAGTTCTCGCGAAGACTGTTGCTTCTCGAGATTGTCCTAAACAAATGTTTAACTTTGGGACGGGACGCGGGGGGAGAAACATGTTTGTTTCCTTCAAAGATAAGGGCAGGTCCATTTGCCTTGGGAATCTGCTCGCTGCTCTCTCCAGGCTGGTGGCCAGCTGCATTTCAACCTTCTACCGGCGATAAATGGCGAGGAGGAGGGCAGAAGGGACCGGTGTCTCTCTTTGACCACTGGAGTGACTGAAGCCTCCGCCAACTTCCTGAGCCCACCACATAGCTCAGGGCGAAGCCAGCTATAGCGAACGGGTTTGCACGCATTAATTCTTAGCTGAGCTGCCTACTTTAACGACCTTCGAGGATAATGAAATCTAATTTATAAATCCGAGAAAGATGTCAAAGTTAATAGGGAGCGGAACCGCTCAAAAAAACCTCTGGGCTCCGTTGTCCCCCAACCCGCATCTCCCCGACACTGTTTTTCCGCCGAGGAGTGGGGCAGCGGCTGCCCCCAGCGCCGAGTGCGCGGTGCCCGGCCCGGCGTCTCCAGGCTGCCCTGCCCGCTCCGCAGCCCCGCATCAGCTGCGGGGGCAGAGGCGAGAGCCCAGCAGGGATTCCACCCCCTGCTTCCACCTCAGCCCTTTCTCAGACATCTCCGAGGTGCTTTGCCAGAGTGTCTGCTAAGGAGCAGTAGGTTAATGGCATTTTAGTGAAGTTGCTCTCTCTGCAGGCTAAGCCCAACCTAGGAGTTTCTCACTCCTCCTTCTCACAGACGGGTTTCCGGACGACTCTTTAACATCCCTATTCATTAGCACGTTAATCAAGGCTGTAATTCCAGCGAAGAGGTGCATTCCTGCTGCAGCTAAAGCCGCCTCTCGAGCGTGCACCTATGTGCAGCACTGCGCAGCGCCCGCTCCCCCCTCCGACGGGTGCTTCCACCGAGAGGCTGTTTCCCTACATTACCGTAGGCTCCGGGTAAGAAAACTAACAAACCCTTCTAATACAGTTTAAAACACTTTGATGTCTTGCCAAGAAACACACTTCCTTCAAGAGACAAGTCAACATTTGTTTTTCACATTAAATGGCATTTAGTTGCCACTGAAAAAATGATGCTGAAGGACCACTTTTTAATTCGATGTATAACAACCGCGGGGGTCTAAGAGAAAATAACGGCGAAAGCTATAGACACAAATAACTAAATTACCAAAACGTTAGTATATCTCCTAGGTTCATTAATATGTAACAGACTCCCCAGTTAATCTCCAAAAGCCAGTGTTCCCCCTCTAAAATAGCACTCTGGGACGAATTGTACAGGAGATCAATCACTGCTAATGCAGTAAGGTTTACTGCAAGGGGGAAAAAGCTATTTACACCTTCAAATAGAAGCTTTTGAGATTTAAGAGTAAGGGTCATACATCACCAAGAATAAATGATTATGAATTGGTAAACGCGCCCTCCAGCCATTAGCTATGCGACGCGATTTATCATTTCTGGGTGTTTTTCTTTTTAAAATCATCTGGCTGTTTGAAAAGAAAAGCATGACGGAGAAAAAAACACCGCGGGAAAGTTTGTTTTTGCATATACTATAAGTCATCAAAACATGGCTATTCAGAAATAAACGGGGTCACTTATGAACTGCTTAACGAGAGACAATAAAGCCCTTTCATTGTACGCTTTTATGACTCAGGGATCGGTGGGCTTCTCCCAGCCCAGCCTCCGGCCGTCTCTGCCTTTTTTCCTCCTTTCGTTGTAAGTTACAAACCCGCGAGTGTTGTAAGAAATCATTTACGCCCTGAAAAAAAAGGGTTGCCAGTGTTTTTCCGTCGCCTGGCATATATTGAACTTAAGCTACAGGAGACATTTTGCCAGTTTTGAGCAATTGCCAAGATGGTCAGAAGCAGCCGTATGAGGACTGGGCGGGGAGGACCTGCCCTGGCAGTAGATGTGGGATGGTGGGATAGGAGACCTCTTGTTCCTTGTCACCATCAGAAGAAAAAAAAGAAATGAGGGCTAGTTTGGGCGGAAAACCTCTCAGCCCAGGTCCGTGGAAGCCAGCTCAGCCCTTCTGGCGATATCTAGATATTCTTGTGTTAGAGTAGTTGACTTTTTTTTTTTTTAAACTATTATCATTGAAACTGTTTCGCAACGCCAAGTAAACCTTTTTCCACTTAGACTGCTCAGGGCGGCGGGAATGTTGCTCATCAAATGAAATAATTTGTAATAAAATACATACTCCAGAGATGGGAAAGAATGACAGCGTGCTGCCGAAGGGCGGGGAGACGAGAGCTGGCGGCCCCCTGCCTCGGCTGCTGGGGGGCCGGGGTGGCGCTTCCCAAAGCCGGGCAGCGCGGCCGCCGGCCGTGCCCTACAGCCCCGGGCTTGGGGCAGGCATGGGGATCTGCCGTCGGGGGAGACAGCAGAGACACCCAACGGGGAGGGGGAGCGTAACAAACGAGGTTCTGGGCGGGGGGAGATCACCTGCCGTGTCATCGCAATCTCTTTCACTCCATAAACAACTAAGCGCCAGGCCAGGGGCGAGGTGCTGGCTGTGCACAGGGGAGGACGTCGAGGACCACCTCTCTGGAACACACTCTGGACGTGGCCCTCAGAAAAGTTGGGCAGACTCTGCAGGCCTCTCGGAGAGGTGTGTTCGGACCTCCGCTCGGGAAGGCCTCCGGGGAAAATATAGAGTTCCCTAAACTCTTACATCCCGCTGCCCCGATACGTCGGGTTTCAATTGTGACAAGTGCCTGTTTTCTTAGGGTAAGAGATTTAATATGTCTGGTGAAAGGGCCTGTGGCAGTGAGGCTCACAGCAGGTAACCAGCTCTGCTAGGAGGCTTTTTAGTCCCACTTCTAACACTCCTAACATATTTGCAAGATTTGGGAATAAAGCAACTTGGTTTTAGTCTCGAGGATGAGCTGAGATTTCTGGTTTGTTTTACAACCTCGTTACAGGCACATTTGGCCAACGGGCACTGTTTTATGTAAAGACAAAGACACAGAGCCCTTTCTGGGAAATGCGGAGCTTTTAGAAACCTCTGCTCTGTGGCTTATTGTCTACTGGGTGGCTTTGGGAATAAAAACGCTCAAACACAAAACCCAAACCCAAGGCAGTTGCACGCGATGGGTTGCTGACCCTCCGAGTGCAAATACCTTGTTGGAGGCACATGGAGATATTTATCGTGGGATGCTGTCCTCTCATCTTCTGGGCATCTCCCTGCCCTCCACGGTAAGCACTGAAGCGCTCCTGCGCCAGCCTCAGAGAGCCGGGGGGGCAGGCGGAGGCGGCCCAGGACCCCATCCGGGCAGCCGCTCTGTGCCGCTCGCCCACCAAAACAGTGGCCACCTCGCCGTGGACTTCACTGGGGCATGAGCAAGTGTGCGCTGTGAAGAGAAGCGTGGGGGACTGTGGAAACCTTCCCCAGGTGCAGCCGGTGGGATGCGGAGAGGGCAGGCAGCGGCCAGCACTGCTCGGGCCTGCCTGCGCCACGGCCCCGTGCAGCCTCCTCTGCCCACGCCGAACAGCGCCTGCTGCCCCCCTCTCTCTCCGAGAAGAGAAGTGATAATAAACTCACAATTCGCCTTTGTCACAGGAGAGCAAAGGGAGGCCGTTTCCTGCCTCCCCGGGGTTCCGTTCCCTGCCTACCCGGGGTCCCCGCTGGAACGTCCACTTCTTGGTCCACCAAAGAGGATTGGGGCGCAAGACGTTTTGCTGAGAAATCCTCTTTTCTTTTAGAAGCCTATCTCAAAAGACAGAGGAAGGAAAAAAATAATATTCTGAGATTATCTAGTTCTTTGGAATAGATGAAATTGTTTCCTTGAATATCTAATGTTGCAATTCCACTTCGAAGTACACCCATTTCCTCTTTATTACATCACTCTGCATTTTATTTCTATGATTTTATGTTTTACTGCTGTTCCTGCAAAAGTCTATATTTTCAGCGTTATAGAAAGTCTCTAAAGATCCATAAGATTATTATTTATCTGACTTTCTGTGTCTCCGAGTGCTGTATACATTATATAATTGCCTTAAAATGTTTTCATAAATTACATTCAGAAATGTGTCATAGTAAATTACCTTTGTAATAAAATGTAAAAAATGCAAATGGCTGTTGTCTTTATTACGTTTTAAACCATTGGTTTATCTGCACTATTTCACTTGTCAGTTGCACAATATGTTGTATAAAGGGAAAGCACAGTTTGATAACAGATAGATGGAACCTCGTGTGTAATCTAGCAGGCACGTACAGTTTGGGTCATTTCCTTATCTCCCGCAGAAAAGACATTATCCCCCTCATATTTACATACTTTTCAATATTTGTCAAACAATCATAAATTATAAATTAATGAAATGTTCGACAGTCTTCAGAGATCAGGCTAATGAAGACATTTACCTTTTTGGTGATTTGGATTCTCATCTTTGTAAGTTTAATGACATTTAGACTCTCACGGTTTATTAGGCTTTATTAGATTTGTCCTTCACTCCTGCTGTCATTCAGATGTCTCTGCATAAACATCACCTGCTTCAGGTACAAGAACAAATCGTCTTCTTCCAGAAAGGCTCTGGAGCAGCAGCGACACCACGCCTGGGCGCGGAGTGGGGCGCGGAGCAGGGGGCCGGGGGCCGGCACGGGCCGCGCGCTGCTGTCCTCGCCCTGCGCCAAGGGCTGCTCGCCACTTCGGCAGGGCTGGCAGCCCACTCCAGCCAGCCCCGGCGGCCGGGAGCTGCTAAACGCCCTCCCGAGCCAAGGAGCGCATCTGCCTTTGGTTACGCCGGAGCCCGAGTCCAGCCCGCAGACAGGCGCACCCAGCCCGGCCCCTCGAGGCCACCCCTGTCGGGCTCCCGAGCGACGCCTGAGCGTGCCAGTGCCGTGCGCCAGCCCTTAGCACGTTGTTTGATCTTTCCTTGCGTTCGTGACGGGCTGCGCCTGGTGCCGCAGGGCGCTGGGCCGGCGGCGGTGCCCGGCCGGGAGGGCAGCCCGGCCCCGCTCGGCGTCGCGCAGGGAACTCGCTCTGATGGGTGCTACCTGCCTCCCCAACGCGATTAGGCTGCAGAATTAGACTGTCCCCAGAAAGGTCGGCACTCGCCCTCCTCCACCTTTGCCTGGAGAGGCGCACGCTAAACCCCACCGGCCAGACCCTGGCGCCATCTTCCCGAGAACAAAGGCCCGGGGCTCCCCGGCCCCGCCGCCGCCCTGTAATCGAGTTTCCTAATTGCATTACTCCGCTGGCAAATGTCAGGAGCATGTGTTGGGGCACGCTGCCCCCCGCCTCTCCGCACGGCCTCGTCCCAGGGGACCTGCCGAGTGCCTCGACGGCCGGCCCGGCCCCGCGCTCCTCCCGGCCACGGGAGCGGGCAGCGAGGTTGGGAGCTGCCTCACGATCTCTGCACTCCATCGAACAGAGATCGGGTCTAAACCTCGCGCCACGAACCTCGAACATTATTTGCAGAGGCTTCCAAATATTTCCAAACAACGCTTTTTAAAAACACAACGGAGAGTTATTAAAGCGCTTGTTGGTAAAGTGAGCATGTGTTCTGCAATCATCAAAAATTGATATGTACCACCAGTAAAGTAATTATGCACCATCCTGAGGATACGAGAACAGTACATTGTTAATCCACTTGCACACCCGTTGACTTGCAGCATCAGGCTGCAAATAGCTTAATTAAGTCATACACGTGGAATATAACCATATTGTTACATTGCATTATGCACACTATATCTCAATTTATTGGGACAATTAATGCCAGTGATAGACCTCGGGCGAAAAATATTAACCACAAAGCACTAAAGTTGCATTCTGGTGACATTTGCAGTACGGGAAGTAAACATTGAAACAAGGCACAGCCTTCGAGAACTGCGAGGACTGCCGTGGACGCGTCTGCCCCCAAGCCCGTCCTTAGCAGGCACTTTGGGCAGCAGGAGGGAACGACTTCCACATTTCTCCGTTCCTTGGCTGAGCCCTGACTTGCAAAAACACTCGGAGCATCAAAACCGAAAAAAATCTTATTGTTCTTCAGGGAAGTTTGAGCTGGTTAGGAGCTCCAGGATCGGTCCTCAGAAGGTGTGAAGTCCAGAGCAAAGGGCCTCAGAGCCAGGGCGAGTTTCCCCGCAGAGCAGAGGAACTGTAACATGGCGGGGCGGGGGCTGAACATCAGCGTTTCACGGGCAGTCTAGAGCTGGGAGGACACACCAGCCCGTCTACTAACTTGCACACCGTAAACATGACCACATATCAGTATTTCCTACAGTGAAGCGGCGAGGCTGCATCCCGGAACGCGACTCGGGGCTGCCTCCGGGCCCACCGTGGCAAGAGAGGGGCAGAGCCGTCCCGGTGGGCCCGGATCCCAATGGAGTCGAGTCACGACGTGTGGGCAGCGTCCAATCAGTTAGTGGCCAGAATGGGGAAGCCCAGCTGGTGACCAAGGTGGGGACGCCCAGCCCAGCCGGCAGTGCTCAGGCCCCTGCCCCGGGACAAGCTGCCCCCTCACCCTCTCCAAACTGAGGAGCTCCCCCGCGTCGTCGTCCCTCGAGGGACCCGGGGGTGAAGGTAACGCCAGTAGCGCTCACAGCATCACGTATTCCCGGGGGATCTCCAAGTGCTCTGCACAGACTTCACAGCAGGGGCTGAGTGGCTCTGGGGGAGGCGGTGGGACCCGTCCCACGCAGATGGAAGCGCTGGGGAGGAAGAGACAAGGGGGCAGCTCCGAGGGGCAGCTCCGAGGGGCAGCAGGGCTCTGTCGTGTCAGACTTTGTCCAGATCGTTTGTGCAAGCTGGGGGAGGTACGCTTCTGGCGGCATGCGACTGGGTCGTATCCCTTTATCCTCTGATTTACCCACTTTTCTGTAAAACCGCTCAGAATCGATATTATTTTATGGACAAAAAAATATTCCTAAACCAAAACCAAAACTTCTTTGCTTGACCGATTTAACTGCTTCCTCCAAATTTTCTAAACGCCCCTCGATGGTGCACTGTCATTCCCAGAAGGAAGAAGCCTCTTCAAATTTCCCCAGCCTGCGTTCTTTGGGGATGCAAGGGGCGACTTCCAACCTCTCGAGATCTTTGCTTTAACGGATTTCTCAAGCGTTTTGGGAAAAAGGCGTCTAGAAGGTCACCAGGATTCCCCCAGACGTCTCTCTTGCCCACATCGAGGTGACCCGTTAAGCGCAGCCACGGTTGGAGGCAGGAACACAAGTCAGACCCTCGCGCTGGGCAGCAGCGGGGGCTGCCGAAGGTCAGGGGTTGCTAAGTGGGACACAGGTGTCCACTCACACCCCGGAGCCCGGGGCTCCTCAGCTCCCCACACACACGAGTGGGGGAGCTGCTTTTTCCAAAGTTTTTCCTGCCAGCAACTTTTTACTCTTATTTCAGCGCTTCTCGCAAGCCACTGCGCCAGCGGGAAAACGACTGCAAACTGGTTTCTGCTCCTGACCACTGTCGTGACTGGTGCCGTGTTCACCCCGGCAGCGCCTGTCGGGGAGCCATTCCTGGAGGTCGTTAGGCGTTAGGAAACTCTGCACTAAGTTTGCTCTTTGAAAGGGGACAGTGTCCAGTGCGTGACTCGTCCACTCGGATAGACACGCAAAACCACGCTCTTTCCTCCGCTCCGTAGCTGGCTTTTAGCAGAGTTGCGCGTTTTTCTCCTTCTATTTCGTTTAATCGTTTACAAATCAAGCCAAATATTAAGAGTTCAAATCCTCACTGCCCTGGTGAAACAGCCGACTCCGGGGGATAACCCTGTGCTCCCGGGCACTGCCCGCAGCAGTCTCCGCCCGGACATTGGATCATAGGCAGGACCTTCGGCCCCCCTTGCTGCGCTGGCAGCACCTGCCGCCTCCACGCGTGGGCCCGGCGGCTCCCTCGTGGCGGAGGGACCCGCGGCCGCCCCTCGGGGAGCAGCACTGCGGCGGCCGCGCTACCTGTGCGAGCGGCGGGGTCTCTCCGGCCGTCGGGGCACAGGCGGCTGCGGGCACAGGGGTGCGCCGGCCCCGGCCCCTCCGCCCGCCGTCTGCGCGGCCCGGCTGGGTCCGGTGCGCCGGGTCCCGGTGCCGCGGCGCAGGGGCAGAGGTGGGGGGGGCGTTCAGCTCGAGGTTAGGCACTTGCGGGCGGCTGCAGTCCCCCTCCCACGGGGAGGCGAGGACACTTGTTCTGCAGGATGGGAGAATTATAGAACGGGCAAGAGGCGAGAGGAGCCCGGGCAGGACGGGCAAGGCTGGCAGGGAGCTTTTAGTCTGCACTTCTCCTGCAGATTATGGTCACCCCTGCACAGCCAGAACTGTTTCCTTCCGTCCAGCCGCACCAGAAACTCTGTCCTGTTACTAAAGCAGGTGGGCACAGCCTCGGACCCAGGCTAAGGCGCCACATCTCTGCCCTCGCTTACAGCCGGGACAACTTTCTGGAAGCCAATGGCAGTCTCCGAGTGCCACTGAAATCACAAGAATTGCAAAGCTGATTACGCCAAAGGAGATTAGAGTTTACTAGTGCTTTTAGGGCTGTTTATGGGTGTTTCCTAACAATAAACAAAGCCCACACCGAATTCAACCCCCTGCCCCACACAGTCGCTAGCCTGTGGTATTTATTTTTGTTATAATTATTAATTGCAGTTATTATTTAGATCTATTTATTACTCAGAAGAAGGACAGGAGCTGATTCACAGCACAGCTTCCAGCTGCAATCCCTGCAGTCCCTTAGACTTATCCTTTCTGGTTACGGCCGGGAAGCCCTCCTTGGAGATCAGACATGAGGTGCTGGTAAATTAAAAAGTAACACCTTGCCCAGGGGCTATGAATGCTGTGCCTTTTTTTAAACTAATAATAATAATAATAAAAAATTTTAAAAAAATTTTAAAAAGAAAAAAAAGAGAAAAACCCTGCCTTGAAGAGAAAAGAAAAACTGTTCGTGACATATGAATTGCAAAAGCTCACTTTTGTTTATTTGTTTATTGAGACATTTTTAAGAGGGGAGGGGGAAGTGGGACAAAGCACGATAAATATAATAAGAAGCTAAAAGTCTGGAGGACTGTAACTTCAGTGGATTGGTTTAAAGCGGGCAAACTCTGTCTACCTTTGGCCATCTGGCTGATTTAAGCTTTTGCCCCCATGCTGTATGATTTTAGCTTAAAATCTCTTCCGTTGCAGTGCCGCTTTTATTGAATTCATCAAAAGCAAACTTTCCCTGAGTTTTCTTTTTTTTTTTTTTTTTTTTTTAAGAAGGGCTAAAATAATAAGTCGACCACTGTGACATTCTCTGGGCTTAGGCCATTTTTCATAACGCAGCTGATACGCTTTTGTGCAGCTAAGGAGACCAAACAGATGAATAACGAGAAAAGTCTCTCGAAAACTAAAGCTTCCAGCTTTTCCCATCTTTAAAAAGTTAAGTAAAATGAGAGGTGCATGTAAAAAAACCCCTTCCAAATCCAAAACTCAAATCCCATCACGTCAAAGATCAGGGCAATACTTTTATACCTCTGAATGGTAACGATGTCTTTTAAACAACTTACTGCACACACGCGCGCACACACACACACACACACACACACTCACACAAAACTTTAAAGCTTGTGAAACTGCCCAGGTGGTGTTTATAGGACCGTAGCCAGTGGGTTGTAAAGAAATCCGAGACAGTTGAAGATTAGACTATTTAAAAATACATGACAAAACAATTTTTTTTCTTTAATTTTATTCGTGTTTCACTGTATCCACCGTGTTTAATGCAGGGCTTGAAGGGTCAAGTTGTCTGCAGCACTAAAGAAGAGTCCCACAAATTGTGATGGTTTGGCAGGCGGGGGTAAGTTTATTATTATTTTTAACGTGTTTTCTCATGAGTGTATGCTTGTGTTTAAAGTTTGCGTTGCACAGAAAATATGCCCTCGTGATTTTAATGTCATTTTAGCCATAAACCAGTTTTGCGCTCAGAATCACGTCTCTAATGTGGATATTCTTCCTGGAGTTTTGTCAAAAAAGAAAATATCCTCCTGCTTCTCCCAGCAGCAGAGCCAGGCAGAGCCAGACCCCACGGTGCGGGACTGGGAGGCGAGTGCCTCTATGCCACAAGGCAACAAGTAAGAATTTCATGAGCTTTAGCCTGGGTTCAGAATAATCGTTTCTATTTGGCGATTTGTTAGGGTTTTCTTTCTTAGTTGATTTCTTTTTTATCCCACTGTCATGTTATTTATTTATTTATTTATTTAGTCGTGTATTTATTTATTTATTTATTTATTTATTTATTTATTTTGCACGTGCATCCCCCAGACCTGAGTGCCTTAAGACCACAACTGTGAACTCCCTGTTTATTATGAAAACTACTGTACGTACAGCCTGGGTGGAAGCACAGCCATTGGTTCAAATAAAATGACTATTGATTCAAAGTGCGAGCCCTCCAGGCTGAACCGAGAAGGAAGGAATGGGTCATCTTTTTTTTTTCTTTTTTCTTTTTTTTTTCCCCTTAAAAGAGAGCGAGAGAGACAGAGTGAGAGAGAGAGACTTCTAAGCTGCGAGTGTGACAACCACCACCCAGTCCTTTGATTCTTCTCTATTTTTTTTGATAGATAGCAGGAAAAAAAATTCCTATGAGAAATAATAAGGTTTGTTTGGAAAAATCTGCAGGCAGATCACCCTCAGAAATAAATTCCAGCCTTTTCTATTCAAAACATGGCTTTTTTTTTTTATTGCGACGACGTGGGGAGGAATGAGGATAATAAAGTAACTCGGTTCCTCCTCCCCCCTCCTCCCCACGCACTTTCAATGAGGAGCCAAACTGCACTTCCCTGCCACCGGTCTCTGCTCGCCCAATTCCTCCGGAGTTGCTCAGTGCACCGAGCCGGCCGGCGATGGATAGCCCATCTTCGTTTGTCCGGGGGATGGGAAGGGAGAGAAAGCAAATACCAGGAAAGAAATAAATAGCAAGGAAAAGAGGAAAAAAAAAATAAAAAAAAAAAAAAGGAAAAAAAAGAAAAAAAAAGGGAAAAAAAGGATGAGGTCAGAACAGCACAAAAACCACCAGCTTATTGGAAGGCACTTGTAAGCAACGGGAGGTGATGGTGCAGTAGCTGCACCCCGGACACCCTCCGAGCTTCCAGCCCTTCCACCCGGGAGCTGTCTGGAAGCAATCACAGCCGGCTCACAGCTAATAATGCCCTTCGCAGAGGTTTGGTCTGCGGTGCTCGCAGAAAATGCAACTTTTGCCCCATTGGTTAGCTAGGTGAATTAGCACACACTGCAACTGAACAGTACTTGACCTTTGCCTTTATGTTTGCTCAAATGTTTGCCTAAAACACAATCACCCTTGACAAGAGAGCATGCTACCGTGTGACACTGCCTATTCAATAGATAGATGTTCCCTGCCACACACAACCCAGTTCAGCATTTTAAATAGCTTAGGTATTTGTAAAAGCCGTATAAATTAATGTCTGATGATTGCTAGTTGCTGGTTAAAGAGCCGACTATTTAACACGTAAAATAAGAGTCGGCTTAAAAAAGCCCAAACCAGACCAAACCAAAGGACCGGCTGTACAGGGATATAAGGTCAGAAAAGCGAACTTGTGGCCACGGCGATCAACAGATTCTTAATCTGCCCAATTCACAGCGTGGCTTTGTCGAGCTGCACTAGCAGCCGGGGTTTGGAACCGGCTATGGCAAAAGTACCGTGGCACACATCCTCTCAGCCCAGGCACTGTCCCGACATCGTTGATGGCAGAGACGTGAGGGCGGAGGTGCTACCGCGCACCTGAGAAATTCATAGGTGACACAGGCAAAAGGATGGAGGCAGGCAGGTTACCCTGATGTAAATCGGACCTATCCTTCTTCTCACAAGCGTCTCTTGCTGAAATTGGGCAATCATCACAAAACTTTGGGGGAAAAAAACAAAAGTTGTCATTTGGCGGGAGTGTTTTGTACGTGAATTTGATCGCTGAAGCCTGGAGTCCAAGGCATCGCCCTGAAGCCTGCTCGGAAGACACGGCTGAGCCGGTTGCCGGGCTGGAGCCGGGCGGCTCTGGGTGGCTGCCGGACGGGCAGGGCGGCGGCCGGGACTCCGCGCTCCGCGTCAGAGGCGGCAGCAGGACGGGACGGGACAGGACGGGATGGGACGGGAGGCTAAGGGGGGCATGGAGCAGAAAACAGTAACCTTTCATAAAAACAGTCACCCTTCATATTTATGAGGCAGCGCATCATTCATTAATAGAATGACACCTGATGTGCGGCTTTTGTTTCAAAGGATACTTTATTATTTGGAAAAGTGATAAAGTGGTTCTCTGGAACAGAATATTTATACCAAATGCAGTTTCTGATGTAAGCGGATACCTGCACATCTTGCTAGTACTTTCAGTCGGTAAAATACTGCACAGCCCAACAGGAAAAGTACAAGTGATATTGCAAACAGTTGCTCTGCTTTGATTTACCTTTACTGTCTTCATCTGGAGACTTTTTTTTTTATGATCAATTTTTTACTGTCTTTCATTTTTGGGAAACAGCACTTCCCCTCCTTCTCTCTCTCAGTGTTTTATTTTCACGTCATGATTTAATCAGGGGCATTTTGAAAAAAATGATTCATGTTTATACGGACATCTTGCTTCAGACCTAACGTTAACTTGGCATTAAACCCAAACAGATAGGCTGAAACCAGCAACCTAGCTTAGCCAAAACAGTTGTTGCAGAAGTGGGATCGAATGGCACCAACTGAGACATTTAGCTATTACTCGTTGCCAGTTAGATGGAGAATTTATTTCTATAAATCATTTGAATTTTTTAAATCAACAATTATATTATCTCGTTTACAACTACGCGGAAAACGATGTTTAGAATAATAGCAATTGGACTTCACAAATAAGATATTTGCAATTGAAAGGAATCCAAATCCAATTTCTTTAGAGGCTGGTTGCTCCCAGATGAGTGTATTTCCGATCCCACGGACACGCGTGGGGGGCGTGCCCAGCCCTGCGCCCCCCGCGCCCCCCGGGTCGCGCCGGAGTGAAACTGACGGCAAAGGTCAGCGCCCGCCGAGCGCCGTCCCCCGCGCCGCTCCTGGGGGTGCGCAGCCCCTGCTTGGCACTCCTCGGCTCGCTCCGCTCTGCCTCCTGACAGAGCCAAACCTGACCTGGTGGAAACAACTTTCCCCACAGGCTGAAATGATACCTTGGATTATTTGCCTCTGTGTGGCTGGGTTTTGATGTGGACACATGTTTACTTAAGCTTGTAAGTCACGAGTGACCTAGAATAACATAGCACGTACCCCTAGAGGCAAAACAACCGAAGTGAACTTTAAGGCCAGACGATATTCAAAGAGAAGTAGTGTGGAGACCGCCGGGGCTCGTTTCAGCCAGAGAGAACAGGGATCAGACCCGCGGGGACGGGCGGTGCGTGGCTTCACCCACGCACAACTGCACATGCCAGGCACCGCCTCGGCTTGCAGCCAAGGAACTCGTTGGGAAACTTGCCCTGAAAGAAACGGGAATTGAGGAAGCACTCGAGTGAAATGGGTATCGACACCAGGAGAGTTTTTAGGAGTGTTTAGGAGTATTCTCCGTGATTTTGCTGGGATTTAGAGTCCTTTGGAAGGAGAAATCATTGGTTAAAGGAGAGACAGATTATTCTGCGCAGGGACTGTCAATAATGATTTCAAAACAAAACTTTCTTTTAAAAAGGGAACAATCTCTGTATCAGAATGAAATATTTATATTCCTTTAGGTATGGAAAAGGAAGCATGTCTATTCTTTTTTCCTAGTGTCAAGAAAAAATAATTTCGAATGTTATAACCTCTATTTTAAATAAGGGCTTGATATGTTCCCGAAGCGATTGTTGTTTTCAGCTAATTTTGGTCGGGCGCTCTTTTACATTTATTAGCTTTTTCTGAGGAAAAGGTAATTCTCTAGAATTAGAACCTCGAGAAATTTTTTTTTTTTTTGGGGGGGGGGGGAGGGTTTGCCAGTAGTCCAATTCCGGTCAGAAATTCTGCTCGTTTTGCACACTAAAGCGCTCTTCCAGAGCAGAGGGTACAGCTCAGCATCATTGCCTGTTTCAGGAACACCCACATGGCTTGCTTTGCCTTTATATCTTTAATTTCTAAAGGATGAGTTTTGCTGGCAGGAAGATCAAGAAAGTGTCTCTCTTCTATATTTGCTATGCTGTGCAGGTATCTGTAATTAGAATAAGACACCCAGCACAATGAGCAGCTATTGTATGAGAGTTTGAAGCACGACAGTTCCTCTTCTGGTTCGGAATCGCTGCCTACAGTTATTCTCCGATTTCCGATGCCTATTATGTATACAATCGAGCCTATAATTACCTGCTGATTTCTTTGTAGTTGTTAAAGAGAGTTTGTACTGCTCGGGCAATATTGTCCAGTCGTTATGTCTCCAGAAGCTGTCATGAAAGCTTGAATATACTCTGTACAGTCTGCAAGTAATCAATGAAATTTACGATCTCGACCCCCCCCCCCCCCCTCCACACACATTTCCTGTCCAAAGAAGAAAAATTGAGATATGAAGGTGCCTGGGTCTCCTTCCCAGCACCCCTTACAGGGCGGCTTTGGAAGGAAAATAAGTGTCAGGCTCCGTAGTTTCACACGGTAGCGAGAACCGGGTGGGAATTTCCCTCGGGACAGACGCCCGTGAGCGGCGGGGCTGGGGATAGCCCGACGGGCGGCGGGGCAGGGACGCCCCGAGGGGCTCTCCCCGCTCCGCTGTCGGCGGGACCCCCGGACGTGGCTGCCGGGGGGCCCCGCTGCGCGTGTGCCGGTGGCGGGCGAAGGGGCAGGTGCGGAGGGCGGCGGGAGGCTGGAGACGCGCACGGCAGCCTTGCCCCGTTCCCTACCGGGCTGCGCGGCTCTGCCGGCTGCGGGGGCGACGCCTTCGGCCCCAGCCGAATCCCCTGATCCCATCCACTGCGCTGAAGTCAGCGCGGAGACACCGCCTCCCCGCGCCCTCGACTCTCCTCGGGGCCGTGCGCGGCTCTCCGTGGATCCCAACTCCACGGTCAGGCTGCTGCTTCCCCAAGCCTGTATTCTCCCCACCCGGCGCCTTCCAGGGACGCTGCGGTCCCGAGGGACTCGGGGCTTCCCGCGGAGATGGTGTCACCCATCTCGGGGTGGGTGCACTTTCACCGTTCCCCCGCAAAGCCGTCCCAGGCGTGTCTGTGTGTTTGAGGGGGAGAGGGAGCTGCTCCAGGCATCTCGCCGCTTTCCTGAATACCGACCGGCTGCGGCTTCTTTTTCGAACTCTGTTATTAAAGCAACGTTTAGGGAGTGTGCATAATTGTACAGTTAAAAGGCATGGCTGATGCACCTCAGCCCAGAAGGTCGGATCAGAGTAGCAGCCCCCGCCCTAAAAGACGGGGAAGAAGGAAAAGAGGGGGGCCTGAAGTTTGACTAAAGCGCTCTTAAAAAAAAAAAAAAAAAAAAAAAAAAAAAAAAAAAAAAGAGATAAAGGAGAAAGGCACTTGCAGGCTGACACAATGGTGAATCCGCCCTGACCCAACAATTAATCTTGGGAAGAGAATGTGACCAGATAGGGTGGGAAGTCGATTCCCCGGGGTGGGTGTGCGGGACAGGAGGGGGAGGGAAGGGGAATTGATCTTGAGCCCCAGGCCTGCCACATCTTCTTCCAGTGATTATCTTTCAGAGAGGTGAAACGCAGCCCTCTCCCATCCCTTCCCCTTCTCTCTAAGGCCCAGGTACTGCCTGCAAGTGGATGGTGTGGATGTGGAAGGTGTGAATGTGTCCCAAAGTCCTCCCAGGGCCATGCAAATCCACAACCTTGGTGATCATTTTTATGACAGACTCACTTCTGCAGTTTCTGGGCACTGACTGTGAGGAATGGGGACGCTCCAGGTGGTAAAGGGTCAATTCTTGGGCACTGAGGGGAGGACTTTTGTCGGCATGGCATGGGATCTGGGTTCAAATATCCAATGCAGGTCATAGACAATAGCTGGGAGGAACTTGTAAAGGTTATGTGATGCCACGGAGATGCAGCAGTGGAGATTTGACTGCCTCCATGTGCTGGATGATGCACCCAGAACATTCCGGTTGTGTTCTACAGCCAGACTTGAAAATGCCACAGCACATTGCTGGAACATCCAATGCTCTAACACCCATGTGCCCACTCATGACTCTCCCATGCTGGAGAAGGGCCGTGTCACCCCTGTTTCATGTCTGTCTGACATAAATGCTGGAGTGAGGTCCCTGAGCCTCAGGAAGCCATCCAAATCCGAGTCCCTGCTTACAGCCCTCCAGTGAGGGGTGCATCTGCCTCCATTTGCAGTCCACAGCAAATGTTTCCCAGCAGCACAAACCCAGACAAGGGGTCTAATGCCCTTGTCTAAATTAATTGACTTCAACTAGGCATTTTGAAGCTGATGATTTACTTTCAAAAATAACTAAGAAAAGACAGAAAAGGCAGAGAATAAGATCTCACCAAGGATGTCTGAGTTTCGTAATGAACCTTTCTCTAACTTTCACTCTCTTGCCAACCTACCATATTCTCTCGCCCAGAAACTGACTCCTTCAAAGTAGGAAACCAGGCTGTGATGGAGTTAATCAGTGAATCGTGCAGGAACACGTTTTAGCCAGGGCACCAAAGCCAGTGAAACCGATACAGCACAGACCAGTCCTTTCTGTTATTTCCTCTGCTGGCATTTTAATGAAAAGGAAGTAGCTGTAATGCAATCCTTTTGGAGAAATCAACACTTCCTGCTGTTCGAAGCAAGGCAGGGAACTGAGCTGAGTTCAAATCATGAGGGTTAATTCCAGGAGGGTTACATGCGTGGAGTCACATGTGAGCTCAACCAGCCACTTGTCCTCCTGGAAAGAACCAAAACTAGCCGCAGTTTTTCATCTAGGATTATTTATAGCCTGTCCTACACATGTGACAATGCCTGTTGCCACTTACAAACAAAGAAGTCAAATGCACACTGGTGTATTTGCATGGACACTCCAGTTCCTTTCCCAACATTTCAGCTTCTTATGGCCTCACATGGTCCAGAATTGTCTGATTTCTTAGAAAAGGGTGTTAGTCTCACATTCATGCCTCTAACATTTACACAAAACCATGACTTGGAAAACAGCATCATTTTGCATCATTTGTTAAAATGTAGTGTGATGGGCATGCCATTCGTTGTACACATCCGTTATTAACATCAGCATTAATTAGTAGGCTTGGGTGATCTTATCTGGGCCCTAAGCAAGGGTCATTGCCACCCCAGTGGTGTCCTGGGCCCAGCAGGTGGGAAGGCCCCAACCCGTAGGACAGTCTCAGGGCCGAGGCTGGAGAGTGGGTGACACCGAGGTTGGGCAGTACCCGTACTTATTCCTGGCTGCTTTGGGGAGGAGGAGGGGACAGGGAGGGGGGGCCTTTGGCACACGCCATGCCCAGGGTCGTCAGGACTGGAGAGGGCCCAACACACGAATAAACTACCCTCCTTCCCTGCCCCTGAAATCCTCAGGCACAAAAGTAGACCCAAATTATAAAAGCCTGTTCTGTGCATCAGCAACAACAACAACAAAAAAAAGCCCCCTATTCTCCCCTGACTTTGTTCTTTTGATTTTTTATAGATCAAAGGCAGGATAGAGAAAAAAAATTGGCAGGCGAAGATAGACATTGTTCTAGTGACAAGACGAGGGTCCCGAAAGGAGAATGCTTGCTCCATCGGAAGTGGCTGCGTGGCAAAGGGAGAAACCTCACTTTTCAAGCCCCTTTGCGAGGCATTGTCTTTGGGGCTGGCGCTGCTGCCATACAGTAGGGTCCCCATGGCAACGCAACCTGCTGCTGCTGCTGCTGCTGCCCCTCTTCCAGAGTTGAAGGCACTGAAAGGCAGCTGAAGTGACTGGGCTTAAAGAGCAACAGAATAAACAATATTTTGATTCATTGGGAGAAGAGAGAGAGGCTCCCGCCCCCCCACCCCCGCCCCCCGACCCATGAATGCTGGCATTGTCCATGCTTTTCTGAATCTGATTTACCATATCATAACCCCTAGGAAGAAGAAAACATCAATATCCCGAAGGAATGGAGATGTTTCTATGGAAAACCTAGGAATTTTAGTCCATAACAGATCTGGTGTAAAAATCAAAGAGATCAAAGGCAGCGCTCCCAGGAGTATAGATGCGTCTCTGAATTAAAGATGGACGATGCAGACTACAAAGTACTTTTTTTCCACCCTTCTTTATTCAGGCCTCTGTTTCCATTTCAAGGGAGGCGCTGTCCCAACATCATATCTGAGCCCAGACAGTCACTGCGAACAATGCTCGCAAAGGGGGAGAAACGCTAAAGAAAGCAAATCATAACAACCATCCGGCCCGGCAGGATTGTTTCCATTACAAACCCGAGTGCAACAATTAATTACGAAATTGAAAAAAAAAAGAAAGAAAAAAAAG
The DNA here is from genome assembly GCA_014706295.1 of Lycocorax pyrrhopterus obiensis. Classification (NCBI taxonomy): domain Eukaryota; kingdom Metazoa; phylum Chordata; class Aves; order Passeriformes; family Paradisaeidae; genus Lycocorax; species Lycocorax pyrrhopterus. The sequence goes on along the minus strand of JACSVZ010000016.1, from coordinate 12,785,245 downwards.
AAAAGGAAGGAGGGCGAGGCTCAAGCGAAGCGATTAATATAGATGGCAAAGGCTGCGGGGAGTGATGTTCGGGGCTCTGTGGTCTGGGGGGCAGGTTGGCTGCTCTCCGCCACTCCCTGCATCGCAGCATCCCAGGCCGGCGGATGCCGGCTCCCGGCGCTTCCCCGCCGGCTGCCCTGGCCGCAGGGGTCCAGTGCGGGGTGGAGGAGCGGGGCGGCCCCGACCCTCGCGGCTCTACCTGCGCGGGTGAGGGCTCTGCCCGCGGAGCGTGTGCGCGGCCGTGCGCACCCGCTGAGCCCCGCGCGGCCGGGCCGCGCTCGTGATCGATGAGCAGCTCCCAGGGTGGCTCCGGGTCTTCTCAGGTTGGCACCAGTCCACCGAGTGCCACAAACAAAGCAAAACCACATTTAAAACGTGACGGGGATAGTCAGCTCGCCTATCTACCAGCAGACACTTCATCACGCGCGGCCCGGATCCTCTGTGCCAGCCGGAGCGACGCCGGCGACACGGCTGTCCCCTTGGGGTGCGGGTTACCTCGCGTACTCAACTCCCCGTACAGCCATGCCTTCCGAAAGGTGAACCTTTTTTCCATGCAGACACCCCTGGTCGTTTTTCCCAGAGGCTGGGAAGCGTGGGGGGAAAAACGCGTTGTTTAGAGCCCAAGAAGATTAATATTAGAGAAGTCAATTAAGTTGTTTGGAAACACATGCAGAAAAAAAAAAAGCGCTGGGACTACTGTTATGAAGAAAGCCAATTAAAATGGTTTGATAAGCATATGTATTAGCAACAAGTGTAGCACAGAGGTCAGAAACAACACTAAGTAAACAGAGTTGACAGAAGAGTGAATCTTTTGTGGCGGGTGCGCAGCTGTCCGGCCTCCCTTTGTCCGGGAGGAGGCTGGGTGCACGCTCCCTGCTGCCCTCTCCCCAACTCAATGCACAAAAACAGATTGGGATGTTCTGCATGCATAGGCAACATTGCAGCTCCAGTCCTCCCTTTTCTGTTTCTTCTTTAGGAGACAGGACTCTCCAGACTTTTTTTCCTGACAGTAACAAAGCGGGGCTGTAAAACAGTTCAGAATAGAAGGGGAGAAAGAAGAGAAAGGAGTCCCCGAGGGGGAAAAAAGCGCCATGTCACGGGACAAAAGAATAGGAAGTTGAAAATAGAAATAAAACTGAAAGCAAGAATTATCTTGTTAAACAGAGGTGCTTTTTTTTTTTTTCCCCAGAGTCGTCTTTGTGAAAGTTTTTAAAGTATCACTACGTGGAACAAGTGTGTAAGTCCTCACACATACTTCAGTCAAAGATTCATGAGCTTCCGAGAGCCTTGATGGCTTATTTATGTGTCAGCAAATTCTGCAGCTTTAAATACGTTTGAAAAAACAGATCTGGGGTTAGTTGGAGTCCCGCAGATATGGCTTTAAACGTGCGGGGCGGGCAGGGGATTCCGCCCGGGCCAGAAAAAGGAAATGAAAAGATCAAGAAGCAAGGAGCCGGTTTCTTTTTATTCCGAGTCTGGAGAATAAACACAGGCCAGGTTGTTTTCTGCCGAGCCCTGCTCACACAGGGACTGATGTGAACGCGTCAGGGTGGTGTCGGGAACACCCCGTTCAGTAACAGAATACACTTCTCTAGGCGGGCGAGCTGAGGTGCCAGGGCTGAGCTGTCCCGGCCGTGGGAGCCGGGCTGTGTCTCGGGGCTGTCATCCAGGTAATTTCCTCCCTTGAGTGATCAGATATTGTCGTGTGAGAACACATCACTTTCTCTTGCCACCGCTCTCCCAGGAAAGGATGCATGTTTAGGGAATACCTCGCTTCTTAGCCAAAGCCTCGGCATCACCACCTTGAACTCATCTTTAGTTTTGCTTTTGTATTTCTTGGTTTAATGTCACCGGAGGAAAAAAAATAGTTAAAAAGGGTCCGGGGTTGGGGGGAAACGAAGCCAAGCCGGGATCATCAAGAGAGTCCCAAGAACACACACACCTTCCTGACTCTGCTCATCCTCTATGTCCAATATGGAGCCTTGCACGCCTTTCCCGAGAAACCTTCTCGGAGACAACTTTTGTTAAACCAGAGCTGACAGGGAAACCTCAGGAGAGGCAATGCAACTTGGTTCCCAGGGACAACACGTGTTGCCCAATGTTTCCCAAATTGCGCTCAATGCAGCCAGAGTATCTGCGGAGAGTGTCTTTTGCAGTCCCCTGAGAAAGTGATAGCTCTTGTGCGCTTTTGATCCTGGACTCTGGTTTAGTCAAGTTTCGGTTTGAAAAAGACAAATGAGAAAGTCTAAATTTTATGACTTCGGGATTTGAATATGAATCTTCGGTCTGGGCACAAGAACACACCAACCCACTGCAAATCAGAGAGGCAAAATCATTATAGCCTGTCATTGGGGTTGTTGTTCTGTCTTTGAAGTGGAGTCCAAGAGTAAACTTTTCTGATGAATCGAAGTCGTTAAATTTTAGTGCAGATGAATTATGGTTTAGCTTCTAAAATAGTACAAATGTTTAATAAAAATCATCTCATCTGTGGCCTTTTAGAATCGCCTTGTTTCACCAGCGAAAATCCAATTTGAGGCATCTCACCCTTTTCTAAATGTCATCTTCCCAGCAAACTCCATTTATTAACATTATCAATTTTCTCTTTCACGTCTGTCAGTCTCATGATTTAAGGAGACTCTTTGTCTTAAAGATTTCACAATCGGAAAAAGCCGACTCGAGTCACATCGCTGCTGATTTCGGAAGCGTGAACAAACGGCCCCGCGGGCGTGTGCATCGCGCTAAAAGACCTTCGAAGGGACCCGCGGGGCCCGGTCCCCCCGGCCCGGCCGGCTGCGGGTGAGGGACGGGCGCAGGACCAGGGGCGAGCCGCGGACGCGCTGCTCCGCGGCGTCGGGCGGCTCTCGGGGGGCCGCTGGTGCGTGTGCGCCGGGGTCCGCTCCCAGCCGTGCCCATCTCTCCCGAGCGCGGCCGGCCCGGGCCGAGGCACCTTCCCCGCTCCCCCTGCCCTCCCGCGGCAGCCGCAGCGCTGGGGTGGGCAGTGCGCACATCGACATAAACTTCAGTGAAACCAGATGCCAGGGTCTAAATTAATACTAGTGTTTTGCAGGTTCTATAACCATTAAAGCATCGAATTAATTAAGTTCTGCGGCTTTCTTTAAGTCGAATGCTTTCGCTTTATTCCCATCGATGGGAGGGGGGTCAGTGCACTCGGGCACAGTGATCAGATACTTTCCAGAAGTTTATCTGCACATCAGAACACGTTCTGAACCGATTCCAGGAACACTTCGCTTCTCATCCATGAAGCCTGCAAGTTTTGGAGAGTACAATATGAATAGCGCGGACCAAACCAAACTGTATTTGCAGCAGAGCAGACCCCAGGTCTCCCAAACTGGCCATTTGAAGGAGGATTCGGATTTTTTTTTTAGAGGCTCTTTCCCGTAACCCCGCCCCGTCACAGCTAGGTAAAGTCAACAGGCAGGGTCTAAATTACAAATGTTTTAATGGGAGAGGGATTGACTGGGGACCGCTCTCATTCATCTCCTTGCAAACAAAAATTTAAAAAGCTTCCTAGAGCACAGGAAAACCCTAATGACCTTACAATTCACCCCGCACATTAAGACAGTGGCTGCACGGCTGCCTTGCCTGAGAAGAAAGAGCAATAGACTTCAGCGGAAATTGAAACAAGGACATTTCTGCTCGGAATGGACTTGGTCTGGTACATCTTTTGGATCAGATCAAGACAACTGGGTTTGATTTTGCTTGGCTTTACAGGGAACACGGGAAAGAGAAAACCGCACCAAAGTGGGGCCCAGGGTTTCAGAAGTGAGCAGCTGATCAGCTCTTCTCTCCGCGCCAGAGCGGTGCCTTACGCTAAGCAGAGAAGACAGGTACAGCTGAGCCTGCTCCGGGCTTTTGCAGCGCATGGCGACACCGGAGCAGGAGGTGTCTGAACGGGCTGCGGATCTCTTTGCTGCAAGAGGCGCACTCCCCAGCCCCCGGCTCCCTGGAGCCACGAGTGGACCCTGTGTCCCGACCCCTTTTCCGCTCCCTCCCGCAGAGCTTCAAAGATTGTCCTTCTGCACGGGTTTCCGCCATCTCTGGCCACTTGCTCACCCTGAAATAGCAATCCCATCTGACACAGGGGATCTCGCCGGGGGGCTTCCTCCTCCTCCTCGAGGAGCTGCGCCTTGCACAGTGGCATTACCAGGGGAGAGCAAACAAGCAAACTGCCAGGGCCCTTTAGGGGACACGCCGGCAGGTTAATAGACAGGCGAGAGGCACGGGCAGGGTTTCTCTGGCTACTGGGGGTCGCAAGAAGAGGGGAACCCTTTTCAACAGACTTTCGGGGAAACCACCGAAGCAGGGAGAAACTTGCGGTGTAGGGCTCCTCAGTATTAAGTAGCTGCGTGCAGCTTCCTTTGAGCAGCAGTAATGAACGTGCAGCAATTTAGTCTGTATTTCTACCATGTTTAATCTCACGATTAGCCCCGCGTGCCTTCCCTCGCGCTTTCTCATTCTGTTAATAAAAGGAAAAAAGAAAAAGAGAAGATAACTGTCCCAGAAGCCTTTGGAGAGCTGAGCGCATCCGGGGGTTGGTGTCAGGCACAGCTCTGCGCGCAGCGCTGCTCGCCTGGGGCCGACCTCCACCCCGACATTATGTCTGTCGCGACACGAATCGGGCCCCGCCAGGGCCACACCCCCCGGCGGGTCCAGTGTGGGAGGCTGGGGACTGCTCCGGTCCAGAGCACTTCCTCTGGCATCCTCGAAGGTGGAAAGGTTTTCTGGCTTCCCATGGCCAGATCACGGGCTTAGGCGCGGCCGAGCTCACCAAGACCTTCTCAGGAGTGTAAATATTTCAGTCTTTCCTATGAAAAAAACCCCCCAAAATCAAAACCCCAAAACAACCCTGGCAGGGGTAAGTCTCCGTGCAGGAGTTTGCTGACCCCATCCAGTCCCTCCCTGCCACCACATCCCCTCACTCAGGGACATCGGTGAGCTCTAATGATAAAGGAGAAATGACTTCATTGCCGAGAGTCACATATATAGTCGCAAAGTGCTGTAAATATTTTCATTACACTAAAAAAATAACTCGATTAAAGGATACAGTTTATTGGAATAATGCGAGTGCATTTCAAAGAAATCAAATACCCAGAGTCACTCAATATTCAGACACTCGAGGCTACAAAGCGAGGTGCAAACAAAGCCTTTTGCAGCAGAATAGCAGTAATGTGCAGCACCTGAAGTAAGTCGCTGCTGGGGAGCTGTGTCAGACACTAATAATTAACCTACTTTTCAACTGAGTTGATGTCAACTTTTTGTAAGCGAGGAGAGACGTGCTCTTCCTTGGAAGATGGACCGAGCCCTTCACGGTCCTTCTGCGTGCCCCCGGCCCCGCCAGGGACCCCCCCGTTCTGTGGAACTGCACAGCATCAGTCAGACAAAGCTACGCGGTGTTTGATTTGTGATTTTACGGGGGGTTTAGAGCACGCTGCATAGCTCCGGTTGCAATTGCTCTTTCCCCAAGAGTGACCCTCTGCCTCCTCGGCGTCACAGGGCAGTGGGCGGCCGTGGACGACAGGGGACAGCCCCCCCACCTCGGACTTCCAGTAAAGAAGTCGTTCTTCGCGTGGGAAAGCAGCTCTTCGCTAGGGGAATGTAACATGCTGCTGTTTTACTTTAACAAACTCAGACCAGGAAGACAAAATTAAATTGGCCTCTACACACCCATGGGTGCATCTGAGGGTTTCTTTAGCTCAGCAATACTAAAATCTCTGAAATAGTGCCTAAAGTCTCCCCCCCAACCTCAAAATTTGTCATGCAGCCACAAATAAAAAAAAGAAAATCTAGTCTTTCTCTGTCCCATGTCTTTCCTAAAGTGCCAGCAAAACCAACTACACTGCCTTATCTCTGAATTTACATAGCCCTTTAACTAGGTACAGATGAGCCAATTTATATCACCTGTGGATCTGGTTTATAGCTATATATATATGAGAGAGTACTACCCCCCTTTTTTTTTTTCTTTTCCTCTTCTGAATGCTCCTGCAAAGGGACAGAAGGAGTTCTAGTAGGTTACTGGTAGGTAATTTATACCTGGGTTTTATATGTAAAGGAAAATAAAGAAACTGTAGGTCTAGGCATGATTTGTGAGGAGAGATGGCAGAGAAAAATTTAGTGTAGAAAGGATAAGGCTTAGAAGAAATGAGTATAGAAAAAGTTGCTGATGAGGAAAAGGCCTGAACAAGGACTGAATGCTTACTTTTTCCACAGTAGATAGCAGAAGAGAGTGGGCTTAAATTGTGGCAGAGGGGGTTTGAGGTAGAGGTGGATTGAGGCCTCCAGCTGTAAGGAGAGCCAAGTGTTGGAACTGACCTAAGGAGCTTTTGGAGTATTCATCCATGGTGGAGAAGACAGACAAGCCTCTGCTAGAGATGACACGAGTGTGAGGATCCTGCCTTTGAGGCAGAAGAGTAATTCTTCAATCTCTCTAGCTATATCTGACATATTTTAGATAAGCAAAATGATAGGTTTGGCACTGAAAAAAATAAAATAAAATAAACTCAGTCTTGTAATATCCCTATGCTAAAGGGGAAGAGGTTTAGACTGCACACAGATCCTCTGACATTCCTCCCAGCATGCGGGACAAGCTTTGAGGATAGTAAGGCAGGCTTTGGCAGTAAAGGATTAGTATTTTGTAGTATTAGTATGGTATTTTAGGTGTTTAATTATGTAATTACTATGTTAAAAGAGAAGGGGCAAGCCAAGTGAAAATGTGAACTTTGCAATGCGGGAGGACTGGGTACTGCAGCTCCATCTAGGATCTGGACTTGTGAGGTCCCCAGCTAATATGTGTATCACTGAGGTTGTTTTGCACTGTGTGCTGAGGTTGCAGGGACATTCTTAACCTAAGAAACCCTTTTACTGTGCAGGTGACCACTTTTTCAAAAGAAGTGAGGATCTGACTTTTAAAATCCGCATGAGTGCTAACAGCCCTGAATGTCAATGTAAGTATTTCATTTGAATTTTCCAGTCCTCTAATTCTTCTGCCTACCAGATTACTAGGAATAAGACTCAGCACATGTCCAAATGCTGAAAACGTGGCTGATTTTATACCTGTATGCCTCTGAAAACAAACAAACAAATTTTTCTTAACTGGGAGCTGAAAAAGAAATATGTTATCCTGAAGTCTGAGTTCTCAATGTATTGAAGGAAGTGTGCAAAGAGTGGTGAAAAATATGGAGGCAGCAATTTCTGATGGAAAACAGAACACAATTTTATAGTGCTCTTCCCTGGAATTTAGTTGTCATCCAAGTGTTTCCCATGAACAATAACATTCCAGATATATCCACCTGGTAGCAATGGGCACAGCTTTAGTGTTTTAAATGGTTTTTTTTAGCGTATATGAACCTGAAAACATACTTTCTACTGGGAGACAAGCTGTTTGGTTAAGAACTCCCACTCTTTCCTCTGCTTTGATATAAAATTTCTCTTTTCATTTACTAACATACTTACGGAAATAATTTGCGAACATATTGTATCTCTTAAGTTTGAGATATTATGCCATTTGTTCTTATGCAGACTCCTAAGTGAAGGCATTGTGGGGGTCCTGCTTAAACAGTGGATGTGAAGAAAGCTTCATGTATTTCATGGGCTGGTGGGTAGGGATTGTGCTGCAGCATTTCACCTCCTGCTTGTTGAACAATTGTGCATTAACTTTTCACTTTTCATTTAAAAGAAATAGTACAAAGTTGAGCCTAGCAGCCTTAGTCACAGAGATTGCTATATAAAATAACTTTCAGACCTAAACTAATGCATTATGTGAGGGAAGCTGAAGTAAACTGTTGGTGTGAACAACCTGATCTATTTTAACAGATTGCTAATTCAGAAGCAAAAACTAAATTGGGAAGAATGCTGTATTAAATAAATACCATATGCATGACTCATCAGCATGTTTCTTTTCATGTTTAATTATACCTAGCCTTCAAGGTCTATTATTTACCTTAAAATAGAAAGCAACACTCATTTTTTAAAAACAAAATGCAGTAAAATTTAGGGATTTCAGTACCAATTGCTCTATCAAAGTAGCCAGGACACTAGTTACATGACAGAAAGAATAAACTTTGTATGTGATAATTTAATTTTGCAAAGTTTGCCATGAATCTGCTTTAAGAAGATGAACACAAGCACGAGAGCAGTGCAGCAATTACAATGCCAGCCAGTCGTTTGTATTGAATAGGTCATTTAGAATGGAGTTCTGGCAAGTGTAAATGTCTGCTGTGCTGCTTACAGCTCCTCTTGGGCACAATAAGATTTGTGAAAGTGTTTTCTACTTGGTGTTTCTTGAACAAACATTTTCTTTGGAGGAGTCGGGGATCTGTGTCTTTTTCTTGTTTGTTCTCCCTGAGCACAAATGACAACATAATTATTGCATGCAAGGTAGTGGTGGTGTTGAGGGACTTTGAGCATATTTATGATTTTATCTAAATTCTTTTTCTTCCTCTGACTAAAATTTTTCAGAAATGTATTAATTGTCTGTATAGCTCATATATAAACCTGACAATTTATGAAATTACTATTATTATGGATGATGGGTAATGATATTTTCACTTTCATATGCCAAAACCTTGTTCACTTTTTGATCTTATGAAATCACATTGCTTCTTGTGTAAGAAACAGGCTTGCAATTGGATTTTGTCTGTATGGATATCCACAGGAAAGGGCTCCTTTTTTTTTTTTTATTTGGTGGATAAGTAGCCTCATATGACAACAAAGAGGACAATCTGGTGTGCTGTTACTTGTGCAAAAAATGACAGATTAAAATGTGATATAGGATGGTACTTCATGTAGCTGGGAGTAGGATTTCTTAACATCTTTACTACCACCTATCATAAATTATTTAATGAGATTATCTGAACACGTTCATTGCTGAAATAAAAGAAAATAAATCATGGGAATCTGGAGATGTATAAAGGGGAAACTTGCTTTCTGTGTTCAATCTTAAAATTGCAGAGGACTCCAATTAGAAAGACTGTGCAGCAAGAGCTCTCTTCTGCTGCAGTGCAGTGTGACCTGAGGTGCTGCAGGAAGCTGGGGCAAAACCTTGGCTACACAGGTGGGTTGGCTGAGGGTGGCCTAAACCTGAGCTCTCCAGACCTGTAACAGCAGTGGGAAACATGCCCAGTGCTTCTTGTATCATTTGAGTCATGAGAGAGCAGAAGCAGGTGTCCAACCAAGGTGGCAGGTATTCTATTTGGTGCTCCCTGTTACTGATTATCCAGAGAACAGCCGTGGCTGGTGAGTGCCATGATGAAAACAGGGGAAAGAAGATGGGACAGGGCTCATACTTGAGCCTTGCTCTAACTCAATCACTATGAGCACCATGGCATAGGCTGCAAGCTGGATCTTGGGCATTCTTCTGAATTCCACAGGCTGAGAGCAGCAGCTTGGCCTTTCCAGGCTTTTCTCCTGGCTGCAAGGCTGTTTAGTAAAGAGCAGGTAACCTCTTCTGACAAATCCCATTATAGTTCAGAATTTAGCAGTCAAAGTCAAAGACCAACAGCACCGGAGAGCACTGCGGCAAAAAAACCTCAGCAGAGCTCCTGGATTATCCATTTTTAGCCAATTTATGAATCATGAGATGCAGGAGGTGCATCTTGTGATGAGGTGCATTCATACAGATGCTGATGTCTTCTGAGCTGCCGTTGGCTTCTGTGCCATGTGAAGCTGAGGTGGCTGGAAACACGTAGCAGGTGCTACATCTGATTCTGTCTGACACCTGCATGGCCACCCTTGTCCTGCAAGGGCTGGTCCACTTTGCTGTTTGATTTACATCTTGAGACAGATGGCAGTACTGCTGGGTGAAGAGGGAAAATGGCTGGCAGCTGTGTTGTAGAAACATGACTTCGCTGATTGCTTCCTTGAAATGCTTTCCTCCAGCAGCTGTGGCTCTGGGTACGATGGCTAAATTTCAAAGAAGCAAAGTTGTTAGTAATGTAATGCCTGGGCATTTGACTGTTTTGTGGTGTTCTCTACAGCCCAGACTGGCAGGCCTGTTCTTTACTCTTTGGGGCAGTGACAAAGCAAAAGGTCTTTTCTAGACAGCAAGGTCCTAAAAGGATTTAATTGGGAATTCCCTTAGTTCATGCGCGTTGGCTGTTCAATGAATTTTTACCTGACTTATTCTTGTCCTACATTCAATACTTTTAGGCAGAGGGGAAAACACCTTTGTTCTCTAGGAAAAGGCTTTTTAAAATTTTCTTTAATTTAAATTTCCACCCTTCCCCCCCACTGTTGCTTTTCTTAAACCTTGAAGGTAATTTCCTGGTTACGATGTCTTGCTTGGGGTTCCCTAAGATAGGTTTGCTTTTCTATGAAATACTGGGGGGTTGATTCAGTTACTTTTGCTTTGGCTTGCACAGGCCTTTTTGAATGTTATTGACTATATCATTCATCCCATTACATCAGAGGGCAAACTTTTTTTCCTGACCATCAGCTATATTTAGAGGCAAGGAGATAAATTTCCAGACCAAAGATTTCTGATATTCTAGAGGCCTCTAATTTCAGATCATTGTCACACTGGTGAACAACAAGGACCTTGGCAGACTTCAGATTTATGTGTAGCGCAGAAAAAAAATTGAGCCTCTAGATATGATATGTCTGGCCTAATCCTGGTATGGTTCAGTGAGCTGTGCAGTGTTCTGCTTGATTTGCCTCAGTGTAAACAGTGTTTGATCTCCGCTCCCAGACTGGTCTGGTGCCCCCTCCTTAAGTAAGGAAGTCAGGAGAAGTTTTGATCCCTATAGTCAGAGCAGTGGCCTGGCTTCCCACAACTTGTTTTATTTGAGGGCCTCCTCAACCAAATCTCCTGTGTTCAATTGGATGCTGCTGCTTCCAGGATGTGCTGTTCATGTTCACCCTGCTGTGCTGGCACTTCTCAGCAAGCCTTTAGTATGTCTGTGATGCTACGAATACCCCAAGATATATGGATAGCCTTTATCACAGTTTGCTTGAATTCCTTCTTTATTTTTAATGGGTCACACAGATCTGATAAACAAATGTTTGTTTTCATCTAGATCATAGACCTCAACACCCCTTTTGGCTGTTTGCTTGTTTGTGTGTGTGTAAATTGCAGAGTTTTTGTAGAAATTCAGTACTACAGGAAGAAAATACCTTTCAGATGTGCTTTTCCTTAAAAAAAAATTCTCATTTTCCAACATTACGCATAGTTATGGTATTCTGATTTAATTACATACAGAATAAATATAACATAGACCCCAAACTGGTGAGATCAGCTTTCAATCACAGCAGGTCATAAGCTCTAGTAATTAACCATACCTCCACAAACCATCCCTGCTAATAAATCCAGGGGAAAAAAAGAGCACAGCAGAGGAAAAAAGGAGAAACGAAAAATACAAGATTTTATAGCAAAGGGCCAAACAGCACCCTGATGGATACACAATATATCCCTCAGAAAACATACGGTGGTAAAGCATTTGTTTACCAAACTGAGGTGCCTGAAGCTGGGGATCTGGAGGTCTCCCTTTGAAGCGAAGGTTCAAAAGGTGCTGGGGAGCTGAGCAGGGACACTGTGGTGACTCAGCTCCCTGTCCTTCCCCATTGGCCCTGAGCCCCTTGGGGAGCACAGAGAGGGGAGATACACGGTACCCTCCAGCTGGGTAATGATATTTTTACATGGTGTGGGCAAACTTCTTTGTGGAGGAGCTGGCCCGAGGCGAGGTCTGGGCTGCTCCGACCCAGTGTGGGAGATGGCAGCACCGCTGCAAAGCCTGAGTCAGGAGCCTGAGAGTGAACGTGGGCTATCCTCTCCCATGTGGGTTGGTAGGGCTTCACATGGAACATTGCTGCTGCTTTTCAGCGGTGCTTGAAATTTTCCACTCTGCTTCTGATGTGGCACGTGCAGCCCTTGAAAGTTCTCAAACTAGAGTCTTAACAAAAGAGATATAAAGCAGGGAGTCATTCTTCAGCTAAAAACAAACAAAATTAAAGACATTCTAAATGAAAGAATGGGAATTGTAGAAAGATCACCTGTTTCATTTCAGTCAGGCCCCCAGAGATATTAAACACACTTACTTCACAGACTTAATTGCCTCAGGATGAGGCAATCCTGTATATCTTTTTTAGAACCATTAATAACCTACTTCACCTGATTGCAGCAAGTATTTTATTAGAGGATTTGTCAAATGGTAAATGCAAGGACTTTATGCACAGATAAACAACAAAAATTGACCAAATTTAGCCTCCACTTACAGCTAAAGCTCATTTTTATTTTAATCTTCCATTTAATTTGAAACTTAATAGCTTTTCAAAAATTAAACCTACGTGATTTTCCTACAACACTTATTTTGATTAAATCAAATATGCTCATTTGTACAATACTCAGTGCCTGGTTATTGAGCATTGTTGAATATGAGCAATTTTATATTTTCTCCTTTTATTCCTGACATGACATAGAAAAAAGCAGAAATTCTTGAAAGATAATGAAAAACTAGCCATCCACAGTTTATATTTGTGTTTACTTACATGTGTTTATTTGCGAGCACAGAATGCTGCCCCTCAGAAGAAGACAAGGCATGCACACAATTGAAATGTCTGTTTGTCTGGATGGTAGAAAAGGGTCTGCAAATTTCAGGGTGTCTCAGTGACAAGATAAAACTATGCAATGATGGTGGAAAGAGCAGGTAATGTGTTTGTGAGCAAGGGGACATTGCTGCTGTGTGACATGCAGCCCTCCTGGCCGTGCTGAGAGAGAGGGGAGCAAACTGGTGGGAATCCAGAGGACAACAGCAAACAAAAGCGGGAAGTTAAAAAATGTTTCCTTCAATGAAAGGATGCAATAATTTGCTTTCTTTAGTATTAAAAGGAGGAGAATGAGGGGCCTCATTTGTGTTTTGTGATGGAGAGGTAATAACAAAGAAAAGGCCATCCATTGTTTAATTCTCTGTAGCTGCTATTCAAAATTGGCTGATATTTACTGGAAGGTAAGATTAGGTTGGATATTGGGGAACAATTTCTAGCTGCTGGGATAGTGAAACATGGAACAGATTATCAGGGTATGCGTAGAAATCTCCTTGATGGAAATTTGAAAAACCAAGTCAGACCTCTGCTGTTTGGAGCTGTTTGGAGACAGGTCCATCCAGCTCCAGCTCTGGGGCTGGACTGGTGTGATGCTCTGCTCCTCAGCACTCTGTTCACGTGGCTCTGTCCTAGGGCAAGGTCAGGCAGACACAAATGCAATACAGCAGAGGGACTTTTCTGTGGAATAGCGGGAGTGTATCTGATCCTCAGTATGCAAGATGCATTTCTGGCTGGGAGTTAAGACATGCATGGAGAATGATGTCTGTCTGCCCTGCTCTACAGAGCTAATACCTCTTCTGCTGAAGCTACTTTTAACAGAATTTTGTATTATAAATTTACACTGCCATGTTTATCTGACTTTTCTTAAAACAAACAAACAAAAAATCTAGCATGGATTTGGTACCACCTTCCTTAATATCAAATGTTTTAATCTAAAATACCACTGTGATGCCTCAGAGTGCTTGTAGTTCAGTGTCTCACATCACCACCCTTTGCACGATCAGTGCATCCCTCACAGAGCTCTGCAGCCAGAAACTCCCTCTTCTGTCTTCTGATAGTGGCCATAGTAGGAAAAGTAGAAATTGAAAAGAGAATGTGAATGTGAAATAAAGTTCCCAGAGAATATGGCATTGCCTCTTCTTAGTCTCATTATTTTGATTTCAGTTGAAATACATGTTGCTTAAATTAAAAAAAAGTTATAAAGTATAGAAACATTTTCGTGGCTATTAAAATCCATGTTCTGATAAACCTGCAGATTCACAGAGAACTTTTTTGTGTACATTTGAATGGAGTCTCAAGAAGAGGCTATCAAAAAGAAATTAAATTTCTACTGCAGAAATATTATTTCCTTATGAAATACATTATGACTTACTCTGCTGTCATGTGCTGGTGACTTAAAGAACATAGTGGAAGATAAGGACTGATTATGAATTCTGTGTTGGTGAAGATTAAAGATCCCCCTTAATTCCTGTTGAATTATTCTAGAAGGAAAATATCATGTCTCAGCAGTAGATTATGGATATCTGCTTGCTCTTTGGCAGGGGAAGACAGAGAGACACAGACTCTTCAACCTCAGGCTGTCTGTATTCTGAGGCGAGTGCACTGACAGTTCATCAGACAAGCTCACCCCTTTGACTAGCTGGCCAAAGGAGGAAGGTATTTTCATGTACAAAATGCCCTTTAGCCCTAAGCCTCTCCAGAGGCATCTAAATTTCAGTGAGAAACCTAACCTCAGGCACTATTACTACATTTTTTTTCAAACCCACCTTTGTTGCATTAAAATAAGATGGGATATGTGCACTTACACTGCAAGGAGAACATGATGAAGAGGGGAAAATCAACCTTTACTAATATTAGCTTATCATCAGATATAAATTTAATAGCATTCACATTTCAGTGATAAAAATCCAACGGGTTCCAGTTCAGGATAGTCCTTTATGAGTCAACAGAAGCCAACTTGGCACGTGCTGCAGGTGGTCTGTTCTGTCCTGTCTTTCTTGCAAATAGGCTTGTTCTTCATTTTCTCCAGTAAGTGCTCTTAACATGGAAGTGTTCTTGACATTCCCTTCCTAAGGAAGTGTCTTATCTGCCACACTCACTGACTGCTGCCTGACTTGGGCTCCCTTTTGGGCTCTTTTTTACTTTCTAGCAGCTCATGTTGTTTTTAACTAGTGGCACATCTTTTTAAAAAGGATGGAGAACACAGTTCAGAGGGGTCTGTAGGGAGGTTGGTTGTGTGTGCTTTGCTTACCAGGCTTCCAGCTCAACGTCCCTTGGTGGGCTGGATTTGAATCTGCTCTTTTTGGCTTTCTGCCCGAGTGCCTTCTAGGGTGCTACCTCCTAGGAACCCCAAATAGATCCTTTCCTTAGCTGTGTGTTGAAATCAACCTGCTGCAGCCACTGAATGCTGGGGAGGGCTCAAGTCAGGTTAACCTGTGCTTTGCAAATGCCAGTCCTCCTCACAGAGAAAGGAATGACTGGTTTCAGTACCTCCTCTGGACTTAAGAATGGGAGTGGTGCCAAGCTGCTTGTCATTAAATGAAAACACAAGGAATTATGTGCATGTTCACACAGAAATTTTCCAAATAATTTATTACCTTTTTTTTTAAAGGTAAGGAAAAAAAAAAGGGTGCAAGCTGGAACATTTTATAGCAGCTCTGCAGAGAGTTTTTAGGCTCTTGAGTTGTGGGTGTTTGCATTTTGTTTAAGACTCGTTTTAGGTGATTTGTGTTCTGTTTGGATCCGGGCCCAAGGTATCAGTAAGAAGCTTATCATTTTGCAGTGACCCACAGCTCTCTGGAGACTTAGATTTCTACCAGAACATTAGCTTTGATAGAAAACTAGGTGTTTTCTGCACTTGAGACACTGGATCATAAAGTTATAGGACTGGAGAAGACCTCAAGGGGTGAGCCAGTCAATCTTCCTTTCCCAACTATAGCTAAACCCATGTTTTAGTGTTGGTATTGGAATGTATATAGGAGACAGCTTGGGAGTCGGGAAAGAAGTCTGGAAAATAAATAGCATGAATTGATTTCCTAGTTTAGGATCCAGGGAGGGAGAGTGATCAGGGTATGAAAGCTGTAGCTTAAAATGACACTTTAATATCCGTTTGTGTCTCTAAGGAAGGATGCTCCCAGGAGCCTCAGTGTAATACCAATTGTAAATGATATCTCTAAGAGCACCACTGCTCCTACAACTTCACACATCTAAGTTCTGAAGAGCACCCTTCTCATGTTGTTGTGGTTGCTGCTCAGCAGTACTGATGACAGAAAGTCTCTGTGTTATTACTTTCTATGACTTCACATAGTGTTCTTTTGGCTCTGCTTCATTCTAAGACCATTTTGCCATAGCTTCAAATTTAAATAATTTTAGCCATTGCCTGGTGAAAGCCCCTCATCTTGATTGGGACCTTTAACCCCATTTACAGCTCAGCTGGTTGAATATAATGTTTGAAGTCACCTTGGAGGATGAACTATTCAACAATGACTGGCTTCTCCTCTCAGGTGTGAAGTACTGCATGAGCAGAGCTTCATGATCTCTGTGTATGGGAAGCAGGATAAATATGGATCTGTATCCATTCTGTAGGCAGACATGGATGAGATCCCTTTCTCTTCAAGGAGATGGAGAACAGATCTTAAAGGATGAGAAGGTAGACCAAGAAAAGTTTTCATTTAAGACTTCCTTGTATGCGTAACAGGGGCTTTTGTTTTCTTTTGCAAATGGTTTTGGTGTCACTGTGTGGGTGGCTTTCATGGTACAGAGCTGGAAAAGCATTCAAAAGGAACAGAGGAGAACTAAAGCAAAGTCTCAGAAGGGAGTTGCTGTTATTCAGGAAAGTAATCAAGACTACTCTTGCAGGAAAGCCAGTTTCTGCCTAATAATATTACTTCCTTTTCTTTAAAGAAGTATTAGTGGTGTTCCTTGTCAACAGAAAAAATATTTATATTTCTAAAAAGAACTGTTTTCCCATAAAATCTGGATAATAGAGTTCTGAAGAACTCCAGGTATGCAGGACACACAGATGTACTCCTCTTGGAATGTCTTTGTGAACTGGAAATTTTTCTCTATTTTAACTCTGTTTTTTTGCTTTGAGTCTAAGACACTGAGAGCTTGATATAAATTGTTTTGTCCGAGTTTCCCATCTTTGCTGAGCAACTCAACAAAGCTTTAATCAAAAGTATTGCATTCTGAAATCTGTATTTTACATACCTCTGGCATACAAAAGTAAGCCATTAAAATTCTTCTCCAATGTCTCAATTTATAATAATGATGAAAAGATCTTTTTGATTCATTTGGCTTGGCACCTATATACCTGAAAAAGATTGAAATGATGAGACCAGGTTAGGGCAAATGAGACCGTGTGGGAGACAAAATCTCAGACAAACCTATGATTTAGTGCAGTGTGTCCCCTTGTATTCCCCAAACATTGTGTTTGGAGATAGCAGAGGTTGCCACTGAATCTTGTAGTGACTTCAACTTGTATCTCATCTGAATCAGGAGTAGTCTGTAACATAAATATAAAAGCATAGAACTCATCAGAATTGCAGAAATAACCCTTCACAATGAAAAAACATCTTTGAAGATATGAACATTGCTGGTTTTGTTTCTTGGCAGGAGGCACTTGTTAGGTAATAGATTTTTTTTTTTTTCATAGAGTGCTGTAGTAGCTGAGACTGTTTTTTCACTTCTGCTTGGCAGAGGAAAGATGTCAATTTAGTTTTGCTTTTACAGTCATAACAACTCTTTGCCTACTTACATTTATGCACTTAATATTTTGCCATTGTGGCATTAGACTTCTTCAACATGACCTGGTGGAGCAACTTCAAGCCATTGAGGCATTCAGGCAGGTTATCCATTTTCTGAGCAAGATTGGTTACTATGAGCAGATGAAGTGTCTCTGTGTTCATCAGGCACCTGTGCTGGAAATGATATTGCTTAGGTTGTGTTTTTTGGCTCCTGAGCTACACCTGAAGAAGTGTTGTGTTTTCTCCTCAGTGCTGTGTTGAGAGTAGTGCTTAATGATTTCAGCATAATCTAGTTTTTTTAAATAGCTGTGTCAGCTCCTTTCAACTTCTTGGTTGGCTGGTACTTTGTTCATGATCTAATTCAGCTTATTTAATCAGCACAGTGTTATCAACTGCATATTATCTGTATGGAATGTTATTTTAAGAACTAATTTTCATACAATGGCACTTTTATAGAAGACAAATGCATATAAAATCACCAAGCATCAGATACCAAAATACCTTAACATTTATTCACTGTCTTATGATAACATCCAAGAATGGAAGAGCTCAAGTGATGTCACTTAACAAAATCACCCAAAGTAAATTCTTTTCTATACAGTATGTAGTTAAGTTCTGAAACTTTTTCCTACAGGATACTAGCATGTCATAAGAGTCGAAGACCTGATTGGACAATTTAATAGAAGAAAACACTATTGAGAGCTAGAAACACTGGTTTCAGTGTTCAGGATATGGTTCAGGAAGTCTCTGTGCAACTAATGGCTGGAATTGAGACTATTGCTGTTTGTCTCCCTGAGTGTTTGGCCTCCCTCTACAGGTACCCACATTCAGCCACTGTTGGAATAGGATACTCCAACAGATAAACTTTGGTTTTATCTACAACAGCTATTCTTGTCCCAAAGTTACGCCATGAGACGAGAGATAAAGTACATATTTGTTTATGTAGAAGTACTTGCTGTTTTATTTAAAAAAAAAAGCATCTTAACTTGGAACTAACCCAAACCGCTCTGAAGCCATTGATTCAAGAAACTGACTTCCATTATAAGTTAGTCTGAAAACTGGAAATTGTAACAGCAGAAGTGTAAAACCAAAAAATTATTTCTACTACTATATTAACTGATTATGCTTTAGACAAAGTGTTGGTTAAAGAATAGGGTGGACAGACTATGGCTCTCATTTCATTTTAAAATATTATAGTTCTCAAGTATATTTTTGTACTGACATCTGGATATTTCAATATCTGAAGCAAATAGGAGCAAAACAGAAACCACCTGGATTTCCAAACTCCATATGTAGAAGATGTAAATGCTCACAGTTTTGCCTTGCTTCCTGTTTTCTTTGATTTTTTTTTCTTTTCCTGCTCTGCTTGTTTGCTCTATGAAAGCTTCCAAATTGCTCTATTTTGATTTTTGAGTTCCTTTAAATAAACACAATGCTGTTATTCTGCAGATGTGTAGGGAAAACCTGACCTCTGCTGAAGCCTAAGGGAACCCTATTGTTGATATGACTCCACTCCAGGACTTCACAGTGGTAATCACTGGGTCTAGGAGTAGAATTTTTATACTTACAATATCAGCAACAACCTAATCAAACCTAAACTACTGTATAGGTCACGGTATGTGTTTCACTCAGTTTTCAGTGTTGAATGTTCTTCTTTTGTTCATCCATGTAATGGACAACATTGAAATATTGCTTTGGGTCTGGATGTGAAATTCAGCTGTCATACAATATTTGGCTCACTAGACTTCAGTAGTTAGATGAAGAATTAATTTAGACTGTTGAATTGAAATAAATTCAGTTAATTGAAGTCAGTCAATAGGAGCTCTTTGTACATATTTGAAAGAAGAATGTAGACCTTTTTAAGTCTAATCAACTACAGAACATTATTAAGTTCCCATAAGAAATGGTTTAAGTGCAACGTGATAATGAAAAATGAGAGTGAAAAAATTTTGTTCGTTTTGAGTAGCTCTACAGTCTAGAATCTGAAAAGAAACCACTTTACATAATGGAAGGAGATACTTACAAAGCAGTCAGACTGAAAAATACCTAGAATTATAGGGGGTGGCAAATTAGAAAAGAGCTTGTAAAGTGATACAGTGGCAAAAGTAATTTTAGGCTGGAGAGATATCTTTTTAGAAACCAAGGAGGTGCTAATACCTTTATTATGTGAAATGGTGCCTGCAACACCACACTGAGATCCATGAGTCTCTGACAGTAGAAAAACATCACCAGCGAAAACAAAATGCAGCAAACCTGAAACGTGCTTTGGAGGCTGGGGCAGAAGTAAGTACTGTATAGCCAAATGCTGATGCTTTCTCTCTGCTTTAGAATTGCTAATTTAAGAGTCTCCTTAGAGATTTAAAAGTCAGACAAATGCTACGAAACAATACGAATAACCCAGTGTTCACCACCTTTGTTTTTGCCTTCAGGTGGGTTTTAACCAGGTAGAAGATTTTGAACCCTATCTTTAGGTTGACTGTCTGGTTCCATCACTATATATTAATATTGCCTTCGAGAAATCCAGGGCCAAATATTGCTGTGTACATCAGTATGCCATTTCTTGAATTTGTCTCACTCTCAGAGTGGTCTGCATCTCTTGCCTTGTTGAAGACACTGAAATGAGTCAGACAGCTGTACAGTTTTCTTCAAACTGCAGAAGTGTCTGCAGTGGGCCAGGCTAAAGGTCAATCTAGACCAATACCCTGAACTTTACTATTGCCATGAGCAGATGCCTAGGGAAGAATGCAAGAAAAACTGTGCAGTGAGACTTCTTAGAATTGCACTCCAAGCTTCTTGCGGGATTTTCTCCTGTAGAGATGCCGTGTTTCTGTTTACTAGTCCTGTTGAGTTTCTTTTCTGTTAATATCTCCAGATGCTTTTCAAATCGCAGTCCGGGTGTCTTCCAGTGAAGAGACTTCCTTACCCTAACTATGCACTGTATATCAAGAATGCCCTATTTTTCGTCAGAACTTGACATTTACAAGTTTCATCTGATGGCCACTCAACTCTCCTAGAGAATGATTGCTCCTTCCTCATACATCCTGTCCACGTCATTCTCGATATTATGAAGCTTTACTATGTCTCTGTTAGTCATTTAAGTACTTTTTTTCCAGTTCCAAGAGATTTAGTATATTTAACCTGCCCATGCCTGGAGGCTGTAACTGAGTGCTGTTCATACTTGTCACCCTCTCCAAACCTTTTCCATTCTATTGTAGCTAACTGGCCAGCTACATCCGTGTAACTGGAACTGCTCTCCTTCTGATAATTTACAAATTTGGCTTCTAATCTTGCAGTGAGAGTCAAAGGGATCGAACCTTGGTCAGCTGAACTGAGCTCAGTTCGGATGTCCTGCAAACATCCGATAAGGAAACTGGAACTCTAGAGAGGACCAGAACCACACGTTCTCCTTCCTGGTGTGTGCGAGCAGTTTGGACTGAACTGTTTTCACTAGTTTGCTCAAAATGACTTTGCTCTTCAGTGGTGATTATTTCTTTGTAAACATCCAGCTTAACCTTAGTTATGAAGAAAAAACCCCTTTCTGTTCTTCTGAGTAACTGGACAAAACACATTACCTTAAAAACGTGATTAATAATTTTTAGTTAAATAACTTCACCCCCCAAGGTTCACTTTTGTCAAAAGCAATCTTAAAAAAAAATTCCAGTCAAAGATTAGATCTAATGTCCTGAAGTTTTGGAAAACCATAAGATGAAAAATAATCAGCTGAAAATAGCCACCCAAAAGAGTGATTAACAGGAAAGGCAGAAATTTAAACAACGCTGGAAGAGCACCCTGTGGATGCTCAAAATATTCAGCAGAATGCCTTAAAGCAAGGGAAGTTCAGCATGCTCATGCGCTCGTGCAGGACTGGGGCTACATGGAGGATGTGTTTTCTCTCTTCCCAGAGCTATATAAATGATACAGCTTGGATAAAATTCATCCCCGATGTACAAGTTAAAAATAGAGACTAGAGACAATTCTTTTTAGATCTAAACATTTGCACGGGATAAGGACTATTGAATATTAAAAATCTGTGAAGTAACATAAAACAGAGCTGGACAGACATTCTCAGAGAGCTCTGTAAAAACTTACAGAAACCTGAAGTAATGATCAGGCTAGGAATGTTTTTTTAAAAATAACTTTCCCCAGCTTTTTTGGGGTCTGTTAAATTTTATGTATTGAAAAAATATTGTCTGAATGGGATCTCAGACCATCGGAAGCAGACTTTCTCTCCAATTTTTAGTGTGAAAAGGGTCTTCTAAAATATCATATTTCCACACAAAGTTTATTTTACATGAGTTTGTTTATTTCTTCTGTCTCCTTGCTGCAGAGGGTGAATTCTGCTCCATGCTAATCAGCCTGGATGGTTAATGCCCAATTGGTGTGTTAAGTGTTTAGGTTTATGATACTATATAAGTAAAGCGCTAAATACAAATGAAATAAACCCATCATTACTACAGTTTGCATTAGGTTTATAGTGTTGTGTTCTCAAGATGTGCAACCCGTTTGTGTGTAGCAATTGAAGGTTATACACTTTAGATTATAAGAAGTTCAAGCATGTGGTACAGGAAGAAACATCAAAGGTTAGACTGTTATTATTAGGACACTTCAAAGAAAAGAATTTCTGAAGCCTTTAAGTTTTACGGCAGGTGCATGAAGAGGTGCCAGGTCATCTTAGGGTGGTCAAAAGAAGACTACATTGAAACTAGATTGCATAGGACCCCTTTTATCTGTCAAAGACAGTTGGGATCCTGACTTGGAAAGAGTTTTAACAGTGATTTTGAATACTGGACATCAAGCCTCTCTAATTTCAGCTGCTCTCAGCATGGAAGCTTGCAGTCATGGTCTCTCCCAATGGGCACATCTGGGTAACAGAAGAGTGTCCTCCTGGTTGTGTCGCAGGCACAGAGCTTCGGGGCGGCCGCGGCCGGCGCTGGGTCAGGCAGGCTGAGCTCTCCACAAAACACTCAGGGGTTTGAAGCAGATATTTGCTTCGATAATTATGGCAGTGCAGGGGGATGACCTCTGGCTCCTGCTCAATGTCTGTAATCCATTTGGAGACAAAAATGTCATTCTGGTGCTACTTATTTGGGAGAAGTACAAAAGGAGATTAATTATATTTGTAGTTTAAACAAACTAGCACAATAAATCCAACACCTTCTGATTAGAACGTGATCATATTCCCCTAATGGGATATTACAGGAAGCTATATGGAGAATAATATTTTTACAATCAAATTAAGTGACAGTGATGGTTAATTTTAGCTTATTAGAGCAATATATGTTCAGAACTTGGAAAGAAAACATTTATTTCTTTAGCTTGTACAGACTTCTCTTTCCTGGAGACTTGTATCTCAGCCCCACCTGCTCTGTGCAATAATTCGTCAATTTAATACCGCTTAACAAGTATGTTCTTCTTTGGAACATCATCAGGCAAAATAATGACTTTGTCTTAATAAAATGAAAAAACAAAATGAATTATATATAGCTAACAAAAACATATTCCCTGCAACCAACTGCAAGAGGGTTTCTTTCTGCTAATGAATTAATACATTAAACAATAATAGTTAAAAACCATTTTACATTGCTTTGATCATCCACTTACACATCATTAAGTAGACTAAGCATTTTAGTGTGAAAAGGCTGCGTTTACAAATTAGTCCAGAGGACATGTTTCACACTGAAGATCAGCACATATATTGCATTTTATTTCAGCTGCACATGACACAACCTTAATATTAAAGCCAGATGATTAAAAGAACATTACCTGAGCCTTGAGAGTCACTGAATGAGCTATGCTAAATTGGTTGTTTTCTATTTTGTGATTAATTGTGCTTCTAAACCATATTTTAGTGTGCTTTGTTTTTCTGTCCCCAGTCATCCCATATTATTAAAGAGAAATTCTGCATATCTCTCCTGGAGTCCAATTAAGGATTTGCATCATGACTAGATTTTTCACTTTAATTACTGTATATAAAGTAGGTTTTGACTTATTTCCATATTTATCAAACTATGCAGAAGAAGCAAAATTCATCAAATAAACAGATATCTGTGGCTATAATTGCAGCCTGCACTGAGCATGTAGGAAGAAAATATGAGGGTCCAAATTTCATTATGTAGAACATAATAAACATCTGAATAATTAAACTGTGTGTAAATCAAATGCTTGGCAGTAGTAAGAATAGAGAAGAGACACCTTACTTTGATCAGAAGAAAACCCCATGTTTCTAAATATATATATAAAAAAATATTTTAGACATAATTCAATCAGTACTGAGTAGAAACACACAAACCAAAGCCTTAAATCTGTGGCTTGTTATCAGGTGAGGGAGGATGTCATGTGCATTTAGAAACATTTTTAATTAATAGTAAAGTAAGCTTAGCTCTCCCTTTTGCATCACTACTGAAAGCATGCTGCAAACAAACTAGAGGATGCAAACTCTTACACTGAAATAGCAAGTTCAATTAAGACTTGCAGCCAGCTCTGATAAACTGCCTTAAATCAAATGGCAATAATTGTTAAAGCAGAAGCTTTGTCAGATTTAACTATGAGGACTTCATTGTTCACTTGAATATCTTCTCTGAGGTCTCAGTTAAAGGGAATATGGGAATATTTCTTTATTAAATAATTGCTAATTATGAGCTTTAATTAATGCTTTTCCATTTGTTATGAAGTAGTGCTATCATCTATTTCTATTACACATATCTTGAACCCTGGTATTTTTAGTTCTATAAAAATTTTGAGGAAATTACATTTCATATAGAACTGTGCAAAATTGTTCTAAGCTAAAAACACTAAAAGTAAAGTTTTGTGGACCAGACCTGACTTCAGTGTAAAATTTTACTGATGTTAAAAGAATGATAAGAACATAAAGAACATTCATGCTGATTTACACTTAAAATAAAAAGACCCAAAACAATCCACAACCTCTTGTCAAGCAAACTTATGTCTACTTACTCCAGAACAAAGCTGGATATTTGATTGATTTTTGATTTGGATTTTTTTTATTAGGCACATAAAATCTTTTTAATTTGCTGGAAAACTTCTTGAAAAAGCATTTTGTTATTTAGTTTTTTTAAAATTATTTTTAGTGATGTTTATGGGAAGTGAAGAGCTACTTTACTGTAATTGCATCTTTTTGTAGATACTAGAGTTGTTTCTTGGAAACAAGAGCCTGTTTTATTAATTTATTTGGTCTGCCCTACTGAGCATACAAATAATAAGTGAGGACGAGAAAGCAATTTAGACAAAGGAGAGATAAAAAACTTAAAAAAAATTCTTTAAATCAACACACCAACAAAAAGGATTTAAGCCTGTGCAAGCAGGAGGAAGGAAAGCTAATCAAAATACCTGGTGGTAAAGAATAAGTAATGAAATTCTTGTCAAATTTTAATCTATACCTGTCTGCCAATCCAATTTACGCATGCTGTAAGATATGCAGGAGATGTGCTGATTGAACAAAGCAAATCTATTCTTGAGGAGGGAAGAATGGAAACGTGCCTCAGTGCATTTCCTAGATTGAGACCTGTCTAACAACCTCCCACACAACCACCATTCAGCAGAAAAGCCAAAAGGACCTCGGGCGATGCTGAAAGTCTGGATAAAAGCAAATGCAGGGCTCATTCTTAAATAAAGGAGGAATAATCATACAACGAGCATCCATTAGCCCTATCATCACTTCCAAGTAAGGTACTGCAAAACCTCTGACAGATGTAGTGCTATGACGGGCAGCTTAGGTGTGGTTAAGCTTAGCTTACCGTATTAGGGACCATTATCTGCTATTACATCTGCAGCTGACACGTCAGGCTCTGGGGCACATGAGGGTGACAAGCAGCGCAGGAAAGTCAGAATGACAGGAGAAAAACCCAAAGCATGCTCTTGAAATAAGGTTAGTGTAACAGTCTGTCAGAGCAGAAACTTTCTACAAGGAAGGAAAGTGGGATGGCAGGAGTGTAAAGGATAAAACTTGGTTCATCATGTTTTATCACAGTATTAGTTGTGTGTGCTCTCCTAACCTTCCCTGTTTAATCTTCTCTGGCAGGGTAGAAAACCACTGATTGGAAATACCAATACAGGGTCATATTCTAACTCATAGAGTCTCAGCTATGCAATGTGTTCTTTTAAATGCAAAACCAAGAAAAAGGATAGAGGTGAGACTTCTTTTCCTTACTGGGTTTGTTTCTTCTCTTTAGGATTAAGAAATATGAGTAGGAACCAAGGGAGAAGTTTGTAACACTTCTTGATGTGTTTAACTCAGTAAACAAACAGAGGAAAAGCAAAGAGATAAAGAGGAAGGAATGCAAAGATGCTAAGGCTGCAACAACCAATAATCATAAACACAACAAGCTGGTCTTTCAGGAAGCTGACATACCAATAGTCATCCTATTGGTATAAAATTATTAACCCAACGTAAATCTTTCATGATAAACAGCATAATAAAGTTGTGTCTTAACATCACTGGGGATCAAGGGCTGATGTTGAGAAATGATCTTCCTAAACCTTAAGTTGTTTTTCTCTCTGAGCTACACTGTAAGTATTAAAGTGCTGGTTTTGACCAATAACCAAAGTCACTGAAAAAAGAACTGTTATGTGGCAGAGGCAAGGCAGGCCAGCTGTTCTCTATCGGTCACAGTCACCACTGGTTAAAATATCTTGTGCTCGCAATTTCTGGACTGAGATTGGCAAGCTGAAAAAAATGTGGAAAGTGTGGTGTTTATGCCTGGGAATAAGAGAAGAGTTAAGGAGAAGAGAGAGCAGAAAGAGCTCAGATAATACATCTGCACTTAGCAAAGGAGGCAGACAGGAGAAAGGACAACATCCTCTCTCTTGAAGGGAAACACATTATATAGAAATGAATTTAGGTTTCCTGGCTCTCTTTCATCTGTTTTGAGCCTCTTCTCCCACCACCATACTCCCCAAGGACTCACTTTTGCATGGAAAGTATTGCATTGAGGGCTGTGATACAGAGGAAGTGGAGATCCACAGCTCATATTTCTGGGACCTGGTTATAATTTGGTTGCAATGCAAAAAGTGGCCAACTGTGCAGTGGAGTTTATTAGACTATCCAGGTGTTTCCTGGACTTCCAGGGAAGGATCAAAGTTTGTAGTTACAAGAGTGCATAGACTATCAGAGTGTATGAAATATATCACAAATGTATTCATTGAAACTCTGTCAGAGCTACTGTTGGAACTGTACTATTAGCCTTAGAGACTTCAACATCCATATGAACCTCAAACCAGATGAGGCAACATCTGTTTTCCTGGTAAGGCTGAGCAACCTAGATTTTACCCAGCCACTTAACAGACATTCATAGGGCAGGAAAAAGTATTTGATTTTCATTTGCATATGGTCTAGTTGTCAGAAATACAAAGGGACCTTTTTGTTTGGTTTGAGAATTTTCAACTAAATTTCAATGTGAGAGCTATTTCTCCTTGCCTAATCAAAGGAGTTTCTTCAAGATCAGCTAGGAGTTATTATTTCTGAGGTTTTTTTACCTTGAGGGAAGTAAAAGCTTTTTCTTCCTGGCTTATTGTTAGCAAAGACAACCAGATTCTCTGGGTTGTGGATAATATGACAATCAATTTTACATGGATCTTTGTCCTTGAAAATAAGCTTGTTCAGTGGTTGAAGTTCACAATTTCTGGCTTAGGAGAGTTAGCTGGCATTTTTTGACCTTCACGTATAATACATATGGATGCATACTATTGACTATTATTGGGAATCTCTCTTCTAGCTCCAATGCAACTTATTTTCAATCATTGCTTCTCTAGAAGTATTCCTTAAAATGCAATGTTTTTAAGATTTAGGTGTTTTGGCACTGCAGTATTTCAAATAGAATTCACTCTGCTCCCTTTCAGTAGACACATATTTGGGTTTTTTTGGTAATATGAACATGTTATTTACATTTTCTTACTGTAATGCTGCATTCTTATTGTATTTTAGGGTGTATTAAATTCTTTAGTTACTTGATATGCTCAAAAATATAATTAGAACCATTATTAATTACTATTTCTGCTCAGCTTACCCAAGGTAATATATGTCCAGCTATTCAAAAATTTTAGTTGTGCTTCATACTACATTTACTTACTACATTTTATTAAGAACTCATGCCTACAAAAAGTTGTTTTTGATATTCATGATACTTATTCTCCCCAGCAGTGGATTCTTTGAATTTTTAATCTGAAGTCAGGTAAACACTCATGGGTCAATACCTGGCTTTTGCAGTCTTTGCTGTGTAGTTCCTGCTCTACTGACTTTGAACTTGATGGGTTTGAAACCTACTGAACTGTAGCACATAATAACAAAGTACTCACAGAATATAATGCCAATATCAGTAGTGACAGAGGCTTAATAAAGAGTGCTTTTGATGGTAAAAAGTGCATACATTCATAAAAATATTTTTTGCACAAAAATGAGAGCCATTGACTATCACTGTCATTCATTATTCTGCTCAAGGTTAATGAGACATGAAGCAAAATAAAGTGAAATACTGAAATTTGCTGAAAATACTGAAAAGCTTCCCTTGCTTTGTGCAGGGTGACGCAAAAGACATTTAACGTAGTTTTACACCCAGAGCTATTTTTGCCTAGTGTGGATCAGTCCCTGAATAGCATAAAGCCAAACAGATTCTTTGGTGACTTTTGGTGTGAGAGCTGCAGTGAGGCAGCAGAAAGCCCAGTGAATGCAGCAGCACGCTGGCAGTGCCAGTGAAGGACTGCATGGCCCCTTGGGGCAGGGCCCAGCAGAGCTCTTCTCGTCCACCGGGCTTGGTGCCACAAGAGCCACAGTACAGAAAGTCGTGCTGGAGCCCTACGTGTGCTCAGTCCTGTCTGACTCTGAATTTCAGCTTGCTAACTGTCTTTCCATGTGCTAGCTTCTGAATGTGCTCCTCATGTTTGACATGTGACATAACACTGCCCCCAGTTCCCTTAAATTTACATGACTGCTTGTTGAGAACTTTCTCAGATTTTTGTTGGGTCAGGAGGCATATACGGTTTGATGGCTCTGCTATCAGGGGTGCCAGCCAAAGCTTTACTTCCCTCTGCAGCTTAATCTTTATAGTACAGCACAGTAGGACTTGCTGGAAAGCTGGTGCTGCCATTGTGCTAGCATTTCAGCGGAGAGAGACAAGGAGGCTTCTCCCAGCCAAGGGAACTGTGAGGAAGGGAAACCTCAGAGTGGTTATTTTGAAGACCATTGTCATGTCTCTGTGCTCCATATTTCAAACTTAAATTAGTCTTTTTCTAATGATTAATAGTGTTAAGCACATCTACATCTCAACTATTCACATCTTGAGTCCCTTTCAGCACTTTAGTTAAACTGAGACTATAGAAGAGCTGAGATTGCTGGAAATAAATTTTCTTTAGGCTCAAAACTTTGCCAATTGTATATTTTGTAATTCAGCTGTCATTTATATACACTATTTAATTATATTAATTCCTACAAAATGTGGTTTATAAAACACAAGCCACTTGGAAGTTTTTCACTGCAGCTACTTATAGCAAACTTAAACTGTTGGAAATGAAGCAAAGGGAAAGTCTAAATGGAAACTCAGTCCTGTATCTTGTCTGAAAGATGGGGATTACATTATGTTGACATTACTTATTTGAATATGTGAAATGAAATTTGGGTATCTAAAGGGTCTATAAACATTGCAGTAAAGTTCTCATTACTTATACAGTACCATGGTATGGACAAACACTGGATGCTCGTTGCTCAGTGGTATCAACTGTATGATGCTGGCTCGTAAAAGGATGGTTTAGGAAAAGGAAAGTGGATTAATATGGTATTGACAAATAAAGTGTGTATAGTTATAAAGAGGCTGCACAATCCACATAACCATTTTTAGGGCTGGGAATGTTAGCATTCATACTCTAGGTAATAAAATCTCCTGGTTCATTTTCTCTGGTTGTAAAATCGGCTGAAGTTTGTTTTTCATGTCCTACTCATTTTATCAGGGTGAGAAGAAGGTAGGTGTGTTTGGAACCTGTCTGATTCCTTGGTTGTCCCCTCAGTGTTGGATGGCAGAGGTGTGGAGCCATAGCAAGACTAAAATGGTGGCGAAGGGATGATAGCATCCCCAATCTTCAAGAGCTGCTAATGTCTTTTTTTGCTTATGGCAAAAAAGAGGGATAGGAATTTGGGGCTGTGCCTGTGTGAAGGAAGGAGTGAGGGTAGTGTGTGCCCCAGCAGCTGTCCTCAAAACTCAGACAGCTGAACTCGGTGGAAAAGTGATCTCACCTCTGTTTCATAAATTCCAAGGAATGGGCAATATGAGATAAAATTAATATATTGACATTTCAGTAAAGGGAAAAGGCCCAGGTGTGTGCAGTAGCAGAATCTGGGCAATGCAGAGGACTGTGAGGAGCTGCACTGTGGTGGCCGTGCTGGAGGCTGTTGTGCCAGTGGTGCTGGTGGGCAGGAGGGGGACAGGGATGGGAGCATCCCCTAATGTGTGACTCCCAGCTCCTGCCACAGGCATTAAATACTGCTTTCCTGACTTTCACAGTGGATAAATAGACTATGTAGAGACCTATTAATGTGTCTTTCAAATAATGCCCATATTCATTTTTGTATTTCTGCCCATAATACCCCTACTGACAGGTGGCAGGA
This sequence comes from Lycocorax pyrrhopterus obiensis, assembly GCA_014706295.1. Lineage (NCBI taxonomy): Eukaryota > Metazoa > Chordata > Aves > Passeriformes > Paradisaeidae > Lycocorax > Lycocorax pyrrhopterus. Next base: position 12,755,299 of record JACSVZ010000016.1, on the reverse strand, counting down.
AAAGTCCTCTGATTTGGTGGAGCATTTCAGATTTATCCACAAGATAGTGCCTTCCATATTGCTGAAAGCAACCAGGGTTAACTGCTTTTAGGAGTAGGTTTTAGATCCCAGTAGGATTTGAGAGTTTGTATTCCTTTCCAGAACAACTTCATGCAGACTCCATGCATGAACATACTTGTGAATGGTTTCATGATTGTCTAGGACACAGAAAAACAATTCAAGGAATGGCTATACTAACGAAGAATATGTCTCCTGAAAAGCTGCCAGCCTTCTTTGATACAAGTTCCTGAAAGCAATGCTCTGAATGTGTAGGGCTGGTAGTTTTAATTTTCTTTCTGCATTTTTCTCATGCTTGCTTGTTGCTTATCCATGCCAGCTTGAACACATTGACATTTCTATATAGCCAATACTCACACCCCTGCATTTTTCCTTGCACCAAATACAGTATTTTTAATCAGAGTTTTATCCCTGGTAAATGGTGAATTATTGATTAGATACTAAGTGCCTGCTCTGATGTCCATCACTTCACTTGAACTTGAATGATGGCAGACTTGGTATTCTCCAGCAGTTTGCATTGAAGGCCTCTCTCTACCTGCCTTTTCAGTTCATCCTGGATGGCTCTGTTACAGATAATCGCTAACTGCATATTTCAACGATTAAGTTAATCTATTAATCTTGGATTCTGAGCTTTCCACTCCTGTTTGCCATGATAATCCTATGCTCTTTGCACTTCCAAATTGACAGCAGCGTACCCTGACATTTCAATGTTGTAAAAGCAATGGTTTTACAGCAACAATCTCCAGTGATATAAGCAAAATGAGGACTTGACATCATTCTGTGAGTTAGAACTTACCATAAATAGAAAGTGTTCAAAAGGTGTTATTTAGTAGTTTGCATTATGCAGCTGTCTATTTAAATCATTTAATTTTGGCATCTAATCTAACTCCCAGTCTCCATCAGAGACAAATAAGAAACCATATGTGAAAGCATCTGTGAAAATCTTTCTTTTATTTATGACAACATTAAAGAGAGGCTCTGATGTCAGTTACTTAACAATAATAGACGTTCCTTTGCACCTATAGTGCCTGGTTACTTGGGCATATCCCTCTGTGGTATCTTATACCTACTGCTGTTTCCTTCATTATATACAGATGCACAGCAGTGAAGACAGTAATAGTCTTTCTTAATTAAATAAAGCTAAATGTTAATTAGTCAGAAAAAATTGATTTATTTTCAGTGCATGAAACTTTTCATTGTGTCTCTCTTCTTTTTAAAGAACAGGTTGGATATTCATTTAGGACTTTATATTTTTTCCTTTATTTCTGCACTGTATTTGGACTCTTGTGGTGGGATCTAATCGTCATAGAAAAATTATAGGTCTACAGATGTTTTCAAGATGTTACTCTGTCAGTAGCAGATTATCCCCTGTAGCAAAATCTCATTAAAGTGCAATTTACAGAGCTCTGCTGATGTTGCCATCAACCAAAATTAAAGGCATTAATTTTTCAAAGTTCACAGAAGTCCTTACATAAATGATGTAGCAGTTTGCAAGAACAATTTACAGAAGTGTTATTTGCAGAATTAACCTACATTAACAGAACAAATGTTGTAAGGGTATAAGAAAGGATTGGGCAGTGAAATTGCAGATGTTCATGGTTTGTTTTAGGTAGTGGGTGCAAAGAACTGTTGAAACAAAACAGTTATTTTTCTTTGATGCAAAGTTGGGTTAAGTAAGTTGGAATCTGAGCTCTGTCTGTGAAGAGTTAAGCTTATAATAGAGTGATCACCAGTTGGGGACACCCATGGAGACCTTAAATTCTACTTTGAAACATCTGTACTTGATATCTCTTAAAATATTCCCATTTAGAGAATGAGTTTATGTAGCTCATGTTGTGAGTATATCTCTTCAATAGAGTACCAAATGCTTATCCAGGTATTTATTGTCTTAGGATGTCTATATTTTAACTGAGCCTAGAACTTCCATGTCGAACACATCGGGAAATTTCAGGCTATTGGTGTTTTACGGACCAGTACCAGAGTAAACCTCAGTTAAATCAGTGGGAGGAGATGCCTCATTTACAATATTTAGAGCCATATGTATATGTAATGACCATGTTTAGTGAACATTCACCTGCCTTTGCAAGCACCCCGAAGTGCTGGCCAGCGTGGTTGTCATGGTGAAGCCTCCACAGCCACAGTTATCTCTTCCACTTTCGTATGTGCTATACTTCATTATCCAGAGTTGATATTCAGTTGATGGGTAACCCCCTTCCTCCAACACAAACCAGCTGAGCATGTGCTCCGAGTTAAAATTCACCATCTCTCTAGAACTGGGAGCCAACAGAGACATTTTAACTTCAGTACTTACAAAGGACACTCTCCCCACACATACATTGTTCTGTGTACTCATAGAAGGTTTTATACCACTGTTACAGGTTGATATAATTAAATAAACATTTTTACTTGACTTTTTTTTTTTATCTATGGCAAACAGATAGTTGTTTAGACATGAGCTGGTTAAGCTGGAACTGCATCAGGATGCTTTCCAGGGAAAGGCAGTGATGGCCCTAAGCTTTAGTTCTACTCTTTAATGTTTTGGGAAACATTTGTCTTGAATGTTACTTTGGCTAAAGATTGAACAAAAAAATTGCCCCAAAGATATCTTTTTATCTTTCACTTGTTTCTAGAATTCTCCCATTTTATATTAATGAAAGATTCAGACCTTTCAGAGAAAAAAATCCTGTTTTGTTTCAAGCAGCCAGTTCATTCAGGCTTCACCCCATGTTTTACCCACATCCTTGTCCGCTCTGAAGTGTCTTGCCCACCCCAACGGGCAGGAGTGAGCCACACTGTGCACTCCACCATCTCAGGAGTGCCTCTTGGCTGATCTCTATTTAGCCTTCTCAGCTATTCGGTTTCCAAGGTGCTTAACACTGCTCTTGGGGTTTTAGGTCTTTGGTGTTCTGTATTTGCAGAAGAGATGCCGAGTGCTGCTTGTTTTTCAGTATCTGGTTACTGAATTTTAGAGATTAAAATGGGGCAGAGGTGCTCTAGAACAATCCTCCCGAGCACTGAGATGCCAACAGAGAAGGCTCCCACATTGTGCTGGCACCACTGTGTTTGTGGTTCCACTATGCACTGTCTGAAAAAACCAGGGATGGACACGGGAGCTGCGGGGACGGCATAAGCTCACTGAAATGGCACAATTCCCAAATATAAAACCACAATCCACCAGACTGCTTGTGAGTCACAGTTAGCCTTGGCAATTAGACAGCCTGGATATTTAAATTGTCTTTAGCTGCTAGAGACAGAAAAGTGACGACTGGATGGTCATGCAGGTCATCACCTTGTCCGTGTGAGCAGCAGAGCACAGGGCTGACCTGTGGGGACCAAGACTGGCTTGTGGGGATTGGGTCTGACCCGTGAGGACTGGGGCTGATTCAAGGGGATTAGGGCTAACCCAGGAGTCTGTACAGAGCCTAGATTGGGCTAGGTATTATCTTGAAACCAGCCATACTGGGAGGTAATCTAGTGCATTTAGGACTCGTACCTTTTAGGACTGGGTTTGCATGGCAGAAATTCCTTGAGTTTGCAGCAGCTGTAGTGTGGACGTGTCTGATTGGCATCTGCCAGCCTGCTAAGGAGTAAAGAGCGTGTCCTGAGAGGGCTTGCAGATTGGGACCTTGAGTTGTATGGCTTAGAGACCCTGTAACAGGTGTCTGATGCATTAATCCATATATTGTAGGTGCAACAATATATGTAAGGGAGAAGTTAAATTGAACTGCATTTATTGCCATTTTATAAATGTTGGCTTATTTGTAGAACCTACTAAAGCAATTTATTTTGGAGTATGGCTGCTAGCCCTATACCACGATACACATGCATAAATTACATTAGAGATACAAATGTCTGCTTGTTCCTGCAGTATTCTGTGAGTCTACAATTAGGCCGGACTTGCTTGATAATAGAGGCCATAAATTTCTCACAGAGTTTTGCCTTTAAGTTTTTGATTGAATCAGAGTATGTAATTAAAAAAAAATGCAAGTGGAATTGATCACAGTTGTTGGTAACCTGCTCTGGTGTTTGAACGCAAAAGTAATGGTGTATCATAAGACTTTGAGTATCAGTGACTGCAGCTGAACATACTTAAATAAAACCAACCAAATAAACAAACAAATAACAAGCAATGCTTTGTTTCATATTGCAGTTTTAACGATGTAGTTAGTGAAGAAGAGAATGTGATCCCTGATTGAAAATTTTTGTATCTCTTTTCCCAAGAGCTGCTGTCTTGATTTCTGTTTGTGTCCATAAATATAGTGTAGTTTTTCAGACAGTAAATGCATCATCTTTTCTTCATATTCCAGCTGTCTCTGAGAGATTAGTATAAATCATATTGGCTTTCAATAGGAATATTTTCAGATAATTTGTAAAATTATGCAATGGAAGAATAGTTTGCAAAGGAAGAATATTGTGAAACCACACCACTTTAGCAATGTATCTGTATTCTGCAATAAGTTTTATTATCTGTCTCTTTTGTGTAGAAAATGTGTGATAAATACTGATCACCATGGTTGTCCTTTTTCTTTCCCATAGACGATAATGTTGAGACTTTAAAGAGTTAAAACACAAGACCATTTTAAGGACTAGTAAACACGTGTTCCTGATTTGCAGGAAATAAGTATTTTCCATTCCTGTAAGCTGCTCCCCAAGAAGCCTTACCTTTCTTTCGCAAAACAGTGTTACTCAGCTGAAGTTCCAATGCGCAAACCACTTCGATTCTTTCAAGAGCAGCGGCCTCGTGGCTCTCCCCGAGCTGCTTGGCCAGCGGCCGGGCCGCACCTCCGCCGGCTCCCAGCCTTGTGTGTGGCCAGCCCGAGCCTGGCTCCCGACCCGGGGGTGAGGGGGTTCACAGAGGCCGTGCACGCTGCTCCCCCGGCCTGGGGGCTGCCGGCGGCGCTCGCCGGGGCTGGTTTAAGTTACGGAACACCCCTGGGAGCGCCGCGCTCGCCGGGGAGCGCAGGAATGCGCTGCCCGCAGCTCCCCCGGCCCCGCTCCCACGGCCGCCCGGAGCCTCCCCCGCTCCCCGTGGCGTGGGGACAGTGGCCGTGAGGGTGGCACCGCTTCCCTTCCCGGCATCGTCCCGCTGTGGGAAACCTCCCCGGGGCCGGGCATCCGCTGGCGGGGCTGCCCTGGGAGCACACGGGAGGAGAGGAGCGCTCGCTCCTTATGGTTTCCCGAATAGCCGGGTCCCTACGAAGCTGAAAGACGGCGTTTAAAAGTAGTTGCGGCTAACGTAGCCAGCGCTGTCAAATGCGCAATACTTATTGTTATGCTCCCCTAGAAAATAAGCAGGAACCAAAATAAAAGTGTTATATTAATATTTAATACACGTTTGGCTATGTAAACGTAGAATGGGTTTTAAAAAAATGGCGCAGCGAGGAAAATGTGAATGTTTTCAAAGAAAACGGTGTTTCTCACAGCTTTTGGTAAATGCTTAAGCTTAACTTGGGCTTCACTTTGCAGAAAATGTGAGAACCATATGAATGCCTGTGCCTTATGGAAAGCCATGAAATCTAAAGGCATGAACCTCTGTTCACTATTAACAAGTAAAACCCTATTCTTTTACTCTGTAAGGTCCTGATTAATGGACAAAAACCTTCTTCCTTGTTTTTTCACATTCTTTTTGCAGTTCCTTAAATGTGAGAGAGACAATAAATTATTTGCACAGATCCTACTACATACCAGTTCCTATTTGGAGCTTGACTGAGAAGCAGAAACAAATATGGGTATTGTGAAAACCACACTGGGTACAAAGACTGCACACGGATTGCCACTTATAGTCAACAGCTGGGAATAATATGGGTCTTTATTAATCTGAATATTAGTGGTTGCCATTTCGTTTCTTTTTTTATGATTTTGACAAGATGGGAGGAAAGACATGAGGGATTTCTTGCTGATAAGGATGCTCTTAATACTCACTTTGTGCCAGCTTGTTTACCCCTTTTAAGTGGAGTGCTCCTTTTATTTTTCTTTTAACAGCCTGCAACTTCTGTAATTAGAGAGAACTGAATTTAGAGCTGTACCAAAAATGGCAATCCTGATCTGCAGTGCATTAGGAAAGGAGACAATGGGATGAAGCAGGCAGGAGAGTGGAGACAAGAAATTTATTACTGGGCATTGCCTAATGAGATGAAAATTCCTTGGGATTTTCAAATAAGCACCACAGAAGAGCAGTAATACCAGTGTTCATCTGCACAAACCTTCCCACACTCCAATTTTAAAATAATAACTGTGCCTTGTTATGGAAGGACATGGACAGTGCTGGGAGGAAGGATGTGACTGTGGTTAAAGTGAGTATTGGATGCAGAAAACTTGACCTCTAATTCCACCTTTGGCAGTTTCAGTCAGTGGTAATTCACTCTCAGTGTGCCTCAGTTTCCCTGCTCAGAAAGCAGTGCTGATTGTGTGGCTGGGCACAGGGGACGGCTGAAATGTACATTCCAGTAGATAAAGCCCTATATAATCTAAGTGCATCATGTTATTTCTGGTTGAAATCCTTGCCTAAACAAAATTCTCCGTGACCTCAGTGAGAAGAGCTGCAAAGGTCAAGGCTATTACATTTGGACCATTATTACACTCCAGGTCCAGGAATAAGGAAATAAATCACAGATAATGAGAAAAAGTTTCACAAAGGTTTTTTTACAAACGAAGAAGAAACTAAAAGGGGAACATTTTCTTGAAAAAGGACATTTTCGTACACTACTGAACTAATGATAATTTTACTTTATGTTTCTAGTGTTTGCAGCTCTTACAGGAAAGATGAGAATGCTGCAGAGCCCTCCAAATCCCCTTCTTTTTTAATGTGGCTGCTTTTTGTGATTATAGGCTTAGACATGATCTGCAAGATTTAAATTCAAACAAAAGATGATGAAAACGAGAGGTGAAAGTGTTTTTTGTTTTCTATCATCTAGCTCTCTATGCTTTGCTTTTTATGTCATTGTTTTAATAATTTAGCTAAATTGCTGGGAAAACAGACAGTGTTTAAATCAATGTAACAGCCTGGTGTGGACACAAGTGTGTTAGTTATAAAGATATTTATTACAGTATAGCTTTAACGAAAGCAAGCAGCAGTGGTATAAATAAACTCTGTTCCAATAATATTCTGTTTGTGATATGAGATGGCACCGATTTTAGCCAAAACATTTTTTTCCAATTGATTTGATTACTTTGGTGTAGAAATTGTATTGAGGCAAGGCCTGGGGTGGCAGAGGATCTGATGAGAACAAAAAAGGTGTAGGAGGATGTATCTTGACTGTCATGCTGGATTGATTCGAAAGAATTGGGAAGAATCTTAACAAGGGAGATATTTACCTTTTGAGATGAGTATATTTGTTATTCTTTTTTTTTTTTAGTAGGTAACATTAAGTAGTGTTTTGGGTTTAGTAATGTTTCTATGCTTCAAATTTGTGGTATGAAAATACATGAAAATCTTTCCACTGTGAAAAGATTACAGGATTGCTTTTCCAAGTAGCTCATTAAGAACTATCTTATTGTATTTATTCAAAAGTTTATGTTGGAAGAAAAATATCTTTCCAGCTTTTGGGAACTAGGTCTCTTAAGAATAAATTGTTTTCTATAAAATGTTAGTATTTGAACTGACTCATTTGCTTCCTGAAAATTGAGAACTTGTGTCATATCTGTAGAATAGAGTGCATCTTTCTCCTTTTATGCTTCTGTTCCCTGACTATATTCTGTTTATCATATCAGAAGAGTCTGGGAGTAACTTTGTAAGTGAAGAATAAAAAACATTGCATTTCTTATTACAGGCAAAATCCTGCTCAAGCCATAATAAGGTGAGAGCTTGGAATATACCATGTACATGATAGAATTATTTAAATTTTCTTTTCAAACACCAGATTTGGTATGATTGTCCCACAGTTTCTGCTGCTTAATATTTTTAATTGTTTTGCTCATGAAGTAATCACACAATGGCAAACCACGCTTTAATGCAAACACACCGAAGGATAGAATTAAGGTTGAATGTTCACTGTTAACGGTGCCTATCCTCATTTTTTATGCTTAACTCTTTAGCTTTAATATTGCATTAACTTGGTTTTTAGAGAGAACGTTTTGCCCTAAGTATAAGAAAAACGTTGATCTTTTATGTTGTCAGCCAGGGCAGATGCAAATCCTTCTACTTTTTATTGAAGAATTAACCATCTCCCTCTGGAGCACAAATGCCAGCAGTACTGGTATAATTTTATTTTTAAGGCTATGGCCTGTAGTAAGCTGATTGAACGGTATAATATGTTCTATTCAAATCTGACTGCTTATGCACTTCGTTTCATAATGCCTTTGAAAATATATCATGTTCCAAGATGAATACAAGTTATGCATAAAAAAGCTGTTTGTTACATAGCTTGGAAAATGTGGAATCAATTACCATTAGATTTAAGAAAACCAGGAGCCTTTATGATGAAAAAAAATTTATTTAGTTTGTAGTAATAATATCAAGTTACAGAGCAACAAATTCCTTTCCCTTAGAAAACTAGTTCAGTTTTAGTTCAAAACAATAACTCTTAGGGGATAGTGAGTGCCTCAATTAATATTATGTCAATTTGTTTTACCATCTGCATGTATTTACTGACCCAGGATATCTCAGAAGGTCTGTCCTAAAAATCACCATGTTTACTCAGCTGAAAACAAATCCGAAGATCCCATTTCATTTTCGAGCCACCAGGATATGTTAGAGTACGTTCCATGTGTTGACGGATCCTTCAGGTTTTATTTATGGAACAGCATTTGCGTGAGAGATAATAGGCTAAGAATAACCATTACCTCACCTAATTGTTGTCTCCTTAAAGCTTCTAAAAATGTATTTGGGGTTGGAGAGCCGGCAGCACAGGCGGTGTGAGGAGTCCACCAACTGGTACCGTCTGTGTTAGTTACTACTAATCCAATCACTTGGGATCAGATGGTCTTGTGGCAGCTTCTTCCCTTGTGGACAGAGAGACAGTTTTAGAATAGAAAGATAGAAAGGCATGTGGTAGATATACAATAGATACACAATAGCTTTACTAATAACACATAATAGGCAGTAACAGTAATAATAATAATAAAATAATAGATACATAAATAAATCATGCCAGAAAAGTATTGTGCAACTTGTTGGCCAACAAAAACATTTTTTAAAAAAGATGCATTTTAACCATATCCGAACAAAATGTTCCTTTTCACTCGTTGAACGTTGTTTCTTTTGAGCAATGTGTGTGTCTCTGCTTGCCTGATATTTCCAGCCTGGCCCTGTAGCCTGGCTGGATGCACTAAGGGAATGATAAGGGGCAGGAGGAGAAGGGAAGTGGTGGGCATTTGGTGAGCAGGGAAAGGGGAATTTTTGTGTCTGTCCAACCATGACAGCAGCAGATTCCCTTGCAAAAGACCTGTAGGGCATTCATAAGGACCTTGAAATCCTCCTCTTAGTCACCATCCTACATTTCTCTGTAAAAAAATCACAGTGCTACAGAAATGAATGTTTTCATAACTTAATTCTTGCTTTCTTTCCTTATAAACATTGTTCTTTCAAAACACCCAGGCTTTGAGATCCCCTGAAACACAAGAGATCTTAGTAGTACCTTCGGTATGTTTGAAAACTTTAAAAGTTGCTGAAGATTTGGGAAGAAGCTAGACTTTTTCCTGATACATTGTTTTGACTCCAAAACAAAGCCTTCCTAATTTTTAGTTCTTGTGTTTTTCTTACGAAAATTAAAAATATTTGAAGGGAAGCAAGAAGCTTCTCTTGAATTTTTGATAGCTGAGCACAGTTTATTCTGGGGCAACATAATGTGACTAATATATAGGGCAAATCTGACTCTTCCTGTAGAGGGCAAGAGACCAAACCACACAGGTTATTTAATAAATAACCAGAGCACTGAGATAGAAATAGGAAGATTTTTTTTCTTTATGGTGCCCTGTTTCACAAGTTACACTGACCAGGTGATAATGGAAAGCTGTGGAGGGATGCAGTATTTAGGCTTGCTCAAAACATGCCTGCTTCATCTGGGCCTCAAACTTCTGTGTTTCACTATGGGAAGTCTTTCCTGTGTGAGAGGGGTAAAGACCAAACTGTGGCAGGCCAAGCTTGGGCTTAGGAAGACCATTAAACAGCAAGGATTTCCTTTAGGGAAACATTTCTCCCACTTGAAGGAAAGGTTGGATATTAGCAGCATCTCTTACCATTTCCTAGGCAGGTGAAAGGTGATTTCCAATCATCCTAGACAGATTGAAGGTAATTTAATACAAATGTGGTGGGGTGTATATGTGTCAGTGTATGAGCATGAATAGGATCTAAAGATTCATTGAAATACACATATTTCCTAGTGTGCTCAAGGAAGACACAGAGAAGCTGAGATCTTCACTGAGAAGGGAGTAGCATCCTAAAAAATAGGAGTGATAAAGTGATCTACTAATTAGTGAACACTGATAATTTAAAGTTACTACAAATTATTATGAATATATTTGTAATTATGCGTGTGCATTAACTGGACATGATAGTTGGAGGAAGAATTTAATTTCTACGTAGCTGTACAATTTTCCTTGTTTGTGGTCTCTGCCTGTAATTACGCTTCCACAGTTGCCTTTCGACTTGCTTTGACTTAATCCACTGACTCCAGCCAAAGGCACACGAGATGTGAAGTATGCCCTTGCCTGGGAATGCCTTCTTATTTAGGAAAACACTTGAGTGAATGAGATTAATGTAAAGGTTTCCCTGAGCCTGTACCAGAGGACTGAAGCACAGACTCCTTTTGCACGACCACAATGAGTGTGTACTGCTTTGAATTTATGAAATATATGAACACAAATCTCTCTGGTGTTTCCATAATCCTCCAGTCTGGACCTGTAGTTCAATACTTACACAAATTTTATGCGCTAGGATAATTGTAAAATTCTTCAGGATTTAGTAGATCTAAATATGACATTCTTCTTTGAACAGCATAGCTATAAAGCAGCAACCAAACAAATTTGGGCCTTCAGTTGGCCTTGTATTTCTGAGCCAAAAAATCTCTTTCTGATGAAGTCCTAGAGTGAAATGCAGATTCTATGAAATTCAGTGAGAATTTTGCTAATGACCTGAATAAATCAGTCATACTTCTTTAAGATAATGTTTTCACTCCTATTTTTGAAAAGATGTTATCATTATTGCAGCTCTACAGAGAGACCGTGAATAGTTTAAAGGTCTCCTAAAAGACAGAATAAGCAAGATGAAATCCTCACTCAGTGCAGCCACCCTAAGCAAGGTGCAACAGAAGAAAAGTTCCAAAAAGCATTCTGTTTAAAGAACTTTTTTTGAAGACTGCTCCTCACAGCAGGTGCTCGTAGCCACCTTGCATGCTAAGACCAGGAAAGAAAAAAAACCCACTGGGGACCAGCACAGGAAAGCCTCTGAAGTTTAGGAGATATGTTTGTCTGGGCACTTGAATTCAGTGAATGACGACACAAATTATATGCTCCTGAGTAATTTTCATGAAGCAGGACTGCTGCCTCCCCCAGCACCTGGGCTGGTCCTGCTCAGGGCATGTGCACACTTGTGCCCCATTCAAACCCTCCCCAAAGGCCACTGCTCATTGCTTAATGGCCTTATAAGGAGAATCTTCGGGCAGTTCTACTGGCTTATAATTGCTTTCTTCTTAAACAGTAAACAATTTCCCTCAACTTGCTTTGAAAGCAGTAAGTCAGAACCAGAGGCAAAAGATGAAGTTAAACCACCAGAACACATGTGCACTGCCAAAGGCCAGGCATAACACTTTTATTTGCCTGTTTTTCATTTACTTAACTTTTGGAACTGCTTTTTTTGTTGCACCTTTAACACACAGTACATGGATGTGTAAACAAGAACAACTTCCTAAACAAGACAGCTCATTAAAAGTGAACTGTGTGTGAATCTGCTGCTGCTTCAAAATAGGAAAGCTACCTTACCTCGGGTTTCAAGAGGGTGAGTACTGCAAACCCCTTTCAGGGCATCATTTACATATTCTAAACTGTTATCCAAAACAACATCCTCTGCACTGGCTCCTCAGGTCAGGGCCTTAAGGTGACTCCACTCCATGTGAGCACTTCAAGAGCTGCAGTCCCTTAGCTGGAGATCAAACAACATTTTTTCCACACAGAGAATTAAACCAACACGAGGGTGCCTTTATCAAACTGTGTTTGATAATGAAGGCTTCAAAAAGCTAGGTGGGTCAAAATGTCAGAGTCTTTCTTTTGGTCTGTACAGGTTCTGTATTGCTATACAAATTATAGAGGAAAAGTCTCAGAATGAGAGCTGTCTGTTATTTCCCTTGGGAACTATTTCATTATTGGCAAGAACTTCTCTTCTATAGGTTTCCTTTCCCCCCCTCCCGATTTCTTGTGATTTTTCCAAGTGGTGTAATCCAAAACAGTTCTTGTCTTTCTAAGTCCTTATCTACCAGCATCTTAATTCCCTATCCATAAACTGATCTCTACAGTATCTGTGGGCAATTTGTGAAGGAAAGTAATGTCTCTGGCATTGATTTTTTTAATTAATGAATAGAGAAAATTAATACAACTCTTCCAAACATTCTGTCATTATAAGGCTTGCTTTGGTCAAGTCACATGATGAGTTAAGCATGTATGCAATAAAAAATGTAATATAAATGCCTGTTGCTTTTTAAAAGTGATTTTATGCAAAAACTGGTGTAAATTATGCAAAAAACTGTTGTCCATTATTGCATGGTAGTGGATAGACCATGAAGCTGCTCTGCAGAATGTAAAAAGCATGTAAACAATCAGAAAAGGGAATTTGAAAATGAAGGGAAGTGAGCAAAGAATACCAGCTGATGAATAAAACATTTCCTAAAGTTCAGAAAAGTCAGCTGGTCTATGTTAAAGTGGTTGCCAGGCAACTCATCTTTTAAAACAAGTACTTCTGTGGCAGATAACTCATAAAGACATAGAAATGGCAAAATTAACTGCTCTTGAACAATTTCTTCGATACATTAGGTACAAACAGGCTTTCATTCATCATCAGGCGTGCATATCTTCTTGTTATAACTTTTTTTTCCTTGAACAAATGCATGTATTTTGTCCAAAGCACTGTGTTTTTAACTCTTTCTTTTCATCTTATTATTCATGAGGAAACAGCTATGAATCTCTGCCTTAAATCTGGGCATTGATATAAATCTAGTTTGGATGAAATAGGGGAACTCATTCTCTATTTTGAAAAACAGGCACTCTTGTTTGGTGGGATTAGAGCACTTGCATGTAAAGTGGAGCTTGGTAGCAGTCCACCAAATATTTTCCATGAGATGGACTGAGAGTGCAGCCAAAGAGGGAGAGGCTCCTGTAATAGATCGTAAAAAAAAACTTCAGGAAAAAAGCAGACAGGTCCTGGCGGTTCTCGCTGTGTAGAGGAGGATAAAGCAGTAACTGGAGGGGAAAACTGATCATATGGAATAATTTATTTGACTTTTTCTTTCCAATTTTTAACTGAATAAAGTAGTGTTGTTTTCTTTTCTTTACTATTGTGTTCATTATTCATTTAGTACATTATTCATTGAGCACTTTCGTGAAACGCTGAGCACAAAGGATGTTTGCAAGCTGATCATAATGCCTGTGTTTTCAGCACTTTGCTACTTGCTATTTATCATTTGTAATTGATCACCCTGCATAGTAAGATACTCTTTCCATCTCCAGATTGTATAACTGAAAGTTTTATAGATGAGAAAGGGAAAACTGAAAAGGTTTCCAAGGATTTCCACAAGATTATTTTTTTCTGCTGAATATGATAAAATAGTATCTTTACTGAAGTAGAAAACAAATAATAAAAAAGCTCTTACTAATTTCAAAGCAGATCTGTAGCATTTCAAAACCTGTTTGGCAATGTTTATGAATTCTTTTTCGAGTGCCAGCTTATCTCTGCCACTTGGAAAATGCCTGGGATAACCCAGGTCTCTAACCGAGCAGCACAGGGTCGTGCTCCTTTCCCGGGTATTTGATTACTGCCAGCAATGCCACCACAAGCAAATGAGAAATCCTCAGTCTTTCAATTTGCTCTTGTCCTCCTGAGTTGCCTTCTGCTGGTGATTCAGCCGTAACCATTATTTCCTCAGCCAAATTCAGTAAAACAAAACAATCAACCCAATGACTGAGCAAAGTACCTTTCCTTTAAAAAGTACAAATGTACCACAAAAGTGCTTATTCAGATGCAAGTTAACGCAGTGTTAAGTCTTTTTGTTGGTAGCTCACAGTCAGTCCTTTGCAGGCCTTCTGTGTGGGGACACGTGGCTGATGTTAGGACAGCAACTTTTCACTTTGCATCCTGCTGCACTGCTGGGACATTGCACTCAGAGCAGAACCTGTGGCACCAACACCAGTCCCTTGGTAGCAAGTCAGCCCTTGGATTCCCATCTGAACATACCTTAGCTTGGTTTTGGAGTGATTTTACTACAAATATGTTAGAGAAAGAGATCAGGATGAAAGTTGGGTAATGTTTTAATATAGTATAATTTTCATGCCGGTGTTAAAAATGCGCAGTAATTTTTAAGGTCTATTGTCCTCAGCCAGTCACACAATCCCATTGAAATAATTAATTAAGGCACAGATAAGTTTAATTCCCTGTTAGATGAAACCTTGCTAAATAAGATTGGATATTAGGAAAATTTGGTTCACTGAAAGGATGGTGAATCATTGGAACAGGCTGCCTGGAGAAGTGGTGGAATCGCCATCTCCGAAAATGTCCAAAGCACTATATAGATGTGATGTTTTGGGACACGTTTCAGGGATGGACCTGGCAGTACTAGTTTAGTGGCTGGACTTGATTTTAGAGGGTTTTTCCAATCTGTGATTCTCCTGATTTTATTGGAATTTTGTTTACTCTTTACCTGACTCTCTGATCTTTAACATTTTCTGTGCTCAAAATATCCTCCTGGGCTCTGCAGCCACACGAGGTGAGCGCTGTGACATGTGGCATGGGTGGTTCCATGTGTGTGGGGACAGTGAGGTGATGTCCTATGCAACACAGGCACTGCCACTGTGTCTGCTCCCCAGGCCCCTGTCCATGGGCAAATGATGGGCTGGGATGCCAGGAACACCACGGGAATACATAGCTAATGTACCATCTCCGCCTGCATGTGTATATAAATATATATTTGTGTGCGTGTATAATTAATGCACATAATTACTTAGATTGCTTGATACAGATACTTATTTTTGTTTGTAGTAAATATGTTGGAAGGCTTCAGAAACACAGTTAATGAACCTATTTAGCTATTTAAAAGATACAGGGTCTGAAACTTTGGGAGTAGGAGGTGTTGCAGGAGCTGTAGCCTACTATTCAGCTCCTGGGGTCAGACCACCAGCAGCTCTAAAAATCAATAAGGCTTACAAGGATGAAATAAACTTAAAAATAGAAGCATTGACAGAGAATATCCCACAAAGCCACTCTTGATGAGGCTGAGCCTGTTCATACCAAAACCTGGAGTTTTACTCTTTACTCTCAGAGCCTTGGGCCAACATCAGGAACTTGCAGGATTCTTTGGACAAAGTTTTCCAGAGTCCAGTCTCCTGATGGATCCAAAATGTGCCTGGATACCACAGTACTGGAGCACACTGAGCCAGTGTGCCTGACTGTCACCCCTTCCGGCACTCCACTGATGAAAGCAGATACCCTAACCCCTAAACCTAATCCTAACCCAACCCTAACCCCAAGCAGACACTTGTTTGGTTTTATGTTTGTTATCTTTTTCAGAAACTTTCAGAGTATTAAAACCCCCACCAAACCTTGCTGGTCTGGCAAGTAAAATCAAGGTGTGCAGATATTAATAGCACAGACCTGAGAGAACTTCATATAACATGTTAGTGGTATAAACTTTAATATTCACAGAAAACATTCTAAATAGTATTCCAGATACTGGGAATAACCTAAATCTTCTGATACTGTCATAAATATCCTCTTCTTTCTCATTCTCCTATACCTTGTCTGATTTGATAGCATATCAGATCTAACTGCAAAGACAGCTGCAATCCATGTTTTTAAGGCCAAAGGAGCTATTCACAGTAGAAAGCATCTAGTATTGGAAGGTGTCTTCCTATAGAAAAGTAGTCACAGCCAACATGACAGGAAAAATTTTGGGCCCTGCTTTATGTAATGTACTTAAAATAAATCCTGGTTAGACACAATTATTTTCTTATAGAATAAATAATCTTGTACCAGTGTGATGGCCTTTGGTTTTTTTCATGTGTTTAAAATGGTCAACAGAGTACATTTGCCAAATCCAGGCAGTCATAATGTGTCAGGCCCCTGAACAAAGACGAGCAGAATAAATAAATAAATAAAAAAAGAAAGTCTGAGAAAATAATATTGGGTCTTTTTTTATGTGCTGTCTCCTTTCATCTGCTTTATCCTTCATGCTTGCTAGATTTTCTCTGCAGTCGGGAGGGTTAGAAAATGAGAAACTGAGGTTTTGCATAATCACGTGATTCCAGGAAATGCACTTTTAGGGAAAATGACCAAATGTCACAGACAGTTGACAAGCATAACAAGCCATGAGAGGGTGCCGTCAGTTTCTGTGTGTGAACTTCCAGGTTTAGTCAAAGTTACGAACATAAATATACCATTTGTTACTTTGGTGTAGCATTTGTTTATTAACTCATTTCACCAAAGAAATAGTCAACTTTGGAAGTGTCTTCAAATCATTTTCTGTCATACGGTTTGCAACACCTTTTATGGCCTCTGTAATTTATGGTAAAGTGATTTAAAATATATACCTTGATTAGATCTACATTAGCTTTATATTTTTTATGTCAAATTATGTAAAAATGGAAATAATGATTAATTTTGCTATAGGAAATTTCACCGAGTTATAATAATTTCAGTCTTATCTCTTTGAGCTGCATGTTTCTCCTATTGCTTTAAAACTAATTTAGGCCACATTATATACAAAATTAAATCTTACTTTTATAGCTACACCCTTGGGGTTCAATGAAAAGACTTTATGAGCTAGAAATTAAAAGTACTGGTTGAAAATACTATTACATTATACAGGCTATTATTAAGGCAATTTACAAAGTTGGTATTAAAACTATGCACATTTTTCATTGTTAGCACCCATATATTCAGCAAGCCCATGGGACTATTTTGTATATAATCTGGCAAATAAAATCAACTGAAAGGTAAACAGT
The DNA here is from genome assembly GCA_014706295.1 of Lycocorax pyrrhopterus obiensis. Classification (NCBI taxonomy): domain Eukaryota; kingdom Metazoa; phylum Chordata; class Aves; order Passeriformes; family Paradisaeidae; genus Lycocorax; species Lycocorax pyrrhopterus. Next base: position 12,738,103 of record JACSVZ010000016.1, on the reverse strand, counting down.
AAGTCCACAGCATTTCTTGATAGGGAAAATTGCACTATAATAATTGTAAAGCAGATTTAGCCTCAGATTGTTATTAATTTAGGCAATACACTCCACATTTGTTAAATGTAAAAATCAGTTTGAAACTTTGTGTTCCACACATAGTGGAGAACATACAGAACTATGAGTTTGCTTTCTCATAAAAAACCCAGATACCTTATATTCAATGAAATTCAATTTGGCACAAGTCTATTTTGCATCTTAAATGTGTAGTCACAGTTGATTTTTGGCTCCTATGTGTGTTTCCAGAATTTGGAGGCAATATAATTGCTTGTTTTGCTTGGACAGTAGGTAACATAATGCATGGCTTAATACTTTATTTCTGAACAGTGATGTAAAAAACCTTGCAACATGATTTATGGTCTTTTAATTTCAAGGATGCTTAAAGAACAGAGACCACCAAGAAGCAGGGTGGAATATCACATATTTGCCCAAGATGACAATACTGAGATAGAACCACATGAGCATGCAGTTGGTCCTTTAATGTTATATATGTTCCACACTGGAGCACTCTAGGTGTCATATCAAGATGGGACAACTGTGTTTAAAGAGAAGGAGAAAAGATTTCTTTTTCCTCTCTTGGGGGAACCCACTGCAATAGTAAGAAGTGTTTTGTCAAGAAAGTTGCCACCAGGACTGGCTGGTTGCAGTGTGAGTGTTGGGAAGAGCTGGAAGGATGGAGCATTTGCTGCAGCAGCGTCACTACTCCCTCCCTTGCTGCTCTGTGGCTGCAGGAGTCTTGTTGGGAAGGTCTTGTTACTGTGACTCAGAGGTTTTTTCCATCTACTTCTACTCTAATTTTACAGCAAAACTGTCACACTGCTGATGGAGTCAGAGGACAAGGAAGTGTGTTCTTCCCTTGGTTTCTAGGACTGGGCTTTTGGGGTTTAGCTACCCCAAGGTTTAGGCTTGCGGTTTATTTGGACCATCAGTTCTTGCAGAGGAGTCTGGGAAAACACTCCCCAGACTTTTTGAAAGGGCTGATCCACAAGGTGCTAGATTTTAACCAGATTAGGAGAGGGCAAGGATGCTCAGCCTGCTGCTGCAGGTTCAGTGGAGAGCTGGGATATTAATTACAAACCTGTCCAGATTCTGGATAAAACAGCAAAATTTTTCTTGCTACTACCCTTTCCAGAAAATTTGTACCTCAGGAGCTGCCTGGAAAGGAAGATCTCATGTAAATATGCTGCCCAGTCATGGGCATCCAGCTTTCAGGGGGTGCTCTGGGAGTGCTGAAAGACAGAGATCCTTTCCTTGGATGCTCAGCAGTCAGCCTCTGCAGGAAAAGTATGGATTAGGTGTCAAAGGTGACCAGCTCACTGTGTAATCAAGCCAATAAACTTTGTTGTATTACTGAGCAAAAGAAATTTTGACTGTTCCCGTTGTGTTGGGACAGAGGGAATTCCATGCAGGAATGTTATATACAGCTGCTGTGACCTGAAGTGTGTTGCCAGTCTGCACTGAGGGGTCACAGAAACACCTGAAAGTGTCTGATTTTATTTGAGTGATCAATAACCCTTAAATGAAATAAACTAAGAGTGCAAGCTTTAGCAGCTTCTTTTTTTTCAAGTTACAAGAACAATTTGAGAAGAAACATAATTTTATTTGGCTAACAAAACCTCCTCTAACCACTCAACTTCATTCCCGCTGCTGACTATAAAGATATGATTTATAGAGATTAAAGAAGTCTAATAAAAAAGGAATAGCTGTGATATTGTATTTAATTTTGACAGTCTCTATTATCTTCTTACTGTCCCTTAAAGAAAAAGATTTTATAACTATTACCACATAATGATAACATTGCTATTATTAGATATTCATATTTTATGGCCTTGGAAAATGTTGATATGTAATTAATTTGATTATGGATAAATTAATTCAATTTTAGATTGCCTACATTAATTTATTAAAAACTGTAAAAGATAATAGATTGAGCGCAAAGGGAAATGGAAGAAATTATGTGTACTCAGAAAACTATCAAGCATGTTTAACATGTTTGTACAGAGAAAGCAAAAAAAAGACATTATGTAATACATCAATCAATCCACAGAGATTACATTTCAAAGTCTTTTTATATTGAACAAATGGAGCTTGATTTTTAGTCTTTTAGAAGTATCTGAATTTACAATAGTATAAATTTATAAATAATGCATTTTACTTTTGTTGCTATTGTTATTATGGCCTGAAGATCAAAGCCCTAAATTATGTATCTGAATTAAATATAACCACCCCTAAGAATTGATAATCACCACACCAAAACCTATTTATATAACTTTTCCAACTTAAATAAATGAATTATTTTTTGAAAATACTTAAAATGAAGAAAATAAGTTTAGGGATGGGACACATCAAACCACAGCACAGCCCTGGAAACGCTTACACACTCATAGCTTCTTCATTGTGTGGCTTTCTTCCCTTGAATGGGGCTTCTTGTTCAAGGAACATTACCTGCACACTGATGTCAGGAAATCGTTTTGCATAAAGATGGTATAGTAACAGTCTGATAAATAAAATGGTATGAAACCATCAGATTTCTTAGTAAATTATATGTTCTAAGTAAAATCAATGAAAATTTATGTGTCTGTGTGCAGGGATCTCTTTGTGTATGGTTTTGAACCAGAGGGATCTACTCATCTAATTTTTCTCTTATAAAATAGTGTGTCTTTCACATTCTTGTACTGAATTGTATCTTCACCACTTTCCTACTGGTTTTAGCAAAAATATGTTAGGATCTTCTTAAGACTTGCAGAATTTTGCAGAAATACAAAAAATTATGTGTGCAAACTAAAGCTTTGTATGGGATTATTTTAGATTTTTATATTGGTGATTTTCGATCTTCCCCACTGATTTTAATTTATTTTTAAAATTTTATTCTAAGGAAACCATACTTACAACAATCTTTGATCCCAGGTCTACAAACATGTACGCCCTTACAAATATGAAGAATCATGATAGTCAGAAGTTATCCATATAATTATACCTAGTTAATTACAGGTTGAATTGTTTTTCAGAATATGGACACTGTACTTATCAAATTTTTTCTATGGTATGTTAGAGAACATTTTTGACTTACAAAGACTAAAGGCAAAAAAATTCTTCAACACTTATCAGGAGTTACTTCCTCATATCTTTCAAAGGTGAATTGAACTTTTAAAGGCTAAGCTTTTCTTATGTGAAAGGATGATAAAATATAGAAAATATATTTAAAACTAATGTCCTGCAGTACGTATTACAATGTTCTTTTTAAAACAAGATGTTCCTTGATGGAATATCACTCAGTTCTAAATGAGGATTCATTTCAAAGAGCATTTTTGTCAGTATGTTTTATTGCCATAATATAATACATTTGACATACATAAACATCAAATTTTGATATGCTTAGGCCAATATATGTAACCTTTCTCATTTTTCAAAGTCTTGATTTTAAAATTCTGAATTATGCTGAGCTGATTTGTTACCTTCGAAGCTTGTCTGACACTCACCTATTTTGAATTGATGGGAGTACTATTAGATTGAACCACTTCCTGGGGTGCAGTCATATATTTTTGAAATCTAATCACAATGAGCTCTTTACTACAAGAAACAATACCTGGATATTGCTGACATCTTACAAAGCACATGAACAGAACATTAAATGCTCAAGTTAATTCCATACATAAAAGAGAGAATGGCTTAAGTTTCTCTTATAATATTTCATTATAGTCTTGCATATACAGATGTGATATAAATCTATAACTGCAATAAAAGCACTCCTTTGCTATTAAAAACCTCTAATTAATAATGCATTTGGTAATGATTATTATTACAGTTATTATTTAATGCAAGCAAGAACTGAACATAATTTTCAAATGTGGCCAAGTAGAATCTCCTCAGTCCTTCTTATTTATGGTTCTGCTTTCTGAAGGTCAGATTATTTTTCATTCTCTTTAATAATTCACTAGGTATACTAAATGTTTACTTCATGTCTGAACGACAACCAATCTTATTTTAATTAAATATATCTCCTGACATTGTTTTAACATATCAGTGAATTCAAATCAGTCAGTAAAATGTTAAGCAAATCAAATTTGTAGTCACTCTCCACTTTGAATATCCACTTCTCTAGTTTCTTCCCACCTGCTGTCATGTGTTAATTTTTTTAAAGCATCATCTATTTGCAAAAAAAAGAAAGAAATTGGTATTGTCTTGTGTTGTTTCATCCTTAAAGTGAAACCATTTGCAAGAAAATTATGGGTCCCTAGTGCTGAACTTCTTTGCATATTAATTTTGTTAGCCTTACCTCCTGTGGTCTTTAGTTCTGGAAGGCCTATTAGATAATACACAAGATAAATTTTCCCTGGTATCTTACAGCTAGTCAGAGGAAAATAATCCTTTTCTCTTAAAAATTGCAATATTAGCCATGCATACTTTCCCCCTATTTTATTAGTAAAGATTAATTTAATTAAGCACAATAATCTAGTCAATATTGGTTATATTTGTTTCCAGGTCTTGAGAAATTTATGCTTATGTTAAATGTGTCTCAAACGATAATGGATAAGAAATGGATTCTGCACAAAGTTCTGTCAAATGGTCGTGTCACAATGGGCTTTGGTGGAATTTGTGTGTTTTATCTGAAATGCAGAAGCCAAGGGAAGCTGAGTAGTTGGAATAGTTGTGGTCAGACACAAAAGTCAGGCACTTCTTGTGGTTACAAAAGCAGATTTAGTTGGATAAGGTTGGATGGTTGGAGACACTTAGATATTCAGAACTACAGAAAGGTGACTGGTGAGGCTTACAAAAGTGTCCAAGCAGACAAGACACAACTCCCATTTTCAGCCTGTGGCAATGAGTATTTTGGCATTTTGGTGAGTTTCTCTAAGTATCCAAGTACCTGCAAATTCCTCTGGAAATCTGTGTCTCAGTGTTATGATTACGTAGCAGCTGACTTCCAGCATGTTTCTCTGTGCCTAGGAAATGAACTTGTGGTTTTTGGAAAGAAAGTGCTAGTGTTACATCTGCTCCTTACAAATGACCAAATTACAGGTTAAATTTCTTCAGCTACTTGAACGTATTTACTGTTTGCACCCAAGTATCATAAGCTTTTTGTAAAAACAAAAGAAATGTGTGGAAAGCCCTTGGTTCTTGACAGACAACTTGTTTTTGAGTTATGTTTTTCCCCCAAAATGTACTCTGCTTTTAGAACAATAGAATTGTTAATATCTCTCAAAACTTTATAGCTGAGCAGAGACCAGTCAATTTGTTTCAAGATTTTCAGCTCATACTCTGAAAATAAAGTGGGCCCATCTTTAGGCTAAATTACATCATTATTTACTGGCACTGCCTATTGTTTAAAATGGAACACCAGGCCACAATCCTAAACAAGCCTATAGTAGTTTTTTAGACTCTAAAAGTGTAGTGGAAAAAAGGGAATGTTCATAGTTGCGGACATCTCTAATTTACAATTGCATTGGGAATTCGTTATTAAACAGGTTTCTTTGCTGTTACCAGACGTTTATAAATACATGTTTTATTTTGTAATGAAAACCCTTAAGACATTCTAAAGGCATTTTTTTCTCATGTACGTTTCAATTCATTAAAATGTTCCTAAATCACAAACCACATGTAGACATTCTCTCCTCCTGAGAACTGTTCAACCATTGTCTCTGACCCTTGCATTACCTGGGGGGCTTCCTGGGAAAGAAAATCTACCTTTTTCTCCCTCCCCGTGCTAACCCACACCCGAATCAGACACGTAGGAAGAGAGAGCACTCTTAACAGTGTGCCAAGAGTGAGAATCCGCACCAAAATCACAAAACTTGTTTAGGTGATTTCCTTCAAAGAAAAAAATATATCAAAACTCACAACTTATCCCTTTTGCTCTGAGTTTGTTACCATTGAGATAAATGGAGGGATTTAGAGAAAGAGTGTGGTATCTGCTGATGTCAAAATAGAATGGATTTTTCTAGTGTACTATAAGGTTATCAATATTAACCAATTAAATGTGTAAAACATATTTTGTGTATTTAGATGCAAAGATGTTACAAATAATGGTCTGAAAGCATGCAAAAAGGATTTTTCCCCCCATTACTACTTGGCCATGGGACAAGTAATGAAAATAAATAGACAAGCCATGAATAAGTAATCATAGACAAGATCTACTCTGTTTCCTTGGGCAAATCTTTTGACCTTTGTCCAGTTGTCCCACTCTTTGCATATTTGATCAGTTTAGACTGTGTGGTGTCTGAAGAGAGGACTGGTTTTACTGTGTTTGTGGGGCACCCAAACAGTTGTGAGATCTTGGTTTTCTGCAAAGCCTCAAGGCAACGCCAGGCTGTTGATACAACAACCAATATTTCAATCTACTGAAGTTTCTGCTTTATTGCTAGAAACAGGATCTATCAATACAAAATGGCTTTTGGCCTGTGTTCTTTCATCAGAGTGCTTGCCTACCATGTGCAGAGACCTGATCTCTGCAGGGGTTGTTTGCCATCTCCTGACTTCTGCTGTTGCTTTTGCATATGGTTTGTGGGAAGCAAGGAGGAGGAGATGGATTTTACTGCAGATTCTGTTAGAGGAGAAGTGACATCACCAAGAGATAGAAAGGGGAGAGCAATGAGCTTCCCTGCAGGGCAAGGAAGAGTAAAGAAAATGGCATGGCAGTATATTTGGGGAAGCAGGTTGGAGAGAAGAATGAACAGAAGGAGAGAGAGCAATAGAGACAACAGGAAGAAGAGTAAAGAATGAGCAATGAGACAATATGATTAGAGCTTTTTTTCCACCAGGGAGAAACATTTGCGATGCAAACAATTAAAATCCGTTAGACTTTCCTAATAATGTTTTTTCATGCATGTAATCATGGCGATTGCCAAAAGGATGGGGAGGAAACAGCAGGCAGGATATTTTTGGGTGTAAATGAAGAAGTGGGACTTGAGAGTTGCAAATGGGAGACTGGATGATTTTTATCTTGTGGTTGGACATAGGTTATTGGCATGCAATGGCAGAAGAAGTGGTCTGAATTGACTCTAGGGGATGGAAATTATTCTGTGTCCTAAATCAAACTGTTCCTATTGCGATTAACAGTTTTCATTGCTGATAAATATACAGACTTGTTTCTATACTGAGAGGAAAATCTTTTCTGCAAGTATTTAATACATAAGGAATGAAAATACTGCTTTTCACTGACTGTGAGCTTATTGTAATTTCTTCTTTACTTAAAAGGAGAAAACACCCTAGTAGGAAATTCTGTGAACCTTTGAGTAGAAAACAGTATCTGGTAAATACAGGTATTTAAATCAGAGGAAAACAGAATAGAAATTATTTTCAATGACTTCTGAGATAAGTTTTGAATGTGCTATGACAGTGGTCTTGTGAAAAGTCATTACATTGTAGTCAGAGGGTATGAAGGACCTGATGCTGTCTGAGTGTGATAGAACCATGATTAAAACCTGGCAATACCCAGTGCCTTTCACTGTTTCTACCCTGGCCAGTCTGTGCCAAGGAACAAGGAAGTGACTTCATTGGAAAAAATCCTGAACTTGAAGTTCAGTTGTATTCCATTTCTTTTGTTTTTATGATTGATAGTTTCAAAATTCATGTTAAATAAATGTTTTTCTTTAATGTTGCCATGATGTTCTCTTTTCCAGCAATTAATTGCTAGGTTTTATTTTCCATTTCATACAAGTTTATTTTATCACTTTACATCTTTATCTGTCAAACTCATTAGCTCTTTCTGTGAAAACTTCAGTAATTTCTTCAGGGATTTTTTTCCAGGTCATAAATAAACAAGAAATAATCTTTCAAAATAGATTTTCATGATTCTTCCCTCCGTTTTCAAATACCTCTTGTCTTAACAGTCACAGCCGATTCTTTATCCCTTCAGTAGTTTCTGTCACACTATTTGCAAATCATACAGTCTAGTGCTGAATATTGTACTGGTATCTCCACAGATCTTAAATCAGCTGGGGGTAGAATTACTCCTGCTGACCCACTGTTACTTCTTCCAAGATTTCTGTCCAGTTTGCTTGTCACGATTTCTATTCTGTGCTTTGGTGTTAATTTTTCTAAGCAATACATTTTATATTTCTCTGATGAAGTTTCCACTGTACTGATCTGGAGTATTCACGGGTTTAAGAGAACAGATATTAGCTTGTTTCCATGTTCAACATGTGGTGAAGTCCCTTGAATGGCATCAGTAAAAATTAAATATTTTGGTTTGGATCTGATCCCCATCCTCAACTTGTTGAAACATTCTCACCATAGGTGTTGTGTCAGCTTTCTTCAATCTATTAGTGCCTCCAAGGTTTGAAAAGGAATCTCTCTCCTCCCCTTTTTTTTTTTTAACTGCTTCCTCCTTCCTCCTGAATAGTTTTGACAGAAGCTTTTTTTTGTCATGTACAGGCATTTCGGCTTCTTGACCTAATCATTTTGCTGATCCTGATTTTCTTCCACAATTCTTCTTGTTTCCTTAGGAAATGTAAATCTGCTGCAGCATCTGTTAGCTATCCTTGTTTATTAATAATTAGGCATGAATGTAATTATAAATTCTTTAATAATTTACCTTTACCACCTCTGAGAGGCCCATAACTGATCTCTTGTTTAAACATTTCAGATCTTTGTCTTACATTATTTTCATATATCATTCTCAAAGCGGTGACCACATTGTTGATACAAGCAAAATCTCATCCTCAGCTCTTGCCAGGAATTTATCTCTGAATGTGTTATCTCTTCTAATTGGACATTTGGGAGAGAACAGATTGCTGGAAGCTCAGCCCTATGGCTCCTTAATTCATAGCTGCTTGGCCCTTGACTAAATTAAAGCTGCATGGAGCTGCCTGATTTAAGAACTCAGAGTATTAAGAGCAGCAAAGGATGAGATACAGCAGGGCTATGTACTTTTATGCTGTTTATACACCCTATTTTGATCAGGCTCCAAACACTAACATTCATTTTTCTCTTCATTTACTTTTGCCAAATTAATACTGCTGAAGGAACCAAGCACAGAGCAATCTCCAGCCATTGAGGGGCTATTTCGACTGAATATGTAGTAGAAAATGCGATTAGCAGACCAGAAATCTAGTCCTCTTCAGGAGGTGAACAGATGTGTTCTTCTAGCTTCAGCTGTGCTGCTGGAAGATATTAGGAACCGCAGCCGGTCTCTGGGTGGTTATCAGGAATCCCAAATCCCTGCGACTCTGCTAGTAGCACTGCTCATACAAGCGTCCTCTAACCTATTTTTTCAAAATGAACTAGATTAGCAAAGACTTACTGTTTATCTGAACTAACCTGGCCTCCTTGGAAGTGAAATAAGCCGGGGAGTGCTCGGGTAACCCGCTCCGCCAGCAGATCTCGGTAGGGGCAGCAAAGAACAGCAATCCCTGTCCTTGGCATAGCTGCTGCAAACTATATGTCTGGCTAGACCCCAAATGCTGCCAGATACACATTTTGTCTCCTTCCTATCCCCGTGGTAATTCCAGATCCATTTACTCCTCTAATTTCTGCACTTTAGACTATTCTGCTTTTGACAGCAGCACTTTGTTTATTTCAAAAGCTTTCATTCTCCCAGCGGCTGCGTAGAGTGATGATCTGGTGAGCAGGAAAAAAGAGTGGCTTCTAACCACACACGTATGCTCCCCCTGGTTGTCTCCATTTAATAAAATTTTATTATTTGCTACCTCTAAATTCCTCTGTGATAAATCACCAGAACTGCCATGTCACACTTCTTTGTATTCTGAACCACAGGGAAAAAAAAAATCAAATACTTACTTGGTTAGAAAAATATGTCAAGAAAGACTTGTCTGCCCCATGGTGTTCCTGGCTCCAATGAGAGAAAACACAGATGTACTGGACACATTGTGGCAAAGATCTTCTGCTGGAAGAAAAAGAGACCAAAAACCCCAAATTACACTACACAGGCTGGAGATTTGCTGTTTCCATATCAGCAGATAAGGTTTTTTCACTTCTGCATTGCAGAAGAGTAATGACAGCATTCAGCATTTTTGGGTCACGTTGGTTTATATGTCTCAAGAAAAATGGTTCCCCCTCTAAATTAAAACTGTATTATAATATTATTATTTTTCTACTTTTTCCCCTTTGACAAGAAATTAAAAATTAAACATCAACATTTTTGACATTTTGAAGGTGAATTTTTTCAGGCTGGGGGCTTCCAAAGGGGAAAAAAAAAGTGATCAAATACTTAATTTGCTCTAAAGATTTCAGAAAACATGTAGATTTAATGGTCTGCAGCTTTTCAGAGACGAATCTGAAAGAGAATGAAAATATTGCAATGGAAGTGGGAGCCAGGCCCAGATGTACATAACAGCCTTAAGAGAGTCAAGGAAATTGAGGGCAGCTGAAGAGAAGGTGCAGTGGGATTTATTGGAGCCAAAAAAAGTCACAGGCTCAGAGAATTTTGGTCTGACTACTATTTACTGTGTGTTTAATCACAGAGGCTTTGGAGGGAGCCAAGTCTGTCTGGAGAAAGCAGAGCTGAAAAAGTAATGCTTTTCTATTTTTTTTTAATGGATGAGAAGCTAGACGAGGGGACAGGAAAATCAAACCAGATTTTGGAGGGGGGGAATGAAGCAGAAGGACCCAAACCTCATTTTTGGCCAAGGTGCTAACGCTGAACATTCGCCAGTGACGCATCTCTTTCCCTGGGGATCCCTCTGCTCCGTGTGCGTGCGTTTGCGCGGAAGATGCAGTTTGGGAATGAGCAGAAGCTTTAAGATTATTAAACGTAGAACAGAGAGAAGAAACGCACCTTCCCTCTGTGTGCGAGCGCGGGCGGCCCCGGCGGTGGCGCTGGCACCGCGCAGGAGCGCAGCGCTCGGGACGCACCGGGAGCGGAGCGGGAGCGGAGCGGGGACCCGGCCGGGCTGCGCCGCTGCCGACTGGAGGGGGCGGCTGCACTTTACAGCTCCTGCTGGACAGCAGAAGTATTTAGCTGGGCAAGGGGCGGGAGACAAGGCGGAGGAGGTGGCTTCCGGCACTGCCGAATGGCTCAGGGGTGCCGGAGGAAAGTGGAGCGGATAGGGTGCCCTCTTATCTCATTCCCACGCTCTGCTGGGGGTTCAGCTCTGGGTGCCGCTCTTTCATTCCTTTGCCTCCCCTATAGGTGGTTGAGGTGCGTGTGTGAAAGTTGTGAAACCTCTCCCATGGGTGAGGGACCTTGGAGAAAATTTGGCTGTTGTGGAAAGCTTTCTGGGTCTGTTTTTAGAACAGAATAAAAGTTTATAAAGTGTCCATTCTTGTATTTTGCAAAGTAGGTTTAAGTGAACAACAGGCCTGTAGGTGAGTCTGATTGGCACATTTCAGGGCTTTTCTAGCAGACATCATCCTAGCTGGCCCCTCATTTTCATTGTTTTGGTAGTGTTGCAGGAGGCAGATGGGATTTGATGTTCTGTAGATGAACACGCACAAAGTTGGTCTGCTTCTGTTTTCATTTTTTCCTTGGCTTGTTTGTGGGCACTTTGGGGCTGTGGCAAAGGTGGCAAGGCACTGAGGAGCATCTTTTGATATCTCAGACTTTGGCCACCATGTCTTTTCCACTGGTATGTATTCAGACTTTCTCAAGAGAAAAGAATGTGTTGGTCATGCACTACTTCTGTTTTAAATTGGAAGAAAGAAGAAAAAAAGAGTTACTAGTTTAATATTACCATCAGAAACACTTCTCTAGTGCTTTGATAGATTTGATCTTTGAAAGTTTCCATTGTTTAGAGGATTACTTACTTAAAAGAGAACACATTGGTCTATTAACACAACAGGTTTTTTCCTTTATGAACACTTATGTTTTGACTCTCTGCATTTTTAATATATACAGGTCTGGCTGACCTAGGAGCAATATGGGCAAATAGAGAGGAGGGACATGGTTATCATGGGCAACATTACACCCAGTTACAAATAAGGGACTACAAGTAAAAAAAGCATTAGGTTGTCACACGGGGTGAAGAAATGAGAGATTGGCAAAAAGCCCTGGAGAAGACCATGTTCTTATCACAATAAAGAGCTGGTTCTGATGTTATTATTTTTCTTGATGATGTCATCAGAAACCCTCAGTGCTTGGAGAGAATACTAAATAAGTTTAAATATAAACAGCGACTGAGATATCAGAAACTACAGGAACAAACTGTATTTGAAATGTAGGTACTTCTGAGCAAGAGTTACAAAAAAGAATGAATTACATAAGGTACTATACATACCTGGTGTTCCCCTCTATTTTTATGTTTTGGTGGTTTTACAGCTAGATTTTAATTCTTCCTTTCCCTTAGTTTTGAGCAATCCACAGAAGCTGGGGGAAAATAAAATCTTGACAAAGAACAGAATTTCTCAAAATGTTCTGAGCTTTTCTGGATGTGTTCATTTCCACTGCTTTAAGTAAGTGCTTATGGCAGCACAGCTGAACAGACATTTCCTGAAGTATTGGCAGGACTGAGGTCTTTGATTTTTGCTTTTCAATGAACTTTGTATGATCAGCTGCAGAATTACATTAGGGTGATCACAACAATCACAGCAGTAAATTCTTTCAGTATGACTTTCCTTGAGTTAGAGGAGGAGAGCTATGTCTCTTTTTGACTTAATATTATGCCACACTAAAGAGAGGCATGCTGAGGATTATTTGTATTTTTAAGCAAAAGACATAAGCATTTCGATTTACAAATAATAGAACATTCAAGATTGAATTATTTTCCTATAATTTATTTAAAAAGAATATTTTGCCATAACATAATATTAGAACTCTGTTGTAAGGACAGAGGAGGATGTGAGATTAGCTCTCAGAACAACATGATAGATGTCTTTTTTATAAGCATCTTGGTTTTGGAGTGGAGTATTTTGATTGTTTTACATGCTGTATGAGAGCTTTTATTCATCAAAGCACCTAAGCGTGCACTTGAGGCTACTTTGTAATTTCTCATTTCTAAATGATTTAAATAATTTAAATTATTTCACTGCAATAAAGGTAGCGTGTAATAACTCCTCCTTGTGTTTGCTGATCAGGGCAGCACTGGTGGCGGAGGGGATGAGGTGAGACAAACATTTTCCTAGGCAGTTATACCCTTGACTCCCCCAAAAGCATTGCCATTGTGGACAAACCCTCAGTGATGGGAAGAATTTTCTAGAGCTTGTTGACTTCCTCAGGGAGATTTTTAGCAACAGCAAATTTGGGCATTGGGTTCTTATCATGCCAACTTGCAATTCTTCTCAGCTGTCTGTATCATCTTTTGACATAAAGTCATAAACTTTTTTAGAATTCATATCAAATGTTAAAAGTTAATTTAGAGGCATTAGTTAACTTTAGGCTGAGGGTGAAAATCCTCTTTCTCCAGAAGACTCAAATTTACCAGCTTTCACATCCACAAATCATTTATTTAACATGTTCTGTCCTAGTGCTCGTGTCTTATACAAGTTTGATCCTACCAACACTTTAATGAAAGAGAGCTGGAACCCAAGTCCTTTTAAATTCTACTGAAACAGAGTTCTTGACATGAAGAATTTTTTTTTTTTAATCTAGGGCGGATAGTCTATGAGCTAGAGATGTATGTAAGCGGGGCGTGGATCAGACACTCTTCCCATTGCTTGTGACCCTGTCATCCTGAATCATCCCTTGTACCACTGATGCATTTGAAGAGCACAGGGTCACTGGTAATTAAGACAGCTTTATAAAAGTGCTAGCAGTTGCAGCTGTAGGATGAAGAGTACCTGGAGTGCAGAATTTGTTAACCACATCGAATTCCTTTCGAAAAGGAAGCCCTAGCATTTGCACATACACTGCTATCTCATGGACTCCAAAGTTATACAGGGTTGCATTAGGTCACTATTTGGATGGATGATCTCTATCAAAAATGCCAGGTGCTGTAGGAAGCCTTGCTGATGCCGTGGTGGCCAGGACTTCCTCTCAGAGGCATTACTAAGCAGTGCTCCACATGCCTCAGGACCTTTTGGTTTGATGGCGAGGATGTATTTTAAGCAGGCATCTCTCAGTTGAAGCATTTAACACTGACATATAAGGCATGGATCAAGGGCAACTGCCTGCAAAATCCTTTTTGATCTGTATGAGAATGACAGGCACTGCGTGATAGCTGCAGTCCAGGTGGGAAAGATCAACACTGCTCTCTGAGCTAACCAAAAAGGTGCAAGAGTCTGGAAGGGAGAATTATCTACATGTTACAGAGACACTGAATAGGGAAAGAAGCCAGTTTAAAACGGCATCTGAAGCGCATAAAATACATTCTTGGGCTTGTCCTGCATGCTTTCAAATGTATTCTGACTGTGCTCAGTGTTTATCCTGCCTGCTTCCTTAACCCAGAAATCCTAGAAGAAAAGCATAGGTGGGAGAAGTACACCATCATCTGGCACATGTAGGCTGATATGCCAGTCTTGATACCTGCCATGCATCACAGCCTCTACACAGCACATTACAGGGACTTATGTACAGGACTAATTTCTCTTGCTAAAGCGGGAGAGTGACACAATATGGCACAAAATTGTATTTTCACCCACATTTACAATCCAGTGAATGTCAGGACATCTTCACTTAGAGATGAATATCATGGTACAAGGCACAGGGCAAAGAAAAAGAATGAAAGTAATAAAAAATATTTTTTCAATCAAGTGCATAATTGCAAAACGTGGCTGCATCTCCTACTTGTTTGTCTCAACAGCCTTGGACAGTACATGCCAATGTTGACACTGACAGATGGATGCAGAAACCAGCTGGAGAGTCTCTTTTAGATGGTACTCATGGTCTAAGTATGTACTTGGACAAAGTTTTCATGGGATGAGTGTCATGTTCATTCACTGGACCAGCTTTTAGAGTAGAGGTAGGTGTTAGGTAGCTGGAGTGAAACATTAGGTCCTGCTGCCTTTGAGCTGTCCAAAGAAAGTTCAATTTCTGGAACAGCCATCAAGCAAAAGCATCAAGCAGTTGATTGGCAGATACACTTGCATCTGGCAACATTCCCTAAATTTTCACATGGAGCTGCATGCATTAAAGTTTGAGAGAGACACCACATCCTTCTGGACTGCACTGCAGAAAGAAGTGCTGCGAAGCTGAGTTTCAACAAGACCATTAAAACACTGATGTGAGAGCAGCAAGATCAGAGTGTTCACTGGGCAAATGGAAATCTTATTATCATGAATATTACTGTGCAATTAAACATGAGATTAAACATATGTGTAGCAGACAAGTGGACCAGTGTTCCTAGGTTCATGCCCATTGCTCCAAACGCTTGATTATACCGAGTTTACATTATTGTGTCAGCCATCAAAATCATGGGAGGTTTTCCCCTGATTCTCCTGACCTTTGTATCACACCATTAAAGTATGGGTCACATAGTCAGTGACTTCTCTCAACTTCATGTCATAGGTACATTCTTGCTCAATTACTTTATCCTATGTAATGGAGTATTTATCCTATCCTACTTTATCTCTGTAATGGAGATAGCAATTAAAGAAATAATCTGCATGTGTGACTGCACATCTGACCCTCTCATTTTGTGTTATGCTAGAAGTTAAAGTGATAGGAATCAGATTAATTTCCCTCCTCATTCCTCCCTGTAGGCTGGGGTCCAGTAGCCCACAGAAAGTCTTCCTTGAACTGCATCAGGCAAGCCTGGTGTAAATATTTTTTTTGTTTTAGAAACTACAAATTTGACAGTTTGCAAATACTTCCCTACATCACCACAAATATTTTGGCCCTGCACATGAATGTACATCTTCAGTGGCTCTGACAAGGCAATGCAGTTGGTATTTGTAGGCTGGTACTCACTGGCATCACAGCAGTGACATGTAGAGCTCTGCAGACAACGGTCAGGTGCTGTAGCAGTGCCCTTGGAGCACAGCCACGGCAGGGCAATCTCCACAGGAAGGCACTGTTTGCCCTCGTGTCCCCTTGGCCAGGCTGTTACGGTTTTCCTACCCCCCCCTTCTGGCTTTGTCACCCCAGAAGAATATTGATGGATTCTTTGAGTTGCTATTTGTGCTGGGGTGCCAGAGTCTCTGGGATAATTACTTCACAGCGCAGTTTACCGCAGTGAATGTTGTGAGAACAGCGATACATATTTGTTGTTGTAGCCAACTGGCATCCAGCTTAAGGATCTTTCCCTCTGACTGTTTAAATTAGAGTCTGCATTGTCTTGTGTGATAATGCTCACAGAGCAATAAGACAGTGTGCTTTCTATGAAATGTCTTGTAGCCGGTGATCTTTTAAGCCTTTCTTGGCTTGTCTTCTGGTCTGAACATCTGTGCTCTGTCCCTCTTTTCTGTGTTGTGTTCACTGCTATTGGACATTCTGCTTGAGGCAAGATCAAGTGTAGTGTTCTCCATTTCCCATCCTAATTGTGGTATTGTGTTGCTACTGCATATGCTCTTAATCAGCTTTTGCAATCCTTCCTGGAATGTGTATATAAAATTTTTGAAATATTCTGGGATCCTCTGGAATAACAGCAGAAAAAAGATTCTAGAAAGGAAAGGAATTTTTTAATCAGTAAAACCTTTTCAGTTTTCTCTACAGCATTCCCTACATTATGTTTTAATTTTAGGTCAATTACTATCTACACAGTTTCTAAATGTGTGGTGTCTGGCACCTGGCAGGGAACACACAAAACCCAAGCAAACAATCCTCTGCTCTCTCCCTTCACCCCCAAACTCTTAACTTTCCATTAGAGTTTCTTAAAGTCAAGGAGAAGTCTGAAGAGGCAGGTGAATAATCTCTGGGGCAATACCTGACTAGAATTAGCCAAACAATTTTTAATTTTGTAATTATTTATTTAACATAATTTTCTACTTGTTTTCATTTTACCCTCTCATTGTCTTGGTGAACTAGCATGTCTAAGACAGTGAAGAAGAATATTGTTTTATATTTGCATTTAATACACCTTAACATTGCATTTGATGCGATCAGAAAAATAATAGTAAATGTAATTGCTTTGTTTTGTGCCACTAAACAGTGGTCCTGCAACCTGTGTGGCATTCAGCAGCGCTGCGTGCTGCAGGGTGGGCAGCAGTGCAGAGGTGACGGTATTTTTTGCTTCTAACAAAGTCACACTTGACCTTTGACCTCACGTCTCACTCTTGGTCCTGAGTGTGGGGTCATCTCACAGCAACCACCTGCCCTGCAATGTTTCTTCCACAACATATCAATTGCTCTGGCAAAGCAATTGCATACGTTTAAAAGATCTGCGGGCATATTGTTCCCATATGCGAGTTCTCCTGCAATGAGATATTCAGTTGTCACTCCTGGGGAACATGGTGCCCCTTTAACCTCCACCCCAAGGCTTGTAAGGCTGAGTCTGGTGCTGAAAAATTTCCCCTCACACTGCAGGTAGTGCCAAATGCTGTGTCTTACACAGACCTTTTCTGAAGCCTGCGGCTTGCGTCTCCAGTCCAGGCTACCTTGCCTACCATGTTTTTGTGGTCACTGCTGATGTTCTTAAAATAAATACAATTGAAGAATAATATCTAGCCTTTGGCATTTCAGTGAATGAAGGAGAATGATCCCCACACTGCCTTACCAAAGTGAGAAATTCAGCATCAGAGGGAATGAAACGTTGCTGATCTGCTACAAACGTGACCACAACAATCTATCTCTGTATTCACAGAGAGAAAGTTATTAGTGTTGGAAAGTGAAATGCTGTGTAGGGGGAAAGCTACTGGGGCCTCAACTGTTTTCGCCTCCTGCTTTGGTTGTTACAGATGTTAGTCACATCACATAATGCACTACTTGAAGGCACTCAGCTAGTACAGTGACGAGGGCAGTATAAGAACCTATATAGAATAGAAAAACTGTAAGCAATGGTGTCCTGTGAGGATGAATTCAGGGAAGAGGATGCCTAAGGGCTATATAAGCTAGTGGGTGGTTTCACTAGCCCGGGAAATGGAAATAAAGCTCCAAGCCTCAGTCCTTTAAAGGCTTTTTCGTCTTTGCCATTCTTTTTTTATTATCATTGAACAATCAGGAAAGCAGAAAGCAAATCAGTTTGAAAATTTTCTGAGGGCTTTCCACGCAAGCCCAGAGGAGGAAGGGGACACAATTTCCCCAGGTGTCTTGTGGCATTGCTTCTCCTCTGTTTATCTTCTGCCTTGAGCAGACCTGTGGGGACTTAGGACGTATTAAGCTGCTATAGACCGTGCTGCCTCTACCTTCCACAAATCAGTCGTCAAAGAAAAAAAAATATTATATTATCCTACTTATGTAATGATAGCCTGTTGAAAGACTAATTTTCTTCTTCCTCACTCTCCAGAAACATTTGTGCTCTCCTCTCTAGTGAATCTTCAGAGCCAAAGAGGTCCAAATAGGTGCTTTATCTCAGCAGGGCGGAGGTGCCGCCATGGCGAAGCGCAGTGGCAGTGATTGCTCCGTGATCCGGGTCAGGTTCCTGGTGCCTAATGAGAGCGATGGGAGGCACGAAGTGCAGAGCTGGCCTCAAAATGTGGCTACTACACTTTGGACATTAAGCACATGCGACTCCTCCTGAAATCAATGGGAGGCAAAGGCCTCTCAGCACTGGAAGTAGGAATGTGATTCATCTCTGAAGTCTAACTTTACAGAGCGGTTACAGAGATTCTACCTCTGAATTTGAATCGCTACGTCTTAACTGCATTTAAGGCTGATGGAAAGAAATAAGCACAGCTAATTCTGGTCACCAGGTAATTCTAGGTGGCTGTAGGTAATTGGAGGCAATTAAGTTGATATGAAATGAATTCTGCTCTTGCTGTCTAAAATCAAGGACTTGCTTATGGGGAGCAACCACAGTAATGGGAAATTTTTGAAGCTAATTAATGTATCCAGTGAAATATATCTCATTAGAATGGCAGGGCCAAGGACAGGATCATAGAGTCTTACTCCCATTACCTTACGGTCATCAGGCGCACGTGCGATGTAAAGTTTAGACTGAAGATACCTATAAAATGGCTATTTTTAAACAGACAGCTAGTAGTTTTGCTCTATGATAGACATTGTTAAAACTGTCTTTTCTTGGAGCTGGAACCACTAGATTTTAAAAAAATCTGATTGTTATAATTTTAAGCAAAATAGGCAGAAATTAGTTAGATACTGAATCTTATTCACTCTATGTAAGATAAACAGGAATTATGGGCAAGATATAAAGGTAGATTATGTGCTCTAGCTGTAATTCACAGTATTGCAAGAATAGTAAAAGAATAGTATAGGTGGTAATCTGTAACTATTTCAACCATCTTTAGGTTGAAAAATACATAGCAAGTGCTGAACTTACTTCCTATCGTGACTGTAGAAGAATGTGATAACATTAGTGATAGTCCTGCACCGTGGAACTTGAGAGATATTTCAAGTTCATAAATATGTTAAATGCTTCCTTCTTTGCTATTGTACTAAGTAATAAGCATGAAAACACACCACGTTGGATCTTCAATGGCTGACATTCATTCTGCCAATTCTACTGCTTGCTCAATAAATTATGTATGTACATTAAAATATCATTTGTTGAATCCCCTCAAAATGTATCCACTCTGCAGTGCATGTGATACTGAAAAAAATGCAATAATATTTAAAAATATTTCTGTTTAACCTGAATACCTGTCTCAATGGCCTCATCCTCACTAAATGAAATTTGATTTCAATGGATTTGGGAGAATCTGGTCCCACAGACTTTGGTGCTGTAGGATAGTCAATTGTATTTACCGTTCTGGGCTGGCAGTTGCACCTTTTGGGGATGAATATTAATTCTCCTCTTAGCATAATCATTTTAGAATATTCCCTTTGTTCCATTGCCCAGATGTGTCTCATGTCATCAGCAGATGAGCTGAACAGCAGTGGTTTGACATGCTCAGTGGCTGATTAGGCACACTGGTTGGAGGAGGCTGTGATGAAGGAATTCGTATGGATGCAGCGGAGCTGTTTCTTACTTGTGCCATGGTGTTAAGCAGTGGTAATGAAGGGCTGGTAAACAGGATGCTTTTGGGGGTGCCTGGGTCTGTAGGGCTGCACTCCCATTGTCAAGGCTGGAATATGCTTTGGGGAGAACCCCAGATATGTGCAGGATATCACGCTGTCACAAAAGAGGAGCCTTTACTTGTGGAAGTATGCCCTTCAACCGTAGAAAATACTTTTGCACTGGGGAGAAAAAGGTGGGAAATTTCTCCTAATTATGATTAGGATGAGTTAGACACAATTTCCCTGACAGCAGTAGCACTGTACCTACTGTCTGACTATGCGAGAGGAGAAAAAACCTCCAGCTGGTGTTTTCTTGATCAGCTTCTTTCAAGTGGAGAGAAGGAAAAAAGCTGTAGGTTCAGCAGATGGTTTAAAATGGCCAGCAGCATCCCACGGCCTGTGTCTCTGGTACCTGGAATTGAGTCCTCTGACCACTGACACTGTTCTGCCTTAATAAGAGAAAAGCCATGAAAGAGAACAAGACTTGTTCATAAAGCTGTGTCTGAAATGGGTGATTAGGCATGAGACAGTTATGATCATTTGTCCTAGGCGCCACGTTGATCACTTTATAGTCTCAAATTGTCTTAATGTATTTATGTTTTCTGTATTCCCACCAAGAGGCTTTTCCTTTCATTCCTCCTGCTGTAATGAACCAACACACAGTAGCAACCGGGCAAAGAACCATTATTTTTAGTTGGTGGCCTATGTCTTCTGCAGCAACCTCCGACATAAGTGAGCCCAATTTTGTGACCATAATTACACATGGGCCCAACTGTTTGAACTTGCAATTGCACCCATTTAGAAGCTTTGCAATTGAGCAGTTAGTCTTCTAAATGGGGACAATTGCAAGCTACAAATAACTGCTCCAGCATTTAATTGCTGGTGTAAAATGATTCCTACAACATTGGAGGTCAGGTAGAACTCCAGCTAAAAACAAAACAAAGCAGATCCTATTTGGGCAGCAGAGAGGAGACATGAACTTTCCTGGTCAATAAGTCTGGCAGTGAACTCCAAATGGCTGCAAAAATTGAAAGTCACGTGTGTGTGAGGAGTGAAAAAGAATGCCTGGGGCGCTGTTGTGTAGCAGCAGTGCAGCAAGCTCAGGCTCTCACAACAGACAGGTAGATGAGCTGACTGGAAGCCATCCAAAACACTGAAATACCATTACTGGTATTTCAGTCACTGAAATGATGCTGGAAAAACAGTTCCAAAAAGGTCACATTCCAGACAACAACGTACTAGCAAAGTTTAAAGACCAAGTAGATTTGGCTTATGTTCTACAAAGAAAACTTTTATGTCACAGTCAAATTTGATACATAAACAGCTTTTATACTTCAAAAGAGAAGTAGCACTACCCCTTTCAAAACCTTGCCGTAAGGTTGTCACCATTTTTCTGAAGACAAATGAAGGATATTAATAGATCGATGCCTACTATTGTGCAGGTGTTACGAACATTCTTGATTACAAACCCAAATAACCTCTCTGAGCTGCATTTAAATATGTGTACGTATTTGGGCATAGGGTTATAATGGTTAACTTTTCCCTTTGACATTTTTATCCCGTAACCGGCTCACGAGAAAGCATTAGTCAGGAAGAATGACTGATTTCAGGGGCATCAGAATTTAAGCATGAGTTTAGTTTAAAGCATATTCTGCTGCAAATCAAAGGAAGAGCTCTTTCTTTTTAAATTATTTTATTTCAAAATAGAAAGCTTTCAATGCAAGCTGGGTAGAAGGAACAGCACAACCCCCTCAGATAGCTGTTTGCATTTTTTGCTTTGATTGTATTCACACTCTTTAATGTTTACTTCCCCTGAATATTCTTTTAGGTGGATGAGTTTTCTGGCAGGTAGGGTGGTGGAAACAGGGCGTTTTAAACACCTTTGAATATATATAAGGAATAATTTTTAATTTGCAAGTATGGTACTGCAACCTGGTTCAGAGAGCTTTGCAAATTTTGTCAAAAAGTAGGAACGTACTTGATGGATTTTTAAAAAAATATTCAGCGATTGCCTGTCAGATGAAGGACAGAGCAGTGAGAGGTTGCTGTAATTATTCCCTAAATAGCTCCTAATAACAAATGAATTGCAGGGAACCTAGAGCTACTTCTGTGAACTGTTCATATACAGAAAAAATCTGCTTTGTTATATAAATTACTTTATCAATTATGCTAAAACTGATATTGCAACTGCCAAAGAATCCTGCCTGACACACTAAGTTTTTTTCTTGCTTTTCAATGAAATATTTTAAATCTTTATTTAGCAGAAGGCTAGATAAAACCTGAGGCTAATGTCAATCCTGTACTGAGTGAGGAAAGGGTGCACCTTCGTATTATCACTGAGGACAAGAGAATTTGGATAATTTCAAAAAGGATTTTGGTCCACTGCTGTGAAGGACAGGAGGAAAGGGGGAGAATTACTCTTTCACATAAACTGGAGTTTATCCATGAATTCTCCATCAGCTATTGGGTTTTCTACCTAAACAATTGCTGAGGTATTCATGTGTCTTTTGGCTTTATGCACATCGGTTTCCCCATCAAAATCAGTTCTTACAATTAAGCATGTGATTAAACATTTTGTCTGATCAGTCTAGAATATGTCCCTGGGAGGACAAAGCCCGTCTGAGAAGTGAATCCCACTGGGATGAGGTTATATCCTTCACATATACTTACTAGGCTTGGTTGTGTTTGTGACGATGACAGTACTAATTCTGATATAAAATAATATACATGTATTTACATACATGAAAATTCACATGTGCATTATACATGCATACATATGTGTTTGATTTCTATATATTATACATCTTTGATTTTATATTTTGACCTCCATGGTCTGCAGGAAGTGGAGAGGCACCTCCAGTGAGCCTGACTGTCCCTCCTTGTTCCATATAGTGTGTGGGTCTAGGGCACCACTGCGGCAATGGGGAGGTTCTTCTGACTGGAACATTGTCTTTTGAGTCTGTGAAATTGTTAATATTTACTTTTGGCTGTCGTGCACTTCAGATTTGTCTGTTTGGGAATACCTAGGGGATACGTTTGCTTGCAACGCATTGCGGTTTAATTAAGCTGATTTCAGTTGGGTTGTTTTGTGTGCTTTATGGCAAGCATGGAATAAGCAAGTGGTTTATTTTATTTATTTTTAAAGAAAGAACTAAAAGGAAATTGTACAGTGCAGAAGCATTATAGACAAGTATCCTCTGGGGCAATTGTTTATTGACCCACTTTTTAGCAAAACACCATATACATTATCATGCTACATCACAAGTATGATTCTGCCCTGTCAAACTGAAGAGGATTTTTGCCAGCATCTTAAATGAGAGAAGCATTCGACCCTAAAACAGCATTCCTCACATCCTGATGAGTGTGAGATAGTTACCATTTGTACAGTGCATACTGCAATCGCCAACTCTTACTCCTTTAATATATTCTTTCATGTGCAGTTTTAAATATAGTTTCCTTTTCCCCTTTTTTCCAAGCTGTTGTGGAAGTTTGCCTAAATAATGTGCAGTCTGCTTTTCTTAGGTAAACATTTTCCAAATAGTGTTCATTAAAGGCTATAAAGCAAATCCCAGTGCAAGCTGATCTTTTATGTTCCCCCTCCCTTATGTCCGCATTTCTGAGAGCACTGATGCTGGAACCAACACAAACCATCCCAGCTGTCTCCAAAATTAGTACTGAGAAAAATAAACTATTCTTCAAAGTAATAATTTTATACAACTAAATAAATAAATATTGTCAACACTGGGTCAGAAATACAAGCAAAATTACATCAAATTCACTTCATAAGATGGATTGTATGAATGCATTTCAGTTCCTCTCTCATCATTCTCCTTTATATTTTTAGACAGTCTTTATGTGAATACAATGACTCCAATATCAAACATTTTAAATGATGCTTGAAATATCAGTCACTTGACTTTGATGTCACACACAATTAAATTCAACCCATCTTCTCTCAGTTAATAACAGCAATCTCACCAAGTCTAGTGCCTAATTAATACAAGCTATTTGTCACATAGAGGTGACACATGTATATCAGAAAGCTTGAAATATTGTTTTGTGCTGCAGTAGCGCTACCCAGCCCTGCAATATAGAAACTGTCTTATGTGTGATTGTCTTTAAAGATTTCAAAAGGCTTCAGAGTTTGGTGTGCTCAAGCTGGGACTCGACAGTGCATAGAAGGCACTACTGATGTGTTGGCTCCCTTTAGGCTGCTAAATAGTGAGGTATTTAGAAAGAAACGCTGCTAGAATTGAAAGGTTCATACCTGATCATTCATTTAGGTGATCGGCAGAATTACGGATACGCAGCGCCAGTGGTAATTTGCTTAACCTGCAGTTTTTAAGCTATGTGATAGAATACACAATCATACATTTTCTTATTGTTGCATAAGCATTTCTTCATATTATTTATGCTCAGCATTTTTAACGGTGTGTTTCAGCCAGGGTTGCTGTTGCCAAATAAATGAGCTTGTCTACCTCGTGTTAATTATCATTGTGTAATAAATAACTGAATAATAAGGTGGGCCTAATCCTGCCTTCTTAACTCAGGCAAGGATTCTGTCTGCTTCACTGAGTGTTTTGCCTGTATTAAGGCATCAGACTTGGGACCAAAAATTGCCTACATCGTTAGTAGCAGTAAATGAAGGATAATTTGTTATTGAACTCTTCTTGTGAATAAAGCACAACAGAGAAACCCGCAAAGTAAGAGAAGGCAGGAAGCCTTAGTTATCTCTGGATTAGTAACCATAGTAATACCTATGGATTTTCAGTGCATTATATTTTGCAGCAAGTGTGAAAGGTTTTTCCTGGATTTTTGATTATATGTGTTTTTGCTTCTTTTATATATTAGCAGTAGGGTGTTTGGAATGACAAAAAACACCTGTAGCACTTTGGGGCTTGCTTACACCCAGAAATGAGCATGGGAAGGTCTACCCCAGCAGCTCTTCTCTAGGCTATGAGAAGGAATACCACCACAAGTCAGGGGACAGCTGATGCAAAACTCAAACCAATGCAGTATCTGGAGTCTTCTCCCTGTTCCCAGCCAGTGTTGCTGGTGGGCACAGTGATGTTCTAGCTCCACGTGCACTTTTCTCTCTGAATTGCCAACTGAGTGGTGTTTCCTAAATATAAGCCACGAAATCTGGCATAGATAGATACAGGTCCAGAGATGGACTAAAGATTTGTCTCCCCTCCAATCTACCCTTTGCTAGCCCTCTGTTAAATACCCTCGAGTATGAAGCACAGGGAAACCTAATCTCAAGGTCTGGCCATTGCAACACTGAGACAATCTCTCTACCTTTCTACATGGTATTTTAGGGGACATAATCATGCACATTCATGGTCAGTGAGGAACAGGAATGAGGGAAGCCTTTACAGCAGAAACAAATGTATTTTTCCTTTGCTGCTTGAGAAAATGTGAAAGGTTAATTTCAGATCTTGTCAGACATATGCATGTTCACTTTTAAGCCCGTCAAAATGTGAGTCTGGATCAAGGTGGAAATGAACAATAAGCCAGACCTATATGCAGAAGAGTGGAGAGTGCCCAAACCTCTGTAACATTTGAGGAGAAAGGTGCTGTTTGTGCTCAATGACAGTCTAACAAGTTAGTCTGTAACAGATTTGTGGTAAGAGCTTTTTTTTTTTTCCTCAGCTGTGGTATCTGCAAAGACATAAAAATCACAGTTACTGGAAGGAAAAATGTAATTGAAAACAATTACTATGAGAAGAATATAAGGGTTGTGGTGGATAAATACCTGAATGTGAGCTCTGAAGGGATGTGCTGGTTAGAAAGATTAATGTGGTAGTAGATGGTGAAAGTAGTGGTAGCAAGTTGATCTTGTTATGCCAGATATATCATAAAGAGCCACGCGGAGTTTACAACCAGTGCTGAAACTGAGCAGCAAGTAGGGCTTAGAAGCACAGCATGGTCTGTGAGGTGGAGTGGTTGGACACTGAAATCCAACAGTTTAAGATTAGAAATCAGGTGCTTCTGTTTGACAGTGAAATTATTTACCACTTAAACAGAGTATTCAGAGTTACAGTGAATGCTTTACCACTTGGCATTTCTACATCAAGTCTGGAAGAATTTCCAGAGTAGGTTTTGGTACCCTTAGTGACGCAGCCTTTGTGTAGTAATTGCTAAATGAAAATTTATTCCAGTATTTTGGACATCAGGTTAAAAGATGACAATGGGCTTTTCCAGCCTTAAGATCTTTGAAGTTTTCGTTGCTGAAAGGCAAAGGTCTCCTTTGTATTTCTTGTTTTTCTGGTACCAAATCTATAGACCATCTTCCTTCGCTAGCCACACCTGTTAAAACATATTGTTCTTTTACTGCTGGTAACAGTCCAGTCTCTGAATTAGAAATCTCTCAAAGATGAAAAGAAAGGAGAAAACCTATTGAATAATTTAATGATATAGCATTACAAGTAGAAATGGTTTGTATATGGTGTAGGATGTGGGAAAATTGCAAAGCACATTAGCTCTGGAAATGAAATGGCAGGCTGCACAGAGCAAAAACGGTATGTGATGTAGTGGCAATGCCACCAATATGTCATACACCTCACAGTGCTACAATTGTCACTTAAAACCATAGAGGTAGTTACCATGTGACTGTCTTCTTGTGAACTTTAGCAAACGTTGTCTTTTTATTTATTTCTTTTGGGGGTTTTTTTGTGTGTTGACTTTCATCAAATTATGCTTCAGTTACCTAATAGACAAAATGCATCCTCCCTGATGGTCTGTCAGCTACTTCCTGCTACAAAGCTTCCAGGGGCTGAAGTGCTGGAGGCGAGCCACCCTGGCAGGTGTCCAGCCGCCTGGCCGGCCAGCTGGCGGCTGCTGCCCCTGCCGCTGCCACTCCTCTCTGCGTGCAGGAGTGCAGTCCTTGCACAAAGGCTCCAAAGAGTCTTGGAGTGACCATTTGGATTGCCAAAACAGCGCAATAAGGCGCTAACTGAGAGAAAAAGCAAGCGCTGGTTCATACCGTATGCGTTTATGGAGAGCTGCGTGTTGTCTGTCCCAGCGACTGGGTGACTTGGGAGTGATTAATGAAGCTGTGTTTTATTTGTACAAGGTGCTAAGTGTGCCCAGTGCTGTGCAGATGATCATGCTGGATGTTGTCCTTTTGCCATGCTGTTTTAGAGCTACCCTGACTTTTTTCACTGTAAAGCCAAAACAAAACAGAGGATGTGTTTCCTTGTATCTTCAGACATGGCAGCTGTGAGGATCTAGCCTGGCACACTTTCTAGAGTGGTGGAAGGAGCAAGCACAGATCAGGCCTCCGTTTCTCACCGTGCATTCATGACTGGGTGAGGGAAGCTGAGAGGGTCAGCTCCCCCCTGCTTTCCCCAGCCCCTGCTGCAGCCTGGCACCCTGCTGGGGGCTGTGGGCACGTGCCCAAATGCTGCAGTGCAGGTGTCCAGTTTTGCCAGGCTCCTCTTGTCCTTCTAAATTGGCACGCAATTTTCCGGCGTCAGTCAGGGAAAAAATCCCTGTGAGTGGGTCAGAATCCAGCTACCTGAGGCTTTGCTGTTTGTTCTCTGTGCAGTCACTGTGTGTCATTCCTGTGCCTTGGAATGATGGAACACTGAGCTGTTGATGTTGGGGTGAGTTTGATTTCGACTGGAAGTGTTGATGAGGTGTTTCATGTGGTGCTCAGGACTGCAGCTCTTCAAGGGGATGTGGTGTGACCTGCTTACAGTGTACTGGCCTGCATTTATAAAGCATGTGAGAACTTCTACCCAAATCTCCCCAAACAGGTCTTGTTTTGATCTCTTCAAAGGTATAAATGTGCTTTATTAACCAGAGTGTTAATAAGCCATGCATCCCCAGAGCAAATGCAGTGGGACTGAGAAAATTGTGTGGGGCTGCCTCCTTCCACAGCCTGACCTTCTAAATTAATCCCTGGTGCTTGTCTGCTCAGACCTCTGTGGGGTAGATTTGGGTAGCACTCAGGCTAATGACATATACCTAAAAATCACTAGACTTAGACCTAGCAGGGGTAATGAAATACCTTGAAAATAGGCTGGCGATGCAAACTGGCTGTGAGCAAAAACAATGAGTCCTGCAGAGGTGATTCCAAAGGCTCAGTATTTACAAATTATTACTACAAATGTAACACCGGTATCCCCTTCACTCCCCAAAGTAAGATGAATGTGGTGAACTCAGGTGCTCTTGTAGGCTGTCAGACTTGCTTTGATTCTGTCTGGATATGTCTGGTATGGAGGCATAAGGGGAAGCCTTTGGGTTCAGGAGCCCATCCCGCTTGCAAAAAATTGTCTCACTGTTTGGAAACCAAACACATCTCTGTGCTCTGTAAGAGAGGACCATCCCCCAGGCAGCTCTTGCAGAAAGTTCAAAGATGTTCCTGGCTGGCTCGTGAGGGATCTTCCATAGCTTTGTTCCCCACCCCAGTGCTGTGTCTGTCCTCTGGCTGGTGTGGGTGCTGGTGCCAGAGGTCCTCCTGCACCTTGGCTGACACAAGTGGAGAGCCCTGAGCTCTGGAGGGATGATGCTGGCTATTGGCCACATGCAAACATGCTCAGCCTGGGATTTGTTGCTCCACAAACTGAAAGTAAGCATCAATTTAATTTCTATGCCTTTATGAGCAATTTTAAAGGTGAAGGATATTTTCTTTCCAGTGTTTCCATATATTAGATTCGGCAAGTTGTCAAAATTAAGCACTCCACAGTGGGTAGATGTTTTGTTTGTAGCAAAATGGGTTTCCATAAAGTGATGAATTCATGAAATGAAGTATTGAGGATCATCACATTGTATTGCCAGAACAATGGGAGATCCATAAAATGATCTGCTCATAAATAATTTGTGATATCTGCTATGTACAACACTACTAAGTCTTATTTTCTATAATAAACGCTGTTTTCTTTAAGAGAAAAAAGTGGCAAGTAGGACTGTCGA
Organism: Lycocorax pyrrhopterus obiensis; assembly: GCA_014706295.1. Taxonomy (NCBI): domain Eukaryota; kingdom Metazoa; phylum Chordata; class Aves; order Passeriformes; family Paradisaeidae; genus Lycocorax; species Lycocorax pyrrhopterus. The sequence continues at coordinate 12,709,260 of JACSVZ010000016.1, read as the reverse complement.
AATATTAAATTACAGAAGACCTTATAATTTTATTTCTTGACATTTCTTTATCACAGTTTTATCATATTTATGTAAAATACCAAGGTGTTATTTGTTTTTAAATTATATATCTTGGTAACATTTTTGTGTTCTTTGGCTGGTTTACATTATGATGAATGCAGAATGGTTGCACAAACTTTAAAATGTGTAATGTTTCATATAAATATTTTACAGGAAAAATCTCAGTATGTTATTTTTGAGGTGTGCTGTTGACACCACAGAAAAGACGTGTAAAAATATAACTAAATAATTCAGTGATTTTAGATTTCTTACACTACAAGACTGGAAATAATTTTGTTAAAAAACCAATGAAATTCTTTTTGAATTGCTACGGTAAATGGGGGATCTTTGAAATAACATTACAAAGTTTCATTGATACATTTTTCCATCTAAACTATGTTTTCTTGAAATAAATCCTTTTTTAAAGGGTACTGATTTGCATGAAAGTGTTTTGGTGAAAAGGATTTGTAGTGAGGATGGATAAATGTTGCAAAAATGGTAGAGAAAGTATAATCCCAGTATATCTTACTGTTTAGAGGAATAGTTTAATATTGCATTTGTGGCAATCAGTAGAATAAAATGACCTTTGCAGGTGAATACATCATCTTCTCATGATGAACCATTTTGGAGCTATGTTGATGTCTCTGTTAGAGAAGAAAAACAAATTAAAAAATCTCTCACTCTGGGCTCTTTAGTTATTCTTACTGTTGAATTAATAGTATCAATCAAATGAAAATAACCCTCTTCTAGAAACATCCCATTCCTGCTGAATTCAGAGGGTGCAGAATAAATGCTTTTTAGGGGGTCTTAAAGTATAATGAACTGAGGGTGTAAAGGATGGTTTTCTCTCCTGTCGAAGTTGAGGGGAAATAGGGAAACCTGGCCAGAACTGGAGTTTCCTGCAAGTGGAGTCAGTGTGACTCCAGCAGTGTGGCTGTGGGTGAGCCTACCCACAGCTCATTAAAGGATCAGGGCCTGGCTTAGAAAACTAAATCCTTATCTTAGCAATGTTATGTGCAGTACTTTAAATCAGGAGAACTTCGTTTCTTGGCTGATAAAACAAAGCTTGGATCCAGCTACCTAGGGTTTGATTCTGCGTTTCTTGCACATCAAGGAATTTGGCTTTACAGGGAATTTTAAGCTTTGAAAGAAATCCTGGATTAAGCTCCTGAATGATTAAAATTTAAGTGCTGTCAGATTTCTACATATAAAGTAAAAATAAAATAAAAATTAACATTTAAAAAAAATAATACCCACAGTCTCCAGGACCTGAGGCAGGCTTGGAGCATTGTAATGGAAATTTCAGTCCCATGTGCCACAGTAACTGCAGAGCAGCAACTTTTTAAAATAGCCATAATGACGCTGTTGCTGATGGTGAAGGGAAAATATCACAAACCCTTTTTTTCCTTAACATGTCTAGTAAAACTCAAGCATGTGTAGCCAAGTCATATTTTGTTAATTTTGTATGTGTTTGAAGACTGCTGATGGCTACTTGAAAAGAGAGAAAAAAGTGCTTTCTTTGGCATCTGACACTTTCTTATGGCAAACACAAATGTTGGCCAAACAAAAGAAATGACAACCCTTGCAGAATGGAATTGACACTCCAGTTTCCAAGAGATTTTATTCATACAATAAAATGTCTGTTTCTGTATCTTTAATTTTTAATTCTGGGTAGCATGTTAGTGTTTTAAATGTAAGAGAAAAATGTCTCCATTACCCAAATAATCTGAGAATTTGGTCTTGTTCTCTACATAGTAAGAACTGGTTTTGTGTAATTATTTTTCTCCCCTCAAAAAAGCAATATAATTAACTGGACATTTTTTTTTTAAACTTAATACATGAGAAAGTTTAAAGGTCAAACAGGGAGTGCTTTTTTGAGAGGTTGAGATAACTTTGGGCAATGATCCTTAGTGTAGATACACTTAAGATAAAATACTTTTAAACATCAATTTTCATTTGTAACATACTTAATAGCTTACGTTTAAGCTATCTAAATCAAAGCAAACATTTTAATTTGATGTCAAGTGCAATTTTATGTCAAAAATCACAGGTAAAAAAAGCAGCAAACTTTCAAAAGAGCATAAAACATATGAAGTGGTGACATTTGCCTGATACCTTTTTATTCAGTCTTTTTAGTTTGGTGGTATAAAAATTACCTACATCAGTGCATTAAGTCAATCCAAACTTGAACTCTGAGAAAACAGTAAAATTGTGTCAGATTCACAGTAGAATAATAATAAAAAACCCGCAGTATTTATGATGTTGAGAAGTCCTTATTGTAGGTTACAGAACAAACAAAGTCTCACGTTACCTCTTCTGATTTTGATGGTAACAAAAGCAACCATTTCAGAAATACAGTGGTGTTAGAGTAATCAAAGAGACTGCTTTCTTACCATAATGTTAGCATCATCTCAGCATGTGGTGCCAGAAAGGTTCTCTTTCTGCAGCATACCACTAATCCTGCATTGTCTTTATTATCTTTATTTTCTGATGCTTGCCCTTGCTGATCATTCATAAACTGAAGAGATGGAACACTGAGGTCTTCAAATACTGATAAATTATATTAATATTAGGATACCCTATAAACTCTTTAGTATCCTATGAATTCCAGGTTGCAGTCAACCCGCTATATATATATGTGTGTGTGTGTGTGTGTGTGTGTGTGTGTACTGATATGAAATAAATATTTTACACTCATATCACATAGGAAGAGGGAATGATTTATAGACCTGCAGTAACAAGAAAATGTCATCTCTGGAATACATGTTTATGGATATCTTTTTATAAAAGCGGATTTTACATGTGTGCTTCCCCCCTCTTGGATGTAAGAAAAAATATGTGCCTGAAATATGTGTGTCTGTGTTTCTTGGAGCCTATAAAAATGAATTGCAGATATAAACTGGAATGGTTGATTGGCACAAGCTCTTACTGGGATGCAGACTTGGGATTTGTGTTTTAAATTAATTTTGGACAAGTGAGGACATAAACTCTGCCCATAGCATATCTTTGTTACTGCAAAAGCTCCTGAACACTGAGTATTTTTGTTGTTTGCAATAGCTCACCCTATAGACTTAGCTGTGGAAAAAGTCTGTTATGAAATGCAGGATATAACCTGTCAGTAATAGCAACTAAGTCATTGGTAGTGAGTGGCTTCACAGAAATTGAATATGAAAAACACTGTGAGTCCAATTACGTCATCTTTACATTGAGTGCTTTCTCATATGAGTATTTCTGTTGAAGTCATTTCACATACCTCCCAAAATGACTCTTTCAAAATAATTACAAAATCATTTTCAACAGTGAATAAATGTGTAAAGGCTCACCAGTGATTTTAAGGTTGAAAAAAGGGGCCCTTTGTGTTAGATAATTTCATTGCTCTATGTTCACAAGTGATTAACTCCCCAATGAGACCTGATTGCTTTTTGTATTCAGACCGAAAAAAGACATGTAAAATGAGCAAAATGTTGTATTTTGAGCGCTGACTATGGGGTAAGTTTAACATATGCTTTTTGGGACATCACAATGATTTGTTACTAGCCATATTTGCTGCACATGTGCAACATGGTAGCCTGCCAAAATGCACACAATAGTTACAAGATGGGTCACTGAAAAAATAGATTTCAAACAGAGTATCTAAATATTTAATTCGTATACAGATATGGGACGTCTTCTAAGACACTGTGGCCTATTAAGGAAATAATAATATACATTTTATTAGAAACACATGCTGCCTAGAAACCCAGTTCCTTCTTCCCTTCATATAAAGGGAAGCCTCGGACCTTAAGATGCTTAGCTAGAACCCAGTCCAAGCACATGGAAGGTAGAAAGAACCTTAAAGGGAGAGAAAAGCTGTCTTCTCAGTGGAAAAGAGGTGTAGACTTATCTAGCAATGTGATGAGTGGACATGAATATAGTGACCATCTTCTTGCCCTTTCCCAGTGTCTCTTATTTGTTGCCATTCAGGATGTAAACAGATGGAAATGTCTCAAATCCTGCTCGGCCTGCCCTCCGTGTGTGACCCCCTTCATGTCCCATCACTGCCCCTGTGAGTGGAACCAACACTGTTCTGTTGCTTCAGGGCCTTGCATGGAACCAGGGCAGGATCTAACTGTGGGTGTTCTGGAGCTGTGTGGTCACAGCTGAAGGAAGTTACCAGCGAATCCACTGTAATAATAACATGGAAAATTACTCATAGAGAGGTTGTGCCAAGGTCATTGGTAAATAAGTATTTCCCAAGTCAGCCACTCAATTAACATGGCATTAGAGGGTACAGCAGGTACCACATTAGGTATCAAGTCACTCCTTCCTGGATGGACACCTCAAATGAAGCAATGACCCCATCCTCCCCTCAGCAGGGCCAAGTGCGGCTCTTTTCAAGGGAGATGGTTAGGGCATGGCACTGCTGATTCCCATGGAAATCATAGTTTTTGTGGAACTGTGGGATTACTCGTGGACAGCTTTGGAAATACACAGGGACGCACTGGGCTGTCACGGAGGATTATTGGTCTTCTGCACCTGTCATGGTGGGAAATGCAGCTGAAGGGTCAAACGCAAATGTGTGCCTGGACAGCTCAGCCTGGTGTCAGTGGTGCTCAATGGATAGAGAGATTCATGTGTTCCTTTGCCTCTGTCCCAGGTACAAGGCTGCCCTAACTTTTTCAGGGTTGGGCAGTGACCATTATCAGCTGAGCAAATGTTGACTCTGGGCTACAATGTCTTAGCTCTGCCACAGTTCATTTTTTAAATCAAGGTGTGGGGGTAGCTGGCTGCTGCCACGTGTTCCTGCTGCATGTTTGCTGGCACGTGCTGTTAAACTCTCACACCCAAGCGTGGTCTGAATGGAAAAGTCTCCAAATGGTTTCACTTGGGTGCCACAGTGACCACTGGCTTTATGCCAGGGTTGGACCTGTTACTCCTCTCTGCACTTCTGCTGCAGGTTCTCCCCATGCAGGGCTATGACCTCAACCCTCTTGCTCCGTTTTGTCTCCTCTGGGAGCACCAGTTCCACATCTCCAGTGATGGCCATGCAGCATCTCTGGCATCATGGTTCCCTGAACTCCCACATAGTCCGTGCTAAACCTGGGCTGGGAGATGAAATTCTCTGTGTTCTCTCCATGTAGAGCAACTGCTGGAGACAGTGGATGTGACATGAAACCACCCAGGCACAATGAATCCCACTGTTATAGCCTGACATGATGTCTGTGAATGTGATGGGTTTAAGAGCGGGACTTCTTTCTAGATTGAAATTTCTAAATTTTACATTTTAAAAGACTATTTATAAAGGTAATCCAACAGAGCTGGAGTGGTTTTTTTTGTTTGTTTGATTTTTTAGTGTGTTTGGTTTTTTGAGAAAAAAAAGAAAAATACTTTATCTGAATTTATGGAACAGAACATAATGTTCCTGACTATTAATTCTTAACTGAATATGTGAAAAATGAAAACAATTATGGTAAGGTTGCATAACCCCTTTGAATGTCAAGTATTTGTGATTGTTCTACAGGCTATCAGTAAAAAGCAGCAAAAAATATCTGCATTTAGTATAACAAATTATAAATACAAAGTCCAGTTTGAAGTTAAAAAAAACCCTATTAAAAATGTGATGAGATGTGAAAAAGAAAGGCTATTTTGTTTGTCATAATAACTGTGTCTTTGATATATATGTTAATAGCAAGACTGTTGACACTGGAGAGATTGAAATTAATACTTGTCTATTAGTCCAAGGGCAGAAGTTGTTGCCTCAAACCATAATAATTGATTCACTAGTGCATTTGTCTAATGGCCCTGCATTATTCTGTTGTGTGCCAGAATGGATGGAGCACTCACAGCCTACCTGTGTTTTGGTGTACATTGTAATCCTGATTGTATTTACAGCAATGTAAAATAGGAACGACCACGAAAGTCAGTTGGTGGCATTTGAATAAAATGGGTGAAGATCAGAATCAGCTCTGTGGGGCTCCATGGGATTTAGAAGAGAGACTGTTAGCCATGAGAGAAGCTTTTCCTCACCCCTGAAATACCTCTTTGAATATTTTTAGTATCTCTTATTTCAGAAATACTGATTTTGGGAGGGAAGAAGAAGAGTTAGCAGAGTGAATCTTCAGGAAATTCCAAGTGATTTGGTAGGGAAAATTTCATTAGGACTACTCAGTCTTTAATATCTAGTGATATTAAAGATAATTGTATTTAAGATGGATATTTTTATTTGCTACACTAGCCTATTGAGTTCATTGAGAACTAGACAATACTAGTGGACATAAAAATAAATGTTTTGGCTAGTGAGGAGAATAAGTCTAAGTTTGAATGGACTTTATAGATAATTAACTACATCAGAGTTTCAAATATATGTGTAGTTCACTTTGGAGGGAAAGAAATGCTTTTAGAGTAATATGGCTATTTCAATGTTGACAATGACTTTTACTATTTAGGAGATAAACAGTAAATTTAATTTGCATAATTAAGTTAATCTTTTTTGATTTTAATGTAGTGTATCACGAGTTCCCAGGCTTGTAAATGAGGTTTTACTAGTGAAACTTTTATTACTAGGACATATACCATTTCCCCCTAGCATCAGCACAGAGTGCAGATCTCATAGGTTCCTTTGTCTCAGGTCACCAGAATTTTACTGTTTTTTCTTCTCTTGACGGTTGCTTTAAAAATTGTAATAGAAAATTCAACTTCTGTGTAACGGTTGAAAGTCTTTCGCTTTGCAGGAAAAAAAATTGTACTTCTGGGGGCCTTCTGCCATAAGGACTCTCTTGTAAAGATGCCTGCCTTTAAAATGCAACTTTTTTGTTGGATGAACAGCCTAATGTTCCATGCATTGTACTAGTAGTAGCATTTTATGCAACATTGAAAGACTCAATTAATTTGCATAATTCCATGAGTATTACCATGACTTTAAGGTAGGTTAGCTTGCTCAGGAGTCTTGCCTGCCCAATATATATGTTTGCCATTTTGACAAATTAATCATTTCTGAAAACAATTAATTATACTTATGACAAACTGAACCTTATACCCATGGGTCTTAAATTTTTATAGCAGAAATCTAATATTAATGTGTATAAGATCAGTGATTTAGTGAGTACCTTAACAGTCAACAATGCCTAAGGCTGAACAAAATTAATATTTTGTTTCCCATCTGGAGACTTCAGTAAAATTAATGAGGAAGGGTGCCTTTTGTAATACATAATAGAAATAAATTTACAATATTTAACCCGGGGATTCTACTGACATCAGCATTTAGATATTTGGTCTGTTTCCCAGTCTAGTGGAGGAGCCATGCAAATATCAAAACAGGTAATTCTGGCTGTATAGGAGACTTATATTTGTGCTTTTACTGGCAAAGGTAGACAACTAGATTAATTTTCTTTCATGATGAAGTTCCTAATTTTAGAACAAAACATTTGTTTCTGCTAAGGTACTATTTGGATACAAAACATATTCAACCATTCTAAAAATAAGAAAAGAGGGCAATATCTCCAACTTAAGTCCTGGATACAAAATAAAACCTGGTGGTGAAAAATGAACAATAAGTCATTAGCAAGCAGAATTTTATGTATATATATATATATGTATGTATGTATGTATGTAAAAACTGGCTGTGATCACTGAACTACAAGGCAAAATTCTTCTCTATAAAATGCCCTGGAAAATGACTCACTAGTCTGCAAAAGAAACAATCAAATTTGAAGTGTAAAACGTGACTATTTAGAAGCATCTAAATGCAGCAGTAGTGCTTCAATAGTTGCAATTTTTTTTCTGCCAATAAACCCTGCACCTCTCACCACTCTGACCTTGGTGCACCCATCATCACCAAAATGAACCAGAACAGCAAGAACACTTCCATTCATCCCTTCCTGTGCTGTTTATTTTGGGATTATTAGTTATATTTTTTAATGACTTCATGTTTTTCAAACGCAGTTTTTACTAAAGGCAGTGGCAAACATCCAGTTGAGTTCCCGGGTACAAGCTCATACCCCTGTATCTGAACATCTGTTGCAGGTCTGAACAGAATGGTTTTCCTCCCCCTCAAGTATTTCGTAGCTAAAATATCATCCACCAATTCCTGTGAATTTTTGGTAATGCACTCCATCTGAAACACATTGCAAACCAGGTTGTAGTTGCTAAAAATACATGTGTAATAAATAGTTGATCTGAAAAAATAAAAGGGAGATAAGATATTACCCGTGTGGCATGTATATATACTTTTTGATTAGGTTTTCTTTTTAGAAGGAATGGCAGATGAAATGTAAAAATAGCGTAAAACAGCTACACAGGGCAACTCAATTGTTATTTAGATGGGAACAAACAACCAAATGTTGTGATGTGAGTTTTTCTGCAATTAATTTTAACACTTTAAATATCTCCTGTCTCTAATAAAAGAGAAGTTCTGGTAAAAGAAGAGAAATTGCGTGCCAGCTACTGAACTTTTTGATAAACCCCAGTGTTTTTCAGTGCTAACAACTCAACAATGGTGGTATTAGAAGTAAGACTTAATAAAAAGGATTATGTGCCTAAATAATCTTACCTAATTGTGTAATAGGTCTGATATAATGTGTGGATATAGCAATACACTAATCTATGTGTGTGTGGGACTGAGAGTGAGACAGTATAATATGGTATACTTTAGAGTTTAAAATTACAAGTTAATTCAAACTTGTAATTTTCCCAGTAATTAGCAGGCTTTTGGACCAAAAGAAAAGCGTTGGCAAAAAATACCAGTCAGATAAATAAATCTAATGTTTTATGATGGGGAAAAAGTGGTTTTGAAATCCCTATAAAAACAAAGCACTCAGTGCATCACATTTTGTATAAATCTGCATTATTAATTTGCAGTAAAATAGATACAGTTGGAGTACTTGTTTTTTTGCATTAAATTGGTCCTTTGATGTTCTTCAATGCTTCAATTTAGCCTCTAATTTTTCAGAGCACAAATGCACCAGCAGCTGTTGAAAATATCAGTTTTGCAGTAGCGTTGCTGGCCAATAAAATCCCAACAAGCCATCTTCCTATCTGGCTGAACAAAATAGCACTGAAAAAGTAGTCATCTCTTTG